>CM060908.1:605182024-607682024 GCA_030737815.1 Allium fistulosum
ATAACCCATTCCGAATATGTGATACGTCGTTATGAATCGCATTTGAAGACCGGTGTTGAAGACCGGATATTTTTGAAAACGGAAGGATTACCGTCGAGTTACTCTACATCGACTGATCTTCGATTTAGAGGTTTTATCACCCTTAGTGACGGGAAGTCCTGACGTGATTGAAAATTATCCGGATATGCAAGGGCTTCGTGAGAAGTGCCTTCGGTTCTGTTCGATCCCGGAACAGACTTATATGGATTGTGTGTCTGACGTTACAATTTGAGATATAAAGCTGATTTCTTTCAAATACATTTCTGTTGGTGGCGGAGAATTTATTCTCTTAGCTTAACACCCTTCTCTGAGACGTACGAGCTCAGAGGTTATGTAGTTGAAATTTATCAGCGATATATCCCAATTTGGTAACGTGGCATACTGAGTGTTGCTGTGAAATGATCAGTGTTTGGTCATTTGTGATATGATCATTTGTATGATCTTATATCTTTGTGATCATAGGTTGATCATTTTGTTTGACCCGAAGCAGGGCTTTTTGAGAAAGCGTAGCTTTGTGGACGAGACTTCGTCGAGCCTCACACCCCGGAAATGGTCGAAACAGGAAGGATGCAGCAAGGTTCTAGGGAGTAGCGCCCCTTAGTGTATGTCATTCCTTCTGGATAAAGGTGGTATCATGGTATGGAGCCCAGATACTTAACCTCTGTGGTTACTGCATTATTATTATCTATGTGGTTTGTTGCGAATCGGGGATCCTCGGGAAGATCGGTGACGATCGGGGGATGGCATACGCGTGTCAGTAGTTACCTATTTTTGCAGAGGTAACCCGGCCTTGTGTTGGCAGAGATCCGGTTAGGTTCTCGGGTCGTCTATTCCAGGGACGTACCCATCGTGGATAGGAAGTTCCTTAGCCTGATCATTTGTTGGAAATCCAAACTCCAATACGCACCTTGTACGGTATTAGTTGTAGAACCTGCCATTTACGTACGGTGGTCACCACTGTTTAGATGGTAGCTATAGTAGGCATACGATACTGGTCGTATGTTGGCTAAGATTAATATTATACTTTCGAAATGATTTCTACACTATGCACTAATAATAATATCAAAAAGAATTTGATTTTTCGTAGTAAGCATCTTTGACTATCATAAGAAGAAATCTCCTCCAATTCTGCGTTTGCATTGTGTGTGTGGTGGGAGGTCTTATGGTAGTTTCATTTTCCAAAAGCATTTCGAATTGACTTTAAAAATTATTTTGTCGTTATAAAGAATAACTGTTTTACGATCTCACACCAGTCACCATGACTGACTCGGAGTTTATTGTTCCCTTCTAAACTCTGGGTGCCCACCAATTTCCACACGGGCAGCCTAGAGTTATGTTATCAGGATATTCTGGATATTCTGGAGCTTTGGAAGCAAGCTGGATGGCGAGACGTAGTATTTGTATCTGATAGTATTTATTCCGCTGTGTATTCTGTATGAGGACAAGTTTATATAACTGTCCATTGATGTGATGTATTGTATTGAGTTGTATATTGACTCTGATTGATGTATGTATAAAACTGATATAGTTCTTTGTTTTAAAAGACTAGTGTTTATCTATTATATGTTGTTCCGCTGCGATATGTGAGATTCTGATATTGTCTCTGTTCTGTATCTGTTGTTGTTTTGTTGTTCTTCTTTCCTTTTCTTCTATCTTCTTCTTCTTCTTCTACTTTCTCTTCTTTCTTAAAACCATAACTTTTCGGGTTTCCGGCATTCGATGGCTCAGCAGTCGATAAAGTGAGTCGATGTTGAATTTTCGAAAGTCGAAAATTTTCGGGACGTTACACCGTACAAAGGAGACTCTGCCGAAATTTTTCGTGAATTTTGGACTTAGAAAATTTTGTGAAATGTTTTTCAAATTATTGTTAACTTAAATATGAAAGGATTTAATTGTTTATAAATTGATATGTTTTATTTAATTATTTAATTATGTAAATTAATTGTTTATAAATTTAATATTTTGAATAATATATATTGAGTTCTTAATTCCTTTCCCTTCTTTTTCCTTTTCGGGGACGAAAAGTTTTGAGTGGGGGAGAGTGTAACGACCCGTAATTTTCGATAATTAAAAAATTGTAAATTTAATAAAGTTTTGTAATTTAATGTTGGAAGAAATAAAAAAATTATGATTTATTAATGAAATAATAACTAGAATGAAAGTTAATAATGTTGATTTAAGTTAATTATTAACAATCTGAATGAAATTCCAATCAAACGGAAATAATTTAAATGTTACTTGGTTATAAATTGAACAAAAAAACAAATGTAAATATTTAATTAATGTATGAAATAGTATAATAAATGGTAATTGAATAAAATCAATATTATGTAAGTAATTATAATAATTGGTTGTAAATAATAACCTTATAAGTGTGATTAAAAGTTAATGGTAACAACTATTATATGTTACCTATTTATTTAACCTGTTAAATTAAAATTGAAAATCAATTGCAATTAATTCCCTTAATTAGTGCAGTTAATGTAGATTAAATTGATAATTGTAGAATGTTAATTCAATAAGATGTAACCAATGAAAATTTTATGCATAATATGACAATTGTTGAATAAAAATAATTAGAATCAAGTTTGCTCAAATTTATGGGAATTTAAATTATAATAAGTGGATTTATTACAACTAAATGTAAATAAAAAAATTACGTTAATGAAAAGTAAGATGAAAATGGTAAAATATTAATGTAATAAAATATATAACAATGTTAACTATGTGTACAGAGAAATAATTGATTGAATTAAAAGATCGAAACCAAATTAAATAAAATTTATTGAAATTAAATTATATTAATTGAATTTAATTATAGTGGCAATTGATCACTGTAATTTGTGAAATATTTAACATTGAATTTTATGTAAACTTGTTTTAAAAAGGTCTAAGAAATAAAAAATGATGAAAATTGTTAGTTATAAAATTTGGAATAAAAAAATGTGATTTAATTAATTTAATATTAATTTATTTAATTAATGTGAAATAATCATTTTGGCCACTGACTCGGATTGCAATGAAACTAGTTTCATCGGATCCGTAACAGTGAATTATTGTAAGATTTCAAGTTTCGTAGCGATCGGACTTATCGTTTGATCGTACGGACTCGAAACGCCTAGAAATCAAATCAATTGAAATCAATTTGAAATAAGCTGATTTTAACATAACTTCTTCATATGATGTAATTAGGACTTGAAATCTGTTCCATTTAGTTTAAAACTATCCAAAACATTTATTTTGATATATGGGATTACCCATTTTCGTTCCGAAGATAGAACGGGCTTTTCCGGTCGTTTATCATTTCAATCCAAATTGATCTGGTCCATTCTTTTCTATTTCAGCTATACCTATAAATAGCTCGTTATAAACCCTAGCTACTTCTTATTTTCATTTTTCTGTACGTACATTTCCTTCTCATCTCCTCATTCCAATGGCAGACAAACAAAAAACCAAATTCCCAATTCAATTTCAAATCAAATTTCAATTTCAAAATTTAACTCCTCCGAACCCTATCAAAGTATATACCGTTTTGAAGCTTTCGACGAGTGCAACTCAAATCTACAATTCGTTTTTGCATTTGAATCACCGGTTGACCATAAATTTGTCGTTTATCCACGGCCGTTCATATGGGGTTATCGGTTTTAACGGTGGATCTTCGTCCGGGAAGCGATCAGGGGTATGCATTGCGTAAAGGGGGACTTGAGCTTTGCATCTGTGGTGTTCGTTCGGGCTATAGATCATTGGGTTCGCTGGAATTAGGCGACAAACGAGAGCGGTGGGGTTTCAGTTTCTGGTGGTAGTGCGCGACCGCGATGTCAGGGGAGGGCCGGCCAATGATGGCCTTAGCATTGACGTGCTCGGATTTGGAGATGGCAGCCATGAGTGGCGATCGGCATGGGGTTTGGGCAGCGGCTGGAATGGATTGGGTATGCGATTGTTAGGGTTTCACGTTAACGAAGAGAAGGTGACGTGGCATAGTACTTTTTCCTTTTATTTGTTTTATAATTTGATTTTCAATTTGTTCTAAATTACATAACTTTTACATACAAGGTCCAATTCATGCGTGGTTTCATGCATTGGGATCGTATCGAAATTTCGGACATTATGACTTGTAGGATCTAGATTAACCCTAGAGGGGGGGGGGTGAATAGGGTTATAGCAAATTTTCTCGAATTTAAACAAACTGTAGAAAAGGAAATATGCTGAAAAGTAAATCACACACAAAATTTACCTAGCTTCGGCAACCCCTGCCTACTGCTGCATTCCCAGATTTCTATTAGAATTAAACAGTCTCCCGCTTACAAACACTCTAACAGACTCGCACACCCTGCTACCGCCTATAGAGTTTTGCAAACTCGCAAACTCTGCTTACTGAACTAATCCTAACTAGACAATCTGACACAACCTAAATCCTAGGTGGTGATTATATTCGAAAAATTCAGAATTCAAAAAACAAATTAAAAACAACTCAAAAACAACCCTAATATACCAAAACACAATAAATAAAATCGGCTTAAACAATTATCATTAAAAGAAAAACCAGCCCCTTTTCCTTTTTTTCTTTGCAAATAAACTCGGTCTCCTCTTCTCGTATGTGATAATGGCTGCTTAGATTCGTTCCTTCTTCTCTGCTTTAAAATTAGGGCTTGCGAAAATTAAAGCTGCCGACTTGTTGATCGATTAGATAAATGATTTCGCATGTAGCTTTGATCGATCGTTCGTCTTCCTCTTTGCTCTGAAAATTAGGGCTTGCGAAGATTAAAGGCGCCGTTCTTGTCGAATTTATTGTTGATGCTCGCGGCTCCTCCTCTCGAGTTCGTTTGCGATACCGGTATGTGATTTCCTTTTGCTTTGCTGGTTTTGGCTTGATTGAACTCGATGATTTTTATGCCAGTGATGATTGGGTGATTTTATAGGGTTCGAAGCCCTGAGTTTTCGTTCGTACGAATTAATTTGAATTCGTCAATACTTTTACTTGGTTGCTTCGATTCACTTTGATTGCTTGTGATTTAATCTGACTTTGTCATATGCGTATATTTCGTTTTTTTATTACGTGATAATCACGGTATTGAGTTTGAAACGTACACCACATCTCTGACCTGTTCATCATATTCTTTGATTATCTTGGTTTCCACGGCATTGATTTTGAATTTGTAATTTGCGATATTTCTGACTTGGTTAATTGTAGTATGTATTCCTTGAAATATTCTCGTGCTTGATTTCGAGCTGTTTGATTTCTGGTGTTCCACGATGTTGAAAAACTGACTTGTTCGACTTTGGCTTTGATCATTTTTAACTTTGTTAATGCGATGTTCTTAAAGAATCTTGTGCACTTCGACTCTGTCCATTTTCGTGTTTATTCCTGAGCACATTTCGAACTGTTGTTTGACATTGCTTCCACTGTTTCTCGTTCATCCCCACGACATTGATTTTGACCTGCAGTTGACTTAGACCTCAAACTTGATTTTTGTGATGTTATCTGGTTTTTCACTGCACTGTTTCATTTTGTAGCTCTGTTGCACTTGCAACCCGATTTTGAACTTGATTTGGTTTGTGAGTTTAATGGTCCACTTGATTGTGATGTTGTGCATGTGCCGGTGCCATAGTCTTTGTTGCAGTGTTGCTATATCTTTGTTGTAACTCGAAGTCTGTTGGATTTTATGTTCTTCATGTTGTTTACTACATATGAGTTCTCTTGTATACTTCACTTTATCTGTGCATTCAAGTTTGTGTGTACTTGTCTTGTGATTTGGTTGTGGTAGAGTTGCTTCAAATTTGAGTTGTAGTTGCAGTCTTCCATCTCTGTGCACATGTATGCTCGAGTCTGGGTTTGCACAGTAAATGGTTGGTCTTGATTTCACTTCAGTTGCACTGTTATATGATGCTTGTATTTTTTAGTCTTGGCCATTCACTTGTTAAGGCAGACTGTGCTTGATGTCTTGTCTCTGGCCATTCTTCACTTGTGTAGCCTTTGCCTGTGCAATTTGGTCTGGTTGGACTTGAGACTGTAGCTTTCATGTGTATATTATTTGTTTCACTGTTGGTGTTGGTATTGCATTTGTCTTTTGACTCGACTGTGCACACGAGTTGGCAAGGCAGTGCACACGTGTATAAATGTACACGTGTGTATTGTAGCCACTCATAATTACCTGTCCCTGATAAGAATACTGATGTGCACAGATATTACACAAAGAAAAATGATGATAATAACCCATATATCTGAGGCACCACTAAAAAACAAATTTATATTTTTGCAAATTCAAATTTGTTTATTTTCAGATTACTGCTGTAGTTGCTGATTATACAGGTACATAGAAGACAGGACAAGAACTGGAGATGGACAATGCAGATAGATGCAGATGTGCAGACAGAGTAAAATAACTGAGTGTTGAGTGTTGTAGTGAGAAAGAAATGTAAGTGTGAAATGTATGAAAAACGATGTATATATATAGAGAGAGCTGAAAACTTTGTATTGTTTAAGTGTTGAAATAAAATATTATTTTGAATAAAAATACTGATTGAATTATATAAATTCTGTGCAATAGTTTTATTATTCAATATGAATATTTATTCCTATATGTGTATAATACAATCTGCAAACACATTGATATATTGATATATATTTGTTATCATCAAACAAAAAATCACATCAAACAATCTTCCCCTTTTGATGATGACAAACATATATATTAAAGATTTTGAAATTCTGATAAATGTGTTTGAGCATGAAATATTTAGCTCCCCCTATATGAATGCTCCCCCTACAACTAAGACCACTCCCTATTCAGAAGATTTAGAAAATTACAGAAGAATAAAAGAACTAAAGAAAATTAACTAACAACATTTAACAAATTTGTTGAAGTATTCCAAAAATATTTACTTTCTTATCAAAATCTTGTTCTTCTCCCCCTTTTGTTATCATCAAAAGACTGATAAAACTAATGAAACAGTAGTGGAAAAAGAATTTTTTTTTAAGTAAAAATAAATGCAAAACAAAGAAAAATCATAATATATCATAACGAGATAACAATTTCCACATTGTAGAGAATGGATCGATGATTTGGTTTTTATATAATGAGAAGAGAGAAATTTGAAAAATAATTTGACATTTAAGCACAAAAATAAGCACTTACTAACCACGCATAACCAAAAGGACTTTTAAATGGGATTAGCAGTTACTTATTAGTCTAAGCATCCAAAAAATACTTAGCTATCATACTCCATCCATGCATAACCATAAGGACTTTTAAATGAGAATGAAATAATGATAAAATAATTCACTTACATGCTCCATCCATGCATAACCATGAGGACTTTTAAATGAGAATGGAGGCATGAAATATTTTTTTTAAAATTCTAAAAGAAATTACTCTTCTCATTTTTCAAAACCATTATGAATGATAGAAAGATGGTAGAAATAGAAATGATCGTGGAATAAGTTACCAAGTTAATTATATTATGAAATATTTTTTTTTTATTTTTTTTTATTTTGAAAAGAAACAAAACATATTTCCACTACTGAATACCATATTTGAATCAATCTTTGAATAATATCCAAAATTGGTTTGAATTCTAGAAATTGAAGTTGAAAATAAATATCCAAGAATATTTCAACCAAAAAATGGAAAATGATTAGTCAATTTCTATAATCCCCAAATCCAAACGTAATCTGGAAAATCTGTCTTCGGGGAGGGGTTTTGTGAAAATATCAGCAAGTTGAATCTCAATTGAAATATATTCAATGCAAATGTCTTCCCTAGCAATGTGATCTCTAAGAAAGTGGTGTCTCACATCAATGTGTTTTGTGCGTGAATGATGAACAGGATTATTTGACAAGTCTATTGCATTTTTACTATCACATTTTAATGGAACTTGTTTATAAACTAAGCCAAAATCAGAAAGAGTTTGCATCATCCATAAAATTTGAGCACAACAACTTCCTAAAGCAATATATTCTGCTTCAGTGGTAAATAATGCAACACAATTTTGTTTTCGACTAGACCATGAAACTAATGAATGTCCTAGCATGAAACATGTCCCACTAGTACTCTTCCTGTCAACTAATGAACCAGCATAATCAGCATCAGAATAACCAACTAAATCAAAATTTTCACACGAAGGGTACCATAGTCCAAATTTGTGTGTGTGTGAAAGATATCTCAAAATTCGTTTAGTGGCTTTTAAATGTGATTCTTTAGGATTAAATTGAAAATGTGCACACAAACACACAGAAAACATAATATCAGGTCTAGAAGCAGTAAGATAGAGAAGTGAACCAATTATCCCTCGATATTTCTTCTGATCAACATCAACTCCTTTCTCATCTTTGTCCAACTTTATTGATGGGCTCACAGGAGTTCTCAATGGTTTGGAGTTCTCAACTCCAAATTTCTTCAACAGTTCCAACACATACTTGGATTGTGAAATGAAAATACCATCACTGCTTTGCTTGATTTGAAATCCAAGGAAAAATTTCAATTCTCCAACCAAGCTCATCTCGAATTTAGCCTGCATGACTTGTTCAAATTTCTCACACAAGAGTTCATTAGTAGCACCATAAATGATATCATCCACATAAATCTGAACAATCAAAAAATCACTTTCTTTATGTAATAGAAACAGTGTCGTGTCAGCACTCCCCTTTTTAAAACCATTTTCCAAAAGATATGTACAAAGGCAGTCATACCAAGCTCTAGGAGCTTGCTTAAGACCATATAATGCTTTTTCTAGTTTATACACATGATTTGGAAAATCATGATTTTCAAAACCGGGGGGTTGTTCAACAAAAACTTCTTCTTTCAAATCACCATTTAGAAAGGCACTTTTTACATCCATTTGTTTAAGTTTGAAACCCTTATAACATGCAAAACTTAGCAAAATCCTAATGGCTTCTAACCTAGCAACTGGAGCAAATGTTTCATCAAAATCTATGCCTTCTATTTGGTTATATCCTTTTGCGACCAACCTAGCTTTGTTTCTAATTACATTTCCTGATTCATCAAGTTTGTTTTTGAACACCCATTTAGTTCCAACAATTGGATAGTCATTAGGCCTAGGAACTAATTTCCAAACTTTATTTCTCTCAAATTGATTAAGTTCATCTTGCATTGCTAAAATCCAACTTTCATCATTAAGAGCCATTTCAACAGAATCAGGTTCAATCTCAAAAATAAAACCACTGTGACAACAAAACACACACAAATTTTTATCAAATAAAGAGCGAGTGCGTATACCTTCCGTAGGATTACCTATAACCAATTCAGGAGGATGATTGGGTTTGAACTTCAATTTATCAGCATCAACAGTCCTACTTTCAGGTTTCTCACTAGATGTCCCTTCTTCAATGCCTTCATGATCTACCCCATCGTCAACCGCCTTTTCAGTCGTCCTTTCCATGTCAGATTCATCGAATTTCACATTGATTGGTTCAACAATTGTTTTTGTTCGTTTGTTGTATATCCTGTAAGCTTTGCTCCTTATTGAATATCCCATGAAAATTCCCTCATTAGCCTTTGATTCGAATTTTCCAAGTTGATCACCTGTGTTAAGAATAAAACAAGGACATCCAAATACACGAAAATAAGAAATGTTAGGTTTTCTTTCATGCCACAATTCATAAGACATTTTGCCAAGTATTGGTCTAATCATTACTCTATTCATTACATAGCACGAAGTATTCACTGCCTCTGCCCAAAAAGTTAGAGGTAGTTTATACTCACTCAACATGGATCTAGCCAATTCTTGCAATGTATGATTTTTCCTTTCAACCACCCCATTTTTTTGAGGTGTTCGTGGAGCAGAAAATTCATCTTTTAAACCATTTTCTTCACAAAAGTTTTCAAAATCCAAATTTTCAAATTCGCCTCCATGATTACTTCTCAAAGCTTTAATTGAAACTCCTTTTTCATTTTGAACAAGTTTTGCAAATTTTAAAAAATAATCAAAAGATTCAGATTTTTTGGCTAAGAAATAAACCCATGTAAATCTAGAATAATCATCAACCAATACATAACAATAACGTTTTCCATTCAAGCTTGCAATTTCATTTGGTCCAAATAAGTCCATGTGAATTAATTCAAGGACCCTTGATGTGCTAACAATGTTTTTAGGGCGAAATGATGATCGACTAAGCTTGCCCAAGGAACATGCTTTACACACTTTATTATTTTTAAATTTCTGATGTGGTAACCCTCTGACTAATTCTTTCGTTTCAAGTTTCTCCAAGAGGCCCATGCTAGCATGTCCAAGTCTCCTATGCCATAAGGATGCCTCTTCGTCAGTGGCTACCAAACATCTAGAAAGATTTAGATTATCAAAAGAAAGCGTGTAAACATTTCCTTTTCTTTTGCCCATAAAAACAATGTTATTAGAAGATTTATCAATGATTTTGCAAGTATCACTATCAAAAACCACATTCATACCTTTGTCACATAGTTGGCTAATAGAAATGAGACTGTGATGCAAATTATCGACGTATAAAACATTATTCAAGGAAAAAATACCGTTACCTACTTCACCTTTACCAATAATCTTACACTTGCTATTGTCTCCCATGATCACATTTCCACCTTTAAAATTCTCTAGGCTAAGTAACTTTGATTTGTCACCTGTCATATGTCTAGAACAACCTGAATCTAGATACCATTCTTGTTGCTCCTTAGCCCGCCAACAAACCTACATAGAGAGAGAGGAGGATGACCTAGAGAAACTCTTAGGTCCAATGATATTAGTAACTGAAGCATTGGAATAAACAATCCCTTTGGAACCCAAACTTGTTTTGTCCTTTCATTCTTGTTCCAATAGACATAAAATTTATTTATAGAATTCTTAGGAACCCAAACTTGTATAAATTTTGTGTTCTTGTTCCTATGACTACAATTTTCAGCATGATGTCCAATTATTCCACATTTTACACATCTAGCAAAGACACTCTTACCTTTTGCATTATCAACTTGTGTTTTCCCAAAACCTAGTCCTTTTCTATTGTTAGCAAAAAGTTGATTTCCCAATAACATGTTAAATGATTTTTCTCCTCTTGAAAAGTTATTCAGAGTTTTCTCAAGATTTTGGACTTTGGTTTTTAGTGTTGTGTTTTCAGTCACAAGTGATGTGCATCTATTTATAAAATCCTTTTTCCTAGTGTCAATGGTTTCCTTAAGACGCAAGTTTTCTTTTTCAAGATTCTCAAAGCTATTCTTAAGTTTTGATAATTCTGAATCTAAAATTTTACATTTTTTACAGTCTAGGTTTTGAATATTTCCAAGTTCAATTTCTAACCTAGAATTTTCATGGACAAGTTCTCTCCTATCAGATTTCAGTTTTTCAATTTTAGAATCAAGAGTATCAACTATTTTAGTAAGATCACAACGCATCAAAACAAGTTCTTTATAAGAATAGTCACTTACCTCACTAGATTCCTCTGAGCTTGCTTCTGAATCTGATTTTGCCATAAGACACAAATTAGCCTCCTCTGAGCTATTATTCGAAACTTCCTCTCCTTCTTCATCATCCCAAGTCGCTGCAAAAGCCTTCTTCTTCTTTTTCTTTCCTTTGTTGTTTTTGAGAAGTGGGCATTTTTGTTTGAAGTGGCCAGGCTTCTTGCAGTTATAACAAGTCAATTCATTGTCGGAATTGTCAGAATCTTTTGACCTATTACCATTTGTTTTCTTCTTGCGTGGCACGAATCTTGACCATTTTCTAAGATTATTGACAGCCATTGCAAGCTCTTCAATTGGATCTTCTTCTTCTTCATCGCTCTCTTCTTTGCTCTTTAAGGCAATCGTCTTCTTCTTTGATTCGGAGTTGTTGCGTTCCTCCTTTGTTTTTAGCTCAAGCTCATATGTCATCAAGTTGCCAATCAACTCCTCCATGCTTAGTTTACTCAGATCTTTCGATTCTTGTATTGCCGTGACTTTTGCCTCAAAGTTCATCGGTAAGACTCGTAGCACCTTCCTCACAAGCTCTACCTCAGTGAATACCTTCCCAAGCGCTCTATAATTGTACACCAAAGTTGAAAAGCGTCCAAACATGTCCTTTATGCTCTCCCCTTTGCCCATCACAAAGTTCTCGTATTCATTGCTGAATAGGGCTAGACGAGACTCCTTGACTTGAGAAGTTCCTTCATGTGTCACCTCCAAGGTATGCCAAATTTCCTGCGCAGTTTTACAATGAGAAATTCTATTAAATTCATTCTTATCAAGAGCACAAATCAAAGCATTCATGGCTTTAGCATTTGTAGTTTTTAATTTCTTATCGTTAGCATCCCACCTATCCTTAGGTTTAGGAATCTCAATATCACCAACAGTTATAGTGGGAGATTTATAGCCAGTTTCAATAATATCCCAAACATCATAATCAACAGAACTAAGATAAATACCCATCCTAACTTTCCAATAAGCATAATCATTCCTATTAAACATAGGTGGCCTAGCAATAATTGCCCCTCAGAAAAAGCATTATTTGGTGGATTCATGACTCTAGAGTTAAAGAAAAAATACCGGACTCTGATACCACTTGTAGGATCTAGATTAACCCTAGAGGGGGGGGGAATAGGGTTATAGCAAATTTTCTCGAATTTAAACAAACTGCAGAAAAGGAAATATGTTGAAAAGTAAATCACACACAAAATTTATCCAGCTTCGGCAACCCCTGCCTACTGCTGCATTCCCAGATTTCTTTTAGAATTAAACAGTCTCCCGCTTACAAACACTCTAACAGACACGCACATCCTGCTACTGCCTATAGAGTTTTGCAAACTCGCAAACCCTGCTTACTGAAATAATCCTAACTAGGCAATCTGACACAACCTAAATCCTAGGTGGTGATTTTATTCGAAAAATTCAGAATTCAAAAAACAAATTAAAAACAACTCAAAAACAACCCTACTATACCAAAACACAATAAATAAAACCGGCTTAAACAATTATCATTAAAAGAAAAAACGACCCTTTTATTCTTTAACAAAACTGGCCCCTTTTCCTTTTTTTCTTTGCAAATAAACTCGGTCTCCTCTTCTCGTATGTGATAATGGCTGCTTAGATTCGTTCCTTCTTCTCTGCTTTCAAATTAGGGCTTGCGAAAATTGAAGCTGCCGACTTGTTGATCGATTAGATAAATGATTTCGCGTGTAGCTTTGATCGATCGTTCGTCTTCCTCTTCGCTCTGAAAATTAGTGCTTGCGAAAATGTAACGACCCGCCTTTCTATACACAGAAAGACGCATCATTATTAAGAAACAAAGGGATAGAAGAAGAAAAGAAGAGAAGAAAGAACAACACTACATCAGAATCTCACAGCGGAACGAATGAAATATATTATATCACATAAGATATTACGTAGTATCATATACATCAGAGTACACAACTTATACATCACAAAATAGACAGTTATAAATTTCTGTCTATTATACAACACAAGTACATCAATACAATACATCATCACAGCGGAAACTCTATATATCTACACGCTGAAGCCTCCTGCTCCAAAGCTCCTCCAGAATTCGTCAAGGCTAACCTGAATCCCTTGACTACTCATACAAATTTGAGTACCCAAGAGTTTAATAAAACAGAAAATAAACACTTGGGTCAGACATGGGTCTGGTGTGAGTAAACGGTTAAAGTTGCTTAACTTTGAAAAGCCTTTGAAAACAAAAGGTATCACGTAAGACTCCCCACACATAAACATGGGTAAGTTTTTACCTTACGCTAACCAAAACTTTGATAGGAAATTCGATTATATTATAATAGGGTCTAGGTTTTCAAGTAAATAAGAAATAGCTGAAATTGTTACATTATTAAATTCCAGCATACTAGCCACAAAGTGGGTTATACAATCAAGTTCGATGGCACTTATTGGAAATTGGATTCCATACAATGGCAGGGCTACCGGGGTACCACCCATCACAGTACGTGGCCTAGATCAACGTACCGAGGATCACTCCCAATCCCCTGCAACACAAAGCCGGAACCATCCCTTACTGGATAATTCCGAATAAAAATCACCCCACAGATGGCCGTCGCCAACTACCCACTAAGCCGAATAAAAGGAACTCTCTAGACAGGGATGACCTTACTCTCAGTGGGTGCTACCCACGAAGCCTTGCTGCACCTCCCCTGTTTTAGCTATTCCCGGTTAAGGCTTGAGGCTACGATTACCTTTAATCAGAACACATCACTTAGAATGCTCATCGTCCACCTGACGATGTTCTGAAAGCATTCAATCCATACAAGTTCGTTCCGGGTTCGAACGAAACCGAAGGCATTATCTCGTTACACTCATTTTGGAATCACCCTCAGAGTTAACGACAATAACCCTTGCACTATGAATCTTCATCTTCACTTGAGATTCACGACCTAACGTTAATTTGGATCGATGTGGTATTCGGATATCCAAATCTGGAAACCCAATCCCGGTCTCATCGAAATCCAAAACGTATCTTTTAAGGCCAAGTTGTTTTAAAGTTAAAACAATTCAATTCTATTATCTATACACACACAGATAGATAATTCACAATATCACAATAGATAATTCATATTATCATCACAAACAGATAATTCATATTATCATTACAATTCAACCAAAACATCCATATCACACAACATCACTTATCTCATATCTGAGATCTCAAACCATTCAAAGCAATTAATATCATCCATTCATATATAAGCAATGATCTATACCATCTCTAATTAATTTAAAGTGAATTAAATTAATTACTTCATTTCTAATTAATTTAAAATAAAATAAATTAATTAATTCATCATTATAAATCTTACTTATATAATCATTAATTGATTACAAATAAATTAATTAATCATTCTCTAATTATCCACTTTAATTAATCACCTTGATTAATTAAACTTTAATTACATTTAAGTAATTATCTTTAATTGATTTCACAAATTAATTATTCTTAACCAAATACAGTAATTAACCTTTAATTACTTCATTAATTAATTAATTATAATCAATTACTTTAATCCTTAATTAATTACAATTAATTAGTTATTCTATAATCACTTATCATTTGATAAATTAATCTTAATTAATCAACTCTTAATTATATCATCAATTAATTATAAACTAATGATCCTTAATTACATCTTTAATTATTTATTCTATTTAAATTAATTACATTAAGTAATTTATCTTAATTAAACCACAATTATTAATCACCTTTGATTAATCTAATCCAGTAATTAACTTCCCTTAATTACTTCCATTAATTAATTACCTTTTAATTAATTACCTTAACAAATAATTAATTACCTTATTAATTAACCTTAATCCTTTAATTAACTTTATTAAATAAATTATTTAATTAATAACACTAGGTGATTAACCCTTAATCATTTCCATTTAATTACCTTCATAAAGTAATTATCCTCTAATTACTTTATTAAATAATTTCCCTTTACTTAATTACATCTAGTAATTATTCCTTAATTACTTCATCAAGTAATTACACTTAATTAATTTATAAGTGATTATCTTTAGTTAATCACTATTTAATTACTTAGTTAATTATTTAAATTTAATTAAATAATTGCTTAACTCCTTATATTTAAAGATCTTAATTAAGAAAATCATTATCTTAATTTAATTATTATCTACTCTTAAATCATTTACAATAATTGAATTACCCTTATTAATTTCACATATTAAATATCTTTAATTAATCAAAATCTCTTAATTACTTAAAGATAACTCCTTATTACAATTGATTTACTAAATTCTTATCATTAAACTTTATTTAAAATAAAACAATTTAGAAATCAATTATAATTAAAACAACATAAACTTCTACTTCAACTTTCAAAATCTTTAAACTCTCCAAAGTTATTAAATCAACTTTAACACAAAAAGCATTATGAAAATCTGAAATGACCCTAATTCTTAACCAAATATTTTTTTTATCATACTTAGCTAAGACTACCTAGGGTCATCCTTCCCTATTCTCATATTATCCAGGATCTTTCACAATATAAAAATATTGTTTTAAATCTAAATCATTCCTAACATACATATATGAAGATATCTATGTTATATTCTACTAGAATCAGAGCATGATAATATGTAAGTAGAAATCCTTTTAAATCTATTAAAATGAGATAATTCCCTGATAAAAGATTAATTATTGTATCCTGATTTTTGACCATAGAATCCACTGGAAACATGTACTTTAGTCTGTTATTCTAATTAAGAAATGATCAAGTAATAATCAGGTGGAAGAAAGCTTTTAATATGGATGATTGTGTTAAAGTCTGTATAGTATCAAACTCAGGCTAAAAGAAAGTGGATCATAAGTGAACACAAGCAACATCTAGGCGTAATGGAAACGCACCTAACTTACACATGAGAGGTCACGAGTTCGAGTGCTATGCTGGTCGGTTCAAACCCAATTTTTGTTTTTCTTTTTATTTTTCTCCTGTATGGTTTAAAATCTGATATCTACCTATATCTACACATATATACTTAATTTTTGCCTATAATCTAACATACAAAACAATATTTCTTGCTTTATTATTTTTGAAACCCATTCCTACAACTGTTCTAGGAATTTATGTTTATATTTTTGCCCAAATATCAACATGTACATAGATATACATGTACATGTCAAAGTCTTTGCTCATTTTCCAGAAAACTGGGTTCAAATGGTTCCTTGCTTCATTGATTTGAAGTGAACATTTGGCCTGACCTATGGTCTAACCATGTGGTTAATCTGACCATTCTTTTATTTGCATTTTACAAACCAGAATCTACCCAAAACATTGATACTCCTTCTTTTCAAAAGCATGTTTATATATGTATGAATCAGACACCTTGTGATCAGATTTATATCATCCTTCCTAACCATAATTCTCTTTTAAAAATGCATATTCAGGGTATATACACTTTTACTTGCATTTGGACATATATCAATATCATGACTTGAAAATATAACAGTTATAATTCTTTCTGGATTTTCCCAATATAATTTCCTATATATCTATCTTTTGAAAGGACTTAGGATGAACTATAATCATCATAAAATGATTATGCTTATAAAATCCAGGTTTTTCCTCTAAATCAAAAACAACTTTAGCAAATAGATTTTCAAATCAGTTTAACATCAATATCCTTAATACATACCAAACCAGAAATAACCAGAAACAACATAACATGTATTTCTTACAAGTTCTTCCTACTTAATACATTTGGATAGCCATATAAATCAGGAAATACATGCATGAATTAACACATTCTAGCTCTTATTTCTAATTATCTTAGCATTCTCTATTCCATATCTTTTTAATCTTGCTTACTTAGCTCCATCACAACCTGCAAAAGCATTAGTGGCTGCCCCATTATGAATGAGACACCCCCATGTGCCATGAGCAATAAGGGTCAGATCTATGATCTGGTGTGAGCATTTCTAACATATCCATGATATTAAGCTAAGGATACAGCATAAATGTACCTTGCATAACTTGACAGGTATTATCATGAATGATTAATGTATAAATTGATCAGGTATTCCCATATACATACACAAGAGAAAACATATGCATTAAAACAATTTTTATCTGGAACTACTAAGGTTCCTCATACCAACCCTAATCCCGGAAAGACCCAAGTTTCCTATATCATCATTTAAGGTTGCCTTTTCTTCTTATAAATTCCTGGCCTCATCTGCTATAAGGAATCAAAGGGACACATTGCCATGAACTAATTAACATCATGGCACAAAGATCTCAGGACTTAAACAAGCCATGTGTCAACTTGTCTACTTCAAATAGGACAAGCATTCCAGCAGCCTTCTTGGCACAAAATCCTTAGTTATATTACTAAGTGTATTCATGTTCATTTTATCAATGATAGCTAGGTGTACAGACCACTTATATACATGAAACATACTAGTTACCTTGCAGACATAATATTGCAAGCAAGTTAAAGGTTACTTTCTAGAGGTATAACACCCAGTCATTCCATCTCACATTATTTAGCATATAAACACCCTATTCAAACATATACCAGAATGTTTGCAACTGAGAATAAATGCATGGCTCTATTGGGTTTATTTTGATTTTGCAAGCAACTATGTTTAGCCAGATTTTTAATCTTGTTTAAACATAATTTTTAGGCTTGTAAATTTTCTGTTTGGTTTAGGGCTCAGCACTTATAGAGAAAGACTCCATTGCACCCTTAACCAATTATTTCAAGCCTCAGCACTATACCATTGTATATGCAGCTCATAGTTTTTTTTCTTCATTCTTTGTCTTAAGCCATGATTCAGACTAGTTACAAATACTCTCTTACATGTTCTTTAAGGTTTTGGTATAACATACAGGGATGAAAATAGAACAACAAAGTTATACATCCATCATAGCAGATCATATCTCATCAAGCATTCATGAAACCATCAGTAGTCAACATGGTTTGTAAATCAAAACATGCAAAATATAGCATATAAAAGCTTGGCTGCCTAATCTCAGGACTTAATGCCATGTATATGAGTGAGGATACTCACCTAAATGCTTACACAAGCTTAATCCAGTAAACCCCTCAAATCTTTAGCCTTTTCTTCCTCTTCTTCCTTAGGTTAATTAATTCAGTGAGAGAGTAGTTTTCTGGTTAGGCTCTTGATTTATATAAGGGTTATACCTAGGGTTTTGGGTGATGCAAAATCCCTATTTTAGCCCAAACCAGAATCATGCATTTGGCATTGCATATTCTCTCCCTCCTAACCCTTAATGTCCCGGCCAATATTTTAAAACTAAGTTGTGCCCATTTTCTTTTCTTTTCAGAAAGTGATTACTTTAAGTATTTTTATTATACTTACCTCAAACATGATAATGGTGTGACTTTCTATTTTCTGCCTTTATACATTTGCTTTCTTGCACTTTGGTTCTTACTATTTTAGTGCTTCTTTTACTTATTTTTCCTTTATTAATTTTCTGCTCAAATAATATCTGTATATATACATTTATACAACTATGGGTGTTAGTTTAACTTTAACCTTCTTTTATTTGCAGAAAACATGTGCATTCTTATATGCATTTCTACACTCCTATTATTCAAATAAAATTTCACTTATTCATTATAAATCAATGTTCTCTTCTGTCTTAATTTCCAGACAAGTCATACATATGCATATATATATAGATATATATATATATATATATACACATATCCTCAGGAATTTTAATATTCATGTCTAGGCCTATATTTCCTTTATTTAAAACATTTTATCTAAATGTTTTCCTTCTTTGTTTTATTATTCAGGAATTCTGGATTTTCTCTTAGTGCCATAACTAGTGTGCACGTGCACACATGCACACAACCTTGCACCACTGAAAATCCCACCTATATAATAATTCTGATTTTTCCCCCAGAATTTTAATCATTTATTTAAAAGGATTTTCCTCAAAATCTTGGGGTATTACAATCACCCCTTCTTTTAGGAATTGTGTCCTCACAATTTGCAACATAATCTTTGAGTACTTCTAATTTATTAGGGAAAAATTATTCAGCATATGCATGAGCAAATCAATTAGTCACTGTCTATCATACATATTAAACTTTCTTAGTAATCTAAGAATTTACCTTTTAAATTTGCAAAGAGCCTAGGGTAATCCATCCTGATTTTATCCTCTAGCTCCCAAGTACAATCACTAGGATCTATACTCCATTGAATCTTTACAAGCTTCAATGTCTTGTTTCTTAATTTCTTTTCTTCCCTTGCCACAATTCCCACTGGCTCTTTCTCATAGATTAGATCTGGATTAATCTGAACTTCAGTAGGCTTTTCTAAGATTTCCTCCTTGTCATGTACCCATCTCCTTAGTTGTGACACATGAAACACATTGTGCATTGCACTCATCTCCTCTGGAAGCTCCAGCTTATAGGCTAGTGAGCCTATCCTCTCCAAAATCTTGTATGGTCCAACATATCTGGGTCTGAGTTTCCCTTGCTTGCCAAATCTCAAGACTTTCTTCATTGGTGAAACCTTAATGAAGACATAATCACCTACTTTGAATTCCACTGACTTCCTCTTTGCATCAGCATATTTCTTTTGCCTATCTTGAGCTGCTGCCATCCTCTTTCTCACCAGTCCTATTTTCTCTGTGATGTCCTTGACATATTCTGGCCCTAGGATAGCTTTCTCTCCTGCCTCAGCCCAACACATAGGTGATAGACATGGCTTTCCATATAGGGCTTCAAAGGGTGTCATTCCAATTGTGCTTTGGTGGCTATTATTGTATGTGAACTCAGCCAAATGGAGATGGTCCTCCCAATTTCCTCCAAAGTCTAACACACATGCTCTAAGCAAATCCTCTAAAATCTTGTTTACCACTTCTGTTTGCCCATCTGATTGGGGGTGATAAGAAGTGCTTAGGCACAATTCACTCCCCATAGCTTCTTGGAAGCTCTTCCAGAATCTTGAAGTGAAGATTGTATCCCTATCACTCACTATAGTTTTAGGAACACCATGCAACTTTACCACTTCTCTCATAAAAGTTTGGGCTAGCCTAGGTGCATTTCTGTCTGCTTTTACTGGTATGAAGTGGGCTACTTTAGTCAGCCTATCTACAATTACCCAAATACTTGTATTTCCCCTCTTGGATCTAGGAAGACCATCTATAAAATCCATAGATATGTTTTCCCACTTCCACTGTGGTATGCTAAGTGGCTGCAACAACCCTGAAGGTCTTTGGGTCTCAGCTTTTATTTGTTGACAAACCATGCACTTAGCAACATGTCTAGCTACATTAGACTTCATTCCCTTCCACCAATAGTCCCTTTTTAAGTTTTGGTACATCTTGGTGCTGCCTGGATGTATGAAATATTTGCTCCTATGGTACTCATTAAGGATTTCTTCTTTCAATTCTATGATGTTTGGGACACATATCCTACCCTTGTACCTTAGGTATCCTTTTTCATCAATGTGATAATCCTTCACTTCCTCCTTCTTTAATAGGAGAGACCTTTTTTCTGCTAAGTCTTAATCTTCTTCTTGCATCTTTGCCACCTTCAAGACCAAATTTGATTGTAAAGTAATTAAACTTAACCTTCCTTTACTCCTTTCTTCCTCAACTATCTCCATACTTATCCCACTGCTCTCATCTATTTCCAAATCAGTGAGCATGGTCAAGTCTCTAAACTCCTCCATCATCAACATGGCCACTTTTGCATGCTGCCTACTCAATGCATCTGCCACTTTATTAGCCTTTCCTGGTGTATAAAGTATATCTAAGTCATAAGCAGCAAGAAATTCAACCCATCTGTGTTGTCTCATATTCAAATCTTTCTGTGAAAAGAGATACTTTAAGGCCTTGTGATCAGTGTATAAAATGAACTTTGCACCTAATAAGTAATGCCTCCAGAGCTTCAAGGCATATACTACTGCTGCCAACTCAAGATCATGAGTTGCATATCTAGTTTCACGGGGTTTTAGTTGTCTAGATGCATAGGCTATGACCTGATCTTGCTGCATCAACACAGCCCCTAGCCCTGACCCACATGCATCTGTATATACAACTAATCCCTCATTGCCTTCTGGTACTCTCAACACTGGTGATTTTACCAAAGCCTCCTTGATCTGGGTGAAAGCTTGTTCACACTTATCAGTCCATATAAACTTTTGGTTCTTCCTAGTCAGGTTAGTGAGTGGCATTGCTATTTTAGAAAATCCTTGTATAAACCTCCTATAGTATCCTGCCATCCCCATGAATGACCTAACTTCACTAACATTGTTAGGCTTCTTCCATGCTTGGATTGCTACTATCTTATTGGGGTTTACAGAAATCCCTCTAGCAGAGACAACATGTCCAAGAAAATGTACTTCCTCTTGCCAGAACACACACTTAGAGAACTTTGCTTTCAAATCTTTTTCTCTTAATCTAGATAAGACCAAATGTAAGTGGTTCTCATGTTCCTCTATTGTTTTAGAATAGATTAGAATGTCATCTATAAAAATCAGAACAAACTTGTCTAAGTAATCTCTGAATATCCTATTCATTAGGTCTACAAAGTAAGAAGGGGCATTTGTTAGCCCAAATGGCATAACCAGAAACTCATACAAACCATATCTTGTGTTAAATGCTGTATATTTAACACTTGAATCCTCAACCTTCATCTGATGAAACCCAGATGCCAAGTCTAGCCTAGAAAACACTTTAGCTCCACTGAGTTGATCAAAGAGATCATCTATCCTGGGTAATGGGTATTTGTTTTTGAAGGTTACTTTGTTTAATTCTCTATAATCTATACACATTCTTAAGGTACCATCATGCTTTTTAACAAATACTACAGGAGCACCCCAGCATGAATTACTTGGCCTTATAAACCCCTTGGCTTCTAATTCTTCCAGCTGGTTCTTTAGCTCCTTTAATTCACTTGGCCCCATCCTTGTAGGCTTTTTGATAATTGGGCTAGCCCCAGGCATAAGGTTAATCTGGAATTCAACAGGTCTATGGTGTGAGACACCTTTTACTTCCCCAAATACATCCAAGTATTCTTTAACTATGGGGATTTCATTAATAGCTATTTCCTTGGGATTATTTTCTAATTCAATTAAATGATTTAGCCTGTTTTCTTTGATAGGTTCACACAGAATTGTAACCCTTTGGCCTTTAGAATTTTGTAGTGAAATGGTGGATGCATCTAGGTCAATTATGGCTTTGAATTGTCTTAGCCAATCTGCCCCTAATATAACTCCTATATTTGGGAAATTTAGAACATATAAATTGGAAACAAATGTGTTTCCCCCTATGTTCAAATTCACATCCACACAAATCATATCTAATACACTAGAACTTCCTAAAGGGCTTTGTATTAACAGAGGTATTTTAGCCAAATTGCAGTTCATTTTCAACCTTTTAACTATTTCATGGGAAATGAGTGAGTGGGTTGCCCCGGTATCATATATTACAGCTAAAGGTATGGTACAAATAAATAGTGTACCTTCCACTTGACCATGGTTTTCAGCATTAGCCTCAATTATGGCCTTGCCCCTACCTTCCAGGTTTGCCACTTTCCCTTGTTGCTTGTATTCTGGGCAATTTCTTTTCATATGCCCTTCCTTCCCACATAGAAAGCATTTGAAAGCTCCCCCTTTAAGCTCTGGGCATCTTGGCTTAATATGGCCTTCTTTCCCACAATGGTTGCAAACTATTTTTCTTTTGGCTTCATTGGGTTTTGCATCTACTGCCTTCTTACCATCTGCCTCTCCTTTCTTCTTATCATAAGGATGGTACTTCCCTTTGTTCTTCTTGTTGCTATTGTTTTTGAAGCTCCTAAACTTATCTCTTTCCTTGTCATGCTGCTCAATCTTCAGAGCCAAATCTATCACTTGATCAAAAGTTCTGTCAGCATAAGGTAATATAGCCCTGCTAAGCCCTGGGTTCAATCCCTTGATGTATCTATCATTTTTGGATGCTTCATCAGCCACTAACATTGCCCCATAGGTTGACAATCCCTCAAACTTCTGGGTGTATTCTGTGACATTCATAGTCCCCTGTCTAAGTTTGATGAACTCCTCAAGTAAAGTGGTTTTTGCTTAGGCTGGAACAAACCTTGCCTCTAACATCTCCTTAAATTGATTCCAATTAATATCATTTTCATTCCGGCCAGCTATGATCACCTCCCACCAACTCAAAGCTGCACCTTTTAATTGCCTTGAGGCCACTTGCCTCTTCCTTTGGTCATCTTGTTGCATATCAGTGAAGATCCTCTCTAATGTCCTCAGCCATGCTTGAATCTCCATTACACTTTCAGTTCCTTCAAAGCTCTTGCCTCCCAAATTGGTATAAGTCTTCACTAACTTGGAGAGCTCCTCATATGGGTTCTCAGGTCTGTGCCCAATTCCATCTCTCAAAACTCTCACAAATTCCTGCATGTCAAGCATTTGTGGTGTGCTAGATCCTCCTTGATGATGAGACCCTCTTCCTACCATATTTCTAAAAGTATATGTATTTCATTATATTAGTTTATAATACTTCGCTTTAATTTTAAATTGGTTGTATCTTTCCTATTTAATCATTGTGTATGTCACATGCACACACATACATTCAGGGAATACTTATAAACAGTCAAATATATCACAAACAAACCTAGTATAAACATAAGCATACAAATATTCTGCTATGTTAATTAAAACATAGCTCTGATACCAAATGAAATGACCCTAATTCTTAACCAAATTTTTTTTTATCATACTTAGCTAAGACTACCTAGGGTCATCCTTCCCTATTCTCATATTATCCAGGATCTTTCACAATATAAAAATATTGTTTTAAATCTAAATCATTCCTAACATACATATATGAAGATATCTATGTTATATTCTACTAGAATCAGAGCATGATAATATGTAAGTAGAAATCCTTTTAAATCTATTAAAATGTGATAATTCCCTGATAAAAGATTAATTATTGTATCCTGATTTTTGACCATAGAATCCACTGGAAACATGTACTTTAGTCTGTTATTCTAATTAAGAAATGATCAAGTAATAATCAGGTGGAAGAAAGCTTTTAATATGGATGATTGTATTAAAGTCTGTATAGTATCAAACTCAGGCTAAAAGAAAGTGGATCATAAGTGAACACAAGCAACATCTAGGCGTAATGGAAACGCGCCTAACTTACACATGAGAGGTCACGAGTTCGAGTGCTATGCTGGTCGGTTCAAACCCAATTTTTGTTTTTCATTTTATTTTTCTCCTGTATGGTTTAAAATCTGATATCTACCTATATTTACACATATATACTTAATTTTTGCCTATAATCTAACATACAAAACAATATTTCTTGCTTTATTATTTTTGAAACCCATTCCTACAACTGTTCTAGGAATTTATGTTTATATTTTTGCCAAAATATCAACATGTACACAGATATACATGTACATGTCAAAGTCTTTGCTCATTTTCCAGAAAACTGGGTTCAAATGGTTCCTTGCTTCATTGATTTGAAGTGAACATTTGGCCTGACCTATGGTCTAACCATGTGGTTAATCTGACCATTCTTTTATTTGCATTTTACAAACCAGAATCTGCCCAAAACATTGATACTCCTTCTTTTCAAAAGCATGTTTATATATGTATGAATCAGACACCTTGTGATCAGATTTATATCATCCTTCCTAACCATAATTCTCTTTTAAAAATGCATATTCAGGGTATATAGACTTTTACTTGCATTTGGACATATATCAATATCATGACTTGAAAATATAACAGTTATAATCCTTTCTGGATTTTCCCAATATAATTTCCTATATACCTATCTTTTGAAAGGACTTAGGATGAACTATAATCATCATAAAATGATTATGCTTATAAAATCCAGGTTTTTCCTCTAAATCAAAAACAACTTTAGCAAATAGATTTTCAAATCAGTTTAACATCAATATCCTTAATACATACCAAACCAGAAATAACCAGAAACAACATAACATGTATTTCTTACAAGTTCTTCCTACTTAATACATTTAGATAGCCATATCAATCAGGAAATACATGCATGAATTAACACATTCTAGCTCTTATTTCTAATTATCTTAGCATTCTCTATTCCATATCTTTTTAATCTTGCTTACTTAGCTCCATCACAACCTGCAAAAGCATTAGTGGCTGCCCCATTATGAATGAGACACCCCCATGTGCCATGAGCAATAAGGGTCAGATCTATGATCTAGTGTGAGCATTTCTAACATATCCATGATATTAAGCTAAGGATACAGCATAAATGTACCTTGCATAACTTGACAGGTATTATCATGAATGATTAATGTATAAATTGATCAGGTATTCCCATATACATACACAAGAGCAAACATATGCATTAAAACAATTTTTATCTGGAACTACTAAGGTTCCTCATACCAACCCTAATCCCGGAAAGACCCAAGTTTCCTATATCATCATTTAAGGTTGCCTTTTCTTCTTATAAATTCCTGGCCTCATCTGCTATAAGGAATCAAAGGGACACATTGCCATGAACTAATTAACATCATGGCACAAAGATCTCAGGACTTAAACAAGCCATGTGTCAACTTGTCTACTTCAAATAGGACAAGCATTCCAGCAGCCTTCTTGGCACAAAATCCTTAGTTATATTACTAAGTGTATTCATGTTCATTTTATCAATGATAGCTAGGTGTACAGACCACTTATATACATGAAACATACTAGTTACCTTGCAGACATAATATTGCAAGCAAGTTAAAGGTTACTTTCTAGAGGTATAACACCCAGTCATTCCATCTCACATTATTTAGCATATAAACACCCTATTCAAACATATACCAGAATGTTTGCAACTGAGAATAAATGCATGGCTCTATTGGGTTTATTTTGATTTTGCAAGCAACTATGTTTAGCCAGATTTTTAATCTTGTTTAAACATAATTTTTAGGCTTGTAAATTTTCTGTTTGGTTTAGGGCTCAGCACTTATAGAGAAAGACTCCATTGCACCCTTAACCAATTATTTCAAGCCTCAGCACTATACCATTGTATATGCAGCTCATAGTTTTTTTTTCTTCATTCTTTGTCTTAAGCCATGATTCAGACTAGTTACAAATACTCTCTTACATGTTCTTTAAGGTTTTGGTATAACATACAGGGATGAAAATAGAACAACAAAGTTATACATCCATCATAGCAGATCATATCTCATCAAGCATTCATGAAACCATCAGTAGTCAACATGGTTTGTAAATCAAAACATGCAAAATATAGCATATAAAAGCTTGGCTGCCTAATCTCAGGTCTTAATGCCATGTATATGAGTGAGGATACTCACCTAAATGCTTACACAAGCTTAATCCAGAAAACCCCTCAAATCTTTAGCCTTTTCTTCCTCTTCTTCCGTAGGTTAATTAATTCAGTGAGAGAGTAGTTTTCTGGTTAGACTCTTGATTTATATAAGGGTTATACCTAGGGTTTTGGGTGATGCAAAATCCCTATTTTAGCCCAAACCAGAATCATGCATTTGGCATTGCATATTCTCTCCCTCCTAACCCTTAATGTCCCGGCCAATATTTTAAAACAAGGCTAAGTTGTGCCCATTTTCTTTTCTTTTCAGAAAGTGATTACTTTAAGTATTTTTATTATACTTACCTCGAACATGATAATGGTGTGACTTTCTATTTTCTGCCTTTATACATTTGCTTTCTTGCACTTTGGTTCTTACTATTTTAGTGCTTCTTTTACTTATTTTTCCTTTATTAATTTTCTGCTCAAATAATATCTGTATATATACATTTATACAACTATGGGTGTTAGTTTAACTTTAACCTTCTTTTATTTGCAGAAAACATGTGCATTCTTATATGCATTTCTACACTCCTATTATTCAAATAAAATTTCACTTATTCATTATAAATCAATGTTCTCTTCTGTCTTAATTTCCAGACAAGTCATACATATGCATATATATATATAGATATATATATATATATATATATATATACATATCCTCAGGAATTTTAATATTCATGTCTAGGCCTATATTTCCTTTATTTAAAACATTTTATCTAAATGTTTTCCTTCTTTGTTTTATTATTCAGGAATTCTGGATTTTCTCTTAGTGCCATAACTAGTGTGCACGTGCACACATGCACACAACCTTGCACCACTGAAAATCCCACCTATATAATAATTCTGATTTTTCCCCCAGAATTTTAATCATTTATTTAAAAGGATTTTCCTCAAAATCTTAGGGTATTACAAAATCTACTTTTTATCCTTTAAGAACTTATCTATTTTAAACCTATTTAAAACTTGTCAAAACATTTATTTTGAAAACAATTTATTTTATAAGTAAAAACTTGTTTAACTTTGCTTTAAAAAACTTAAACATTTCTGTTAAATTTTAAAACCTAAACAACTAAAATCCGCTCAACATAAAACTCGAGCAAACCCCTAGAATTCCCGATGCAAACGCGAGACAAAACCCACGCTTCCTGCTTCGAGTAAAACTCGATCATCCCCGAACGAAAACCCGAGCAAATGCTTTCTTCCCCAAACCCAACTTTCATATGCACGCAAACGTGCTCGTGCATGTGCCCAACTCCCCTGATCGACGGCGAACTTCGCTCTGGCCTCCGATAAGTCGACTTCCACCTCGTCACCACGTTCGACCACCCCGACATTCTCGATACGAACGAGAATCGAATTCGATCAAAATCCCTCAACCTGGAAAACGAACATCACCAGAAACCACTCGCCTCCGATGATCCTTGCCCCGAGAAGCTCTTCCACCTTCATCGTAGCGCTGCCTCGTCACCCAGTACCTACAGTACGCCACGCGATCGCCTCTGATTTCATCACAACGTCGCGAAACCCATTTGAACATCCACGACTAACCTAGAGTATTAAACCCTATCCCATCGAATTCCGACCACCACGATCAACGATCAATCACCATATTATTTTTCCGATGAACCCCATCATTCCCTCGACCTTCAAACCCAACCACGATGATCAATTCGACGTTGATCTATAGAAATCGACCAAAGTTTCACAAACTGTCTACACGAGAATACCCAACAATCTCCAAGCTAAATGTCATGATTTACATACTAAAATTCATGATTTCCCATCACGAATCCAACCATGCAATCCAATCATAAAATTTAATTGATAAAATTTTGACCCAAATTACATTTTACTGTTATTTATAAAATGTCGAGACAAATACTAAATATAAATTCCTGGAATTATGTTTAGTAGTGATATTGCATGATTTTAAACACTTTTCATTTGCAAACCAAAAGCTATCAGAGATTAAATGATGAGATATAGGTTTTAAAAAGAAAATCAAACTTTGTAAACACACAGAGCCTGTATATACATATGCAGGCTATTCACAAGCAATAAACATTTGTATACATGCATGCATCCATTTCAATCCAGATATTAAGGCTAACACATGATTTTCATTCACATACCAAAGTGAAATCAAGATTAAAAACTGTTTTTAAAATCTAAGTTTACTCACCAGGCAATATTGAACAGAGAACAGATAACATATTCTGTTTCCAGGCTTGTTTTGATTTTGAACTTGCTTTTCTTTTTGCTTTGTTGAATTTTTATCTGGAATTGATCCTTGATTATCATTTGCATGGTTCCTCAGGTTGTTGAAGATTTGGAACTGCTGTTGTATTTAGCCTTTGATTTTCTTTTGATTTGCATTTCCAGTTTTTATTTTTCTTTCTTTGAATTTTGATTTCCAGACTTTATTTCTTAGATCTATTTAGTTTTAGTTGAAATGAAGAAAAGAAGAGTTCAGCTGAAAGTAAAATTAAATTTCTTCTTTCATATTTTAATTATTTATTTTATCAAAAAGAAAGGTTGACATTTGTCCTCTTAAGTGTTAATTAGCTTACACATATTCAATCCAAGCCTCCGTATGTTTACAAGTGTTAAACTTGTCTTTTAATAATTTATTTAAGCCATACATATGTATTTATGCAATATTTACATGTATATAATGTATTTATCTTTTTATAATTTAAACTTTTAGATTTTAAATAAATATACAAATATGAATTCATGTAAAAGTTTTTTTATAAATAACTTATATTTTGATCCAATAAATATAACATATTTTTATATGCTTGAGTATTTTATTTTACTATATATATATTTTCACAAACCAAATTTGTCTTATGTTTTGAATTTCAAAAAGTGAAAGAATATTGGAAACAAAAGAAAATGAACTTCTAATTTAAATCTTATTTAAAAATTAAGCTTAAAATATATCTTTTTAAATAAATAAGAAATTATCACTTGAAAAGTATTATGTTAAAATATAGTTTCCAAATTACAAATTATATATATATATATATATATATATATATATATTTAAAGTTTGAAAACACTTTATTAAATTCAAATCCAATACTTTTCCATTTTAATATATACAAATATATACATTTAAATGGAAAATATTTTTAACATTAGTTTGGATAATTACTATATTGAATTTTATAACATAACTCCAAATCACAATATATATATACATATATATTATAATTTGAAAACATAACCTTTATTAAATTAAAGACTTCCTATTTAAAATATATATACCAATATATATATACATTATAAATAGAAAACATTTATATAAGCTTTGAAAGATAAATCTTACCAATTTTAAATTGTTAGAAAAGATATTAATAAATATTGCCAATTTAAAATATTATTAACCTTTTAAAAGAATTAAACTTATTAATTTATAAAATAAAATCAACAAATCAATTTAATTATTAATAAAGATTATTAAATTGATATTGCCAAAATTCCGGGTCATCACATTCCCCCCCTTAAGATAATTTCGTCCCCGAAATTGAAAAGCAAAGATAATTTAATAATCCAGCCAAATTTTTAAATTTAAACAGCTACCACACATATCAATCATACACTATCAATCATAGCAACCATTTATTTCTAACAACCAAATCTAACTTATTCTAAAAAATAATCCAGAATAGGTCTTCCTAATACTATCTAGAGTTTCCAGGTGTATATATATTGGAATACTCGCTCTATAGGATCTTAACTAACTATACTATAATAATCTAGAACACCTTCCCATCTAGATTACAAATCTGAACAAGATATCAGACTAAACTCAAGACCAGCTCAACTACCATACCCTTCTGAACTGCTGATCCCACAACCAGGGATGAATCATACATGTATTCCCTTAAAGATATGTGAAATACAATGAATTCCAGCTAGCCGAACTGTCAATTCAATCCTTAACTGCATAACTCTCCTGACGATCCTGAGTCACTTCATCCTTCCTGATCAGCTTAATCTTTGCTGATGCTTCTTGAAACAGACTAGACCAACATCAAACCAATTTCCGGCTCCTTCTCAACAAAATGGTTTCCAAAAATTCACCGAAATCCAAAACACAACTCTACTCCACAAACATTAGAGGACTTCGAACTACTTCTCCTATCTGGAATAGCCAAAACAGTTGCACTTGACAATCTTGCCTCTAAATCCTGAAAATTCCTTCACACTTAGAGGTACACTTGAATTTCCTATAGAAATCCTCTACTCCAAGAAAATTTCAACTTCCGGTCGCTCCCACTCTAGAATAGCTCCCACTCTAGAATAGCTGCTATCTTGCTTCTGCTGCGCAACTCTGATCTGGAATATATGAGAATGCCGTCGGAGAACTCGAGCACAACTTGATCATCCACAGTTCATCATACCCATAAAATCTTAGTGAACCATTCCACTTGGTCAAAAACACCCTAGCAGAATCCCCACCAGAAAACTAGGTGTGATCAATCCCTCTCCAAAGAATCCTGAGCTGCTTCACCAAATTCTTCTAGGAGACATCCTTCTACTAAGCTGAACCACCGGTAACTCCACGAACCAAGTCGATACGGAATCTCAAATCTCCAATAACCCAAGAGAACACTCAAATTATCGCAAGTCACTTTTGCAATCAACCCGACCTAATTTCCAAAGATATTGTTCTCTATTCACAAATCAGAACAACTTATGCTTATCTAACCAATCCATCGAAGAAATGGATCCACTCTGCTACTTCTGGACTCCTTAAGAAACTCGGGCCTCAATCCAAACACAAACATCCTATTGAAACTTAGTCTCATCACCGATGCAGACATACTTCCTTAAAATTGCTCCAGAAGAAACATCTTCGGAAATGTCCATAGTCCTTGCGTCTCACCATGCAGCTACTACTTCCTGAAGTTGCCAAGATACTATCACCTGCTTCTTCTCATTCGAGATGGTATTAGGTCTACAGTCTCGATAGATACACTTCCAACTTCAACATTCAAACTCTAACCATTGGTAGTCGTGTTACACACACCACTACCCTATCTACCTTTATAACTCATATTGGAAAACCCGAACAGGTAACCTAACAAATAGATAGAATAGATATATATAGTTGTATAAAAATTACAAATACGCGCTCTCAAGATAGACACCACTCCAGAGCTTAAGTATTATCTCAACCTATCGCTCTGATACCAACTGTAACGACCCGCCTTTCTATACACAGAAAGACGCATCATTATTAAGAAACAAAGGGATAGAAGAAGAAAAGAAGAGAAGAAAGAACAACACTACATCAGAATCTAACAGCAGAACGAATGAAATATATTATATCACATAAGATATTACGTAGTATCATATACATCAGAGTACACAACTTATACATCACAAAATAGACAGTTATAAATTTTTGTCTATTATACAACACAAGTACATCAATACAATACATCATCACAGCGGAAACTCTATATATCTACACGCTGAAGCCTCCTGCTCCAAAGCTCCTCCAGAATTCGTCAAGGCTAACCTGAATCCCTTGACTACTCATACAAATTTGAGTACCCAAGAGTTTAATAAAACAGAAAATAAACACTTGGGTCAGACATGGGTCTGGTGTGAGTAAACGGTTAAAGTTGTTTAACTTTGAAAAGCCTTTGAAAACAAAAGGTATCACGTAAGACTCCCCACACATAAACATGGGTAAGTTTTTACCTTACGCTAACCAAAACTTTGATAGGAAATTCGATTATATTATAATAGGGTCTAGGGTTTTCAAGTAAATAAGAAATAGCTGAAATTGTTACATTATTAAATTCCAGCATACTAGCCACAAAGTGGGTTATACAATCAAGTCCGATGGCACTTATTGGAAATTGGATTCCATACAATGGCAGGGCTACCGGGGTACCACCCATCACAGTACGTGGCCTAGATCAACGTACCGAGGATCACTCCCAATCCCCTGCAACACAAAGCCGGAACCATCCCTTACTGGATAATTCCGAATAAAAATCACCCCACAGATGGCCGTCGCCAACTGCCCACTAAGCCGAATAAAAGGAACTCTCTAGACAGGGATGACCTTACTCTCAGTGGGTGCTACCCACGAAGCCTTGCTGCACCTCCCCTGTTTTAGCTATTCCCGGTTGAGGCCTGAGGCTACGATTACCATTAATCAGAACACATCACTTAGAATGCTCATCGTCCACCTGACGATGTTCTGAAAGCATTCAATCCATACAAGTTAGTTCCAGGTTCGAACGAAACCGAAGGCATTATCTCGTTACACTCATTTTGGAATCACCCTCAGAGTTAACGACAATAACCCTTGCACTCTGAATCTTCATCTTCACTTGAGATTCACGACCTAACGTTAATTTGGATCGATGTGGTATTCGGATATCCAAATCTGGAAACCCGATCCCGGTCTCATCGAAATCCAAAACGTATCTTTTAAGGCCAAGTTGTTTTAAAGTTAAAACAATTCAATTCTATTATCTATACACACACAGATAGATAATTCACAATATCACAATAGATAATTCATATTATCATCACAAACAGATAATTCATATTATCATTACAATTCAACCAAAACATCCATATCACACAACATCACTTATCTCATATCTGAGATCTCAAACCATTCAAAGCAATTAATATCATCCATTCATATATAAGCAATGATCTATACCATCTCTAATTAATTTAAAGTGAATTAAATTAATTACTTCATTTCTAATTAATTTAAAATAAATTAAATTAATTAATTCATCATTATAAATCTTACTTATATAATCATTAATTGATTACAAATAAATTAATTAATCATTCTCTAATTATCCACTTTAATTAATCACCTTGATTAATTAAACTTTAATTACATTTAAGTAATTATCTTTAATTGATTTCACAAATTAATTATTCTTAACCAAATACAGTAATTAACCTTTAATTACTTCATTAATTAATTAATTATAATCAATTACTTTAATCCTTAATTAATTACAATTAATTAGTTATTCTATAATCACTTATCATTTGATAAATTAATCTTAATTAATCAACTCTTAATTATATCATCAATTAATTATAAACTAATGATCCTTAATTACATCTTTAATTATTTATTCTATTTAAATTAATTACATTAAGTAATTTATCTTAATTAAACCACAATTATTAATCACCTTTGATTAATCTAATCCAGTAATTAACTTCCCTTAATTACTTCCATTAATTAATTACCTTTTAATTAATTACCTTAACAAATAATTAATTACCTTATTAATTAACCTTAATCCTTTAATTAACTTTATTAAATAAATTATTTAATTAATAACACTAGGTGATTAACCCTTAATCATTTCCATTTAATTACCTTCATAAAGTAATTATCCTCTAATTACTTTATTAAATAATTTCCCTTTACTTAATTACATCCAGTAATTATTCCTTAATTACTACATCAAGTAATTACACTTAATTAATTTATAAGTGATTATCTTTAGTTAATCACTAATTAATTACTTAGTTAATTATTTAACTAATTATTTAAATTTAATTAAATAATTGCTTAACTCCTTATATTTAAAGATCTTAATTAAGAAAATCATTATCTTAATTTAATTATTATCTACTCTTAAATCATTTACAATAATTGAATTACCCTTATTAATTTCACATATTAAATATCTTTAATTAATCAAAATCTCTTAATTACTTAAAGATAACTCCTTATTACAATTGATTTACTAAATTCTTATCATTAAACTTTATTTAAAATAAAACAATTTAGAAATCAATTATAATTAAAACAACATAAACTTCTACTTCAACTTTCAAAATCTTTAAACTCTCCAAAGTTATTAAATCAACTTTAACACAAAAAGCATTATGAAAATCTACTTTTTATCCTTTAAGAACTTATCTATTTTAAACCTATTTAAAACTTGTTAAAACATTTATTTTGAAAATAATTTATTTTATAAGTAAAAACTTGTTTAACTTTGCTTTAAAAAACTTAAATATTTCTGTTAAATTTTAAAACCTAAACAACTAAAATCTGCTCAACATAAAACTCAAGCAAACCCCTAGAATTCCCGATGCAAACGCGAGACAAAACCCACGCTTCCTGCTTCGAGTAAAACTCGATCATCCTCGAACGAAAACCCGAGCAAATGCTTTCTTCCCCAAACCCAACTTTCAGATGCACGCAAACGTGCTCGTGCACGTGCCCAACTCCCCTGATCGACGGCGAACTTCGCTCTGGCCTCCGACAAGTCGACTTCCACCTCGTCACCACGTTCGACCACCCCGACATTCTCGATACGAACGAGAATCGAATTCGATCAAAATCCCTCAACCTGGAAAACGAACATCACCAGAAACCACTCGCCTCCGATGATCCTTGCCTCGAGAAGCTCTTCCACCTTCACCGTAGCGCTGCCTTGTCACCCAGTACCTACAGTACGCCACGCGATCGCCTCCGATTTCATCACAACGTCGCGAAACCCATTTGAACATCCATGACTAACCTAGAGTATTAAACCCTATCCCATCGAATTCCGACCACCACGATCAACGATCAATCACCATATTATTTTTCCGATGAACCCCATCATTCCCTCGACCTTCAAACCCAACCACGATGATCAATTCGACGTTGATCTATAGAAATCGACCAAAGTTTCACAAACTGTCTACACGAGAATACCCAACAATCTCCAAGCTAAATGTCATGATTTACATACTAAAATTCATGATTTCCCATCACGAATCCAACCATGCAATCCAATCACAAAATTTAATTGATAAAATTTTGACCCAAATTACATTTTACTATTATTTATAAAATGTCGAGACAAATACTAAATATAAATTCCTGGTATTATTTTTAGTAGTGATATTGCATGATTTTAAACACTTTTCATTTGCAAACCAAAAGCTATCAGAGATTAAATGATGAGATATAGGTTTTAAAAAGAAAATCAAACTCTATAAACACACAGAGCCTGTATATACATATGCAGGCTATTCACAAGCAATAAACATTTGTATACATGCATGCATCCATTTCAATCCAGATATTAAGGCTAACACATGATTTTCATTCACATACCAAAGTGAAATCAAGATTAAAAACTGTTTTTAAAATCTAAGTTTACTCACCAGGCAATATTGAACAGAGAACAGATAACATATTCTGTTGCCAGGCTTGTTTTGATTTTGAACTTGCTTTTCTTTTTGCTTTGTTGAATTTTAATCTGGAATTGATCCTTGATTATCATTTGCATGGTTCCTCATGTTGTTGAAGATTTGGAACTGCTGTTGTATTTATCCTTTGATTTTCTTTTGATTTGCATTTCCAGTTTTTATTTTTCTTTCTTTGAATTTTGATTTCCAGACTTTATTTCTTAGATCTATTTAGTTTTAGTTGAAATGAAGAAAAGAAGAGTTCAGCTGAAAGTAAAAATAAATTTCTTCTTTCATATTTTAATTATTTATTTTATCAAAAAGAAAGGTTGACATTTGTCCTCTTAAGTGTTAATTAGCTTAAACATATTCAATCCAAGCCTCTGTATGTTTACAAGTGTTAAACTTGTCTTTTATTAATTTATTTAAGCCATACATATGTATTTATGCAATATTTACATGTATATAATGTATTTATCTTTTTATAATTTAAACTTTTAGATTTTAAATAAATATACAAATATGAATTCATGTAAAAGTTTGTTTATAAATAACTTATGTTTTGTTCCAATAAATATAACATATTTTTATATGCTTGAGTATTTTATTTTACTATATATATATTTTCACAAACCAAATTTGTCTTATGTTTTGAATTTCAAAAAGTGAAAGAATATTGGAAACAAAAGAAAATGAACTTCTAATTTAAATCTTATTTAAAAATTAAGCTTAAAATATATCTTTTTAAATAAATAAGAAATTATCACTTGAAAAGTATTATGTTAAAATATAGTTTCCAAATTACAAATTATATATATATATATATATATATATATATATATTTAAAGTTTGAAAACACTTTATTAAATTCAAATCCAATACTTTTCCATTTTAATATATACAAATATATACATTTAAATGGAAAATATTTTTAACATTAGTTTGGATAATTACTATATTGAATTTTATAACATAACTCCAAATCACAATATATATATATACATATATATTATAATTTGAAAACATAACCTTTATTAAATTAAAGACTTCCTATTTAAAATATATATACCAATATATATATATATATATACATTATAAATAGAAAACATTTATATAAGCTTTGAAAGATAAATCTTACCAATTTTAAATTGTTAGAAAAGATATTAATAAATATTGCCAATTTAAAATATTATTAACCTTTTAAAAGAATTAAACTTGTCAATTTATAAAATAAAATCAACAAATCAATTTAATTATTAATAAAGATTATTAAATTGATATTGCCAAAATTCCGGGTCATCACAGAAAATTAAAGTCGCCGTTCTTGTCAAATTTATTGTTGATGCTCGCGGCTCCTCCTCTCGAGTTCGTTTGCGATACCGGTATGTGATTTCCTTTTGCTTTACTGGTTTTGGCTTGATAGAACTTGATGAATTTTATGCCAGTGATGATTGGGTGATTTTATAGGGTTCGAAGCCCTGAGTTTTCGTTCGTACGAATTAATTTGAATTCATCAATACTTTTACTTGGCTGCTTTGATGCACTTTGATTGCTTGTGATTTAATCTGACTTTGTCATATGCGTATATTTCGTTTTTTTTATTATGTGATAATCACGGTATTGAGTTTGAAACGTACACCACATCTCTGACCTGTTCATCATATTCTTTGATTATCTTGGTTTCCACGGCATTGAATTGAATTTGTAATTTGCGATATTTCTGACTTGGTTAATTGTAGTATGTATTCCTTGAAATATTCTCGTGCTTGATTTCGAGCTGTTTGATTTCTGGTGTTCCACGATGTTGAAAAACTGACTTGTTCGACTTTGGCTTTGATCATTTTTAACTTTGTTAATGCGATGTTCTTAAAGAATCTTGTGCACTTCGACTCTGTCCATTTTCGTGTTTATTCCTGAGCACTTTTCGAACTGTTGTTTGACATTGCTTCCACTGTTTCTCGTTCATCCCCACGACATTGATTTTGACCTGCAGTTGACTTAGACCTCAAACTTGATTTTTGTGATGTTATCTGGTTTTTCACTGCACTGTTTCATTTTGTAGCTCTGTTGCACTTGCAACCCGATTTTGAACTTGATTTGGTTTGTGAGTTTAATGGTCCACTTGATTGTGATGTTGTGCATGTGCCGGTGCCATAGTCTTTGTTGTAGTGTTGCTATATCTTTGTTGTAACTCGAAGTCTATTGGATTTTATGTTCTTCTTGTTGTTTACTGCATATGAGTTCTCTTGTATACTTCACTTTATCTGTGCATTCAAGTCTGTGTGTACTTGTCTTGTGATTTGGTTGTGGTAGGGTTGCTTCAAATTTGAGTTGTAGTTGCAGTCTTCCATCTCTATGCACATGTATGCTCGAGTCTGGGTTTGCACAGTAAATGGTTGGTCTTGATTTCACTTCAGTTGCACTGCTATATGATGCTTGTATTTTTTAGTCTTGGCCATTCACTTGTTAAGGTAGACTGTGCTTGATGTCTTGTCTCTGGCCATTCTTCACTTGTGTAGCCTTTGCCTGTGCAATTTGGTCTGGTTGGACTTGAGACTGTAGCTTCATGTAACGATCAAGGATTTTTGCGCTCGAAAATCTGAAGAAACTTCAACCACAAACCTCCCCAACGCCGATGAGCTTCGCCGACACCCACATCCATTCGTCTCGATCTCCAGCTCAACACTCCACCATCGCGATCGCCTCCGGTCCACTACACATGTCGCAATTGCCTCGACAGCCAAGCCTAACCAAAAACAAGCTTAAACCCTAGATTGATCGAATCGAAGCACCACGGTCATAGAAAAAATTCAAAATCATTTTTCCCTTTATCCTTCATACAAAAGCAAGCTTCGAACAAATTTTTAGCATTTATGATTGAATCGATTGCTAGAAATTTGTAAAAGTTCAATTTTTATTGAATTACAGACTACTCTTAAAATAACCAACTAAAAATCCTCATTTTTGTTTTAAAAATCATGGGTTGCAGTATAGATTCAATATATATTCTTGAATTAATATTTTACAATAATAAGTTTTATTCAAATTATCACTTGAAACCTGTAAAACAATATTACAGTGATGTGCTTGATTAAGATAATTTAAATCAACCTTTAATTATCTTATTTTTAAGTTTAACAACTTGTTTTGTTGAGAATCAAGGTTTTACAAATGATTTAAATAAGGATAATCATGGTTTTTGAACTAACTATGTGATATGCATCCATTCCAGAGAAGCAACAAAACATTACATAAAAATTCACAGGTTCATATTCAAATATCAAACAGATTTCATACCATAAAATAAATGAATCAACTTTATTGATTTTAAATAAACTTAAAATTTTAAAAGCTTAATGTTTACTCACCTATTATTTTCAGAGAAGAACAGAGCATGTTGTTTTGATTTGGTCCGAGCTTTGATTTCCCAGATTCAAAACTTGATAATGTTGAATGTTTTACTTAAGTTTTAAATGAAGCTTCCTCACCACAGACCTGAACTTGCATGCTTGATCGAGATGATTTGGATTTTAAATCATTGCATTTGATCTTTGTTGCTTCAGAAGGAAGAACAGAGGACTATATTGAACAAGGCTTTGAGAAATACAAGCTAAAGCTTCTCTTTTTTTTTCTTGTTTGAGTTGTTATTCATTTCAGTTTTTTTTCTTTAGCTTTGAAATGGAACGAAACAAAATTATGAAGATAATATAAAAGGAAATGTTGTACAAGCTGATATAAAGGAGATGTGTACAGGGGTATTGTTACTTGGCTTTAACATAGGCATGGCTGAAGTTGATTTTGCATTATGGCTGAGGTGATGTTGTATGTACTTAGGGGTGATATTATTTTGTTTGTTTATTTTATTTTGTACATAAACACCTGGTTTCTTGCCTTGCATTTCGGCTGTAGACAACTTTGTGGCAAGCTTCACTATATATATATTATTTGTTTTATCTTACATACTTATCTTTCTTCCTTTGTTTTTTTGTTATGTTTGTTTATTTGCTTGTACTTCTTGGTTTCTTATACAAGTTAATTCATATTTATCTACTTGTATTTATATTTGAATGTATAGGTTTGTTTTCTATTTTAAAAACTATAAATTTATCTTGTATCTCTATTTAACTCAAATATTCATTTCTAACTTTAATGCTAATTGTCTTTATAACATTCCTTTATAAATAAATTTCTTATTTTAAATTTGTTATCAAATTATTTCTAACTTTAAATATTTATTTCTAAATTTAATACAAATTGTTTTTACATAAATTTGGTAACATAAGTGAATCTCTAGATTTAGTTTATGCTATTGAATTTTATCCAACGTTTTTATTAATACTTTATATCCTATAAAATTTGTATCTTTATTTTCAAACCATTTATTTACGATTTTAAATTCAAGTCAAATATATGTCTATATATTTATTATTTTCAAATTCACTCATATATGCCCAAATACATATATACACATATATATACAATATTTACAATTTTTTTTAAATCTAAATGATTTATACAAAATTTATTTTAGTTCGGGGAAACTCGCATCACTTTAACCGATTGATTTTACAATTTTAATCCAAATATTAAATAAATTATCAATTTAAATTAAATCAAAATCTGGGGTCGTTACATTTCATGTGTACATTATTTGTTTCACTGTTGGTATTGGTATTGCATTTGTCTTTTGACTCGACTGTGCACACGAGTTGGCGAGGCAGTGCACACGTGTATAAATGTACACGTGTGTATTGCAGCCACTCATAATTACCTGTCCCTGATAAGAATACTGATGTGCACAGATATTACACAAAGAAAAATGATGACAATAACCCATATATCTGAGGCACCACTAAAAAGCAAATTTATATTTTTGCAAATTAAAATTTGTTTATTTTCAGATTACTGCTGTAGTTGCTGATTATACAGGTACACAGAAGACAGGACAAGAACTGGAGATGGACAATGCAGATAGATGCAGATGTGCAGACAGAGTAAAATAACTGAGTGTTGAGTGTTGTAGTGAGAAAGAAATGTAAATGTGAAATGTATGAAAAACGATGTATGTATATAGAGAGAGCTGAAAACTTTGTATTGTTTAAGTGTTGAAATAAAATATTATTTTGAATAAAAATACTGATTGAATTATATAAATTCTGTGCAATAGTATTATTATTCAATATGAATATTTATTCCTATATGTGTATAATACAATTTGCAAACACATTGATATATTGATATATATATTTGTTATCATCAAACAAAAAATCACATCAAACATGACTTTGGTTTGGACAAATTCTGAGATCGTTTGAATTTGGGCCCTAAATTAGATTTTAAATCGATTTAAATTTAAAGGTGAGTGTTTTTGACCCACTTACAACTTCTAAAATTTCTTATGTTAGTTAAATTAAATTTATAGTATTACCTGAAATTTATTTATGGCTATTTGGTATATTTAAATTGCCATTCCTATTGATTTGAATTTATTTGAATTAAATTGTCATTTTATTTATTATTGAATTTAAATTGCCAGTTAATTACCTGTAAATGTTAATCCGTTATTCGTTGTAATTTATTTAGTTGAATTGGATGATGATTGTGATGGATGTTTGATTTTATTATTGGATGATTGAATGTTATTTATATATTCTATCACTCTGCAAGTTCCCTTAACTATTATATTGGAATATCACTATGGGTTGAAGTGATATATACCCGAACGATCTATAGATTAGGGAAAATCATTATGGGTTGAAATGATAGACTCGAGCAATTTTATGGATTTTTATATTAATTCGGGATTGCGGTTTGAAATGGTATATAACCGTAAAATTTTAAATTGCGGATTGAAATGATAAATATCCGTATCACTTGACCCTAGGGTAGAGAATTATATACGAACACCGGATTGGTTAAATTAAATGATTTTAAAACCTTGATTTCGAATCCAGTTAAATGATATTTTGAAATAAAATTTGATTTATATAAATTGAATTATTATTGGAAAATCAAGTTTTATGTTGAAATGTGAATTGGTTTAAAGGAACTGCTTTACGAAATTAAATTGAAGGTTTAAAGTTGAATTTTAAGTGTAAATGAAATTTTATCGGAATTGAGTTATTGAATTGGTTTGAAATATAACTTTGAAATGTATTGAAATTGGAATAATTTAAATTGATATTTCAAACATGGATTGGAAAGAATTTGAATTGAAAGATTTAAAAATTAGGTTTTGTTGATTTGGAAATTGAAATGGTTAAGATGTGTTGAAATAAAATAAATAGTTTAAATTGATATTAATTCCAAATTCATATTTTAATATAAACTGTTAAAAAATATATTATTTTAAAATTTCTAAATTATTAAAATTTTCAAACTATTAAACAATTTTAACCTATATTAACTATATTAAATCATTTTAACCTATTTTAAACCATTTAATTTATTTTAAATTTAATTGACCCATTTTTACATATTTTAAATCTAATTAATCTATTTTAAAGCTATTTAATTTAATTTAATTATATTAAATCTATTTTAAATCTATTTAACAATCTTAAATCAATTTAATAGTATCTTTAATCTTTAATTAAACTATTTTAGAGTATTTTAACTATTTACAACTATGTCAAACTATTTATAACTATCTAAACTATCTTTCTAAATTTCAAACTAAATTAAGCGGATGTGTTTATATTTTAAATCCTTGATTTTAAAGTAAATAAGGTTAAATGATATTATAACCTAAGTTGGGATTTAAATAACATATTGATCTGAATATGAAGTTTGAAATGAAGGTTGTAAACTATTTTGAAAATATGACTTTTTGAAAGTGAATATAACTTCGAAAGAGATATGATTTGAAAATCGAATATGATATTTTGATATAAATTTGTGAATTGACTTTTTGAAATGTGAAAGAACCATCCGGTGTGTAATAAGTGTGTCACATACCGAAATTAGCGACTTTCGAAAATTCGACATCGATACTCACTTTATCGACTGCCGAGAAATCGAGTGCCGGAAACTCCAATAGTGAGGGTTTTAGAAAGAAGAAATAGAAGAAAAAGAGAAGAAGAAGAGAAAGAAAGAACAACTGAACAACATCAGAACAGAAAACAATATCAGAATCTTACACATCGCAGCGGAACAATATATAATAGAGAAACACTAGTCTTTTAAAACAAAGAACTATATCAGTTTATACATACATCAATCAGAGTCAATATACAACTCAATACAACACAGCACATCAATGTCCCCATACAGAATACACAGCGGAATAAATACTATCAGATACAAATACTACGTCTCGTCCTCCAGCTTATTTCCAAAGCTCCAGAATATCCAGAATATCCTGATAATCTAACTCTAGACTGCCCGTGTGGAAATTGGTGGGCACCCAGAGTTTAGAAGGGAACAATAAACTCCGAGTCAGTCATGGTGACTGGTGTGAGATCGTAAAACAGTTATTCTTTAAAATAAACAACAGGAAAACTTTAATGTCAATTCGCAATGCTTTTGGAAAATGAAACTACCATAAGACCTCCCACCACACACACAATGCAATCGCAGACTTGGAGGAGATTTCTTCTTATGATAGTCAAAGATGCTTACTACGCAAAAATCAAATTCTTTTTGATATTATTTTTAGTGCATAGTGGAAAACATTTCGAAAGTAGAATATAAATCTTAGCCAGCATAGGTACCATTATATTATGCCTGCTATAGCTGCCTCCTGAGGAGACAGGTTATACAATTGAAATCGTAAAGGCTCGTATTGTTTCTTTGGATTTCCAACAAATGGTCAGGCTAAGGAACTTCCTTTACCACGATGGGTACGTCCCTGGAATAGACGACCCGAGAACCTAACCGGATCTCTGCCAACACAAGGCCGGGTTACCTCTGCAAAAATAGGTAACTACTGACACGCGTATGCCATCCCCCGATCGTCACCGATCTTCCCGAGGATCCCCGATTCGCAACAACCACAAAGTAATAAATTTGCAGCAACCACAGAGGTTAAGTATCTGGGCTCCATACCATGATACCACCTTTATCCAGAAGGAATGACATACACTAAGGGGCGCTACTCCCTAGAACCTTGCCGCATCCTTCCTGTTTCGACCATTTCCGGGGTGTGAGGCTCGACGAAGTCTCGTCCACAAAGCTACGCTTTCTACAAAGCCCTGCTTCGGGTCAAACAAAATGATCAACCTATGATCACAAAGATATAAGATCAAACAAATGATCATATCACAAATGATCAAACACTGATCATTTCACAGCAACACTCATTATGCCACGTTACCAAATTGGGATATATCGCTGATAAATTTCAACTACATAACCTCTGAGCTCGTACGTCTCAGAGAAGGGTGTTAAGCTAAGAGAATAAATTCTCCGCCACCAACAGAAATGTATTTGAAAGAAATCAGCTTTATATCTCAAATTGTAACGTCAGACACACAATCCATACAAGTCTGTTCCGGGATCGAACAGAACCGAAGGCACTTCTCACGAAGCCCTTGCATTTCCGGATAATTTTCTAATCACGTCCGGACTTCCCGTCACTAAGGGTGATAAAACCTCTAAATCGAAGATCAGTCGATGTAGAGTAACTCGACGGTAATCCTTCCGTTTTCAAAAATATCCGGTCTTCAACACCGGTCTTCAAATGCGATTCATAACGACGTATCACATATTCGGAATGGGTTATACGACCCCATGGTCCTTTCCCGGCTAACCCGAATAGTGAGCGCTTATTTAAAAATAAGTGTGGCATTCAAATTCATCCAATTCACAACAAATACCTATCTAAAGGTAATTATTGATAGTCGGTTATTTAACTATCAATAAAGATGCGCAACATCATCAGATTCCAAATAATTTTCCAAATTATTTAATCTTCCAAAATATCTTTATTAGATACAAAATTTCCACACTTCAAAAATAAATCAATGTTTATTTTTAAACAGAATTATCATTTCTTTTATAAATTCCATAGTGAATTTATATTTTCAAAAATATCTACTGATATGCGATTTTCAATTGATTTCAAAATTCATTTTCAATTTATCTCTACAAAGATAATTTCTCAAAACGTTCCATTTCATTTTGAAAATGCATTTCCATACTTATTTAAAAATAAGTATTTCACAAATCTATTTATTTTCAACACTTGGAAAATATTCGATATACTTAAATCAATATTAAGTATACATTTCATTCTTTAAGGAAATCATTCTCTTTCACAAATTTTATTTGAGTCAAAACGAATGTTACGTAAAACATCGTTACGACAACTCAAAATCACTAGTATAGGGATTCGAAATTTAGATAGATATATAAATCCCAACACTATATAAAACATTTCCTTTCGGAAATCATTTACTATAACAACAGTGTTATAGTCCACCATTTCCTTATATTTCTCGAAAACGTCTATTTCAACAATAAATGTTGAAATTTATGATTTCGATATTTAACACGTTTTAAAACATCTTTTAAAACAATTACTTCATTTTATAATATCGTTTCTCCAGAACATATCCATTTTCCTTAAGAATATATTCACTATCCAAAATCGTGAATATAATTCACTTAACCAAATTTCAATCATCTCTACACATTTTATTTCAATAAAGATTCGCTATCCAAAATCGCGAATATATCTTCTTTAATGACCTCCTACATTTAATTTATCAAACTCCATTGATTTTGAATTTATAAAACAACGTTTATAAATCCTATTTCTATAATTTTTTAACAACTTTGATTTATAAATCTTCTTTATTAACAATCCGATCAATATTCCATTTAAAAGCAAAAATCCAATTTATAAGTAAATTTCTTATAATCATTCATTCTACAACTTCATACTTTATAAATCTATAAATTTCATATCTTTACAATTTATAATTCTATACATTTCATATCTTCACATTTTATAATTATAAATTTCATATCACTTATAAAACTCATTTTAAAATTCCAATAACTTTAATTGATAAATATCAATTTGATACATCTTTTATATACATTGGTTTAATAATTCAAAAATCTCAACTTAAACCATTTTATAAATTTCTTAACTCTTTATTTCAAAAGAAATTACTTTTTTGTTAAAATTCACAAAATCTTAACTTTTATAACTTTAAAGTTTTAACGTTTATCTATTAAAGTAAATCAATTCAACAATTTAAATAAACGTATATTTTCAAAGATCACTTTTAAAATTTCACTTTTAAAATCAACATCGTTATTTTTAAATTTCAAAATTTGAATCCAATGATGCAACGCATCAATTAGTCCATCGCAACATCAAACATCATATATCATCATATGATAACAGAATATATATCAACATCTGTAAATAAATAAATACAGTTGAGGAATCCAGTTGGATCCCTCCAACCTGTTTCCCTACATCCAAAGACGTTAGCACAATACCATTCCACTTCGAGGTGGAATATCGCGGTATATGGGTTTTATAAAAATCCGCTTACTAACGGCGCAATAGGGTCTCATCCGCTATACGAGGCGGGAAATCATCAATCCAATATATACATATGCCAATATGTATATATTGCTATATATAGATATATATCCTACTATATCTAATATCACATCCAATAGCAATCATATCAGATCAATAACTGCAAAATAATTTTTTTTTTCCTTCGAGTGAGAAAATCTCACCTTAGCTTTATATTTGCTTTCCAATTTCAATCCAGTGGTTTTCTTCGCGGCTTTAAACCTTGTATAACAATTATACAATCTATCAATATTCGAAAAAAAATCGAATAACAATTTTTCATTTGATAATTTAATTATCCAATGATTTGTTTTTTTTCTTTTCCCATCACCAGATTAATTACAAATTTGATTTCTAAATTTATTCCAACTCCAAATAAATTTCCATTTCCAAAACCCTGCCTCTACATATATATTTATCTTTTTTCTCCTTTCCTACATATTTACTTTAAAATAAAATATGTATGTGTTTTTATACTTTTATATTTATATTTTCTATGAATAACATGAACAGAATTTTTATTACTGTTAATTCTCTTTTTAGTATATAATACTTTCCAGAATAAGTATATAGGTAATATTCACACCCTTCTGGTTTGAATCCCATTGGCCCAAAATGTTTTAAACTTAACATATATATATTTCAAAATCTTAGCTGCTTATATATAAATATATATATATATTCCTGTTAAAACTAATTTTCTGTTTTAACTTTACAAATTTCCTGTTCTACATAATTCCCATTTAATTAAAATTCAGAGAAAACTACCTATCTTCTATATTACTTTATCTCAAAATATCGTTGATACATTTATAAAAATACTTACAGTCGAGTTCGAAAACCAAACCACCTAGCTCGACTTCTGCTGCCACGCGAAGCCACCCCAGACCCCCCTATCACCACGCGTTCACGAAACTCCATCGCGATTCCAGACAGTCAAATTCACATCGCTGCTCTCCTGTCGATACACGTGTGCCACCACTCGCGATTTGCCATCGCTCGAGCTCTCGGCGAACCCTAGGTCGAACTGCCGCCTTCGCTGTCCCATTGCCAACGAGTGCCCTTCACGAACTCGAGTTCGTCGCGAAATCTAAACTTTAGTCGAAGGCTGCTCCTTCCTGTTTCACTTGATTCGAACGCGAGTGCCCCAAAATCACAACACCCATCACTATACTCATCGACTCTATTCTCTCGAAACTGCCCTAGCTAAACGACATCGACATCGGCCAAAACGAGTTTCACTTGACTCGTCACGAACGCCGCTGCCTCGCGCGCCCTTGCCGTCACCTTCTGCTCGATCGAGTTTCACGATCTCGAGTATGGGAATGAGTTGCCTTGGGGTCGCCGCGAATGTTTCCCCCATTTTTCATTTGATTCCAGCATTTGAAATCGAGAAATAGAAGAGGAATGACTTTCGAATGAGTTGGCTATTGGGTTAAATTTGAACGAGCAGATTTCGATTTTTTTCTTTTGAACTGATTTAAGTGGGAGAACGAGAGAAAGGGAAAGGGGATGCCGCCATTTCTCGTTCGTTTTATTTTTCTTTCGTTCGGTTTTCATTTGAATGTGAAGAGGGATTTTTAAAATTAAACGAGCATGGGTTGCACGATTTTTTTTAGGGTGATTTCTTGCGTGATCCTAGGCGTAACCAAAGGAAGATAACAGTAAGGGAGGAATGGTGTTGACAAATTTTAAATTTAAATTTAATTCAATTAAAATTTAAACGCGTTTATATGTCGTATGCTCACATATCAACTCCAATTAATACGAAATTTGAAATCCGGTAATAATTCAACATTACGGACCCAATGGAACTGGTATCGTCGAATTCCGAGACTGTGCCCCGGAACGCTGTATTTTAAATATCGATTCGAACGATATAATTTCAAACTGAACAATTCACTCCCAAATTCGATTCTGAAGCTTCTGTTATTTTCAGTATTATCAATATAAATTTTACAAGCTTTCGAAATATTTTTCTTCAGCTTAAATTGAAGATTCAAATTTTTATTCAGTTTCAATAGATTAAATTTTAATGTTTAATCGCAAATTTCAAAGTTCAATCGGGAATTCAAATTAAATCGTCGTTCAAATATTTAAAATTAATTAAATATTTTCAATTTAATTTCTTCAAAATTCTGGGTCGTTACAGACTTCCCCCCTTAAAAGAATTTCGTCCTCGAAATTACAAGTTAGGAAAAAAAGGTCCTTAACTCGTCTACTATTTCTCACAATACAATAGTTTTATCAATTTTCAAAACAAATCTTTCTACTAAAGATTCGTTATCATTCAACTAAATTCCAACTTCAATTCTAAGTTTCAGACAACATTGTTTACTTAACAATTCAAATTTAAGTTTAAATTCAAATTTTAACTTTCAAAATTTTCTCAAAAATTTTCTAACGCTCGGAATTTTCGAAAAATTTCGCCAGCGTCTCCTTTGCGCGGCTAATACGGTACGACTACAAAACGTCCCTACGGACTCTCAGATTTCAAAAAGAAAAGAAAAAGCCAAGCGGCTAGAGAAGAAATCATCAAAACTCATATTAAAATTCAAATACTTACCTTTTTGTCGAGCAATTCAAATTTATCTTCGAAATTAAAATTCCAATTCCTTTATAACACCTGTATATCCTACTAGCCATAATATCTAGTTACATATTCAAACCATTTTGTAAATTCTATTACAAAAATTTCAATATAAACTACTTATATCATCTTTAGTTCACTATTGAAGTTATATCCATTATCTTCAATTTTACATTTCAAATTTTATTTGAATTCAATTTCACATTTCAATTTCTCATTTGAGTTAAATTTACCATTCAATTCAATTTGAATTCTATTTATCTTCTGAATATTGAATTTATCAATTATCTTTAGTTCACTTCAAACTAATCTCAAAACTTCATTTTATTTCACACAATTCAATTTTGTTTTCGATATTCAGTTTCAATTCTAGTTCACTTCTTTTGTTCAATCATCAGATTTGTGTTTCAATTTACCACTTTGGTTAAATCTACTTGCATTTCAACTAGATTTCAATTCATTTTAAATTTAATTCGTTCAAACCTTATTCATTTGGTCCATATTTAATTAGCTTCACTTACTAATTTTCTTTTTAATACCTCACTTTATTTTTCACAAATCTAAATTCAATTCAGTCTTATTTACTTACAAATTCAAAATGAATTTTAACATTCAATCTCACTTTCATTTAATTGATTCACTTGCACTTACTTTGATTCAACTTAAAATTCCTTAAGTTAAATTTATTCAATCTAAATTCACAACAAACTGTATAAGTTATCAACTCATTTATTATTCTCATCAATATTTTTATATAGCATTCCAGAGTCTTTTCAACCTTTCCAAAACCATTTTTGAAAACAATTCAAATTATCCTTTTAATTTCCAACAAAAAATCCAAATTTTCCAAACACTTCCATTTAAAACAATTTGGCAGCAATTCCTCTTTTGGAAACCCGAAAATGAACACCAACGATGCCGCGGTCATCATCGAAGTTATTTTCCAGCAACCGAAAAGAGTTTAGAGCTTTCATCTCTCCAAAATACTTTCCAAAACCTTCGAAATCCATTTTCAAATCAAAAATGATTTAAACTTCCAAATCTCCAAAATTTTCAAATCCTTTTCAAAACATTTCCAAATACTTCTCTGGAATTCCATTTTAAATTACAAATCATATTTATAATTTACATTCTCAAATTCCATTTGTATGTGAATTTATTTCTTAACTTTGGAGTTATGATTTGAATTTCTTATTCAGTTTCAATAGTAATGATAACATTTCAATATCATCACTTTCCTAACAACCAAACATCCATATATTATGATAATTCATAGAAAATCATTTCTTTTCTATACAAAAATAGTTTTGGGTAAAATTATTTCATTCACCCTATTTAAAACAATACTATGTCGTCTTGCCTCGTTTAAGTGTTTAGAAATCTCTATCGATAATATGGCGTCCCACATACCGACCAAAATTCACAAACATCTCAACGGATAAGCAAACACAATATAAAACATTTTTTTAATAATCACTAACAAATACGCGCTCGTATCTATTATTACACTCAACTCATTCTAGAGTACTGCTGACTCTATCTCTAATGAGTAACACCCAACAGAGCAGGGTTGTCGCTTAACCATATGCTCTGATACCACTTTGTCACATACCGAAATTAGCGACTTTCGAAAATTCGACATCGATACTCACTTTATCGACTGCCGAGAAATCGAGTGCCGGAAACTCCAATAGTGAGGGTTTTAGAAAGAAGAAATAGAAGAAAAAGAGAAGAAGAAGAGAAAGAAAGAACAACTGAACAACATCAGAACAGAAAACAATATCAGAATCTTACACATCGCAGCGGAACAATATATAATAGATAAACACTAGTCTTTTAAAACAAAGAACTATATCAGTTTATACATACATCAATCAGAGTCAATATACAACTCAATACAACACAGCACATCAATGGACAGTTATATAAACTTGTCCTCATACAGAATACACAGCGGAATAAATACTATCAGATACAAATACTACGTCTCGTCCTCCAGCTTATTTCCAAAGCTCCAAAATATCCAAAATATCCTGATAATCTAACTCTAGACTGCCCGTGTGGAAATTGGTGGGCACCCAGAGTTTAGAAGGGAACAATAAACTCCGAGTCAGTCATGGTGACTGGTGTGAGATCGTAAAACAGTTATTCTTTAAAATAAACAACAGGAAAACTTTAATGTCAATTCGCAATGCTTTTGGAAAATGAAACTACCATAAGACCTCCCACCACACACACAATGCAATCGCAGACTTGGAGGAGATTTCTTCTTATGATAGTCAAAGATGCTTACTACGCAAAAATCAAATTCTTTTTGATATTATTTTTAGTGCATAGTGGAAAACATTTCGAAAGTAGAATATAAATCTTAGCCAGCATAGGTACCATTATATTATGCCTGCTATAGCTGCCTCCTGAGGAGACAGGTTATACAATTGAAATCGTAAAGGCTCGTATTGTTTCTTTGGATTTCCAACAAATGGTCAGGCTAAGGAACTTCCTTTACCACGATGGGTACGTCCCTGGAATAGACGACCCGAGAACCTAACCGGATCTCTGCCAACACAAGGCCGGGTTACCTCTGCAAAAATAGGTAACTACTGACACGCGTATGCCATCCCCCGATCGTCACCGATCTTCCCGAGGATCCCCGATTCGCAACAACCACAAAGTAATAAATTTGCAGCAACCACAGAGGTTAAGTATCTGGGCTCCATACCATGATACCACCTTTATCCAAAAGGAATGACATACACTAAGGGGCGCTACTCCCTAGAACCTTGCCGCATCCTTCCTGTTTCGACCATTTCCGGGGTGTGAGGCTCGACGAAGTCTCGTCCACAAAGCTACGCTTTCTACAAAGCCCTGCTTCGGGTCAAACAAAATGATCAACCTATGATCACAAAGATATAAGATCAAACAAATGATCATATCACAAATGATCAAACACTGATCATTTCACAGCAACACTCAGTATGCCACGTTACCAAATTGGGATATATCGCTGATAAATTTCAACTACATAACCTCTGAGCTCGTACGTCTCAGAGAAGGGTGTTAAGCTAAGAGAATAAATTCTTCGCCACCAACAGAAATGTATTTGAAAGAAATCAGCTTTATATCTCAAATTGTAACGTCAGACACACAATCCATACAAGTCTGTTCCGGGATCGAACAGAACCGAAGGCACTTCTCACGAAGCCCTTGCATTTCCGGATAATTTTCTAATCACGTCCGGACTTCCCGTAACTAAGGGTGATAAAACCTCTAAATCGAAGATCAGTCGATGTAGAGTAACTCGACGGTAATCCTTCCGTTTTCAAAAATATCCGGTCTTCAACACCGGTCTTCAAATGCGATTCATAACGACGTATCACATATTCGGAATGGGTTATACGACCCCATGGTCCTTTCCCGGCTAACCCGAATAGTGAGCGCTTATTTAAAAATAAGTGTGGCATTCAAATTCATCCAATTCACAACAAATACCTATCTAAAGGTAATTATTGATAGTCGGTTATTAACTATCAATAAAGATGCGCAACATCATCAGATTCCAAATAATTTTCCAAATTATTTAATCTTCCAAAATATCTTTATTAGATACAAAATTTCCACACTTCAAAAATAAATCAATGTTTATTTTTAAACAGAATTATCATTTCTTTTATAAATTCCATAGTGAATTTATATTTTCAAAAATATCTACTGATATGCGATTTTCAATTGATTTCAAAATTCATTTTCAATTTATCTCTACAAAGATAATTTCTCAAAACGTTCCATTTCATTTTGAAAATGCATTTCCATACTTATTTAAAAATAAGTATTTCACAAATCTATTTATTTTCAACACTTGGAAAATATTCGATATACTTAAATCAATATTAAGTATACATTTCATTCTTTAAGGAAATCATTCTCTTTCACAAATTTTATTTGAGTCAAAACGAATGTTACGTAAAACATCGTTACGACAACTCAAAATCACTAGTATAGGGATTCGAAATTTAGATAGATATATAAATCCCAACACTATATAAAACATTTCCTTTCGGAAATCATTTACTATAACAACAGTGTTATAGTCCACCATTTCCTTATATTTCTCGAAAACGTCTATTTCAACAATAAATGTTGAAATTTATGATTTCGATATTTAACACGTTTTAAAACATCTTTTAAAACAATTACTTCATTTTATAATATCGTTTCTCCAGAACATATCCATTTTCCTTAAGAATATATTCACTATCCAAAATCGTGAATATAATTCACTTAACCAAATTTCAATCATCTCTACACATTTTATTTCAATAAAGATTCGCTATCCAAAATCGCGAATATATCTTCTTTAATGACCTCCTACATTTAATTTATCAAACTCCATTGATTTTGAATTTATAAAACAACGTTTATAAATCCTATTTCTATAATTTTTTAACAACTTTGATTTATAAATCTTCTTTATTAACAATCCGATCAATATTCCATTTAAAAGCAAAAATCCAATTTATAAGTAAATTTCTTATAATCATTCATTCTACAACTTCATACTTTATAAATCTATAAATTTCATATCTTTACAATTTATAATTCTATACATTTCATATCTTCACATTTTATAATTATAAATTTCATATCACTTATAAAACTCATTTTAAAATTCCAATAACTTTAATTGATAAATATCAATGTGACGCCCCACCTCTATACCCACGCTATCCAAGAACACTACGATGTAGTGCTGTCAATTAGCGCGGAGAATAAGGCTGTGGAGGAGCGACCATCCATGTAACTTCTTTGTGCGAGCATCGATACGTCAGATAGAATAGAATGCATATCTTTTAAGGAGGAAATCCGACATACCGATACAAACACAAAGCTATCACACGGTGGCTATATATAATCTTCGGAAACAAACATAGAAATAATCATAACGACAATCAGTCACAGACATCCATATCACAAAGGCGGAAGAAGATATGAATAAATATATAACACATGAAAGTGTACATCAGAGTAGTGGTCAGAAAGATCCACGATAATACAAAAGAATAGCATCACGTGCTATACAAAAGAATAAGTACACAACATAGAGTCTATATCTCAAAGGTGTACATCCAAAAACTACTAATCTAAGTAGTTAGCCAAAAGTCAGAATAATCCTGAAGAGAAGTCAAGCAGAAGCACCTGTAACATCTCGGTCTGACCCGAGTATTATTTATAAGAAAATAATAAACGGATCAGTCTAACTATAAATATCAGATGATATGGTATACAGTAAAAGGCATGACATGAACATGTAATAACCATAGCGACATACTACTATAAGTATGTAAATGATAATCAACAAAAGATTAATCAATATCACAAGAATCTTCTCAAAGATCCAAACACCTAAAAAGGTAATGACACACGAATTCACCAATACACAAAAACCTGATATCATATCAGTGAAAATCACAAAAGTTGGTGAAGCACTAAATCCAGAAATCAACACACGAAATCCAGAAATCACTAAAAGGGGGAAGTCCGACACACGGACGAGAAGTTATCTCATGGAAGCTATCCATTTAAATTTTCCGAACACACGGATGGCCCGAAGGCAAGTCCGACACACGGACGAAGAGACATCGCACATTGCTAGTCTAAATCACAAAAATGATCGTCATGATCATAAGGAAGTGTCAATCACACCAAGCCAGTAAATATATGAGTTTAGCTTCATGTCCCATAACCACTTGCTTAACTTAAATATTTACGAACAAGATGTAAATCTTCACTAGGAAATTGTCACAAAAAGGGTTCAATCGAACAAGTCCAAGAGCTAACCGACGAAGTGAACGCAAGCGTTTCATACCACTCGTTTTACTAAGTCGTTTAAGTCGATTTCTCATTCGAGTGAAGTAAAGGCTTGTATATACTAGTAGATTGAAAATCTGTTTGAGAAAACGAACTTTTGATACTTAAAATAGTGTTGAAATCGCTTTGATGAAAGAGTTTTGATATTTACTATTAGTATTGAAACCTTCATATATCTTTAAAGTGACAAGTCATAAAACGATGGTAGAACAAATCAATTCACGTTCGAAGACGTGAGTAAAGTGCAAAGAAGTCAATCCCAAAACCATCAAAGTAGAAATTCTGATAAACGTTTTTCAGAAGAGATTGCCTACGCAGAGTAATACGGGGTTCGACCTGCCCGGTCAGGTCGCGGGGGTCCAGGGGGCAGCGCCCACGGCGGGGTGCGGGGCAGCGCCCCGTCACGGTACGACTTAGTGAAGGCAAGCTGGTCCAACGACCTAAGGAGAAGTAGGTCATACGACCTAAGGGAAGACTGCCGTGCAACCTAGCTGAAGAACAGGTAAAATGACTAAGTACAAACTCGCGAACGACTTACGACTTAGGGGATAAGGTCATACGACCTAAGTGGAGAATGTCACGCGAGCTAGCAGAAGAACAGGTCAAACGACCAAGTACTAACTCGCGAACGACTTACGACTTAAGGGATAAGGTCATACGACCTAAGTCTTGAACGACTTAACGACTTAAGCCTTTAACGACTTAACGACTTAACGACTTAAGCCAGGGCGAGCGAGCTAACTGCAAAACGACCTACGACTTAAGGCCTTTAACTCCTGAACGACTTATGCCTTTAGCTCCTGAACGACTCAAGCCTTTAGCTCCTGAACGACTTATGCCTTTAGCTCCTGAACGACTCAAGCCAGTAACTCGAGAACGACTTAGCACACCCACAACGACTCAACGCCTGGAACGACTTAACACTTTAACTCGAGAACGACTTAGCACACCCAGAACGACTCAACGCCTGGAACGACTTAACACTTTAACTCGAGAACGACTTAGGCCTTTAACTCGTGAACGACTCAGGCCAGACGAACAGAAATACACGCGCGCGACCTAAGCCCTTAACTCGTGAACGACTCACGACTTAGGCTTAACTCGTGGACGACTCAGCGAAGGCAGAAACGACTTAACGCCAGAAAAATCACCAAAACGCTGAAAATCGAAGTTTTTCGCCAATCCAATCCAAACCAAATGCAAATGTTGATGCAAATACAATAGGGGATCATTCCCAACAGTCCAAGATAGATATAGGCAAGATGTGAGATCAAAAATCTCACCTTTTCACGGAATTTGATGAAGATGGAGATTTGAGAGCAAAGCAAGAACACCAACAAGCTTGAATCAATGGTCTAAACGTGAATTTGATGTTGAATCTCGGATTTGCAATGGAATTTGTGTTTGGGAGTTTTAATTTCTCTTTCCCTCCACCATTTTTGAAGAAGCTTGAAGTGATGAAGAGAAGAGGGGGTGGGCTGAGTTAAGAAGGTGCAGTCCAAACCAAAGTCTCAAGCGGGAAAAGTGACGAAAATTTCACTATCTCCAAACATATCGAAGTTTACACTCAAAAAGATCGCAAACGTCATTTTGAACTCAATGGGGGTGGTCTCGAGTCCTAATTTGACCGTATGCAAAAAGTAGCTTTTCGGACTAACATCCAACTAACGATAAAATATTTAAATAAAATATTTAAATATAGAATTGATAGAAATGCGGGTTGTTACAATCAATTTGATACATCTTTTATATACATTGGTTTAATAATTCAAAAATCTCAACTTAAACCATTTTATAAATTTCTTAACTCTTTATTTCAAAAGAAATTACTTTTTTGTTAAAATTCACAAAATCTTAACTTTTATAACTTTAAAGTTTTAACGTTTATCTATTAAAGTAAATCAATTCAACAATTTAAATAAACGTATATTTTCAAAGATCACTTTTAAAATTTCACTTTTAAAATCAACATCGTTATTTTTAAATTTCAAAATTTGAATCCAATGATGCAACGCATCAATTAGTCCATCGCAACATCAAACATCATATATCATCATATGATAACAGAATATATATCAACATCTGTAAATAAATAAATACAGTTGAGGAATCCAGTTGGATCCCTCCAACCTGTTTCCCTACATCCAAAGACGTTAGCACAATACCATTCCACTTCGAGGTGGAATATCGCGGTATATGGGTTTTATAAAAATCCGCTTACTAACGGCGCAATAGGGTCTCATCCGCTATACGAGGCGGGAAATCATCAATCCAATATATACATATGCTAATATGTATATATTGCTATATATAGATATATATCCTACTATATCTAATATCACATCCAATAGCAATCATATCAGATCAATAACTGCAAAATAATTTTTTTTTTCCTTCGAGTGAGAAAATCTCACCTTAGCTTTATATTTGCTTTCCAATTTCAATCCAGTGGTTTTCTTCGCGGCTTTAAACCTTGTATAACAATTATACAGTCTATCAATATTCGAAAAAAAATCGAATAACAATTTTTCGTTTGATAATTTAATTATCCAATGATTTGTTTTTTTTCTTTTCCCATCACCAGATTAATTACAAATTTGATTTCTAAATTTATTCCAACTCCAAATAAATTTCCATTTCCAAAACCCTGCCTCTACATATATATTTATCTTTTTTCTCCTTTCCTACATATTTACTTTAAAATAAAATATGTATGTGTTTTTATACTTTTATATTTATATTTTCTATGAATAACATGAACAGAATTTTTATTACTGTTAATTCTCTTTTTAGTATATAATACTTTCCAGAATAAGTATATAGGTAATATTCACACCCTTCTGGTTTGAATCCCATTGGCCCAAAATGTTTTAAACTTAACATATATATATTTCAAAATCTTAGCTGCTTATATATAAATATATATATATTCCTGTTAAAACTAATTTTCTGTTTTAACTTTACAAATTTCCTGTTCTACATAATTCCCATTTAATTAAAATTCAGAGAAAACTACCTATCTTCTATATTACTTTATCTCAAAATATCGTTGATACATTTATAAAAATACTTACAGTCGAGTTCGAAAACCAAACCACCTAGCTCGACTTCTGCTGCCACGCGAAGCCACCCCAGACCCCCCTATCACCACGCGTTCACGAAACTCCATCGCAATTCCAGACAGTCAAATTCACATCGTTGCTCTCCTGTCGATACACGTGTGCCACCACTCGCGATTTGCCATCGCTCGAGCTCTCGGCGAACCCTAGGTCGAACTGCCGCCTTCGCTGTCCCATTGCCAACGAGTGCCCTTCACGAACTCGAGTTCGTCGCGAAATCTAAACTTTAGTCGAAGGCTGCTCCTTCTTGTTTCACTTGATTCGAACGCGAGTGCCCCAAAATCACAACACCCATCACTACACTCATCGACTCTATTCTCTCGAAACTGCCCTAGCTAAACGACATAGACATCGGCCAAAAGGAGTTTCACTCGACTCGTCACGAACGCCGCTGCCTCGCGCGCCCTTGCCGTCACCTTCTGCTCGATCGAGTTTCACGATCTCGAGTATGGGAATGAGTTGCCTTGGGGTCGCCGCGAATGTTTCCCCCATTTTTCATTTGATTCCAGCATTTGAAATCGAGAAATAGAAGAGGAATGACTTTCGAATGAGTTGGCTATTGGGTTAAATTTGAACGAGCAGATTTCGATTTTTTTCTTTTGAACTGATTTAAGTGGGAGAACGAGAGAAAGGGAAAGGGGATGTCGCCATTTCTCGTTCATTTTATTTTTCTTTCGTTCGGTTTTCATTTGAATGTGAAGAGGGATTTTTAAAATTAAACGAGCATGGGTTGCACGATTTTTTTTTAGCGTGATTTCTTGCGTGATCCTAGGCGTAACCAAAGGAAGATAACAGTAAGGGAGGAATGGTGTTGACAAATTTTAAATTTAAATTTAATTCAATTAAAATTTAAACGCGTTTATATGTCGTATGCTCACATATCAACTCCAATTAATACGAAATTTGAAATCCGGTAATAATTCAACATTACGGACCCAATGGAACTGGTATCGTCGAATTCCGAGACTGTGCCCCGGAACGCTGTATTTTAAATATCGATTCGAACGATATAATTTCAAACTGAACAATTCACTCCCAAATTCGATTCTGAAGCTTCTGTTATTTTCAGTATTATCAATATAAATTTTACAAGCTTTCGAAATATTTTTCTTCAGCTTAAATTGAAGATTCAAATTTTTATTCAGTTTCAATAGATTAAATTTTAATGTTTAATCGCAAATTTCAAAGTTCAATCGGGAATTCAAATTAAATCGTCGTTCAAATATTTAAAATTAATTAAATATTTTCAATTTAATTTCTTCAAAATTCTAGGTCGTTACAAAGTGTTTGGTTGTTAAAGATACCGGGATCGGATATTGTCATACTCTGTAACGACCCAGAATTTTGAACAAATTAAATTGAGAATATTTAATTAATTTTAAATATTTGATCGATGATTTAATTTGAATCCCCAATATCTTATTGAATTTGGCAATTAAATTGTAAAATTTAATCTGTTGAAAGTTGAACAAAAATTTGAATCTTCAATTTTAAGCTGAAGAAAAATATTTTGAAAGCTTTTAAAATTTATATCGATAATACTGAAGATAATAGAAGCTTCAGAATTGGATTTCAAACTGTTTTGTTCAGTTTGAAAATTTATCGTTCGAATTGATATTTAAAAATAGCGTTTCGGGGCACAGTCTCGGAATTCGACGAAACCAGTTCCATTGGGTCCGTAATATTAAATTATTGTCGGATTTCAAATTTCGTATTTATCGGAGTTGATATGTGAGTGCACGGTGAGTAAACGCGTTGAAATAAAATCAAATTCAATTTAAATTTTAAAATTTAAATTTAGTCAACCCAGCCGAGATTCTTTCATCAGCCACCCTAGTCTCTGATTTGCGTCGACCTACTCTCTGTTAAAACACGTTCCTTTGTCTCCCCTGCCTTCTATGTTAAATCCCTCTCCTCTCAATTCTCATTTCGTTCAAATTTAAAAATTCTCGTTTAAAAGAAAAAATGGCCGACACTTAAAATCTCTTCCCTTCCCCTACCTTCACTGCAAATTCGTTCGAACTAATCAAAGCCTTCGCCGTCAACAAAAGGGAGTTCGACGACTTCGATTTCAAAGCTCGATGGGAGGCTGGCACTCGCGACGCGGTGGCGCTCGAATCTGGGTGGTAGTGCGATTTCTGGAGGGGATGGATCTCGGCGACAGTGGTTTTGATGTCGCGAGTTACTCGCGAACAACTAAGGTTAGGCTAGGGTTTCGATCTGGATCTCGAAGTCAGTTCGCACGCACGTAGATGGGGGTCGCGATTTCAGTTTGGGAAGAAGAAGCACGCGCGCGCTTACGCCCACGTGAAGGGGAGCTTCGTTCTCGAGGCAATGACTGGCACTCGCGAGGTTGGTTCGCACTTGCGAGGGAGGAGTATGGTGTTCGATGGCATCGACTAGGATTCGAAGTCGACAGAGAGAGACCTGGGTTCGTTCGAGTTGTCAATGAGGTAATCGATATTCGTCTTCCTCGTTTGTACTTGCTGGTACATTTATATTCAGATTTAAATTAATTATAGCCTATCTTTGAATTTTTTTTTATTAAAAAAAATGACAGAAAAGAAAATATAGTCACAGTAAAGAAATTATCATTTTGATTTTACAGGAAATATATAGTTAGAGTTTCTGTAAAAAAATAAAATAAAATAAATATAAGTATATATGAAGTTTTGAGAGAATAAAAATAAATACCCATCTTAGATCTGCTTGTTATTTTAAAATAAGGTATTAGGGTAATTTATTTGATTAATTATTTTAGTTACTGAAAGATTTTATTTATAAAAGGAAAATTTGTTAAAATAAAATTTTTGGTTAAGAAAATATATTTAACGGTAATCGATTATTCGATTTATTTCGAATATTAATGAACTTTATAAAATTATTTATGCAAGGTCAAAATTAGGAAGAAAACAGTCTGGATTGGAAAATGGATGGCAAATTAAAAAGCTAAGGTGAGATTATTTTCTCACTCAAAATGAATTGCAGTTATTGATTGATTTTGTAACGACTCGGATTTTTCGCGTTCGAAAATCAACATCCGTACTTCACATTGTACTAGAATGCCGCAGATTCGACCGTTCAAATCCGATTCGCCGGAGCTATAACACAATTAAGTAAATAACACAGCGGAAGAAAAGAATAATACATTGATATATAATATCTGATACAACAGAGTGATACAATGAATATCAATATACATCAGAGATATGATACAAGAAATAGCAGCGGAAAAGAAAAGATAACAACAGCAGCGGAACAATATCAATAGAAATGATAACTCCAAAATGATCTTCAAACAAGAATGAATCCACAACTCCAAGATAAGCAACTCTGATGAATGAACTAGCTCCAGATAATCTACTAAACCTGAATATCTGAAAAGAAACCCAACTCTAGACTGCCCGTGTGGAAAATAGTGGGCACCCAGAGTTTAGGAAGGGAACAATAAACTCCGGATCAGTCATGGGACTGGTGTGAGCAACAAAAACAGTTTATCTTTAAAACAACACAAAAGAACTTTAAACATTGAAACCCGCAATGCTTTTCGAAAATGAAACTACCATAAGGCCTCCCGCCACACACACAATGCAATCGCAGAATTGGAGGAGATTTCTCCTTATGATAGTCAAAAATGCTTACTACGCAAAATCATTCGATATTATTATCATTAGTGCATAGTGTCGAAAACCATTTCGAAAATATAATATAAATCTTAGCCAGCATACAACATATCATCGTATGCCTACTATAGCTACTACGTTCAATAGCAGGTTACCGCCACATTCCATAGCAGGTAATACAACTAAAAACCGTACAGGGTTTGTATTGTTTCTTTGGATTTCCAACAAATGATCAGGCTAAGGAACTTCCTTACCAAAATAGAAACGCCTCTGGAAAGACGCCTCGGATCCTAACCGGATCTCTGCAAACAAAAGGCCGACGCTACCTCACGCTCTAACCGAGCTGTAACTAGGTAACTAACACACGAGTCATGTCATCCCCCGGTCGTCACCGACCTTTATCCGAGACGTCTCGATCATAAAGCAACAACCACAAAGTATAATAACTGTGCAGCATCCACATAGGTAAAATATCTGGGCTCCATACCATGATATCACCTTTTATCCAGAAGGAAATGACATACCCTAGGGGCGCTACCCCTACAAACCTTTGTCGCAACATTCCTGTTTCGACCATTACCGGGTTGTGAGGCTCGACGAAGTCTCGTCCACAAAACTACGCTTTTCCACAAAGCCACGCTTTTTCACAAAGCCACGCTTTTTCACAAAGCAACGCATCATCAGCACTTCGTATGCCACATTACCAAATTGGGAATGTATCACTAGTAACCATCAACTACATAACCACTGAGCTCGTACGTCTCAGAGAAGGGTGTTAAGCTAAGAGAATAAATTCTCCGCCACCAACAGAAATGTATTTGATAGAGACCAGCTTTACATCTCAAAGTGTAATGTCAGACACACATCCATACAAGTCTGTTACGGGTTCGAACAGAACCGAAGGCACTTCCGAAGAAGCCCTTGCAAATCCGGGTATTCACAATCCCGATCGGATTTCCCATCACTTAAGAAATCTCTATACTGGCGCGACTCAGTGCAGAGACAATCGATAAGTCATCCTATCATTCTCGCAAATACCCGGTCTTCACCACCGTTCTTCAAATGCGATCCATATCGACGTATCACTATTCGGAATGGGTTATACGACACAAAGGTCCTCTCCCGGCTAAACCGAATAACGAGCGCAATTAAAAATCATATGGATACTGGGGTCTCAGTTAAATCACAGCTTAAAGCTAAAAACTTTTCATTCGAATGGTAAAACAAATTACCATTTCCAATCTTTTAAACAAAAAGATTCAATTCACAAAGTTTACCCCGTTCACAAAGATTCATTCATAGATTTTCAAATCGATTTCCATTTCAATCTGATTAACTCGTTAAATCTTTAAATCAAGATTTAACTTATAGCTTTCAAAACTCGTTTCCAAAGATTCATTCATAGCCTTTCAAAACAATTCCATTTCAAGTTAGATTAACTCGTTCGGTCTTTGAAATCAAAGACTCATTTCATAGTTTTCAAAACATTTCAATTCTATTTCAAACTTGAAACCGTTCAACATAATTTGGAAATCCTTTCTTAAAATGAAAGCTATTATTTTTTGAAAGCAAGTAGTTTTCGTTTCATAAAAATCCAGTTATATTTACACGAGTTAAAACCCTTGAATTAAATTCAAATTCCCAAATCAATACCTTTAAAATGGTTTTACCCATATATAACTTGTACAGCATCTTTAATCCTTACTTTCAAATCATAGAATTCAATTTCAAACTTGAATTCAAATTTAAATCAAATTATTTAAATTTTCAAAACTCGATTAAGTTATTCGAAATAACTTTTATCTTTGAAATCCCATTTCAAAAGCTTTTCATATTAAACCCCAATTTCCAATTTCAAAATAAATTGAAATTAAATTTTCAATTTCAAAAACATGGAATTTAAATTATCTATGATTTAACCGATTTCCACGTGAAATCCATATTTGTGTGTGTAACAGTGTGGTCCAGGGTTTCACACAATAGTGCACAACATCAATCATCACAGATATATCTATAAGCGGTATAATCGATAACGCTTATCTTCATTCATAGATTCATAGATAAAATTAATTTATCAGTCACAAAGATTCACTATTTCAATTCGATGTGGGTTTCGGATAACCAACTGGAATCCGACTCCCTGTCGCATCGAAATTCAAATGTCATTTATGGGTCAAGGGTTTCATATTCACAGTAATATATCACAAAAACAGAAATCACAGATATATATATCGCAGATAATCAATTACAGATCACAACATAAATCAGGATGTATCACAAAGCATCATATATCAGGGATATCAAACAATCAAGTCATTCAATAGAATCCAAATATTCATAAGTAAAATTAATGAATTTATCTGATTAATTTAAATCAGATTTATTACTTATGAATAAATGACTAATCTTGGTTAATTAACATTAACTAATTACAAACCATTTTAATTAATTATCCTTTAATAATAATTTAATTAACCTCTAATTATTAATTAATTAGCCTTAATTAATTAATCACATAAATTAATTATCCTTTAATTAATTATTCTTTAATCACTTGATAAATCAACTTTAATCATAAATTATCCATCCTTAATTACTTTTATTAAATAATTATTCTTAAGTAATTAATTACTTGATTTATCAAACTTAAATTATTAACAAATGTACCTTAATTACTTTTATTAAGTAATTCACTTCAAGTAATAAATTCATTCAACAAATAAATTAACTTTAAACTTTAAAAGTTAATTAACCATTAAAACATTCTTTCCATTAATTAACAACCTTTAATAAGATTTATTAAGATAACTTTTCAAAATAAAAGTTATATTTATTTTAACCCATTTCAAAACTTGGTTATATTATTCACTTTTGAAAACCAGGAAACAATTTTCTTATACAAATTTAAAACCCTCTACTTAAACAAACTCGAGTTAATTAATTAAAACCTGAGCAACTATCAAGCAGAATCACGCGACACTCACGCGCAAAAACTGCTAAAATTCTCGAGTTCATTCACCATTCCATTTCTTCGAGTCAAACCCACGTCTTTCTCGAGTTTGGACCCGAGAGCAAACGTTCCTTCCCCAAATTCAACAGTGAACCCAATATCACCTGTACACGATCAACGCTTGTGCACGTGTACGTCACCGCGGCTTGCTTCCAGCCACCACCTCATCGTCGATCAAGTCGGCGATCGTCCTCGAACCAACCTCAGATCACCAGAATCCCCATCGTCTCCTCGAAACAAAATCGAGCTCGAAAACGAAACCTGGAACTAAACTGGAAACTCGAGACCACTTCAACCCCAAACCTGTCAACATCGCCTCGTCCACGCTGTGCCGTCCATCTGCGAGTTTCCACCTCCGGTCTCGACTTCGACATCGCCCCAACTTCTACCACCCGAAGTATCAAAACACTCGATCCATCATTGAGGCCGAGGTGATCAAATTTCCATCATAGCTAAAACTAGGTTTACAGATTTTAAAACCAAATCCCAACATCCACCTAGTTTAAATCCTTGATCCAATATTTTTCCTAGCTTCAATGATCACTCCTCTAACCACCGAACCAATCCCGACCCTTCCAGTTCATCATCTCGACAGCAATTGGTCGAAAACCATTTCTAGTTCGACTTCAAACCGCTCTATGCATACCCATCTAAAAATTATCCTTTTAGGCTTAAAAATCTCATTTTTCGATAAGGATTCCAGTGATATAATTGAATCAATGTTTTGTGGCATTCGTGATTACCAGAAATTTAAGTTTGTTCTGTAAAATCCAGTTTTTTTTCTTCAATCTACATATTTATATTTTACTTGAAACCATTTTTTTTTTCTGATACGTAAACAAGCATATATACTTTTGAAACCAAGGCCTAACAAAGATTTATTCAAGGGATAATGGATTTTTTTTATAAAAATCTAGGCTTGAATTTTGGGAACTATAATCAGAGAGTTCATGATAAAACTCACATGCATTTCATACATTCATATGTATTCGGCAGAACTTCATATATATATATACACACTACATACTTATTCAGAGATGAATCATGCAACAGATTTACCTACTTAAACATTTTAAAAGTGATGTTACTCACCGTTTTATGGAGAAGAAGAACAGAGTAGGCTTTGAAAGGAAGAGTTGCTCACCTAACAAAAAGAACAGAGGACTAGATGGATGAACTGGAAATTGAATTTGTTGTTTTCCAGGTTTTGAAAATTGCTTCAGATTTGAAGACGTTGTTCGTCATTTCTTAGCTTTGATTTCCTTAGCTCAGTCGAATCTATGCTTGCTTCCATTAATTGCCCATATTTGATCTTTGTTTCAGGTTAAAGTTTGATGTATATATGAAGCTACAGGCTGGTATAGTTAGTACAAGGTGATGTATAAATCTTGTACAGGTAATATTTGTTTATACAAAGCAGGAACAAGATTTCCTTTTATAAATCTTTGGCCAGAGATATTTACGAAGTTTGGGGGCTGCAACATTACTTTGGTGGCTGATGAGATATAGGATAGTGTACTAAGAATCTTGCTTTTATATGTTTTGTACTTTGTTTATTTGGTAAGTGTACATATATGAATACTATTTTCCTTGCTCTCGGCTGAGATGATGATTCTTGTACATGCTTATGTCCTTCATGTATTTATCTTAATTGGGAAAATATACTTTGTGTGCTTAGAGATAATATTATGTACTTGCTTGTTTCTTGTGTTCATACTTACCTTATTTGTTGTGCCTTGTCTTATTGCTTTACAATATAGATGAATTTCTATTTTATTTTGTGGTGATGTTGTATTGTTATTTTAGTCAATGTTATAAAATTTTGTTTGCTCATACCTGAATATATATTAGTGTTTGTTTAATTACTTGGTATAATTTTGTATATAGGTAGTTGTATTTGTTTTATCTTCTTCTTCTTTTATTATTTGAATGTGTATTTCTTTTGTTTTATTTTAAAAATCCATTTACTTGAAATTTAAATTCAAATCAATATATACTTATATATAAAATTTCAAATTTACTCATATATCATATATACATATATATTCACATATATATATACAATATTTAAATTTAAATGATTTAATATATTTTAATTTTGATTCGGGGAAACTCGCTCCAATTTTCTAATTAAATTTATTTCACAATTTTTATTCAAAAATTTATTTAATCATAAATTTAACTCAAAATTTCATTTAATTATTAATTTAAATAAATTTAAAATTTCAGGGTCGTTACAGATTTGTTTGATTGCTATTTGATATGATATTAGATATAGTAGGATATATCTATATATATATAGCAATATATACATATTGGCATATGTATATATTGGATTGATTGATTCCCGCCTCGTATAGCGGATGAGACCCTATTGCGCCGTTAGTAAGCGGATTATTTTTATAAAACCCATATACCGCGATATTCCACCTCGAAATGGAATTGGTATTGTGCTAACATCTTTGGATGCAGGGAAACAGGTTGGAGGGATCCAACTGGATTCCTCACCAGTATTTATTTATTTACAGATATTGTGGTATATTCTGTTATTATATTGATATATGATGTTTGTTATTGTGATTGACTAATTGGTGCTGTTGCATCATCGGATTCAGTTTTGAAGTTTAAAAATAACGACTTTTACTTTAAAAGGATTTTTAAAGTGATTTTTGAAAATATACGTTTTATGGAATTTTTGAATTGATTTATAAACGTTAAGATTTTAAAGTTATAAAAGTTAAGATTTGTGAATTATAACCAAAAGGTAATTTCTTTTGGAATAAATAGTTAAGAAATTTATAAAAATGGTTTTAAATGGAAATTTTTGAATTATTAAAAACGATGTATGTAAAAGATGTACAAAAATTGATATTTATAACTTTAAAATGTTGGTATTATAAAACGAGTTTTTATAAGCGTTAAAATGAATTTTTAAGAATTTATAAATAAATGAAATTTATAAATTGTGAACTTACAAATGGAAATGATTTTGTAAAATAAAGGAATTATAAGTATTTAACTTATAATTATGGATTGTTGGTATAAGATTTGAGTTATGGATCGAATTGTTAATAAAGGAGATTTATTAAATTGAAGTTGTTAGAAAATAGAAATAGAATTTATAAACGTTGTTTTATAAATTCGAAATCAATCAAATTTGATGAATTTAATATAGAAGTTATTAAAGGAATTATATCCACGATTTTGGACAGTGGATAAGCTTTTAAATAAAATGTGTAGAAAATATTGAAATGTGGTTAGCGAAGTATATTCACGATTTTGGACAGTGAATATATTATTAAATAAAATGGATATGTTTTGGAGAAGTGATATTATGAAATGAAGTAATTGTTTTAAAAGATGTTTTAAAACGTGTTAAATATCGAAATCATAGATTTCAACATTCATTGTTGAAATAGACGTTTTCGAGAAATAAGGAAATGGTGGACTATAACACTGTTGTTATAGTAAATGATTTCCGAAAGGAAATGTTTTATATAGTATTGGGATTTATATATCTATCTAAATTTCGAATCCCTATACTAGTGATTTTGAGTTGTCGTAACGATGTTTTACGTAACATTCGTTTTGACTCAAATAAAATTTGTGAAAGAGAATGATTTCCTTAAAGGATGAAATATATACTTCATTATAATTTAAGTATATCGAATATTTTCCAAGTGTTGAAAATAAATGATTTGTGAATTACTTATTATTTAATAAGTATGGAAATGCTTTTCCAATATGAAATGAACTGTTTTGAGATTTTATCTTTTAAAGATAAATTGAAATGTGGAAGTTGATTTGAAATTGTTTCAAATGATTAAGTGTGGAAATTTTATATCTAGTAAAGATATTTTTGAAGATGAAATAATTTGGGAAAATTATTTGGAATCTGATGATGTTGCGCATCTTTATTGATAGTTAAATAACCGACTATCGATAATTACCTTTAGATAGGTATTTGTTGTGAATTTGGATGAATTTGAATGCCACACTTATTTTTGAATAATCGCTCACTATTCGAGTTAGCCGGGAAAGGACCATGGGGTCGTATAACCCATTCTGAATACGTGATACGTCGTTATGAATTGCATTCGAAGACCGGTGTTGAAGACCGGATATTTTTGAAAACGGAAGGATTACCGTCGAGTTACTCTACATCGGCTGATCTCCGGTTTAGAGGTTTTATCACCCTTAGTGACGGGAAGTCCGGACGTGATTAGAAAATTATTCGGATATGCAAGGGCTTCGTGAGAAGTGCCTTCGGTTCTGTTCGATCCCGGAACAGACTTGTATGGATTGTATGTCTGACGTTACAATTTGAGATATAAAGCTGATTTCTTTCAAATACATTCCTGTTGGTGGCGGAGAATTTATTCTCTTAGCTTAACACCCTTCTCTGAGAAGTACGAGCTCAGAGGTTATGTAGTTGAAATTTATCAGCAATATATTCCCAATTTGGTAACGTGGCATACTGAGTGTTGCTGTGAAATGATCAGTGTTTGATCATTTGCGATATGATCATTTGTTTGATCTTATATCTTTGTGATCATAGGTTGATCATTTGTTTGACCCGAAGCATGGCTTTTTGAGAAGCGTAGCTTTGTGGACGAGACTTCGTCGAGCCTCACACCCCGGAAATGGTCGAAACAGGAAGGATGCAGCAAGGTTCTAGGGAGTAGCGCCCCTTAGTGTATGTCATTCCTTCTGGATAGAGGTGGTATCATGGTATGGAGCCCAGATACTTAACCTATGTTGATACTGCTTATTATGTGGTTTGTTGCGAATCGGGGATCCTCGGGAAGATCGGTTACGATCGGGGGATGAAATACGCGTGTCAGTAGTTACCTATTTTTGCAGAGGTAACCTGGCCTTGTGTTGGCAGAGATCCGGTTAGGTTCTCAGGTCGTCTATTCCAGGGACGTACCCATCGTGGAAAAGGAAGTTCCTTAGCCTGACCATTTGTTGGAAATCCAAAGAAACAATACGAGCTATTACGATTTCAATTGTATAACCTGTCTCCTCAGGAGGCAGCTATAGCAGGCATAATATAATGGTACCTATGCTGGCTAAGATTTATATTCTACTTTCGAAATGATTTTCCACTATGCACTAATAATAATATCAAAAATGATTTGATTTTTGCGTAGTAAGCATCTTTGACTAACATAAGAAGAAATCTCCTCCAAGTCTGCGTTTGCATTGTGTGTGTGGTGGGAGGTCTTATGGTAGTTTCATTTTTTCAAAAGCATTTCGAATTGACTTTAAAATTATCCCGTTTTTGTTTTAAAGAATAACTGTTTTACGATCTCACACCAGTCACCATAACTGACTCGGAGTTTATTATTCCCTTCTAAACTCTGGGTGCCCACTAATTTCCACACGGGCAGCCTTGAGTTATGTTATCAGGATATTCTGGAGCTTTGGAGATAAGCTGTATGACGAGACGTAGTATTTGTATCTGATAGTATTTATTCCGCTGTGTATTCTGTATGAGGACAAGTTTATATAATTGTCCATTGTTGTATATTGACTCTGATGATTGATGTATGTATAAAATGATATAGTTCTTTGTTTTAAAGATTATTCATTTATCTATTATATATTGTTCCACTGCGATGTGTAAGATTCTGATATTGTTTTCTGTTCTGATGTTGTTCTGTTGTTCTTCTTTCTTCTCTTTTTCTTCTATCTTCTTCTTCTTCTGCCTTTTTCTTCTTTCTTAAACCCTCACTATTGGAGTTTCCGGCACTCGATTGCTCGACAGTCGATAAAGGGAGTATCGATGTCGAATTTTCGAAAGTCGAAAATTTCGGTACGTGACAGCGTGGTATCGAGCATATGGTTAAGCGACAACCCTGCTCTGTTGGGTGTTACTCATTAGAGATAGAGTCAGCAGTACTCTAGAATGAGTTGAGTGTAATAATAGATACGAGTGCGTATTTGTTAGTGAATATAAAATTGTTTTATATTGTGATGATTGGTTTGTTGAGTGGTATATGGATTCTGGTCGGTATTGTCCGTACAACTCTATCGATAGGGATCTCTAAACACTTATATAGAACAATTCGGCACAGTATTGTTTTAAATAGGGTGGATGAAATAATTTTGCCCAAAACTATTTTTGTATAGAAAAGAAACGATTTTCTATGAATTATCATAGTATATGGATGTTTGGTTGTTAGGAAGTAATAACATTGAAATATTATCATTGTTATATGAAATGGAATGAGAAATTAAAATAACAACCAATGATTTGGAAATAAATCCATTTAACGAATGAAATTTATAAATGTGAATTGAAAGATAAAGAGATGAATTCACATACAAATGAAATTTAAGAATGTAAATTATAAATGTGACTTATAATTGGAAATAGAATTCCAGAGAAGTTTTTGGAAATGTAATTGAAAGAATTTGAAAATTTTGGGGATTTGGAAGTTTAAATCCTTTTGATTTGAAAATGAATTTCAAAGGTTTTGAAAAGTATTTTGGAAAGATAAAAGCTCTAAACTCTTTTCGGTCGCTGGAAAATAACTTCGGTAATGACTGCAGCATCATCGGTGTTCATTTTCGGGTTTCCAAAAGAGGAATTGCTGCCAAATTGTTTTAAATGGAAGTTGTTTGGAAAATTTGGGTTTTGTTTTTGAATTCAAAAGATAATTTGAATTATTTTCAAAAATGGTTTTGAAAATGTTATTAAGACTCTGGAATGCTATATAAAAATATTTATGAGAATAATAAATGAGTTGATAACTTATACAATTTGTTGTGAATATAGATTGAATAAATTTAACTTAAGGAATTTTGAGTTAAATTAAAGTAAGTATAAGTGAATCAATAAAATAAAATAAAATCCAAGTAGTAATTTTTGAATATAAGTTATATAACTTATAAAATGAGAAAATAGAAGTGAAACGAATGGTTAAAAGTGGTTAAACAATTTTATTAAGCAAAATGAAATGTGATTCTGATTAAGTGATGAAATTTGACCTTGGTAAAGTTAAATAAAATTTAGAATCTGAATTGGATTGATAAATGAATTAAGCTATTGAACTAATTGAATGTTGAATCAGTGTAATGTAAATGAATTAGTGGATGAGTTTCAGAATGAATAAATAAAAAATTGCAATTGTAAGTGCAAGAGAATAAAAATTAAAATGTTAAAATTCATTTTGAATTTGTAAGAAAATAAGACTGAATTTGAATTTGATTTGTGAAGTATTAAACTAAAATTAGTAGGTGAAGCTAATTGAATGAAGATAAAAATGAAATTCAAACTGAATGTTTAAAACAAATTTGAATAAGTGAATTGTAATTTGTAATAAATTAGTATCTGAACTAATCTAAAATATTGGCAGTTGAATGAGCAATAATTGAAAAAAAATTCAATATTCAGAAGTTGAATTGAATCCAAATTAGATTGGAATAGAGAATTGAATTCAAATGAATGTGAAATGTAAAATGGAATGAAAATGAATATGTATAACTTCAATAGTGAAGTAAAAATGTATAAGCAGTTTATATTGAAAATTTTGTAATTAAATTTGCAGAATAGTTTGAATATATGTAACTAGATATTATGGCTAGTAGGACATACAGGTGTATAAAGGAATTGGATTTGATTTCAAAGATAAGTTTGAATTGCTCGACAAAAGGTAAGTATTTGAATTATAATATAAAATTTGATGATTTCTTGTCTAGCCGCTTGGCTTTTTCTTTTCTTTTTGAAATCTGAGAGTCCGTAGGGACGTTTGTAGTCGTACCGTATTAGCCGCGCAAAGGAGGCTATGGCAAAATTTTTCAAAAATTTAAGGCGTTAGAATATTTTTGAGAAATTTGAAAATTTTGGAAAACTTAGTAAAAATGTTGTAAAAAGTTTAACTATGAATTTTGGGAAGGTTAAACACTTAACAGATTTGAAAATCTAATTCGAACATTTTGTTTTGGAAAGTTAACGGATTTTGTATCTTTTCCTTACCTGGTAATTTCGAGGACGAAATTCTTTTAAGGAGGGAAGTTTGTAACGACCCAGAATTTTGAACAAATTAAATTGAGAATATTTAATTAATTTTAAATATTTGATCGATGATTTAATTTGAATCCCCAATATCTTATTGAATTTGGCAATTAAATTGTAAAATTTAATCTGTTGAAAGTTGAACAAAAATTTGAATCTTCAATTTTAAGCTGAAGAAAAATATTTTGAAAGCTTTTAAAATTTATATCGATAATACTGAAGATAATAGAAGCTTCAGAATTGGATTTCAAACTGTTTTGTTCAGTTTGAAAATTTATCGTTCGAATTGATATTTAAAAATAGCGTTTCGGGGCACAGTCTCGGAATTCGACGAAACCAGTTCCATTGGGTCCGTAATATTAAATTATTGTCGGATTTCAAATTTCGTATTTATCGGAGTTGATATGTGAGCGCACGGTGAGTAAACGCGTTGAAATAAAATCAAATTCAATTTAAATTTTAAAATTTAAATTTAGTCAACCCGGCCGAGATTCTTTCATCAGCCACCCTAGTCTCTGATTTGCGTCGACCTACTCTCTGTTAAAACACGTTCCTTTGTCTCCCCTGCCTTCTATGTTAAATCCCTCTCCTCTCAATTCTCATTTCGTTCAAATTTAAAAATTCTCGTTTAAAAGAAAAAATGGCCGACACTTAAAATCTCTTTCCTTCCCCTACCTTCACTGCAAATTCGTTCGAACTAATCAAAGCCTTCGCCGTCAACAAAAGGGAGTTCGACGACTTCGATTTCGAAGCTCGATGGGAGGCTGGCACTCGCGACGTGGTGGCGCTCGAATCTGGGTGGTAGTGCGATTTCTGGAGGGGATGGATCTCGGCGACAGTGGTTTTGATGTCGCGAGTTACTCGCGAACAACTAAGGTTAGGCTAGGGTTTCGATCTGGATCTCGAAGTCAGTTCGCACGCACGTAGATGGGGGTCGCGATTTCAGTTTGGGAAGAAGAAGCACGCGCGCGCTTACGCCCACGTGAAGGGGAGCTTCGTTCTCGAGGCAATGACTGGCACTCGCGAGGTTGGTTCGCACTTGCGAGGGAGGAGTATGGTGTTCGATGGCATCGACTAGGATTCGAAGTCGACAGAGAGAGACCTGGGTTCGTTCGAGTTGTCAATGAGGTAATCGATATTCGTCTTCCTCGTTTGTACTTGCTGGTACATTTATATTCAGATTTAAATTAATTATAGCCTGTCTTTGAATTTTTTTTTTATTAAAAAAAAAAGTCAGAAAAGAAAATATAGTCACAGTAAAGAAATTATCATTTCAATTTTACAGGAAATATATAGTTAGAGTTTCTGTAATAAAATAAAATAAAATAAATATAAGTATATATGAAGTTTTGAGAGAATAAAAATAAATACCCATCTTAGATCTGCTTGTTATTTTAAAATAAGGTATTAGGGTAATTTATTTGATTAATTATTTTAGTTACTGAAAGATTTTATTTATAAAAGGAAAATTTGTTAAAATAAAATTTTTGGTTAAGAAAATATATTTAACGGTAATCGATTATTCGATTTATTCCGAATATTAATGAACTTTATAAAATTATTTATGCAAGGTCAAAATTAGGAAGAAAACAGTCTGGATTGGAAAATGGATGGCAAATTAAAAAGCTAAGGTGAGATTATTTTCTCACTCAAAATGAATTGCAGTTATTGATTGATTTGTTTGATTGCTATTGGATATGATATTAGATATAGTAGGATATATCTATATATATATGGCAATATATACATATTGGCATATGTATATATTGGATTGATTGATTCCCGCCTCGTATAGCGGATGAGACCCTATTGCGCCGTTAGTAAGCGGATTATTTTTATAAAACCCATATACCGCGATATTCCACCTCGAAGTGGAATTGGTATTGTGCTAACATCTTTGGATGCAGGGAAACAGGTTGGAGGGATCCAACTGGATTCCTCACCAGTATTTATTTATTTACAGATATTGTGGTATATTCTGTTATCATATTGATATATGATGTTTGTTGTTGTGATTGACTAATTGGTGCTGTTGCATCATCGGATTCAGTTTTGAAGTTTAAAAATAACGACTTTTACTTTAAAAGGATTTTTAAAGTGATTTTTGAAAATATACGTTTTATGGAATTTTTGAATTGATTTATAAACGTTAAGATTTTAAAGTTATAAAAGTTAAGATTTGTGAATTATAACCAAAAGGTAATTTCTTTTGGAATAAATAGTTAAGAAATTTATAAAAATGGTTTTAAATGGAAATTTTTGAATTATTAAAAACGATGTATGTAAAAGATGTACAAAAATTGATATTTATAACTTTAAAATGTTGGTATTATAAAACGAGTTTTTATAAGCGTTAAAATGAATTTTTAAGAATTTATAAATAAATGAAATTTATAAATTGTGAACTTACAAATGGAAATGATTTTGTAAAATAAAGGAATTATAAGTATTTAACTTATAATTATGGATTGTTGGTATAAGATTTGAGTTATGGATCGAATTGTTAACAAAGGAGATTTATTAAATTGAAGTTGTTAGAAAATAGAAATAGAATTTATAAACGTTGTTTTATAAATTCGAAATCAATCAAATTTGATGAATTTAATATAGAAGTTATTAAAGGAATTATATCCACGATTTTGGACAGTGGATAAGCTTTTAAATAAAATGTGTAGAAAATATTGAAATGTGGTTAGCGAAGTATATTCACGATTTTGGACAGTGAATATATTATTAAATAAAATGGATATGTTTTGGAGAAGTGATATTATGAAATGAAGTAATTGTTTTAAAAGATGTTTTAAAACGTGTTAAATATCGAAATCATAGATTTCAACATTCATTGTTGAAATAGACGTTTTCGAGAAATAAGGAAATGGTGGACTATAACACTGTTGTTATAGTAAATGATTTCCGAAAGGAAATGTTTTATATAGTATTGGGATTTATATATCTATCTAAATTTCGAATCCCTATACTAGTGATTTTGAGTTGTCGTAACGATGTTTTACGTAACATTCGTCTTGACTCAAATAAAATTTGTGAAAGAGAATGATTTCCTTAAAGGATGAAATATATACTTAGTTATAATTTAAGTATATCGAATATTTTCCAAGTGTTGAAAATAAATTATTTGTGAATTACTTATTATTTAATAAGTATGGAAATGCTTTTCCAATATGAAATGAACTGTTTTGAGATTTTATCTTTTAAAGATAAATTGAAATGTGGAAGTTGATTTGAAATTGTTTCAAATGATTAAGTGTGGAAATTTTATATCTAGTAAAGATATTTTTGAAGATGAAATAATTTGGGAAAATTATTTGGAATCTGATGATGTTGCGCATCTTTATTGATAGTTAAATAATCGACTATCGATAATTACCTTTAGATAGGTATTTGTTGTGAATTTGGATGAATTTGAATGCCACACTTATTTTTGAATAATCGCTCACTATTCGAGTTAGCCGGGAAAGGACCATGGGGTCGTATAACCCATTCCGAATATGTGATACGTCGTTATGAATTGCATTCGAAGACCGGTGTTGAAGACCGGATATTTTTGAAAACGGAAGGATTACCGTCGAGTTACTCTACATCGGCTGATCTCCGGTTTAGAGGTTTTATCACCCTTAGTGACGGGAAGTCCGGACGTGATTAGAAAATTATCCGGATATGCAAGGGCTTCGTGAGAAGTGCCTTCGGTTCTGTTCGATCCCGGAACAGACTTGTATGGATTGTATGTCTGACGTTACAATTTGAGATATAAAGCTGATTTCTTTCAAATACATTCCTGTTGGTGGCGGAGAATTTATTCTCTTAGCTTAACACCCTTCTCTAAGACGTACGAGCTCAGAGGTTATGTAGTTGAAATTTATCAGCAATATATTCCCAATTTGGTAACGTGGCATACTGAGTGTTGCTGTGAAATGATCAGTGTTTGATCATTTGCGATATGATCATTTGTTTGATCTTATATCTTTGTGATCATAGGTTGATCATTTGTTTGACCCGAAGCATGGCTTTTTGAGAAGCGTAGCTTTGTGGACGAGACTTCGTCGAGCCTCACACCCGGAAATGGTCGAAACAGGAAGGATGCAGCAAGGTTCTAGGGAGTAGCGCCCCTTAGTGTATGTCATTCCTTCTGGATAGAGGTGGTATCATGGTATGGAGCCCAGATACTTAACCTATGTTGATACTGCTTATTATGTGGTTTGTTGCGAATCGGGGATCCTCGGGAAGATCGGTTACGCTCGGGGGATGACATACGCGTGTCAATAGTTACCTATTTTTGCAGAGGTAACCCGGCCTTGTGTTGGCAGAGATCCGGTTAGGTTCTCGGGTCGTCTATTCCAGGGACGTACCCATCGTGGAAAAGGAAGTTCCTTAGCCTGACCATTTGTTGGAAATCCAAAGAAACAATACAAGCTTTTACGATTTCAATTGTATAACCTGTCTCCTCAGGAGGCAGCTATAGCAGGAATAATATAATGGTACCTATGCTGGCTAAGATTTATATTCTACTTTCGAAATGATTTTCCACTATACACTAATAATAATATCAAAAATGATTTGATTTTTGCGTAGTAAGCATCTTTGACTAACATAAGAAGAAATCTCCTCCAAGTCTGCGTTTGCATTGTGTGTGTGGTGGGAGGTCTTATGGTAGTTTCATTTTTTCAAAAGCATTTCGAATTGACTTTAAAATTATCCCGTTTTTGTTTTAAAGAATAACTGTTTTTCGATCTCACACCAGTCACCATGACTGACTCGGAGTTTATTGTTCCCTTCTAAACTCTGGGTGCCCACTAATTTCCACACGGGCAGCCTTGAGTTATGTTATCAGGATATTCTGGAGCTTTGGAGATAAGCTGGATGACGAGACGTAGTATTTGTATCTGATAGTATTTATTCCACTGTGTATTCTGTATGAGGACAAGTTTATATAACTGTCCATTGTTGTATATTGACTCTGATGATTGATGTATGTATAAAATGATATAGTTCTTTGTTTTAAAGATTATTCATTTATCTATTATATATTGTTCCGCTGCGATGTGTAAGATTTTGATATTGTTTTCTGTTCTGATGTTGTTCTGTTGTTCTTCTTTCTTCTCTTTTTCTTCTATCTTCTTCTTCTTCTGCCTTTTTCTTCTTTTTTAAACCCTCACTATTGGAGTTTCCGGCACTCGATTGCTCGACAGTCGATAAAGGGAGTATCGATGTCGAATTTTCGAAAGTCGAAAATTTCGGTACGTGACATACTCTCTGCCAATACCGAAAATCACTTTAACAACTGTGTACGTGGTGGAGATTCCAGAAATGAAGTAAGATGGTTTGGCGAACGATTTCTGTATAAGGTATGACGTGACCCTGACTCCCGTGAGTCAGCTTAGATGTGACTAAAATAGGAGCTATACCACGCCAAATGAGGTCATTCCTTCTATCGGGCACATTTCTTCGATACTATATTTTGACTTTGTGATTGATTTGGTGGCCACTCCTGATTTTGATTATGGGAGTGTGTCCGAGGTGGGCTGTAGTAGCTGCTATGCGTTACCACCAGTCCAGGAGTGTAATTGGTATATCTACCTTGGCATTGCCTCGAGTGCCATGTTCGCATGCCCTAGAGCGCCTTTTATGAGTTTGTTTTATACCATACCTATGTGATGTCCTCTGGGTAAACCACCGGTTTGGTGGAGCATACGACATTGTATAGACTATGGGAATATATAAAATGAGTTAAGGAGGATATGGGCAACGCCTTAATGCTATTTTAATACTTTACTATATTGTAGACACTATTATAATAGCGTATTGTACTACATAGTAGATAGTTTAACGGATCCTTAGGAGATGGAAATCCCGAACATCTTTTAAGTTATTGCACTCACGTTAGACACTGGATAGGAGATGTCAAACCCCGTAAACATCTCTGACGCCGTTCCACTCATATTTATTTACCGTTGATTTAACTTACATATGATCTTTTAGTTCTGACTCAAGTGTTTTGTCTTTTCAAATCGCTCGGGTCAGCTTGAGCATTTCAGGGTTGAAGACCTTATTTCTGGAGGACGAAGACGAAGATTTGTACTATTATTATTTATGATACGTATTCCACTACATCATGTTGTTCTGCTGCATTTATTTATTTATTCCTGTTTATGTAACTCTGATGTTTGTGTTGTAAAGAATAATCAAATGTATTTATAAAACAGCTTCATGAAATGTTATTTGATTATTATATTTTTTCATTCCGCTGCCAGATTTCGTATTTGTTTTATTTCTTTCTCTTTTTCTTATTTACCCCATAACAATCTGCCCTTTTGAATGGTTTGAGTTTGGCATGTGTGTCTGCTTAAAATGTCTAAAAAGGCAAGTCGTTACATTTACTGTAATTTTATTGCATAGTGAAGAAAATTTAAAATATATAAAATTGAAATTTTGAACCATTAATTATTTATTCATAATAAACAATTCATAAAATCATTGAATAATAATAAAATATGTATATACATATTTAATAAAATATTTTTATATTTTATGATTCATAATGGATACAAATCTTTTTAAGAAAATTTTATGATTAAATATATATGATATATAAACATATATACAGTTATACATATTCATAATTTGCAAACCTATACACATTTAATCTACTATATATATATAAATCAAAATTAAAATCTTTTTTTTAGAAAATTAATTCAATAATAAGTCAATAGAAAAAATATTATAACAAGCACATCGCCAATCTAATTGTAACAAACACATGTACTCACAAAAATCTCACCTAATCTAAACAATAAACAGATCTATATACAAACAGACGATTTGGATATAAATAAACTTTTATATGATAAACTTAAAATCAGACAATGATAACAAATAAAAGTGCACCTTCTAATGAAGCCTTTGAGTCCGCTGTTGAACAATGTTTCTCTTCTAAGAACAATTCACAATCCGTCGGGTTGCTAATTCGAAAATGGAGACCTTCTACCGCATATTAGTATTTTTAATTTCGAACTGGATTTGAGAATTTTGGGGATGATTTTAGAGGAAAGTTGCTGCCACTAAAGTGAGGAAGAGAAAGAATAAAGTGGCGGTTCAAAAATGAATTAGCTGGTAATTAGAGTTTTGAGATTGGCTTTTATATGGATAGGACAAGAGAGCAAATAATGATCTCAACCACACATCTCAAAACCTAATCACACATTTTGTAGCCACCTCCTATCTTTCTCCAAAACAATTCCTATCCTCTCCAAATCTTATGGGTTGTGAGCCCATTTAACCCAAATTAAATACGTACAATCATATTTAACATATTTTGTTATCGATATCTCATATCGATCAATGTATTCATAACTTTTATAAATATATGCAACAATTTTATTTCTCAAATTACATTCAAAATTCAAAATTAATATTTCATAAATATTAATTTATTAAATTAATATAACAATTATAAACTAATTAAATTGTTTGCCCTAAAGGGTATTCATCGTTTCGGTTATGTGATTCTTTGGCGTAAATTCGGTCAACGATTAACGTCGAAATATTCGAACGTTAACGTTCACACTTCACTTAGCAGGTAGTGTGATATTATGGCCAAATTTATCGCTTACTCATTTTCGGAAAAATCTCATTTTAATTTAATAAGCGTTACCTAGTTGTGGTAGTTATTTACACGAATTTTCTTCGTCAAAACTATATACTTTGGACTTGCTGAATTTGGTAATGGTCAAAATTCCAACATCATCCACATTATACTCTATAATCCAAAAACAAAGTCCTTAGGTCAATAATAAAAATTATTATCAACCGAACTACTCTAGCCACATATTTGGACTTTGGGTTGACTTTAGTTGACTGTGATACTAACCACATATAATCGAGGAGACAAATCCTCCCTTGAATAGACTTTCAATATTTCCACTCGACCTAACAATAGTCACTCGATGGTTGCTATGCCATGATTTGACTATAATCAAAGTGGAACTTTCATATTGAAGATTCATAGTATTCTCAAGTCAAAAGAACTATGTAAATTAGTCACATCGATATTTTCTGTTTGACCTTAGTTATATTAACCAACAAAACACTACCGAGTGAGTCATTCCATAGTTATCCAATAACTATTAGCACGTAACCCCAAGGTGCCCATAGCAGTCATGAGTAATATACTGCCCAACATTTGGAGAGCGCTACGTACTCTAGTCTCAATGTATACATCGATATCTAGTCTTGATGCATCTTGACTAGGAACATTTAAAATGATATATTTGTTTCACTGTGATAAATTACTCACGGTTACAACACTTTGTAATTACTATCACAAATCATACCATTTATGGATTTTCTATTAAATATACTTTTAATTAAATTAATTAATTAATATAACCACGTTATATCAAGTGTATAATAGAAAGAAAACACCTTTATTTTGAACAAGATTGGTCAACGAGTTAGATATATGTAACAAATTACATAATTGCCCCCTAGGGCATACCCCTAATTCTATCAATTTATTTAGTAGGAATATGCACAAAAATACTCAATTTTCTACTCCCAAGTTATTGGTCCACTATTCTTGCAACTTCATATTTTTCATAGCATTCATCATATTTACTAATAGTTTAATATCATACACTTCGATGGAATAACCCAAATTACTACAATTCAACTTAGTTAATCTCTTCTCATCCTAAGAAGTAAGAACCAACTAAATTAGCATCCATTAACAACATTATGGAGGTGGTATTTAAATTTTCTTCGGAGAAAAGTGTGCATGTATCTTCGAGAAAATGCATGAATTTTCTCTTCATACAAAAGCGGGTCTATGATCCAGTGATTAGGTGATTAATCAAAATATATATTACCAAAAAAATCAAATGGACCGGGTATACTGCTTAATTGTATTGTCATATTGCTACTTTTTTTACACTAAAGATTATACACATGTAAAATAACATGTTCTCTAATCTCTATTCACAAATGGCTAAAGTACAAATGAGAGTTTGGTAAAGTTAAGGTGTGGCATATATGGTAAATGTAATTTTCTTATATAACTCAACTCTTACAATGAATCTTGTTTGAAATAAAGTTAAGTTTTTAAATTTATTTTCTATTGCATACATTGGTATATTTGGATATAAATAATGTTTTTAGTATATTAACTATGTACAAGTAGGAACTCCTTAGTAACAATATTTAATCGATTTTAGTTACTAAGGCGTTCATAACCATGAGTATTGAATCATGTCTATAAATACTTATCCTTAAATGTTCCTATTTAAGATGTATCGAGAATGGTTCATATATCCGTCGAGACTAGTGTATGTAACACTCTCCAAACGATGAAGGTGAATTATTGAAGACCACTGGGGTGCCAAGGGGTTACTATTGGTAGCATGATAAATTCATATTTGTAATGCATAGACGTTATTGAAAAACCAAAAATTTAATATTTTTCCTTTGTTATAGATAGAATTTCTTCGTTTATATTGTTAATTATGCATTTCAAAACCGCTGAAAAACATTGTATAAAATTTGAATTAAATTTTGGACTTTCTATGGCATATAACAAGTGTTATAAGAAATATATAATACACAATTACTTGCAACAATCGGATAAATGCTAAAAAAAATATTTATTTTTTATAACTGTGGGTATCACAATACTAGTAGAAAAATTGTTAAATTGCTTTGAAATATTTTTATATTATAAATCGATCATATTCTTATTGTGGATTATAGATCTTACACAAGTATTCACAAGAACTGATTTTTTATATGAAATAAATTTACATAACATTTACGAAAGTTTGTTTCTTTTGTATGAATGTAGTTTTAGACAGAATTTAATAATGTTGATTATTTGTAAAGTTGTGTTTACATAGCATTTTTAGGTTAAGCTAGCATTTTGTTTGGTAACCTAGTGTGTGATTCGTGCATTGCACATACTGATGTAAAAAACCAATACTTATACTTTGGTATATTGTTAGAGAATATAGTTTGTAACGTAATCAAGGCGAATTTATTAAGACAAATTGCTATATATTAAACTTCTTATTTTAGTTTAAGTATAAAAATTTTGTTAAGAAATTTATTTATAAATTTATATTTGAGTAAAACATAGCAGCATTTAGTTTTATATTGAATTTGTTATGTATAATTTTATATTGCTAAGAAGGGTAAATAGTATTAGTTAATGACATCAATTTGATTGATTAAAATTTAAAACTTTTGTAACTTAGTTTAAATAGATATTTACCCAGCTTAGTTTTGGATTTGATATGATAACTTATTTGATTAGATAAATAGTATATAGTCTTGGTTTAATATTCCCTAAGATAGTGATAAATGAACCTAAAACTAAAAGTGTAATAGCAATGAATTAACATACTTTTATTTAGAAAAGATTTTACCTTTTAACCCATTATCTCATATTTCAATAATTTTTCTTTGTGATTCAACTTCAAAATAGTTCTAAAACATTTAACTCAAAATGAGAGTTAGTAAGCATAATATTATTATTTTCATTAAAAAATAAATGATGTGACTAAAATTAAAATAAGTCATATATAAATAACTATATAATCATAGGCAAATTCTATTTATACATCATAAATTTCACCAATTTTTTGATGAAATCATATACACCAGTTTTTGCTTAATATACATCATTTGTATTACAAAACTACCCTCATTTGTTAAAATAAAATATCAATCTCGATTCTACCTGTCACTTCTATCATTGAAAACCATATGACCTAATTCCCCAGATTTTCTAAATTGAATTTAGTTGATTCCAAATTTTAGTTTCTTAACATTTGACTTATGAAGATGCATCTTCGGTCATTTTAACAGTCAACATGGCCCTTTTATTTTATTGATTTTCATTTTCTAAGGTGGGCGTGAATATGATTAACTTTTTGGAATTATAGTTTATAAGTTTTAATTATATAAAAAGATGAATTTTGTGTTGAAGTTAAAATTAAACATATAAATTTTGTACTCAACTTTCAATTTAAAACTAGGATTTTTAAATTTTAATTAGAATTGTAATATAGAGTAAAGTTAAATTCAGATTTTGTATAGATATGTTTTGATTTTGAAGTTTATAATTTAAATTAATGTATGAATTTGGAATTTTAGGTTTAACTTTGAATTTAAACTATATTTTTGAGTAACTTAAAATTTAAAATACTAAAATTTAGAATTGCTAAAACATGACATTTAAAAACTTTTACACAGAATTAAAAATTGAATTTAACATTTTTGGAATAAAATCATTGCATTTAAAATTATTAAAATTAAAGGCAAATTATTCTTATGTTTTATTAAAAATTTAATGGTGTAGATAAAGAAATTTATAGTATAGAATTTGCCATAATCGTATTACTATGATTAAATGTAATGAAAATCGACTTAATATGGAAAAAAATGAAGTGATTGTTAATGTTAAGATGATTATTGTAATGAGAATTTTAACTTATAAGGAATTTAACATAATATAGTAATAGATAATTTAGATAAGCAAAGATATTCTTCATTCTATTAATTATTTATTAGGTAGTTAGATGCATTTATGGTTTGTAATGAGTATAAACATTTTGAAGAAACTCAATGGGACATGAATGTAAAACAGTGGTAGAGAATTAAGGAGACATTTAAAGTTTGTAGAATTATGGAAATAGTAGAAATTTTTGTATGTAACATCGTGTTTTGGAGTTAAAATAAAATAAATATATTAAATTGCATTTGGCAATTTAATTAGATATTTAAATTAGAAATTCAATTATTTTATTATAAAATTTGGAACTAAGATTTAGTTTGAGTTTAAATGTTGAAAAATATTTTATATGGATAAATAAAGTTGAAAAGTTATTTTGGATATTTTATTGAATTAAATTCAATAAATTAAATTTTTGGACATATTTGATAATAAAAAGAAAGTATTGATTTAAAACTAAAATTCGAATTCGAATTGTGTTTTGAAAATACAAAAGTTGTTTGAAAATTATGGAATTTTGAAAAATAAATAATATTATGGAATTTTGAAATTTATTTGGAAAATAAAACATTATTTTATAACCGTTAAAAATCGAAGAGTAACGTTTTTCCAAAATGAAAAATCGTTATAAAAATAAAATAAATTTGGATAAAAATGTCTTAAGTGGAATTTTAATCGGATATCATATATCTACTGGGTAATAGAGTGGTTAAGGGTTTGAATTGATTTAAAAAGAAAAATAAAAATTTTCCTTCACTCCGATTGGACTACATTTCTTAAGCCCACATGCTGCCTATCTCCCCTTCATCCTTATCCCATCTCTTATTTTGGTAAAAAAACTTTATCCTTAATCCTAATCTAGAATCGTGAGACCAAAAAAATCGAAAAGAAAAACCAAATCTTTTGTGCACCCTTTGAAGGCGTCAACGCAAGCGTCTTGGGCAGTGAGAGGCTCTAGCGCTCTATAAGGGAAGTAGTTTTGGATTATGGGGATGTGCGATATGGACAAGGCTTGAGCATGGGGTTGTTGACAATATGTAGAGGAGTAGGTAACGACTAGGGAATATCGATGGTGGCATCGATCCAGGTTGAGCGCGCACAACGAGGAGGCATGTCTTGTTGTATGCACGATTAGAGCAAGTGAGGCATGCAACGATGGAAATGTTGTGTGTGGTTGGAGGTGAAGGGATCAAATTATGGTAATGGCTACTGTGCTTATGCATCCATTGGGGGCGTAACATTGATCTATGCACGTGTAACTAGGACTGGTCGGAGTCACTACACCAAATCAGTGATTTTGTAACATTTTATATTTCTCATTTTCTAACATTTATAAATGTTACAAACTACCAACATCTAAAAAGTATTAGGATACATCAAAAAGTGTTAATAAAAATAAATAATTTTCTCTATAAACTTTGCAACTAAAAATAGCATTACAATACTTGGTATATATGTAAATAAATCAATATCAATGGACTACATTGTAATTTAAAACCATTCATTCATTTGTAACGCTGTCTGTTTTCCATCGCTTCTCTTGGCCGCATTAAATTTAATTCCATAAAATCTCATAACTAGTGTTTCGCAGAATCTCTTATCCCGACAACAAACCGTTCATAGCGGCGGCGGCGGCAAATCGTTCAACCCGGAGGCAACCACTCACATCGCTACGGCATCTCCAGGTGGTGGCATCACTTTAAGATTCTATGGCTACACCAAATCATTCGTCGTTGCGGCAATTCGCATCTCCAGGTGGTAATCATGACGATCTTCTCCAACATCAGTCTCTTCTCCAAACAGCCACTCATCTCCAGACTCGAACCCAGATTTTGGATTCGGTGAAGGCCAAAAGGGTGCGCCATTTATTTTGCATTTTCTTATAGTGTTGGTATATTTTGTTGCATGCATCAGTTGACATGGTTTATTGTTTCTCCTCTAATACTAATACTTTATTACATAAGAATTAAGAAGAAAAATGCACGCTGTTAAGGCTATTTTAATCTACATTTGTTCAATTTGTATGTCTCTGTTATTAGGAGGGTCGACCTTACTTTATAATAGAAAAGGCAAGATTGCAATGGTTATGGATGTATTCTGAACAAATTGACTAATATTTTTAACGTTTAGACCCAATGTTTATGATAACCAACCTTAACCCATCCTATTGTGAGGCCAATCTTAGCATTTGTGTTAATAATATGATTGTTAGCCTATAAGGTTAACTTTACAATAAGAAACGTAAGATTGTAACTATCTATTGGATGTACCTAATCATAATAGTTTTTTTTATAAATTAAATTATTTAATAGTTTAGATATAGCAGTAATAATTGGTGATTTCTATGATAAATTTTATTTTAACTATTTAAGTTTTCCCTTATTAATTATTTGTGAAGTACAAGGTATTTTCTTATTTTTAAAAGTGTTTGACATTACTAAAAATAGGGAAATTTCGATCTCTTGTGCAGTATTTAACATTTTGTTCGAGATGGAAATGGAATTTCTGTAATATATTTGTGGACATTTATTTTGAATTACACCTTCTATTAGTACAACAAAAATGTCACAAGGTTATTGTGGTTTTGTGAATATCCAGAGATGTCTATTATACAAGTTGTGTTTTATTTATCTAACGTTGTCGTTATTTATTTGTTTGTGTTTTATGATTTCTTTATGCATGCAGAGAAATCAAATCTTAAATCACAATTACAGCCTTTTATTGCGGAGAGGAAGAAATACAATGAAGCAATGAATGAGAAAATAAAAGAAATAAAACCTCTTAGAGAAGATCTGCACAAGATTCGTGATGCAAACAATGCTGCTAGGGAGAGAAGCATGGGTTTGTGCTCTTCTGAAGAAGTTCTTAATGATTGTAACATCCCACTATTTTGGACCATTCAAATCGACAATAAGTCCACATGTCAGACTTGAATACTTCAAAACAGAGGATTGTTAAGAAAAATTTGGAGCAAATAAAATCAAACACAGAACCATCGGCACAGAGTATCAGAATAACTCGCAACGGAGATAAAATACCATAGTAGTTCATGAAGCTACTACATAAATAATCTCAAAACAGAACCAAAATATCATAGTCTGAAAAACAAATACAAGAGAAGTCTGAATACATAAGTCAAGTAATACAAAAACAATACTGGATAGGATATAACTGAAATGGAAATAGATGAACAGATGGACAAATAAGCTCCAACATATCTCTAGCTCCAGAAGATGAATCAAAGCTGTGATACTCAGGCTGACCCGAGCGTAAAGCAAAAACACAAAACACTCGAGTCAGGACATACATACTTATACAATGTAAACCAACTCAAGTGAACTGTAACAGGAATGCCCAAATAACTTAAAGGATGCTTGGGATCGCCCATCCTTTAAGGATCCGTTAAACTATCCAATAAGCCGTAATAAACACTATCATAGTAATGTCTAAAGTAAAGTAAACTATGCAAAATAATAGGGTTAATGTGACTGGGTAGCGCAAAGCTGCAGCAATCGCCCACCTCTAGCCACACTCCCAAATCGAAGGCGCACATCAAATCAATCACAAGGTAATAGAATGGCATATGAAGAAGGATGCCCCCATTATACCTCAAAACAGAACGTCGCCAACCACCTACTTCATTCTGGAAACTCCATCGCGTACATGGTTGTTAAAGTGGTTTCGGTATTGGCAGAGAGTATGACTATATCCGATCCCGGTCTCTTCAACAACCAAATCGTTATCATAACCCGTGGTTATAAATTCAAACAAATGGTTTATTTGAAATCAAAATACTTCATTTAAACCATTTAAAAAGTGAAGTTGTTATACTTTCAAACCAAATATTCAATTCCCAAAATTGTAGCAATTTCTAAGTTTGTTAATTCAATTATAATATTTCAAAACATTGTATTTTCAGCATTCGCAGCACTTAGAAAATGCTGCTGTAAGTATAGCGATACATTTGAAAACCAATTCATTTCAAAATTGGCAGTACTTATAAACTGCTGCTATAGGTATAGTGGAAATTTGGAAAAACAACATATTTCAGAAACAGCAGCACTTACAGAATGCTACTATAGTTATAGTGTTAATTTGAAAAACCAATATATTTCAGAAATAGCAGCACTTACAGAATTCTACTATAGCTACAGTGTTAATTTGAAAAACCAATATATTGACCACAACATTTCTGGAATGCTACCAGTTCTGTTATAAGCTTTACTATAACATGTTTAAACAATGTATCTTCAACTTTTCTCATTTTTAACTTATCAAACTTATTTCACTTCTCCAAAATTAATTATTTGGATATCATTTAACTTATAAATTTAATAAAATAACATTTTATTAATAAATTATTCAATTAAATTATAATTCATTTACATTAAGTCAAAATTCACTATAAGTTGCTTAACTTTTATTTTAACAAATAACTTGAAAATTTCGTTTACTTTAAAAATATCCATTTCATAAATAAATATTTTAATTACTAAGTTAAGCTTAAAATTTCCAGCGTAATTCAAAGTTCAATTATTAAGTTAAATCAAATTTAAATTACAATTTAAACCATTCATCAACTTATAAAATTTTAACTTATAGGAAATCACTATTTAAATCATTTATATCCAATTTAAGTCAAAATTTCATATTTTTACATTTAAAATACTTAATAATTTCTAAAATCCCATTTTAATCAAATTTCCATTATTAAGTTAAATCAAAATTTTAAATTACAATTTAAACCATTTATTAACTTATACAATTTTAACTTTTAGGAAATCACTGTTTAAATCATTTAAACCCAATTTAAGTCAAAATTTCACATTTTTACATTTAGAATACTTAATGATTTCTAGAAAATCATATTTTAAAATTAACCACGGGTCTGTATAATATTTTTGACTTAGGTCAAGTGATACGGATAATATATCATTTCAATCCGTAATTAGTTAAAATTTCGGGTTTTATCATTTCAAACCCGCAATCCCAAGTCAAATAAAAATCGCTCGAGCCTATCATTTCAGCTCATAATGACTTTTCCCTATTCTAAAGTCCGTTCGGGTATGTATCATTTCAACCCATAGTGATTCTATACTAACAGGGAACTTGTAGTGTGAGAAACAGAAAATAAATAAACAGTAAAACATATCATATGATGTCAAGTGATGTAACTAGTATATAAACAGGTAATATCATCATATAATGTCAGATAACATGCATATGTGATCATATAACATAGCATATCAATTACTATACATTCAATTGACTTTGTTTCACATTTATATAAGTACGATTTGTCGAGAGTGATAAACTCACCTTCTAGAGCTAGAGATGACAATTCAAGATACAACAACAGGCCCCGAAAAGCATGACAAAGCACAAATCAATTTCGAGGAGAAGTAGCACCCAAATCCAAATCTTGTAATCAATAAAATAGAATATATATATAAGTATTCATTCAACACAAAAAACTATAAGAGTTGACAAAGAAAAATAGAAAGAACAAAAAGGAAAACAAGACTTGGACATCAAGTGGCTCGGCCACATAGGCAAATGAGCTAGACCACATCACTAAGGCTCGGCCATGGTCTGAAATGCTCAGAAATGAACACGGCTATGAATGGAAGTTGAAGAGATAGAAGTTTGAATACAAAGAGGCAAGGTAATGGGAGGTTGCACACACATGGGTTCAGCCAAATGCAATATGGCTCGGTCTGGTGGTTCAAGCATGGTCAGGTCTGGTCATTAGTGGCGCGGCTAGTGGTCCAGTCAAGTCATGTCAGGTTGGAGGAGGAGCATATGGTGGTGGTCGAGGTTACAAGGAGGAAGAGGTTGAATATATGAGGCCGGTTAGGGTTTCTAACATGTTTTGGTGGTGGATTGGATCGTGGTGGTCACAGCAATGGTATGGGGTGGTGTTGAGATGGTGTTGGTTAGTCAGGTGATGGTGGAGGAGGAGGTGATGGTCGGCAAGGGGTTGGTGATGATAGGTTAGAGACCGAGCCTTAGTTTTTAAATAAAAGAAAAAGAAAAAGAAAAGAGAAGGAGAAAGAGAAACCATGGAAAAACTTACTGAAATTTTTATCTCAGGAATTGCATATGAGAAATGAGAAGCTGAACAAAAGTTTGTACGTGAAAAATAAGTGAGGAAGAGGAGAAGTTTTGTAGGGCCAAAGATGTGAACGGCTAGAGAGGAATGAAAAGGCAATAATAAAATGTAACTTAAGTCTTTTTGAATTTCCAAGCCCATTATCAAGCCCATTTCAAAACAACAACACAATAAAATAAACAAAGTCCAAACAAAATAAAAGATGAAAATAAAATAGAAAAATGAACAATGAAAATACCGAGAAAAATTGCATGTAAAACGCTGAATTTTATTAATTTTTAAAAAGTATAAAAAATTTTGATAAAACGAAAAGTAGGATGATCGATCATTGGAATCAATTACTGCTTCAAAGAAAAAGATTAGAAATTTAAAATTCAAATTTAAAAATTTCACTTTAAAGTCAAAGTTTGACCAAAATAAAAAATTTCTAGAAAATCATTAATTTATTATATTTTGGAAAATAAATTGGAAACAAAATCCAAAAATACATTGGAAAATTCCAAATATTCAATTTAAAATTGATTTAAAAATCAAAGTTTCAACTAAAATTAATTTAAAATATTTGTTAAAAATTATGGATTGTTACACTCTCCCCCACTCAAAACTTTTCGTCCTCGAAAAGGAAGAAGGTCAGAGAATAGAAACAACTAGAAAGAAAATAGGTTGAAAGACAAGGATACACAATTAATTTTTAAAACTATATAAATTCCAATTAAAATTTTTAATATTTAATAATTTGGTTAAACCCTTTTTTATATCCCTAAATAGTCATTCGATACAAATTTGTTAATTCAAAAAGTAAACAATATTTAAACCTTTTAAATTATTTAGAAAGGGAAATAAATGGTCAAAATATCCTTTATATAATACTTTATCAAAATACTTTTATAACTCGATGTCTTGACAAGTTTATCCTCGTTCCTGCAGACTCTGGCCATGCGTTGATCAGGCGCAAAGCTAGAATTCTCCAAGTACTTAGTATACTTGTTTCAACACCCAGTGAAAATACTGGAAAAACCTTCATAACCGATATGGAAAGTACAATCCAAACAAATCAACCGAATCATGGATCGTAGATACACAATGGTTATGCCTGGATCCCCTAGGAAACATCTGTACCTGTAGGCCATCATGGCCCCTGCGAATTACGCTATGATAAAACTGTAGACCGCAGATACACAATGGTTACGCCTGGATCCCCCAGGAAACATCTGTACCCATAGGTAGTCACAGCCCCTGCGGATTACGCTACAAAATGACCCATAGATCGCAGATACACAATGGTTACGCCTGGATCCCCCAGGAAACATCTGTACCCGTAGGCAATCACAGCCCCTGCGAATTACGCTATGCAGTCGAGTTCATAAGACCATGGGTAACGCCATGGAATTCGATGGACACTCGAGTATCATATCCGGAAAACCCAAATAAGAGAGAATAATATCGATATAATGAATCCCAAATATGGCCACAAATAGGATATCAAGCAGAAGGCACTTTCCATATCTTTACTTCGAAAATATGTATCATATAGTACCTTTTCAAATCAATTTCAAATATCATACTTATATAAAGTCCATTATATATAAGATTTCATTTTCAAATCGAATACTTTCCAAAATCAATACTATATCAAACCACACTTACATAGACATCGATTATATAAGATTTTGCTTTTCAAATTGAATACCTTTCCAAATCAATAGTTTTCGAATCAACATAATACTTATACAAATCAATATTATATAAGTTCGATAACTCCCAAATCAAGTATTTAGTAAAATAAGGTTCTCAATTTCAATTCGTTTCAATATCAGTTTAGTTTCAAAATCATATACGATTTCACCAAATTATTTCTTCCAAACTTAATATCTTTAGTTTCAAAGTTTCCAAGGTAATAGGTTTAGAAAATAATCCAAGTTTGTTTCCAAATCAACATATTTTATGTCAAACAAATTCATTTCCAAAATCATAGTACTTTCAAGGATATAATACTTATGAACCCAAAAAAATTTGAAATAATAATACTTTGGAAATCATAATACTTTGAAATTCAAACTTTGGAAATCATAACACTTTTCTTCTAATAGTTTAGATATTAATAGTAGTATATGAAATAAAATAGTTTATAAAATAAAATATTTATATAAAATAGCAATAAGTTAAAACAATTTATATTAAAATAATTAGTATTTTTTTTTAAAATAGTTTATATTAGAAATAGTTATATTAAAAATAGTTTTAAATTTAAAATACTTTATATAATAAAAATAGTTTCCTCAAATTTCACCAATCAATTCAAATTAACACGAGTTTCAAAATTCAAATTAAATTTAATCTCAATTCATTAATTTTAATTCGATTCAGTTCCTCAATAAGCCATTTCAAATTTTATCGATTTCAAATACAGATTTGAACCACAAAATAAACCATTTCAATTTCAATATATTTCAAAGCTATATATATATATATTCAATATTTCAAAACTAAATTTGATAATTTCATTTATATCTCAAATTCACTTTACCATTATTTAGTTTGAAGTATTTATGTAACGACCCGGAAATTTCGACCCCGAAAATTCTAGATAGTTAGGAAAAAGAAGGAAAGAGGTAGAAGAAGAAACAGAAAACAAATCACAGAATCTCGCATTCACAGCGGATCAAAATATAATATCAAATAATAACAGTTATACAAAGGAAAACTGTATCTGTTAATTTTCATCAATATATCAGAGTTACAACATTACACAGACAATGAACAGTTAAAATCAACATGTCCTAGATAAAGAATAATATATCACAGCGGAATACACTCCATACGTTCCTGCCATCCAGCTCGCCTCCTGAGCACCAGAACGTCCTTACCTGAAAATTTGTAACACTCGGTCTGACCCGAGCATTACAATAAAGTAACACCCGAGTCAGGCTAGAAATCAACGTGAGTAAACTCATTTAAATTGAAATACTAAGGTTGTAAAGCATCTTTGAAAACCAGGGTAACTCGTACCTCATTACGAGTTCTAATCATTCTGTAGCCAAACACTTATTTCACAAAATAATGTCTAAGTACCGTTACTTAGTTTCAATGGTCTAGTTTACTTAATTTATTCCATTCCAGCCTATTTGATTTACAATCAAATCTATAAAGAATTATAGATTTCTAATCGAAGTGGTTCCGGATATTGCTGATATCTGATCCCGGTCTCTTCGAATCAAATGTTATTCTTTAAGCCAAATGTTTAAGTTTAAACAATACAATTTATATTTAGGATTTCATATTCATGCAACAATTCATCTCAGATAGATAACCCACAATATCACAGTTCAACCAAAGTGTCTCATATCATGAAGCATCACAAATCAAATATCAAAGATATCAAATAATCTAATTCATTCAATATATCTTAATCATCCATAAGCAAGATAAATTAAATGTACCATTTCTAATTAATTTAATTACTTTTAAATCCTGCTTATTTAACATTAATTAATTACAACCATTAATTAATCATTCTTTAATTATCAATCTAGTTTAATTATCCATAATTACTTTCATTAAGTAATTATCCCATTGGTTAATGATCCTCAATTAATTAACTTTAATTATTAATTAATTATCCTCTAATTACTAATTAAATTAATTAACCCTTAACAAATTAATCCTTAATTACTTACATTAATTAATCTCTAATTACCAATTAATTAATCTCTAATTAATTAATTTATAAACCTTAATTATTAATTAATTAATCCTTAATCATTAATTAATTAATTTCTCTTTAATTACTTCATTAATTTAATTACTCATTAATTTCCAAGACTTTAATTAACTTTAAGATAAACCTTTTCTTAAACCAATATTTAAAAGCATTTATTATATAAAGAAATTTGTTCTTAAGAAATAGTCAAATCTTGATTTATTTTAAATTTAAACTTGCTTTCATTTAAATTTTAAAACTGTTAAAATACTTACTTCGGGTTCAACCCTGGTATCTACCCTGAATCACACCCTAGAATTTCTTTAAAACTTAGTTTTAGTTTAAAGTTAAAAACTTGTTATACATAGAAACCACTCACGAGCTACACGAGACTAAACCTGGGCCACAGCTTCCCTTTTCCCGAGCTTCTACCCGAGACAATATTTTCTTCACTCGAAAACACACGCTGACACAAACCTACAAATGTGCACATGCACAGATCGTCGGCGACCCTCTAGTCATCGCCGCCACCACCATCAAGTTGCCTACAACCCTCCCTAGCCATCTGACCAACCATGTGACGCCCCACCTCTATACCCACGCTAGCCAAGAACACTTCGGTGTAATGCTGTCAACTAACGCAGAGAATAAGGCTGTTGAGGAGCGACCATCCATGTAACTTCTTTGTGCGAGCACCGATATGTCAGATAGTATAGCAATCCGACATACCGATACAAACTCAAAGCTATCACACAGTGGCTATATTTAATCTTCAGAAACAAATATAGAAGTAAACATAACATAAATCAGTCATAGACATCCATATCACAAAGGCGGAAAAAGATATGAATATATATATATATATATCACGTGAATGTGTACATCAGAGTAGTGGTCGGAAAGATCCACAATAATACAAAAGAATAGCAACACGTGCTATACAAAAGAATAAGTACACAATATAGAGTCTATATCTCAAATGTGTACATCCAAAAAAACTACGAATCTATGTAGTTAGCCAAAAGTCAGAACAATCCTGAAGAGAAGTCAAGTAGAAGCACCTGTAACATCTCGGTCTGACCCGAGTATTATTTATAAGAAAATAATAAACGGATCAGTCTAGCTATAAATATCAGATGATATGGTATAAAGTAAAAGACATGGCATGAACATGTAATAACCATAATGGCATACTACTATAAGTATGTAATTGAAAATCAACAAGAGATTAATCAATATCACAAGAATCTTCTCAAAGATAAAATAGGGTATCAAACCCTAAACTTGTATTCATAACAAGTCAATGACACACGAATTCACCAATGCACAGAAATTGATATCATATCAATGAAAATCATGAAAATTGGTGAAGCATAAATTCCAGAAATCAATACACGAAATCCAGAAATCACATAAAAAGGGGGAGGCCTATCACAAGAACGGGAGCATGAAAACTCACCAACACGTGTAACATAAGAACGAGAAGCTATCTCATGGAAGCTATCCATTAAATTTTGACACACGAACGGCCCAAAGACCATGGGGCGCTACCCCACATATGTGATGGTGAAACATCACACAAACGGGGTTTAGTCTCCTTCGTAGACAAAGAGACATCGCACAATTGCTAGTCTAAATCAAATCACAAAAATGATCATCAAGAAGTGTCAATCACACCAAGCTAGTAAATATATGAGTTTAGCTTCATGTCCTATAACCACTTACTTAACTTAAATATTTATGAACAAGCTGTGAATCTTCACTAGAAAATTGTCTCAAAAGAGTTCAATCGAACAAGTCCAAGAGCTAACCGACGAAGTGAACGCGAGCATTTCATACCACTCGTTTTACTAAGTCGTTTAATTCAATTTCTCATCCGAGTGAAGTAAAGGCTTGTATATACTAGTAGATTGGAAAACGGTTTGAGAAAAAGAGCCTTGTATTTAAAATAGTGTTGAAATCGTTTTTTGATGAAAGAGTTTTGATATTTACTACTAGTATTGAAACCTTCATATCTTTAGAGTGACGAGTCACAAAACGATTGTTGAAACAAATCGAATCACATAAATTCACGTTCGAAGACGTGAGTAAAGTCCAAAGAAATCAATCCCAAAACCATTGAAGTAGGAATATACTTGCGACCTAACGTGGTCGAATTAAAGTGTAAAGGCTTTACGTCAAATAGGTCGAACGACCTAAGGGTAGACTGCCGTGCGACCTAAAGTAATTGAGGTCTAACGACCTAAAGAAATCAAGGCCAAACGACCTAAGAGAGAGCAGGTCAATGACCTAATGGGTTGCGACTTAAGGGGTGAGTGACCTAAGCTCGCGACCTAAGGGATGGAGGCTGAGCGACCTATCAACACAAGTGACTCAGTGTGGCCGAGCGACCTATCAAGACAATAGGGCTAGCGACCTATAGGAAATGCGACCTAAGGTCCAAGCGACCTAAGGTGGAGAGATCGAGCGACCTAAAGAAAATGCGTGACCTAACTGGGTACGCGACCTAAAGTGGGCGCGACCTTACTGGGTACGCGACCTAACTGGGTACGCGACCTAACGTTGCCACGACCTAAGGTCTAAAACGAGGTTATGCGACCTAAAGAGGTGCGCGACCTAAGAAGGTACGCGAGCTAAGGGTGAGTGACCTAACAAGGTCGTGTGACCTAAGTGGGATGGCCACGCGACCTAACGACCTAGGCAAGGTCATGCCACCTAAAGGTATAAGGACCTAACGGCCTAAAGGAGATGGGATCACGCGACCTAAAGTGTTAAAGGTCTAACGACCTAGTGGCCTTGCGACCTAAAGTTTTAACACGCGAGCGACCTAGGTGGCGAACGACCTAAACTGCAGAGAGGATTTAAGGCCGGAAACGACCTAAATGGTGTGCGACTTTTCAATGGCAGAGCGACCTAGCACGCCCAGAACGACCTAAGTGCAGGAATTTTCCAAAAAATGCTGAAAATTGGAGTTTTTCGCCAATCCAATCCAAACCAAATGCAAATGTGCATGCCGAAATGATAGGGAATCATTCCCAACAGATCAAGATGGATATAGACAAGAATGTGAGATAAAAATCTCACCTTTTCACTAAAATGGATGAAGATGAAGCTTGAAAGCAAGGAGAAGCAATCCAAAGCTTGAATCCAATATCTTCTACTTGAATTTGGAGTTGAATGTTGGATTTGCAATTGAATTTGAGTTTGGAGTTTTAATTTCCCATTCCCTTCTCCATTTTTGATGAAGCTTAGATGTTTTAGCAAAGAGTGAAGTTATGAAGGGAAGAGGGTTGGGCTGAGCTAAAGAAGGTGCAGTCCAACCAAAGTCGAAGGCGGGAAAAAGTGACGAAAATTCCACTTACTCCCAACATATCGAAGTTTATACTTAAAAAAGATCGCAAACATCATTTTGAACTCAATGAGAGGGGTCCCGAGTCCTAATTTGACTGTATGCAAAAAGTAGCTTTTCGGACTAAGATCCGACTAACAATAAAATATTTAAATATAATATTTAAATATAAAATTGACAAATATGCGGGTTGTTATAGACTCCCCTCCTTAAAGAAATTGCGTCCTCGCAATATATAAGATGGAAATAAGAAGTAACAACCATAAAAGCATATTAACACAAAAGAAATTTGAAATAAGAAGTTTACCTCAAAGAGCATGGGAAAGTAAGTCCGGATGTGTTCGCTCGATGAATTCTCTAGTTTCCCAAGAGCAATCCTTAGGATTTGAGGACCATTGAACTTTAACAAGAGGAACATCTTTATTTCGTAGTCGTTTGACCTCTGAAGCAATAATTCGAATAGGATGCTGCTCATAAGTTAAATTAGGCGAAACTTCAATTTCTTCCACAACACCGGACTCAAGAATAGAATCGGAATCCCGAAGGCACTTCCATAATTGAGAAACGTGAAACACGTCATGCATAGCAGAAAACTGAGTCGATAATGAAAGGCGATAAGCCATGGAACCAATACGTTCAGTGATAGGAAATGGCCCAATATATCGAGGTGCTAACTTTCCCGATCGACTGAAACGTACAACACCCTTCATAGGTGAAACACAAATAAATACAAGATCTCCAACAGAAAATTCTAATTTCCTTCTTCGATTATCGGCATAGGACTTTTGCCTACTCTGAGCTTCTTTCATCCTATGACGAATAAGTTCAATCTTTTCTGTGGAATCCCGAATAAAATCTGGACCTAAGACCAGCTTCTCACTGGCCTCAAGCCAACAAGAAGGAGATCGGCATGGCCTACCATAGAGTGCCTCGAAAGGAGCCATACCAATACTAGATTGGAAGCTGTTATTATAGGAAAATTCAACAAGTGAAATATGATCTTCCCAACTTCCACCAAAGTCAAGCACACAAGAACGAAGAAGATCTTCAAGAGTCTGATTCACACGCTCAGTTTGTCCATCAGACTGGGGGTGATAAGTGGTGCTAAAATTAAGCTTTGTTCCCAAAGCATTTTGAGGACTCTTCCAGAATCCACTAGTAAACAATGGATCACGATCACTAACAATGGAAGAAGGAACTCCATGCAGTTTAACAATTTCTTTGATAAAAAGTTTGGCCAGAAGAGGAACGGTTCTGTTCGACCGAACATGAATAAAATGGGCATATTTAGTAAGTCTGTCAATGATCACCCACAAACTATTATGACCCGAACGAGAACGGGGAAGGCCATCTATAAAATCCATGGAAATTTGATCCCACTTCCAAACTGGAATTTCCAATGGTTGCAATAACCCACCCGGCCTTTGATGTTCAGCCTTAACAAGTTGGCAAGTCATGCAACACTTAACAAAGTTAGCGATTTTAGATTTCATTCCCTCCCAGTAATAAAGTCGCTTCATATCTGCGTACATTTTACTGCTTCCAGGATGAATGGAAAATTTGTAACGATGAGAATCTTCTAAAATATCTTTATGAAGATCTCTAATATTTGGTACAATAAGTCTACCAAATATTCGAATGCCGCCACGAAAATCAATATCAAAGTCTTTCAAACCTTCAATATCGGTTTTATCCCTAATATTCTGGCTAAGAAGACCTAATTCGGGATCTAACCTCTGAGCTTCAAGAATGTGGTCTAAAATAGAGGGATGAGCCTCAAGGCTACATAAAACAAGAGATAAACATAAATCGGAAACAAGATCTCGAATGTCACAAGTGGATAAAACCTCGAGATCCCTCCATTCAGATATCATCATAGAAACAACCGCTTGTTGCTTGCGACTAAGTGCATCGGCAACTCGATTTCCCATTCCGGGAGTATAAAGGATATCAAGATCATAAGAGGCAAGGAACTCGAGCCAACGCTGTTGACGCAAATTAAGTTCCTTTTGAGAAAATAAATATTTCAAAGACTTATGATCTGTGTAAAGTATAAATTTCTCTCCCAAAAGATAGTGTCGCCAAATTAGAAGGGCGAAAACGATAGCCGCGAGTTCTAAATCATGTGTGGCATATCTAGTCTCAGCCGGCTTCAATTGCCTAGAAGCATAAGCAATAACACGTTCTTTCTGCATAAGAACGGCACCCAAACCAACGCGACTAGCATCGGTATAAACAACAAAATCTTGGTTCCCTTCGGGAATAACAAGAATGGGAGCATTAGAAAGGAGTTCTTCTAATTTCTGAAAAGAAGTTTCACATTTGTCCGACCAAATGTATTTAACACCTTTCTTTGTTAAGCCAGTAAGAGGCACGACAATCTTAGAAAAGTCTTTTATAAAACGGCGGTAATAACCTGCCAATCCGAGAAAGCTACGGATTTCAGTCACGCTCTCCGGTCTCTTCCAATTTTGAATCGCTTCAACCTTTGAAGGATCCACTGATATTCTAGATTCGGAAATAATATGATCGAGAAACTTCACACTAGATTGCCAAAAATGGCATTTAGAAAATTTTGCCTTTAATTGGTTGCTCCTAAGAGTTTCCAATACAATCCGAAGATGTTTTTCATGTTCCTCCTCAGTTTTAGAATACACAAGAATATCATCAATAAAGATGAGAACAAACCGATCGAGAAAATCTTTGAAAACTCGATTTATAAGGTCAACGAAATAAGCCGGAGCATTCGTTAAACCAAATTGCATAACTAGCCATTCATAAGATCCATAACGAGTACAGAACGAAGTCAAAGGAATACTATCCTCTACAATACGAAGCTGATGAAAACCGGTAGCCAAGTCCAATTGTGAAAAGACTCTAGCTCCACTAAGCTGATCGAACAGATCGTCAATCCGAGGTAAAGGATATTTATTCTTAATAGTAAGATCATTAAGCTTGCGGTAGTCGACGCAAAGCCTAAGCGTTCCATCGGACTTATTTACGAAAATAGCTGAAGCTCCCCAAGGCGAGGAACTAGAGCGAATAAGTTTCTTCGTCTCTAACTCGGATAATTGTTTGCGCATCTCTTCATTCTCCTCATTAGACATGCGATAAGGAGGACGGGTAACAGGTTGAGCTCCCAGTATAAGATTAATTTTGAACTCAATTGCTCGCTTAGGTGGTAATCCTGAACAGGCTCAAATATGTCGGAAAATTCACGAACGACGCGAATAAGAGAAATGACATCTTCCTCATCATCATTATCATTATCACGAGGATTTAAAGAATAAAAAGATGCAACCAAAGCGGAATCCGAATCTTTAAGAACAATAGAAATCGGATTAACAGATTGCGGATGACGGAGATAAATAGTCCGCTCAAAACATAGGATATGAGCTTCATAACGATTAAGCCAATCCATACCCAAAATCATTCCAAAGCCTAAGTAATGCATGACATGCAAATCGGCTAGGAAAGAAAAATCACACAAAATAATCTCTACGTCTTTACAAAGCAAACTAAGAGTTGCGGATCCACCAACCGGATTCGCAATTCTTAGAGAAGTCATTAAAGCAACAACACTTAAAGAAAGAGTGTCTACCAGTTCCTTTGATATAAAAGAATGGGATGCACCCGTATCAAAGAGAACTCTAATATGTTGATCACGAAATATAATTATGCCATCAAGGACAGAATGAGACATACCTTGACCGTGAGATGTATTGCCAGGAGCTTGAGCAACGTTTAACTTTCCCTCCTTGCTTTGAAGCTTAGGGCATAGATGCATAAAATGATCTGGACTTTTACAATAGCGACAAGAGCGGGGCTTTGAACACTTGTTCGCAAAATGGCCCTTAGCACCACAGTTGAAGCATTTCCCATCAATAGGGGAAAGTGTCTTGGCAGCAGGAGTTGCTTGCTTACCCTTTTTGTTGGGATAAGGACCCTTGAATTTATTAGGCCTTTTCTTGTTGTTGAAGTTTGGTTTGGCAGCCACCACTTCAACATCACTGTCCTTATTAGCCTCTTCAAGACGAAGGGCGATATCAATCAGTTGATCGAAAGAAACTTCTAATTTTAGAAGTAATGGCTTCTTGAGATTCTTGTTTAAGCCATAGACGAACCTTTGGTTCTTCTTCAATGGGGTGTTGATGTATTCAACCCCATATTTAGACAGTGACTCGAAGGATGCGACATAATCTGTCACATAGGATTCACCTTGAACAAGATCTATAAAACGACGAGCCAATGTCACCTTCTCTGCTTCTGCTACGAATTTTAATTCGAAGCATTCTCGGAATTGCTCCCAGGTGAGACCCACTTCATTAATCTCAGAAATAAGAAGTTCGTACCAATCCAATGCTCTCTCTTGGAGCATACTGGAGGCCACCTGAACACGGTGAAGATCGATAAGATTCATGCGAGAAAAGATTCGATCGCATGTTCTTAACCAAGCCTGGACTTCAATAATAGTTTTGGAACCCTTGAATGGTTTCCCACCCAAGTTAGTATAATCATTGCACAAACGTGCAAATCCAGACTTAGGATGAGTAGGTTCCTGATTAGGACCAGCTGCTTGAGCATTCTTTACTAAATCAAGAAGCTGTTGAGCAGTCATGAAAACTCCATCCTGGGGAGTAACGGTAGATGGTCCAGCTCTGGGACGACCTGGTCTAGACATTCTCTTCTTTAAGGAAGAGAAAAGCGGAAAAGTTATTCTCCAAATAAATATCAAGCAAGTCTTGATAGATAATACAAGGATTCATAAGAGGAAATAGGATGAGTCGGTTCGAAGACTCGACTTAAATCCTAAGGCACAACTCCTAAGTTGGACTTAGGACGATGATCCTTGTTAAGTTATTCTACATTGTTCCAAAGTTTGGCTCTGATACCAAGCTGTGACGCCCCACCTCTATACCAATGCTAGCCAAGAACACTTCGGTGTAATGCTGTCAACTAACGCGGAGAATAAGGCTGTTGAGGAGCGACCATCCATGTAACTTCTTTGTGCAAGCACCAATATGTCAGACAGTATAGCAATCCGACATACCGATACAAACTCAAAGCTATCACACAGTGTCTATATTTAATCTTCGAAAACAAACATAGAAGTAAACATAACATAAATCAGTCATAGACATCCATATCACAAAGGCGAAAAAAGATATGAATATATATATATATATATATATATCACGTGAATGTGTACATCAGAGTAGTGGTCTGAAAGATCCACAATAATACAAAAGAATAGCAACACATGCTATACAAAAGAATAAGTACACAACATAGAGTCTATATCTCAAATGTGTACATCCAAAAAAAACTATGAATCTATGTAGTTAGCCAAAAGTCAGAACAATCCTGAAGAGAAGTCAAGCAGAAGCATCTGTAACATCTCGGTCTGACCCGAGTATTATTTATAAGAAAATAATAAACGGATCAGTCTAGCTATAAATCTCAGATGATATGGTATAAAGTAAAAGACATGGCATGAACATGTAATAACCATAATGGCATACTACTATAAGTATGTAATTGAAAATCAACAAGATATTAATCAATATCACAAGAATCTTCTCAAAGATAAAATAGGGTATCATACCCTAAACTTGTATTCATAACAAGTCAATGACACACGAATTCACCAATGCACAGAAATTGATATCATATCAATGAAAATCATGAAAATTGGTGAAGCATAAATTCCAGAAATCAACACACGAAATCCAGAAATCAGATAAAAAGAGGGAGGCCTATCACAAGAACGGGAGCATGAAAACTCACCAACACGTATAACACAAGAACGAGTAGCTATCTCATGGAAGCTATCCATTAAATTTTGACACACGAACGGCCCGAAGACCATGGGGCGCTACCCCACATATGTGATAGTGAAACATCACACAAACGGGGTTTAGTCTCCCCCGTAGACAAAGAGACATCGCACAATTGCTAGTCTAAATCAAATCACAAAAATGATCATCATGATCATCAAGAAGTGTCAATCACACCAAGCTAGTAAATATGTGAGTTTAGCTTCATGTCCCATAACCACTTGCTTAACTTAAATATTTACGAACAAGCTGTGAATCTTCACTAGAAAATTGTCACAAAAGAGTTCAATCGAAAAAGTCCAAGAGCTAACCGACGAAGTGAATGCGAGCGTTTCATACCACTCGTTTTACTAAGTCGTTTAATTCGATTTCTCATCCGAGTGAAGTAAAGGCTTGTATATACTAGTAGATTGGAAAACGGTTTGAGAAAAAGAGCCTTGTATTTAAAATAGTGTTGAAATTGTTTTTCGATGAAAGAGTTTTGATATTTACTACTAGTATTGAAACCTTCATATCTTTAGAGTGACGAGTCACAAAACGATTGTTGAAACAAATCGAATCACATAAATTCACGTTCGAAGACGTGAGTAAAGTCCAAAGAAATCAATCCCAAAACCATCGAAGTAGGAATATACTTGCGACCTAACGTGGTCGAATTAAAGTGCAAAGGCTTTACGTCAAATAGGTCGAACGACCTAAGGGTAGACTGCCGTGCGACCTAAAGTAATTGAGGTCTAACGACCTAAAGAAATCAAGGCCAAATGACCTAAGGGAGAGCAGGTCAACGACCTAATGGGTTGCGACTTAGGGGGTGAGCGACCTAAGCTCGCGACCTAAGGGATGGAGGCTGAGCGACCTATCAACACAAGCGACTCAGTGTGGCCAAGCGACCTATCAAGGCAATAGGGCTAGCGACCTATAGGAAATGCGACCTAAGGTCCAAGCGACCTAAGGTGGAGGGATCGAGCGACCTAAAGGAAATGCGCGACCAAACTTGGTACGCGACCTAAAGTGGGCGCGACCTTACTGGGTACGCGACCTAACTGGGTACGCAACCTAACGTTGCCACGACCTAAGGTCTAAAACGAGGTTATGCGACCTAAAGGGGTGCGCGACCTAAGAAGGTACGCGAGCTAAGGGTGAGCGACCTAACAAGGTCGTGCGACCTAAGTGGGATGGCCACGCGACCTAACGACCTAGGCAAGGTCATACGACCTAAAGGTATAAGGACCTAACGGCCTAAAGGAGATGGGATCACGCAACCTAAAGTGTTAAAGGTCGTACGACCTAGTGGCCTTGCGACCTAAAGTTTTAATACGCGAGCGACCTAGGTGGCGAACGACCTAAGCTGCAGAGAGGATTTAAGGCCAGAAACGACCTAAATGGTGTGCGACTTTTCAATGGCAGAGTAACCTAGCACGCCCAGAACGACCTAAGTGCAGGAATTTTCCAAAAAACGCTGAAAATTGGAATTTTTCGCCAATCCAATCCAAACCAAATGCAAATGTGCATGCCGAGCTGATAGGGAATCATTCCCAACAGATCAAGATGGATATAGACAAGAATGTGAGATAAAAATCTCACCTTTTCACTAAAGTGGATGAAGATGAAGCTTGAAAGCAAGGAGAAGCAATCCAAAGCTTGAATCCAATATCTTCTACTTGAATTTGGAGTTGAATGTTGGATTTGCAATTGAATTTGAGTTTGGAGTTTTAATTTCCCATTCCCTCCTCCATTTTTGATGAAGCTTAGATGTTTTAGCAAAGAGTGAAGTTATGAAGGGAAGAGGGTTGGGCTGAGCTAAAGAAGGTGCAGTCCAACCAAAGTCAGGGGCGGGAAAAAGTGACGAAAATTCCACTTACTCCAAACATATCGAAGTTTATACTTAAAAAGATCGCAAACGTCATTTTGAACTCAATGGGAGGGGTCCCGAGTCCTAATTTGACTGTATGCAAAAAGTAGCTTTTCGAACTAAGATCCGACTAACAATAAAATATTTAAATATAAATTGACAAATATGCGGGTTGTTACAGACCAAAACGAAGAATCTAACTCGAAATCGAATTCCAGTTCAACAAGCCAAACCTAGAACAAAACATGCCGCCAAGAAATGCCTCGACTCGCCGATTCCGACCACCGGAATTTTCGCCATCAGGTCCACAGCCTCGCCGAAGAACCATGCTCTGTTTCCCCCACCACCGGTCAACTCCGGTTCACCCTCGTCGTCGCTAGGCCTTCGAAAACAATGACAGCCAAAACAGCTCGCGAAACCCTAAATTAACGTCAATACGCCACCACAGTGGTTGATAAATCCTCCGAGCATTTTTCCGATGATCTCCACACTTCCAGCTTTCTCCAGCGACGATCACGACATCCAACCCTTTCCCGATCGCCAGAAATCACCCAAAATTCCAAATCCGATCAACCCTCGAATTCTCGCACAATACTTACTTAAAAATCGTGATTTAACTTTTAAAAATCATGATTTTTGATAACAAAGTAGGTTATATACCTGAAAACATGAATTATTTGAGTCGAGATTTTGATATGTTCAAAATTCCCGCTGTCTTTCTTAATTTCCAGATAAATTTCAAACTTATTATACTTAAATATATTTTTAAATCTTGATTTATGTTTAAACAACCATAACTTATTTGAATTCCAAAGCCTATCAGAGATTAGATGAGGAAATCTTGAATTTTTACTAGATTTTTAAACCATGTAACTTAGAAACAGAGATGCATAAATATATCCAGACATGCACACTTATCTATCTGCATATTTATAACTTGCAAGCCAAAATTTCACTTATGCAAACAATTATCACATCATTATTTTAGATTTCCATCACATGCAACAGATTTAAACAAGTATCAGTTTGTTTACTCACTATATTTTTGAAAACAGAGAACATGCTTTTATCTGGAACTTGATTTTGAAGCTGATGGTTGATTTTGAGTTGCAACTTAATGTTTTTGATCTGCAACTTGATTGTTGGTTTGAACTTGAATTAACTCTTTGCTTTGCTTCAGATTGAAAACTTAAAGTATTTGTTTGATTTATTTTTTTCTGGTTTTAGTTTGATAAAATGAAAGATGAAAAGAGATAGGAGTAGAGATATATGCATAGCCTTATTCCTCTATACCATTTTCTTTTATGAAGAAACAATAAACTTGACACTTGTAAACTTGTGAATTTGCATGACACTTCCTAGCTTACACATGCCTTATGCTAATTATTTTATATTTTCTTATGTTTTATTTTATGTTATATATTTTTATTTATACATTTTCTTTTTATTTATATTTATATTTTTAATAACAATGATCACTTAAGATTATAACCCTTTTTATTTTATTCTTATTTTATTCCAAACTTAAGTCATTAATATTTATATATATCAACACTTTTACAAACTTCCATATATTCTACTTCTCATGGCATATATATACATATATATATACACACACACTTATATACATCCAGATATTTTTAATTATCATAATTTTATTTGCTCAACCAAATAAAATCAATATCTTTATAGTAAAAACCAGTTAATTATCCAATTAACATATGTCCAAAAATTCGGGTTATCACATTCCTCCACCCTTTAAAACTTTTCGTCCTCGAAAAGAAACGAAGCAAGAATTTTATTTAAATGTTCATTATTATTTAAATTACTCTTTGAGCATTTTTAACTGTTAACTCTTTTTATTTAAATTTTTAAAACACTTTAAAATCTACATAATATTAAAATAGCTTTAGAAAAATACTTTTTATAACTCGATGTCTCAACAAGTCCATCCTCGTTCTCACAAAAATTCGATCATACGTTGATCATACGTAGGACTGAGAAATCTACAAGTACTTGGTAAACCCGTTTTCAACACCCAGTGAAAATACTTGGGAAAACATTTTGTTGAAAGTATAGATAACATTTTTGAAAATAGAGGAAACATCTTTAGTGAGAATGCTCTGGAAATCATCACCCCCTCCATGGTCGTAGTTAACCCGATGGTTACGTTGCCATCCAGCAAAATCCATAGATAACTATAGGCACTCCGCGCCCCTTGATTACACCATGGAACCCCGCTACAGATCGCAGCTACATCTGGGGTTACGTTGTCATCATGATAAAAACCCATATAACTGTAGGCATCAGCGCCCTTGAATTTCGCTACCAAAAATGAAACTTCTCCACTCCACCATAGATCGTAGTCTACCTATGTTACGTTGTCATCCCGGCAAAATAAAGTGTAGACTATTGGCACTCATCCTCCACACAATTTTCGCTATGGTCCACACAGTAGATCGCAGCGACATCGAGTTACACTATCGTCATAGCACAACCCAAATGCCCCTATAGGCATCAGCGCCCTCAACTTTCGCTATCCACATAATCCTTGGGAACTAGTTTGTCCGGACTCCTCACAGGATCAACTTTAGAACCCCCCTTAGGTTTCAAGGTAGTACCACCCTGTGGCACTCCTGAGAAGTTCATTTCAAGGGAGCGCCTTTTTCCCCAAAGCCAATCTCAAAACACTTTATACTATACACTTATAGTATCTTCAAATCATACCCTTTATGATTTATATCAAAATCTCCTTTACACAAAATCGATATCCCAAATCGATAGTTCCAAACTTGGCTTTCTAAATTCCCAAAACTGATTTTTCTCAAAAATCAAAAGCCTTTCCTAAATCCATAGCTTCCAAAATCATTCTCATAAAATCCCTTATATATAGATATAGATATATATAACTTTGAAAATCTTTGGATCACTTCATACTTGTATAAATTCCCTTTTTATACTTCAAATACTTTCAAAAACCCTTTTCTTTTGGCTATAGATTCAACAAGGGGAGTTTATCATATATAACAAAGATATATAACTTTGTTTATTCCAAATCAAATATTCAAATTTGATTATTCTTTTTAAAAGTCATTTACCATATTACTTAATTCCATAAAGTAAATTTTAATCATAGAAATATTAAATTTCCACCTTATTTCCTCATATATCTCACAAAATACACTTTTCATTTCAAAACCACTTTACAATTCTTATCCACAACTTACAATATCAATTTCATTCAAACTCGTACGATGTCCACATATCATCCGTACACAATATCAATCTGATCGCTCACTCGATCACACAATTTCACTTTCGAACTAGTATTGTCCACCCGACTTCCTAGTGCGGATTCAGATCTGGTTTCTTGATCAGAAGCCGTCATTCTCCTTGCATAGTCACAACTATGATAGAGAATATCCAGAACCAATCAAAAATCCATATCCAGGTTCGCCGTCGAAAATCGAGCGAAAAATCCCAACTCAGATTGATAATACTATCTCGAAATTCTGTGCTCGAATCTGGATCAAATCACTATGCGAATAGAATAATATACGTACATCCTACGTATTTATCATCATTGATTATTAGCTAAATCAATTCTCTTTTACTTCACATTCATTTAGATTTCTATTCACTCATTCACAATTGCTCCCAATTTCCATTTGGGTTAACACTTCAATTCTGATCTCAATTGGTATTAAATTATAGACAGTTTGCACTCTGACGAACTTGTATTAAGAAAATAGCTTGAAAATTTTAAAATAGATAAGAAGTTGTAAAATAGTTATTAGTTGCAAATAGTAGTAAAATAGTTAAGAAATTTTATAATTGTTGTAAAGTAGTCAAATAATTATAAAATAGTTGGACAGTTGCAAAATAGTTATAAAATAGTAATTAGTTTGTAAGTAGTTGTACAATAGTAATTAGTTTCAAAATAGTTGTAAACTAAGTATAAGATAGTTTGGTTTTAAAAAGAAAGGTTATATATAGTAAATAGTTTGGAAAAATAGGTTTACATTAAAACAATTTATTTTGAAAATAGTCCAAAGCCAAACTGTTAAATTTCCCAAACTCCATTCCAACCAATTTCCAATTCAGGTTGTTTTTATTTAACTTCCCCTAAGTTAAATTTAATTCACTTAATCCAGTCAATCTTACCCAATTTGAATTTCAAACTTATACAACTTCAATTTCACTTCAAATTAATTCAATTCAAATTTTCCATTTGAATTCTATGCTTATTCATCTTCAATCACAATTTCAATTAATTCAAATCAAATTCAATTTGAACAAATTTTATTCAAATCTCAACTTAAAACCATCTCGAATTTCATAAATTCAAGTTAAAATTTTAAATGTTGATTTAATCCTTTAAATCAAATCAACCTTTACTTTTAAATTAACAACTTAAAATTTTTAAACCTTTTAATTCTGAGTCCAAATTTCAAAACTCCATTTTAAAGTATCTTTACTTAACTTATTTCAAAGTTCAAATTAGAGTTCAAAACTTTTCAAATGATTAAATCTTCAGAATCCAATCAACCTTACTCAAATTTGAATTCTCCATTTCAAATTTTAAACTTCTTATTAATAAACTTCCCACTTAAGTTTAAAAACTTATCACATTTCCGGGAAAATTCAAAACTCAACACTTAGTGTTTACTTCCAATCAACTTTGACCTTATGTATATCCCACATATATACATATTTATTTCATTTGCACTTCAAGTCATACTTTAAATTTTAAACCATTCTTGGTTTTTAATTTCAAAACAAATTCCTTTAAAACAATTTCAAGTTTTCTGGACTTAGATTTAAAACTTCACAATTTTAAATTATCTCCAATTCCAATTTATAAGTCATACTCACCTAAAAGTTTACTTCCCTAAAATATTTCATTTTGCTTAATCATTTACAACATTTCATTATTAAACACAACAACCATTTATGATAATAACCAAGATTATCATATCTGGAAACCAATTCATTATTATCTTTATTCTGAAAACACTTCTACAAATTCAAGATTTTAATTTCAGTTTGGATCCATTTCAAACTTATCTTCATTCAATTTCAATTTGGTTGTATTACTATTACCACTTAATTCTCATTATTTTATTTAATTCCAATGATTCAACAACCAATTTCTTTAATATATTTAATAATTAGGAAAAATTATTTCTTTACATATCAAAATATAAACTTATACAAAAATCATTCAATTTTAAAATCATTTTAAAATCTTTATATAAGAAAATAACAAGTACGCTCTCATATATAATACTCTTAACTCATTTTAGGGTACCATTGACCCTATCCTTAATGAGTAAACCCACCAGAGTCAAGGTTCTCGCTTAACCTTTAGCTCTGATACCAAATGTAACGACCCGGAAATTTCGACCCCAAAAATTCCAGATAGATAGGAAAAAGAAGGAAAGAGGTAGAAGAAGAAACAGAAAACAAATCACAGAATCTCACATTCGCAGCGGATCAAAATATAATATCAAATAATAACGGTTATACAAAGGAAAACTGCATCTGTTAATTTTCATCAATATATCAGAGTTACAACATTACACAAACACTGGATAGTTAAAATCAACATGTCCTAGATAAACAATAATATATCACAGTGGAATACACTCCATACGTTCCTGTCATCCAGCTCGCCTCCTGAGCACCAGAACATCCTTACCTGAAAATCTGTAAAACTCGGTCTGACTCGAGCATTACAATAAAGTAACACTCGAGTCAGGCTGGAAACTAGCGTGAGTAAACTCATTTAAATTGAAATACTAAGGTTGTAAAGCATCTTTGAAAACAAGGGTAACTCGTACCTCATTACGAGTTCTAATCATTCTGTAACAACCCGGGTTTTTCATACACGAAAAACCGGACCATTTGTGCTAAAAGAAGAGGTAGAAGAAGAAAAATAGAAAACAACATCAGAATCTAACCATCGCAGCAGAATAAAATATAATATATATCAACAGATCTTTACACAAATAAAAACTATATCGGTTTATACAATACATCATCAGAATACATCATCAGAGTACATCAACATCCATAACATACAACTGAATACACAGCGGAAAATAATAGCAAGTACGAGAGTACGTATCGTCATCCAGCTCGTCTCCTGAGCTCCACAGCATCATATCCTGAACCTGTTTATCTCGGTCTGACCCGAGCATCATATAAAACAATACCCGAGTCAGTCTGGAAAACCAGCGTGAGAAAATCACACTCAAATTTATTATTAAAGTTTCAAAATCCTTTGAAAACAAAAGCATCTCGTAAGACCACGCCACAAATAAACATGTCGGGTTTTTACCTTACGATAGCTAAAACACTTTATATCAAAATCCTCTGATATTATAATAGTGTCTACAGAAAGTAAAATAGAATCTAGCTGAAATGCTTGCATCTCACATTTCAACAATAGTTGGGCACAATCAAAACCGTATAGGCACGTAGGGAGAATGGATTTCCAACGAATGACTAGGCACTGGGGTACCACCTGTCACAGTACGTGGCCTAGATCACAGTACCGAGGAGTACGCCCGCTCCCCTGCAACACAAGGCCGGAACCATCCCTTACTGGATAATTCCGAATAAAATCACCCCACGGTTGGGATCAGCAACCGCACCACTAAGCCAAAATAAAAAGGGACATCTAGACAGGGATGACCTTACCCTCCAGTGGGAGCTACCCACGAAGCCTTGCTGCATAACCCCTGATTTTCAGTCATTCCCGGTTGATGAGGCTTGAGGCTAAACGATACCTTTACAGCACATATCCCTTAGAATGCCCATCGCCCACCTGACGATGTCACGAAAGCATTCGTCCATACAAGTCCGTCCCGGGTCCGAACGGAACCGAAGGCACTATTCCTACTACATCCATTTTGGAAATATCCTCAGGATTAGTAGCGACTAGCCCTTGCACTTCACTGCTCCATCTTCGACTCTGAACACGTTACACGAAACGTACAAACCGAATCGAAGTGGTATTCGAGTCTCCAGACCTAGAATCCCGGTATACGGAAACCCGATCCCGGTCTCTTCGAAACGATCAGCGCATTTGGCCAATATTGATAGTCGGTTATTTAACTATCAATTAACATCCACAAGCAACCATCACACAATAAATAATTTCCCACATTATTTATTTGCCCAAATATCTTTCCAAGATATAATTCCATTTTCAACTCCTTTTGAAAACAGTTTCAAAACAGTTTCCGCTTACGGAATACATTTCCCAAATATTTATTTTCTCCGAATCACCAAGTACAAAATACTTTTAATTTTAAATAATTTTAAAAACACTTTATTTTAAATATATTATAACGTTGAAATCAAACTAGCTCAATACTTTATTAAAAATATATACTTTAAAATAAACCACTTTATAAATATAAACTAAATTTCTTCTTTTAAAACATAATAGCAAATCACTTTTATATAATTACTACAATAATAGATTTTTGAAAATACTTACTTAGGAAATTAACATTTAGAAATAATCAATTTTCTAAAACATGCTTTTAAAAACACAATTAGAACTTTTAACTTATATTAAAAATCGCTTTGAAAACGTACTTGGCTATCCAGAGAAATACACTTCTCATTCCCATCTTTTAAAAATAAATCAACATTTATTTTTAAACCAAACCATATCCTTTTATAAATTCCCATCTTGAATTTATATTCTCAAATATCCACTGATATTTTTTTTTACTTTATAACCCAGTTTCCAAAATCTCACTTCTCTTTAAATTTCAAATTCCCAAATATTTAAATCAATTTACAATTGATTTTCCAATTTATTTTACTTTGAAATAAATTTCCTTACTTAATCCATTTATTTCCAAATTCATTAACTTCCAGATTTTATTACTCATTATGATTTAAAATCTTTAAACTAAAACACCAGTTTCAGATTTCCCACATTCCTTCTTTCTTTTTAATTACATTTAAACATTGAATTAAAATGAATTATTTATCCCTTTAAATAATATCACATAAATTTTCTTTAAATTCAATATTTCTCTGTTTATTCAAAATTCCTCTTTTCCATATTTATTAGAATTTTGGAAATCACTTTTATTCTTAATCAAATTTATTCTCAAATTTATTCCAAACTCTTTATAATTATTTTACTTAAGAATTTACTCTTTTATTTCTTTTCAAAAATTCCATTCTAGAGATTTTGATAACTCAGCATATCCAAATCGGTCCAACCAAACCATAACATCCAATTATCCATATAATTCATCAAAGGATATCAAAAATCATATCACAGAATATTTAACAAAATTAAATATTTTGAGGAATCCAGTTGGATCCCTCCAACCTGTTTCCCTGCATCCACAGATGTTAGCACAATACCAATTCCACTTCAAAGTGGAATATCGCGGTATATGGGTTTTAATATAAAATCATCCGCTATTATGCGGCGCATAGGGTCTCATCCACTATATAATGTGGGAATATCAACAACTCCAATATATACATATGCCAATATGTATATATTGGTATATACTACTATATATACTATCATATCAACCAATCCAAATCAATCATTCAACCAGACATTCAAATTTATCCAATTAAATTAAATTATAATTTAACTGAGTGAGATTAACTCACCTTTATTTTATTTGCAGTCCATTCCAATATTGCCTTGGTTTCTTGATTTTTGACCTTGTATGAATATTAATGCAGGTTAATAATATTCGAAAATAAATCGAACAGTCCTATTCCAATTATTTATTTTAAACAGATTTTCCTTTAATAAATTATTTAATTGACTAAAGATTTATTCAACTGATCATTTTCCAATCAACTAATAATTTTGTTTTAAACCAGTGATTCAATTTGAATCAAAGAATTAAATTTTTACCCGGTTTCCTTTTAAATAACTTCCTTAGTAACTAGAATAATTTATATTTAATTAAACTAATAAATATTCACTATATGTACATGAAATGTAAATAGATATATTTTCTTTATTTTACAATTTCAACTGCTTACAAAAAAAAATGATCATTATTCTTTTGAAAGAAAATATATTCCTGTTTATATTTTTAAACGAGAAACATATATACGTTTATACTTTACTGTAAATATATTTTATGTTTCTTGTACGTGATTAAATAAAGTAAAATAACTTTACTACTGTTATCTGAATAAACTAAATCATTAGTTAATTACCTCACTGCCATCATCAAGAACCCTAGCTCGAGTTCAACCGTAGATACCCAGTTCGAAAGATCCACCTCCCTTCGCAACTTCGAGCCTCCCATTCGAACCCACCGCGCCTCTCGATTCTTCCACCCCTTAGGAGAACGTCTCCCCATCACGGAAACCCTACCCAAAATCGCGACCTGACAACCATCGTATCCTCCCTCGAGCTCGAGTCTATCACCGGCCGCGCCATTGAATTCGCCTATTCATACTTACGTCGCAGCCAACCACCCTAACTCGACGCCCAAATCGAGACCACCACGAATGATGACGCGACTTCGAGATCACCCAGACTCGCTAACTGACCTCGCGAACTATCTCGAATCCACGATGACTAGACATCGGGTTGAAGCCCTAATCCCTTGCGATCGAACGAAACTCCATTCTGAACAGAAGGGGGAAAAGGATTTTATTCGAGAAAAGGGCGGCTGCGTTCGATTTTGAAGAGGGAGTTTGATTTGTGAAGTTTGGATCGAAATGAAGGAGATAGGGATGGGAACGAATTTGTTCGTTCTCTTTTTTTTTTCTTCGAGATGTTTGTTTTTCGTTACTGGCTTCATAAATTCGATTTTAAGGGTGAAAGGGAAAAGAAGACTCATGTTAAAAAGGGAATAGAAATGGCTTGCTTTGGAAGACAAAACAAATTATATTATATTTATTTTTATTTTTATTAAAATGATTTATTACCTCTAGACGTTTCCACTTCGTACGATCACTCGATAACTCCAAAAATTACAAAACTTAAAATCCGGTAATAATACAATATTACGGATCCAATGGAGCTGGTTTCGTTGAAATCCGAGACCGTGCCTCGGAAGGCTATTTTTAAATTTAATTTAAACAATATATTTTAAAAACTGAACAAAACATTTTTAAATTCAATTTTAAAAGTTTCATCACCTTCAATATTAACAATATAAATTTTCTAAACCTTTAAACTATTTTTAACAGGCTCAAAACTCAGGATTCTCTATTTTACCCTATTTTCGATTGTTTAATTCAATAATTAATCATCCAATAAATACTGTATATTTGAAATTAAAGTTAAATTTTAAACTTCGAATATTTAAAATAAATTAAATATTCTCATTTCAAATATACAAAAATTCCGGGTCGTCACACATTCTGTAGCCAAACACTTATTTCACAAAATAATGTCTAAGTACCGTTACTTAGTTTCAATGGTCTGGTTTACTTAATTTATTCCATTCCAGCCTATTTGATTTACAATCAAATCTATAAAGAATTATAGATTTCTAATCGAAGTGGTTCCGGATATTGCTGATATCTGTTCCCGGTCTCTTCGAATCAAATGTTATTCTTTAAGCCAAATGTTTAAGTTTAAACAATACAATTTATATTCAGGATTTCATATTCATGCAACAATTCATCTCAGATAGATAACCCACAATATGACAATTCAACCAAAGTGTCTCATATCACGAAGCATCACAAATCACATATCAAAGATATCAAATAATCTAATTCATTCAATATATCTTAATCATCCATAAGCAAGATAAATTAATTGTACCATTTCTAATTAATTTAATTGCTTTTAAATCCTGCTTACTTAACATTAATTAATTACAACCATTAATTAATCATTCTTTAATTATCAATCTTATTTAATTATCCATAATTACTTTCATTAAGTAATTATCCCATTGGTTAATGATCCTCAATTAATTAACTTTAATTAGTAATTAATTATCCTCTAATTACTAATTAAATTAATTAACCCTTAACAAATTAATCCTTAATTACTTACATTAATTAATCTCTAATTACCAATTAATTAATCTCTAATTAATTAATTTATAAACCTTAATTATTAATTAATTAATCCTTAATCATTAATTAATTAATTTCTCTTTAATTACTTCATTAATTTAATTACTCATTTCCAAGACCTTAATTAACTTTAAGATAAACCTTTTCTTAAACCAATATTTAAAAGCATTTATTATATAAAGAAATTTGTTCTTAAGAAATAGTCAAATCTTGATTTACTTTAAATTTAAACTTGATTTCATTTAAATTTTAAAACTGTTAAAATACTTACTTCGGATTCAACCCTGGTATCTACCCTGAATCACACCCTAGAATTTCTTTAAAACTTAGTTTTAGTTTAAAGTTAAAATCTTGTTATACATGGAACCACTCACGAGCTACACGAGACTAAATCCGGGCCACAACTTCCCTTTTCCGAAGCTTCTACCCGAGACAATATTTTCTTCACTCGAAAACACACGCTGACACAAACCTACAAATGTGCACATGCACAGATCGTCGGCGACCCTCTGGTCATCGCCGCCGCCACCATCAAGTCGCCTACAACCCTCCCTATCCATCTGACCACCCAGAACGAAGAATCTAACTCGAAATCAAATTCGAGTTCAACAACCCAAACCTGGAACGAAACATGCCGCCAAGAAATGACTCGACTCGCCGATTCCGACCACCGGAATTTTCGCCATCAGGTCCACAGCCTCGCCGAATAACCATGCTCCGTTTCCCCCACCACCGGTCAACTCCGGTTCACCCTCGTCGTCGCTAGGCCTTCGAAAACAATGACAGCCAAAACAACTCGCAAAACCCTAAATTAACGTCAATACGCCACCACAGTGGTTGATATATCCTCCGAGCATTTTTCCGATGATCTCCTGTGATATCCCGGAATTTTGGGCAATATCAATTTAATAATCTGTATTGAAAATTAAATTGATTTGTTAACCTTTGTTAATAAATTTGAATTAGTTTAATAATCTAATTTAATAAATATTTAACTGGTGAATTTTATCTTTTAAAAATTAATAAAATATTTTCTATTTATGATATATATATATATAACTGTATATATTGTAAATAGATGAGCTTTGGTTTGAAATAAATAAATCTTGTTTTCTAATATATATTTTGGTAATTTGGGAATCATGATTAATTTAATATTAAGCTTTTCAAAGTTATTTAACAAATAACTATATGGTTTTAAAATACATAAAATAAATGTTTAATCGTTTAAATAGATTTAAGCTTAAGTTTAAATTTAAATAAAAGGTTTGTTTTATTTCTTTTTAAATATTACTTGATATATATGATTTAAAAATAGAAGTTTAAATACAATTTACATATGGCATTAATTCATTTAAGTAATAAGTAATTTATAATCTCTTTTATAAACTATTTAAAATGGTCAAATGTGTTATTTTCAAATAATAGATATATGTATTGTTTATATATATAAATATGATTGGTTTTATTCTTTAAAAGTTATCTATATATATAAATAAGTATTTGTAAATTTATAAATTAAGTAAAAAGCTTTTAATTTTATATAATTGGTTTTATTTACATTTTCTTTAAAGTAATTTATATACATATATACATTTAGGTAAGTATTTATAAATAGTAAACTAGTATAAAAGTTTTATTAACATTTAAAAATAAATAAAAATATGTAAAAATATGTATTAAATACTTAAAAGACAAATGTCACCATATTAAGGTTTAATAAAACATGTGTAATGTAAATAGTTAAGGTATATGACAAGTGTCACATTTAATTTAATTTTTCTTTTATTTTATTTATTTATTTCAGCCTTTATACATATATTATCTTACCTTCATTCTTTTTCCCATTTCCTCTTTTCAAAAACTTGAGAAAATTTTCAGCCTGTACAAACCTTAAATCAATACCTCCTCAAAAACAAAACATGAAATCACCATCCACCTCCAATTTGAAATGCAACTCAATAACCTGTAATCCACTTTCTAAATAAAGATCTAGAATCAAAGCCTGTAATCTCTTCATAATGCAATCTGAAGTAGTAATTAAAGCCAGCATGTATTCTTCAACCTGGAATCAAAGCAGAGATCAAACTTCTCTGTTTTGAAATCAAGCCTGCATGTATTATTCAAAAACAGAAGCAAGCAAATCTGGAATTAAAAAGAAAATCAAAAGCATGCAGTTTTAAAAACCAAAGATTTATCAAAATCAAAAGCCTGTTGTCTCAGTTTCAAAAATCTGGAGGCTCTGCTTCTTTTAAAATCTGGTGAGTAACTTTTAAAATTTAAAATTCAATTGGGTTGCTTGCTAGTATGGTCGAATATAAATGTGTATTTCATATATATAAGTGAATGTCTATATTTAATTGTATGCATGTCTGTAATATTCTCTGTTCTTGTTTTCCTGTATGTTAAAAATAGTTTAAATCTATTGCATGTGATAAATTAATATGGATATGATATAATATGTTTGCATGAATGATTCTTTTCGGAAATATGATTGAAACTACCCTGTACATATGGATGTATTTTGTTTAAAAAAAAATAGATGGATTACTGAGTATATACACATATGTGCATGTCTGTGTATAAATAAGAGTGCCTCTGTTTTGATTCTAACAGGCTAAATCAAGTTCAAAAATCAAACTCTCTTTTCCCAATCTCTTTTAGTATTTGATCTTTAAATGAAAAATGTTAGTATCAACCAGATTTTATTTTTAAAATTAGTTTCAAGTGAATATATTGAGTAAATATTTCAAAAACAGGAAAGAACAGTGAAAGCTAATTATAGTCAGGAAATCGATTGTCTAAAATTCATGTTTTGATTATATAGCTAGATTCGTTTTTAGAAATGATGATTTTTAGTAATAGAATCATAATTTTTAAGCTTATAAATTGGAAGGAATTAGGGATTGAACGGAAAATAGTTTTATGTCAATTTCCGGCAATCAAAATATGGAGGGGTGTCGTGATCGATGTTAGAGATAGTTTGGAGGTCGAGACACTCGAGAAAAATGGTGGCTGATTTTTCAGATCATCGTGATGAGTGTATGGCGACGTAGTAGGGTTTAGGGCTTGCGTTGGAGTGTCGTCGTTCTCAATGGAAATTGCGGCAACGTCGAGGAACCAGGGTTGATCGGACCAAGGGGTAATGGTGCGTAGATGGTCGAAGATGCCATGGAAGGAGTTGCAGCACTAACGATGGTCGGAGGACGGAAATTTGGCCGTTGACAGGTTTGAGTTTTGAGGAGTCCTGTGTTTCCAGGCTTTGGGTGGTTCGAGACTTTTGTTCCAGGCGAGTTGAATAGCTCGATTTCGAATTCAAGCATGATCGAGACTCTGGGTGGTCGCAATCCAGTGAGAAGATCGTAGTCGACTTGTAGGCGTCAGCAGAGATGGTCGGAGCATCACAGATGAACTGTGCACGTGCACGTATATGTCTAGGTATCTGTTGTGGTGATTGGGAAAGAAGGAGTGGGAAACTCGGGTTGTTCTCGTGGAATTGGATTGGAGACTCGAAGGAACTCTCGAGTAAATGAAGGCATGGCTCGGGTTGAATGGTATTACAGGTTTCAACAGAAACCTGTTTGCCCAGTTTTTAAATTTTAAAATAGAATTTAAAAACTGAAGTTTTAAATATAAAAGTAAAGTTTTAAATAAGTTTAAATCTAGTTGTTATCTGAAGTTTAAGTTAAAATCTCAGTTTTTAAATAAGATAAAGTTTTTAAAAATTTGAATTGATTTAACTATTTTTAAGGGTTTAAGTTGATAAATTAAGGTTTAATTAAATTAATTAAAGGTTAATTAATTTGAAGTTAAGAATCATTAATTTGGAATTATTAATTAATGGTTAGGAATAAATTAATCAAGTAATTAAGGTTTAATTAAGTTATTGTTAAGTACTTAATTAATTAAGGAATTAGAGATTAATTTATTGATAATTAGAATTAATTAAGTTATAATTAATAATGGTTAATCGATGTTTAATTAATTAAGAAAAATAATTAAAGAATAGTTAATAGTTAATGTAGATCGTTAACTTGGGTTTAATAATTAATTAATGAGATTAATTTCGATAAATAAATAGATTAATTAATTAAGGTTAATCAATGTGAAATTGTTTATTTAAATATAATTACTTAATGGAAGTAATTAAGAAATTAATTACTCATTGTAATTAATTGAGTTTATTTTAATTGGTTAAGTTAATTAATTAAATTTAATTAATTTAAAATAATCAATTAATGATGTGTGAAGTATAATTACTTAATGTAATGAAGTATAATTATTTAGGAAAGTAATTAATGGATAATTATCGATGTAATTAATAGAGTAATTAAGGGTAGTTAAATACTTAATGGAATTAATCAAGGGATTAATTAAGAAATTAATTAAGGAGAATTAATTTAGTAAATGAAAGTAATTAAGGGTAGTTAATTACTGATTGAAGATTAATCAAGTTGATTAATAAATGTTGTTTAATTTAAAGTTAATTACTTAATGTAATTAATTTAATTAAAGTAATTAATAATTAAGTTGTAATTAAGGATCATTAATTAATATAATTAATGATGTAATTAAGATTGATTAATTAAGTATAATTAATAAATGAAGTGATTAATTAATATAATTAATTAAGAATTAATGTAATTAATTATAGTTGATTAATTTAATTAATTATAGTTAATTAATTAATGAAGTAATTAAAGGTTAATTACTATAAATGGTTAAGAATAATTAATTTGAGTAATTAATTAAAGGATAAATTACCTGAATGCAATTAAAGGGTAATCAGAAGATAATTAATTGATTGTAATTAATTAATGGTTAAGTAAGCAGGATTTATAGAATGAAGTAATTAATTTAATTCACTTTAAATTAATTAGAGATAATTTAAATCATTACTTATGGATGGATGATAATACTGAATGCTTTGCATTGATTGATATCTCTGATGAGATAAGATGATATGTGGTATGAATGCTTGGTTGCATTATGATGGTAATATAGATTAACTATTGTGATGTTGATATGGATTACCTATTTTGTTATGGATCATTTGTTTATTTGATAATGTGATTATCAATTGTGACTTGTGAATTATCTATCTGTATGAATATAGATAAGTTGAATTGTTTAAACCTTTAAACAACTTGGCCTTAAAAGATACGTTTTGGATTTCGATGAGACCGGGATCGGGTTTCCGTATACCGGAATTCCAGGTCTGGAGACCCGAATACCACATCGATCCAAATTAACGATAGGTCGTGAATCTCAAGTGAAGATGAAGATTCAGAGTGGAAGGGTTATTGTCGTTAACTCTAAGGGTGATTCCAAAACGAGTGTAACGAGATAATGCCTTCGGTTTCGTTCGAACCCGGAACGAACTTGTATGGATTGAATGCTTTCAGCACATCGTCAGGCGGACGATGAGCATTCTAAGTGATACGTTCTGATTAAAGGTAATCGTAACCTCAAGCCTCATCAACCGGGAATGGCTAAAACAGGGGAGGTGCAGCAAGGCTTCGTGGGTAGCACCCACTGAGAGCAAGATAGATCCCTGTCTAGAGGTCCCTTTTCTTTTCATTCGGCTTAGTGTGTGGTTGGTCGCGCCAACTACGGGGTTATCTTGTTCGGAATTATCCAGTAAGGGATGGTTCCGGCTTTGTGTTGCAGGGGAGCGGGCGTACTCCTCGGTACGGTGATCTAGGCCACGTACTGTGACGGGCGGTACCCCAGTAGCCCTGCCATTGTATGAAATCCAAACTCCAATAAGTGCCGTACGTATTAGTTGTGCCAACTATGTTGGAATGTGAGATGTAAGCATTTCAGCTATTTCTATATTTTACTTGAATACCCTAGACCCTATTATAATAAAATCAGATTTCCTATCAAATGTTTTGGTTAGCGTAAGGTAAAAACTTACCCATGTTTATTTGTGGGGAGTCTTACGTGATACCTTTTCTTTCTAAAGGTTTTGAAGTTAAGCAAGTTTAACCTGTTACTCACACCAGACCCATGTCTGACCCAAGTGTTTATTTCTGTTTTATAAACTCTTGGGTACTCAAATTTTTACGAGTAGCCAAGGGATTCAGGTTTAGCTTTGACGAATATTCTGGAGGAGCAATGGAGCAGGAGGCTTCGGCGTTCGTAGATATAGTATTCCACTGTATTGATATCTGTGATAGTGTCTTGTCTTGTATTTGAGTTGTAATGTCTAGACAGATGTTTATAACTGTCTAGTAAGTGAGGTATATGCTGTGTAACTCTGTAAATTGTTGTATACTATGTAATAGTTTATGTTATTAATATAATTTATTCGTTCCGCTGTGAGATCGTTGTTGTTGTTCTTTCTTCTTTTCTTTCTTTTCTTCTTCTATCCCTTTCTTTCTTAATTCATGATACGTCTTTCTGGTGGTAGAAAGCCGGGTCGTGACAGTTGGTATCAGAGCATAGGTTGAGCGAATACCTAAGCTATTGGTTAAGTGAATATCAGAACGCTAGGTAGAGTGAATACCTAGGTTCGGAAGGATTGTTCATTAGAGATAGGATCTGTAGCAACCTGTTTGAGTCTGAGTGTATATATATTCGAGAGCGCGTATTTGTTAGTTATATAAAATGGTTTTATATTATGTTAATTGATCGGTTGAGTGGTATATGGATTCTGGTCAATACGAGTAGCTAACGTTATTGATAGGGATCTCTAAACACTTGGACCAGGCCAACAGACACAATATTATTTTAAAAAGGTAGATGAAATAATTTTACCCAGATATAATTTCTATATAAAAAATATCATTTTAAATGTATATGGTATTTGTAATGATTGGTTGAGATGATAATAATTTATCATCTAAGATTAGGAGTCTGAGTGTTGGGGTTGGAAGTGTATTTGTCGAGACTGTAAACCTAATACAGTCTCGAGTAAGTTTTGCTGTGATATGAGGATTTTTCAATCTCTGAAGAAAACCTGTTATGGTTCGGAGTTTATCTTTGAAGTTGGATGAGTAGAGTTGGATCTGTCGGTTAGGCAGAAGCGATTGATGGTATCTTGATACCTCAGGAAGAAGTAGCTGTGTGATGAGATGTAGTGACTATGGATGTTTCCGAAAATGTTTTCTTTGGAACGAGTTTAAGGAAGTGTGTATGTTTCAGTGTTGTGGCTGAGTTCAGCATGGTGATTCTGTTTAGTTTGGGTCTGAGTTTCTTGAAGAAGCTTTGGATAAGGAAGTCTTTGGCATCTGTGGCAGCAGTGCAGCTCGGAGTGTTCTGTATTGGCAGGAAGTTTTCTGGCTGAGCAGTTTTTCTGAAGTTGAAGTTCAGAAGCAGCAGAGTGGATCCATTTCTTCAATGAATTGGATAGTTAAGTATGAGCTGTTCTGATTGGTAAAGAGAGAACAGTTTCTTTGCATTTTGGCTGGGGTGATCGCAAAAGTGACTTGCGATTGCTGAGTATTCTCTTGAGTTATCTGAGATTTTCTGGGATGTGTTGTCCAGGCTGTGCTTGTGTTCTTCATCAGCATTTTCATTCTACTTCAGATCAGAATGGTGCAGCAGAAGCAGTTTGGCGGGTTCTCTTGTTGTCTTTTCCAGATAGGAGAAGTTAGTTCGATCTTCTGATGATTGGTTGTAGAGTTGTGTTTTGGATTATTAATAGATCTTGAGAGGATCATTCTGTTGAGTTGTTTTTGGTTCTGTTTATTTCCAAAAGCATCAGCGAAGGTTGAGTTGATCAGGAAATATCTGTAGACAGCTCAGGATCGTCTGAAGGATTTTGTGGATAAGAGACGAAGGAATTTGAAATTCGAAGTTGGAGACTTCGTTGTTGTGAAGTTTTCTCTGGTTAAAGGGAGCAATAAGATTGGGTAAGTCTGGGAAGTTAGCTCCGAGTTATTTTGGATCTTTTCTGTGATCTAATTTGGATAAGTACTTTGATCTACAAGGTTGAATTGTCAGTTTGGATAACTGGAATTCATTGTGTTCTACGTATCTCTGAGAGAGTACGTGTATGATCTATCTCTGGTTTTGGAACCAGCAGTTCTGGAATATTTGGTTGTTGAGTCAGACTCGTCTGTAGTCTGATATCTTGTTTAGTTCTATAGATCTGGTTGAGTAGGAGTTCTATAGCTTCGTAGTTTAGATTGTTTGTAGAGCGAGTATTCCGGTATATATATATACTTGGGGAAACTCGAGGAAATTCTATCCAGAATTTTGTCTGGATAGTTAGAATTGTTTGTTTATTTGGATGATTGGTTGCTATGGTTGTTAGCATATGGTTGATAATATATGTTGTGGTTTAAGAATTAAAATCTTCAATTAGATTATTAAATTACCTTTGTTTTAAATTTCGGGGACGAAATTATTTTAAGGGGGGAAGAATGTGATATCCCGGAATTTTGGGCAATATCAATTTAATAATCTGTATTGAAAATTAAATTGATTTGTTAACCTTTGTTAATAAATTTGAATTAGTTTAATAATCTAATTTAATAAATATTTAACTGGTGAATTTTATCTTTTAAAAATTAATAAAATATTTTCTATTTATGATATATATATATATAACTGTATATATTGTAAATAGATGAGCTTTGGTTTGAAATAAATAAATCTTGTTTTCTAATATATATTTTGGTAATTTGGGAATCATGATTAATTTAATATTAAGCTTTTCAAAGTTATTTAACAAATAACTATATGGTTTTAAAATACATAAAATAAATGTTTAATCGTTTAAATAGATTTAAGCTTAAGTTTAAATTTAAATAAAAGGTTTGTTTTATTTCTTTTTAAATATTACTTGATATATATGATTTAAAAATAGAAGTTTAAATACAATTTACATATGGCATTAATTCATTTAAGTAATAAGTAATTTATAATCTCTTTTATAAACTATTTAAAATGGTCAAATGTGTTATTTTCAAATAATAGATATATGTATTGTTTATATATATAAATATGATTGGTTTTATTCTTTAAAAGTTATCTATATATATAAATAAGTATTTGTAAATTTATAAATTAAGTAAAAAGCTTTTAATTTTATATAATTGGTTTTATTTACATTTTCTTTAAAGTAATTTATATACATATATACATTTAGGTAAGTATTTATAAATAGTAAACTAGTATAAAAGTTTTATTAACATTTAAAAATAAATAAAAATATGTAAAAATATGTATTAAATACTTAAAAGACAAATGTCACCATATTAAGGTTTAATAAAACATGTGTAATGTAAATAGTTAAGGTATATGACAAGTGTCACATTTAATTTAATTTTTCTTTTATTTTATTTATTTATTTCAGCCTTTATACATATATTATCTTACCTTCATTCTTTTTCCCATTTCCTCTTTTCAAAAACTTGAGAAAATTTTCAGCCTGTACAAACCTTAAATCAATACCTCCTCAAAAACAAAACATGAAATCAACATCCACCTCCAATTTGAAATGCAACTCAATAACCTGTAATCCACTTTCTAAATAAAGATCTAGAATCAAAGCCTGTAATCTCTTCATAATGCAATCTGAAGTAGTAATTAAAGCCAGCATGTATTCTTCAACCTGGAATCAAAGCAGAGATTAAACTTCTCTGTTTTGAAATCAAGCCTGCATGTATTATTCAAAAACAGAAGCAAGCAAATCTGGAATTAAAAAGAAAATCAAAAGCATGCAGTTTTAAAAACCAAAGATTTATCAAAATCAAAAGCCTGTTGTCTCAGTTTCAAAAATCTGGAGGCTCTGCTTCTTTTAAAATCTGGTGAGTAACTTTTAAAATTTAAAATTCAATTGGGTTGCTTGCTAGTATGGTCGAATATAAATGTGTATTGCATATATATAAGTGAATGTCTATATTTAATTGTATGCATGTCTGTAATATTCTCTGTTCTTGTTTTCCTGTATGTTAAAAATAGTTTAAATCTATTGCATGTGATAAATTAATATGGATATGATATAATATGTTTGCATGAATGATTCTTTTCGTAAATATGATTGAAACTACCCTGTACATATGGATGTATTTTGTTTAAAAAAAATAGATGGATTACTGAGTATATACACATATGTGCATGTCTGTGTATAAATAAGAGTGCCTCTGTTTTGATTCTAACAGGCTAAATCAAGTTCAAAAATCAAACTCTCTTTTCCCAATCTCTTTTAGTATTTGATCTTTAAATGAAAAATGTTAGTATCAACCAGATTTTATTTTTAAAATTAGTTTCAAGTGAATATATTGAGTAAATATTTCAAAAACAGGAAAGAACAGTGAAAGCTAATTATAGTAAGGAAATCGATTGTCTAAAATTCATGTTTTGATTATATAGCTAGATTCGTTTTTAGAAATGACGATTTTTAGTAATAGAATCATAATTTTTAAGCTTATAAATTGGAAGGAATTAGGGATTGAACGGAAAATAGTTTTATGTCAATTTCCGGCAATCAAAATATGGAGGGGTGTCGTGATCGATGTTAGAGATAGTTTGGAGGTCGAGACACTCGAGAAAAATGGTGGCTGATTTTTCAGATCATCGTGATGAGTGTATGGCGACGTAGTAGGGTTTAGGGCTTGCGTTGGAGTGTCGTCGTTCTCAATGGAAATTGCGGCAACGTCGAGGAACCAGGGTTGATCGGACCAAGGGGTAATGGTGCGTAGATGGTCGAAGATGCCATGGAAGGAGTTGCAGCACTAATGATGGTCGGAGGACGGAAATTTGGCCGTTGACAGGTTTGAGTTTTGAGGAGTCCTGTGTTTCCAGGCTTTGGGTGGTTCGAGACTTTTGTTCCAGGCGAGTTGAATAGCTCGATTTCGAATTCAAGCATGATCGAGACTCTGGGTGGTCGCAATCCAGTGAGAAGATCGTAGTCGACTTGTAGGCGTCAGCAGAGATGGTCGGAGCATCACAGATGAACTGTGCTCGTGCACGTATATGTCTGGGTATCTGTTGTGGTGATTGGGAAAGAAGGAGTGGGAAACTCGGGTTGTTCTCGTGGAATTGGATTGGAGACTCGAAGGAACTCTCGAGTAAATGAAGGCATGGCTCGGGTTGAATGGTATTACAGGTTTCAACAGAAACCTGTTTGCCCAGTTTTTAAATTTTAAAATAGAATTTAAAAACTGAAGTTTTAAATATAAAAGTAAAGTTTTAAATAAGTTTAAATCTAGTTGTTATCTGAAGTTTAAGTTAAAATCTCAGTTTTTAAATAAGATAAAGTTTTTAAAAATTTGAATTTATTTAACTATTTTTAAGGGTTTAAGTTGATAAATTAAGGTTTAATTAAATTAATTAAAGGTTAATTAATTTGAAGTTAAGAATCATTAATTTGGAATTATTAATTAATGGTTAGGAATAAATTAATCAAGTAATTAAGGTTTAATTAAGTTATTGTTAAGTACTTAATTAATTAAGGAATTAGAGATTAATTTATTGATAATTAGAATTAATTAAGTTATAATTAATAATGGTTAATCAATGTTTAATTAATTAAGAAAAATAATTAAAGAATAGTTAATAGTTAATGTAGATCGTTAACTTGGGTTTAATAATTAATTAATGAGATTAATTTCGATAAATAAATAGATTAATTAATTAAGGTTAATCAATGTGAAATTGTTTATTTAAATATAATTACTTAATGGAAGTAATTAAGAAATTAATTACTCATTGTAATTAATTGAGTTTATTTTAATTGGTTAAGTTAATTAATTAAATTTAATTAATTTAAAATAATCAATTAATGATGTGTGAAGTATAATTACTTAATGTAATGAAGTATAATTATTTAGGAAAGTAATTAATGGATAATTATCGATGTAAATAATAGAGTAATTAAGGGTAGTTAAATACTTAATGGAATTAATCAAGGGATTAATTAAGAAATTAATTAAGGAGAATTAATTTAGTAAATGAAAGTAATTAAGGGTAGTTAATTACTGATTGAAGATTAATCAAGTTGATTAATAAATGTTGTTTAATTTAAAGTTAATTACTTAATGTAATTAATTTAATTAAAGTAATTAATAATTAAGTTGTAATTAAGGATCATTAATTAATATAATTAATGATGTAATTAAGATTGATTAATTAAGTATAATTAATAAATGAAGTGATTAATTAATATAATTAATTAAGAATTAATGTAATTAATTATAGTTGATTAATTTAATTAATTATAGTTAATTAATTAATGAAGTAATTAAAGGTTAATTACTATAAATGGTTAAGAATAATTAATTTGAGTAATTAATTAAAGGATAAATTACCTGAATGCAATTAAAGGGTAATCAGAAGATAATTAATTGATTGTAATTAATTAATGGTTAAGTAAGCAGGATTTATAGAATGAAGTAATTAATTTAATTCACTTTAAATTAATTAGAGATAATTTAAATCATTACTTATGGATGGATGATAATACTGAATGCTTTGCATTGATTGATATCTCTGATGAGATAAGATGATATGTGGTATGAATGCTTGGTTGCATTATGATGGTAATATAGATTAACTATTGTGATGTTGATATGGATTACCTATTTTGTTATGGATCATTTGTTTATTTGATAATGTGATTATCAATTGTGACTTGTGAATTATCTATCTGTATGAATATAGATAAGTTGAATTGTTTAAACCTTTAAACAACTTGGCCTTAAAAGATACGTTTTGGATTTCGATGAGACCGGGATTGGGTTTCCGTATACCGGAATTCCAGGTCTGGAGACTCGAATACCACATCGATCCAAATTAACGATAGGTCGTGAATCTCAAGTGAAGATGAAGATTCAGAGTGCAAGGGTTATTGTCGTTAACTCTGAGGGTGATTCCAAAACGAGTGTAACGAGATAATGCCTTCGGTTTCGTTCGAACCCGGAACGAACTTGTATGGATTGAATGCTTTCAGCACATCGTCAGGCGGACGATGAGCATTCTAAGTGATATGTTCTGATTAAAGGTAATCGTAACCTCAAGCCTCATCAACCGGGAATGGCTAAAACATGGGAGGTGCAGCAAGGCTTCGTGGGTAGCACCCACTGAGAGCAAGATAGATCCCTGTCTAGAGGTCCCTTTTCTTTTCATTCGGCTTAGTGTGTGGTTGGTCGCGCCAACTACGGGGTTATCTTGTTCGGAATTATCCAGTAAGGGATGGTTCCGGCTTTGTGTTGCAGGGGAGCGGGCGTACTCCTCGGTACGGTGATCTAGGCCACGTACTGTGACGGGCGGTACCCCAGTAGCCCTGCCATTGTATGGAATCCAAACTCCAATAAGTGCCGTACGTATTAGTTGTGCCAACTATGTTGGAATGTGAGATGTAAGCATTTCAGCTATTTCTATATTTTACTTGAAAACCCTAGACCCTATTATAATAAAATCAGATTTCCTATCAAATGTTTTGGTTAGCGTAAGGTAAAAACTTACCCATGTTTATTTGTGGGGAGTCTTACGTGATACCTTTTCTTTCTAAAGGTTTTGAAGTTAAGCAAGTTTAACCTGTTACTCACACCAGACCCATGTATGACCCAAGTGTTTATTTCTGTTTTATAAACTCTTGGGTACTCAAATTTTTACGAGTAGCCAAGGGATTCAGGTTTAGCTTTGACGAATATTCTGGAGGAGCAATGGAGCAGGAGGCTTCGGCGTTCGTAGATATAGTATTCCGCTGTATTGATATCTGTGATAGTGTCTTGTCTTGTATTTGAGTTGTAATGTCTAGACAGATGTTTATAACTGTCTAGTAAGTGAGGTATATGCTGTGTAACTCTGTAAATTGTTGTATACTATGTAATAGTTTATGTTATTAATATAATTTATTCGTTCCGCTGTGAGATCGTTGTTGTTGTTCTTTCTTCTTTTCTTTCTTTTCTTCTTCTATCCCTTTCTTTCTTAATTCATGATACGTCTTTCTGGTGGTAGAAAGCCGGGTCGTGACATCTCCACTCTTTCAGCTTCCTCTAGCGACGATCACGACATCCAACCCTTTCCCGATCCTCAGAAATCACCCAAAATTCCAAATCCGATCAACCCTCGAATTCTCACACGATACTTACTTAAAAATCATTATTTAACATTTAAAAATCATGATTTTTGATAACAAAGTAGGTTATATACCTGAAAACATGAATTATTTGATTCGGGATTTTGAGATGTTCAAAATTCCCACTTTCTTTCTTAATTTCCAGATAAATTTCAAACTTATTATACTTAAATATATTTTTAAATCTTGGTTTATGTTTAAACAACCATAACTTATTTGAATTCCAAAGCCTATCAGAGATTAGATGAGGAGATCTTGAATTTTTACTAGATTTATAAACCCTGTAACTTAGAAACACAGATGCATAAATATATCCAGACATGCACACTTATCTATCTGCATATTTATAACATGCAAGCCAAAATTTCACTGATGCAAACAATTATCACATCATTATTTTAGATTTCCATCACATGCAACAGATTTAAACAAGTATCAGTTTATTTACTCACTATATTTTTGAAAACAGAGAACAGGCTTTTATCTGGAACTTGATTTTGAAGCTGATGGTTGATTTTGAGTTGCAACTTGATGTTTTTGATCTGCAACTTGATTGTTGGTTTGAACTTGAATTAACTCTTTGCTTTGCTTCAGATTGAAAACTTAAAGTAGTTCTTTGATTTATTTTTTTCTGGTTTTAGTTTGATAAAATGAAAGATGAAAAGAGATAGGAGTAGAGATATATGCATAGCCTTATTCCTCTATACCATTTTCTTTTATGAAGAAACAATAAATTTTACACTTGTAAACTTGTGAATTTGCATGACACTTCCTAGCTTACACATGCCTTATGCTAATTATTTTATATTTTCTTATGTTTTATTTTATGTCATATATTTTTATTTATACATTTTCTTTTTATTTATATTTATATTTTTAATAACAATGATCACTTAATATTATAACCCTTTTTATTTTATTCTTATTTTATTCCAAACTTAAGTCATTAATATTTATTTATATCAACACTTTTACAAACTTCCATATATTCTACTTCGCATGGCATATATATATACATATATATACACACACTTATATACATCCAGATATTTTTAATTATCAGAATTTTATTTGCTCAACCAAATAAAATCAGTATCTTAATAGTAAAAACCAGTTAATTATCCAATTAACATATGTCCAAAAATCCGGGTTATCACAATTTACTTAATCATCTCAATAACATCTAAATACAACCTTAAATTTCAAATTTATATAAACAAGATATCCCATTCAAATTTATATAAATTTGAAATATGAATTTAAGTCACTTTTAATCAAATCCAAGTTATAAAAATCATATCTTTGAAATTTGAGTTTTTAATAAATTCCAAATCAAACTTATTTAAGTATAATCCTTAAATAAATATAATTTCAAATCAATCTTAAATTTATCTTTCTAACCTGAATCATTATAAACTCTATATTTGAAAATATATAGATATCAAATAAATACTAGGTTTTTAAATCCCAATCTATTTTCGAAATCAAATCTTTTCTCAAAATCAATTATACTCAAAAATGATTACCAAGTTTATAACCATCCCTTTAAATCCTTTAAACTATTTATTTCTATATGAAAGATCCAATTTACCTTTTGAAAATTATTATTGTTATATATTTAGTTTTATAAAATATGTTACTAAGTTAAAACATTTTAAACTCAATTTTATTCAAAACATTTCAAAACTAAATTTCATATTAGTATAATTCAAAATAGTCTTATTTATTTACTTAACAAAACAGTTTCAAACTTATTTAAATCATATTACTTCATACTTTAAACATACAAAACTAAACTTATATACTTTATCAAATAATTTATACCATCCGAAGTTTCTTAGCTTTGAAAATTAAACCTTGATTTGGAAGTGTTCGAACATTCAAAATAGTTGGAGAAATCAATTTCCAATCCAAGGGTTGGAAATCAGCCACAAATCATTAAATCCATTTCAAAAGATAGGGTTATACCAAATCAAATCCAAAACTCGAGGACTGAACACTGGGCTCATTCAAACTGTTTCAAATATATATACATATATCTTTCGAATATCAAATCATATTTCGGAACTTGAAATCAAAATTGGTTTCACAAAATCAATCGCATAGAAAAGCTACTAAAGTGGCCTCTACCCACTCTAAAACTCGAAAATCAATGTCAATGATGCATGCACTCATCACCGAAATCATTCTCCAACGACATAAGTGGGTTCTGGACTTCTATTTTCTTGAGAACTTCTTTGAAATTTCTTTGAAATCATTGGAACTCATTTAAAGTCATTAGAAACATTTCTTATTCGGAAAATACTTTCAAATCTTATTATTATATATTTTCAAAACCTTAAAACCAGCTTCAAAATGCCGAAGCCCAATCTCTCAAATTTCAATTTCAAAACCCTTCAGTTATAAATCATTTTCTCATATAACTTTCAAATTTTCAAATCCTTTCGAAACTTCAAATTATCGCTTTTAAAAGGTATATAATTCTTATCTGAAATATTTCACTTTTATATATAAAATATAATCATTATTATAAAAATCATAATTTCGATACATAAACAATTTCTAAAATACAAACAAACACAAATTTTTCAAGGGATGATTCAAGAATGGATTTCAAACAAAGATAGAGATTCAAATTATAGGAACTCTAATCAAATAGAATTCTGATTCGAAGATAGGCTCGCACGAAGATGAGATAATTAATTACAAAATAGTAGATGGACATACTTATATAAATTGCGGGCGACCTTAACCAGGTCAACCGTGACCTCAGGAATATGATCGATGCAGAAGTCTAAGGCAAATCAACATTTGATCGCCTGAGATAGAGTTCGGCATAGCAAAAGATAGAAGCATCTAAACTGAGAGTATAGGAATCTCCAGTGAATCAATGCCAATTATAAGGGAGTTTCACCCTTTACAAATCATTCAAAGATTGGCGAGATCGCCGATTTTTTTATAGAGGTCATTCGAAGTGGAGTTATGGAATGCTCCAAAATCAAAAGAATATAAATAGGGAAGACAAGAATGGATTTCAGAACAAATGAGAGCGTTCCAAAATTCAAAAGAATTCTAATCGATGAGAATCCTATTCAAAGAAATTACTAACAAGGTGGACAAGGAAAGGAATAAGGTCAAGAAAATTCTTTCTTTTAAACAAGAAAATTTATATCAAAATAATCTTTGAAAAATCCTTTGAAAATCATTTTATACTTTGAAAATACGTTCTCTCATAAAGAAATGATTCTGAGATTGATTTCACTCATTCTAGGGTATTTCTACCCTATCTCTAATGAGTTTTTGCTCCGCAGGCTAAGGTTTGCCTAAAACCAAAGCTCATATACCAAATGTAACATCCCACTATTTTGGACCATTCAAATCGACAATAAGTCCACACATGTCAGACTTGAATACTTCAAATCAGTGGATTGTTAAGAAAAATTTGGAGCAAATAAAATCAAACACAGAATCACAAGCATAGAATATCAGAATAACTCGCAGCGGAAATAAAATACCATAGTAGTTCATGAAGCTACTACATAAATAATCTCAAAACAGAACTAAAATATCATAGTCTGAAAAACAAATACAACAGAAGTTTGAATACATAAGTCAACTAATACAAAAATAATACTGGATAGGATATAACTAAAATGGAAATAGATGAACAGATAGACAAATAAACTCCAGCAGATCTCTAGCTCCAGAAAATGAATCAAAGCTGTGATACTCAGGCTGACCCGAGCGTAAAGAAAAAACACAAAACACTTGAGTCAAGACATACATACTTATACAATGTAAACCAACTCAAGTGAACTGTAACAGGAATGCCAAATAACTTAAAGGATGCTTGGGATCGCCCATCCTTTAAGGATCCGTTAAACTATCTAATAAGCCATAATAAACACTATCATAGTAATGTCTAAAGTAAAGTAAACTATGCAAAATAATAGGGTTAATGTGACTGGGTAGCGCAAAGCTGCAGTAATCTCCCACCTCTAGCCACACTCCCAAATCGAAGGCGCGCATCAAATCAATCACAAGGTAATAGAATGGCATACGAAGAAGGGTGTCCCCATTATACCTCAAAACAGAACATCGCCAACCACCTACTTCATTTTGGAAACTCCACCGCGTACATGGTTGTTAAAGTGGTTTCGGTATTGGCAAAGAGTATGATCATATCCGATCCCAGTTTCTTCAACAACCAAATCATTATTATAACCCATGGTTATAAATTCAAACAAATGGTTTATTTGAAATCAAAATACTTCATTTAAACCATTTAAAAAGTGAAGTCATTATACTTTCAAACCAAATATTCAATTCCCAAAATTGTAGCAATTTCTAAGTTCGTTAATTCAATTATAATATTTCAAAACATTGTATTTTCAGCATTCGCAGCACTTAGAAAATGCTGCTGTAAGTATAGCGATATATTTGGAAAAACAGTTCATTTCAAAATTGGTAGCACTTATAAACTGCTGCTATAAGTATAGTGGAAATTTGCAAAAACAACATATTTCAGAAACGGCAGCACTTACTGAATGCTACTATAGTTACAGTGTTAATTTGAAAAACCAATATATTTCAGAAACAACAGCACTTACAGAATGCTACTATAGCTACAGTGTTAATTTGAAAAACTAATATATTGACCATAGCATTTTTGGAATGCTACCATTTATGTTATAAGCTTTACTATAACATGTTTAAACAATGTATCTTCAACTTTTCTCATTTTTAACTTATCAAACTTATTTCACTTCTCCAAAATTAATTATTTGGATATCATTTAACTTATAAATTTAATAAAATAACATTTTATTAATAAATTATTCAATTAAATTATAATTCATTTACATTAAGTCAAAATTCACTATAAGTTGCTTAACTTTTATTTTAACAAATAACTTGATAATTTCCTTTACTTTAAAAATATCCATTTCATAAATAAATATTTTAATTACTAAGTTAAGCTTAAAATTTCCATTTTAACTCAAATTTCAATTATTAAGTTAAATCAAATTTAAATTACAATTTAAACCAATCATCAACTTATAAAATTTTAACTTATAGGGAATCACAATTTAAATCATTTATATCCAATTTAGGTCAAAATTTCACATTTTTACATTTAAAATACTTAGTGATTTCTAGAAAATCATATTTTAAAATTAACCACGGGTCTGTATAATATTTATGACTTAGGTCAAGTGATACGGATAATATATCATTTCAATCCGTAATTAGTTAAAATTCCGGGTTTTATCATTTCAAACCCGCAATCCCAAGTCAAATAAAAATCGCTCGAGCCTATCATTTCAGCTCATAACGACTTTTCCCTATTTTAAAGTCCATTCGGGTATGTATCATTTCAACCCATAGCTATACTAACAGGGAACTTGCAGTGTGAGAAACAGAAAATAAATAAATAGTAAAACATATCATATGATGTCAGGTGATGTAACTGGTATATAAACAGGTAATATCATCATATAATGTCAGATAGCAGGCAGATGTGATCATATAACATAGCATATCAATTACTACACATTCAAGTGACTTTGTTTCACATTTATATAAGTACGATTTGTCGAGAGTGATAAACTCACCTTCTAGAGCTAGAGATGACAATTCAAGATACAACAACAGGCCCCGAAAAGCACGACAAAGCACGAATCAATTTTAAGGAGAAGTAGCACCCAAATCCAAATCTTGTAATCAATAAAATAGAATATATATAAGTATTCATTCAACACAAAAAACTATAAGAATTGACAAAGCAAAATAGAAAGAACAAAAAGGAAAACAAGACTTGGACAACAAGTGGCTCGGCCACATAGGCAAATGGGCTAGACCACATCACTAAGGCTCGACCATGGTCTGAAATGCTCAGAAATGAACATGGTTATGCATGGAAGTTGAAGAGATAGGAGTTTGAATACAAAGAGGCAAGGTAATGGGAGGTTGCACACACATGGGTTCGGCCCAATGCAACATGGCTCGGTCTGGTGGTTCAAGCATGGTCAGGTTTGGTCATTAGTTGCACGGCCAGTAGTCCAGTCAAGTCATATCAGGTCGAAGGAGGGGCATATGCTGGTGGTGGCCGAGGTTACAAGGAGGAAGAGGTTGAATATATGAGGTGGTTAGGGTTTCTAACATGTTTTGGTGGTAGATTGGATCATTGTGGTCACGGCAATGATATGGGGTGGTGTTGAGATGGTGGTGGCCGGTCATGTGATGGTGGAGGAGGAGGTGATGGTCAGCAAGGGGTTCTTGATGATAGGGTAGAGGTCGAGCCTTAGTTTGTAAATAAAAGAAAAAGAAAAAGAAAAGAGAAGGAGAAAGAGAAACCATGGAAAAACTTACTGAAATTTTTATCTCATCAATGCAAATGAGAAATGAGAAGCTGAACAAAAGTTTGTACGTGAAAAATAAGTGAGGAAGAGGAGAAGTTTTGTACGACCTAAGATGTGAGCGGCTAGAGAGGAATGAAAAGGCAACAATAAAATGTAACTTAAGTCTTTTTGAATTTCCAACCCATTATCAAGCCCATTTCAAAAAAAATTCAACAAAATAAAATAAACAAAGTCCAAACAAAATAAAAGATAAAAATAAAATAGAAAAATGAACAATGAAAATACCGAGAAAAATTGCGTGTAAAACGCTGAATTTTATCAATTTTTAAAAAGTTTAAAACAGAAGATAAAACGAAAAGCAGGACGATCGATCATTGGAATCAATTACTGCTTCAAAGAAAAAGATTAGAAATTTAAAATTCAAATTTAAAAATTTCACTTTAAAGTCAAAGTTTGACCAAAATATAAAATTTCTAGAAAATCATTAATTTATTATATTTTGGAAAATAAATTGGAAACAAAATCCAAAAATACATTGGAAAATTCCAAAAATTGATTTAAAAATCAAAGTTTCAACTAAAATTAATTTAAAATATTTGTTAAAAATTATGGGTTGTTACAATGATCTTGTAAGATAATGCTTCTGTCTTCTTTACTAGAGAAACGAAATTTACATACTAAATCTTTTTATAAGAACAATATTCTGATTTTAATGTTTGTATACAAAAGCATATTGTTATTCAACCAAATCTAATTACCATGCACTTGGAAGAACTAAGAAATATCCCACTAGTAACTTATTTTTATATTCTGAAAGTGCATATATAAACTATCAAAATCTCATGCTACATGGAATAAAACTATGCACATAATTAAGGGTGTTGCTCCTCCAACTACCTGTTGTGTTATCCAATAACAAGTTGCTACCTAAATGGAAATTAAACTAACTTTATTTAATTTACCGAAATTCTGAACTGTACATTTTATCTTTTGTAATATACGGAATTATCACATCACATGAATTATCCAGTCTATCCATTCAGTATAAATTGATAAAAAGAAGACAAACCGATAGATTAACAAATTACAAATTCCAAAAAGGAATGATGAAAACACATAAATGCGCAAATGTGTACCGATGTTAAAAGGCATTGTAGTAATTGCACAATTCATTCCAATTTTTTAGTGCTGGTGAACCATACTAGATAAATGTTTATATTGTGGTGGCTTTAGTTAAAAAAATATTTTAAAGTTGTTGTTACCCCAGTATCACTTATTTTTTCACTGATGGTTATAGTTAGTTATGCTTGTAGTGTGCTTAATAATGCTAAAAATAATAGTGATGAATTTACAGGAAAGAAAACACAAGCAACATTTTTGTGTGTGGGCAAATTTGGGAGTAGTCCTCTGCGCAAACAAAGACCATAGGTGTCTATTCCTTCATTTTGTGCACAATAATATCTAAAGAAATGTCATAAATATTGTATTATATGTACCATATTGTAGTTTACCTATGTGTATGAACATGTAGTGTTAATTTAGAATATATGTAAATATATTAAAGGTAAAGAGGATGGTTAAAATGCTATATGTACCTGACTACAATTTACAGCTATCATCCTCATATCAAATCCATGAAAATGGTAGAAACCAATTTGTACAAAGAATGATGAAGATCAGAAAAATGCTACAGTCTTCAACTTTTAGTGGTAAGTAATTGAGGCATAACTTTATCTTTGCTCTATTTCTGACCGTGCAACTAAAAGTGATAGCAACGATGAACATGCAAGTTTTTGTTCCAAATATTACCGAATGAAAATAATCACATGAAATCACTAAATGGTTATGTTTAAAGTTATCAATGGTTTTTTTAATGACTAATAAGTTGTGCTGAGTGATATAAAATGGCTAGACATTTGATTATTTTCAAATTTTGCAAGAGATTTTATTCCATGGTCACGTAACTGCCAGTGGATTTCTGATAAGAGGAATTTCTCTATGAAGCTGTTTAGTTATTTTTGTTAATATTCTCTTCACTTTATCTAGATTAAGTAAGTCTTCTTGTCTTTTCAACAAACAAATCTCTACTTAAATTATAGAAATACATCACTAACAACAATGAAAACTTTTACGGTGAAATAATCATTGCTTAATTTTTAAAATGTCAATTCTCAAACGTCAATTCAAAACTCAATCCAAAAATTAGTTGAAAACATTCAATTTATGTTGAAAATAAAAGCTTCCTCGAGATATTTATTACAATCTACAATTCATGATTACTTTTATTTCTTTGCATATGAAAAATTATGAATATTTTTGTTACAAACATAAAGTGATAAACCGTCGACACTATAAATTTTAATAAATTCAACCATATATAAAACTTATGCCATTGTCATTCAATAATTAAATTTATGTATCATTTCAAGTCTAATTTTAGAGTTTTTAAGTATAAATTTTTCCACCATTTCTACTTCCATATCTATTCCAGTTTCACTTTCATTCTGTCTCTTTACAATATTTGAAATTTTGAATACTGAGTCTTTTGGAAGCATGTTGATTTTTGGGGTTTCTATTTGAAGTGGAAGGTATGATCTAAGTTAAGATGCATGTCCTGGATGTTAATGATTGTCTAGTTAGTTTAATTAGTTGGCTATCCTAAATTTGGTTATCTAAACTAAATGATGCATAAAGGAATCTAAAACTAGAAAGCCAATAATTGAATACTTCAGATTTCATTTTCTCTTTTGTTTTGTCAATTATGAAACCATATATTTGTTATACTATTCCATTGTAGCAACGTTTATGACCACTATATTGTGTTTACTAATATGCCTCCCATTATTCTGTTAAACAAATTTTCATCTAGCTTAACTTATAAACAAACTTCTCTAATAAGTAATATGCAAATAGCATATAAACTTATGTTAATTAATTTGGAAGACCAAATTTATGAAAAAATGAAAATGAGATATCATGGTAACCATTTATGTTAAGTCAGTAAACACAATTCATAAAATCTGGACCTGAAGCTACTCTACTACTATCTAAAAACATAAACCATTATGTCTATGTTAATATGGATATATGTGAATAGCTAACCATTTAAAACAAGTATTATTGAATAAAATAAGGTTTGCTTAAAAATAAAAAAACATATTTTATCTATAAAATATATATAAACAACTAGAGTACTTCATTATAGTATTTTTATTTGTAGAACCTGTAAGCTAAATATATATATATATGTGTGTGTGTGTGTGTGTGTGTGTGTGACCTTATTAGCTTTTGGAAACAAGCATGTGACCTTCTATGGCATATTATAGCTATTGCATTCTTATTAATAGAGTGAATGTTGGATTGTTGAGTTTTTGAATCTGAATTCTTTTGAGTTGATATGATACGGAATTCATTGTTTTGACTGACTAAAACATTTGTCCTTTACCATTTAATCAAGTAATATAAGATGGTTAATTTTTTCTTCTTGTAAATTATTATTCTGAAATTCATAGCTTCATAATTAGTCGAAGATCTTAATTGCTTTTGTTCTATTTAGTTAAGTGAGTTTCCATCATACGGTGGTCTTCTAGTTCTTAAACTGGAATAATTTACATTTGAGGCACTAGCCATGTTCTTATCATGTTCATACCTTTGCACAGTAAATGATCGACATTCCAGTTTCACCTTTAAATAATATATTTTTATAATATGTATATAGTGGATAAACATAGAAAGTTTTCAAAGAAGATAGAATAGTTTGCGTGGGATCTGAATGAAACCATTACATGTTTTTGTGTTATTGACCAGTAAAATTTTGTCGAAGAGTTGCTTGAGGAAGTTGAATGTAGGCCATGCTATCAAACTTTGTATATATGCAAAACTTATCTTTTGATTTGAGTTAAGCATAGGTACATAAAGGCTATTTTGATTGGATCGTGGCACAAACTCGCCTTTGCTGGCTTATGCACGCTTAATAGTTGAGTAAGTTGCTTAAACTTTTAAAATAAAGGTATGCTTTCTTATTAAAATACAGAAATGATAAAAATATTGTTATATATTATGTTTCGGACCGTGTGGTTGATGTATATTGTTTATATTATATTTGTGAAATTGCAAATGGCTCTCCGTACAATGGAGATTCTGTCGAATTTTTTCGAAAATTCTAACACTTAAAAAAATTTCAATAATTTTCATATCCAAAGAAATAAATGTTAGTAAGTCTAGTTAAATTTATAACTTATTATAAGATAGTTATTTTCATGGTGAAAAAAAAAATTTATTATATAATATATGTTATTTCTCATGGAATACAGTTCTGAACTGGAAAAAAAAAGTGTAACAAGCATTGTGGCATATGTACGTTTTCATGAAAATATTTTTTTCATGATGCAAATGAAACAAATGCATTTTTTTTGGAACTTGAAACTGTATATAAACTAATAATGGCCATTAAGATTTGGAGGTTTTGTTTGAGTGGCAGCCTCCTCTTGGAAAACTAATGGCAGATAATTGCTTTCATGGTAAATCAAAATTTATCAATAAAAATAGTAATAGTCATAATCTAGTACTCTTGAAACTATAGGCGTAACCATGTTAACATATGTTCTTAATTTTAATAAAACATCCGAGCTTTTTGCTGTTATGTTCTTCGTAGACCAAACAAGTATCAAATGAATTTTTTTAGGTGATTTTAATAAAGGTTTTTGCATTTTGTTCATTGTCCAGATTTAAGCTAGTTAAAGCATCATCCTCTTTTGACGCATTAGCTTCCTTTTATATTCTTTATACTATTCCCAGTTATGTTATAGACATCTTTTAAGATAACAAACAGTTTGAACTCTATACGTGCTCCTCGAAATTATATATGGTTTCAAGTACTATTTATCTTCCAATAAGCAGAGTTGAACAATTTGCTATCAGTTTGACCAAAGATTAACACCCTGACTCAACTACTATACTTTTATTATCTTGGTGTACTGTAAACATGTAGAAAAAATTGTGGGCTGCCATGAATAAAAAATGGATGAGAAATTATCCCAAGGTTAAAAACAAATTCAGTCCAAATTGTATTATGCCCACTGTACACATCTTTGGTTTCTGAGTGCACAGCCTGAGTGCATGTATGGCTATGTGTCGGTTCCCTTAGTCTAGTTTTGTCTTAGTTGTGTATCTTTGACTTATTAGTTTTTCATTTGGGTTTGCATATGCCTGCGTGTTTACTATTTAGTTACTGAGCATTTAGTGCTGTTTTGAGTGTATACTCTATGTGTTTGATTATATGGATGAGTGGAGTATGTATGGCTATCCATGTGTGTGGGTACTATGTATATTTGATCAAGCTAGTTTTTCTTTTTGACTTGGCCAAGACAGCTGCAATTTTGGTAGAGGCAGCAACTGTCATTAGAGTTCATCTTACCCTCAACATGGTTTGCTCTTGCAGCATGAAAATCCAAGACATATGCCACATACTCTATACCTCATCGGTCATTATATTGTATGATTAATTGTGGGCCGGTATATATGCTTTTGGTCCATGGTCAGTAGCCCATCATGGAAAATAATTGGATTTAATAATGCACTGACACCTTAGATTATATTTTAGACCTGATTATAATTGAGTAAACCAATCTATACTTAACCTGCACATACATGAATAGTTGAGTTCGAAGTGCACTGTTGTTCTATATTTTTATAGAGAGCTAATTCATAATTAATAGTAATTTTGATGTTTGAATTCTCATTTGACATATTGAATGTAGGCACTTGTGGAGGAAGAGGAAGAAAAACATAAGTTGGAATGTAGCGGTAACGAGGAAGCAAACACACATGATCTTGACAAAAATCTCTAAAGTTTTTGGCTCCGATAGAAAGATAAACTATTGTCGTGCAACGATAGAAAGAAAAATATTATATTGGATATTTAAAATTGGATATGAAATTTCTTTTTTGTAATTTGGATATGATATTGTGGTATTTTGAAATTGGAAAATTTGTGCTCATATTATAGTATTATCTAAATATGATATTGTTGCATTTGAGATATGAAAGCATTTTAGACTTCATGTTGAATTGATATGATGAATTATATATGTGATATGGACATCATCATTTATGAGATATTATAATCATTTGTTTTAAGAATTTAATATTAATTGTGCATAAAATAGGGTGAAAACATAATTCCAATTAGTAACGCATATAAGTGTTACCAATATTTTGGATAACAATGCTTATCTACGTTACAAACCTAAATGGTAAGCAAATCAATTTATGTGTAACAACACATATATGTGTTACTAAATAATCATTTTCCAACACTTATAAGCATTATCGTATATTTCTGTACCAACACTTATAAGCGTTATCGTATATTTAGGTACCAACACTTATAAGTGTTGGTAATACGTATGTTCGTAACACTTACAAGTGTTACAAATTTGACTGCTCCTTTCCTCACAGTCCATTAGTAACACTTAAAAGGTGTTACTGAAATTATTTGTAACACTTATAAATGTTAGAATTTGCCTGTTTTGGTGTAGTGTGGGGCAGTGATTTAGGAAACTTCAGTTATAATTTTGCTTGGAAATTCAAGGGAGTATTATCTTCCACAATCATTTATAGTGACTTAAACTACCGCCTTTTCTTATTCTACTGGTTTAAAATAGAAATATATAAGTATGGATTGCTTTGCTCATTAAAATTGTATGAATTTAATGTTCTTTCATATGACAAATTAATAAAAGGAATTATAGGTTGGTTACTTGCCGATTTGGGTTCATTTTATTAAGTTAAATATAAAAAGATAAATAAAAAAATATTAACATTTCAATTTTTGAAGTGAATTGATTTGTATTGATTGATGATGGCTTGGTAGCCTTGATTGCTATTAGTAAATGTTTGATGGTTGAGTTGTTTGATAGATGAATGGAAAAATTGAATTAAATGCAGTTGATGAAAATTAGATTTTTGATTATTGATTGAAAAATAAATAAATAGTACACAATATATAAATATATTATGATAATTGACTAAGAAAATGCAAATAGGATATTCATATGTAAAACCAATATGGCGTTTAAAAGAATTTAAAAAAATATATATTTGAATTTATTTTTGAAAGAAGTTGAAATCGATTTATTAGAGAGAAATTTGATGTGTGTATATATATAACAGTGTGAATACATCTTGAATTATAATGGAATTTTAAATGTTTTATATATATATAAAACAATGTAGGTGTATATATCGATTTCGAAAGTAAGTAAAAGTGCAAATATCATTTGGAAGACATTTTTCATTCCTTGGAAATTCCTTTTTATTACTACAAAATGCTAAGTGATTTTAAAACTCATTTAAAAATCAACTTTGAAATTTTAATTTTAAAACTCATTTCAATTTAATTTTGAAATGTTCATTTTAATGGTTTAAATTTCAAAATTCATATAAATTTCAATTTCAATTTCGAAACGTTCATTTCAATTTCAATTCGGAAACTCATATAAATTTCAATTTCAAAACATTTATTTTAACTTCAAATTCGATTCAACGATTCGATTCAACAGTTTAAATTTCAATTCAATTCTCATTTTAAACCATTTCAATTTATATCGATTTCAAGTCCAATTATGAAATACCGATTTAAATCACTTTAAATCTAATTAAACCCCAATGTTGGAATTTAGATTCAAATCTTTAAATTAATTCAATTTCAAATATTTCAATTTCGAGTCCAAAATTAAAATATCAATCTAAATTACTTTAACCAAGATAAATTTTCAAAGTTCGAATAAAGTTAAAAACCTTTAAAGCAATTTAATTTCCATAATTCAAGTTGTATATTGATTATAACTTCAAATTCCAAAATAAATTCTTTAAACAATTTCTTTTATAAATTTCACTTTCAACATTTCAAAGCTTAAATTTGAAAATAATTCAATCTTATAAATTCAATTGTTTTATTCTTTAAAAAAACGATATCATTTAAATAATTTCAAAACCAAGAATGTTAAAACTATTTAATTTAACCATTCTGGCGTACGTATACAATTTTCTATCGTATGGCCAAGTGATCGGTTATTTTGATTTTAATTTCAGGAATGTATATATATCATTTCAATCTAAATCAAAGTATCATATGTATATATCATTTCAACCTATTTCTTAATTTAATCAAAATAATTCAAATAACAGTTTTATATACTGTCAGCAACATGTAGGGTGATAACATGATATATATATAAAATAAATAAACATCCAATCATCCAAAATATCAACCAATAGCCATCCATCACAATCAACATCCAAAACATTCAATATTTCACAATAGTTAACTATTTATCAATATCGGGTGTTTAACTAGCAATTCAATTTCAATTTCGAATTTAACTATCAATTTAAATTCCTATCAGTTCAATTCATATGTCAATTTAAATGTCAGTTAAATTACCAAACAACAGTCAATAAAAATAAATCACTTCATGATTTCAATTTAACTAAAATCAGCATATTTTAGTATTTCGTGAGCGGTTTAAAACACTCACCTTTATTTGAAACTGAAAATTTTTCTAAGAACCAAATTCCAATCCAACTCCATGGCGTAGCCTTCATCGATACGATCGCAACGCGACTTGTTTCACTCGAAACCGACCTCGTACGAGAAAGTTACAAATTAATTAGCATAACGATATAATTAAAATATAATTAACTAAATAACTAACATAAAAATTAAAACAAAACCTATTCTCTTCCATCATCCAGTACACGCGACGAAACCCAAAACTGCACCTTTCAACTCCAGGTCACGCCTCCATGGGGACCAGCGGTCACCGATCCATCGAAACCACGTCAACTGCCTCTCGTTGCTCTACCTTCGCCTGAAGTCCGACTCTGCAAAACTCAATTGTCGATCTCGAAAACCCATAAACCTGCGCGCCCTATATACCTCGATTTTGACAAATTTACAAGCTTCTGACTCGATCCAACATACTTTACATAGACAAGATCGAGCTCTTCATTTTTGCTTTTGGTGCCGTTCAATTTCGTTGAACGGATTAGAAGAAATCAAGAGGAGAAGAATTTGAATTTCTGGCCATTGAAATGAATAAACAGCGGCGGAAGAAAATGGAGTTAAGATTGCAGAAACAATAATGTTTCAAGTCCTTATATAGAAAATTTCGTGGCACTATTCATCCGTGAAAATTTTGAACTCCAAACGAAGCGTGCCGCCTAGTGTTCTATATGTTATACCCCTATTCCGAACACAATGGAATATGTATCGAGAACCAATTTCATCATATTCAGGAGATAGCTTTTCAAAATCGAATTATATTAATTAAAGTTCTAAAAATAAATTCTACGCATTTCAAGCTCGCACGACCAAACGATAAGTCCGATCGCTACGAAACTTGAAATCCTATAATAATTCACTATTGCGGATTCGATTAAACTAGTTTCGTCGAAATCCGAAATAGTGGCCAAAAAAGACTATTTTTACATGTTAATTAAAATGAGTAATTTCCAAAATCAATTTAATCATTTTTAAATTCAAATCTAAAAGTTAACAATTTTCATTCTTGTTTAAATCAAATTTAAATCAAATTTTGAAATCATTTTCATTCATATTAAATTCAAGATTTAGTTATTTAAACAATTTCAAATATTAAATATAACAATTAAATTTTCAAATAAATCACTATATTTGAAATATAACTTATTTAACTTATAAAAATTTCTTTTAAAACGAATTCAAATAATAAAACAACTACTTCCATTTTACAGTAATTCAACACGAATGCAATTATTGTATACAACAAAAGTTTTTCATTTCTTACCAAATAAATGTTTTCTTATTTCTGAAATTTATACTTATCAAAAATACAATTTCATATAACTAAACTTATGCTTTTACTTTTAATAAACATTCATTTGATTCTTTATTAACTTAACATTGATTATTTCAATTTCTGTTATCAACTACTTACAATTCAATAGTATTTAATTTACTTTCTAATATAAGTTATCATCTTTTATCTTATTGAATTTTGTTATTTAATTTTTTTATCCAAGTTCATATCTAATTAAGTGCATTAATAAATCATTAAATTTTTATTTCTAACCATTTTTTTCAATAATTATATTAAATTTAATAGTTAAAAATAGTAAAAAATACGGGTCGTTACAATCTCCCCCACTCAAACTTTTCGTCCCTGAAAAGGAATTAAGTAAGGAATCTAACATTTGATATTTTTTACTCATAATTAACATACAAAACATAAAATTCTATTTTGCAAAACCTTTACTACATTTCTGCTACTCCCCTCTGATATTGGCTTATTTGTAAAACAAGTTATGAAATTTAAAATCTCAAAAAATTTCTAACACCCGAATTTACGGAAACTTTTGGCAGCATCACCTTTGCACGGCTCGATCGGAAAAATTTACTATACACAAATATACATCTCCAGTCCCTACAAACTTACTATACCCGAATAGATGCTCGTTATTCTAGGCCCTACAGAGTGCAATGCCATCGACAGTCGTTAATTTGAAAGTTCCATCTCCAAGCTTCTAGTCGATGACATATGGTCCTTTCCATCTCAAACCCATATTGGTGGGGCTAGAAAAGATCCGTTTCAGAACAAGATCGCCAATCTTAATGGTCCTAGCTCGAACTATAATGTTGTAGCATCAGGCAAATCGATGTTAATGTGCAGCTTCCCTCAAGTCGGCTTCTTCGCGCTTCTCATCGATCATATCTAAAGATTTCGAAAGGAGATCTCTATTTGTTCTAAGGTCATAGTAAGTCACTCGATGAGAAGGGACTTCAAGTTCTACAGAAATCACGGCTTCAAAGCCGTAAGCAACGACGAATGGAATGTGACCAGTCACAGACTTGTGGGTGGTTTTGTATGCCCATAGTGCTAATAGGAGTTCACCAACCCACTTGCCTTTGGCCTTTCCAAATACTTCCTTAGAATGGACTTTATGATTTTATTAACAACTTTGACCTATCCATTAGATTGACGGTAAGCAACTACCATAAATCTTTTCTCAATACGATGCCGACGGCAGAAGTCTTTGAATTCAACATTGTTGAATTGGGTCCCATTGTCAGTTATGATTGTTCGAGTATAGTGATCGTGGCCAAAGGTTCAGCTTCAGCCAATTTAGTAAAATAGTCAAATGCTACGATGGCGTACTTCGTGCCACTTTTGGAAATCGGCTGGGTGCCGATGATGTCAATATCCCATGTAGAAAAGGACCATGGACTGACCATCGACTAATCTCCATCGGCGAGGTTCTCGGAATCTTTGCATATCTCTAGCATTTATTGCTTCGTTTAGCATAATCAACAGCGTCTCGATTGACAGTTGGCCGGTAATATCCATAACGAAGCATCATTTTCTCCAAGGTTTGCCCCTCGGTGTGATCTCCACATTCTCCTTCATACACTTCTTGAGGGACGGAAAAACCCTTCTTGTACATGACCTCTTCTTGAAGGATGTATTGTGAAGCTTTATGAAGGATCTGTCATTTTTAATTCCTCCATTCGAAAAGAATCCCCCTTTGTAAATAATCTTTTATCGGAGTCATCCATGACCCCTTCAATCTCCGTCTCTAGGACCCAATCAATCTCCATCCTATTAATGCTCAGAGCATTAAGTATTTCAACTGGGACCAAGCCTATAAGCTTTGTGTCCCCGGAACTAGCTAGTTTGGCCAGTAAATCAGCTTTTTCATTCTGTTCTCTAGGGATGTGTGTAATAGTGTAATGCTAAAAATCGACTAGCAGTTGTTGGACCCGATTAAGGTAAGGAGCAAGTCGCGCTCCCTTGGCCTGATATTCTCCCTTGACTTGGCACACTACTAACTGAGAATCATAAAAAAATTACTAAGTTTTTGCTCCTAGCTCTTTACCAAGTTTGAGCCCGATGATCAAGGCTTCATATTCAACTTCATTATTCATCGTAGGGAAGTTGAGTTTTAGGGCATAGCAGATCGAACGTTCCTCAGGAGTTATAAGTATGACTCCAATACCAGAACACCGATCATTAGATGCTCCATCAATGTACATCTTCCATTAGATGATAGGTTCTCCACTGCTCTCAGGGGAGTTATCTTATGTAGTGAATTTAGCTATAAAGTCCAACAACGCTTGTCCTTGGATAGCTCTCTGAGGAGATAAGTGATATCGAATTAGCTTAGTTCAATGTTCCATTTCAGTAACCTCCCGGACGTCTCTGCTCGCTGTAGGACCTGTCGTAATGGCTGGTCAGTTAAGACATTGATGGGGTGAGCCTGAAATAAGGGTGTAACTTTGTTGATGCAATCAACATGCAGTATGCGAGCTTTTCCAACATCGGATAGTCTCGTTCAGCACCTATCAACCGCTTGCTAACATAGTATATTGGGATCTAGATCTGATTCTATTCACGTAGCAGTGCGACACTTATGGCATGTACCGACACCACTAAATATATATACAAGCCTTCATGATCCAGCGGCTTAGACAAGATGGAGGTCTCTTTAAGTAACGTACCAGCGCATGGAATGCATCAATACAACCCTGCGTCCATGCAAAGTTCCTCTTTTATCTTCTGATCAAGTCAAAGAAGGGAATGCACTTATCTATGGCCCTAGAGATGAATCGACTCAGGACGGCGACCTTCCCATTCAAGCTTTGCACCCGCTTAATCATCTTTGGTGTTCGGATATCTCTTATCACTTGAATTTTCTCAGGATTGGCTTCAATTCCACGATAGTTAATGATGAAACCCAAGAATTTCCCTGACGCAATGCCAAAAAAGCATTTCAAGGGGTTGAGTTTCATTCCGTACTTCTGTATAACACCGAACATCTCTGCTAAATCACCGATGTGGCCATTTGATTGTCGTGACTTCACGAGCATATCATCCACATATACTTTCATTGACCGGCCGATCTGATCCCTGAACATCCAGTTGACTAGTCTTTGATAAGTAGCTCCAGAGTCAAAAAGGCATCACAATGTAGCAGTATAACCCCAGGTCGATGATGAAGCTGGTATGTTCCTGGTCTAGGACGTGCATCGGGATCTGGTTATACTCGGAGTACGCGTCCATAAATGAAAGCATTTCATGTCCAGCAGTCGAGTATACTAGCTAGTCGATCCTTGGAAGTTGAATGCTATCCTTTGGGCATGCTTTATTTAGGTCAGAGTAATCGACGCATGTCCCCTACTTTCCATTAGCCATTCTTATGAGTATAGGATTAGGTACCCATTTCAGGTAGAGGGTATCACGGATAAACCCATTTTTCTTTAGTTTATCCACCTCCTCCTTAAGCGCAGCAGATCGCTCCAGATCCATGCTGCGTGCTTCTGTTTCACCGAGACATGCCTCGGGTCGATATTCAATGTATGGCTTGCAATGGTTAGAGAGATCCCACACTTGTTAGAATGGGTCTAGGTAAACATATCAAGATTTGCCTAAAGTATCAGCTAATATCTTCATCATCGTTGCGCTGAGCTGTGATTCGACCTACAGGACCCACGATTGGTGGTCGTGGCCGACTCGTGTTCATTGCCATGCACCAAAATAAAATATGTATTATTTTAGACATATTTAGGTATTGAAACGTATCTGTATTGATTCAAAGTAGTGTATATGAGAGATCGCACTTTCCGTACCCATTGATCCAAGCTACCGAACGGTAAACTCACGTTGATACGTTGGTCACTAGAATCGGGGCATCGCAATTCCACTTTATTATTATTATGTAATGGGTAAATTAGTGTTTGATATATTATTGTTATGAACCCCACAAAAAGACACACATAACTAAGTCATGAGAGACGGTTTTGGTTTTTTGCAAGATAAGTAACTTCTTCCCGTTTGGATGCAAATGGTATAACAATAGCAATTAAACTAAAGTTATAAGATATAATGGAAATGAGATATTAAAAATCATCAACCATAACCCACTAAATTAAACTAACAAAAGGTTTAATCACTATTTTCTTTTCCGAGTCAAAGGAAGCATGGTTTGGGACTATGCAGCCATATCATAAACCATCAAAAATGAATCATTCTTAATAAATTATCGAAAAACCTAAAAAATATATTATTAAAGTTCTCAAACCACATCTATATTAGTTTAACCACAACGTAGAAAATGCAAAACTTCTTTTAATAATGGAATTATTAATTCATTTATAGAAACATCAAAGCATAGCTGAATACAAATATTTAATGCAATATTTTTGTTCTTATTCATATCCTCCTCAGACCACTTTTTCATCCATTGCTCCTTTTGCTTTAAATAATTCACTTTTAATCTTCTAAATAAAATACAAAAAAATAAAGTTCTCAACATTGATTCAAAATATTATTTGTCTTTTTCTTTTACAAATTAAATGATCAAAATATTTGAGTTAATTTTTTATTCATAATCAGAAATATTAGTATTAACATAATTAGTTCCAAAAGTAAACAAAATCTTGGTTGTGAAGAATCCCATTGCATAAATGCTACAATTAGTTTACTCTAATATTTCGGTATGATAGATTATGGTTGATTGTTGATCATTGACTTGTATACAATTGAAATCATTTGCTTTTTAAATATATTTTGACCTTTGGTACATCAACCCTTAAAAGCATGATATAAAAGACAAAAAAAGCATGACAAGAATTTGCTCTGAACTATCATTCATTTGATGCATGCCTTTCATTCAAACTAAAATAGATTACTAGGCCAGAGCTAAACATGTTAATTTCATATTACTAAGAAGAAATGTAATGCATTTTCCTTCCAAAACAAATGCACAGTAGTAGTGACCATGCCATAATAATATAAAATGAACAATAGAGCAAAAATTATACTTAGTACCAGTATACTGGTACTTAGGTTTTGGTAGAGTATACAACAGAGATAGTTACATGAACGGAGACAAAAGAGAGAAGAGATGACAGACAATGGAATATACAAGTTAGCTATGATACAAACTGTCTACAATGATTGTAATTCTCGTGCAAATTAGTATTCCTAACCTTACACATAACACTCGACATGAATTTTTGATTTTTGAATATTAGCCAGTTATATTGGTCTTTCCAACTTATCTTATCATGCTAATCAACTTTTCATAATAATATACAGGTCAACATTTGAGAAGTGATTTTCCCATTATTTGGACAACTCGGAGAACATAATGTTGTTTAGGAGAAGGGTTCTTAGTTATATAACCATCTACTACTATTTATTTGGATAAATCATATTAAAATTTCCTAATAGAAATAATCAGAATTTACATTAAGTACACCATATAGAAAATAAAAAAACTGAGATTTTTTTTATCAATTCTTAAAAATGTGATAACATATGTGTAGAGAGGAGGCTTTGAAATACAAAGTTAAATTATTTTCCAAATTAGACCAAGCATAATCAAGGAAATAACGAAGTTCACCTTTACGATAGATGCTATAAATTCGGTTTGAATAAACATGAGACTCCTTGTTCCAAATTTCTTTTCCTTTGCTGTCTCTATTTGAAGCTCTAGGAAATGCATAATGTAAAATGAAAAGAAAATAAATTATAGAAAAAATAATATACAAAAATCAAATAGAATGGTCATATCACATGCGAAAAAAGAAATTCCCATAGTTAATACAGCAATTTTTTTATGGTTAACACTAAACATGTAGAGTATTAATTAAGGAAAATTCTATTCCAACCCACAAAATAACTTAATAGCCCCTAAAAATTTTAAAAAGTTTGTAAACCCAATTAATATCTTAGTAGCCCCCTGTTTGTTCCAAAATTACCCTTAACCATTGCCGAAAACATTCCGTATGGCAAAAAATAACAACAACGGAAGACGCGAAACAGTTCCTCACCGCGCCTCTTCCTCGCGCCTTCAACGTCTACAACAACCAATGGAACAAGTATCAAACGCTAAAATGAAAAAAAAAACAAACTGAACAACCACGCAGGGCGAGTACGGGGTTAGTGTCAATACCACGCTAAAGTTCTGAGTGGTTGTGTACAGAATCATGTAGTATATTCGCACGATCATGCCATGAACCTAGTAGTGACCCTGCGTGGTTTATCACTAGTCCCCGTAATCGACAGTCTACAACTGCATTTGCAAAAAATTAAAAACTTTTCAATTTCTTTTTTGGAATTACCTGCTATGATTGGGACAGAAGATCATTCTTCTCTGTAGAATCCATCATCTAATAATTTTAAAATGAAAATTTCTTCAATGATTTGAAAATTAGGTTAGAGTTTTGGAGATTCTGTGTTTTAGATGGTAAAACTTACATAAGAAATAAAGAATTGAGAAAAACGCTTCCTAGGGGTATTTTTGTCTTTAAAATTTTATTTTTTGAAGGAGGGCTGCTAATTGAAAATACGGATTGGAATAGAATTTGCCATTAATTAAAGGCCTGCATGTCGATTGAGGGTCTTTTTTATGATTTTTCCAACTTTTCATGTTATGATTTAACCTTAGAATATATCATCGGACACAAGAAGATTATGGACAATAAAGGAGAAAAAAAAGATTAAGTATTAATGTTTGATATGTCGTTGCTATGGTATATTTTATAAAACACAATATAACTTGGGACTCATTGACTATATAATTGGGCCATTTATCTTGAAACAAAAACCTTGTTAAATTATAGTAATCGTTCTAATCCTGTTTTCCTACATGCTAAAAATTTAGAATGGCAACCAACCATTCAACTGTCTATGTTCATTGCCTGTACACTTAACTTGCGTACCAATAGAAGATAACTGGATGAAGGTGTACATTCATCTAAGGTGACAGTTTTATGCAAATTTTCTTAATATAAGATGGTTAAATTGATTCTATCTCCCTTCCCCTTTTATCAAGGATTGTCTTAATAAAAAAAATTCCTTTTGTTTTTACTAACAAGCAAACTCGTAATCAAAAAATTAAGAAATCTAAATGTAGGGATGTAAATTTTATTCGAGTGTTCGACGTCTAGCTCGGTCTGAAGCTATAAAGTGTTTTATCAGTGCCCGTCCAATTCTTATTTAGGATAAGAAAAAATGTATGAAAATATATTAGTTCGAGAATGTCCGATGTTTTCCCATTGTTGGTACGCTGTCCGCCCGTTGTCCGGCTCATACGAACAATGTTCGAATTAAAACTTTGTATGGTCCATGTCTGTCCTAATCTCTTATAGGATAGGACACAGACACAACTTAATCTTTTCTAGTCTGACCGTTTACACCCAAACCTAAATGGAGAGGGAATCTTCTTCCTCCACATTGTTTTATTTTTTGTTGAATATTCTGATTCCACCATCTAAACTGATCCAGATGCTCTATAATATTTTCCAACATATTTGTTTGGTAATAACTTATGATTCAAAACTAAGCGGTCTAAACTTTAAATCAATGCCAATATCCATTAGCTTGCTTCGCAAATCACTTAAACTATTACGCTGCATATTTGGATTTTCTTTTTTATTGTTTTTGGCTCTAAGAGCACAATCAGTAATGGCTTGTTCAGTTGAAAAACTAGCCACCATGCAATCAGATGTGGCTTATTTAGTTTACCATGGCAAGTTTTACTTGATTTCGTAGCAAGTTCAACGAACATGAGACTGATTTTAAAAGGCACGGTATTTGGTGTTTTATAGTTAAAACGACAAAGAATTTGCCATTTTAATTAAAAAGGCAAAAACTACGTCGTTTTAATTCCCGACGTTCTAATTCCAAATGGCTAGTTTACGACAACTATTTTATAACCTATATATAACATTCAATCCCTTCTTCCTTCTCTACTACACAATGTCTTCTTCAGCTAAACGATCAGGTAAGAAAACATTAAGCAAAAAGTATGTCTCTACTTCTTAAAATCGTTCATTTGATCCATCATACTCTTATACCAGTTTTCCTAACGTCCAGCCCCTAAACCAACAACAAACCTTTCTACCGCAATAAAAGTATAGCTATCCGTCGTATTCATACATGCATTACAATCAACCTTACCCTCTCCACGTTCATGTTAGCTTCCCTCATCATCCACAACCTTACTACCATTCCATCGCTTCTCAATCATACTACCAACACCATCCCATCAATCGTCAAGTTGACGGGTATAAAGATCATTCATCCTATATGTCGTTGATGATGCAATGTGACCAACAACAACAACATCTTCATGTGCAATAGTTCAAAACTTACAATCGAGATGCTATGTGGAATCTATCAAGGTAGTTTTCCTACGTGCGTAATGCACCTACCAGTGTTGATGTTGGTAGCAGTTCTAAAGTGGAAGAAGATCAAGATGCGGATGCAGAAAATAATGAAGAAGGGAATGATGAAGTGGTTGAAGAGATGCATGTGCCTCATTGCCCAGTGTACGACAGAAATAAAATGAAGCGGAAATCATTTAGTTGTATGTTTGGTGGTCTTTGCAGGGGATCAACTTCAGCTAGCTTTGATGCTATAATAGAGGACATTGAAGTTGAAACTTTTGAAGATGATGCAGAAGCAAGTGATGCCAAAATGAAGCAAGTTAAGTTTGCTCCACAACAATACGTATCACATGCTAAATTTAGGGTAAGAATTTCAAATGATAGTATCACAGGTAACAACATGAAAGGCAAAATTGTTTGACAAAAGGTTATAGACTTCTACAATACTCTAGAGCTAATGAAGAGGACTTGGCTTCTTTAAGAGGAGGTTATCACGTAATGAACCCTACATGCCAAAACTACATGGCAATACTAACCAAACTTGAGAATAGACAACAAAGAGGTGCCGCTCCTTATGACGTTGTAAGTTTGGTTTTAATTTTATTGTACAGTTTTCAAATTGTATAGTTTATTCAGACACTTTTGGTTTTGTTAAAAAGATAGAAAATGAATGCAAGGCTTACCATGAGCAGTACAGCCATCCGTTCAAGTTTCAAGAGTGTTGTGATCTTCTCTTCTCTCTGTCGAAATGGAAGAACCCAAATAACTTCATGTTTGCATGCCAGAATAAGGCCAGAAGAATGAACTACTCCGATTCCAATCTAGGGAGCGATCATAATTCTCAAGAAAGATCGTCATTGTTTGGAAACACTGACGATTGTCTCCTTCGTAGAAATAAAACAATTCAATTGGAGTAGCGAAATGATTTTTTTTAGATTCTTAGAAAACTCAAGAAAGAATTATTAGTGAAATAAGAGAGAGCGGAGAAAGGTTTACATCACAAAGGATGCTATTAAATTTGAAGTTTCAGCAAATTGTTATGCAAAATCGAGAGTTTAAGCAATAGTCCCAAGCACGAAAGGAAACTTTGATGAGAGAAAAGAACTTTATTAAACTTATGACTTGTGATTTTAGCAAGATTTATCCTCTACAACAAGAACTATTAACCGAACAACTCGACTCTTATAAGAGAGAGAGAGAGAGAAAGTGGAAGTGGAAGTGTCATGTGCAGGGATGGATATTAAGTTGTAGTTGTAGTTGTTTAGTGTTTGTTAGATTAGTTATGTATTTGTGTGGTTAATGTGTTTAGACTAAGTTATAATCTTATTGTATGATTTTTATTTCTATCTAAGTATAATCGTTTGACAAAATTTGTTTCATAAGTAAGAAGTAAATATTCAGTAAAGCTCTATTTGATTAAAAAAATTCGTACAACTTAGAAAATAAGTTCACAAATAACTTAACGAAAATCTCAACATACATTCTTCACAACATAGTAAACAAAACAAGTTTAGAAAATTTAATAAAACAACTTAACAAAATAACTTAAGCAAACTATTTCACAATTACTTCAACAAACGGCTTCAATAAACATCATAGTAAATAAGCTCACAAACTACTAAGATATTTATGACTAAGTAGTCCTAACATTTCTTCCTCTGTGCCCACAAGTGGTCAACTAATTGGTTACATAATTCAAAATATGTTACTCGATCTTCAGTATGCTTTACTATTGAAACATATTCCTTCATCGAGTTAATGTTTCTTTGAAGTCTAGTATTTGAACCATTAAACATATATGGATGATTGTTTTTTTAGTTCTTGTAATCACCTCTTTTAGAATCCACAATCATGTTATGAATTATGAAACATGTATACATATTCTTAGAGAGAACTCTTGCATTATTAAATCGGGCAGGGTTTTCTGAAATCTGAAACCTTGCTTGCAAAACATCGAATGTACGTTCGATGTCCATTCTGTAGTTTGCCAATTTATCCATGAAATACTTCTCCTTATCATTGCTTGGAACCCTATATCCTTGCATTAATGTTCTCCACTTCGGATATATGTCATCTACAAGGTAGTATCCCATTCGATGCATGACATTACCAACTTTGTATTCAACGTCCGTTGACAGTCCATTAGCCAGTTTCGAAACAAGTATGATTGCTTTAAAATATTGATATCATTTAACGAACCTGGTACTCTAAAAAATGCATGTCAAATCCATAACTCATCGGATGCTACAGCTTCTAAAATCATTGTTGGAATCTTTCTAAAATCTATAAGTTAGTTATATTAGATAGTTTAAGTGATTTTTATGTTTTTCCATATGTTGTACTTGTTCTATGTATTTTATGTGTTTCTATGTCATTGTTTCATGTATTTCTATATGTTGTATTTGTTCTATGTATTTATGTGTTTCTATGTCATTGTTCCATATATTTCTATGTATAGTGTTTGTTATGTGTATTTTTTGTGTTTTTATGTCATTGTTCCATGTATTTCTATGTGTTGTATTTGTTCAGTGTATTCTATGGATTATATTTGTTTTACAAATTAGTTATAATAGATAATTATATCAAACAGATCCATACTTAAACATACATAAACGTACATAAACATACATTAGCACACACATCTAAACATACAACACATAACAATAAGTGAACAAATATGGGCAAACATTAAGATAACAATGAGGTTAGATTGTACATATCAGTTCTGTCCACAACCACCCTGAAATTCCAATGAGCTTAGCCTGTTGCGAAGTGCAGCTATTTCTTCTTTAAGTTTGGGGGATATTCTACGGCTCGACGAGGGAATGGATCATCAATCTATTCTCATAACCCATAGCCATTTGGAAAATTGAAGCATCTATAGTGGCGCTGTCCAATGTCATTTGTGCTTCTAATTGTGGAATACATAACCATAACTCCACAAACATAGAAGATCGAAGGAGAGTCAACCTTCTGTTCCTTTTTAGTCCATTGATTACAGAGTTCCTGTCCTCTTTGCCTGCTTCTACCATGGATTTTATGCTAATATCCAAGTCTTCTTCTCTCTTCTATAAACCGATGCTCTTGTTCCTCTCTCTCATGTTCCCTTAGGTCTTCATAGTGCATTTCCTCCATTTCCACATACCACTCCGTCGATGGTTAAGGAGAAGAAGGATTTGGAGGGAGTTCACGACTTAAAGGACCTTCGTATTAGTATGAAGAAGGAAAAGAAATACGGTTGTAGTCTACCATGTTGATATACAATATTTAAGTTTGGAAGAAGAGTTTATGTATAACTCAATGGTAGGAGGATGCTATCTATAATGCTATGGTGCATAGAAAAATGAATAACATATATACACAAGAATAATGTGGCTACAGTGGCAATGTTAAGACAAGTCATCGAAAAAAGATGCACAACATAGTTGTAGTAGTGATGAGATAAATCATTGAATGATATCTACCAATATGCTACAGTAATATACTCATAAAGTAATACTGGCTATAAATCATGAACCATATTGCAAAGAAAAATAAATATCATATATACACAAGAACAACATGGCTATAGTAGTGATAATAAGACAAGTTATCGGCAAAAGGTGCACAACTTGGCTTTAGTAGTAATGAGACAAGCCACTGAATGATATCTGTAAAATTGCTACAGTAACATACTATAAAGTAATACTGGCTATAACTATAAATCATGTAGCGGATTGCATAGAAAAATGAATAGCGTATATACACAAGAACTACAAGGCTATAGTAATGATGATAAGACAAGTCGTTGACAAAAGGTGCATAACAGGGCTATAGTAGCGATGAGACAAGTCACTAAATGATATCTGCCAAAATTGTTACAGTAATATACTCATAAAGTAATATATCCATACGACAATATCCGTAATGTATGGATGGTAAATATAACATGAATCAAAACGAAAAGCATGAATAATAATGAATTTGACATTAATTATAGTGCAAAAACAACAAATAATATTGAATATAGCAAGAATCAAAATACATAAACGATGAATATAACATCAATCAGAATGAAAGACATGAATAATAATGAATATAACATCAATTGCAATAAATAAATAGTGACACATTGAATATAACATCAATCAGAGTCATTACATCAGTTACAATCTACTTCGCCTACCAACACACTATATTCTCCTAATAATCAATGCTACGTATGTGCTCTACTTATCCAGTATTGCAGAGTCTCATCTGTCATATATATCACCGTATGATATCTGGGTGGGATCTGAACATTGGTCATGTGCAAGAGGGTGATACACGTCAACATAACGGTCGACTTCAAAAGATGTAAGAATTGTCATGGTTCAACAAAGTGACTAGTAGTAGACATGTGATCTGGTAAACGATACCCCTGACTAGGTTAGGTAAGTCCTCAACAACTAGAGGTGATATCCCATGATGTATAGCAGCTGGTCCTATCAAATCCATCGACACTACATGAGTAATAGTATCACTAGATGTAGTGTAAAATGTACACCAGAAATCAATGTACGATGGACCGGTAATAACAAATCTTTCTGCTAGCTACCAAACTGCCACTCTCGTGGTAACAAGCTGATCTGAGTCATAAATCATACATCGATATGTATGAGAATGTGTATCATCGGGAATAACATCAAAGTCGTACAACTGTCTCCAACACCTCTCACCGAGGTACCAATAAGAACCGAACAATACGGGATACGACACAAGAGGAAATCCCCTCACGTTGAGCATCCTAGCTAATTGTACGAACTCAAGCTCAATCGAGTCGCTAGTATCAAATGGATGTCATATCAACTACCCTTTGTATATCCTTAAGTCAATCTGATTATGGGCAAACAAATATACATGATAGATTCATTATCCCTGGTCATCTTATTGTTTGCACACCAAAATAATAAATGAGAGGAAACTAGATGCATCTGTAGTCACTGTCATGAAATAGAAGTTCATGGAATACTCGAAATACCAATACCACAATAATTTCCAGGAGCCAAACAATGAAACCCGTGAATTAGAAAGGATGCACTGTGCATCCAAACATCTGTATAGGTACGCAAGTATAGAAGTACCCCAATCGTACATGACAGTGTAGCCAAAATCCAAACCAACAACGACCTCAATATAGGCGACCTGCACACAACTACTAGAGATACCAAAAAACAAGATTCACATATGGTATAGAACAAACAATTAAGCAAGCTCCAAATCATGCTATGGTAAATACGCTGTCAGTATGTCGTCCATGGCAACTGTAATCGCATTGACTCTGATAGCAATGACGGTCTGATAATAAGTCGGTGAAGTGTCTTAATGTGGAAAAATGTCAAGGAAAAGTGTGGGATCATGATACCAATTGTAACATCCCCCTACTTGGAGGTCCAAAACTAATAGCTACGGATGCTGCAGTCATTTATAGTTATTAATCCTCAGCGACCAAATACGGCAGTGTTAGATTCATTGATACACAGAAACACATGAATATGGAAAAATCTTTAACTTCAAACAAAGTCACATTCCATATCAAAATATTTCCAATTCATTACATAATCCCAATATTCGCAAACCACGTTCAGAGAAAATATATTTATTACAACATACGCCCAAAGCGACATATGAAGATGCCCCCTGGGATGATCAGAGTATATATAGGCAATATAACAACTTTGTCATTACAAACAACACAGCGGAATCAAAAGAAAAGAGATCTCTAATTAGCTATCATGCCTCCTCCATGTCTCTAGAAAATTATTCGTCTTAGAGATACCTAAAAACCTCAACTCTCAAACTACTCAAAATCAATTGAGTACCCGAGAGTTTAAGAGGAAAACATAAACTTCGAGTCAGACATAAAGCTTGGTATGAATAATAATCTACCATCTCTAATCATTTAGATATTTAGTGAGACCACGCCACTTAGCGGAACGGGTTTCCCCTTAGTAGTATGTCCAAACCTTTACAAAACCATATACTATGCTCCTGCATGCACAATGGTTAAAACAATTCAAAATAGTATAATATTATGATATGCAAAACAATTGAATAAATTCTGGATTACCCATCCACATTCAATTTAGACTATCTGTCTCAGTTATAGTTTCTGGGATTACTATTAAACTATTAGTTTTCATGGGCTGACTAATAACAGGTTAAACATTTAAGGACTCCCTGTCCAATTACATAGTTTTCATGGGATCACTATGAACCTATTAGTAACTCCAATATTACTCTTGTCCTAGTTTTCATGGGTTGACTAGGAACCTATTGGTAACCCTAATATCCTTTCTTCTTACCCTGGTTTTCATGTGACTACGAACCTATCGACATCTGTCAATATTTCATCCAAATATAGTTTTTCATGGGCTAACTACAAACCTATTGGCCCTGCCAGTATCCAATCATAGTTTTCATGGGCTTACTATGAACCTGTCTATTTGACATCTTCCATTTCACATAGTTTTCATTGGCTAACTATGAACCTGTCTATCTGACATCTTCTTTACAAAGTTTTCATGGGCTAACTATGAACCTATTGGCCCCTGCCAATATCATACAGTTTTCATGGGCTTACTGTGAACCTATTGGCCCCTACCAATATCTTTCCTTTATATCTTAGCATCCTATATTCTGGTCTTCCTAACCACCTGAATGCAATTCTACTCATTCAGGAGCTTGCTCAATTTATATTCACTACTAGTTTAACCTAACTGGTTCTCCTACCCTTTATCTCAAAAATGCAGTTATGGGTCCATTATAAAGTAAATATACTCATATTAGAAGAAGCAATATAAAACATAGCAACACCACTCTTGTGGGTTTAAAATAAAACATGGTTAATCCCCTTAACCTATTTCTTTATCAAAGATAGATTTTTCTTAAAACCATTATAAAAACTACTTTAATATTGCCATGTGTTTTTCCTTTAAAAGTAGAGTTTGGGTCATAAAACCTTTTGATACCTTCGAAACCTAGCTTTTGACTTCATATGATAGCCTCCTTCGAAAGCTATTAAAAACATTAGGCTTCTGCCTTATAATACTTTAAATTCTACTTTTTGAAACCTTTCGAATACATTAAATTATTAGCATATAACTTTGGAAGCTTTAGCTTCGTAACCAGTTGAAAGTACCCCTTTCGACACTTATGGAAGTAACCCTTTCGAAACCATTGAAAATATCCCTTTCGAAAACATTAGGTTTGTACTTAAAACATTATTTTGGTCAAAGTGAATATAGTTGAAACCATCTGTTTCGAAACCATCTTTTATCTTATAAAAATATTGGGGAAAACTTGATGGCGTCGGCACCATCCCTTTCGAAAGCATAAAACATCCGGGTAAAACATTGGAAGGTTGGAGTGGAAACCCCTTTCAAAACCATCACCTTCGAAACCCCCAACCCCTTTCGAAAGCTTTAGGAAGTGGCTTAAACTTTATAAAACAAAGTATCTTCCAACAACATTGATATCTTCAACACCATCGAAAGGCTATAAAACGGCAGCAGAGTATCGACTAGGTCGGAACCCCTTCTTTCAAAACATTCTTTTATAAGTAAGGAACCCAGTCGAAAGAAATCTTAAGTTATTGGCAACCCTTTAGAAATCCTTTTAAAACCTCTTTCGAAACCTTATGCTTCGACCCTATCGAAGGCTTAAGAAAAAAACAAAGGCAAACGCTTATCTTTTAAAAATAAACCAAGGTTCGATCCATTCGGTAGCTTTGCTTTCGACACTCTACCTTCCACCTATCTCCAATTCACTACGTACCATCATAGTGATTGTAACAACCCATAAATTCTGTGATTATTTTTTAATGGAATTTCAATTGAAACTTTGAATTTAATTATTTAAATTTGATAAATTTGGAATTTTAATGTATAATTTTGGAATTTGATGTGAAATGTTTTTCCAAATTTAGTAGAATAAAGATTTTTCAAAAACTTTGACTTCCTATTGAAAATTTTAAATTTTAGATTTTAGAAAAATCTTTATTCTACTAAATTTGGAAAACCATTTCACATCAAATTCCAAAATTATACATTAAAATTCCAAATTTATCAAATTTAAATAATTAAATTCAAAGTTTCAATTGAAATTCCATTAAAAATAATTACAAAATTTATGGGTCGTTATAGTGATACCATGTGTATTGGTTTCAGCATAGTTGGTTTCGACAAGGATGAATGCGAAAGCTACTGGGTCGAAAGGTACTTTCCTAAGTAGGAAGAACCACTTGTTTTAGCAAACCAGGTTTAATTCTTGTTTAAGTAAACTTTTTTCTAACTAACCTGCCACGTGTCAACACCAGATTGGTTGCCTTAACTTTTTCAAATTCTTTTTCAAAAATAACTTCCGCTAATCCAGATCTAAACCATGCTTAAGTTAATCAAACCAACCCTTCCAATTTTTTGCAAAGAAGTCCCTCTTCTAAAACAATTTATTTTGCATAGCAAATCATTTTGAAAAAATCCCTAAAAATTCTAGAAATTCACTTTAATCGTTTTATCTAACATATTAAAATTCCAGACCCAAATTCTCAAGATATTTTCCAAAATAAATTATAAACCCAAATAACCATATTTCTTTTGAAAATTCATAATAATCTTTCCATAGCTTGCAAAATTCTCAAAATTGAAACCCAACTCCAAAATCATGTTTCTCATAACATAAAATTTTCTCATGGCATTTAAACCTCTTTAAATCTCTGTTTTGATGTAAAACCGTGCTAAATCTCTTTTAAACAACCGTGTTTAAATCATATAGATCATGAATCAAGCATATCATCATCCAATATATCATAAAAACGAATTTATCCCTTAAATCCAAAAATATACGATTTAAACCAAAATAGAGATTAAATTATTATTCACCTTGCTCTTGGTAAGGAGATTGGATTGAGATTGATTTCCCCTAAGCTTGATTTTCTATCTTTAATTTGATTTCCTTTTCTTCCTCTTAATGGTCGGCCGTTCTCTATATTTTTGTTTGCGTTTTAAAATGACGTGAATGGAAAGTAAGAAGGTAGGAACGAAATATATATAAGAGTGCAAGCCAGGGGCGGCAATTCCCGATATACCCTTATGAGACTTAATTAACCAAAACCCATTCTTAAGCATATTAATTAGTTCATTAGGCGCGGTCTTAATTAGTTAATTCAAGTCCCAATCCCCTTATCACTTACATTTACGTTATTTTATTTAATTTATCTAATTAAATCTCCTAAATAATGTTATAAAAAATTAGGGGTGTTCCAGGCTCCCCTCATTAAAGAATTTTGTCCTCGAAATTCAGTAAGGACTAAATATCAACATATCAATCATTTGTAACGACTCCTAACAACCATACTAGTCTACCTGACTAAGAAATATCTATATAAATCTAATATAGACATACCCTCAAAGCAGATCGGTATAAGTATCTCGAATCATGTCCTCCGTTCCCAAGTACAGTCCTTCTCATTGTCGCTCCATTGAACATTCATCAACTTGACTGTCTTGTTCCTTAATCTTTTCACATCTCTCGCAACAACCTGAACTGGTTGTCTAACAAAAGTTAAATCAGGCTCTACTACCAAGTTCTCCAATTATGTCTGAGGAATGGTGGCCTATGAATCATGCATATACTTACAAAGATGAGACACATGAAACACATTATGGACATCTGCCATATTGCTCGGCAACTTTACTATGTATGTGAGCTTTCCAATCCTCTCTATAATCTGGAATGGACCAACATATCTCGAAGCCAACTTTCTCGATTTTCCAAACCGTACCACACCCTTTATCGATGATACCTTAATGAAAACCCTGTTTTCCACTAAGAATTCTAAGTCTTTACGCCTCTTATCTGCGTAACTCTTCTGCCTAGATTGAGCTTCCTTCATCCGTTCTCGGATTAACTCAATCTTCTCTGACGCCTCCCTCACCAAATCTGGACCTAAGACCAATCTGTCTCTAGTCTCCAACCAACATGTAGGGGATTTGCATGGTCTTCCATACAAAGGTTCAAAGTGGTTATTCCTATACTAGTCTGATAACTATTATTAGAGGAAAACTCAACCAAATGAAGGTGATCCTTCCAAATCCACCAAAATCTAACACATAAGCTCTCAACAAATCTTCGAGTACCTTATTGACACTTTATGTCTGCCCATCCGTCTGTGGGTGATATGCGGTACTCATCTGAGCTTAGTACCTAACACATCATGTGGACTCTTCCAGAATTCACTAGTGAATAAAGCATCTCTATCGCTGACTATGCTACTAGGAACTCAAATTCATGAACAACTTAGCCAAAACTGGTGTCGTCCTGGTCGACTTTACTGGAATGAAATGGGCACTCTTGGTCAGCCTATCCACAATAACCCATATGCTTTCATTTCCTCTCCTTGACCTTGGCAACCCATCTAGGAAATCCATGGATATCGAATCCCATTTCCAAACTGGAATATCTAGAGGCTGAAGTAACCCACTCGGCTTCTGATGTTCAGCTTTCACTTGTTGACAGTTGACACACTGTCTAACCCACAAGTCAACATCCCTCTTCATGCCTTTCCAATAGAAGCTCCTCTTCATATCTTGATACATCTTGGTCCCTCCAGGATGAATCGTAAACTTGGATCAATGACATACCTTAAGAACTTCTATTCTCAAGTTCTCAACATCTAGAACACATAACCATCCCTTCTTTCTCAACCATCCTCTCTGGTCAAGACAAAAATCTTTCAAATCATCGACCTCATTTCCAATCTCAAGACTTATGATCATTATATAACTCAAATCTCTCCCCCAAGAGATAATGCCTCCAAATCTTCAAGGCAATAATCACTGCAGCTAACTCCAAGTCATGAATATGATATCTTACTTCGTGCGGTCTAAGCTGCCTAGATGTATAAGCGATGACCTTGCCCTTTTGCATCAACACTGCTCCAAATCCAGTCCTACACGCATCTGTGTATACTACCAACCATTAGTTACGATGTGGAACTACTAACACTGAAGCATTAGTTAACAAATGTTTTAACTTAAGGAATGCTTCCTCGCATTTGTCGGACCATACAAACTTCTCTTCCTTCCTGGTAAGTTTAGTCAAAGGCGCTACTATCCACGAGAAATCCTTGATAAATCTCTGGTAATAGCCAGCAAGTCCAAGAAAACTTCCGATCTCGGTCACCGTCTCTGGTCTCTTCCAATTGTTCACAGCTTCGATCTTATCTGGATCCATTGACAATCCTTTCTCTGAAACCACATAACCAAGAAATTTAACGTCTTTCTTCCAAAAATGACAATTGGAAAACTTCACCTTTAGCTGATTCAGCCTCAACATCTCTAGCACAACTCTAAGATGATCTTCATGCTCTCTCTCATCCTTAGAGTATACCAAAATGTCATCTATAAACACCAACACGAATCTATCCAAATACTCTCGGAAGACTCAATTCATCAAATCTACGAAGAAAGTAGGTGCATTCGTCAATCCGAATGGCATCAATAACCACTCATACGAACCATATCTTGTCTGAAATGCAGTCAAAGAAATACTGTCCTTTGCCACTCTCAACTATTGGAACCCTGTCGCCAAATCCAACTGGGAGAACACTTTGGCTCCACTCAACTGATCAAACAGATTATCAATTCTCGGCAAAGGATACTTATTATTTATCGTCCTTTCGTTCAGCTTATGATAGTCGATACACATCCTTAATGACCCAACTGGTTCCTTCACGAATACCACGGCCGCTTCCCAAGGTGAACTGCTTGGTCTAATAAAATACCTTTCTTCAAGATCCACTAGCTGCACCTTCAATTCCTTCATCTCTGTCGGTGTCATCCTGCTAGGTGGTTTATTCATAGGTTCAACTCCTAGCACAAGATCTATCCAAAATTCAATAGCTCGTTTCGGTGGTAGTCTTGTGAGTGGCTCAAACACATCTGCAAACTCCCTTGCAATTAGAACCTGACTTAGTTGATCACCCACTTCCATTGCACTTAACAAAGCACAACAACTCTAGTCAGAATTCTCTACTGAGAATATAATTCGGTTATGACTATCAGGGTGTCTCAAAGATATCTCCCCATCCTGGCAGAATATCCCGGCCTCATACCTCCTCAACCAATCCATACCCAAAATGATTCCGAAATCTACGAAATTGTACACATACAAACTACATGCAAACTTATGACCTAACAAATTAAGTACTAACTGGTCACATCTTATCCCCAGAGTTGCATACCCTCCTATTGTATTCGCAACCCTTAAGAAAGTAACAAGGTATGTGGGCTCTAAGCATAACCTATCAACCAAACACTGAGATATAAATGAATGTGATGCACCGGCATCAAAAAGTATCCTCATTGTTATACTCTGAATCAAAAACATACCTTCCATCACAGTCTTCACTTTATCAGCTGTAGTGGGCTTAGCTGATGATCCAATAGAAAAAACTTTTCCCTTGTCCGCCCTAGCTGGCTTTGGACACTGGTTCTTGTAGTGACCCATTTGATCACAATTAAAGCACTTTACATTCTTCTTGTCTGCAGCTTTCTTTCCTTGCCTGACCGACACACATTAGTATAATGACCCTTCTTGTCACATTTAGAGCACATCAAGTCATCATTTGCCTTCTTGGCACCATCCCCTTTTTGAGCTCCCTTATTCTTAAAGAATTTCCTCTTCTTTCCCTAAAGACCCTGAGATTCAATTGGCTTCTCTCTAGCTGAAATAGCAAGCTTCTCCTCATGGTGAATGATCATCTCCACCACCACATTAGAAGGATCTCAGATATGAGTCATAGTCATCCTAGCAAGCTCAGGTCTCAAACCTCGAATGAACCTTTCATTCCTTCTAACATCAGTGTCTACCAAAGCATATCCATATCGAGACAGCTCATCAAACATAGCAGCATACTTGACCACTGACATCTCTCCCCGAACTAGATCCATGAACTTTCTTATCAATGAAGACTTAGCAACTTCAGACAGAAACCTCTGGTCAAACCTTCTCCTGAAATCAGCCCATGTCAGCTCTTCCTCCGGTACCCCGGCTGTTACACTGTTCCACCAGTGAAGCACTAAACCTTGCAACTGTCTAGATGCTAGCTTTCTCTTTTGCCCATCATCCAAACCTAGATCAGTAAAGATCCTCTCACAACTCAGAAGCTAATTCTCTACTTCAACAGCATCCTCCGTTTCAACAAACGGCTTTCCACCCAAACTGGTGTAGTCTCTACTTAGCTTAACATAGTTATTCCCGATTGAAGGCACATGATTAGCTCCTCCAGCATTACCAGCAACACCAGCTTGCAAAAGATTGGCTAACAACTGATACACCTTCCCGCATCTACTGGCGGATTTCCAGCACCTACATTGGCTTCAGCATTTGGATTAGCATTAGCCTGTCGACCTTGGTTTTTCCTCGTATTAGGTCGAGCATTTTCGTTGGTTGTGGTGCTTCCTCCACCTAGATTTCCTCTTCCGTTTCGTGCTTCCATATCTTCTTTCTCGTAAATCTGCATACGAGCCTTAGTAAGATACAGAAGAACGATCTAAGAGAGAGGGGAACATGTACTTATATATATTTATCTATATATCAATTACAAGTACGTTACTATAAAGTTAACCCAAACCCCGATCATATTTTCAAATTCATTGGATTATGTTTGAAAATATTTTTATGTTTAAGTTTATGTTAAAGTCTTATAAACCTATGCTCTGATACCAACTTGTAACATCCCCCTACTTGGAAGTCTAAAACTAACGGCTACAGATGCTGCAGTCATCCATATTTACTAATTCTAGGTGACCAAATACGGCGGTGTTAGATTTACTAATACACAGAAACACATGAATATGGAAAAAATCTTAAACTTCAAACAAAATCACATTCCATATCAAAATATTTCTAATTCATTACATAATCCCAATATTCGTAAACCACGTTCAGAGAAAATATATTTATTACAACATACACCTACAACGACATATAAAGATGCCCCTTGGGATGATCAGAGTATATACAGGCAATATAACAACTTTGTCATTACAAACAACACAATGGAATCAAAAGAAAAGAGATCTCTAATTAGCCATCATGCCTCCTACACGTTTCCGGATGTTTATTCGTCTTAGATGCAACTGAAAACCTCAACTTTCAAACTACTTAAAATCAATTGAGTACCTTAAAGTTTAAGGGGTAAACATAAACTTCGAGTCAGACATAAAGCCTTATATGAATAATAATCACCATTTCTAATCATTTAGATATCTAGTAAGACCACCCCGCTTAGCGGAACGGGTTTCCCCTCACTAGTGTCTCAAAACCTTTACAAAACCATATACTGTGCACCTACATCCACAATGGTTAAAACAATTCAATATAGTATAATACGATGATATGCAAAACAATTGAATAAATTCTGGATTACCCATCCCCATTCAATTTAGACTGTCTGTCTTAGTTATAGTTTCTAGGATTACTATTAATCTATTAGCTTTCATGGGCTGACGAATAACCGATTAAACATTTAAGGACTCCCTCTCCAATTACATAGTTTTCATGGGATCACTATGAACCTATTGGTAACTCCAATATTATTCTTCTCCTAATTTTCATGGGTTGACTAGGAACCTATTGGTAACCCCAACATCCATTCTTTTTACCCTATTTTTCATGGGTTGACTAGGAACCTATTGACATCTGTCAATATTTCATCCGGATATAGTTTTCATGGGCTAACTACAAACCTACTGGCCCTGCCAGTATCCAATCATAGATTTCATGGGCTTACTATGAACATGTCTATATGACATCTTCATTTTCACATAGTTTTCATGGGATAACTATGAACCTGTCTATCTGACATCTTCTTTACACATAGTTTTCATAGGCTAACTATGAACCTATTCGCCCCTGCCAATATCATACAATTTTCATGGGCTTACTGTGAACTATTTGCCCCTGCCAATATCATACAGTTTTCATGGGCTTACTGTGAACCTATTGGCCCCTGCCAATATCTTTCCTTTATATCTTAACATCCTATATTTTGGTCTTTCTAACCTCCTGGATGCAACTCTACTCATTTAGGAGCTCGCTCAATTTATATTCACTACTGGGTTAACCTAACTGGTTCTCCTACCCTTTATCCCCAAAATGCAGTTATGGGTCTATTATAAAGTGAGTATACTCATATTAGAAGAAGCAATATAAAACATAGCAATACCACTCCTGTGGGTTTAAAATAAAACATGGTTAATCCCCTTAACATATTTCTTTATCAAAGATAGCTTCTTCTTAAAACCATTATAAAAACTCCTTTATTATTGCCATGGATTTTTCATTTAAAAATAGAGATTGGGTCATAAAACCTTTCGATACCTTCGAAACCTGGCTTTCGACTTCATAGGATAGCCTTCTTTGAAAGCAATTAAAAACATTAGGCTCATGCCTTATGATAATTTAAATTCTACTTTTCGTAACCTTTCGAATACATTAATGCATTAGCATATAACTTTAGCAGCTTTAGCTTCGTAACCAGTTGAAAGTACCTCTTTCGATACATATGGAAGTAACCCTTCCAAAACCATTGAAAGTACCCCTTTCGAAAACATTGGGTTTATACTTAAAACATTATTTGGGTCAAAGTGAATATAGTCGAAAGCATCTATTTCGAAACCATCTTTTATCTTATAAAAATATTGGGGAAAACTTGATCGCATTGACACCATCCCTTTCGAAAGCATAAAACATCCGGCTAAAACATTGGAAGGTTGGAGTCGAAACCCATTTCGAAACCATCACCTTTGAAACCCCCAACCCCTTTCGAAAGCTTTAGAAGTGGCTTAAACTTTATAAAACAAAGTATCTTCCAATAGCATTGATATCTTCAACACCATCGAAAGGCTATAAAACGGCAGGAGGGTATCGACTAGGTCGGAACCCCTTCTTTCAAAACATTCTTTTATAAGTAAGGAACCCAGTCGAAAGCAATCTTAAGTTATTGGAAACCCTTTCGAAACCCTTTTAAAACCTCTTTCGAAACCTTATGTTTCGACCCTGTCGAAGGCTTAAGAAAAAAACAAAGGCAGACACTTATCTTTTAAAAATAAACCAAGGTTCGACCCCTTCGGTAGCTTTGCTTTCGACACCCTACCTTCCGCCTATCTCCAATCCACTACTTACCATCATATTGATACCATGCGTATTGGTCTCGACATAGTTGGTTTCGAAATGGAAGAAGGCGAAAGCTACTATGTCGAAAGGTGCTTCCTATGTAGGCAGAACCACTTTTCTGAGCAAACCAGGTTTAATTCTTGTTTATGTAAACTTTTCTCTAACTAACCTGCCATGTGTCAACACCAGATTGGTTTCCTTAACATTTTAAAATTCTTTTTCAAAAATATTTGCCGCTAATCTAGATCTAAACCATGGTAAGTTAATCAAACCAACCCTTCCAATTTTTTGCAGAGAAGTCCCTCTTCTAAAACAATTTATTTTGCATAGGAAATCATTTTGGAAAAATATCCCAAAATTCCAAAAATTCACTTTAATCATGTTATCTAACATATCAAAATTCCAAACCCAAATTCTCAATATATTTTCCAAAATAAATTATAAACCCAAATAACCATATTTTCCTTTGAAAATTCATAATAATCTTTCCATAGCTTGGAAAATTCTCAAAATTGAAACCCAACTCCAAAATCATATTTCCCATAACATAAAATTTTCTCATGGCATTTAAACCTCTTTAAATCTCGATTTTGATGTAAAACCGTGCTAAATCTCTTTTAAAAAACCTTGTTTAAATCAAATAGGTCATGAATCAAGCATATCATCATTTAATATATCATGAAAACAAATTTATCCCTTAAATATGAAAATATATGATTTAAACCAAAAAAGAGATGGAATTATTATTCACCTTGCTCTTGATAAGGAGATTGGATTGAAATTGATTTTCCATAAGCTTGATTTTCTAGCTTTAATTTGATTTCCTCTCACTAAAACAAAAAGGGACTTTTGCAGCATTTTAGAATTGTTGTCATTATCATCCGCAGCGTTTCGAAGAACGCTATACTATGTCCTGCTGCAAAAGAGCACTAATATACCGCAGCGTTTCTGAAAAGTTGCTAAAAATGTTTATACCACAGCGTTTCTAAAATTTTGCTAAAAATGGATTCTGAAGCTTTTATAAAACGCTGCTAAAAGTTGTTAGTGCAGCGTTTTCTAAATATTGTGAATTCATTTAGCAGCATTTCGAAGAATGCAGTTAAAAATCATGCTTCAACATGTCGTTAATATAGCATCATTTATTAAACGCTGGAGTAATATAATGCAGTGTTTTTGCTGTTTTGCAGTATTTTGCTATTTTATTTTGCAGCAGTTTAAAAACGCTGCTGTATATCAAAGTTTTGCTTCATTTTTTTCATTTGCTGCAGCAGTTTTAAATCAGTTATAGCTAATGAATTCAATAACAAACTGCTCAATTTATAACACAATAATGGATATACTATGATATGATAAACAACTATAAAAATAAACATAATCAAAGCTACATCAATTTCATTAACTATAAAATTTAGTCATATACAAAATTATAAAAACCGTGTTTTAACTCAAATGTTAGCGACATAAAATCTTACAAAAAAAGTTTGTTAAAAGAGCATAATATAAATCAAGGAAAGCCCAAGCTCTTCTCCTTCAAAAGTTCAATATTCCTACAAGAAAAAAAAAGGGATAAACGGTGGAAGAATGTCATATAGTGCTTGGAAATGGTCATTCAACACACACAACAAGAATGGTTATTCAAACAATAACGACCTACATACTCATACTATTTCAATAGAGTTCATCAAAGTTTAACACATGCAATCAATCTAAAGGTATAATCCAAATATTTACCAAACATAATCCAACAACCAATTCATAAGCCCCATGCAACACACGGGCTTTCCACTTGTATACACATATAACGCCATTGATCTCATTAACCGGTACAGATAAAAAAGCAACAATGTATGACAAATAAACACATATGTATAGCAGTTTTATATCTATATATTAAAATAAATATACTACACCATGTCAATTAGACAATCCATGATAGTTTTCACTAAAAAAAGAAACAATACAAAAAAACAAAACTTAAATGTGCATTTCATTCTGTCACATTTTCTTAATTCATTTAGTCTCAGTTCTTGTGCATTTCATTTGTTTTCTATTTTCACATATTTTATTCACTGCTGCATCTAATTTTCATTCACTGTTTTCATTCTCTGCCACACTTCTTGTTTCTATTTTCATTTACTGTTACAGTTGCATATCATTTTAGCCTGCATTACTGTTTAATTTCATTCACAAAAAGGTTCCAAATCTACAAAAAAAAGTGCATTTCTTTGATTGCATTTCTTTTTTGTTCACATTTACATTTCTGTGTTCAGTTACACAAGTTGTTACAATATTCCTTTCCTGTCTAATTATCCTAATGTTGTTAAAATTTCAGTTTCTCCTATATAAATTTTTCATGTAAAATATGTTGTCGGTGTATTGCTTAAAGATGGTTAATGTTCCTTCAACATTTATTCACTTTATGAGTTATGTTATTGCACTAGGATCTCCAAACTTTCCAGTCCAGAATTATGTTTTTAGTAGAATTTTTTGTTTGTGCAATAGATATAATTGCCTATTCATTTAATGACTAACATAATCAATTGGTCATTGAACAATTAAGGGTTACTTAGTTGAGTTCTATCAAGTATCATTACATTAACTCGCATTATTTGAGGATTTGATGCGTTCAAAATGTGCAGAGAATGAGGTTTCTTTGAAATAGTGAAAATAAGTTTTGTTTAAGTTGAGTTGCGCGATTAAGTAACGGATACCGCATCTTGTTTTACATGATTAAAGTGGTAGGATTTTACTACCTACACATAGGCCAGGTCCTGTTATATTTATTTTTATTACAAATTAAAATAGTAGGTGGTTTATTGGTATGGGTATAGGCATCTAGGTTCAGTTTTTTGCCCTGAGTTGTAATTATATGTATCTTAACCTTGTTCAAAAAACTTAAATTCACTTTTAGCAGCCTATACACATTCAGAACTGTTGCAACCTATACGTATTATTTTTCTAGTTGTCCTGGTACCGACCGATGCTTCATATGGTCTTAAATAAATAATATATGATTTAGGTTTTGATGTAATATTTTTGAAGCTCATATTTTGAATCAGTAAAATCAGTCCGTAAGGCTGGTATATGCAACAGTATTAACAATAACAAATGAAAATCAAAAAAGTTCATTAAAATCAGACCAAGTATAATTTATTTATTTTTTAACTCAAACTGGTAACTAATTCAGCTATTATAGAATAGCAATATTTACTACTAATTTTAGTCGAGTTGGTCGGCAAAGCTTGATTAACATAGTTATATGCGAAGTAGAATAAACTAATTGACTAAAATTCCTAGCAGCTAATTTTAAATCATTAATTTTATTTGCTTCAGGAATTATTATAATTAGCACATGATTAGTATAACTCAACAGTTAAATTTAAATACTATAGATACTATATTTGTAGTATAAGATGCGTTGTACAGGTCAGAGTCTAGAGGCGATGTGTTTTGCCCTGTTGATGCACTAACTTGAGCCATGTAATTTTGCAGTAGTTAGTCATCGATATAAGAAGCCGGGATGAAGTTAGCCGTGTTTCAAAACACTCTATTGTTACTTCTCAATTTACAACCAACTTCTTTATTTTAAAATCACAAAGGATAAACTTGTTTTAGCAAGGAAGTTTGTAAACATAACAATAATAATCCAAATCAAACAGTTCATGAATTGCTTGCGATTGACTCCCAAAAGATTCAAAAAACACAGCTTTAGCCTTCTAATGTTCGGCTGAAAATGGGAGATTCATTAACCAAGTTTTTATTGTCGGTAGTGTTCCAACAACTTTAGCCTTCTAACGTTCGGCTTAGTTTATATCTACCAAATATTCTTCTTAATTTACAGTCTCAAATTTTGGATTATTCAATAATTATATAGTAGCAGATATGTGTGTACATTGCTACATTTATAATTATACTACCTAACTTAAGTTGCACAAAATCTTCCTTCGTAGTCCATGATGTAACCATATCTACCCAAACTTCTTTTGGTTATACATGGACATATCAATGAAAGAAAAATAAATATACTCAATGACAAAATAAATAATTAAATGTTCAAGATAAAATTTCCAATGTTCAGGATACACGTTCAGAAAAGATAACTATAGCAAAGTCCTTTATATATTGTGAGCAAACTATTATTTATTTTTCAGTTGTATATAGTTTGCGATGTTCAATATTAGAATGCTTCTTACTTGATGAAGTTAGAACATATATGTTCAATTAATTGAAATGTACCTAAGGTGTTATATATTCTAGGCAAACCGCTAATCGGAGTTTGCAAACTGAAACCAAATGCAAAGTGGTAGCAATGATAGGTCAAGAGTGGTCTCTCAGCAAATGCCAGAAGATAATCTAAGCCTCTACAACACAGACATTGAAGCAATATTATCTCAATATAATACCAATGAAATTATAATAAATGAATGCAACAGAAGCAATGTTCGAGACTTACCAAATGAAGAGACGGTAACAGAGAAAATAGCACATCTTGCACTCCAGATTTAAGTACACCCAAGCAGCACCTGATAAGGTGTAATATACAGCAAAGAATTATATGAAATGTTAATATTGCAAATTTATTTAATTAATTACAGCAAAGAAACGGTATTGTGAGGAATTTGGAGTGTTGTCTGTGTGTGTTTGAGTTGACAACATTCCCATTTTGTGAATTGAATCTATAGCGTTAGACTCATGTCCACCTAAGATACTATTATTTTCTAATTGCTCCTTGTTAATGATAGGCAATGTGTTCGACTGTGTAGCATATAATAAACTGGGATAGTTTTGATTGTCTGAACTTACAGTTTCAATGCAATGCTATTGATTAGGTATTTTAGCATAAACAACACAATGATATTATCGTGCATATTCAAAATATCATTTAACTTGCTAACACACTCTGTTCGCACAGGATGAAGATAGCAAGTATGAAAAGGAAAGCATCCAACAACAAAACAACATAGAACTACAAGTGGAAAGGATCACAGAAATGCATAATTATCAATATAAGTATTCTAAACATTGTACTGTTCTATGCATCTATTATAAAAGTTATTTATATTAACAACTGTAAACAAATTAAACACTTAATCACCTTTTGTTCTACATTTACAGTTCCATTTTCAAAGTAGTATATAAGCTCATCCACAATTACTACTCAACTGTTTTACTTAAACACTGTACAACATTAACTTTTTACTGCTTTTTAGCACATCCAGTTCACACTTCCTCTTTGTTCATCTCCGTTCTTGCATAAAGTACATATTTATATCCTCTAACTTTTTACAGAAAAAACAGAACTAATATAATGCACATGATATAAAACAAGCAATTTTAAAAAGTAAACAGAACTAATATAATGCACATTACACAATTAATTTAATTAATTGGGTTGCTCACACTTAACTAAAGGTTGCTATTTTAAAAAGTAAACAAGCAATTTGAAAGTAGTAGTAACAACAACTTAAAAAAAATAAGGTTCACAACAATACTTACTTTCCTCGCAAATTTATAATTTAAAATGGATAAAAGGAAGAGGAGAGTTAAATGCAATTGAGTAGTTTGGCTTGAAAACAATGTATATTAGATATCTCAGATGATGTTTAACATGCGACAATTGAACCAATCCACAATCAAAATCAAAATATAACTTACTAAAAGCATTAACAATATCTAATTGACCATTTCTCCTATTATATTATTTCAACACAAAGGGGTTATAGTGGCAGGCTTCTGCCTTCATGATTGTCCATATTTATCTTAATATAAATGTGTTTCATTCATGTACTATATATGGTATATCGTGCCCATAACAAATTCCCTAAATGGTAAAACAATCATTTGGATATTCAATTGAAAGTGTCCGAAGCTTATCCATATAATACATTGTAGTCATAAGTCCCAGACAAACCTGGACTGGTCCTTTAAAACCCTGGTAACCTACTGTTGAACAGAGCGCTTAACTCCGTCAATAGTCATCTGCATATATCAGACGGAAAGTGCAAAAAGAAATCAACATAAAGAAGGTAAGAATAAGAGAAACATGTATCAAGTGAAACATTTATACCTAAATGGCAGTTGAAGTCTCCAAAGCCAGAGTCTGACTAATATTTGCATTGCTCTTAAAGAAACTAACAATTTCATAAACTGATGCCTTCAAATACTTTTTAAGAAATATCCAAAAATTATCATCCATATCCTGCATGGGAATTAGGCAATAAACACTACTAAATCTGTTCATTTTTCTTTCAAAATTCTGCAGTGCTTTCTAAACCAAGTTGTGAGAGGGATTGAAATGCAATTATACGATACATTAGATAAAAACAAGTATACATACAAAAATATTAACTCACTATTAAAATTAACTACAACAAAAAAGTTGTTTGTTGGATTAATCATGTATCAGTCATGCAATTGTGTACTTACAATATATAGGTTCGGTATTAAAAATTATATTGTGAAAGTACCAGCCAATTGGTTTTTGTTCCACGATATTTGTAAATGCAAGAGTATCTAACTCTTGTCATTGATGATATATTCATGAAATATATGCACTACAATAATATTTTTATTCTTCCATGGGAATGGTTTGAATTTGGGATATGGTACGGGTATCAAGTACCTTTTAGCCTTTAGAATCCGAAGTAAGAAGCTCCATTTGAACAATCTGTTTGTACCAAAAATGGGCACAACACTCTTCGGAAGTTTTTGAAGAGATAAAAGTGAAGAAAGAAAATTAAAACTGAGGATTATCTAACAAAAACTCCAAATAATAGAAATGTAAAATGCAAAGACAAGCGATTTAGAGTGGTTCGGCGTTTTGCCTACGTCCACTATGAAGTTTGATGATTTTATTGCTCGATACTTGAAGAATACAATTTCTTATAATGTAGTACAACTGATTTTATTAGTTAAGTCTGAATATAAAGCAGCGGTGGTGATTTGGAGTAAATCTGGCAGAGTCTGGGCTCTCTTTAGCTCTTAAAATTGTCCGACCCCTTTTCTGAATGACCAGGGGCTTTATTTATAGGTGTAGGAGGCTGATATTTCGCCTAAATTTCGGGAGACCAGTTCTGGCATGTGAGGGGGCCCACATGCCCGCTTTCAGGAAATCCGGGCCCACTTTGAGATCGATTCGAAGTATATTTGAATCGATCAAGAATACATCCAATTGAGCTAAAATTTGGTGTGGACATTCTTCAACATGTGCTTAAGCTTCTGTGAAAATTTCATAGCATTTGGACTTGTAGAACTCCAGATATGATCGATTCAAGATTGTATTTTCGGTTGATGTACTCCGTTCGAATCGATCATCTTCGAATCGATAGGGTCGAGTCGATGGCCTGGTGAGTGAAGGCGTTGACGTGGCGCGTGTTTCTCGTATCGATCCGCTTATCACTCCGAGTCGACTGGGTCGACTCCATCATTCTCGCTACTTTGACTTAGTGGATTCGAGGGATATATCGATTCGAATGGAAGTCTGATTGTATCGATCATAGTGAGCTTTGGTCGATCGATACGAAGCTGTTGTAATAGGATGGATTCGAAGTAGAGCACCTTCATGGATTCAAAGGACTTCAATCTTTAGGGATACGAAGTGGAGTAGCTTCATGGATTCGAAGTGAGATATTTCCATGGATTCGAAGGACTTCCAAGTTTGATGGTTACGAACCAAATGGAGGCGAAGTTCCCTTCCTTTCAATCGATGCGAATGCCATCGATTTGAACTCTGGTTATACCGACGGATTCGAACTAGCGATGTCTTGGATGGATTCGAACAAAAACCCTGCCGATGGATACGAAGGAGACGACCATCGATGGATACGAAATTGTGGTCTTCCCCTTCATTTCGCATCGACCATATCTTGAGCATACGACCTCGGATTGACTTGAAACCTAGAACGCTGGCTTCCCTGGCTTTGCTTGTTATGTCTTGCTAATCGTGGCTTGATCCGGACTCGGACAAAATTCATCGATATCCATGACGAGTGACTCCTGGTTTTTAGTCAGTCCCTTGGTATCTCGGCCTTGCCAAAAGGCGGGATAACATTTGCCCCCTAAAGTACGTCTTGTGTAAACATGGCATGCTTTGAAAAGTTGCAGTCTTTCATGCTGACTATTTCTGATCAATTGGTTGCTTGACAGTCGTCTTTCAGTCGTTTTGTTGTAATCTTTTTTTAAACAAATGTTCAACCAGTGTGATTTTCTTTGATAGACACAGAAATCTTTGACAGATACGAAATCCTAAGTCGTACTGATGAGTCTTTGTTGCTGCAGGTCCAGTGCTGATGGATTCGAACCGATGGTTTCGAATCGATGGAGTCGAGTGTTTTTAAGGCTATCCTTATTTTGTACTTCGTATCGATGAACTTAGTGCACATTGGATGGATTCGAATTGATGGATATGAATAGTGGTTTCAACCTGGTGAGCGTAGACGTTGGTTTCGTCTTGGTCGAATGCTCAGGTTGATGGATTCGAATAGGGCAATTCGAATCGATGTGGTCGAATGATCTCTGGATCTATTTAACATTGTCTTCTGTATTGATTTGGTGGAGTCGAAGAGATGGATTTGAGGCGCGGCTCTATGCAGGTATCTGCCTCCATTCGAATCGATTATGGTTCTCTAGTTTATGGATTCGAATGGCTTGCTTCGAAACGCCCATTGGTTCCACCGGCTATCACCGGTTTCGTGTACTGGGATACGAATCGCCATGTAATTCCTATAAATACCGAGGCTATTCACTTTTCACTTTTTACTCTTGCCTTCGTCTTCCTGCATCTTTGAATCGATTTTAGTCTTTCAAGAACTCAAATAAACTGCTCTCTCCTTCGATTCAAACTAGCATCCCAGCTTTTTTTATCCAACTTCATACTTAGGTAGGCAATTTGACTAAATACTTGGAGATCCAAGATTCGAATCCTTTTACCATCTTTGTTCATGTCGACCTTGATTGGAGTCGAAATCGATTTGGGACGAAGAGTTTTTGTCATGGCATTCGCATCGATCTGGAAGCATGAAGTGGAGGATTGGAGGTCGGGTCGATTACAAAAGGCGAGGCTTCGTATCGATCCGTTGAGATCGATCGTGGAGCTGTCTCTTGTGATCGATACGAAACTTTTGCTCCAACGATCGATACGAAGTCTGTGCATCTTTAATAATGCAAAGTTCTATTTCCAAGATCGATTTGAAACCATTGTTAGCCCAGACTGATGATGGATACGAAACCCCGGGTTCCTTATCGATTCGAAATTCTGTTATGATCGATGCGAGGCATATCGATTCGCCCGAGATCGACTCGTGGACAATGCTTTTCTGATCGATTCAAAGTTAAAATCCCGGCTTCGATCGATACGAATAAAGGCTTATGGATACGAACTTTTATACGATTGATAGCATGATTCCGACGAGCTTCATCTCCGCGCATTTGACTTGAACTTTTATTGCGCACACTTGACTGCCCTTCGAAGCTCGTCGATGGAACTATAACTTAAAACCGCAACAACGAACTTTAACTTGGATCGACTGCTAACATCAGGATCTCTAATGTCTTTGCTGTCCGCAAACTTTCTCTATCTCTGTAGAATTTTTTCAAGTATTGCACTACACTACACTGCACAACACACTTTACACTACGGGATGCACGGGTTTATTGTTTGTTTAACACTGATTTCTGATAAGTTAGTCAGTTATGGAGTCTTCGAGCTCTCAACAGCAGGAGATTCAGAGTTCTCCTCCTCCGGTCCTTGTAATTCCAGATATCCCAGCGGATATAGTAGATCCAGCTCCCGACGAGCTACAAGACGCTATATTTATCGAGGATCCTATAAACTCCGTTCAATCCAACATCTCCGAAAACTTGTTGGGTAGGATATGCACAAGGCATCATATTTCTTTAGACGATGTGTTATTGCCGAGTTCCAGCGATAGACCTCACTGTCCACCCGAAGGATATACTGCCTTTTACCGACATGCTTGTGCGGCCGGAACACTCCCTCCATTCAATCAATACATTAGGGAGATGCTATCATTTCTTGGAATTGCTCCTTCTCAATTACACCCCAATGGGCACGCGCTACTGAACAGTGCGTTTATTGTATTTATGGAACATCTCTTCCGTCCTCCAAGGCCGACGGAAATCAGATATCTATTTAAATTCAAGAGCAGAGGTGATAGTCCGTCTTTTACATTTTTGGAGGCAGTGAGAAGTTGTTAAGTTATTACTGGAGCCTGGACCAGACTTAGTTACTTCAAGAATGAATGGTTCTATGTCCGGTGTCCTCCAGGTTTTGCCAGGCGATGGTTGTCTAGACGTAAGTGTCGTAACCTGTAGATGATTTCCTTGATTAACAGCTTTTTGGCATTGGTTTTGACATCTTGTTTCTCTTACAGCCTTTATCTCCAGACCCGATGGCGGGTATTACAAGGGCATAGTTCGAAGTCTTCAAGAAATTCCGAGCGAACTGAGACACATCGACTTGGTGTTGAATGACTATAACTTAAGAGCTCTCGGCTTGATTGAAATGAATCAGAGTATAGTCATCGAAGGGATGTCAAAGCCCGCCTCAAAGAAGAAGAAAAACAAGAAGAAGAAGAAAAAGAAAACGGTGAAGAAAACGCTCGGAGTCGTAATAACTGAAGTGAGTGACGAGGAAAGAATCCATATAGACGTGGAGTCGATGGCTGATCTTTCGGGCAACTTCGAAGAGTTGGGAGAGAGACGGAAAAGAAAGGCCGTCGTTTCCAAAAAATTCAAATCTAAGGGGTGGAAGTCTGTAGATGTGTCTCCTCCCACTTCCGGAGCTATAATTTCTGAGGCCGCCCTTTCTCATTCGAGAGATACTTTTAAAGGGCTTGATGATATCCCCATCCCGGATTATATATCGATTCCCCACAATTCCGGGTTGGAGGAATTTCAAGATGTTTTAAATATGAGCGAGCCCTTCCCTTTGAGTGCGGTCAACACTTCCGGTTGGTTTGGGGGTTTACACATTTACACACACTTCCACAGCACTACATGACTTTCGCATATTAAACATCGTTTTTGTAAGATCCTAAACTGTAGTTCCTTCTTATCGCAGGTGAGATGTCAGGTCGCGGATCCACTCTGGATAGGCTCCGCAATGTGCGCCGATCTTCTTCTTATTACGAGTCCTGTTGGAGGGAATCAGATAGGGACCACGGGCAAGGTTACACTAGCCAGGAGCGCTACGACAGGGATAGAGATTATTGGCTTGGCCGTTCTGGCCATGATCGTACTGACAGAGATCGGGGCCACAAGTACCGATCACGATCTCGTTCTCCTCCGCCTCCTAGGGCCCCCATAGATCTCCCTGGGCCTTCACAACAGCAACAGCCTTCTCAATCTTCAAGGCCCGAGACTCAGCGGCCAAGAGTTGAACCGCAGATGGCTGCCATCAATGAACATGCTCTGGTTGAACTAACGAGTGAAGGAGCCATCAAGCTTGCCCAAATGAAGAAGGACTTCCCAAAAATTTGCCTAGATGCATATGTCTTCCCTCCTCATCTCAAAAGAATTCCTCTGGATGCTGAGAACATCGCTCATGACTACATCCGTGACTTTTACGCTCAATACAAGGAGTGGTATAAGGCAGCCGTGAAGGCTTCGAAGGTAGCTTTTGATCGGGCAAAGGTTATTGAGGAGCGCGATGCTGACATTGCCAAGAAAGACCGCATCATCCAAGTTCTCCAATCTGAGATGGAGTCGTCTCGAAACTCTGAACTCTAAGCTCTTACAAAACATGATGATGTTGTGGCGAAGATGGCGAGGATGCAGCAGGCACACTATGCCTTAGTAGAAGGGATGGGCCACCGTTACACCACCGTCGTAGCTGAGCGAGATACAGCCGTTAAGGAGCTGAATGAGCTCAAGGCCAAATTTGCTGAAGTGGTGAAAGAAAAAGATGATGCAAACACCACAGCTCAGGAGGCATGCGATCAAGCCGTATCACTTCGAGCTGAACTTGCTGCGGCGGTGGCCAAGACTAAGTATGCGGAAGCAGAAATTCAGGAAAAGATTATGGTGGAGCGATCTAGGATGGAGGCTGATTTTGATGATCTCCTGGTCACATACAACGCCAATGTGCTGGAGCACAGAAATTTATCTTGGCTAGGAGATGACTCTATGATCTTGTATAATGCTTGGACTAGGCTGGTGGAGGAGAAGAAAGCGGCGCATCCAGATGAAGCACTGGATGATTTCGAACTTGAGATGCGCTTGCTTACTGAAGATGAGAGGAAAGTTCACCATGAGGCGGTGATTTCCGTGGCGAGAGAGAGGCTTGGTGCTCAATAGATAGAGACAGGTGAGGATTCGGGGATCGAGCATCACGGAGCAAGTGTTGGAGCCGTAATTCCGACATTGCCCGAAGCCATTGGTGCGGTCGATCCCCAGCCTGTCCCTGCTTACAATCCTGACCAGCCGCAATTGTCTTCCGCCGATGCTCCTGCCTCTGCACCTGCCCATGCTCCGGGTCAGGCTAAGGAAGGTATTTGAACGTTTCCTGCATACACTTAGTGTGATGATCCTGAAGTAATACACTTAGCTAACAATCTTTGCCTTTTCACATTTCAGTGACCGAAGCCGTTATCTCTGTGCCTCCTGCATCTCAAGTTCCATATCAAGCGCAAGGGGCTATCGTCACCGAGGCCATCATGACATCTACCGTGGTCGGCGAAGAAGGAGAAACGAGCATGTTGTCTTTTGACGCTCAGATGATTGAGGAACTTCTCAGTCAACCCAACGATCCCTTCGCCGATCCATCCTTTACCATGAGTGGGGTTGCTCCAGCTGTTAGCTCTTTTATGCCATGTACTAGCATGTCCAGCGCAGCCCAAGTACCTCGTGAAGATGAAATTTTGGCTGAGATTAGTGCTGAGATGGCAACGGTGACCGCCGGTATGAATCCGCCTGGCCCTGCCCCGCTAATGATGATATCGCCGGGCGGCACTGTGGTAATTGCGAGTGCTCCTGCCCCACCTCATGTTACTGCTCCTGTGCCTCCAGCTCCACCCTCCAAGAGAATCTCTGTTGCCTCAAGCTCCGAGGAAGATGTGGACATTATGTCGCCATCGGAGGACAAACCGGAGAAGAGTAAGAGAGTGAGGAGGAAGTCGGGTAGTGGATCCAGTGGGGCTACCCCGAAGAACAAAATAAGGAAGAAGAAAGATTGAACTCTTCCTTTAGTTTGCTATTGCGTTCGGGGGTAGTGTTTTGTTTTGTTGACTTTTCTATAGTCGTGTATAGATGTGGATTCGGCTTCCACTGGTAGGAATTTTTTGAACCAACTTGTAATCAGATTCTTTTTGTTGATAATGGAAATGAAAACATATTCTCTTTTGTCTTCAATTCAATATTTGCTTTGGTTCTGCCCCTAGTCTTAGGGATAAGCACGGAGTTGATGTAAGTTTATACTCCGTCTTGCATTCTGGGAATACAGAGTTAAATAAATGTTTATACTCCGTCTTGCACTCTGGGAGTACAGAGTTAAATAAATGTTTATACTCCGTCTTGCACTCTGGGAGTACGGAGTTAAGTAAGTGTTTATACTCCGTCTCGCACTCTGGGAGTACGGAGTTAAGTAATGTTTATACTCCGTCTCACACTCTGGGAGTACGGAGTTAAGTAAATGTTTATACTCCGTCTCGCACTCTGGAAGTACGGAGTTAAGTAAGTGTTTATACTCCGTCTCGCACTTTGGGAGTACGGAGTTAAGTAATGTTTATACTCCGTCTCGCACTCTGGGAGTATGGAGTTAAGTAAATGTTTATACTCCGTCTCGCACTCTGGAAGTACGGAGTTAAGTAAGTGTTTATACTCCGTCTCGCACTCTGGGAGTACGGAGTTAAGTGAATGTTTATACTCCGTCTTTCACTCTGGGAGTACGGAGTTAAGTGAAGGATTGTCGTGTATCAACCCATTTTTAGCCCGACGTGATGGCTTGCCCCCGAGCTCGGGTTTCATTTAGCGAGTGGTCGATCGTATCATAACCACTCCCTACTTGAATAAATTCCACTGCGTGATGGAATTTAGCTCTTCGTGCATCATGATGTTGTACATTGTATTTAATGAATCACAGCTCTGGCTCGAACAGATGGCATTTTATTTCTAAAATAAGAAAATATGGCAAAGTCAGTTGCCTTATTACAAATTCTAATTCCGAAATGCAAAAGTAAATTGCTAAATGGAAAAAATATAGTAAAATAAATAAAGCCTGTCATATGTAGTAGCGACGGAGACTCTCGCTTTTCCAGGCCCTTGGCAAAACAAGACCGTCAACGGTCGATAGTTTGAATGTGCCATCTTCGAGTCTTTGTGTAATCACGTATGGTCCTTCCCAATTTGGTTTCATGTGTGAAGGAACCGGATAGATTCTCTTGAGAATGAGATCACCGAGTTCGAAAGTTCGGGGTCGAACTTTGGCATTGTACAACCGGGCGACTCGACTCCGATATGCAGCAGCTCTCAAATCTGCCTCTTCACGCTTCTCATCCAGTAGATCCAAAGATTCAGCAAGCAATATAGCATTTGTTTTCGGATCATAATAAGTCATGCGATGGGAAAACACTTCCATCTCGACTGGAATAATGGCTTCCGAGCCATAAGATAAGGAGAATGGGGTGTGTCCGGTTGCGGTCTTGTGAGTTGTTCGATAAGCCCATAATGCCATAGGAAGTTCATCAACCCATTTGCCCCTAGCCTTTTCCAGTCGTTTCTTTAGGATGGATTTTATAACTTTATTGACAGCTTCAACCTGACCGTTTACTTGTGGATGTGCAACTGCCGAGAATTTTTTGTGGATATGAAACCGTTGACAGAAATTCTTGAACTCTGAACTCTCGAATTGGGCTCCATTATCGGTGATGATGGTATGCGGGAGTCCAAATCGACAAATGATATTGCGAACTACGAAATTTATTACTTTCTTTGTCGTGATTGTTGCGAGAGCTTCGGCTTCAGCCCACTTTGTGAAGTAGTCAACGGCGACGATGGCGTACTTCGCACCACCTTTTGCCAGGGGTAGAGCGCCGATGATATCGATCCCCCACATAGCGAATGGCTAGGGACTGACCATTTGCGTTATCTCAGTAGGCGGGGCTCTTGTAATTCGGGCGTGTTTCTGGCACTTATCGCACTTTCTGGCATAGTTTGATGCATCTCGATTCACCGTCGACCAATAGTATCCATATCGGAGTATTTTCTTAGCGAGAGCTTGTCCACCGGTGTGATCACCGCATTCTCCTTCATGTACGTCATGTAACACTCGTTTAATTTCATCGTGCGCGATACACCGTAGGAGAGGAACATAATAACCTCTTCTATACATGATTCCGTCCTGAATGATGAACCGTGAAGCTTTTCATAGAATCTGCCTTTTCTCATTTCTATACTCAGGCAATGTCCCATTCTCAATGTAATTTCGATATGGAGTCATCCACGATTCTCTACTGGGAGCGGTCTCAAACACAAAATTCGTCCCTATTTGATCAATGCTTGGGGAGGACAAAGTTTCGACGGGGACAAGTCCCATTTGTTGTGCTTCACCTGTGTTGGCTAACTTCGCCAATGAATCGGCTCTTTGATTGCGATCTCGTGGTATATAATAAATGGCATAATAATCAAACTGATTCAGTACTTCCTGAACTCGAGCTAAGTAAGCAGCCAGCCTTCGGTCTCTTACTTGATACTCTCCCCGTACTTGACACACAACTAATTGTGAATCACAATAAATTTCCACAGCGATAATTCTCAGATCTCTGGAAAGTTTTAATCCAGTTAATAGGGCTTCATATTCAGCTTCATTATTGGTTGCGTGAAAATCAAACCTCAAAGCATAACATATAGATCGGCCTTCGGGAGTTATAAGTACAACACCAGTTCCCGAACACCGGTTGTTTGATGCACCATCTGTATACAGCTTCCAGATATATTCGGGGGATTCACTGGTTTCGGGCAAGTCCTCTGGAACGGTAAATTCAGCTATGAAATCAGCTAGGACTTGTCCTTGGATGGCTTTCCGTGGAGCGTAAGCGATATCAAATTGACTCAGTTCAATGTTCCACTTGAGTAACCTACCAGACATCTCAGGCCGCGTGAGGACCTGTCGTAACGGCTGATCAGTATACACAGTAAGAGGATGAGCTTGGAAATAGGGGCGAAGCTTTCTTGAGGCAATGACCAGGCAATAAGCCAATTTCTCCAATCTTGGGTAATTTCTTTCAGCTCCCGTTAACCGTTTACTAACATAATAGACCGGTTTCTGCACTCGGTCTTTTTCTCGAACCAAAGCAGCGCTGATTGCATGCTCCGATACTGCCAGATAAAGGTACAACTGTTCGTGGTCAATCGGATTTGACAGGATCGGCGGTGTGGAGAGATGTTGAATCAGCGATCGGAATGCGCCTTCACACTCCATGGTCCATTCAAAGTTTTGCTTTCCCTTCCGAATCAGATCGAAGAAAGGAATGCATTTATCAGTGGACTTTGAAATGAACTTGCTTAATGCTGCTACTTTCCCGTTGAGACTCTGGACTTGCTTTATGGTCCTTGGAGTTTGCAAGTTCCTTATTGCCCAGATCTTTTTGGGATTTGCTTCTATCCCTCGAGCGTTAACGATAAATCCGAGGAACTTTCCGGAGGCGACGCCAAAATGACACTTTAGTGGATTGAGCTTCATTCCGTATTCCCGAAGAATGTAGAACATCGAATTTAAATCTCTGACATGATCTGTGGAAAATCAGGACTTTACTAACATGTCGTCCACGTAAACCTCCATGGTCTTCCCGATCTGATCGGCAAACATCCGGTTGACCAAGCATTGGTATGTTGCTCCGGCATTCTTTAAACCAAAAGGCATGACTCTGTAGCAATAGAGTCCCAAATCGGTCATGAAACTGGTATGTTCTTGATCAGGCAAATGCATAGGTATTTGGTTATAGCTAGAATAAGCATCCATAAAAGATAATAATTCATGCCCAGCCGTTGAATCTACGAGCTGATCGATTCGAGGAAGTGGAAAACTGTCTTTCGGACAAGCCTTGTTTAAGTCGGAGTAGTCGACGCAAGTTCTCCATTTCCCATTCGGTTTACGAACCAACACGGGATTCGATACCCATTCTGGATACAAAGCATCTCAGATGATCCCATTTGATAGTAACTTATCAACCTCCTCTTTAAGGGCAGCAGATCTCTCTGGATCCATACCACGCCTTTTCTGCTTGACCGGAACATGACGTAGATCAATATTCAGGGAGTGACTTGCGATGTCCGGTGAGATCCCGCACATGTCAGAGTGTGTCCAGGCGAATACATCGAGATTTGCCCGGAGAAATTCAACCAATTTCTGTTGTGTCTATTTTCCTAGTTGAGATCCAACTTTTAGCACTTTTGAATCGTCATCCTCACTGACTGGGACGTCCACAGTCAGTTCGGCAGGGGAAGCTTGATTCTCTTTAGATTCGTCTTTATCTTCGTTGTCTTTAGGGTCAAGATCTTTAAGGAATTGGTCGTGGTGCCCGAGCCGGGGCCCAAGCGCTAGTTGTCAATCATCAACAAAACGGACGCAGAGAGATTCCTCTACGCCCTTTCCTCTCTCCTTTCTCTGCGCCTCGTGCAGTTCAGCCACATAACAGGCTCTTCCAGTTGCCTGATCTCCTTGAATGACTCCAATCCCGTGATCAGTGGGGAACTTCAGAGTCAAACACCATGGGGCAATGGATGCCCTGAATTCAGCAAGGGCCGGTCGGCCCAAGAATGCATTATAAGGTGAATCGATGTCCAAAACAACAAACTATAACAGTCGGACTCTCCGGCGCTCTCCAACTCCCAACTCCACTAACAGTTCCACCACTCCAGTGGGTATTGTAGCACTTCCGTTGAAGCCGTGAACTCGAGATTGGCAAGGTTTCAAGTCCTTCGCTTCCATTTTCATTAGATTATAAGCCCGTTTGAGTAAAATGTTTACAGAGCTCCCACTGTCGACCAGGATCCTCTTCGTCCAAGCAGGACCAACCTAGGCAGATATGACCAGTGGGTCGATTGTTGGGGCTTCGATTTTATCAGCGTCTCTACTTCTAAATATGATGTCATCAGACATTGTCTTTTGTTGCTTAGCCGGAGTTCCATCTTCATAATTACTGCAGCATTCGAAGTCTGCATGCCTGATAGAACTAGCATACGACTCCATTTCCCTCCAACTTCTGTCTACCGGATGGGGACCACCACTTATTGTATTTATAACTAGCCTTCCGCCCGTACGAGCGGGTTCCTCTTGTCTTTCTTGATTTTGTGCACGATTTTGATTCGAAGGGCCCGCACCGCCAGGTTGCGGCGCATGCACAAATTAATCTAACTTTCTCTCCCTGATCAACTTTTCTATGAGGTCCTGTAAATGTCGACACTCGTTGGTATTGTGGCCGTAACTTTCGTAAAATCTACAAAACTTTCCTGTTTGAATCTGCCTCTCTGATGATTGCTTCGGAGCAGGCTTCTTGTATTGCACAGTGTTGGAAGTTTTTAGATACACATTTTCCAACGATGTATTCAATGGTGTGTAATTATCGAACATGGGAGCCCTACGCCGTGGGCCTTGATTTGGATCTCTTTTCTTATCCTGACCATTGTTACCTCTTGGCTGAGTTTGGTTGTTCTATATATTTAACTGAACTTTCCCAGAGTTGTCACCGGACTGCTTAACTGCTACGTTACTTTGTATTCCTTCACTTATGAGCCTCGCATCGTCCTGCTTCCTAGACTGTTTCACGTCCTCTTGCCGTAAGAATTGAGCGGCTTTGGAGTAGAAACGACCTAACGATGCGGGTGGTTTTCCAGCTAACCAATTTCCAAACTCAGAATTGGGATCAATCCCTTTAGTTAATGCCATCAAAATCGAGTTATCGTTGAGATTACTAATCTCCACACATGCCGCATGGAATCTCTCTAAATATCGTCTGAGTGTTTCCCCATGGGCTTGGGTAACACTAGATAGGGTGTTAACATCTTTAGGTCTAGCGACATGCATGCGAAATTGTTCTACAAATTTCTTAGCCAGTTGATCAAATGAAGAGATAGATCTAGGTGGTAATCGCGTAAACCACATTGTTGCGATTCCTCCCAAAGAGATGGGGAAACTTCGGCACTTTACTGCATCGTCAGCCCTTGCGGCGCTCATTGACCACTCATATTTCAAAATATGTTGACTGGGATCAGAATTTCCTTCGTACATAGGGAGAGTTGGCATTCTGAATCGCCGAGGAGGATCGGCGTATAGTATCTCGTCTGTGAAAGGAGTGTGACTACGAGAAATTCCCCAATCGTCATTGGTAAGGCCTTGGCTTTTGCGGATCATCTGACATATCATGGTTGAGATATCGGGCATCGCTACATTTTGAGCCTGCTGAGCTAAGGTGTGGTCGGGTTCCACAACGCGAGCTTGGACCGAGCGCTGTCGACGGTCCAAGTTTCGCCTCCTTGGCTCAGCGTGTTCCGGGACGTATGGTTCAGGAGTACGCCCACGCTGATGATTATTCGGGTTTGAGAGATTTCGGGTATCAACCCTTGTTTCTACCGTGGCAACTGTGACATGATTGTCCGTGGTATACTGTGGAGTAGGGCCTCCTCGTGCTGAGGGCCCGGCCTGGAAGCTGGTCGATGGCCCCGCCCTTAACTGTCCAACGGTCAACGCTGGTTGATATCCGGTAGTTTTTGCATGACTCCCGTCTAATCGGGGACGGGTAGATCTGTGGTGATAGTCAGATGAGGCAGAACTTTCAGTAGATGAATGGGAGATATCATCCCTCATGGACCTTCTGCGGCCTTGGCGGTTCAGTTGGTTGGTCAATTCAATATTAGCACGCAACTGTTCAACCAACTGTTGCCGACTTTGAGTCAATTCATGGAGCAACACATGGAACTCTTGTCTGGTGACTGGCCCAGACGGATCCAAATAAGCAGTGTTGTCTTGATTGGATGGCTGCTGTTGTGTAGGATTCTGTCCATCCCTACCTTCTTGACCAGCAGCTGTAGATGCAGTTCTTGTACTAACCATCTTGAATGATGGATTCCTTTCCTAGACTTTATGCAAATCTGAATAGAATGGAAGGACTCTAGATTTGAGATCTGGATCTTCCTCTTGGATTTATGCAATCCGGTATCGATAGTAGATCCAAGGAGCAGGAGAAAAACTGGTTTTTCTCAGTGAAAGCACCAAAGTGTTTGTACCAAAAATGGGCACAACACTTCGGAATTTTTTGAAGAGATAAAAGTGAAGAAAGAAAATTAAAACTGAGGATTATCTAACAAAAACTCCAAATAATAGAAATGTAAAATGCAAAGACAAGTGATTTAGAGTGGTTCGGCGTTTTGCCTACGTCTACTATGAAGTTTGATGATTTTATTGCTCGATACTTGAAGAATACAATTTCTTATAATGTAGTACAACTGATTTTATTAGTTAAGTCTGAATATAAAGCAGCGGTGGTGATTTGGAGTAAATCTGGCAGAGTCTGGGCGCTCTTTAGCTCTTAAAATTGTTCGACCCCTTTTCTGAATGACCAGGGGCTCTATTTATAGGTGTAGGAGGATGATATTTCACCTAAATTTCGGGAAACCAGTTCTGGCATGTGAGGGGGCCCACATGCCCGCTTTCAGGAAATCCGGGCCCACTTTGAGATCGGTTCGAAGTCCATTCGAATCGATCAAGAATACATCCAATTGAGCTGAAATTTGGTGTGGACATTCTTCAACATGTACTTAAGCTTCTGTGAAAATTTCATAGCATTTGGACTTGTAGAACTCCAAATATGATCGATTCAAGATTGTATTTCCGGTTGATGTACTCCGTTCGAATCGATCATCTTCGAATCGATAGGGTCGAGTCGATGGCCTGGTGAGTGAAGGCGTTGACGTGGCGCGTGTTTCTCGTATCGATCCGCTTTTCACTTCGAGTCGACTGGGTCGACTCCATCATTCTCGCTACTTTGACTTAGTGTATTCGAGGGATATATCGATTCGAATGGAAGTCTGATCGTATCGATCATAGTGAGCTTTGGTCGATCGATACGAAGCTGTTGTAATAGGATGGATTCGAAGTAGAGCACCTTCATGGATTCAAAGGACTTCAATCTTTAGGGATACGAAGTGGAGTAGCTTCATGGATTCGAAGTGAGATATTTCCGTGGATTCGAAGGACTTCCAAGTTTGATGGTTACGAACCAAATGGAGGCGAATTTCCCTTCCTTTCGATCGATGCGAATGCCATCGGTTCGAACTCTGGTTATACCGACGTATTCGAACTAGCAATGTCTTGGATGGATTCGAACAAAAACCCTACCGATGGATACGAAGGATACGACCATCGATGGATACGAAATTGTGGTCTTCCCCTTCATTTCGCATCGACCATATCTTGAGCATACGACCTCAGATTGACTTGAAACCTAGAACGCTGGCTTCCCTAGCTTTGCTTGTTATGTCTTGCTAATCGTGGCTTGATCCGGACTCGGGCAAAATTCATCGATATCCATGACGAGTGACTCCTGGTTTTTAGTCAGTCCCTTGGTATCTCGGCCTTGCCAAAAGGCGGGATAACACAATCTGATTTGGCTACAACTTGAAAATCCAATAATGAGACGGCAGAATTAGACCTTGATTTTGTTAAGTGCGTAGATAGCTGAAGCAATCTGCGCAAATATGCATCCGAACCACGATTCACAGTATCAACAACAGAATCTTCAGGTGCAACGAAACCTTGTTTCTTCAGTTTAGCTTCCAAATACTTTTCCAAATCACTTGAATCTGGGAGTTCATTGTTTTTTTTTTGACAAATACCCACTTCACTGTGACACACTACTTTATACTGAGATTTAGAAGGAATGTTATCAAACATTAACCTAAAGGAGTAGTTATTGGGTTTCTACTTTGATAACCTGGACTGTTTTTCTTCTGGTCAACATCCTTACCATCTTCAACTGATATAACTTCTAATGGAAATTTGCTACCATTAGATAATATTACAGGACCATTTTGAATATCACAAGGATTAGAGAATTCTAGTATGTTACTATTTGGATTTTTTCCAAACTACTTGATGCTAGATCAGCACTTTGTACACTTACAATGCCTTCATAGTTTGTGTACTCCATTATGTTTGAGGTTGAGGTTGATATTGTGTATCAAATGATTTCTTTTTCTTGTAAGTAGTATTTTTTAACAGATGTGGCTGGCCTCTCACAAAATGGTTGTTTGTGTACTCCATTACTTTTGGATTGCTCCTTAATCTTGTTCTATCTGGAACTTTTCTGAACCCCTGTTTCGACATTAAAATGCGAATGAATGAATTATGGTGGATTCTACGCTTAGAGATTCATAGGGGTATAGGCGAGATAGCACAACATTATGTAAAACAAATCTCAATTCATAGAAAATTCATCAACTTTGTAAAAGCAATTTGCACAAAACAAGTTGATCAAATGAAAATTTTATATGATTTTTTGCACAAAATATAGTAATCCTAAAGGCCAAAGAATTATGTTAACACACGTGAATCCACGTTTAGTTTGGGTCCTTTTTCAGGATTTCTCCAAGTTGTTATATACATTAATAATCCTAAAACTAATGCATTATAGGTTTAGCATATTCCATGTCATTTTTGTTTTTTTCCCATTAATTGGCCAGCTTCTTTCTGCATTGTTTAATTGATATTATCATTTTTTTAAAGAATCTGAGATGCTCGTGTTCATTTGTTTGTGCAAAAATAACCGATTATGTTCTGATGGCAATGTGTCAGATTGTTGTGCAGTGCACATTACTTTTGTCCCTAAGATAAAATAAGTTCCGCTCTAAAAATTTAGCTACTGTATGCAGTAAGAAGAAGAATGTAATGTTTAGTTAACATAAATGAATTTTAGAATCGAACTTTAGCATGATGATAACACCCTACTTGGCAGCAAATCAGTATTGGAATGAAACATACCATACCTCTTTTCTAACATACACGATCCATGGCCATCTAATTCTAAGAATATAACATAAAAGATGTTACATATGTCTTCCTTTTCGACATTGTTGGAGCATTTCGCTCCCGTTGTTTATAAAAGATGTAAAAAAAATCTAAATTCATAGTAAATTCATTAACTTTGTAATATCATTTCATAGTAACTTAAGTATGCTCGCATTAGATGTGATATTTACAACACGGTCTAGACAGAAGAACGTTTTCTTTCCGTTGCTTCCTAGCTTTTGTTTCAATGTATATTAAATACCAAACGTAAAACAATTGACTTAAAATTTTACTTTTAAATATCATTTATAAATAACTCCATACATTATCCCACTCTCTCATATGTCTGCTATACATTAAATTACATTTCTACACCTACACACTTTCACTGATTCCGATGTAGTATGCCTAAACAAAAAAAATCAATAATTAATAATTAAATTTTATGGTCTTCCAAGTTGTCCACATTTCTTGCCATAGCAGGGGCCATGGAGCTTGCACCCACTAATCGAAATATCTAAACCGGAGAGTGAATTGTTGATAAATTCAATTTTTAAAGAAGAACTGGTAGGTCTAGTTATGGTAAGTCAAAAACACTATTGTTGGCAAGGACTAATAATAGATAAGTCCAGTTGTGCTAAGTCATGGTTTTATACAAAAGAATTCATAAACAGTGATAGAACAATTACTAACATTTCCTTTTGCAATTATTAAAAATTAGGTAGAATAATGTTGAAATGGAGGGAGATCGACAGTCTTAAGAGAATATTTTTCAACTTGTGACCATCAGCAAACACATTGTGATCTCAACACAAACTAACATGGGTGCAAATGAAGTTGACGATGATCCTACTCCCGTCAATATCTATAGCCTCAAATTCTACTCTCGAAGGCATTTGGGAGGGAGATCTCCTATCAAGTGAGTGGTCTGTCTGATCCACCCAACCTACCCGTCCCACCATATGAATTTATTCCGAGTAAGCCTGCTTTTGATTATATGGATACTTCGTCTTCGAGTTGACATCCTGTTCGAGCTTAGTTTGCTACTCATTTTAACAAAATACGTTTAGATACTGTATTTTACAAGGGCATCCACGAGGTGGTAGGATTGCTGGGTAGAAGGATACGTTCAGATACTGTATTTTTTATTATAAAAAATTATACCATTCTCACGCTCTTCACCTTCCAGCTGAGTGTCGAAGTATTCCTATTATTCTAGTTCCTTCTTTGCTCTCTCTACATCGTTCAGTTTTTTTAGTGTTTCTAGATTACAATGCTCTATCAATGCTTTCTGAAATGTTTCTATGGTAGGATCCAACTCCTTTGAAGTCTTTGCCAGTTTCACCAATTCCCTTCCTTTTCTGGTCAACACTCTTTCTATCATCTTAAAGTCTGAACGAAGCTCTCTCCATCCCTCCACTGCTTTGTCACAGTCTTTGATGCACTCCTCATACTATTGCACATAAAAAATAAGCATTAATCGAGCTATAATTAGTTTGGAGCAATTAACCATTTAATACAAAACTGAATAATTTTATGACTCATATACAACCAGATCACAGTTACAAGCCAAGAGTGGCAACCTACCGAAACAGAATGCTAAGCATAGTTCTATCATGTGCCGCTACTTAAGGAAAAACTAATCATAGACAAGGTGTGTTTAGTTCTCTGATTTATCCCTAAAACAGATTCTCTCACATTCCTACTATTATTTCCACGTATTGAATGTTTGTTTACAAACCACAGTTATACACAGATAGCCATGGTACAAAATGCATTCCAATAATGTCTCACTTAACCACTTTAGATAAATACGCACACCCATAAAGTTGTTTCAATAATACATGGAAATAATGAAGTAAATAAAGCAATTCATAGTTGCCTTATTGGATAAACAAAGCACTGGGCTTTCTTACTTGCAAGTTTTCTATATGAGAATGTAAATGGTGCAGCTTTTAAATTTTAAATGTAAGTATTAATCTTTTTTCTTGGATTCCTTTAGTACAGGTTTGAACAAAAATTACACGAATTTGAGCTCCAACTGACTTTTAAAGAAAGACATTACTGTTAAAGTAGATAACAATGGATATTTGAACCCAAAAAAAGAATTGAAAAACAATTGAAAGAGAGCATAATGAATGTTCCAAGATAGAGATATGCATTGCCAGCTACTCTTTCAATTCTTCCTTGCCATTGTCCATGTTGATGATGTCTATAAAACAGACAAGCCAAATCAATCATCAGTGAAACTTTTTTTCATATCAATCCATCAAACAAAAAGTGACAAAAATACCTGGTAACTCCTCTATATATAGAAGCACCTCTAGAGAACCCACTGCTCTTTCTATTGAGTATAAAAATATTGGTCAATTAAAATGATTCATAACACAAGTAACAAGAATTAATAATAAAACTGAAAACTGTACCCATTTTCTAAGGGATGCAACGAACTCTTGATGAGTCGTGTGTTCATTATCTCTTCAAGTTCTTTTTCATAATTGTATACCTGAATACGTGAATAAATGTATTTAATTTGTATCATTCAATGTTTGTTAGCACCAAAATTGGTAGCTAACACCCTAAGAGAGATTTGTGTATAGAGGTTAATGAAGACAGAATATTGAAATAGAGGAATGTATGCAAAATTAACTGCAGAAACTAGAACACCAGATTTATAGTGGTTCAGCGTAACTGCCTACGTCCACTTTGAGTTTAATCTTTATTGCTTTTTCAAATAATTGAATACAGATACAATCCGTACACCAACAACTTGAATACAAGTTCTAACTGAAAAGGAATGAGTCTTGAAAATGGCAGAGTCTCCCTAGTGTTCTCCAAGAAAGGTCCTTTTTCACTGCGCCCCTACCCCTCTATTTTTAAGCGAAGATAGGCTGGACTTTCCTCACGGGTCCAGGAACAAGGTATCTTGGCCCACAGTAGGTGACTTCTGCGCACCGAGCCAGGCATGCCGAACGAGTCATGCCGAGCGAGAAATGCCGGTCGATAATTGTTTGGTCGATCATCAAGTGACTCTAAGTAAACCCTCAGGAGAACCGAAGTAAGTAGTGAGTTGACTCGAAGCGAAGTCATGTCGATCGCCCTTACTTTGTCGTGGGCCTGACAACTTGTTAACACCTCTAGTATGCACCGAGCCAGGCATGCCGTACTATCATGACCGGGCGTAGTTGCCGAGTGAGGTATGCCGAGCGATATATGTCGAACGACGACACCCTCCTCACGGTTGAATGTTGATCCTCTCTTTAAAGCCGAACGACATCCAGGCCGAACCACACGCCTATGCCGAAAGGCATCCAAGCCGAACCACATGCCTATGCCGAACGGCATCCAGGCCGAACCATACGCCTCTGCCGAACGGCATCCAAGCCGAGCCTCACGTCTATGCCGAATGACATCTAAGCCGAGCCACATGCCTATGACGAACGACATTCAGACCGAACCACACGTCTATGCCGAACGGAATTCAGGCCGAATGAAGTTTATATGCTTAAAGGTGTGCTTGCATAACGAGCCTCTCGTAATCGAGCCAAATAGCCGGGTAACATTTGCCCCCCAAAGTGTGTCGCATGAGGCAACACGACACGTTTTGAGCCAATATCCAATTCCTACTATCAAAATTTGAATGTGTTCAATGAAGTTCAAAACACGGCAGTCCTTTGTACAGTCCCAAATATATTGTCTCCCCTTCTTTCTTTTATACATCAGCAAGGGGTCCTTCGGCATATAGATACCAAACCACTTGTCAGAATTGCTTACCGACCCACTGAGTCTTGACCGGGCCACTGGTGAATGCCTGTTCACCTCCCCTTCTTCACATATAAAAGCCAACACTTCTCTCCTTTTTTCTCTTTACTTTTGCTTCGACTCTACAGGATCTCACAATCTTCCTTCCTCCAAACTTCAGCTACCTCTTCGATCTTCCTCCTTCATCTTTAGCCCAGTACATTTTCTCCTCAACTCCCCCGATAACAAATCTAAACGAACTTCAATCCAAAATCCAACAGCCCCCAAGCTTCGATTCATTCTCTTAGGTACGAATTCTACATCCAACCGATTTTTCCGAATTAGGGGTTCTGCGTGAGGCTCGAGTTCGCGAGCATTTCTCAGTAGAAAATGTTGTAGACGAGGGAGGTAGAATTGGACATAGGTTTTTTGTCAAGCCACTGAGTAAGGGAGAGTGGTCGCTAGGTTTGTGAGATAGGGCTAAGGGTGTGATTGAAGCTACTCGGTAATCAGGGAAAGAGAGAGGAGAGAGGACAAGCGAGTCTGTATTAGCATTTTGGGTGGATGTCTGTTGCTCGGTCATCCCCTCGTGCGAGTAATGCTAAGAAGGTAGTGGAATGGGATGTCATTCGGTTTAGGTAAAGAGAGTGTTGAGGCGATCTGAGGAAGTGAGGTGGAGGTGAGTGAGTGGGTCGGTATCTCCGATCCAGAGCGTCGTTCGGTTGTTAGAGAGATAGGAAGTGAGTGAGAGTGAGTGGGTCGGCTTCTCTGGTTTAGAGGGTCGTTCGGTCGTATACTTTAAGAGTCGCTTGGCACTAAGCCTTGAAGTAGGCAATGACAGCCAAAATCATTCCAACTTGAACACAACATATGTCAAGTCCACTTATCTACCATGCCTAATCATAGGACTATCAACAAGGACAAGAACTTAAGCAAACAAGCATATCGAACTGATTCGGACTGATAACTTCACGATTGAAACCATAATAAATGTGAACTTAAAATTCTGTAAAGAGAGCAACTTAAAGCTCGTCGTGCTGCACTTTACTTTTCAGAACCCTAATTTATTTATATTCTTTATATGAACCATCACACTAGTTCACACAAAACACGGGGGAAGCACTTTTGTCGTTATGACTAATATCAATTGTCTTTCAAGTATAGTTCAAACAGGAGTTTACTCAACTTTGGCGTTTGTTAAAGATGTCTAGAAAGTTGAGCTCCACCACAGTTTCAGATAAACCCGGGGCCAAATTCTCAATAGGATGTAGTGGAAACTTTGAATCCATCGACGGCTCCTGCACAAAATATCCCGAGTCCAACGACTGCGACTATTGACTTAGCTCCTGATGCCATAGATGCAGCAATTTTCCTAGACAATCCAGTCGATTCTCAAGCTTCGAGAATCAACGAAAACGCTCTTCGCCGACTATGCTCAATCCCTGGAATCCTTTTTGATGACGTGCTGGTTCCATCGGGACAAGATCGTCCCCACCTGCCCCCAGCCTGGTATACGGCTTGCAACAAATTCATGTGCTGGGTTGGTAGTGTGCCACCTTTCAGCTCCTTCCTTCGTGATGTGCTGCAGTATATGGAGATCGCCCCAGCACAACTACATCCAAATAGTCATGCATTCCTCTATGGCACGTGTATTCTTTTCATGAGTGTTCTGCTCAGACTACCCACACCTGGGGATATCCGATACATTTATCATTTTAAGAGACGGTCCGATAGCCCATAACTTGACCCCTTCGAGAAACATAATAGCTATGACCCAAAAGACCCTGGACTTAAAATTCACGTTCTATCTCCTATTCTAGAAGGAAAAACTCCCCGAACAGTTGAGATTCAACCATATACTGGTACATAACTTTTCCTCCAAAGTTCAAAGGGTTCTCGTTTTCAGCGATTGATAAATGTATTCTAACATTTGTTTCTTATGAATTTGTGTAGGCCATCCTGATCCCGAACCTACTCCAAGGAGCGATGTCGCCACGGAGAGAGAGGATAAAATGGGAGAGGCTATTCAAATCAAAAAGACTCCGGGACCTGGCGCTTAAGTGATCGAGGCGCTCAATGAAGACAAGTCTGAAAACCCTTCTCCTTTAGAAGAACATTATGAAGTTGAAATTACAGGCGCCTCCAAACATACTTCAAAGCTGAGCATGGAGGAACAGATCATCGAAGAGGGGAAAAGGAAAACCAAGATTAAGGCTTAGTCTCAAGTGGTAGAACTCAATGACCCACTGAACAGGCCTTAAAAGGTTATTCTTCCAGGTGGGACCAGGTCGTTGGAAGTTCCTCCTCCTTCCTCTGACACCCTTTCTCTAGCGAGCAAAACGTCCAAGAGAAAACGCGTGGGAGAGGAGACTTCAGAGAAACTGAAGAAGGAGAAGAAGTCGAAGAAGTAGCTATCATGCTTCGTTTAACGTGAATAAGCCCGGATTATGTAATTATTTCTATTTATTTTCGTAGTTGATGTTAATAGACTTTTAACTCTGAGTTTAGGAGGAATTGTAGTGGAACTCTGTTTTGGGATTAGTGAATAAAATTTTTGTTTTTCTAATGATGTTCGATGATTAGCTTTACCATCCGTCTTGTGTTTGAAATCCAAAGTTATGTGGGTCAGGCAAGTACTTCCTCACTTCCATGTGACTCGGAGTTTTCTAAATTGCTTCAGTTTTGGTCCGTGCTCTAGGGACTTAGAGATTTTTCCAAGTCGTTTATACCCTAGTCCGCACTTTGGGGACTCAAAGTACTCTAGTCTGCACTCTGGAGACTCAGAGTACTCTAGTCCCCACTCTGGGGACTTAGAGATTTTTTTCAGGTCATTTATACTCTAGTCCGCGCTCTGGGGACTCAGTGTACTCTAGTCCGCACTCTGGGGACTTAGAGATTTTTTTTCAAGTCATTTATACTCTAGTCTGCGCTCTGGGGACTCAGAGTGCTCTAGTCCGCACTCTGGGGACTTAGAGATTTTTTCGAGTCGTTTATACTCTAGTCTGCACTCTGGGGACTCAGAGTACTCTAGTCCGCACTCTGGGGACTTAGAGATTTGTAAATCGTTTATACTCTAGTCCGCGTCTGGGGACTCAGAGTACTCTAGTCCGCACTCTGGGGACTTAGAGATTTTTTTGAGTCGTTTATACTCTAGTCCGCACTCTAGGGACTCAGAGTACTCTAGTCTGCACTCTGGGGACTCAGAGTACTCTAGTCTGCACTCTAGGGACTTAGAGATTTTTTCAAGTCGTTTATACTCCAGTCCGCACTCTGGGGACTCAGAGTACTCTAGACCGCACTCTAGGGACTTGGAGATTTGTAAATCGTTTATACTCTATTCCGCACTCTGGGGACTTAGAGATTTTTTTTAGTTTGAGTGTGTGTTTATACGCCAGATAGAATGATGTAATTTAATTTTTGTTACAGAATTGTAACATACGGAAACATCAATAGTTTATGGAAACAATGGCTTCAAGCCTTTATTGATCATAACAAATGGAAACAAACCGAATTGTTTTATTACATGCCAAAAACTAAAAACAATAAAACGAACATACACTGGAAATAATTACAACTACAATGCGAAAGAAAACAGACTAGATGTAATAACGACGCAAATGCTCGCTATTCCATGCGCGAGGAAGTGTCACGCCATCTACGGTCGCTAGCTTGAAAGTTCCTTCTCTATGCCTCCGTTCGATGACATACGGACCTTCCCATGTGGGATTCAAATGTGATGGGGTCGGAAAAACTCGCTTCAAAACGAGATCACCCACATTGAAAATTCTCGATCGAACTTTTTCATTATAATATCGAGCAACTCGGTGCATATGTGCAGCTGCTCTTAAATAAGCTTCTTCACATTTTTCGTCAACAAAGTCCAGTGATTCCAATAGGAGGTTCTGATTCGTCTTGGGATCATAATAAGTTATCCGATGAGAAGGAACTTCAAGTTCCACCGGTATCACCGCTTTAGTGCCGTATGCCAAGGTGAATGGAGTATGGCCAATCGCGGACTTGTGGGTGGTTCTGTAAGCCTAGAGCATTGTCGAAAGCTCATCCACCCACTTGCCTCTAGCCTTTTCCAATCGTTTCTTTAATATTGACTTGATTATTTTATTTACGGCTTCCACTTGTCCATTCGCTTTAGGGTGAGCGACCGCCGAAAACCTTTTCTCAAGCAAAATTTTTTAAACTCTCTACTTTCAAATTGAGTTCCATTGTCCGTGATGATTGTTCTTGGGAGGCCAAAATGGCATATGATGTTTCATACAACAAAATTAATTACTTTTTTGGTGGTGATCGTAGCTAAAGGCTCTGCTTCTGCCCACTTAGTAAAGTAATCAACCGCAACAATTGCATACTTTGCACCACCTCTAGAAATCGGTAAGGAACCGATTATATCAATCCCCCAAATCGCAAATGGCCAGGAACTAACCATTTGTGTGAGTTCCGCTGGCGGAGCTCTCGGGATTTTCGCAAACTTTTGACATTTGTCTCATTTTCTTACATAGTCTGCAGCATCCCGATTTACAGTGGGCCAATAGTATCCACAGTAGAGGATCTTTTTTGCTAGTGTCTGCCCTCCAGTATGGTTGCTACATTCACCCTCATGAACTTCTTTCAAGACCCGTTTTATCTCGTCGTGGGCGATGCAACGAAGTAATGGAATCGAGAACACTTTTCGATACACTATCTCCTCCTGCATCACATATCTTGAAGCTTTGCGAATGACTTGTCGTCTTTCGTTCTTCTTTTCCGACAAAGCTCCGTGTAACAGGTACTGCTTGAATGGGGTTATCCATGACTCCTTTTCGACCTCTGTTTCTAGCACAGGGTCTACATCCATCTCATCTATACTCGGAGCATTTAAGATTTCGACAGGAACCAAGCCCAACTGTTGTGCCTCACCATTGCTCACGAATTTTGCCAACGAGTCGGCTTCACCAATCTGTTTGCGTGGAATATGTGAAATATCATAATATTCAAGGCCTGCCAAGAGCACTTGAACTCATGCAAGGTATGGGGCGAGTCTCTGCCCCTTTGCTTGATAGTCTATATGAACTTGGTACACGACCAGTTGTGAGTCACAAAAGATCTCGACCGATTTTATTCTGAGTTCTCTGGTGAGTTTTAAGCCGGCAATTAACGCTTCATACTCGGCTTCGTTGTTGGTGGCCGGAAAATTGAGCTTCAAAGCATAACAAATCGATCGGTTTTCGGGATTCACAAGAATAACACCGGCTCTAGAACAACGGTCATTTGACGCCCCATCGGTGTATAACATCCATCGAATGGGGGGAATAATGTCTTCATTACTTGCTCGACAAGTATTGTGAATTCTGCAATAAAGTCTGCTAACGCCTGTCCTTGAATAGCCCTCCGCGACAGGTAGGTGATATCGAATTGACTTAACTCAATGTTCCAATTTAGAAACCTTCCAGAGGTTTCTGGTCGCTGGAGCACCTGTTGTAGAGGTTGATCGGTGTAAACACTGATCGGGTGTGCCTGGAAGTATGGACGAAGCTTGCGTGATGCAATCACCAAGCAGTAGGCCAGCTTCTCGATTTTAGGATAATTTCTTTCTGCCCCCGTTAAACGTTTACTAACATAGTACACCGGCTTTTGAACTCGGTCCTCCTCGCGAACCAAAGCCGTTCTGATGGCATGTTGAGATACAGCCAAGTATACATATAACACTTCATGGTCTATAGGCTTTGACAGCACCGGGGGACTTTCCAGATGCCTTACCAGAGCTCGAAATGCATCCTCACAGTCGGACATCTAATCAAAGTTTCTCTTCCCTTTCTTTATCACATCGAAGAAGGGAATACACTTGTCTGTCGCTTTGGATATGAATCGGCTCAATGTGGCCACTTTTCCGTTCAGACTCTGCACTTGCTTTATAGTTCTTGGTACTTGTATGTCTCGATTAGCCTGAATCTTTTTTGGGTTAGCTTCAATCCCTCGTGCATTGACAATAAAACCCAAAATCTTTCCCGATGCGACACCAAAGGAACACTTCAGTGGGTTAATTTTCATTCCATAATACCTGAGTATGTAGAACATTTCCACCAAGTCTCGAATGTGGTCGTTTTACTGTCATGATTTTACAGCATGTCATCCACATAGAATTCCATTGTTCTACTGATTTGGTCTTTAAACATTCGATTCACCAAGCGCTGATAAGTCGCTCCTGCGTTCTTTAGCCCAAAAGGCATCACTACATAACAATACAGTCCGACATCCGTGACAAAGCTAGTGTGCTCCTGATCCGGAATGTGCATTGGGATTTGATTGTATCCCGAGTACGCGTCCATAAATGATAATAACTCATGCCCGGCGGTTGAATCGACCAGTTGGTCAATTCTGGGTAAAGGGAAACTATCTTTAGGGCAAGCCTTGTTCAAGTCTGAGTAATCAACACAGATCCTCCATTTCCCATTCGGTTTTCTCACTATCACGGGGTTAGATACCCATTCAGGGTAGAGGGTGTCGCGGACGAACCCATTGGCTTTGAGTTTGTCCACCTCCTCTCTGAGAGCGGCGGACCTCTCCGGGTCCATCCCTCTCCTTTTTTGCTTTATTGGCACGTATTTTAGGTCTATGTTCAACATATGACTCGTAATGGCGGGAGAAATCCCGCACATATCAGAATGTGTCCAAGCGAAAACATCCAGATTTGCTCGGAGGAAATCATTAAGATCCTCGATCATCGAGGGGTCAAGTTGTGATCCAATCTTAAGTGCTCGCGATGGATCATCATGGCTGACTAGAATGTCAATTGTTAGTTCAGCCGGTGCTGCTTTTGACTCCTTGGGTTCCTCATCGTCATCTCTTGGATATATGTCTCTATAGATCCGACCATGTTTCCCAAGCCAAGGCTCGGGCATTACTTGTCAATCTTCAGTAGCTCGGATGCGGACGGGGTTGTCCACAACATTTCCTTTCACTCTTCGCTGGGCCTCTCTCAGCTCAGCCACATAACATGCACGACCAATCGCCTGATCACCATGCACAACACCAACTCCTTCATAGGAAAAAAACTTTAAGGTTAAGCAACACGGGGCCCAAGCTGCCCTAAACTCTACTAGGGCCGGTCGACCCAGAAACACATTATACGGAGAATCAACATCCAAAACAACGAACGGAAGGATCCGCACCCTCCCACATTCACCTTCTCCAAGCTCAACTGGAAATTCAACAAAGCCCACCGCATCGGTAGCCGCACCATTAAAGCCATGAATACGAGCTTTAAATGGTTTTAGGTCCTTTGTCTCCATCTTCATCGGATCATATGCCTTTTTGAAGATGGTATTAACAGAACTTCCACAGTCAATTAGTATTCTTCTCACAAACGCTGGCCCGATAGTGGTCGAGATGACCATCGGGTCAATGGTAGGTGCCTCCACCTGATCGGCATCTCTGCTTCTAAACACTGTATCGTCCATCATCATTTGCTGTTGTTTAGCTGGGGTACCATCTTCCGTGTTTGAATAACACTCGAAATCTGCATGCTTTAGGGAACTAGCATAACGTTCCATCTCTTGCCAACTCTTGTCTGTCGAGTGAGGCCCTCCGACTATCGTGTTTATGATTAGCCTTCCTACGGTCCGAGCTAGTTCCTTAGGATGGCGTCGAGCCTGCCCGCGACTGGGGTCTGATGCTCCTTGTCTACCCTCCGACGGAGTCTTGACAAATTCCTGCAACTTCTTCTGTCGAATCAGTTTTTCTATAGCATCGTGGAGGTGCCTACACTCCTCAGTATTGTGCCCATAAGTTACATGGAAGTGGCAATACTTCCCAGTCCACTTTTGCTCCTCGGTGGACCCTTTTGGTCGTAACTTTCGATATTGGAAAGTATTACAAGTCGACAGGTAAATATTCTCCAGAGATGCGTTTAGGGGAGTGTATTCGTTGTAAGTTGGGATCCTTGGTTTCCACTTTCCAACCTCCTTTTCTTTCCGGGATTTCCCCCACCAGATCCTTTAGATTGTTCAGGCTTATTTTGGACATTGACTTGTACCTTTCCAGAGTTGTCACCAGATTGTTTTACAGCAATGTTGCTCTGCACTGTCTCCTTGCCAGGTACGGGTGCATTGTCTCGCCTCGTCCACCTAGCTTCCTCCCTTCTTATAAATTGGTGTGCCTTTGAATAAAAATGTTCTAGCGTAGTCGGAGGCTTTCCCGCCAACCAATCTCCAAACTCTGAATCCAAATTTACCCCTCGCATCACGGCCATTAAAATAGCATGGTCATTAGGGTTGCTAACTTCAGTTGCGGCAACGTGGAATCTTTGTAAATACTCTTTTAACGACTCCCCTGGAGCCTAAATCACACTGGACAAGGACATCATGTCCTTGGGACGGGTGGCATGAATCCTGAACTGTTCCACAAATTTTGTCGCTAACTCATCAAAGTTGGAGATAGTCCGCGGAGGAAGTCGGGTGAACCACATGGTAGCGATTCCAGATAAAGTTATTAGGAAGCATCTACACTTAGTTGCATCGTTTGCTCTAGGTGAGTCCATCATCCATTCATATCTCATCACATGCTGTCGGGGATCAGTCTTTCCTTCATAGGCCGAAATAGCCGGCATGTTAAACTTCCTGGGGTACTCGGCCTGTAAGATAGCATCTATAAATGGAGTATGACTCCTGGATATCCCCCAATCATCATTTGATAAGCCTTGATTCTCTCTCATCAGCTGTCTGACCATAGCTGATAGGTCTGGGGTTTGTATGGAAGATGGCAGGTTGGTGTCTGTCCTGCGAGACCGTTCTGGTCGGTGTCTCCTCGGTTGGCGATCTACCAAGTGTGTATCCTGGGGACCAGCATCATTAGGACCTTGGTGTGCCGGCTATCCAGCTTCCACTCGTACTCCAGATCCTAAGTTTCTCGTTCCAGCTTGAGTGTGATTTTCTTGGTGTAAGTGAGGGGCCATTGCTCCAGGTAGGGAACCCGGACCATCCCTGGTTGATCGATAAACAACACCTGCTTGCGTTGTTTCTGTTCTATGACGTCTACGCCTGGGAGGTTCATCGGATGAAGAAGAGATGTCGGATGAGGAGTAAGGAGCGGGGCTTCCTCCAGCATTCTAATGATGTTGTTGAGTAAGCTAAGTCATAAGGTTGGCGTTAGCTTGGATCTGTTCGTTAAGTTGTCTCCTGCTTTCCATGAGTTCTCTCATTAGCTCGTTGAACTCTGTCCTAGTGACAGCTTCCATTTGGTTTTGGGTGGTGACAGTCCCTGCGCCCAGATTAACATGTTGATTGCTAGGTCCTACTTGTTGGACACTTGCAGTTTCGTTGACATCTGCGTTGTGGGAGGCTGATCTAGTACGTGGTCTTCCCATTGTAGAGTTATTGGTAGAAACTCTGAGTAGAATCAACGGACTTCCTATGAATGACTTGGATCTCCTTCGGGGGATTTCTTCAATCCATTAGCTACAAAGTAGATCCTAATAACCTGAGAATGAGTTCTCAGTGAAAGCACCAAAATGTTAGCACCAAAATTGGTCGTTAACACCCTAAGAGAGATTTGTGTAGAGAGATTAATGAAGATAGAAAATTGAAATAGAGGAATGTATGCAAAATTAACTGCATAAACTAGAACACCAGATTTATAGTGGTTCGGCGTAACTTCCTACGTCCACTTTGAGTTTAATCTTTATTGATTTTTCAAATAATTGAATACAGATAGAATCCGTACACCAACAACTTGAATACAAGTTCTAACTGAAAAGGAATGAGTCTTGAAAATGGCAGAATCTCCTCAGTGTTCTCCAAAAAAGGTCCTTTTTCACTACGCCCCTGCCCCTCTATTTATAGGCGAAGATAGGCTGGGCTTACCTCACGGGCCCAGGAACAAGGTATTTTGGCCCACAGTAGGTGACTTCTGCGCACCTAGCTAGGCATGCCGAACGAGTCATGCCGAACGAGAAATGCTGGTCAAGAATTGTCTGGTCAATCATCAAGTGACTCGAAGTAAACCCTCAGGAGAACCGAAGTAAGTAGTGAGTTGACTCGAAGCGAAGTCATGCCGATCGCCCTTACTTTGTCATGGGCCTGACAACTTGTTAACACCTCTAGTATGCACCAAGCCAGGCATGTCGTACTGTCATGACCGGGCGTAGTTGCCGAGTGAGGTATGCCGAGCGATATATGTCGAACGACGACACCTCCACAAGGTTGAGTGTTGATTCTCTCTTTAAAGCCGAACGACATCCAAGCTGATCCAAAATGTCTAGGCCGAACCACTTGCCTATGCCGAACGGCATCCAGGCCGAACCACACGCCTATGCCGAACGGCATCCAAGCCGAGCCACACGTGTATGCCAAACGGCATCCAAGCCGAGCTACACCATGTTGTAACGCCCCACCCCGAGACCCACCTTAGTAAAGAGAATTAACGAGTAATTTCGTCTACTAAAGCGGAGAATAGGGCTGGTTAAGGGCGACCATCTATAACTTTGTCTTAAACACCTACTGAATACGTCGATAAATGCAATATGATTTTTCTTTTCTATCTCAATGGATCGACATAGACAGTAAATGCTTAATCCAAAACTATAGGTAGCTAACAGAACAAAATACAATAACTAAATGTAAAGCACATCACAGAACAGTAATCAACATCATATATATACATATACACTAATACATGTTTAGTACAATACAATATGAATACAATAAATGTGGTACTCGACCACACCATATACATTGAATCAAATATAAATACATCAGAGTATGCGGAAGAAATCAACTACTCAAGCGATAGATAAGCTAATATCCAACATCAACTTCAAGCTAAGTCCAATAGATGATACCTGAAACAACTCGGTCTGACCCGAGTGAAAAACACACGGGTCAGGCAGGCTAGAACTTATTAGTAGTAAGAATCTTAGTAATAAGCGAAAGGGGTGAGAATCACTCTGTTGTTGCCAACGGAACGACATGTTATTCATCATATCATTTATAAGACAGGGGACATCGGGGATTTATCTATCTATTTCAAAGGAATTCAATAAGTAACATGCATATGGTTTCTCTTAAGGACATCTCTAAGTAAAGTGGATAAGGGATGAGAACCATATAATAACTTCATAAAGAAACATCAAATCATCATAATATATCATAAGAACTCATTAAGAGTTAAAGGAAATCATAATCGAAATCACTATATAGAATAATATGAATGTAGCCTATATCATACTCAAGGCCATATTCAAATAACACATCATAAAAAGGTGAAATCGAACATAGAAAACTTCATAGAAAATTCCATGTGCTTTTCGTCTTGACTAGTACTACTATTATTTGGTACCATACGTCGTGATTACTTGGGGTCATTAACATCTTAGCATCATGATCATCTTGATTGACTATAGTCGAATATCGCGATGACACCCAAATCATAAAATCCGAGCAAAACATCATGATGATTGGAATCTAGTAATGACATCAAGAACATCGTAATGATTCCAATCTTATACTCGGTTTGTAGTACTAATAACATCTTGAATGTGTCACAACATCTCGAATAGGAACCCAGTGGGTGTTAATGTACGTCCCATACCATACATTCGCACCTATTGGTTTACTAATCGTCAGTCAATGCCACATTAGAAAACATTCATGAAAATCCAAATCAAACATACACCGCCTCGTCTCATTGGCGAGTGTAAAGCACCCAACTCATCGTGTCTCATACTTCGATGAGTTTAAAGTGACATCAAGACTTGTCTCATTTCATCGACAAGTAAAAGTCCATCTTAAAATCAGCAATGTATATATTGTTAAAATATTGTTAAAAAGGGGTTTTATTGTAAATGCTGTAACGCCCCACCCCGAGACCCACTTTAGTAAAGAGAATTAATAAGTAATTCCGTCTACTAAAGCGGAGAATAGGGCTGGTTAAGGGCGACTATCTATAATTTTGTCTTAAACATCTACTGAATACGTCGATAAATGCAATATATTTTTTCTTTTCTACTCAAGTGGATCGACATACCCAGTAAATGCATAATCCAAAACTATAGGTAGCTAATGGATCTATCAGAACAAAATACAATAACTGAATGTAGATTACATCACAGAATAGTAACCAATATCATATATATACATATACACTGATACATGTTCAGTACAATACAATATGAATACATTAATGGTGGTACACGACCACACCATATACATTGAATTAATTGTGAATACATCAGAGTCAAGCAGAAAGAAATATAATCTACACAAAAGTGCTAGGGTGATATCCAAGCAGACGCATCGAAGCAAAGTCCCGTAACTGATAGCTAACCTGAAACAACTCGGTCTGACCCGAGTACAAAGTACACGGGTCAGTCTAGCTAAAATAATCAGTTAATGAGGATAGACGATAATATGAAGCATAAGATACAAGGTGATAATTCTTTTCGAATGAGAAGAGGAAACAGAAAGAATACAACCCATGACTTAAGTGAAATAATGTCACTTAAGTATACAAAGACCTCAAAAGAGGTAAGTTCAATAATAATACTCAAATAATAAACATTCGCCATATATCATTGGCGACATCCCAAAATGTCTACATGGTTTCCATGAGCCATATCTTCTCAAAAGGTGAAACATCAATACAAAATCTCACCAAAAAGGCAAACATAAGACATTCTCAAGTAGGATGATCCAAAACTCAAATATAAAAGAATCTCCAAACTCAATTATACCTCATCTCATCGGTATAAATGTATATAAATCTCAATCTCAACTCGCCAGAATGGCAAGGCCTAGAATATCCTATAAAATCATGAAATCATCCAAACTCATAACTCAAGGAACTCGATAAGAGTTCAAAACATCATAAATGAAATCACCGTATATATAACATCTCATATAGCACTAGGCTATCGATGTAACGCCCCACCCCGAGACCCACCTTAGCAAAGAGAATTAACAAGTAATTATGTCTACTAAAGTGGAGAATAGGGCTGGTTAAGGGCGACCATCTATAATTTTGTCTTAAACATCTATTGAACACGTCGATAAATGTAATATATTTTTTTACAACTCAAGTGGATCGACATACCCAGTAAATGCTTAATCCAAAACTATAGGTGGCTAACGGATCTATCAGAATAAAATACAATAACTGAATGTAAATCACATCACAGAACAGTAACCAACATCATATATATACATATACACTGATACATGTTCAGTACAATACAATATGAATACAATAAAGATGGTACTCAACCACCCTATATACATCAAATCAAATGTAAATACATCAGAGTATGTGGAAGAAATCAACTACTCAAGCGATAGATAAGCTAATGTCCAACATCAACTTCAAGCTAAGTCCAATAGATCATACCTGAAACAACTCAGTCTGACCCGAGTGAAAAGCACACGGGTCAGGCAAGCTAAACTTATCAGTAGTAAGGATCTCAGTAATAAGCAAAAGGGTGAGAATCACTCTGTTGTTGCCAACGGAACGACATATTATTCATCATATTATTCATAAGAAAGGAGACATCAGTGATTCATCTATCAATTTCAAGGGAATTCAATAAGTAACATGCACATAATTTCTCTTAGGAACACTAATAATTAAAGTGGATAAGGGGTGAGAACCATATAATAACTTCATAAAGAAACATCAAATCATCAAAATCTAACATAAGAACTCAATAAGAGTTAAAGGCAATCATAATCGAAATCACCATATAGCATAATATAAATGTAGCATATATCATACTCAAGGCCGTATTCAAATAACAACATCATAAAAAGGTGATATTGAACATAGAAAACTTCATAGAAATAGTTTGAATAATTATCGAGTTCCATGAGCTTTTAAGATTGAGATGCATGTGTGAGATTTAGCCGTCTTGGCTTACTTATGAGTTTGAGATCTCACATTCTTATAGAGTTATCTTGTGTTGCTTTCATGGCTTCTATTTGTGATTGAGATGAGTTTTCTCCTTTTTGGAGTAATGGTTCATCGAACCATTTCGGTTTTACTTAAGCTTTATATGAGTTGATTTGAGTGGTGTTAGCGACCGTGTCATGAGGACAAACTGCTTTAGGAGGTGTCAGCGACCTTGTCTAAGGCTTCGGCCGTCTGAGTTTAGCACGTGCAGTATTGCTTCGACATTGTAATCAGGGATCTGGCCAATCTGGGTTTTCTAAGTTTTGAGTTCGCCGTTTTTGGCGCATTAGAGTTAAGATTTTTCTGAGTTTTGAACTCGCATCGAATTCTTTATTGAGTTTGAGATTTTATGAGTTTGAATTTTAAAAAACTCAAAACATAAATCTTGTAGCTCCTAATCTAAGCTTTCCAGAACATCTAAAATCATCAAATTTGATTAAGAAATGAAAAAGTTATGGCTAATTTTCTTTCAACTTCAAACACAGAGCAAATATAGAATTTTGCTCTCGGGATAGCAGAAGAAAAATTAGATTTTGGCATAGCTAACCTCAAAATTACAAAAAACTCAAAACATGAAAATTGTAGTACATTATTTAAGCTTTCCAGAACATTAGAAATTATCAAAATCGGTTAAGAAACAAAGAAGTTATGATAAAATTCATTTCAGTTCCAAACACAGAGCAAATATTGGTTTTGCTCTCGGGTTAGCAGGAGAAAAATTAGATTTTGACATAGCTAACCTCAAAACTACAGTAAACTCAAAACACAAAAGTTGTAGTTCATGATATAGGCTTTCCGAAACATCCAAAATTACCAAATTCCGATCAAAAACGAGAAAGATATAGCTCAAATAATATCAGTTTCAAACTCAGGGAATTCTGTCAAAGGCAGTATTATACTTCTGTTTTCAAATCTATTTTAGGTCAATCAAATGATAAAATATCGAAATGTAACCTAAAGTGAAATTATTCCTTATTGAATCTAGTTTCCAGCAAAAAAATTTGACCTAAATCGGATTAGAAATGAGTGACATATTGCTAAAACACTTCTCAGCCCTGTGATTGTTGTTGCTGTCAATTTTCTCTCGGGACAGCAACAAACAAGCATAATTTTGAGCAAGTAAACATTGAAATTTTAAAAAACTCAAAACATAAAACTTGTAGCTCCTAATCTAAGCTTTCCAGAACATCTAAAATAATCAAATTTGATTAAGAAATGAGAAAGTTATACCTAATTTACTGACAGAAATTTACAATATTTGGCTCCAAATGGTTGTGCAATCATCTTTGGCAGCAAGGTGAGTATCAAAACTCACATTTTCTGGCTTTGATGTAATTAAAGGTGTAAATTTGTTATTTATTTAAACCATATAGCATAATATAAATGTAGCCTATATCATACTCAAGGCCGTATTCAAATAACATCATAAAAAGGTGATATTGAACATAGAAAACTTCATAGAAAATTGCACGTGCTTTTCATCTTGACTACAACAACATATCAAAAACTGAGATCAATACTTTAATGAGTTTAAAGTGACATCAAAACTTGTCTCATTTCATCGACAAGTAAAAGTCCATCTTAAACATCACAACCATCATCAATTCATCATAACAATCCCGCCTCATATCCTCGGCAGGTAAAAATATCATAATACAGTACTTCAAAGCCGATTCACTGTCAGATAAAAATACTTAAACATTCATCATCAAAATTATTCAACAATATTTCAAATCAGCGAAATTTGCAGTGAAACAGCTAACGAAAACGCAAATAGAAGCAAAAGAACAATCTACCAAACAACTTAGTTTTTTTGAATATGGTGCATTTTCGACCAACAAACAGAGATAAATTCTTGGCCGATTTCAACCAATAGTTTCCTACAGCAAAATAACTCAAAATTAAATGTGATAACATAGATAGTTATTGCCAATATTATCCTTTGTAGCATTACTCCGTTTGAAGTAGTGATTCGTGGATTGTGTGCTTCTTCTCTCGAGAAGAATACCTTGCTTATCCTTTATCTTTAATATTTTTGGGAGTGGCTCGTGACATCGAAATAAAAATGTAACGCCCCACCCCGAGACCCACCTTAGCAAAGAGAATTAACAAGTAATTCTGTCTACTAAAGTGTAGAATAGGGCTGGTTAAGGGCGACCATCTATAATTTTGTCTTAAACATCTATTGAACACGTCGATAAATGTAATATTTTTTTTTACAACTCAAGTGGATCGACATACCCAGACCCAGTAAATGCTTAATCCAAAACATAGGTGGCTAACGGATTTATTAGAACAAAATACAATAACTGAATGTAAATCACATCACAGAACAGTAACCAACATCATATATATACATATACACTGATGTTGGTTACTGTTCTGTGATGTGATTTACATTCAGTTATTGTATTTTGTTCTGATAGATCCGTTAGCCACCTATAGTTTTGGATTAAGCATTTACTGGGTATGTCGATCCACTTGAGTTGTAAAAAAAAATATTACATTTATCGACGTGTTCAATAGATGTTCAAGACAAAATTATAGATGGTCGCCCTTAACCAGCCCTATTCTCCACTTTAGTAGACAAAATTACTTGTTAATTCTCTTTGCTAAGGTGGGTCTCAGGGTGGGGCGTTACATTTTGGTATCAAAGTTAAGTACATATTTCCACTTAATTTAACACTATATGCATATAACATTAAATTAAGTGGAAATATGTACTTAACTTTGATACCAAAATGTAACGCCCCACCCCGAGACCCACCTTAGCAAAGAGAATTAACAAGTAATTCTGTCTACTAAAGTGGAGAATAGGGCTGGTTAAGTGCGACCATCTATAATTTTATCTTAAACATCTATTGAACACGTCGATAAATGTAATATTTTTTTGACAACCCAGATTTACTGTCTAAAGAAAAAAAATCAAAGTTTGCTATCCATTTGTTGATAGAATTGCTCAATCTATCGAATTTGTTTTCTGTTTTGCTGGCTGAAAAAGCCCCATGTTCAAAAATTCGTATCTTCTTCAAATTATATTCAATGAACCTGAATTTTTGATATGTTGTATTACTTGGATTGTTTAATGTTACTCTAAATTTTCAATGAATTTGGAGTTGTTTTGAATTGGAAAATTAATGCTTGAAATTGGCCAAAAACTGATCTCTGATTTCTAGCCGAAAATACATCATCTTAGAAAAATCATATCCTCTTCAGTTCGTAGCCAATGAACCTCAATTTTTGTAACGCCCCACCCCGAGACCCGCCTTAGTAAAGAGAATTAACGAGTAATTCCGTCTACTAAAGTAGAGAATAGAGCTGGTTAAGGGCGACCATCTATAACTTTGTCTTAAACATCTACTGAATAGGTCGATAAATGCAATATGATTTTTCTTTTCTATCTCAATGGATCGACATAGACAGTAAATGCTTAATCCAAAACTATAGGTGGCTAACGGATCTATCAGAACAAAATACAATAACTAAATGTAAAGCACATCACAGAACAGTAATCAACATCATATATATACATATACACTGATACATGTTTAGTACAATACAATATGAATACAATAAATGTGGTACTCGACCACACCATATATGTGATATCCCGGAATTTTGGCAATATCAATTTAATAATCTTTATTAATAATTAAATTGATTTGTTGATTTTATTTTATAAAATTGACAAGTTTATTCATTTTAAAGGTTAATAATATTTTAAATTGGCAAGTTTATTTCTTTTGAAAAACTAATAACATTTTAATTTGGGAATATCTTTTCTAAAAATTTTAATTGGGAAGATTTATCTTTCTAAAACTAATATAAGTGTTTATATCTATAATCTATATATATAGGTATATATATTATAAATAAGGAGTCTTTAATTTAATAAAAGGATAAGTTATCAAATTATAATATATATGTATATATATATATTGTTATTTGAAGTTATGTATTAAATTCAATATGATAATTATCAAGCTAATGTTAAAAGTATTTTTCATTTAGAATATATATATTTGCATATATTGGAATGAAAAGAATATTGAATTTGAATTTAATAAAGTATTTCCAAACTTTAATATATATATATATAATTTGTAATTTGGAAATTTGTGATTTGACTTAATACTTTTGAAAATGATATTTATAATTTAAGTAACAAGAATAATTTCTTATTTAAAAATATATATGTAAGCTTAAGTTTAAATAAGGTGTAAATTAAGAAGTTTATTTGTTTTAATAATCTTTTCTCTTTTAATATTCAAATATAAGTCAAAATGGGTTTGTAAAAATATATAGAGAGTTAAACTCAATTTCTCAAGCATATATAAGTATGTTATATTTAATTGATATAAGCATAAGTTATTTTAAATAATTGTTTCTCACATTTGTATATTTATTAAAATCTAAAAGCTTATTTATAAAAGATAAATACATTTTATATACATGCAAATATTTTATAAATACATAGGTATAGCTTAAGTAAATTAATTAAAATAAGAATGTACACTTGTAAGTTTTTAAAGGTAGTTTAAAGACATTTGTAATTTGCAAACCTATGTGTAAGCTAATTAAAAGGACAAGTGGCTTTATCTATTTTATTTTCTTTTCTCCTTGATAATTAAAGTTGTAAAATTTATGTAAGAAGAAAAATCTGTTTTCATTTTTCAGTTTAAGATTATCTTTTCTTCATCTCTCTACTAAATACAATTCGAATCAAATCTAAAGAAGTAAAAGTCTGGAAATAAAAATCTGGAAGCAAACAACTCTGTAAATCAAATGGAAACTGGAAATTCAAATAAAAATCAGAGGAAGGAGATCAAAGGCAACATCAGTTTCAAATTTTCTCAAATACAAATCAGTTTCAAAGATCAACAGCAAGAGTTAAAATTCAACAAGCAAAAACAAAAAAAAATTCAAAAATCTGGAAAAGCCTGGAAACAAATTGTTCCTCTGTTCTCTGTTTTATAAGTTCAGGTGAGTAAATTTAAGTTTTAAAAACAGTTTTAAATTTTGTTTTCACTTTGATATGTGAAATAAAATCATGTGTTAGCCTTCATGTTTGAATTGAAATGGATGCATGCATGTATACAATTGTTTATCTCCTGTGAATAACTAGTATATGTGTATATTAGGCTCTGAGTATTTACAGAGTTTGAATCTTTCTTTTTAAAATCTATATCTCATCATATAATCACAGTTAGCCTTTGATTTTTAAATGGAAAATGATGGAAATTATGTAACATCACTAATAAAAATGAGTTCTGGAATTTATATAAAGCATTTGTCTCGAAATTTTATAATCAACAGTAAAAATGTAAATTTGGTCAAAAATTTATTAATTAAATTTTAAGTTTTGATTATATAATTGAATTCAACATAGAAAACCATGAATTTTAATAGCTATATCACAATTTTTAGTTTAGAGATGGGTGAGTATTGATGAGATGAACGTTTGGGTTGTTTTGGTCGATTCCCATCGATCAAAGTCGAATTGATCATCGTGGTTGGGTGTGAAGGTCAAGGGGAGTATGAAGATCATCAGAAAAATGATCGTGGATTTTATAATCCATTGTGAAGATCATACGAAGCTGAAGTAGGGTTTAAGACTCTAGTAACAACCCGGAATTTTCGATCCCGAAAATTCCAGATAGTTAGGAAAAGAAGAAAAAGATAGAAGAAGAAGAAACAGAAACACACCACAGATTCTCACATTCGCAGCGGACCAAAATATAATATCAAATAATAACAGTTTACAAAGAATACTATATCTGTCAATTTACATTTATAATACATCAGAGTTACTCTCACACAACACTGAGCATATACAAATCAAATATATCTCAGATAAACAGAAATAATAATCACAGCGGAACACTCCATACGTCCTGCCATCCAGCTCGCCATCCCTGAGCTCCAGAACGTCCTTACCTGAAAATCTGTAATACTCGGTCTGACCCGAGCATTACATCAAAGTAACACCCGGGTCAGGCTGGAAACCAGTGTGAGTAAACCCATCTAACATGGAATACAACAACATAGAACTACATAAAACCCGGGGTAACTCGCATCAATTTACAAATTCACAATTTGTTAGAGTCATCACTTATTTCACATATCAATTTCTAAGTACCAAATATTAGATTAACTAGTCCAATTCACATTAATCATTTCATTTCAACGTATTGATTTTCCCATATCAATTTGTAAAGAATCGAAGTGGTTTCGGGTATTAACTAATACCCGACTCCGGTCTCTTCGGATCCAATGTCATTTAACCCAAGCTATTCAATTTAATACAATTCAACTTTAATTACTGGATAACCCTTTTACACAGCAATTTAATTTATAGATAATTACATTATCACTGTATCCAGCATATCATATCGCAAGGCAATTCATATCATAGATATCATCTAATCCAAAACACTTATCATCATTCTATTTTTCATAAGCAAGATTTGATTACTTCCATTAATTACATTAATTGATGATCCTTTAGTTACTTCCCATAAAGTAATTCTCTTTAATTAATTACATCCCGTAATTATACATTAATTACTTACACTAAGTAATTATACATATCAATCTTTTTAAGTACTCATACTTAATCAACCATCCAATGATTTTCTTTAATTAATCAATCAATTAATTATCTTAAATCAACCACATTCATTTGATTAATTACAATTGGTAATTCATTCCCTAATTGCCTTTAATACAATTTAATTAACCTTTAATTTTCAGATTAATTATCCTTTAATATTAAAAAATAAATCTTAACTATCAATTTATAAAACTGAATTTATTACTTCTTAATTAATCAGTTAATCAGTCCTTAATTACCATTAACCCTTAATAATCTTTAGATTAATTATTTCTTAATTGTTAATTAATAAGCCTAATTATAAATTCATACAACTAAATTACAAATTTAAGTACTTCTAATTATAAGTTAATTAATCTTCTAATCATTAAGTAATCTCTTAATCATAAATCAAATCATATTCATTAGTTAATTTAAATTAATTAACTATACTTAATTAATTACATAATTAATCCTTAATCATTATTAATTAAATTAACCAATTTGTTAAAATCTGCAGTTCAAAATCACTTCGGGTCCTACCTGAGACCAGCCCGAGTTCACGCTCGAGTCTTCCCCTGCTTCTTCCCTAAAAAAAAACTTAGGAAAATTCTTAAGTTTAAAACTGTTGTCAAAACTTTCCCCACGAGTTCTCTCTCGAGTCACAAGCCCAGAGATTCGATTCCCTCCCCGAGTCACAACGAAACCTACGCGAGCAAACTCGCGTACTCCTGCTTCTTCCCCAAACGTCAACCATTCCAGATATCTATGCACACGCGTGCACGTGCATCCAAGCTCTGACCATCGACGATCCATGCCGTGACCACCCTCAGACCGACCACCACCCACATGAACGTTCTGATCACTCGGCTTCATCCAATCGCCAGTGATTCGAAATCGAACACCTCAACGCAACAGACATTCGAAAACTAGACTGACCCAAACACCTACCACCGACGATCAAGACAACTGGCACCCTCCTCCTTTAGAACTTAACCTCATTATCGACCCTCGCAACCATTACCCGAGTTTCACGACACTCGATCAAACATAGGAAAAGAAGTGACCCAAATTCCAACTTCATCAAGAACTAGGGTTAAAAACCTCTTTGATCTACCGCCACCACTACGGTCCACAAACGCCTCATTTCCTATTTTTCCCAAACACTCCAATCATCAATCTAGCTCCAGACGAAATCCCGGCCACTCGAGATCCTCTGACCATTACAAAATGCCCAAGAACCATTTTCCAGACATTTCCCAAATTCACATCCATTTCAACACTAAAAATTCTGATATTTGTTTTAAAAATCATAACTTTTAAAGTGGATTCAAGTTATAGTCTTAAAGCAGTAAATTAAAATGATTGATTTTTCATGTTTTAAGAATTTCTACTGTATTTCCCAGGTTTTGATATAGTTTAAATCTTAAATACTTGAATCTATTTTTAACTCCTGGATTAAGCTTAAACTAAACTATATTGTTTAAATTTCACAACCTAACAGAGAACACATGCAAAGATTTTGAACTTTGATCAAAATCATAGGCTCTGAACTAAGAACAGAGGAGTTAAAATCAACAGATAAACATACATCATATATATACAGAGGCTTACTTATATACTAACATATAGAACAGTTATCATCACAGATTTCACATGCAACCAGAGGATTATCTACTTAACTTTTAATAAAAATGTTTACTCACCTTTATAATGTTTGAACAGATGACAGAGAAAGCTTTGAAACTGGTAATTGATCCTGATATAATTGTTTAAACTTTGATTTGCTTCAGGCCTGCTTGCTTAGATTTTTAATGGAAGAATTTTTTTAAAAAAAAAACTTGTTCGAATGAGCTAAATGAAGACAGGATAGATGATTATGTTGGGAAGATGAGACTTACCGGGCAAGCCAAAGTTGTACAGATATTCATATATTTTATATTGCTTTGATCTAAGTTTTGGGCTGATATGCTATGTATCATGGTGGCTGAGTTGATTTTCAAAACTTTCGAATGACCTAAAATGTTGCTTGCATTAAATGTTGGAGTACTTTGTGTCTCCTACTTCTTATTATATCTTTTCATGTGTCCTAGATACTTCTCTCCTTACTTTGCTTTGCATTTTCTTTTGCCTGCCTATTTTCTTACTTTGTTACTTTTGTTTTTTTTTTTCTCTAGATTTCTTACAGGCTGTCTATAATTCCTTATGCCCTTTGCACTTCAAAACTCTACAGGCTACACATATACAAACCTGGTTTGTACCTATCTTAAGTACAAATATAAAGTTACTTTAGTTATTGATATAAATTTTTAGCTTAAGTTTTGTTTACACTTACCTTCTGCATTTCTTTTCTTTACAGGCAACAAATTTTCTTTTACTTGCCTGAGTATGTTTTCTACACTTCGCGTATATTATAAGGTTGTTTTAATTATTGTTATAGCCTTTTAACTTAAGTATTTTAGCTCTTTTTTTATTTTAGCATAACTATCAAATACTAAATTTATTTATTATTTTTATACTTGTTTTAGTATTAATAAGGTTTATTTTAAATTTATACATTTTTTTTTAAAAGACTTACTTTAATCTTTCAAATTATAGCTATTTATATAAATAAATTTGAGATAACAATTCCTAATAAAATCCCAATTGTGAAGACATCACATTATTAATATAGCTCATATTAAATTAAAATAATTTATAATAGAATTTATCTCTAAAAAAAAACTACTTATTTTATCAATCTATATTTAAAAAGGACAAACAAAACTTTTGTTAAATTTAAATTTAAGCTAAAATCAATTTTAAACCATTTTAACTTTATTCTGTATATATTTTAAAGCCAAATGATTATTTATTTATTAGCTTTTAAAAAGATATATATTAAATCAAACTAAAATTACCAAAAATATTAAAATAAGAAAGCATATCTTTATTTATTAAAATTTAAAACAAAGCTTATCTATTTATTTAGCTTTTAAAAGATAAATTCACAATTTTAAATGTTTATTAAAAGAAAATCATTAAATCAATTCAAATTTTATTTACAAAAATCATCGAATCAATTTAATTTTCGATACAGATTATTAAAGTGATATTGCCAAAAATTCCGGGATGTCACATTCCTCCCCCCTTTAGAACTTTTCGTCCTCGAAAAGGAACGAAGCCAGAATTATTAAAATGCTTAAGATCAGATAAATTATTTTCATTTTTAAAACACTTTGAAATATCTATATAATATTACTAGAATAGTTTTTATAAAAATACTTTTATAACTTGATGTTTCGACAAGTCCATCCTTGTTCTCACAAAAATTCGGTCATACGTTGATCAGGCGTACGACTGAAAATCTATAAGTGCTTGGCAGACCCATTTCAACATCCAGTGAAAATATTTGAAAATAATTTATTGAAAATATAGAAACAGTTTTTGAAAACAGAGGAAATATCTTTGGTGAGAATGCTCTGGAAATCATCACACCCATCCATGGTCACAGTTACATCCTGGGTTACGTTGCCGTCACAGCAAAAGTCCATGTAACTGATTGCACCATAGAACCCACGACAGATCGCAGTTACATCCAGGGTTACGTTGCCGTCGCAGCAAAAGTCCATGTAACTGTTGGCTCTCAGCGGCACACATGATTTTCGTTGTCAAAATGAAACTTCTCCACTCCTACATAGGTCTCAGTCTACCGATATAAAATCAAACGCAGACTGTTGGCTCTCAGCGGCACACAAGACTTTCGCTATGTTACCATAGTGTCGCAGTCTACCGATGTAAAATCAAACATAGACTGTTGGCTCTCAGCGGCACACACGACTTTCGCTATGGTCTGCAGTAGATCGCAGTGACATCGAGTTACACTGTCGTCACAGCATAACCCAAATGCCTCTGTGGGCACCAGCCCCTCGACTTTCGCTACATAAATAATCCTCAGGAACTAGTTTTGTCCGGACTCCTCACAGGATCAACTTTAGAAACCCCCCTTGGGGCTCAAGGCAGTACCACCCAGTGGCACTCCTGAGAAGTTCATTTCAAGGGAGCGCCTTTTTCCCCAGAGCAAATCCCAAAACACTTTATACTATACACATATAGTATTTTCCAAATCATACACCTAGTATGAATCTCATATAAATGCTTTTACACAAAATCGATTCTCAAAATCGATAATTCACAAATCAGGCTTTCCCAAATTCCAATATTGATTTTATCCAAAAATCAAAAGCCTTTTCCAAATCCAAAGGTTCCCCAAAACCTTTTTCTCAAAACCATTTCCATAAAATATTTTATATATATATATTCATATATAAAATTTTCTGGGGAAATCTTTAAATCACTTTATACTTATATAAGTTTCCTTTGTATACTTCAAAAACTTTCAAAAACTTTTTTCTTCTGGCAATGGATTCAATAAGGGGAGTTTTATCAAATATAACAAAGATACGTAACTTTGTTTATTCCCAATCAAATATTCGAATTTGATTACTTTATAAAGTCAATTGCCAAATTTCTTACTTTTATTATAAAGTAAACTTTAACTCCGAAAAATATTCAATTTCCACTTTATTTTCATAAAGTTAATTTCTACCATAGAAATATAAATTTTAAATTTATTTTATTTTAGTTCCTCATATATTTACAAATATATTTTCCATTTCAAAAATCATATTATAATCTTTTATCTACAACTTCAAAATCAAATTTCCACCTTTATTCATTGTCAATTTCTCAAAATATACTTTCAATTTCAAAAATCTTTTCAGTTTTTATCCACAAATTTTCAATGCCAATTTCATTCAAACCGTACGATGTCCCCATATCATTCGTACGCAATACCAATCTGATCGCTCACTTGATCACACAATTTCACTTCCGAACTAGTATCGTCCACCCGACTTCCTAGTGCGGACTCAGATCTGGTTTCTTGATCAGAAACCGCCATTCTCCTTGCATAGTCACACCTATGATAGAGAATATCCAGAACCAATCAAAAATCCATATCCAGGTTCGCCGTCGAAAATCGAGCGGAAAATCCCAACTCGGATCGATAATACTATCTCGAAATTCCGTGCTCGAATCTGGATCAAATCACTATGCGAATAGAATAATATACGTACATCCTATGTATTTATCTTCATTGATTATCAGTTAAATCAATTTCCTTTCTATTCACCCTCACTTTGATTTTATTCACTTATTCACATTTGGCTAAATCCCCACTTGGATTATCACTTCAATTCTTATCTCAGTTGGGTATTTACTCAATAACAGTTTGAATTCCGACCAGTTTATTATTTAAAAAAATAGCTTGAAAATTTTGAAAAATAGATAAGTAGTTGAAAAATAATTATTAGTTTGTAAAATAGCTGTAAAATAGTTAAGTAATTGTAAGATAGTTGAAAAATAGTAAAATAATTGCAAAATAGTTGTAAAACAGTTAAATAGTTCCAAATGTAATTGTAAAACAAGCTTAAGATAGTTTTAGGTTTAAAAGAAAAGCTGTATGGTAAATAGTTTGGAAAAATAGGTTTATATTAAAACAATTTATTTTGAAAATAGTCCAGAGTCAAACTGTTTAACTACCAAATCTCCATTTCAATCAATTTCCCATTAAATTGATCCAGCCCCAATTCAAGTGGAATTATCCACAAGTCAAATCAAATTCCATTTGATTTTTAAACTTATTCAAATTTAATCACAATTCCAAATTATTCCAAATCAATTTGGATTAATTTCAAATTGAACCAGCTTCAATTCCAAATCATCTCAAATCTAATTTACCATTTGAATTTGAACTCCTTCAACTTCAATTTTATTTCAAATTATTTCAATTCAAATTTTCCATTTAAACTTATGCTTATCCATCTTCAATCACAATTCCAATTAATTCAAATCAAATTCAATTTAAACTAATTCTATTCAAATCTCAATTTAAAACTATCTCGAATTATATAAATTTGAGTTAAACATTTTAAATGTTGATTTAATCCCTTAAGTCAAATTAACTTTTGCCTTTTTAAATCAAATCAACCTTAATTAATTTTTTATTTATTTAACAACTTAAATCTTTAAACCATTTAATTCTGAATCCTAATTCCAAAATCCTACTTTAAAATTATCTTTACTTAACTTATTACAAAGTTCAAATAAGAGTTCAAAAACAATTTAATCTTCAGATTCTAATTTATTATCAATTCCCAGTTTCATAGATTATTTATAACAATAGAGTGATATCAGGATAAATAATCATCCAAATTTATCCAAACACCAATTAACAGCATCCATTTTCAATTTCCAGATCGCAAACCCATTTGAGATCACTCATAACTCCCATTTAAAATCAACTATTTAACTTCCCAAGTTAAATTTCAATTCCATCTTGAAATTTTCAATTCAGGTTGTTTATTCCAACTTATTTAACTTTTCCAAAGTTAAATTCAATTTACTAAATCCAGTCAACCGTACCCAATTTGAATTCCTATTTCAAAATTCAAACTCCACATTAATTTTTTTTTTTTTTTATATAAGTTCAAAAACTTACCACTTTGGATTTTGATATCTCATTTCCAAATTTGAAACTCAACATTTAGAGTTTATTTCAAACCATCTTTGTATCCATATATACATGTTTATGTCTTAGCCCACCAGGCTATACTTAACAATTTAAACCACCTTTGGTTTTAATTCAAGACAGATCTCCTTTTAAGTTTCAAACTTCTTCTTATTTTAAAATAAGATCACATTCACGTATATTCTAAACAATATTATTTATTCTCTTCCTTTAACACTTTAAAACAATTCAAATGTTTCTAAACTTAAGTTTAAACTTCACAATTTAAATCTGTACAAGTTATACTCATCTAAGTTTATACCCTTAACACATTTTATTTTGCTTACTCAATAACACACATTCCATTATTAAATACAACAGCCATTTATGATAATAACCAAGATTATCATATCTGGAAATCAATTCATTAACATCTTTATTCTGAAAACATTTCTACCAATTTAGGATTTTAATTTCAGTTTGGATCCATTTCAAATTTATCTTCATTCAATTACAATTTGGTTGTACCACTATTAACACTTAATTCTCATTATTTTATTTAATTCCAATAATTTTTAACAATCAGTTACTTTAACATTTATTAGTAAGAAATATTGTTTTATATATATATATCGAAATATATTCTTACTTAAAATCATTTAAAATCTTTATATAAGAAAATAACAAATACGCTCTCATATATATATACACACTCAACTCATTTAGGGTACTATTGACTCTATCCTTATGAGTATACCCACCAGAGCCAAGGTTCTCGCTCAACCTTTGCTCTGATACCAACAGTAACAACCCGGAATTTTCGATCCCGAAAATTCCAGATAGTTAGGAAAAGAAGAAAAAGATAGAAGAAGAAGAAACAGAAACACACCACAGATTCTCACATTCGCAGCGGACCAAAATATAATATCAAATAATAACAGTTTACAAAGAATACTATATCTGTCAATTTACATTTATAATACATCAGAGTTACTCTCACACAACACTGAGCATATACAAATCAAATATATCTCAGATAAACAGAAATAATAATCACAGCGGAACACTCCATACGTCCTGCCATCCAGCTCGCCATCCCTGAGCTCCAGAACGTCCTTACCTGAAAATCTGTAATACTCGGTCTGACCCGAGCATTACATCAAAGTAACACCCGGGTCAGGCTGGAAACCAGCGTGAGTAAACCCATCTAACATGGAATACAACAACATAGAACTACATAAAACCCGGGGTAACTCGCATCAATTTACAAATTCACAATTTGTTAGAGTCATCACTTATTTCACATATCAATTTCTAAGTACCAAATATTAGATTAACTAGTCCAATTCACATTAATCATTTCATTTCAACGTATTGATTTTCCCATATCAATTTGTAAAGAATCGAAGTGGTTTCGGGTATTAACTAATACCCGACTCCGGTCTCTTCGGATCCAATGTCATTTAACCCAAGCTATTCAATTTAATACAATTCAACTTTAATTACTGGATAACCCTTTTACACAGCAATTTAATTTATAGATAATTACATTATCACTGTATCCAGCATATCATATCGCAAGGCAATTCATATCATAGATATCATCTAATCCAAAACACTTATCATCATTCTATTTTTCATAAGCAAGATTTGATTACTCCCATTAATTACATTAATTGATGATCCTTTAGTTACTTCCCATAAAGTAATTCTCTTTAATTAATTACATCCCGTAATTATACATTAATTACTTACACTAAGTAATTATACATATCAATCTTTTTAAGTACTCATACTTAATCAACCATCCAATGATTTTCTTTAATTAATCAATCAATTAATTATCTTAAATCAACCACATTCATTTGATTAATTACAATTGGTAATTCATTCCCTAATTGCCTTTAATACAATTTAATTAACCTTTAATTTTCAGATTAATTATCCTTTAATATTAAAAAATAAATCTTAACTATCAATTTATAAAACTGAATTTATTACTTCTTAATTAATCAGTTAATCAGTCCTTAATTACCATTAACCCTTAATAATCTTTAGATTAATTATTTCTTAATTGTTAATTAATAAGCCTAATTATAAATTCATACAACTAAATTACAAATTTAAGTACTTCTAATTATAAGTTAATTAATCTTCTAATCATTAAGTAATCTCTTAATCATAAATCAAATCATATTCATTAGTTAATTTAAATTAATTAACTATACTTAATTAATTACATAATTAATCCTTAATCATTATTAATTAAATTAACCAATTTGTTAAAATCTGCAGTTCAAAATCACTTCGGGTCCTACCTGAGACCAGCCCGAGTTCACGCTCGAGTCTTCCCCTGCTTCTTCCCTAAAAAAAAACTTAGGAAAATTCTTAAGTTTAAAACTGTTGTCAAAACTTTCCCCACGAGTTCTCTCTCGAGTCACAAGCCCAGAGATTCGATTCCCTCCCCGAGTCACAACGAAACCTACGCGAGCAAACTCGCGTACTCCTGCTTCTTCCCCAAACGTCAACCATTCCAGATATCTATGCACACGCGTGCACGTGCATCCAAGCTCTGACCATCGACGATCCATGCCGTGACCACCCTCAGACCGACCACCACCCACATGAACGTTCTGATCACTCGGCTTCATCCAATCGCCAGTGATTCGAAATCGAACACCTCAACGCAACAGACATTCGAAAACTAGACTGACCCAAACACCTACCACCGACGATCAAGACAACTGGCACCCTCCTCCTTTAGAACTTAACCTCATTATCGACCCTCGCAACCATTACCCGAGTTTCACGACACTCGATCAAACATAGGAAAAGAAGTGACCCAAATTCCAACTTCATCAAGAACTAGGGTTAAAAACCTCTTTGATCTACCGCCACCACTACGGTCCACAAACGCCTCATTTCCTATTTTTCCCAAACACTCCAATCATCAATCTAGCTCCAGACGAAATCCCGGCCACTCGAGATCCTCTGACCATTACAAAATGCCCAAGAACCATTTTCCAGACATTTCCCAAATTCACATCCATTTCAACACTAAAAATTCTGATATTTGTTTTAAAAATCATAACTTTTAAAGTGGATTCAAGTTATAGTCTTAAAGCAGTAAATTAAAATGATTGATTTTTCATGTTTTAAGAATTTCTACTGTATTTCCCAGGTTTTGATATAGTTTAAATCTTAAATACTTGAATCTATTTTTAACTCCTGGATTAAGCTTAAACTAAACTATATTGTTTAAATTTCACAACCTAACAGAGAACACATGCAAAGATTTTGAACTTTGATCAAAATCATAGGCTCTGAACTAAGAACAGAGGAGTTAAAATCAACAGATAAACATACATCATATATATACAGAGGCTTACTTATATACTAACATATAGAACAGTTATCATCACAGATTTCACATGCAACCAGAGGATTATCTACTTAACTTTTAATAAAAATGTTTACTCACCTTTATAATGTTTGAACAGATGACAGAGAAAGCTTTGAAACTGGTAATTGATCCTGATATAATTGTTTAAACTTTGATTTGCTTCAGGCCTGCTTGCTTAGATTTTTAATGGAAGAATTTTTTTAAAAAAAAAACTTGTTCGAATGAGCTAAATGAAGACAGGATAGATGATTATGTTGGGAAGATGAGACTTACCGGGCAAGCCAAAGTTGTACAGATATTCATATATTTTATATTGCTTTGATCTAAGTTTTGGGCTGATATGCTATGTATCATGGTGGCTGAGTTGATTTTCAAAACTTTCGAATGACCTAAAATGTTGCTTGCATTAAATGTTGGAGTACTTTGTGTCTCCTACTTCTTATTATATCTTTTCATGTGTCCTAGATACTTCTCTCCTTACTTTGCTTTGCATTTTCTTTTGCCTGCCTATTTTCTTACTTTGTTACTTTTGTTTTTTTTTTTTCTCTAGATTTCTTACAGGCTGTCTATAATTCCTTATGCCCTTTGCACTTCAAAACTCTACAGGCTACACATATACAAACCTGGTTTGTACCTATCTTAAGTACAAATATAAAGTTACTTTAGTTATTGATATAAATTTTTAGCTTAAGTTTTGTTTACACTTACCTTCTGCATTTCTTTTCTTTACAGGCAACAAATTTTCTTTTACTTGCCTGAGTATGTTTTCTACACTTCGCGTATATTATAAGGTTGTTTTAATTATTGTTATAGCCTTTTAACTTAAGTATTTTAGCTCTTTTTTTATTTTAGCATAACTATCAAATACTAAATTTATTTATTATTTTTATACTTGTTTTAGTATTAATAAGGTTTATTTTAAATTTATACATTTTTTTTAAAAGACTTACTTTAATCTTTCAAATTATAGCTATTTATATAAATAAATTTGAGATAACAATTCCTAATAAAATCCCAATTGTGAAGACATCACATTATTAATATAGCTCATATTAAATTAAAATAATTTATAATAGAATTTATCTCTAAAAAAAACTACTTATTTTATCAATCTATATTTAAAAAGGACAAACAAAACTTTTGTTAAATTTAAATTTAAGCTAAAATCAATTTTAAACCATTTTAACTTTATTCTGTATATATTTTAAAGCCAAATGATTATTTATTTATTAGCTTTTAAAAAGATATATATTAAATCAAACTAAAATTACCAAAAATATTAAAATAAGAAAGCATATCTTTATTTATTAAAATTTAAAACAAAGCTTATCTATTTATTTAGCTTTTAAAAGATAAATTCACAATTTTAAATGTTTATTAAAAGAAAATCATTAAATCAATTCAAATTTTATTTACAAAAATCATCGAATCAATTTAATTTTCGATACAGATTATTAAAGTGATATTGCCAAAAATTCCGGGATGTCACAACTCTGGTTTTCACGTTGATGTTCAACCGAGTTTCGCGGCGTCGACAAGCGACCGGAAGCGATCGCACGTGGTTCTGTTGGTTCGAGGCGAAGTAGGGAAGCTTCGACGAAGGTGGCGAGGTGTCTCGAAGTGTTGATTGCCGTGGAGGGTGATTTTACCGGTGATGTCATTTCAAGCTGATGGGTTTGAATCACTCGAATTCGATTTCGTTCGAATCGTGAAAGTTTTGATGCTCGATCGTGTCGCCGTGGTCATAGGCGATGTTTCGGAGGCTATCGTGGAGTTCGCCGTCGATCGGCGTGGATGTGCACGTTTATGTGCACGGTTGTGTGCATCTGGGATATGGGTTTGGGGAAGAAAGCTTGTTCTCGGGTTTTCATTCGAGTATATTCGAGTTTTACAGAAGCAAGGAAGTAGTGGGTTAACGCGAGTGTTTCTTCGAGTCTCCAGGGGTTTTACTCGGGTTTGGGGATTAGCTGGTATTAAGAATTGAACAGGAAATGTTTTGAAGTTTTAAAAAGCAAAAGAAATTTATATTGTAGTATTTTTTTTAGTTTTAAAATAAAGGTAAACAAGATTTTTACCTATTAAACTAAATTGTTTCTAGAAAATTGTTTTAACAAGTTTAAAATAATTTAAATAAATAAGTTTTAAAAGAAGAATAGGAAGGTGGATTTTCAAAATGTTATTGTCTTAAAATTTATTTAATAACTTTAGAAAGTTAAAGATTTTGAAAATGGAATAGAAGTTTATAATGTTTTAATTATAATTGATTTCCAAATGTTTTATTTTTAAATAAATTTAATGTTAAGCATTAAATAATCAATTATAATAAAGAATTTATCTTAAGTAATTAAGAGTTTGATTAATTTAAGATAATTAATATGGGGAGATAATTAAATTGTTGGTCAATTTAATTAATTTAATTAAGATAAATGATTTTTCTTAATTAAGATCTTTAAGTATAAGTAGTTAAGAAATTATTTAATTAAATTTAAATAATTAGTTAAATAATTAACTAAGAAATTAATAAGTGACTAATTAGAGATAATCACTTATAAATTAATTAAGTATAATTACTGAATTGAGTAATTAAGGAATAATTACTAGATGTAATTAAGTAGAGAGAAATTATTTAATTAAGTAATTAGAGGATAATTATAAATAACTAAATAAAGGTGATTAAGAGTTAATTACTTAGTGTTATTAATTTAATAATTTAATTAATAAAGTTAATTAAAGGATTAAGGTTAATTAATAAGGTAATTAATTATTTTTTTAAGGTAATTGATTAAAAAGAATTAATTAAGGAAAGTAATTAAGGGAAGTTAATTACTGGTTAAGATTAATCAAAGGTGATTAATAATTGTGGTTTAACTAAGATTAATTATTTAATTTAATTAATTTAAATAAAATAAATAATTAAAGACGTAATTAGAGATCATTAGTTTATAATTAATTAATGATGTAATTAAGATTGATTAATTAAGATTAATTAATCAAATGATATGTGATTATAGAATAACTAATTAATTGTAATTAATTAAGGATTAAAGTAATTGATTATAATTAATTAATTGATTAATGAAGTAATTAAAGATTAATTACTGTATTTGGTTAAGGATAATTAATTTATGAAATTAATTAAGATAATTACTTAAATGTAATTAAAGAATGATTAATCAAGGTGATTAATTAAAGTGGATAATTAGAGAAAGATTAATTAATTTATTTGTAATTAATTAATGATTATATAAGTAAGATTATAATGAAGTAATTAATTTAATTTATTTTAAATTAATTAAGAGATGAAGTGATTAATTTAATTCACTTTAAATTAATTAAAGATAGAGATAGTTAATTTAAATCAATTTTAAATTAATTATGTTGTGATTAAGTAAATCATTGCTTATTAAGAATGGATGACATTGATTGTCTTGAATGGATGTAATCTCAGAAATGAGATAAGAAATGTTGTGTAGTATGAATGCTTGGTTGCATTATGATGGTAATATAGATTAACTATTGTGATGTTGATATGGATTACCTATTTGGTTATAGATCATTTGTTTATTTGATAATGTGATTATCAATTGTGATTTGTGAATTATCTATCTGTATGAATATAGATAAGTTAAATTGTTTAAACCTTTAAACAACTTGGCCTTAAAAGATACGTTTTGGATTTCGATGAGACCGGGATCGGGTTTCCGTATACCGGTATTCCAGGTCTGGAGACCCGAATACCACATCGATCCAAATTAACGATAGGTCGTGAATTCTCAAGTGAAGATGAAGATTCAGAGTGCAAGGGTTATTGTCGTTAACTCTGAGGGTGATTCCTAAACGAGTGTAACGAGATAATGCCTTCGGTTTCGTTCGAACCCGGAACGAACTTGTATGGATTGAATGCTTTCAGCACATCGTCAGGCGGACGATGAGCATTCTAAGTGATATGTTCTGATTAAAGGTAATCGTAACCTCAAGCCTCATCAACCGGGAATGGCTAAAACAGGGGAGGTGCAGCAAGGCTTCGTGGGTAGCGCCCACTGAGAGCAAGATAGATCCCTGTCTAGAGGTCCCTTTCTATATTTCGGCTTAGTGGGTAGTTGGAACTGCAGCCAACTACGGGATTGTCTTGTTCGGGATTATCCAGTAAGGGATGGTTCCGGCTTTGTGTTGCAGGGGAGCGGGCGTACTCCTCGGTACGGTGATCTAGGCCACGTACTGTGACGGGCGGTACCTGTAACATCCCGTATTTTTAAGCCATTGAATTTGAACATTTAGTTCATTTTAAATGTTAATGTGGATTCTTAATTGATTTTAAAATGAATAGATTCAGATTCAATCAATGAAATAAGCTGTAATTTTTAATTATAGTAATTTCGGGTTGAATTTGAATAACGGGAAGATACTAATTAAATATTCGGGATTAGGATAAAAAGGTGAATCTGGATGTAAATAGCTGTAAAATGATGTTTAAATGTATTTTTAGGTTCGATTGGTTATAAACAATACTGTTGGATTTTTAGATGAATTTTAAAGTGAATAAATTATTATTTGGGATTTATATTAATTTAAAAATGAATTTAATATTATTAAAATGCTATTAAATCAAATTTTAGTCCGGAATGAGCCAGAATGATTTTTAATGTGATTATAAATTTTATATGATTTATTATTAAGATATTAAAATTTTAAAAGTGGAATTTTAAGCGTTTCTGATAATTTCAGAAAATCGCCTGATTTAATAGACGAGTTAAAATAGCCTTCCGGGGCGCAGTCTCGGAATTCGACGAAACCAGTTCCATTGGATCCGTAATAGTTAGTTATTATCGGATTTCAATTTTCGTAGCAATCGGAGTTATCGTTTGACCGTGGCAGCTCGAAACGCATCGAAATCGATTTAACCGATTTAATTTTAAATTGATTGTTTAATTTCGTATCTCGCGCATACGATCAAATTAACTTACGAAACCTGTTCCATTGTGTCCGGAACGCGGAAAAACCCCAGGATAGCCTGTCGGAACGCGTAGTTTGGAGTTCGTTTGCGTAAACTGTTAAATTGAGATATTTTATTTATTTAATAATATTAAAAACAATTATATATATATAATTGCATTTTCTCAAACCCTAGCCTATTAGTGCCGCCGCCGTTCTTTTTATTCAAGGGCCGGAAACGATTCTCCCTTTTCACTAATTTGCAATCAATCCATGCATTAATTCACAAAATTTCCAACTAGAAGATTGAAGGGGATGTCGAGATCTTCATGGTGGACGGTAGTGATGGATTTTAGGGTCGCGTGGAGGGAGATTTCAAGGCCCGTTCATGGCCAGTTCGTGCTCGATTTTTGAGCAATGGGGAGAGCCGAGCTCAGAGCTATTAGGGGCGGAGGAAGAGGGTGGTTGGGGCTTCGAGGTGAAGGTCTTGGATCGTCGCCGAGTTCGCCGGAGTGGTCGCGATTATTAACCCTAAATCTTGATGATGGGTTCGGCCTTTACTGTGTTAGCGCGTGTGAGGAAGAAGGCAATGTGCGGCCATGATTTCTTCGTTTGAATGCGTGGTCAGATCGTCTTGTTTGGTAAAAAAATAATAATAAGAGAAATTTGTTTATAAATTATATTCAAAACTTTATAAATATCATAACGAACTCATACGTACTCAGATTCAGACGAAACTGGAACCACTGGAATCGCAGAGACGAGCACTACGTGATGGTGCAGATCCGGAGTCATTCCGGGCAAGTAGAAATTTGGGTTAAATCGGACACCGTCCGGTTTAATTTAAAATTTCGAACGCTCGCCGAAACTCAAGGTGAGTTTTTCTCATTCACATCTGGATGCTAGACATTATAAATAATTGATATTTAAATATCTGTGTGGATGGTTGATTATATCAGTGATTATCAGTCTGGATTGATATTTCTATTGTGATGTGCTAATATTTGTGGATGCAGGGAGAAACAGGTTGGAGGGATCCAACTGGATTCCTCACAATGTAGCAATTATTTTATAATTGATAGTGATACCTGTTCATATGATGTGATTGATAAATCTGGAAATTTAGTTGTTCTGTGACATTGTGGTATAAATTGTAATCACAGAATTAAATTATAAATGGCTAAAAAAAAGTGTTTTTACGGAATAAAATGAATTGTTAAAATAAGAATTTCAAAGAATAAAATTTGAAATCTGGTTTGGATGGAAAATGTAAATTGGTCAAATGGGGATTTTAAATATAGGGGAAAATTTCTAAATCTATAAATGGAAAGTATAAATTCCTGGGAATGAGTACTATGGAAATTTTAAATTGTTTAAAATAACGATGGGTTATTTTAATAATGAATAGTCTTATCCGGGAAATTAAAATATGTTAAAATGAAGTTTCCGAATATAAATTTACAATTTTAAGTGTTAATAGAATATTTTGGAAAGTCGTTTCTTCATTGGGATTTCATGTGAGTAAATTGTAAATATGGATTTTCAATTAATAAATTCTCAAATGTTTTATTTAAAAATGATTTAAACCTATATTTTAAAAGTGAATTTCCGGATATGGAAAAATTGAGTTTGAACTTCGGATGAAGTTATAGATAAGTATAGAAATGGGGAATTTATGTTGTAAACATAAATTGAATTGAAATAAATCGTTTGGATTATATGAAGGATATTTTGGAATGTTTGAATGGGAATGTATTTCCCTGGGAAACCAAGTTAGTGTTTTAAAGATTTTATTTAATTAAAAGTTAAGTTTTAAGTTGTTTAAAGAATATTTTAAGAAGTGTTATTTTTAAAGTAACAAACTAATAATTTTTAAAATCGTAATGATTTGAGAATATATTAGTAATTATTTTTATAAATGGGTTTATTTAAAGGTTGGTTTTGACTTAGGGTATTGAGATTAGTATTATTCTTTTTATAACGCTATTTTGAATTTAGTAAAACAAAACCCTTATTTTAAATCAAAGTATATATATTAATAATAGTTTTCTTCACCTATTCTAAATTTATATTTTGAGTAAATGGATAGAAGTAATTTATATAGTTTAAAATATATTTTCAGTATAAAATGTTTAACTGTTTTAAACCTAAATTGTTTGAACTTGGTTATTTCCAATGGGAATAAATGGTAATGGGATTTACCGTGTTAAGGAAGAAATTTGGGAATTCGTTCCAAAATGAGTTTTGAAATGTGAAAATATATCCTTTAAAGATATTAAAGGGAAAGAATAAATAATGTGTGATATTATTTATTGTGTGATGGTTGTTTATGGATGCTTGTGAATGTGAATTGATAGTTAAATCACCGACTATCAATATTGGCCAAAAGCGCTGATCGTTTCGAAGAGACCGGGATCGGGTTTGCTACATTACAGCGTGATAGGGGTTCTCGCTTTGCGTTAGGTGGCGAACGGGAGACTCTTACCCCTACATGTCCCCGGGGGTAGTATAAGGCCTTGCGGGGTTGGTTGCGACTCGAGAGGGTGGCCGTAAAAGCAAACCTGAGGTATCACTGTAAGCCACAGCGGGGCTGGGATGGTTGAAAAGCCTACCGGTCGTGAACCGTTGCTGAAGGTTGAAAAGCCTAGGTCGTGACAGTTGGTATCAGAGCATAGGTTGGCGACAACCTAGGCTTTGGTGGGAAAATTACTCATTTTTAAATAGAGTCAGAAGTACTCTATAATGAGTTGAGTGTACTAATAGCTATGAGAGCGTATTTGTTAGTGGATATAAAATTGTTTTTGTACTGTGTTGACTTATCGGTTGAGTGTTTATGAATTCTGGTCGGTACGGGAAGTACAACCGTATCGATAGGGGTTTCTAAACTCTTAAACAAGATAAACCGACATAGTATTATTTTTAAAGTGGGTAAATGAAATAATTTTACCCAAAATTATATTTTGATATAAAGAAATAGTTTTCTAAATTATATATATTGGATGCTTGTTTGGTTGTTTCTTCTATAATCAAATAAGAAATTAAAGTATGTTCTAAAATTTGAAATGATATATATAAGAAAATAAGAAGTTAAAATATTATGGTTTATAACCAAATGGAATTGATTGGATATGTTTTAAATAAGAAAAGTAAAAATTAAAATTTGATTTAAACTAGAATTTTGACCCCGGAAATTTTGAAAGGGATTTCAAATGGAATTAAACAAAGTTTTGGGAGTTTGACTTTGTGGAAATGTTAGAAATGTTTTCAAAAGCATTTGAAGGAATGGAGTATATTTTGGGGAAATATTTTTGAATAAAAATGGTTTTGAGGTGAATTTTGGAAGTAAAGAGCATTGAACTCACTTCAGTCGCTGGAAAATAATCCTGATGATGCTGGCCACATCATTAGAATTCATTTTCGAGTTTCTAAAGTGATGGATTGCTACCGAAATAGTTGATTATGACATTGTTTGGACTTGTTTGGGAAACAAGTGATTTTGGAATTTTCAAAAGAAAACTTGTTTTGGTAAAAGCAGATTGTTTGGAATTTGGTATTTGATTTGAATATCAAATGGGAATGTATTGATTTTTATTTCAAATTGGTTTTGAAATAAATCCGGGTAAAATGGAATTCTGGGAATTCTATTTTAAAATAAAAATGTGAAAGTTGAAATGATTCAACTATATAACTTATAAAGGAAAGTTGATTTAAAGAAGAATTGAGTATATATGGAATGTAAATCTACTTTGAATAAATGAAGGTGAATGGAATATATCTGGATTTAACTTATGATAAGTTAAATAAAATTAAGGATTTGAAATTGAATTAAATCTAAATGAATTAGAATTAAAGGGAAGTTGATGTAAAGGTGAAATGTAAATGCTTATGATTGTGCAAATGAATTCATATTCTTAAGTTATTAAGTGTTAAAATTTGACATTGTGATTATAAAAATGTGGATTGGTTTGAAATGAGCATTATAAACTTACAAGTAAATAAGTTGGAGAACTTGAGAATGGAAGATTTGATTTTAACTCAAGTAAAATGGAATTATAATCACAAATGGAAATAATAAGTGGAATGGTGAATTCGAACTTAGTTTTAAATGGAATGCAAAGTAAGGTGAAACAATGATAAAATATAAAAGAGGTAAGTGAACTGAAGTTAGTAAATAAGTTGAACTTGGATATGGAGAATTAAGATTAAATTGAATTTGGTCTAACTTCGACTAAGATGGAATTAAGCTGAATATTAAAATTTCTGTTGTGTTATGAATAAGAATGAATGTAATTAAATTCTTATTTAAAGTAGTAAAGGAAATGGTTTAAAATTCAGGTTGGCTAAATAAAACGTAGATGAACTTGAATTAATTCTGGAAAGGAATTAAATTGAAAATGCATATATAATCTAGTTAACCTTGAATTAAAATAGGATAAGAATTGAGTTTAATGGAAATTTAATTCAGTTGAGATGATGTTGAATGAAGTAAATGCTCACTCAATTAAATCCAAAATGATTGTTTGGAAATGAATCCTGTATAGGCTAAATTAAAAGGAATGTGTATGGTAATGAATAGAAGTTTGATAGTTTGGTCAAAATTTGAAAGGTTAATAAAATCCAGTTTTGGGATGGGATTTAAGTTAGTAATAAGTGTTGGAAGTGAGGATGAATAATGGAATTAGCTATAATAATGATGAATTTGAATTGTAAATAAAATTCAAATGAGAGAAATAATTTAAATGGTCTCTTTGTTAATAAAATAATTTGTTCGTGGATGAGATAAATAAACAAAGAGCATTCTGATTTGTTAATGAATTGGAAATTGATTTAATGGGAATCAAATGGAAATCAAATGAAATTGATATAAGAAGATAATGAAACTAGTGTGAAAGAACTTAAGCGAACTAAATTAAATTTGTGGTCGAGCTTTATAATGTAATCTCGAATGAAATTTGTTAGCAAATAAAATGGAAATGTTTGGGTAATTGTATTAATTAATTATTGAGATGTTATAATTTGAACTAAAATGTTAATCTTGAAGTGAGAATAAGAAATTGAATTAAAGGTAGTGATTGAATAAGCATGCTTGGGCTGTGAACCATGTAAAATGGAATAAAATGGATATGAATCTAAATTGGAATTAATTTTAAATGGTGATAAGCTTAAGTGGCAATTGTTTTGCTTGAATGACATGGAAATTTGCATGTATTTGCAATTGTGTGTTTAAAAGCAATTGGAATTGAATTGTGAATAAATTGATATGAATGGGAACCCAATTCAAAGAGTTTTGTATATGAATGCAAGTGAATTGATTTAAAGAGAGAATGAAATTAGTTTTGAATCGATCAGAATGGGTTGCATTTTAATAAGTAATGTTTGCATATGAATGAAAATGGATCATAAAAGAAATGCAAATGTTTCAAGTTTAAAATAAAATTTGATTGCAAATCAAATTGAGAATGTAAGTTAAAATAAAGAAAATGTAAGTATATCAAATTTAAGAGTAAGAATTTGATTGTGAATCAATTTGTAATTGAATTGAAGTAAATTGATGCAAGTGATACGCATGTAATCAAATTGATGTAAATATGAATTGAGAATATAGTAAACTTGAATGTGAATCATTTAAGTGAAATAAAATGAAGTTGGACTTGAACAAGTAATTTGAAAGGTGATTGAAATCTTTGGATTGTTGAAAAGATGGTTAACATTGTTAAATGATGAAATTGCTTGGGTTGGAAATGAAATGGGTATGTTTAGCTTACATTTACATTGGAAATGTTATTAAAATGCTCACATCTTTGAAACTGATAAGTTGTTGAGTTTAGTACAGGTACGGGAGGCGTTCGAGAGAGTTGGAGCGCGTATATGCGTTATATTAGCCGCTCGCTATTAAAATTTGCTATAAGGTACGCCTACGCAAATATAATTGGGAAAATGATATATATATTGTGATACATTTTGGTTTCCGGCCATGTGAGCCGATGTATATATATTTGTGTATCCTGCGATATCGCAGAAGCTCCTCCGTACAAAGGAGACTCCGCCAAAATTTTCCAGAAATTTTGGGAGTTAGAAAATTTTTGAGAGTTTTTGGAAAAATTTATTAACTTGGAAAGTTATTTTGAAATAGGTTAAAATTCAAAAGCTTTTGAATGTAAATGAGGCAAATGGATTTGGGTTTGGGTTAAAGGATTTTAGAAAGTGAATGTAAGTTTTTAACTCAGCCAATTGGGTAAGTAACCGGGTTGGAGAGTATTTTCTACCTTAGCAAATTTCGGGGACGAAATTTTTATAAGGGGGGAGGAATGTAACATCCCGTATTTTTAAGCCATTGAATTTGAACATTTAGTTCATTTTAAATGTTAATGTGGATTCTTAATTGATTTTAAAATGAATAGATTCAGATTCAATCAATGAAATAAGCTGTAATTTTTAATTATAGTAATTTCGGGTTGAATTTGAATAACGGGAAGATACTAATTAAATATTCGGGATTAGGATAAAAAGGTGAATCTGGATGTAAATAGCTGTAAAATGATGTTTAAATGTATTTTTAGGTTCGATTGGTTATAAACAATACTGTTGGATTTTTAGATGAATTTTAAAGTGAATAAATTATTATTTGGGATTTATATTAATTTAAAAATGAATTTAATATTATTAAAATGCTATTAAATCAAATTTTAGTCCGGAATGAGCCAGAATGATTTTTAATGTGATTATAAATTTTATATGATTTATTATTAAGATATTAAAATTTTAAAAGTGGAATTTTAAGCGTTTCTGATAATTTCAGAAAATCGCCTGATTTAATAGACGAGTTAAAATAGCCTTCCGGGGCGCAGTCTCGGAATTCGACGAAACCAGTTCCATTGGATCCGTAATAGTTAGTTATTATCGGATTTCAATTTTCGTAGCAATCGGAGTTATCGTTTGACCGTGGCAGCTCGAAACGCATCGAAATCGATTTAACCGATTTAATTTTAAATTGATTGTTTAATTTCGTATCTCGCGCATACGATCAAATTAACTTACGAAACCTGTTCCATTGTGTCCGGAACGCGGAAAAACCCCAGGATAGCCTGTCGGAACGCGTAGTTTGGAGTTCGTTTGCGTAAACTGTTAAATTGAGATATTTTATTTATTTAATAATATTAAAAACAATTATATATATATAATTGCATTTTCTCAAACCCTAGCCTATTAGTGCCGCCGCCGTTCTTTTTATTCAAGGGCCGGAAACGATTCTCCCTTTTCACTAATTTGCAATCAATCCATGCATTAATTCACAAAATTTCCAACTAGAAGATTGAAGGGGATGTCGAGATCTTCATGGTGGACGGTAGTGATGGATTTTAGGGTCGCGTGGAGGGAGATTTCAAGGCCCGTTCATGGCCAGTTCGTGCTCGATTTTTGAGCAATGGGGAGAGCCGAGCTCAGAGCTATTAGGGGCGGAGGAAGAGGGTGGTTGGGGCTTCGAGGTGAAGGTCTTGGATCGTCGCCGAGTTCGCCGGAGTGGTCGCGATTATTAACCCTAAATCTTGATGATGGGTTCGGCCTTTACTGTGTTAGCGCGTGTGAGGAAGAAGGCAATGTGCGGCCATGATTTCTTCGTTTGAATGCGTGGTCAGATCGTCTTGTTTGGTAAAAAAATAATAATAAGAGAAATTTGTTTATAAATTATATTCAAAACTTTATAAATATCATAACGAACTCATACGTACTCAGATTCAGACGAAACTGGAACCACTGGAATCGCAGAGACGAGCACTACGTGATGGTGCAGATCCGGAGTCATTCCGGGCAAGTAGAAATTTGGGTTAAATCGGACACCGTCCGGTTTAATTTAAAATTTCGAACGCTCGCCGAAACTCAAGGTGAGTTTTTCTCACTCACATCTGGATGCTAGACATTATAAATAATTGATATTTAAATATCTGTGTGGATGGTTGATTATATCAGTGATTATCAGTCTGGATTGATATTTCTATTGTGATGTGCTAATATTTGTGGATGCAGGGAGAAACAGGTTGGAGGGATCCAACTGGATTCCTCACAATGTAGCAATTATTTTATAATTGATAGTGATACCTGTTCATATGATGTGATTGATAAATCTGGAAATTTAGTTGTTCTGTGACATTGTGGTATAAATTGTAATCACAGAATTAAATTATAAATGGCTAAAAAAAAGTGTTTTTACGGAATAAAATGAATTGTTAAAATAAGAATTTCAAAGAATAAAATTTGAAATCTGGTTTGGATGGAAAATGTAAATTGGTCAAATGGGGATTTTAAATATAGGGGAAAATTTCTAAATCTATAAATGGAAAGTATAAATTCCTGGGAATGAGTACTATGGAAATTTTAAATTGTTTAAAATAACGATGGGTTATTTTAATAATGAATAGTCTTATCCGGGAAATTAAAATATGTTAAAATGAAGTTTCCGAATATAAATTTACAATTTTAAGTGTTAATAGAATATTTTGGAAAGCCGTTTCTTCATTGGGATTTCATGTGAGTAAATTGTAAATATGGATTTTCAATTAATAAATTCTCAAATGTTTTATTTAAAAATGATTTAAACCTATATTTTAAAAGTGAATTTCCGGATATGGAAAAATTGAGTTTGAACTTCGGATGAAGTTATAGATAAGTATAGAAATGGGGAATTTATGTTGTAAACATAAATTGAATTGAAATAAATCGTTTGGATTATATGAAGGATATTTTGGAATGTTTGAATGGGAATGTATTTCCCTGGGAAACCAAGTTAGTGTTTTAAAGATTTTATTTAATTAAAAGTTAAGTTTTAAGTTGTTTAAAGAATATTTTAAGAAGTGTTATTTTTAAAGTAACAAACTAATAATTTTTAAAATCGTAATGATTTGAGAATATATTAGTAATTATTTTTATAAATGGGTTTATTTAAAGGTTGGTTTTGACTTAGGGTATTGAGATTAGTATTATTCTTTTTATAACGCTATTTTGAATTTAGTAAAACAAAACCCTTATTTTAAATCAAAGTATATATATTAATAATAGTTTTCTTCACCTATTCTAAATTTATATTTTGAGTAAATGGATAGAAGTAATTTATATATTTTAAAATATATTTTCAGTATAAAATGTTTAACTGTTTTAAACCTAAATTGTTTGAACTTGGTTATTTCCAATGGGAATAAATGGTAATGGGATTTACCGTGTTAAGGAAGAAATTTGGGAATTCGTTCCAAAATGAGTTTTGAAATGTGAAAATATATCCTTTAAAGATATTAAAGGGAAAGAATAAATAATGTGTGATATTATTTATTGTGTGATGGTTGTTTATGGATGCTTGTGAATGTGAATTGATAGTTAAATCACCGACTATCAATATTGGCCAAAAGCGCTGATCGTTTCGAAGAGACCGGGATCGAGTTTCCGTATACCGGGATTCTAGGTCTGGAGACTCGAAAACCACTTCGATCCGGTTTGTACGTTTCGCGAAAACGATTTCGGAGTCGAAGATGGAGCTGTGAAGTGCAAGGGCTAGTCGCTACTAATCCTGAGGATATTTCCAAAATGGATGTAGTAGGGGTAGTGCCTTCGGTTCCGTTCGGACCCGGGACGGACTTGTATGGACGAATGCTTTCGTGACATCGTCAGGTGGACGATGGGCATTCAAAGTGATATGTGCTATAAAGGTATCGTTTAGCCTCAAGCCTCATCAACCGGGAATGACTGAAAATCAGGGGTTATGCAGCAAGGCTTCGTGGGTAGCCCCCACTTGAGAGTAAGGTCATCCCTGTCTAGATGTCCCTTTTTTTCGGCTTAGTGGTGCGGTTGCTGATCCCAACCGTGGGGTGATTTTACTTGGAATTATCCAGTAAGGGATGATTCCGGCTTTGTGTTGCAGGGGAGCGGGCGTACTCCTCGGTACTGTGATCTAGGCCACGTACTGTGACAGGTGGTACCCCAGTGCCTAGTCATTCGTTGGAAATCCATTTTCCCTACGTGCCTTGTACGGTATTTGTTTGTATACCTAGTATGCTGGAATTTAATCATGTAACAATTTCAGCTATTTTAATAAGTATTTGTATCTAGACACTATTATAATACCAGAGGATTTTTATAAAAAGTGTTTTAGCTATCGTAAGGTAAAAACCCGACATGTTTATTTGTGGCGTGGTCTTACGAGATGCTTTTGTTTTCAAAGGATTTTGAAACTTTAATAATCAGTTTGGATGTATTTATGATGTGCTGGTATTCCAGACTGACTCGGGTGTTATTTTATTATAATGCTCGGGTCAGACCGAGTATATTTCAGGATAGGTTGCTATGGAGCTCAGGAGAGGAGCTGGAGTCCGAGACGTATTTCTCGTACTTGTATTATTCCGCTGCTGTGATTGTTGAGATTGTTTGACTGGCTATGGTTGGTTGTATTGATATACTCTAATGATGATGTATTGTATATAAACAGATATAGTTTTGATTTGTGTAAAGTTCTGTTCTATATATTATATTTTATTCCGCTGCGACTGTGAGGTTTTGATGTTGTTTAGTTCATTCTTCTTCTTCTACCTTCTTTCTTTTCCTACAATCTGTCTTTTCCGGCGTTCGATCGTCGGCATATTATACTGTTGAGTATTTTGTGTCGATTTTCGAGGGTCGAGAAGGGCGGGTCGTGACTGTACCCCAGTAGCCCTGCCATTGATGGAAACCCATTCTTCCTACGAGACCCTACGGTTTTGATTGTATAACCCACTTTGTGGCTAGTATGCTGGAATTTAATAATGTAACAATTTCAGCTATATGAGTATTTATTTGAAAACCCTAGACCCTATTATAATATAATCGAATTTCCTATCAAAGTTTTGGTTAGCGTAAGGTAAAAACTTACCCATGTTTATGTGTGGGAAGTGTGATATCCCGGGATTTCGAGAAGTTTAAAATGTGATAATCTCTTAATTTAAATTATTTTAAATTGATAAATTTGTTATTTTCAAATATTTTATAACCAAATAATAATAATATGATGTTTTAATTATAGTATAAATTGATTATAATAAGAATAATAATTTAAATTGTATTATTTTATAAATTTGATTTTTAAATAGATTTATCATTTCTAAAATTAATAAGTATTGTTTAAATATGTATATATATGTCTTGAGTTGTTTTTAAATGAAATATATCAATTTCAAACTTAATAAAATGTTTATTTAAAAATATAAATGTTGAGTTGATTTTTAAATTGGATTTTAAAAGTCAAATTTGAATTTGAATCTGGATTTAAATTTGAATCTTTAAAGATAAATATTTTAATATATTTGGTTATAAAATATATGAACAAGGCTTTTATTTAAAATAAGATTTGTTTTACAATATTTTCTTTAAAAGGAATTTTATTCATATAAATTTAGAAAGTGTTTATTTAATAGTAAATAAATACAAAAGATATGTTTACACTTAAAAATGAATTAAAAATATTGTATATAATTTTATTAGGATATAAATGAGTTTTATTGTATTTCTTTTAAAGGTTTTATTTATTTATAATATAGAAAAGCATTTATTTAAAAAGATATGTATTTATCTATTTAGGAAATACATATAAAAGCTTTTAAAATCTTTTTAAAAATAATATGAAATTATATAATGACAAGTGTTAAATTTCTAAACATGTTAAATACATGTGTTAACAAGATAAATAAGGGTAGAGACAAGTGTCATCCTTTAATTTTATTTTCTTTAAATTTTAATAAAATCTAAATTAACTATATAAACTTTCACCTCCTCTCTTCTTTTTCTTTTCTTATCTTTTTCATTTGCAAAGACAAAAATTCTCAAACCAGAAAATGACCAAAACTGAAAAACATCTCAAACCGAAACTAAAATCAAATCTCCACAAACCAAACTGAAATCTTCTCAAACAAAAAAATATACAACCTGAAAATCATTTCCAGTTCAAAAACCCTGTAGCCTTCCTCAAAACAAACCTGCAATGTTTTTCAAGACCTGTAACAATTGTTCTTCAAGTCTGTAATCCATTCCAAGTGCATGCAAGTAAATCAAAGCAAGTTTCAAGTTTTCAAAACAAGCAGATGAAATTTCAAAAGTTTCCAGTTTTTCAAAGATCAACATTCCAGTTTTCAAGCCTGTTCAAAACTGTTTTAAATTCCTCTGCCTCTTGGAAAGGTGAGTAAACATCTTTTTCAAAGTTATATGAATTTAAATTGCTTTCGAATGATTTCTGAATGAAGTATATTTGCATGTTCAATTATATGTGTGTATACTATATGTATGTGAGGATTGAAGTATGCATGCCTAGTTTCATTGTTAATTGCTCTGTTCATCTTCTATTTGAGTAACCTCTTCTTTTATAAGATCTTGAAACTATATATCTTGATTCCAGTAGTATGATATGAGATATACTTGAATGTTTTAGTGAATTTTTGTTTGCATGTTTATAAATATGTAGATATAAAGATATGCATGTCTGAACATATATCTGTCTCTGTTTTATCTAAGGACAGGCTTCAGATTTTATTTGAAAAAAATTCATATCTTTAAAATCCATTTGATTATAGTCTAGGATTTGTGAATAGAAAAGGTTTCTAACTATATACTTTAGATTTTAAAAATAGATTCAAGAATATACAATAAGTATTTAACTCAAATTTTAAGATTACAGAAGAAATCAAAGAAATGGGTAAAATTCAAATATGTTAATTTAAATCTTTGATTCTATAATCTGATTTGTGATTACAAATGATGAATTTAGAAACAGAATTCATGAATTTTAAGTTTGGGATGGCCGAGAATTTTTAAGTTGATCAGAAAAGACATTTTCGTCATTTTCAAACGATCGGTGAGGCTGGGTTCATCGGAGTTGATGTCGAGGGTCGATTGGAGGTTGTAGATGGTAGGAAAAATAATAGATGATTTTATTCTATGCTATGGTGGTTGTCAAGACCCAAAAATCGACCTTCGAAAATCGGCACCCGTACTTCCCTTGTACTCAAAATGCCATAGATTCAAATGCCGAATCTGGTTCTCGGGAGCTTATAACACAGTTAAGTAAATAACACAGCGGAATAAAAGAATAATACATTGATATACAATATCTGATACAACAGAATAATACAATGAATATCAATATACATCAGAGATATGATACAACAAATAGCAGCGGAAAAGAAAACGATAACATCAGCAGCGGATAATCTCCATCTTCAAAGCACTAAGCCAGATATAGCTCGAACTCCAAATAACGAGGCACAAAGATAAGCAAGTGCAGTCCGATCCAAAGACTGAACTGGCTCCAGAAAATCTACTGAACCTGACTATCTGAAAAACCCAACTCTAGACTGCTCGTGTAGAAAATTAGGAGCACCCAGAGTTTAGGAAATGAACAATAAACTCCGGATCAGTCATGGGACTGGTGTGAGCAACAAAAACAGTTTATCTTTAAAAACAAATAGCAGAGAATTTTTAAAGTCAATTCGCAATGCTTTTAGAAAATGAAACTACCATAAGACCTCCCACCACACACACAATGCAAACGCAGACTTGGAGGAGATTTCTTCTTATGATAGTCAAAGATGCTTACTACGCAAAAATCAAATCATTTTTGATATTATTATTAGTGCATAGTGTAGAAATCATTTCGAAAGTAGAATATAAATCTTAGCCAGCATAGGTACCATTATACTATGCCTACTATAGCTACCATATTAGATGGCAGGTTCTACAACTAATACCGTACACAGTTCGTATTGGAAGATGGATTTCCAACAAATGATCAGGCTAAGGAACTTCCTATCCACGATGGGTACGTCCCTGGAATAGACGACCCGAGAAATAACCTAACATTACGGTTAGATCTCTGCCAACATAAGGCCGGGTTACCTCTGCAAAAGTAGGTAACTACTGACACGCGTATGCCATCCCCCGATCGTCACCGATCTTCCCGAGGATCCCCGATTTCCAACAACCACAAAGTAATAATGCAGTAACCACAGAGGTTAAGTATCTGGGCTCCATACCATGATACCACCTTTATCCAGAAGGAATGACATACACTAAGGGGCGCTACTCCCTAGAACCTTGCTGCATCCTTCCTGTTTCGACCATTTCCGGGGTGTGAGGCTCGATGAAGTCTCGTCCACAAAGCTACGCTTTGTTCACAAAGCCATGCTTCGGGTCAAACAAATGATCAACCTATGATCACAAAGATATAAGATCAAACAAATGATCATATCGCAAATGATCAAACACTGATCATCACACAGCAGCACTCAGCATGTCACATTACCAAATTGGGATATATCGCTGATAAATTTCAACTACATAACCTCTGAGCTCGTACGTCTCAGAGAAGGGTGTTAAGCTAAGAGAATAAATTCTCCGCCACCAACAGAAATGTATTTGAAAGAAATCGGCTTTATATCTCAAAGTGTAATGTCAGACATGTATCCATACAAGTCTGTTCCGGGTTCGAACAGAACCGAAAGCACTTCTCACGAAGCCCTTGCAATTCCGGATAATTTCCAATCACGTCCGGACTTCCCGTCACAAAAGAGTGATATAAATCTCTATACCGGGAGCTACCCAGTGCAGAGACATTCGACAGGTTGTCCTTTCATTTTCGAAAATATCCGGTCTTCAACACCGATCTTCAAATGCTATCCATATACGACGTATCACTATTCGGAATGGGTTATATGACACAGATGTCTTTTCCCGGCTAACCCGAATAGTGAGCGCAATATTCAAAAATATATGGATGTTGGGATTTCAATTAAGTCACAATTTAAACCCAAACTTTCTTTTCAAATGGTTAAACAAATTTCCATTTTAATCTTTTTAAATAAAAAGATTCAATTCACAAAGTTCACTTAATTTCACAAAGATTCATTCCCAGATTTTCCAAATCGATTTCCATTTCAGTTTAATTAATTCGTTGAATCTTTAAATCAAAGATTTAACTAATAGCTTTCAAAACAATTTCATTTCGAATGGTTTAAATAAATCATCATTTTAAAATCTGTTAAAAATAAACAGATTTAATTCATAGCTTTCGAAAAGAATTCATTTATAACTTGGAAAACCATTTTTCAATTCACTTGAAATTCCTTTACCTAAAAATTAATTTCATTTCTTATCTAAAAGCTTTTATTCTTTGAAAACAAACAGTTTTCATTTTGGAAATCTGATTCATTTATACGAGTTAAAATCCTTGGTTTAAATTCAAATTCCCAACTTACTTTTTTTAAAATGGTTTAAATTCATATAAACACATTTATATCATCTTTAATCCCTAGTTTCCAAATCATAGCTTAATTTCAAACTTGAATCCAAATTTAAATCTAACTATTTAAATTTTCAAAACTCGGTTAAGTTATTTAAAATAACTTTTATCTTTGAAATTCCATTTCAAAAGCTTTTTACTTTAAACCCGAATTTCTAATTTCAAAATCAATTGAAATTAAAATTTCAATTTCAAAACATTAAATTTAAATTATCTGTGACTTAACCGATTTCCACGTGAAATCCATATTTGTGTGTGTAAAAGTGTGGTCCAGGGGTTTAACACAATAGTGTAACATCATACAATCATCACAGATCAGAATACAGAAATATAGTTGATAAGCGATATAAACTATAACGCCTACCATATAGATCACAGATAAGTAATTTACAGGTCACAACATAAATCAGGATGTATCACAAAGCATCATATATCAGGGATATCAAACAATTCACATTCAATAGAATTCAAACATTCATAAGTAAGATCAGTTAATATCTGATTTTAATTAATTTATACCAGGTTAATTACTTATGAATAAACTACAAATTTTGGTTAATTAACATCAATAAATTACAAATCGTTTTGATTAATTATTCTTTAATCATTTATAAATTAATCATTAATGATTAATTAACCTTTAATTATAATTCATCAACCTTTAATTATTAAATAATTACTCTTTAATTATTTAATTCACCATTTAATTAATTATCTTTAATTAATTACTTTGATTAATTATTCCTCAATTAATTATCATTATTTAATCACCTTCATTAATTAATTAACCTTAAATTTTCATAATTAATAAATTCCCAATTCATTTATCTCTAATTTATTAGTTAATCAATCATAATTATTAGTTAATTAAATTAATTAATTATTCTTAAATTAATTACTTAATTAACCTCTATCTTTAATTAATTAAATTAACTAATTATAATTAATTTCCTAATTAACTTAATTAACACCAAGAAAATAAAACATCTTTACTTAAGATAAACATTTCTTAATTACCATTACAATTTAAAACCCTTTTTTATCTTTAAAATCAATTTCTTAAACAAAATTTAAACAAATGTTATGAACCCATTGATATTATAAAGTAATGTTTTTAAAGAAAGTTTTAACAAAATTTGTTTAAATTTCAAAAATAACATTTTTAAACTTTTTAGAAAAACTGGGTACGGCTGCTTCGGGTCATACCCGAGAGCTACTCGGGTCCATCCCCGAGTTTTCTCCCCTTTTCCCCTGGTTTACAAAACTTAGTTAAATTTTTACAATTTTAAAAACTAAAGCGTATCACTTCCCAAACACTCGAGCACGAACTCGAGTTGAAACCCAAAAACCCCGAGTCTCCTTCGAGTTTCCCTCCAGATTCTCGAACAAAACATGCGAGAGCAAACTTCGTCTTCCCCAATCAACAACCCAGGCGCCAAAATGCACGTGCACGTGCACGGTGCCTCGCCGCCGCTCCAGCGAACTCTACTAACGTCGGCAAGTCGCGAATCAACACTAAACTCGATATCCTCCCTCGATTCGACGCCAGACTATAAAAATCGAAAATAAGGATTACGATCGAAACTGAACCCAAACACCATCCTCACGTAAACGCCACGTTCATCCACCTCTGATCATTATATGTCACGCGAACGTACCCGGAGCTACCCCATGCCCCGATGAACCATTCCCCACCCTCGCGATCGTCTTCGGTCGCAACACGCCATCGCGAAGCTCAAATGAACGCAGACTACAATCACAGGGTGTAAAACCCTACTCCAATGATTTCTGGTCATCTCGACCAATGATAAATTTCCATAGTATTTTTGCCGAGCTCCCCTACACTCCGACCATCACCAGTCAAAGTTCCAACCTCCCCGAGTTCACTGATCACCAGATAAACCTCAAAAACCATTTCTGGTGAACCTTGAATTTCTCACAGTACTTCAAACTAAAAGGCATGATTTTTATCTTAAAAATCCTAACTTTTAAAAAGGATTCAAGTTATCATCTTACCATAGTAAATTAGAATGATTGATTTTTCATGTTGTAAGCTTTTTACTGTAAATCCTGAATTCTAGATTTCCACATATAACAAACAGGTTTAATAATATCTTTAGATTCAAGTTTAAGTTTAAACAAACTAAATTGGTTTGAAACTCAAGCCTATCCCAGGTTAGAGTAGAAAGAAAATGGAATTCGAATGAAACTAAAAACTATGTTATATAAAACAGAGAAGAACATAGCATGACAGATATGTACACATGCATACAATTACTTATCAGGGTTCTACACTTATTCATTCACAGGCAATCTTGTTTAAACAAACCAAGCAAACACATATCATAATCTATTTTGTGTAAATACTGCCTACATCTAGATTTTAGCAGTTTAAATCCATAAATAAACAGTTTACTAAAAATGAGGAACAGAGGTAATAATAATAGCAGACATGCACAATTTAGAGCATAGCCCCCTTAACTCAACATATGCAAACATTACCTGTCCCAAAATTTTATAAGCAACAATCTTATGTCTACTTAACTTTTAGATCAAAAAGTTTACTCACAGGTAAAAGATATAGGGAAGGCTAGTTTAAAAGAAGGTTTGCTCACCTTAAAATGAAGACAGAAAACAGAACTTCTATGAACAAGCTTGAAAGTTTGCAAAATGAAGACTCCCTTTTGATCTCTTGTTTGAGTTGAAGCTTCTGTTTATATGATACTAGGCAGAGACTTATATTTTTTTCTTTAGCTTTGAAATGGAACGAATAGAGAGGAGGTTGATGTATAGGAAGTTTACTGGTGATAGGTTTATTTGTTTAAGCTGAGACTTTCCCCTTCTTTTGCTTACTGATGTGAATTACAACATACTTGCATTAATTGCATTGTACCCTGCATATTCTTCCCATACTTCAGCTGTACAAGTTTGTAAAGGTAGGGTTTTTGATTATTTTGTTATTTCGGCTGAGATGATATTTTAAAACAATTTAAATTGATAAAAATGTTGCTACCAAGAAAATGGCATTAAATGCCTTGGTACTTTATGTCTACACCCTTACCTTACTTACTTGTTTTTTTCCAGTTCATAGATATTTTACTTGTTTATGCATACTTATATTTAAATTTTGTTTTGTTCATATTTCATCTTTATTTCGGCTGTACATGTTATTTCTTTTGTTTTGTTGACTTACTTTGTTTTGGCTAATATGGTATTTGTCTTGTATTCTGTTTGCGTTTTTATTAAAATTTATCTTATATTATTTTATAACTCAAACCATTATTAACCATCAACTCTAATATTTAAGATTTAATTTTAAATCCAATATATACAAACATTAAATTTAAATGATCGTTCAAATAAAATTGGGACTCGGGGAAACTCGCTCTAATTTTCCTAATTAAATTTACAAATTTTTATCAAAAATTTATTTAATTACTCAATTAAATTCAAAAATTCATTTAATTATTAATTTAAATAAATTTAAATTTCGGGGTCGTTACAAACTTCCCCCCTTAAAAGAATTTCGTCCTCGAAATTCGCAGGCACGAAAACAGCACAGAGATAGACAGATTCGATCTCCTATAATTCCTCAAACTTACGATATGAATCCCAAACTCAAATCGGAATATCACAGAATACATACCAATTCGTCCCTCTTCGGACTTTGATATTCAAAACAAATTACAATAGAATTTCAAATTTGGTTTCAAACGAAATCGTTTTAATTTATTCAATTCAAATTTAGCTTCATATTCTATAACCAATTTAACTCAATTTAAATTTTCAATTTCAAATTCATTAAGGTTTAAATCAACAAGCTGATAAGGAAACGATGAAGATACGAAATAAGAATCTCCTACAACGGTTCGTAGAGCCATCATCACACCGAAACTTCTTCTTGTAGCTGGTACGAAGAAATCAAAAGAATTTGGAAACGAATCAAAGAATATTGATAAGAAAGTTGTTTCCACTGTTGCAGGGTATTAACCATTTATAGTCGTATTCCCTTGTCCCCTATCTCGTCCTCTTCTTGCACTCATATCTACTATCGGTGGATAGTAAGAGAATTTACTGAGACGTTCAGACTGATATCTGAGAGATTACTCATTCTAGAGTTTACTTCACTCTATCTCTAATGAGTTACTTAACGTGTTATACTCCTGAGCTAAAGTTCAACCTTAGCTCTGATACCACTTGTCAAGACCCAAAAATCGACCTTCGAAAATCGGCACCCGTACTTCCCTTGTACTCAAAATGCCATAGATTCAAATGCCGAATCTGGTTCTCGGGAGCTTATAACACAGTTAAGTAAATAACACAGCGGAATAAAAGAATAATACATTGATATACAATATCTGATACAACAGAATAATACAATGAATATCAATATACATCAGAGATATGATACAACAAATAGCAGCGGAAAAGAAAACGATAACATCAGCAGCGGATAATCTCCATCTTCAAAGCACTAAGCCAGATATAGCTCGAACTCCAAATAACGAGGCACAAAGATAAGCAAGTGCAGTCCGATCCAAAGACTGAACTGGCTCCAGAAAATCTACTGAACCTGACTATCTGAAAAACCCAACTCTAGACTGCTCGTGTAGAAAATTAGGAGCACCCAGAGTTTAGGAAATGAACAATAAACTCCGGATCAGTCATGGGACTGGTGTGAGCAACAAAAACAGTTTATCTTTAAAAACAAATAGCAGAGAATTTTTAAAGTCAATTCGCAATGCTTTTAGAAAATGAAACTACCATAAGACCTCCCACCACACACACAATGCAAACGCAGACTTGGAGGAGATTTCTTCTTATGATAGTCAAAGATGCTTACTACGCAAAAATCAAATCATTTTTGATATTATTATTAGTGCATAGTGTAGAAATCATTTCGAAAGTAGAATATAAATCTTAGCCAGCATAGGTACCATTATACTATGCCTACTATAGCTACCATATTAGATGGCAGGTTCTACAACTAATACCGTACACAGTTCGTATTGGAAGATGGATTTCCAACAAATGATCAGGCTAAGGAACTTCCTATCCACGATGGGTACGTCCCTGGAATAGACGACCCGAGAAATAACCTAACATTACGGTTAGATCTCTGCCAACACAAGGCCGGGTTACCTCTGCAAAAGTAGGTAACTACTGACACGCGTATGCCATCCCCCGATCGTCACCGATCTTCCCGAGGATCCCCGATTTCCAACAACCACAAAGTAATAATGCAGTAACCACAGAGGTTAAGTATCTGGGCTCCATACCATGATACCACCTTTATCCAGAAGGAATGACGTACACTAAGGGGCGCTACTCCCTAGAACCTTGCTGCATCCTTCCTGTTTCGACCATTTCCGGGGTGTGAGGCTCGATGAAGTCTCGTCCACAAAGCTACGCTTTGTTCACAAAGCCATGCTTCGGGTCAAACAAATGATCAACCTATGATCACAAAGATATAAGATCAAACAAATGATCATATCGCAAATGATCAAACACTGATCATCACACAGCAGCACTCAGCATGTCACATTACCAAATTGGGATATATCGCTGATAAATTTCAACTACATAACCTCTGAGCTCGTACGTCTCAGAGAAGGGTGTTAAGCTAAGAGAATAAATTCTCCGCCACCAACAGAAATGTATTTGAAAGAAATCGGCTTTATATCTCAAAGTGTAATGTCAGACATGTATCCATACAAGTCTGTTCCGGGTTCGAACAGAACCGAAAGCACTTCTCACGAAGCCCTTGCAATTCCGGATAATTTCCAATCACGTCCGGACTTCCCGTCACAAAAGAGTGATATAAATCTCTATACCGGGAGCTACCCAGTGCAGAGACATTCGACAGGTTGTCCTTTCATTTTCGAAAATATCCGGTCTTCAACACCGATCTTCAAATGCTATCCATATACGACGTATCACTATTCGGAATGGGTTATATGACACAGATGTCTTTTCCCGGCTAACCCGAATAGTGAGCGCAATATTCAAAAATATATGGATGTTGGGATTTCAATTAAGTCACAATTTAAACCCAAACTTTCTTTTCAAATGGTTAAACAAATTTCCATTTTAATCTTTTTAAATAAAAAGATTCAATTCACAAAGTTCACTTAATTTCACAAAGATTCATTCCCAGATTTTCCAAATCGATTTCCATTTCAGTTTAATTAATTCGTTGAATCTTTAAATCAAAGATTTAACTAATAGCTTTCAAAACAATTTCATTTCGAATGGTTTAAATAAATCATCATTTTAAAATCTGTTAAAAATAAACAGATTTAATTCATAGCTTTCGAAAAGAATTCATTTATAACTTGGAAAACCATTTTTCAATTCACTTGAAATTCCTTTACCTAAAAATTAATTTCATTTCTTATCTAAAAGCTTTTATTCTTTGAAAACAAACAGTTTTCATTTTGGAAATCTGATTCATTTATACGAGTTAAAATCCTTGGTTTAAATTCAAATTCCCAACTTACTTTTTTTAAAATGGTTTAAATTCATATAAACACATTTATATCATCTTTAATCCCTAGTTTCCAAATCATAGCTTAATTTCAAACTTGAATCCAAATTTAAATCTAACTATTTAAATTTTCAAAACTCGGTTAAGTTATTTAAAATAACTTTTATCTTTGAAATTCCATTTCAAAAGCTTTTTACTTTAAACCCGAATTTCTAATTTCAAAATCAATTGAAATTAAAATTTCAATTTCAAAACATTAAATTTAAATTATCTGTGACTTAACCGATTTCCACGTGAAATCCATATTTGTGTGTGTAAAAGTGTGGTCCAGGGGTTTAACACAATAGTGTAACATCATACAATCATCACAGATCAGAATACAGAAATATAGTTGATAAGCGATATAAACTATAACGCCTACCATATAGATCACAGATAAGTAATTTACAGGTCACAACATAAATCAGGATGTATCACAAAGCATCATATATCAGGGATATCAAACAATTCACATTCAATAGAATTCAAACATTCATAAGTAAGATCAGTTAATATCTGATTTTAATTAATTTATACCAGGTTAATTACTTATGAATAAACTACAAATTTTGGTTAATTAACATCAATAAATTACAAATCGTTTTGATTAATTATTCTTTAATCATTTATAAATTAATCATTAATGATTAATTAACCTTTAATTATAATTCATCAACCTTTAATTATTAAATAATTACTCTTTAATTATTTAATTCACCATTTAATTAATTATCTTTAATTAATTACTTTGATTAATTATTCCTCAATTAATTATCATTCTTTAATCACCTTCATTAATTAATTAACCTTAAATTTTCATAATTAATAAATTCCCAATTCATTTATCTCTAATTTATTAGTTAATCAATCATAATTATTAGTTAATTAAATTAATTAATTATTCTTAAATTAATTACTTAATTAACCTCTATCTTTAATTAATTAAATTAACTAATTATAATTAATTTCCTAATTAACTTAATTAACACCAAGAAAATAAAACATCTTTACTTAAGATAAACATTTCTTAATTACCATTACAATTTAAAACCCTTTTTTATCTTTAAAATCAATTTCTTAAACAAAATTTAAACAAATGTTATGAACCCATTGATATTATAAAGTAATGTTTTTAAAGAAAGTTTTAACAAAATTTGTTTAAATTTCAAAAATAACATTTTTAAACTTTTTAGAAAAACTGGGTACGGCTGCTTCGGGTCATACCCGAGAGCTACTCGGGTCCATCCCCGAGTTTTCTCCCCTTTTCCCCTGGTTTACAAAACTTAGTTAAATTTTTACAATTTTAAAAACTAAAGCGTATCACTTCCCAAACACTCGAGCACGAACTCGAGTTGAAACCCAAAAACCCCGAGTCTCCTTCGAGTTTCCCTCCAGATTCTCGAACAAAACATGCGAGAGCAAACTTCGTCTTCCCCAATCAACAACCCAGGCGCCAAAATGCACGTGCACGTGCACGGTGCCTCGCCGCCGCTCCAGCGAACTCTACTAACGTCGGCAAGTCGCGAATCAACACTAAACTCGATATCCTCCCTCGATTCGACGCCAGACTATAAAAATCGAAAATAAGGATTACGATCGAAACTGAACCCAAACACCATCCTCACGTAAACGCCACGTTCATCCACCTCTGATCATTATATGTCACGCGAACGTACCCGGAGCTACCCCATGCCCCGATGAACCATTCCCCACCCTCGCGATCGTCTTCGGTCGCAACACGCCATCGCGAAGCTCAAATGAACGCAGACTACAATCACAGGGTGTAAAACCCTACTCCAATGATTTCTGGTCATCTCGACCAATGATAAATTTCCATAGTATTTTTGCCGAGCTCCCCTACACTCCGACCATCACCAGTCAAAGTTCCAACCTCCCCGAGTTCACTGATCACCAGATAAACCTCAAAAACCATTTCTGGTGAACCTTGAATTTCTCACAGTACTTCAAACTAAAAGGCATGATTTTTATCTTAAAAATCCTAACTTTTAAAAAGGATTCAAGTTATCATCTTACCATAGTAAATTAGAATGATTGATTTTTCATGTTGTAAGCTTTTTACTGTAAATCCTGAGTTCTAGATTTCCACATATAACAAACAGGTTTAATAATATCTTTAGATTCAAGTTTAAGTTTAAACAAACTAAATTGGTTTGAAACTCAAGCCTATCCCAGGTTAGAGTAGAAAGAAAATGGAATTCGAATGAAACTAAAAACTATGTTATATAAAACAGAGAAGAACATAGCATGACAGATATGTACACATGCATACAATTACTTATCAGGGTTCTACACTTATTCATTCACAGGCAATCTTGTTTAAACAAACCAAGCAAACACATATCATAATCTATTTTGTGTAAATACTGCCTACATCTAGATTTTAGCAGTTTAAATCCATAAATAAACAGTTTACTAAAAATGAGGAACAGAGGTAATAATAATAGCAGACATGCACAATTTAGAGCATAGCCCCCTTAACTCAACATATGCAAACATTACCTGTCCCAAAATTTTATAAGCAACAATCTTATGTCTACTTAACTTTTAGATCAAAAAGTTTACTCACAGGTAAAAGATATAGGGAAGGCTAGTTTAAAAGAAGGTTTGCTCACCTTAAAATGAAGACAGAAAACAGAACTTCTATGAACAAGCTTGAAAGTTTGCAAAATGAAGACTCCCTTTTGATCTCTTGTTTGAGTTGAAGCTTCTGTTTATATGATACTAGGCAGAGACTTATATTTTTTTCTTTAGCTTTGAAATGGAACGAATAGAGAGGAGGTTGATGTATAGGAAGTTTACTGGTGATAGGTTTATTTGTTTAAGCTGAGACTTTCCCCTTCTTTTGCTTACTGATGTGAATTACAACATACTTGCATTAATTGCATTGTACCCTGCATATTCTTCCCATACTTCAGCTGTACAAGTTTGTAAAGGTAGGGTTTTTGATTATTTTGTTATTTCGGCTGAGATGATATTTTAAAACAATTTAAATTGATAAAAATGTTGCTACCAAGAAAATGGCATTAAATGCCTTGGTACTTTATGTCTACACCCTTACCTTACTTACTTGTTTTTTTCCAGTTCATAGATATTTTACTTGTTTATGCATACTTATATTTAAATTTTGTTTTGTTCATATTTCATCTTTATTTCGGCTGTACATGTTATTTCTTTTGTTTTGTTGACTTACTTTGTTTTGGCTAATATGGTATTTGTCTTGTATTCTGTTTGCGTTTTTATTAAAATTTATCTTATATTATTTTATAACTCAAACCATTATTAACCATCAACTCTAATATTTAAGATTTAATTTTAAATCCAATATATACAAACATTAAATTTAAATGATCGTTCAAATAAAATTGGGACTCGGGGAAACTCGCTCTAATTTTCCTAATTAAATTTACAAATTTTTATCAAAAATTTATTTAATTACTCAATTAAATTCAAAAATTCATTTAATTATTAATTTAAATAAATTTAAATTTCGGGGTCGTTACAGTGGTTGTTCGAAGGAATTTTAGGGTTTAACGATGGGTTTGGGGTTGATTGGATCGCGATTTTTCTCGACGTCGTGGGTGAACTGGAGGCTATCGCGCATGGGGGGGTGGAAGCGTGGGTTAGAGCTGGAGCTTTGGTCGAAGTCGTGGGGGTGTTGATGGTCAAGAGTGGTCGGACGAGATGGTTCTTGGATGATGTGTTGTTCCAGGAGGTTGTCGAGATAGCTTGTTTTCGATTTTCAATTTTGTTCGAGGATCGGAGATGTCATGGTGTTAGAGGGGAAGGTTGGCGACTCGTCGATGGCCGGAGCGGTGATCGGAGATGGTTGCAGCGTGTGTGCACGTGCACGAGCAAGGATGTGTGTCAGTAAGTTTGAGTTTGGGGAAGATGAAGTTTTTGCTCGAGTTTCGTCTCGGGAAGAACTCGCGTGGATGATGATTTGGCTCGAGTTTTTCTTGTGGGTCATACGCGAGTGTTGAGTATAACTGTTAAGTTTTTAACAGTTTCAAATTTTAATCAAAACAGTTTTTTTTAAAATTAAAACTAACCTCTGTTTTTTTTTAAATGAAGAAAAGGGAAGATGTATTTGTTTGTTCAACCCAAAGATAATGTTAACCATTTTTTAAATTAAAATAAAAGTAAGTTTTTAAATTTTAAATAATCAAGTTAAACAAATTGTCTTGAAATCCATTTATTTGAAATGAATAGTTTGAATAAATAAAGTTGTATGATTTATTTAACTTAAATATATTAAGTTAAATTTCTTTAAGTTATTTTCAAACTTAATTTGAAAATAAGGTAATTAATAAAGAAATGTTTTATCTTAAAACTTAATTTAAGTTTGATAATAAATGAGATAAATAAAGAATAATTTATTAATTAAATTAGTTAATGATTAATGATTTATTAATTAACAATTAAGTTTTCAAGTGTTTTATTTACTTGTAATTAAGGATTGTTAATTTAAAATTAGAGATAAGTAATTAATGATTATTTTGTTTTAAACTTAATTAATGATTTTAATTAAGTAAATTAATTATTAAGATCAAATGTTTTTAAATGATAATGATTTATCTCAAGATTAATGAAGATTTTCAATGAGTTGAAATTAATTAATTTAATTAAGAATTTAAGTTTAATTAATTAATTTAATTAACAAGGATTAATTAAATAATTAAGAGTTAATTAAACTAGTAATTAAGAAGTACTTAATAAAGTTTTATTAAGTAATAATTAAGTTTTCTTAATTAATAATTAAGAAATTATTTATCTATAATTAAAGTTAAATAAGAATTTATTTAACTGTTATTAAGGGTTAATTAATTATCATTCTAAGATTGATTAATAGGTAATTATGGGTTAATTAAATTGATAATTAAGGTTGTTAATTTATAATTAAGTTTTATTAATTAATAACTAAGAATAATTAATTAGTTAATTAAGTTTAATTAATTAAGGATTGATTACTTTGTATTAAAAGATATTGATTAATAATTAAGGTTTATTAATTAATAATTAAAGAATAATTAATCAAGCATTAATTAATTTGTTTAAAGGGTAATTAAGGATGAGTTACTCAGTTATGATTTAAGAAATGAATGTGATTTATTTAAGTTAATTAATTTGTTAATTAATTAAGGATAGTCACTTGGTAATTGATTAAGTGTAGTTACTTAATAAGATTGGTTAAGTATAATTACTTAGTGTAAGTAATTAATAAATGAATTACTATATGTAATTGGTGAATTTAATCAAAAAGGATTTATAAAAGAAATTAAAGTAATTAAGAATAGTTAATTACTGTTAATGATTATTTAAGGTTGATTAATGGAAGTAATTAATTAATGCATGATTAATTAATGTAATTAATTAAGGATCATTAATTATTGTAGTTAATGAGAGTAATTAAAGGTTAATTACTATAAATGATTAAGGATAATTAATTTGTTAAATTAATTAAAGGATAATTACTTTATGTAATTAATGGATAATTTAATCAAGAGTGATTAATGGTTAATTAATTAAATGGTTGTAATTAATTAATGGTTGATTAAGCAAGGTTAGGAATTAATTCTTAAGTAATTAATTTAATTTAAGTTGATTAAATTAATTAAAATAGAGATTAATAAATGGTTGCTTATGAATGATGGTTGAGTAGAATGTCTGATTTGGTTGATATCTATTGGATGATATACTATGATATATCTGTGATAAATGTGTGATATTTATCTATGTTAATGCTATGTGAATTCAAGTATTAAATTGAATTGAATTGTTTAAACCTTTAAACAACTTGGCCTTAAAAGATACGTTTTGGATTTCGATGAGACCGGGATCGGGTTTCCGTATACCGGATTTCCAGGTCTGGAGACCCGAATACCACATCGATCCAAATTTACGATAGGTCGTGAATCAAGTGAAGATGAAGATTCAGAGTGCAAGGGTTATTGTCGTTAACTCTGAGGGTGATTCCAAAACGAGTGTAACGAGATAATGCCTTCGGTTTCGTTCGAACCCGGAACGAACTTGTATGGACTGAATGCTTTCAGAACATCGTCAGGTGGACGATGAGCATTCTAAGTGATGTGTTCTTTTCTAAGGTAATCGTGACCTCAAGCCTTATCAAACCGGGAATGGCTAAAACAGGGGAGGTGCAGCAAGGTTAGTGGGTAGCACCCAAGTAGGACAAGGTTACCTCTGTCTAGATGTCCCTTTCTATTTTCGACTTAGTGGTGCGGTTGCTGATCCCAACCGTGAGGTATCTTGTGCGGGAATTATCCAGTAAGGGATGTTCCGACCTTGTGTTGCAGGGGATTGGGAGTGATCCTCGGTACGGTGATCTAGGCCACGTACTGTGACGGGCGGTACCCCGGTAGCCCTGCCATTGTATGGAATCCAAAATCCAATAAGTGCCAACGGACTTGATTGTATAACCCACTTTGTGGCTAGTATGCTGGAATTTAATAATGTAACAATTTCGGCTATTTCATATTTACTTGAAAACCCTAGACCCTATTATAATACAATCGGATTTCCTATCAAATGTTTTGGTTAGCGTAAGGTAAAAACTTACCCATGTTTATTTGTGGGGAGTCTTACGTGATACCTTTGTTTTCAAAAGGTTTTGAAGTTAAGCAATTTAAACCGTTTACTCACACCAGACCCATGTCTGACCCAAGTTGTTTATTTCTGTTTTATAAACTCTTGGGTACTCAAATTTTTACGAGTAGCCAAGGGATTCAGGTTAGCCTTGACGAATTGTGGAGGAGCAATGGAGCAGGAGGCTTCGGCGTTGTAGATAGATAGTAGTTTCCGCTGTGTTGATCTTGTTTAGATCTTTGTTTTGTATTGAGATGTAATAACTAGATAGATGTTTATAACTGTCTAGTATATGATGTGTAATCTGTGTAACTCTGATAAGTGTTGTATATGATACTATGTAATATTTATGTGATATAATATATTTTGTTCGTTTCCGCTGTGAGTATTTGTGTTTGTTTCTTTTCTCTTCTTCTCTTTTCTACTTCTCACCCCTTTCTTTCTTACTGTCGATGCGATTTTCCGGGAGTGGAAAGCCGGGTCGTCACACGTGGTATCAGAGCATTAGGTTGAGTGAATACCTAGGCTCTGAAGTGGTGTCTATCTTGAGAGCGCGTAATTGTTAGTTATATAAAAATGATTTTATATTGTGTTAATTGATCGGTTGAGTGGTATATGGATTCTGGTCAATATGAGTAGCTAACGTTATTGATAGGGATCTCTAAACACTTGAACCAGGCCAACGGACACAATATTGTTTTAAAGAGGTAAATGAAATAATTTTACCCAGAAATAATTTCTATATAAAAAGTATCATTTTAAATATATATATATTTCTACCTATTTGTTGGGTTACCTGTTCGGGTTTTCCAATATAGGATATAAAGATAGATAGGGTAGTGGTGTGTGTAACACGACTACAAATAGTTAGAATTTGAGTGTTGAGGTTGGAAGTGTATCTGTCGAGACTGTAGACCTAATACTGTCTCGAGTAAGCTTTGCTATGGTATAAGAATTTCATTGATCTCTAAAGGAAACCTATTAAGGTTCAGAGTTTATCATTGAAGTATAAGTTTGATCATGCTCGTGTGAGCGGATTTTTGAGGAGTTTGGATCTGTCCGAAGAGCTGAAGCAAGTGATGGTATCTTGATACCTCAGGAAATTGTAGCTGTGTGATGAGACGCAGTGACTATGAATGTTCCCAAAGAAGTTTTCTTTTGGAGCAAGTTTAAGGAAGTGTGTCTGCTTCGGTGTTGTGGCTGAGTTCAGCAGGATGTTTGTGTTTGGTCTGAGGTCCGGGTTCTCTAGAAGCTTTGGATAAGGAGTCTTTGTCATCCGTGTTAGCGGTGCAGCTCGAGTGTTCTGTGTTCCTGCTGGAAGATCTTTTGGCTTAGCAGTTCGTAAAGTGGAGTTCAGAAGCTGCGGAGTAAATTCATTTTTCAAATGGATTGGTCAAGCACTAGACTGTTCTGATGGATTAAGAAAGAACGGTAATCTTTGGATATTGGACTGGATAGGATCGCAAAAGTGACTTGCGATAGTTTGAGTGTTCTCTTGGGAAATCTTTTGCTTGAGTTTGAGGCATCTCTAGAAGATGTAGGAGTTATAGAGTTGTCAGAGATTTTCTGGAATGTGATGGTCAAGTTTGTGTTCGAGTTCATAGACGACATCTAGATCAGAGTTGAGCAGCGAAAGCTTGGTAGTAGTTGTTCTAGAGTAGAAGCAACTGGAAGTTGCAGTGTTTGGATTAAAGGGTTCCTACTGGAAGCTTTTCAAGATTTGAAGGTCGGATTGGTGAGAGAATCTGTTTTGTCTTGATAAAAGAAGTATTTGGAATTTACTGATGATTGAGGAGTAGAGTTTGAGTTCTGGATTTCCGTAGATCTTGAGAGGATCCGTTTGTTGGATTGTTTGTGGTCCGGTTTGTGTCGAGAAGCATCAGCAATGGTTGAGCTGATCAGGAAAGGTGAAGGCAGCCTAGAATCATCAAAAGAGTTCTATGGATTAGAGATGGAGAATTTTGGAATTCGAAGTTGGAGACTTCGTTGTTATTTCTTCGGTAAAGGAAGCAATTGAGTTTGGGTAAGACTAGGAAGATAACTCCGAAGTATATTGGATCTTTTTGAGTTTTTGTGAGGATAAGTGTTTTGGCTTCAGTAATGAATTGCCAGTTTGGATTTAGTAGAGCGAGTAACCCAGTATCTATATCTGGGAAACTCGGGATAATTTTAGGTAGTTTATCCGGATCTATGTCCGGATAGCTAGAGTTGTTTGTTTGTATGGATTGTTTGTTTAGATAAAATTGTTTGTTTGGATGAATGGTTGTTTGATTGATAGTATATGGCTGTTAAGTATAATTGAATTGTTTTAAAATTGGTTGAAATAAATATAAAAATCTTTGGATTATCTTTTGTTTTAAATTTCGAGGACAAAATTCTTTTAAGGGGGAAGGAATGTGATATCCCGGGATTTCGAGAAGTTTAAAATGTGATAATCTCTTAATTTAAATTATTTTAAATTGATAAATTTGTTATTTTCAAATATTTTATAACCAAATAATAATAATATGATGTTTTAATTATAGTATAGATTGATTATAATAAGAATAATAATTTAAATTGTATTATTTTATAAATTTGATTTTTAAATAGATTTATCATTTCCAAAATTAATAAGTATTGTTTAAATATGTATATATATGTCTTGAGTTGTTTTTAAATGAAATATATCAATTTCAAACTTAATATAATGTTTATTTAAAAATATAAATGTTGAGTTGATTTTTAAATTGGATTTTAAAAGTCAAATTTGAATTTGAATCTGGATTTAAATTTGAATCTTTAAAGATAAATATTTTAATATATTTGGTTATAAATATATGAACAAGGCTTTTATTTAAAATAAGATTTGTTTTACAATATTTTCTTTAAAAGGAATTTTATTCATATAAATTTAGAAAGTGTTTATTTAATAGTAAATAAATACAAAAGATATGTTTACACTTAAAAATGAATTAAAAATACTGTATATAATTTTATTAGGATATAAATGAGTTTTATTGTATTTCTTTTAAAGGTTTTATTTATTTATAATATAGAAAAGCATTTATTTAAAAAGATATGTATTTATCTATTTAGGAAATACATATAAAAGCTTTTAAAATCTTTTTAAAAATAATATGAAATTATATAATGACAAGTGTTAAATTTCTAAACATGTTAAATACATGTGTTAACAAGATAAATAAGGGTAGAGACAAGTGTCATCCTTTAATTTTATTTTCTTTAAATTTTAATAAAATCTAAATTAACTATATAAACTTTCACCTCCTCTCTTCTTTTTCTTTTCTTATCTTTTTCATTTGCAAAGACAAAAATTCTCAAACCAGAAAATGATCAAAACTGAAAAACATCTCAAACCGAAACTAAAATCAAATCTCCACAAACCAAACTGAAATCTTCTCAAACAAAAAAATATACAACCTGAAAATCATTTCCAGTTCAAAAACCCTGTAGCCTTCCTCAAAACAAACCTGCAATGTTTTTCAAGACCTGTAACAATTGTTCTTCAAGTCTGTAATCCATTCCAAGTGCATGCAAGTAAATCAAAGCAAGTTTCAAGTTTTCAAAACAAGCAGATGAAATTTCAAAAGTTTCCAGTTTTTCAAAGATCAACATTCCAGTTTTCAAGCCTGTTCAAAACTGTTTTAAATTCCTCTGCCTCTTGGAAAGGTGAGTAAACATCTTTTTCAAAGTTATATGAATTTAAATTGCTTTCGAATGATTTCTGAATGAAGTATATTTGCATGTTCAATTATATGTGTGTATACTATATGTATGTGAGGATTGAAGTATGCATGCCTAGTTTCATTGTTAATTGCTCTGTTCATCTTCTATTTGAGTAACCTCTTCTTTTATAAGATCTTGAAACTATATATCTTGATTCCAGTAGTATGATATGAGATATACTTGAATGTTTTAGTGAATTTTTGTTTGCATGTTTATAAATATGTAGATATAAAGATATGCATGTCTGAACATATATCTGTCTCTGTTTTATCTAAGGACAGGCTTCAGATTTTATTTGAAAAAAATTCATATCTTTAAAATCCATTTGATTATAGTCTAGGATTTGTGAATAGAAAAGGTTTCTAACTATATACTTTAGATTTTAAAAATAGATTCAAGAATATACAATAAGTATTTAACTCAAATTTTAAGATTACAGAAGAAATCAAAGAAATGGGTAAAATTCAAATATGTTAATTTAAATCTTTGATTCTATAATCTGATTTGTGATTACAAATGATGAATTTAGAAACAGAATTCATGAATTTTAAGTTTGGGATGGCCGAGAATTTTTAAGTTGATCAGAAAAGACATTTTCGTCATTTTCAGACGATCGGTGAGGCTGGGTTCATCGGAGTTGATGTCGAGGGTCGATTGGAGGTTGTAGATGGTAGGAAAAATAATAGATGATTTTATTCTATGCTATGGTGGTTGTTCGAAGGAATTTTAGGGTTTAACGATGGGTTTGGGGTTGATTGGATCGCGATTTTTCTCGACGTCGTGGGTGAACTGGAGGCTATCGCGCATGGGGGGATGGAAGCGTGGGTTAGAGCTGGAGCTTTAGTCGAAGTCGTGGGGGTGCTGATGGTCAAGAGTGGTCGGACGAGATGGTTCTTGGATGATGTGTTGTTCCAGGAGGTTGTCGAGATAGCTTGTTTTCGATTTTCAATTTTGTTCGAGGATCGGAGATGTCGTGGTGTTAGAGGGGAAGGTTGGCGACTCGTCGATGGCCGGAGCGGTGATCGGAGATGGTTGCAGCGTGTGTGCACGTGCACGAGCAAGGATGTGTGTCAGTAAGTTTGAGTTTGGGGAAGATGAAGTTTTTGCTCGAGTTTCGTCTCGGGAAGAACTCGCGTGGATGATGATTTGGCTCGAGTTTTTCTTGTGGGTCATACGCGAGTGTTGAGTATAACTGTTAAGTTTTTAACAGTTTCAAATTTTAATCAAAACAGTTTTTTTTTAAATTAAAACTAACCTCTGTTTTTTTTTAAATGAAGAAAAGGGAAGATGTATTTGTTTGTTCAACCCAAAGATAATGTTAACCAGTTTTTAAATTAAAATAAAAGTAAGTTTTTAAATTTTAAATAATCAAGTTAAACAAATTGTCTTGAAATCCATTTATTTGAAATGAATAGTTTGAATAAATAAAGTTGTATGATTTATTTAACTTAAATATATTAAGTTAAATTTCTTTAAGTTATTTTCAAACTTAATTTGAAAATAAGGTAATTAATAAAGAAATGTTTTATCTTAAAACTTAATTTAAGTTTGATAATAAATGAGATAAATAAAGAATAATTTATTAATTAAATTAGTTAATGATTAATGATTTATTAATTAACAATTAAGTTTTCAAGTGTTTTATTTACTTGTAATTAAGGATTGTTAATTTAAAATTAGAGATAAGTAATTAATGATTATTTTGTTTTAAACTTAATTAATGATTTTAATTAAGTAAATTAATTATTAAGATCAAATGTTTTTAAATGATAATGATTTATCTCAAGATTAATGAAGATTTTCAATGAGTTGAAATTAATTAATTTAATTAAGAATTTAAGTTTAATTAATTAATTTAATTAACAAGGATTAATTAAATAATTAAGAGTTAATTAAACTAGTAATTAAGAAGTACTTAATAAAGTTTTATTAAGTAATAATTAAGTTTTCTTAATTAATAATTAAGAAATTATTTATCTATAATTAAAGTTAAATAAGAATTTATTTAACTGTTATTAAGGGTTAATTAATTATCATTCTAAGATTGATTAATAGGTAATTATGGGTTAATTAAATTGATAATTAAGGTTGTTAATTTATAATTAAGTTTTATTAATTAATAACTAAGAATAATTAATTAGTTAATTAAGTTTAATTAATTAAGGATTGATTACTTTGTATTAAAAGATATTGATTAATAATTAAGGTTTATTAATTAATAATTAAAGAATAATTAATCAAGGATTAATTAATTTGTTTAAAGGGTAATTAAGGATGAGTTACTCAGTTATGATTTAAGAAATGAATGTGATTTATTTAAGTTAATTAATTTGTTAATTAATTAAGGATAGTCACTTGGTAATTGATTAAGTGTAGTTACTTAATAAGATTGGTTAAGTATAATTACTTAGTGTAAGTAATTAATAAATGAATTACTATATGTAATTGGTGAATTTAATCAAAAAGGATTTATAAAAGAAATTAAAGTAATTAAGAATAGTTAATTACTGTTAATGATTATTTAAGGTTGATTAATGGAAGTAATTAATTAATGCATGATTAATTAATGTAATTAATTAAGGATCATTAATTATTGTAGTTAATGAGAGTAATTAAAGGTTAATTACTATAAATGATTAAGGATAATTAATTTGTTAAATTAATTAAAGGATAATTACTTTATGTAATTAATGGATAATTTAATCAAGAGTGATTAATGGTTAATTAATTAAATGGTTGTAATTAATTAATGGTTGATTAAGCAAGGTTAGGAATTAATTCTTAAGTAATTAATTTAATTTAAGTTGATTAAATTAATTAAAATAGAGATTAATAAATGGTTGCTTATGAATGATGGTTGAGTAGAATGTCTGATTTGGTTGATATCTATTGGATGATATACTATGATATATCTGTGATAAATGTGTGATATTTATCTATGTTAATGCTATGTGAATTCAAGTATTAAATTGAATTGAATTGTTAAAACCTTTAAACAACTTGGCCTTAAAAGATACGTTTTGGATTTCGATGAGACCGGGATCGGGTTTCCGTATACCGGATTTCCAGGTCTGGAGACCCGAATACCACATCGATCCAAATTTACGATAGGTCGTGAATCAAGTGAAGATGAAGATTCAGAGTGCAAGGGTTATTGTCGTTAACTCTGAGGGTGATTCCAAAACGAGTGTAACAAGATAATGCCTTCGGTTTCGTTCGAACCCGGAACGAACTTGTATGGACTGAATGCTTTCAGAACATCGTCAGGTGGACGATGAGCATTCTAAGTGATGTGTTCTTTTCAAAGTTAAGCAACTTTTAACCGTTTACTCACACCAGACCCATGTCTGACCCAAGTGTTTATTTTCTGTTTTATTAAACTCTTGGGTACTCAATATTTTATTGAGTAGTCGAGGGATTCAGGTTAGTCTTGACGAATTTTGGAGGAGCTGTGGAGCAGGAGGCTTCAGCGAATAGATATATAGAGTTTCCGCTGTGTATGATAGATGTACTTGTGTTGTATAATAGACAGAAGTTTATAACTGTCTATTCTGTGATGTATAAATTGTGTACTCTGATGTATATGATACTATGTAATATCTTATGTGATATAATATATTTCTCGTTCCGTTGTGAGATTTCTGATGTGTTGTTGTTCTTTCTTCTTTTCTTTTCTTCTTGTATCCCTTTCTTTCTTCATAACGATGCGTTTTCCTGGGCATAGGAAGGCGGGTCGTTACATTGGTATCAGAGCATAGGTTGAGTGAATGCCTAAGCTTTTGGTTAAGTGAATATCAGAACACTAGGTTGAGTGAATACCTAGGTTCGGAAGGATTGTTCATTAGAAATAGGATCTGTAGCAACCTGTTTGAGTCCGAGTGTATATATATATGAGAGCGCGTAATTGTTAGTTATATAAAAATGGTTTTATATTGTGTTAATTGATCGGTTGAGTGGTATATGGATTCTGGTCAATACGAGTAGCTAACGTTATTGATAGGGATCTCTAAACACTTGAACCAGGCCAACGGACACAATATTGTTTTAAAGAAGTAGATGAAATAATTTTACCCAGATATAATTTCTATATAAAAAAAGTATCATTTTAAATGTATATGGTATTTGTGATGATTGGTTGAGATGATAATAATTTATCATCTAGGATTAGGAGTCTGAGTGTTGAGGTTGGAAGTGTATTTGTCGAGACTGTAAACCTAATACCGTCTCGAGTGAACTTTACAGTTGTGTAAGGATTTCATAATCTCTGAAGGAAACCGTTTAAGTTCGGAGTTTATCTTTGAAGTTGGATGAATAGAGTTATATCTGTCAGAGAGCAGAAGCGAGTGATGGTATTTTGGCAACTTCAGGAAGTAGTAGCTGTGTGGTGAGACGCGGTGGCTATGGACGTTTTTGAAGATATTTCTTCTGGAACAAGTTTGAAGAAGTGAGTCTGTTCCGGTGTTGTGGCTGAGTCCAGCAGGGTGTTTCTGTTTGCTTTGAAGTCCGAATTTCTCGAGGAGTTGTGGATGAGAAGTCTTTGGCATCTGTGGCAGCAGTGCAGCTCGGAGTGTTCTGTGATTGGCAGGAAGTTTCTGGCTGAGCAGTTTTTCTGAAGGTAAAGTCCAGAAGCAGCAGAGTGAATCCATTTCTTCGATGAATTGGATGGTTAAGTGTAAGCTGTTCTGATTAGTGAAGAGAGAACAGTTATCTTTGGAAATTAGGCCGGGCTGATCGCAAAAGTGACTTGCGATTGTTTGAGTGTTCTCTTGGGTTATTGGAGATTGAGATTCTGTATCGATTTGATTCGTGGAGTTACCCGTGATTCAGCTTTGTAGAAGGATGTCTCCTAGAGAAGAATTTGGTGAAGCAGCTCAGGATTCTTTGGAGAGGGATTGATCGGTTCTAATTTTCTGGAGGGGATTCTGCTAGGATGTTTTGACCAAATTGAATGGAGTCACTAAGATTTTATGGTATGGTGAACTGTGGATGATCAAGTTTGTGCTCGAATTTCTCCGATGGCATTCTCATCTGTTTCAGATCAGAGTTGTGCAGCAGAAGCAAGATAGCAGCTATTCTAGAGGGGAGCAACCGGGAGTTGTAATTTTCTTGGAGTAAAGGATTTCTATAGGAAATTCAAGTGTAACTCTAAGTGTGAAGGAATTTTCAGAATCTGGAAGTAAGATTGTCAAGTGCAACTGTTTGGCTATTTCAGATAGGAGAAGTAGTTCGAAGTACTCTAATATTTGTGGAGTAGAGTTGTGTTCTGGATTTTGGTGTATTTTGGAAGAACCATTTTGTTGAGAAGAATCCAGAAATTGGTTTGATGTTGGTCTAGTCTGTTTCAAGAGGCATCAGCAAGAGTTAAGCTGATCAGGAAGGATGAAGTGACTCAGGATCGTCAAAGAAGTTATGCAGTTAAGAATTGATGGAAATTGGAAATTGAAGTTGAAATTGGATATTGTTTAAGTTTTCTCCAATCAAAGGAGATTAAAATTTGGTAAGGTTGGGAAGCTAGCTTCGGATGTATTTTGAGTTTTTCTGTGCTCTCTGGAAATTAGATCCCCAGGATTGAGTTGCCAGTTCGGATAACTGGAATTCATTTTATTTCACGTATCTCTGAGGGAATACGTGTTTGATCTGTCATTAGTTGTGGGATCGGCAGTTCAGAAGGATTTGGTAGTTGAGATGGTTTTGAGTTTAGTCTGATATTTTGTTCAGATTTATAATCTAGATGGGAAGGAGTTCTAGATTATTGTAGATAGTTAGTTAAGATCCTGTAGAACGAGTATCCCGGTATATATATACTTGGGGAAACTCGAGGAAATTCTATTCAGAATTTGTCTGGATAGTTAAATTTGTTTGATTAAATTGTTTGCTATGATTGTTAGAATATGATTGATATGTATGGTTGCTGTTTGAAATTAAAATTAAAATTTTGCTAGGTTATTAAATTATCTTTGCTTTTAAATTTCGGGGACGAAATTATTTTAAGGGGGGAGGAATGTGATATCCCGGAATTTTGGCAATATCAATTTAATAATCTTTATTAATAATTAAATTGATTTGTTGATTTTATTTTATAAAATTGACAAGTTTATTCATTTTAAAGGTTAATAATATTTTAAATTGGCAAGTTTATTTCTTTTGAAAAACTTATAACATTTTAATTTGGGAATATCTTTTCTAAAAATTTTAATTGGGAAGATTTATCTTTCTAAAACTAATATAAGTGTTTATATTTATAATGTATATATATAGGTATATATATTATAAATAAGGAGTCTTTAATTTAATAAAAGGATAAGTTATCAAATTATAATATATATGTATATATATATTGTTATTTGAAGTTATGTATTAAATTCAATATGATAATTATCAAGCTAATGTTAAAAGTATTTTTCATTTAGAATATATATATTTGCATATATTGGAATGAAAAGAATATTGAATTTGAATTTAATAAAGTATTTCCAAACTTTAATATATATATATATAATTTGTAATTTGGAAATTTGTGATTTGACTTAATACTTTTGAAAATGATATTTATAATTTAAGTAACAAGAATAATTTCTTATTTAAAAATATATATGTAAGCTTAAGTTTAAATAAGGTTTAAATTAAGAAGTTTATTTGTTTTAATAATCTTTTCTCTTTTAATATTCAAATATAAGTCAAAATGGGTTTGTAAAAATATATAGAGAGTTAAACTCAATTTCTCAAGCATATATAAGTATGTTATATTTAATTGATATAAGCATAAGTTATTTTAAATAATTGTTTCTCACATTTGTATATTTATTAAAATCTAAAAGCTTATTTATAAAAGATAAATACATTTTATATACATGTAAATATTTTATAAATACATAGGTATAGCTTAAGTAAATTAATTAAAATAAGAATGTACACTTGTAAGTTTTTAAAGGTAGTTTAAAGACATTTGTAATTTGCAAACCTATGTGTAAGCTAATTAAAAGGATAAGTGGCTTTATCTATTTTATTTTCTTTTCTCCTTGATAATTAAAGTTGTAAAAATTTATGTAAGAAGAAAAATCTGTTTTCATTTTTCAGTTTAAGATTATCTTTTCTTCATCTCTCTACTAAATACAATTCGAATCAAATCTAAAGAAGTAAAAGTCTGGAAATAAAAATCTGGAAGCAAACAACTCTGAAATCAAATGGAAACTGGAAATTCAAATAAAAATCAGAGGAAGGAGATCAAAGGCAACATCAGTTTCAAATTTTCTCAAATACAAATCAGTTTCAAAGATCAATAGCAAGAGTTAAAATTCAACAAGCAAAAACAAAAAAGAATTCAAAAATCTGGAAAAGCCTGGAAACAAATTGTTCCTCTGTTCTCTGTTTTATAAGTTCAGGTGAGTAAAATTAAGTTTTAAAAACAGTTTTAAATTTTGTTTTCACTTTGATATGTGAAATAAAATCATGTGTTAGCCTTCATGTTTGAATTGAAATGGATGCATGCATGTATACAATTGTTTATCTCCTGTGAATAACTAGTATATGTGTATATTAGGCTCTGAGTATTTACAGAGTTTGAATCTTTCTTTTTAAAATCTATATCTCATCATATAATCACAGTTAGCCTTTGATTTGTAAATGGAAAATGATGGAAATTATGTAACATCACTAATAAAAATGAGTTCTGGAATTTATATAAAGCATTTGTCTCGAAATTTTATAATCAACAGTAAAAATGTAAATTTGGTCAAAAATTTATTAATTAAATTTTAAGTTTTGATTATATAATTGAATTCAACATAGAAAACCATGAATTTTAATAGCTATATCACAATTTTTAGTTTAGAGATGGGTGAGTATTGATGAGATGAACGTTTGGGTTGTTTTGGTCGATTCCCATCGATCAAAGTCGAATTGATCATCGTGGTTGGGTGTGAAGGTCAAGGGGAGTATGAAGATCATCAGAAAAATGATCGTGGATTTTATAATCCATTGTGAAGATCATACGAAGCTGAAGTAGGGTTTAAGACTCTGGTTTTCACGTTGATGTTCAACCGAGTTTCGCGGCGTCGACAAGCGACCGGAAGCGATCGCACGTGGTTCTGTTGGTTCGAGGCGAAGTAGGGAAGCTTCGACGAAGGTGGCGAGGTGTCTCGAAGTGTTGATTGCCGTGGAGGGTGATTTTACCGGTGATGTCGTTCCAAGCTGATGGGTTCGAATCACTCGAATTCGATTTCGTTCGAATCGTGAAAGTTTTGATGCTCGATCGTGTCGCCGTGGTCATAGGCGATGTGTCGGAGGCTATCGTGGAGTTCGCCGTCGATCGGCGTGGATGTGCACGTTTATGTGCACGGTTGTGTGCATCTGGGATATGGGTTTGGGGAAGAAAGCTTGTTCTCGGGTTTTCATTCGAGTATATTCGAGTTTTACAGAAGCAAGGAAGTAGTGGGTTAACGCGAGTGTTTCTTCGGGTCTCCAGGGGTTTTACTCGGGTTTGGGGATTAGCTGGTATTAAGAATTGAACAGGAAATGTTTTGAAGTTTTAAAAAGCAAAAGAAATTTATATTGTAGTATTTTTTTTAGTTTTAAAATAAAGGTAAACAAGATTTTTACCTATTAAACTAAATTGTTTCTAGAAAATTGTTTTAACAAGTTTAAAATAATTTAAATAAATAAGTTTTAAAAGAAGAATAGGAAGGTGGATTTTCAAAATGTTATTGTCTTAAAATTTATTTAATAACTTTAGAAAGTTAAAGATTTTGAAAATGGAATAGAAGTTTATAATGTTTTAATTATAATTGATTTCCAAATGTTTTATTTTTAAATAAATTTAATGTTAAGCATTAAATAATCAATTATAATAAAGAATTTATCTTAAGTAATTAAGAGTTTGATTAATTTAAGATAATTAATATGGGGAGATAATTAAATTGTTGGTCAATTTAATTAATTTAATTAAGATAAATGATTTTTCTTAATTAAGATCTTTAAGTATAAGTAGTTAAGAAATTATTTAATTAAATTTAAATAATTAGTTAAATAATTAACTAAGAAATTAATAAGTGACTAATTAGAGATAATCACTTATAAATTAATTAAGTATAATTACTGAATTGAGTAATTAAGGAATAATTACTAGATGTAATTAAGTAAAGAGAAATTATTTAATTAAGTAATTAGAGGATAATTATAAATAACTAAATAAAGGTGATTAAGAGTTAATTACTTAGTGTTATTAATTTAATAATTTAATTAATAAAGTTAGTTAAAGGATTAAGGTTAATTAATAAGGTAATTAATTATTTTTTTAAGGTAATTGATTAAAAAGAATTAATTAAGGAAAGTAATTAAGGGAAGTTAATTACTGGTTAAGATTAATCAAAGGTGATTAATAATTGTGGTTTAATTAAGATTAATTATTTAATTTAATTAATTTAAATAAAATAAATAATTAAAGACGTAATTAGAGATCATTAGTTTATAATTAATTAATGATGTAATTAAGATTGATTAATTAAGATTAATTAATCAAATGATATGTGATTATAGAATAACTAATTAATTGTAATTAATTAAGGATTAAAGTAATTGATTATAATTAATTAATTGATTAATGAAGTAATTAAAGATTAATTACTGTATTTGGTTAAGGATAATTAATTTGTGAAATTAATTAAGATAATTACTTAAATGTAATTAAAGAATGATTAATCAAGGTGATTAATTAAAGTGGATAATTAGAGAAAGATTAATTAATTTATTTGTAATTAATTAATGATTATATAAGTAAGATTTATAATGAAGTAATTAATTTAATTTATTTTAAATTAATTAAGAGATGAAGTGATTAATTTTAATTCACTTTAAATTAATTAAAGATAGAGATAGTTAATTTAAATCAATTTTAAATTAATTATGTTGTGATTAAGTAAATCATTGCTTATTAAGAATGGATGACATTGATTGTCTTGAATGGATGTAATCTCAGAAATGAGATAAGAAATGTTGTGTAGTATGAATGCTTGGTTGCATTATGATGGTAATATAGATTAACTATTGTGATGTTGATATGGATTACCTATTTGGTTATAGATCATTTGTTTATTTGATAATGTGATTATCAATTGTGATTTGTGAATTATCTATCTGTATGAATATAGATAAGTTAAATTGTTTAAACCTTTAAACAACTTGGCCTTAAAAGATACGTTTTGGATTTCGATGAGACCGGGATCGGGTTTCCGTATACCGGTATTCCAGGTCTGGAGACCCGAATACCACATCGATCCAAATTAACGATAGGTCGTGAATTCTCAAGTGAAGATGAAGATTCAGAGTGCAAGGGTTATTGTCGTTAACTCTGAGGGTGATTCCAAAACGAGTGTAACGAGATAATGCATTCGGTTTCGTTCGAACCCGGAACGAACTTGTATGGATTGAATGCTTTCAGCACATCGTCAGGCGGACGATGAGCATTCTAAGTGATATGTTCTGATTAAAGGTAATCGTAACCTCAAGCCTCATCAACCGGGAATGGCTAAAACAGGGGAGGTGCAGCAAGGCTTTGTGGGTAGCGCCCACTGAGAGCAAGATAGATCCCTGTCTAGAGGTCCCTTTCTATATTTCGGCTTAGTGGGTAGTTGGAACTGCAGCCAACTACGGGATTGTCTTGTTCGGGATTATCCAGTAAGGGATGGTTCCGGCTTTGTGTTGCAGGGGAGCGGGCGTACTCCTCGGTACGGTGATCTAGGCCACGTACTGTGACGGGCAGTACCCCAGTAGCCCTGCCATTGATGGAAACCCATTCTTCCTACGAGACCCTACGGTTTTGATTGTATAACCCACTTTGTGGCTAGTATGCTGGAATTTAATAATGTAACAATTTCAGCTATATGAGTATTTATTTGAAAACCCTAGACCCTATTATAATATAATCGAATTTCCTATCAAAGTTTTGGTTAGCGTAAGGTAAAAACTTACCCATGTTTATGTGTGGGAAGTCTTACGTGATACCTTTTGTTTTCAAAGGTTTTTCAAAGTTAAGCAACTTTTAACCGTTTACTCACACCAGACCCATGTCTGACCCAAGTGTTTATTTTCTGTTTTATTAAACTCTTGGGTACTCAATATTTTATTGAGTAGTCGAGGGATTCAGGTTAGTCTTGACGAATTCTGGAGGAGCTGTGGAGCAGGAGGCTTCAGCGAATAGATATATAGAGTTTCCGCTGTGTATGATAGATGTACTTGTCTTGTATAATAGACAGAAGTTTATAACTGTCTATTCTGTGATGTATAAATTGTGTACTCTGATGTATATGATACTATGTAATATCTTATGTGATATAATATATTTCTCGTTCCGCTGTGAGATTTCTGATGTGTTGTTGTTCTTTCTTCTTTTCTTTTCTTCTTGTATCCCTTTCTTTCTTCATAACGATGCGTTTTCCTGGGCATAGGAAGGCGGGTCGTTACAATATACATTGAATCAAATATAAATACATCAGAGTATGCGGAAGAAATCAACTACTCAAGCGATAGCTAAGCTAATATCCAACATCAACTTCATGCTAAGTCCAATAGATGATACCTGAAACAACTCGGTCTGACCCGAGTGAAAAACACACGGGTCAGGCAGGCTAGAACTTATTAGTAGTAAGGATCTCAATAATAAGCGAAAGGGGGTGAGAATCACTTCGTTGTTGCCAACGGAATGACATGTTATTCATCATATCATTTATAAGACAGGGGACATCGGGGATTTATCTATCTATTTCAAAGGAATTCAATAAGTAACATGCATATGCATTCTCTTAATGTTCTTTGGTTTGAGTTTTTGAAGCTATATATATATATATGAGTTTTTTTAAAAAAAAAATCAAAGAATGTTTTGAGAATATAATTATATGAGTAGTATTCTTTTATAGAAATAATTTGAGAGTGTTGGGTTATCCATCGAGTAGTTATACGCCTGATCAACGTTATCGATAGGAATCTCCTAAATGCTATGATGAGGCAATCTGACACGATGGTTTGTGTTTTAAAATTGAGATTTTGTAAATAATATTTTGAGATTTTAGAATTTATATTATATACATTGGATGTTTTAAAAGAAGAGTTATAAGAGGATTTGTAGATTGTTTTTAAACTATTTATGTGATTTAATAAAAAGAGTAAAGAGAATTTAAACCTATGCCGAATGGCATTCAGGCCGAACCACACGTCTATGCCGAACGACATTCAGGCAGAACGAAGTTTATATGCCTAAAGGTGTGCTTGCATGACGAGCCTCTTGTAACCGGGCCAAACAGTTGGGTAACAATGTTGTTCACCTAGATAAGCAGTAGGATGATCAACCATAATTGCCACTCTTCCTTTGCTAGTCATATAAAATGGGATTTGATTTAAAATTTTAAGCAGCGAAGATATATAACTGTAGTAGTAAAATATAATTTGTCTTCCTTTGCGACTCTGCCCATCGCGCCTGAATCTACTATCCCAAAGATGAGCCTCTTACTTTCCAGTCCATCTATGCTTGCATCCTAATTTTCCATCAATAAATCAAAAAAAGAAATCGTTTTTATTTATTTTAAATTTGACATGGAGAAACTATGATTAATACAAAGTCGTTATCAGCTTGCATATGATAGATGTTCAACATATAACTTAGTAATAGTATATATACATAGTGACTCCACGGTAAATAGAAGTTCTCTGACCAAAAGTATCGACAGGATTTTTGACCTCTGCCACAACGATCTTGCTAACATCAATGTCACAGTCAGCGGGCAACATGGAAGCACCTGCATGCAAGAAACCAGTTGCGGCTATACTTCTCAACACATCATTACTGTCCACGTGAATCTCATTCATTCATTGTTACCGTTGTTGGCATCCGCTTCTCCGCCAGTGAACTTAACCTATTGGTTACCGCCACCGCTACCGATTTACAAGGTTAGGCAATTATCAATTGCATTTACTTGTATAATTTGTGGTCTTTCTAAGAAATACATGGTCAAATAGTACACTGAATGTTGCAAAAGAAATAGTTTACACCTCACCAAGCCATACTTTGTGCTGGCAAACTTAATAATCATGCAGAAAAAAACATTCAAAGTATGTGAATTAAATTATCTCCTTAACGCAAATATAACACAAATTTTTGTTCAAGTACCAACAACATCACACAGGAAACTATTGATTTCATAGGAATAAGACCTGCTTATCGACAATTTGTATGTTCAAAATCAATATCTAAAGTGTCCATATCAGATAAATTTCCATAACCTTCTTTAATTGCGCAACAAGAAAAGATTATTAAAAAAGAGTTAAAATGAATAGCATTGTTATAGGAAGTGATGAACAAACTTAAGAAATAAAGAATTTGACTACATCAACTAACAATTAACAACAATGTCATACTACTGAAGCAAGCCAACACCAACAGGTTATCATAATATAGCTTACACATTTCTAATATGTATACTTTGTTATTTTGTGTGTTTTTAATAGTAATGATCATACTATATTCAACAGCGGTGCTATGTCTTATTTACTTAGAGATAAACCACATGTTAATGATAGATGTTCATCCAAATGGTTTTAAGTAATCATATCAAACTGCAAATACATATGCTTACCTCTCAACTATATAATATATAATGCCTCTCAAAAATATTATATAATGCACCTCCACTATATTAACGGTAATTACATATGCTTGGTCGGATGGTAGACGTTCAGGTAATGCTTGCCTCTCAACTATTCAAATTGCAATTCAGAATTTCTAGCACGCATATATGTGGCATTCGAAATTATGTAAATACTTGCCTATCTCAACTATTCAAACGAATGCCTATCTCAACTATCTTTGGCATTTGAATAGTTGAGATATTTATTAACGATAATTATACATGCTTGGTCGGATAGTAGATGTTCAGATAATCATATCAAAGTGCAATTCAGAATTTCAAATTCACATCAGAAATCAATTTAACATTAAAATGTAACAAAAGTACAATTCAAACAAAAGACAAAACATGAAACAAACAACAATCAAGTTAATCAAACGATAAAATCAAATTAATTGGCATAAACAATAATTGAAATATTAAAATGTACCTTGAATTTGTGATTTATTGTGCTATAAGGTTCTTAATTGGGATAGTTAATTTGGCTACATGTGGAGGAGGGACGCTGCACTGAAGGAGAAGAAAGCTGTGAAAAGGAGGTCCTAACTGGTGAAAAGGAAGAAGTAGACGGATGACTCAAATCAAAGAAAAGGGGAGGGGAGCAGCGTTTTTTGGAGGAGGGAAAAGAGGTGTAGTGTTGATCGACAAGTTTTGGGGAAAGTAATTAGGATGTTTGAGAGGGAAAAAAGAATGGGGAAAAAGTGGGAAAGTAATTAGGGCATTTGGGAGGGAAAGAATTTGCGTACAATAAAATGACCCGTGTACTAGTGCATTTGGGAGGGAAAGTAATTAGGCAGCGTTTTGTTAGTATTTAATTATGTTTCGAGACATAACAAGCAGCATTTTGTATTAAAACACTACATACTAGTGCTGCAAAAATGTATTTTCTTGTAGTGTCTTCTTCCTCTTAGTGGTCGGTCGTTCTCTATATTTTTGTTTGCGTTTTAAAATGACGTGAATGGAAAGTAAGAAGGTGGGAACGAAATATATATAAGGGTGGAAGCTAGGGTGGCAATTCCCAAAATACCCTTATGTGACTTAATTAACCAAAACCCATTCTTAAGCCCATTAATTAGTTCATTAGGTCTAACCTTAATTAATTAATTCAAGTCTTAATCCCCTTATCACTTACGTTTACATTATTCTATTTAATTTATCTAATTAAATCTCTTGAATAATGTTATCAAAAATTAGGGGTGTTACACCTATCGTCATATGAAATCGATAGAAAATCATCCACTCCTATGCTAATGCAAGTGAGTATAGAAAAATCTAACGGTGTAATCCCTAATTCACCATAAGGAAAATGAAATGTATGGTGGTTACCACCGAAGAGCAATGGCAGCACACAATTAGACATCGCCTTTAATAACATTATTGAGGCTTAGAATTTTAAATTACACAATAAGTTAAATAACCTATAATAAATTGATTGATTTTTTTGTAAAATTAAACGAATGATTAAATTACCTCAGAAATTGTGAAATCCAAGCTCATGTAGAAATGCAACAAATTTAGGAATATTTGTCAAATGCTTGTGAAAATATTTTGGATATTTGCTAACGAACCTCGAGAACGAATATTCTATGATCGTTTAAGTTAAACGAATTCTAAAATATACATTGTAAAATGACAGTTTACTTTAACTGTACCGTAAAAAATAAAAAACACTTACTGTTAAGATGGACTGTGTGCTGAAGTGCACTTCCCCTTTTGGAAGTACCCGAAAATTGGTAAGAACCTTCTCCATACTCAAGTTCGGATCCTCAAAAATGCTGAGCTCGGCAACTCTAGTTGAAACCTATCCAAGTCCCCTACAACTCTTGCCTGCTCGACCACCTCTGTGGCCTTCACGACCATGCCGACCTCTGTGACCGCCTTTGCCTCCACCCCGCTCGTCGGCAATTTCAACGGCCTCAAGTAGCTCTTCTATTACTCGCTCGTGTCCATACGACACACTCAAATTATTTTGTCCATGACAACCGCCGCCGCCACCGGTGCTACTTCCCCTTGCATGAACTTTTTCATAAAAATTTTGAGCAATCTAGACATTTCAATATGTGTAGATCTTAAAAATAAAGTTTAATTTATGTATTGTTGCTTGGATTTGCGAGTATGGTGGAAAAAATTGATGAAAAAAGGGGTTTTATTTTTCTCGGTTGGGTAAAAAAATGAGAGAAAGAAAGAGGAAAGGGAAAGAGGGGTGGCGGCTGAAGAGGTGCTATTTTCTTTAAAACGGTGAAGCTTTTGCTGCCATTTTAAACCCTTGCACTTTTTTAAAAAAACTGGTTTCTTGGATAGTTCGAGGTTATCTGGATTTGGGAATGATTTTTATGAAGCGCGTACCTCAAATCACGCCACCATATATCGCGAGCTCCAATTCCAGACTTACGACCTAAATCAATGTCGCGAACGACCTAATTCTTCACTGCGGGCTAATTCTAAGTCGTTGTCGTGCTATCCTTCAACGAGAGCTAACCCTAGATCGCGAACGACTTATTCTATGTCGCGCGACTTCTCTGAATGCCTCCTCCCAAGGTCGCGAACGAGCAGAGCTCCGACCTAACTCAAGTCGCGAAAGAAGTAAGGGAAGATGGTCGCCGATGCCGAAGATTGTAAGTCGCAAGAAGAGGCTTAAGTCACTACCAATGTTGTCTTTAGGTCGCTGAAGATTGTAACAGAGCAGAGCGAAAGTTTTTTAGGTCGCGGGAGTTTTTTTTAGGTCGTAAGTTTTAAGTCGCGTGATGTTTTGTTTTAGGTCGCGTACGACCTATGTGATGTTGTGTTTGTTGAAATTTTCATAAGTGTGTGTTGTAACCCTATAAATAGGGATGTTGGTCATTTGTAAAGTGGTTGTTGATTTTGAAATAAAATTTCCTTTGTTAGCTTTGTGCTTTCATCCAATTGGTAGTCGAGTATGATCTCCTATCTCCACCTTCGGTCAATCGAGTGCGCTCGATTCAACGATCGTGAAGCCAATTCACGGTATCAAGTGCGCTTGATCAACGCTCGAAGAATTGAAGATCTACTTTCACGGTATCGTGATCGATCAACGTGACGTAGATAGCTAAAATTCGGTATCTTCGGATCAACGAATTTGAGCATTTCAGTATTCATCAATCCACCGATTGCTACGTTCATCGTATCATCAATTTTTGTATTCCGCCGCTACGTCATTTGGTATCAGAGCAAGACTTAGCCAATCATAGCTAAGACGAGCCTGTTGGACCAAGGAGAAGTGTTTGTTCAATTTCAATCGAGCCTATCAGTGTTAGATCCGAGAGCTAGTTGAAGCTGTGCATCATTTTGTAGATCAAGACCGAGTTTGAGTTAGTTGGAACCGAACCAAATCCTTATCAAAGCTAAGTATTGTAGTTTTGATTTGAAGATTTTTAGATCGAAGTGAAGTTTTTTTTGTTGGAATTTGTTGAAGAGTGATCATGCCTCCAAGGAGAGCTAACCGTTATCGCAACATTGATGCTTTGTATGGGAGAGAAGAAGCCGATGAGATGGAGCAAAGAATTAACGAAAACTTTAATGAGAAGCTTAATGAAGGGATTGGTCGATTAGACAGGATGATGTTGGAGAAGGGTTTCACCTGAATCGAGCCATGGGAGAAGTAGAGTTTCACCACATTCCAATCGGGAGAGAAGTGTTGATAACGATCATAGAAGTGTGAGTCGAGATTGTTATAGAGATGTGAATGATCGAGAACGGAGGAATGTAAATAGAAGGGATGTTGGTGGTAGACGTGATGGTAGTAGAGATGTTGGTGGTCATGATCGACATCAATATACATCGGATTGTGGAGAAGAGCATGATGGTGGTAGTGTTCATGGACGAGGACGTGGACAAGGAAGAAATCAGTCGGAGTATGATCACAAGTGGGAATCTGGTATGAAGACTGAAATTCCAGAATTCAAAGGTGGTATGCAAGCTGAGGAGTTTTTGGATTGGTTGTCTAATGTAGAGGAGATTTTTGACTTCAAGGAAGTTCCAGAACATCGTAGAGTGAAGTTGGTTGCTACAAGGTTGAGGGGTAGAGCTTTGGCATGGTGGCAGCAAACCAAACTTACGCGTGAACGGATGGGAAAGTCAAAGGTTGAATCATGGGAAAAGATGAGGAAAATGATGAAAGCCACATTCTTACCTTATAATTATCAATCGCTTATGTATCAGAGGCTGCAAAACTTGAGACAGGGGACGAAATCTATGAATGACTATGCTGACGAATTTTATCAACTGATTGCAAGGAACGATATTATGGAGACAGAGGAACAATTAACAGCTAGATTTGTTGGAGGGTTGCGAATGCAGATTCAAGATATGATTAACATGTTTGATCCCAGATCTGTAGCGGAAGCACACCAGAAAGCGTTGGCTTGGGAGAAACAGGGAAGACGAGGAGGTGGTGTGTTTACAAGTTCCAACAATCCAGTGAAGGGTGTTAGTGGAAGTTCTAATGTTTCAAAAGTTGTTGCAAAACCAGTTGTGAATGAGGTTGGGAAGACGAAGGTCAATAATGGTTTCAAGTGTTATAATTGCCAAGAAATGGGCCACAAGAGTAATGAATGTCCAAAGCCGAAGAAGAGAGCTATGATAGCGGAGATTGAGGATGAGGATGAAGAAGCTGAATGTTCCAATTCACCACCTGATGAGGAGGAAGAAGAAGTGACGGGAGATGAAGGTTATAATCTAATGATGAGGATGTCCTGTTTAACACCAAAGCTAGAGGAGGATTGTAGTTGGTTGAGGAGAAATATTTTTCAGTCGACATGTACTATTCTGGGGAAAGTTTGCAAATTTGTTATTGATGCTGGAAGCTGTGATAATATAATTTCTTCAGAAGCGGTGAGGAAATTGGCATTGAAGACTGAGAAACATCCGAAACCGTACAAGTTGGCTTGGTGGAGAAAAGGCGGGGAGGTGAAGGTTGGACGAAGGGCTTGTGTGAATTTTTCAATTGGGAAGAAATATAAAGACGAAATCTGGTGCGATGTGGTAGACATGGACGTATGTCATTTGTTGCTGGGGAGACCGTGGCAGTATGATAGGGCGGTGCAACATGACTGGCGTACCAACAGTTATAGCTTTATGTTTGAAGGCACAAAGATCACGTTAGTTCCCAAGAAGCGACAACAAGAAGAAAACAAACTGGAGGAGATTAAAGAGTTGAAAACTTTATTATCCTTAAAGGAGTTTGTTAAAGAAGTTGAAGAGGAGCCTGAGGTATTTTTGTTGATTGGGCGAGAGAGCAGTGAAGAGGTTGAAATTCCGGAAGAAGCAAAGCCAGTTTTGAAAGAATTTGAGGATGTATTTCTAGATGAGTTACCAAAGGAGTTACCGCCACTAAGAGACATTCAACATCAAATTGATCTTGTTCCGGGAGCAACGTTGCCGCACAGACCACATTATCGAATGAGTCCGAAGGAACATGAAGAATTGAGGAGGCAAGTGGAAGAATTGCTTGAACAGGGGCGTGTGCAGGAAAGCTTGAGTCTGTGTGCTATGCCAGCTTTGTTAGTACTGAAGAAGGACGGGACGTGGAGAATGTGCACTGACAGTCGATCATTGAATAAGATTACTGTGAGATATAGATTGTAACATCCCGGAATTTTCGACTTTCGAAAATTCGACATCGATACTCACTTTATCGACTGCCGAGCCATCGAATGCCGGAAACCCAAAAAGTTATAGTTTTAAAAAGAAGAAAAAGGTAGAAGAAGAAGAAAAGAACAACAAAACAACATCAGATACAGAAACAATATCAGAATCTCACATATCGCAGCGGAACAATATATAATAGATAATCACTAGCTATTTAAAACAAAGAATTTTATCAGTTTTTATACATACATCAATCAGAGTCAATATACAACAATGGACAGTTATATAAACTTGTCCTCATACAGAATACACAGCGGAATAAATACTATCAGGTACAAATACTACGTCTCGTCATCCAGCTTGCTTCCAAAGCTCCAGAATATCCCGATAACCTAACTCTAGACTGCCCGTGTGGAAATTGGTGGGCACCCAGAGTTTAGAAGGGAAACAATAAACTCCGAGTCAGTCATGGTGACTGGTGTGAGATCGTAAAACAGTTATTCTTTATAACAACAAAATAATTTTAAAGTCAAGTTCGCAATGCTTTTGGAAAATGAAACTACCATAAGACCTCCCACCACACACACAATGCAAACGCAGACTTGGAGGAGATTTCTTCTTATGATAGTCAAAGATGCTTACTATGCAAAATCAAATTCTTTTTGATATTATTATTAGTGCATAGTGTAGAAAACATTTCGAAAGTATAATATTAATCTTAGCCAACATACGACCAGTATCGTATGCCTATTATAGCTACTATGTTCAATAGCAGGTTACCGCCACATTCCATAGCAGGTAATACAACTAAAACCGTACAAGTCACGTATTGTTTCTTTGGATTTCCAACAAATGGTCAGGCTAAGGAACTTCCTATGCCACGATGGGTACGTCCCTGGAATAGACGACCCGAGAACCTAACGTTACGGTTAGATCTCTGCCAACACAAGGCCGGGTTACCTCTGCAAAAATAGGTAACTACTGACACGCGTATGCCATCCCCCGATCGTAACCGATCTTCCCGAGGATCCCCGATTTCCAACAAACCACATAAATAATAATGCAGCAACCACATAGGTTAAGTATCTGGGCTCCATACCATGATACACCTCTATCCAGAAGGAATGACATACACTAAGGGGCGCTACTCCCTAGAACCTTGCCGCATCCTTCCTGTTTTGACCATTTCCGGGGTGTGAGGCTCGACGAAGTCTCGTCCACAAAGCTACGCTTTCTACAAAGCCATGCTTCGGGTCAAACAAATGATCAACCTATGATCACAAAGATATAAGATCAAATAAATGATCATATCGCAAATGATCAAACACTGATCATTTCACAGCAACACTCAGTATGCCACGTTACCAAATTGGGAGTATGTCGCTGATAAATTTCAACTACATAACCTCTGAGCTCGTACGTCTCAGAGAAGGGTGTTAAGCTAAGAGAATAAATTCTCCGCCACCAACAGAAATGTATTTGAAAGAAATCAGCTTTATATCTCAATTTGTAACGTCAGACATACAATCCATACAAGTCTGTTCCGGGATCGAACAGAACCGAAGGCACTTCTCACGAAGCCCTTGCATATCCGGATAATTTTCAATCACGTCCGGACTTCCCGTCACTAAGGGTGATAAAACGTCTAAATCGAAGATCAGTCGATGTAGAGTAACTCGACGGTAATCCTTCCGTTTTCAAAAATATCCGGTCTTCAACACCGGTCTTCAAATGCAATTCATTACGACGTATCACATATTCGGAATGGGTTATACGACCCCATGGTCCTTTCCCGGCTAACCCGAATAGTGAGTGATTTTTTTCAAAAATAAGTGTGGCATTCAATTTCATCCAATTCACAACAAATACCCATTCAAGGTAATTATTGATAGTCGGTTATTTAACTATCAATAAAGATGCGCAACATCATCAGATTCCAAATAATTTTCCAAATTATTTATTTTTCCAAAATACCTTTACTAGATATAAAATTTCCACACTTCAAAAATAAATCAACGGTTTTCTTTAAAACGAATTTCCATTTCTTTTATAAATTCCATAGTGAATTTATATCTTTCAAAATATCTACTGATATACGATTTTCAATCGTTTTCAATATTCAATTTCAATTTATCTTTAAGAAGATAAATTCTCAAAAACATTTCATTTCATATTGGAAAAGCATTTCCATACTTATTTAATAATAAGTAATTCACAAATCATTTATATTCAACATTTGAAAATATTCGATATACTTAAATCAAAATTAAGTATAATTTCATTCTTTAAGGAAATCATTTATTTTAACAACATCTATTTGAGTCAAAACGAATGTTACGTAAAACATCGTTACGACGACTCAAAATCACTAGTATAGGGATTCGAAATTTAAGATAGATATGTAAATCCCAATACTATATAAACATTTCCTTTCGGAAATCATTTACTATAACAACAGTGTTATAGTCCATCATTTCCTTATTTTTCGAAAACGCCTATTTCAACAATGAACGTTGAAATCTATGTATTCAATATTCATTATATTGAAAACATCTTTAAATGTTTAACTTCATTTTCAATGTCACTTCTTCAAAAATAAATCCATTTTATTTAACAATATATTCACTGTCCAAAATCGTGAATATAATTCACTTAACCCAATTTCAATCATTTCTACACATTTTTTTTTTCAAGGATAATTCGCTATCCAAAATCGCGAATATATTCCCTTTAATAACCTTTTATATTTAATTTATCAAATTCAATTGATTTCCGAATTTATAAAACAACGTTTATAAATTCTATTTCTATTTTATAACAACTTCGATTTATAAATCTTCTTTATATTAACTTCTATATTTTACTTAACAAAATAAGTGATCTCGGAATTATAAACACATTTATAAATTCTATTTATAAAAGCTTCAATACCAGATCAATTTCAATCTTCATTTCTAAATAAATTTCCCATCCCAACTCATTTTATATTGACTTTCCAAATTCGTTTCAATTTTCTAATTAAATTTATAGTTGGACTTCCAACTTATTTCCTTTTAAATAAATTCCTCTTAAAGAAAATAAATTTCAATTTGCTTCTTTCAATCTATTTAAAAATCCAAATTTTAAATTAAATTCTTCAATTTATAATCACTATTTTTACGAAATCCATTTATTTAACATTTTCACTTGATTCTGGAATTAATTCGATAAGATTATAAAAATTAACTTTTTATACTTTAAAATTCCTTTCTTCAAAATTTATTCAATTTCTAAAATTGATTCACTTAGAAATTTCTACTTGAATTTCAAAAATTCAACTTCATTTATCTTTGGAATCCAATGATATCAAACATCCATTCAGCTAAATTTTAGCTTTCAAACAATTTCCAGACATCAATTCAATAACATCAATAATCATTCACAGATTATCACATCACAGTAGAAATAAATTCAATCAATGTGAGGGGTCCAGTTGGATCCCTCCAACCTGTTTCCCTGCATCCAAAGACGTTAGCACAATACCAATTCCACTTCGAGGTGGAATATCGCGGTATATGGGTTTTATAAAAATATCCGCTTACTAATGGCGCAATAGGGTCTCATCCGCTATACGAGGCGGGAAATCATCAATCCAATATATACATATGCCAATATGTATATATTGCTATATATATATAGATATATCCTACTATATCTAATATCACATCCAATAGCAATCAAATCAATCAATAACTGAAAAATTCAATTTTCATTCGAGTGAGAAAATAATCTCACCTTTGCTTTTAATTTGCCATCCATTTTCCATTTTGACCATTTCTTCTTGATTTTTTTTATCCTTGTATAAACAATTTATACAATGTATTAATATTCTAAATAAATCAGACAATGAATTACTATTTATTTATCTAATTAACTAATAATTAAATTTAATTAATTTCCTTTATAAACATTTACAGTTCATTTCACATTTGAAACAGTCGAATAGTACATTTCCTATTCCAAAAATTTAAACTTCACTAATTTCTCCAATAATAATTTCCTAGTAGCTAAAATAACTAACTATGTTAATTTAACAGATAAATCTCTATTATTTTAAAAGTTAGACTGAACAAGCTATATACATTTTTTTTATCTACTGTAATTTTATGCATATACAAACTTATATCTATCTCTATATAAAATTTTAAGATGACCATAGTAGATTTACTGTCATACATAGATATTCGAATTTATTTCCAAATTTTAATTGAATAAAATAAATCGTAAATACCTTACTGCCGAAGGCAACCCAAGCTACCCAAACACGCGAGCCACTGCCTCGTTTCTGGACGCCGCCGAGCATCATCCCTCCTCCGAGACCATTGCTTCGACGACAAGCCCACAGCAGTACTTGAAACCCCACTTGCCTCCATCACGAGTAACGCGCCGACATCTCCTCGATCATGCGGCACCCAGATCCATCGCGACATCGCCGTCGCCTCCCACTCGAACGATCGACATTCTCCCACGACTTCGGCAAACCCCAATTTAATCATCACGAAATCGTTCGCGACCCACGACCATCGCGAACGCCTCTCGCGAACCCTAGCTCGCCCAGCAGTCGACGTCACGCACTCCGCCCGAGCCTCGTATGCGAGCTCTAACTCGATTCGCCGCCTATCTCTGCTTCGCGAAGAGAGCTTGAAGACGGCACCGTTCGTGAATTGAACGAGTCGCCATCGCGACCAAACACTTCCCCAAAATCATACGATCGGAACCCACACACGCGATTTTAGATTTGAATATAAGCAGCCATTTTCTTTTTGATTTTGTTTAGAAGGGAGGAACTCGGCATAATTTTTGAACTGGAGAGAGCTCGGTTTTGTTTTAAAAGAGGGAGGGGATGAGATATTTAATAAGGTTGAAGGGAGTATGGTCTGCACGATAATTTCGTGATCGATGGCGTGATTTTAGGCACGAAGTTAGGGACGCTGTCGTTTGTTTTAAATTTTAAATTTAAATTGAATCTCGATAAAACTTCAATGCGTTTACTCACCGTGTGCTCACATATCAACTCCGATAAATACGAAATTTGAAATCCGATAATAATTCAATATTACGGACCCAATGGAACTGGTTTTGTCAAATTCCGAGACTGCGCCTCGGACGGCTATTTTTAAATTCGGTTGAACGATATAAATTTCTAAACTGAACAAAACAGTTTTAAATTCGATTCTGAAGCTTCTATTATCTTTGGTATCATCAATATAAATTTTAAAAGCTTTTGAAATATTTTTCTCCAGCTTAAAATTGAAGGTATAAATTTTTATTCAATTCAATAGATTAAATTTTAAAGTTTAATCGCAAAATTCAGAGTTATATCGGGGATTCAAATTAAATCATCGTTCAAATATTTAAAATTAATTCAATATTTTATTTTTAATTTGTTCAAAATTCTGGGTCGTTACATAGATTTCCAATGCCGAGGTTGGATAACTTGCTAGATCAATTGAGCGGAGCTACTATCTTTTCGAAGATTGATTTGAAGAGCGGATATCATCAAATTCGTATCAGGCCAGGTGATGAGTGGAAGACTGCTTTTAAAACCAGGGAGGGTCTATATGAATGGTTGGTAATGCCATTTGGCTTATCAAATGCGCCAAGTACATTTATGCGGGTGATGAATCAGATTTTTAGACCATTCATTGGGAAGTTTATGGTGGTGTATTTCGATGATATTCTGATATATAGTGGAAGTCCAGAGGAACATTTGAATCATCTGAGAGAAGTGCTGATGGTACTGCGACAAGAACAATTTTATGCTGCTACGAAGAAATGCGTGTTCATGACGCATATTGTTTTATTTCTGGGGTATGTTGTATCGGAGGGAGGAATACAGGTTGACCAAAGTAAAGTCGAAGCGATTAGAGATTGGCCACAGCCCAAGACGATAACAGAAGTTCGAAGTTTCCACGGGTTGGCTTCATTCTATCGAAGATTTATTCCACACTTTAGTAGTGTGATGGCGCCTGTTACTAATTGTATGAAGGGAAAACAGTTTTCATGGACGGAGGAAGCAGGAGTTGCTTTTGAACGAATCAAGGAGTTGTTGACGACAGCACCAATTCTAGCATTACCTTATTTTCAGTTGTTGTTTGAATTACATACTGACGTGTCGAAGGTTGGAATTGGAGGAGTGTTGAGTCAGAGGGGGCGTCCTATTGCATATTTCAGTGAGAAGCTATCGGGAGCAAAGATGAGATATAGTACATATGATGTGGAATTTTATGCTGTTGTGCAAGCTATTAAACACTGAAGACACTATCTATTTCAGAAAGAGTTTGTTCTTTACATTGACCATGAGGCATTGAAATATTTACAAGGGCAAGACAAGATTTCAGCGAGACATGCATCATGGATTGCATATCTGCAACAGTTTACGTTTGTTGTGAAACACAAATCGGGAGTGACGAATCGTGTTGCGGATGCATTGAGTAGAAGAAATCATGTGTTGACTACAATGAAGGTCGAAGTGACAGGGTTTGATGTGCTACCAGAGTTATTTGTTGAAGATCCTTACTTTATGAAGTTTGTAGATAAAGTGAAGAAACGAGAGACGGATGAGTTTGTGATGGTAGATGGTTTTCTGTTCAAGGGAAATCGATTATGTATACTGGATTGCAGTTTACGGTTCAAGATTGTGAAGGAATTGCATGAGGAAGGTCATGTGGGTAGAGACCGTACATCACAGCTGATTTCTCAATCTTATTTTTGGCCATCAATGAGGAAAGAAGTGGAAAGGTTTGTGGAGCGATGTCATATCTGTCAGGTTTCGAAAGGAACTGCGACCAATGCTGGATTATATATGCTGTTACCTATACCAACTAAGCCTTGGGTTGATGTGAGTATGGATTTTGTTTTGGGTTTGCCTCGAACTCAAAGGGGAAACGATTCCATTTATGTGGTGGTTGACCGATTTTCGAAAATGGTACATTTTATTGCTTGTAAGAAGACGGCGGATGCTGTTCATGTGGCTCAGTTATTTTTCAAAGAAATCTATCGACTTCATGGATTGCCAGAATCTATTGTGTCGGATAGGGATACTCGTTTCCTGAGTCATTTTTGGCTAAGTTTGTGGAAGATGGTCAGAACGAAGCTGAAATTTAGTAGCGCATATCATCCTCAAACAGATGGGCAAACGGAAGTGGTAAATAGATCGTTGGGAAACTTGTTGCGATGTCTTGTACAAGACAATTTGAAGAGTTAGGACTTAAAGTTGTGTCAGGCAGAGTTTGCTCATAATCATGCTGTTAACCGAAGCACTGGTTTCAGTCCATTTCAGATTGTATATTCAAGCTTGCCAAAGGGGCCGTTGGATTTAGCGATAGTACCACAATCGAAGGAGACAGTTAAAAGGGCTGTTGATTTTGTTGATGGATTGACAGAATGCCATAGAATCGTTCAGGAACGTTTGGAGAAGTCAAATGAGAAGTATAAACGAATTGCGGATAAGAAAAGATGAAGTGTGGAGTTCAACGAGGGTGATTGGGTGTATGCTGTGTTAACGAAGGATCGTTTTTCAGTTGGAACGTACAACAAGTTGAAAGCTCGAAAGATTGGTCCTTTGGAAATCGTAAAGAAGATTAATGAGAACGCATATCAGTTGAGACTACCGGATCATATCCATACTGCTGACGTTTTCAATGTCAAACATTTGATTCCGTATTATGGGGATGAGAGTGCGAATTCGAGGACGAATTCATTCCAACAAGGGGAGGATGATGAAGCGCGTACCTCAAATCACGCCACCATATATCGCGAGCTCCAATTCCAGACTTACGGCCTAAATCAATGTTGTGAACGACCTAATTCTTCACCGCGAGCTAATTCTAAGTCGTTGCCGTGCTATCCTTCAATGAAAGCTAACCCTAGATCGCGAACGACTTATTCTATGTCGCGCGACTTCTCTGAATGCCTCCTCCCAAGGTCGCGAACGAGCAGAGCTCCGACCAAACTCAAGTCGCGAAAGAAGTAAGGGAAGATGGTCGCCGATGCCGAAGATTGTAAGTCGCAAGAAGAGGCTTAAGTCGCTACCGATGTTGTCTTTAGGTCGCTGAAGATTGTAACAGAGCAGAGCGAAAGTTTTTTAGGTCGCGGGAGTTTTTTTTAGGTCGTAAGTTTTAAGTCGCGTGATGTTTTGTTTTAGGTCGCGTACGACCTATGTGATGTTGTGTTTGTTGAAATTTTCATAAGTGTGTGTTGTAACCCTATAAATAGGGATGTTGGTCATTTGTAAAGTGGTTGTTGATTTTGAAATAAAATTTTCTTTGTTAGCTTTGTGCTTTCATCCAATTGGTAGTCGAGTGTGATCTCCTATCTCCACCTTCGGTCAATCGAGTGCGCTCGATTCAACGATCGTGAAGCCAATTCGCGGTATCAAGTGCGCTTGATCAACGCTCGAAGAATTGAAGATCTACTTTCACGGTATCGTGATCGATCAACGTGACGTAGATAGCTAAAATTCGGTATCTTCGAATCAACGAATTTGGGCATTTCAGTATTCATCAATCCACCGATTGCTACGTTCATCGTATCATCAATTTTTGTATTCCGCCGCTGCGTCAGATTTGTTCAGTGCAAAATGAAGAGAGTGAGAAACTGAACAAGCTCATTGTTAGTTTGCATGCATTTATGTGTACATATCTTTGTATCTTTGTCTGTTTGCGACAACGGATCCAACTCACTTGTCATGGCAGCAATAAAGGTTTAAAAACAAGGAGATATTTATGACCAATTTTTTTTAATTAGTTTGATCAAAAATATGTTAAGAGCCAATAAGAATTTGTTTATAAGAAGGGGGACAAATGAAAGTTCTGGTCATCAGAGCGCTGCTTACAAACAAAAGCAGACTGTTTCATTAATACGACCAGCAAACAAATCCGAATTCTTTTAGGTTGCATCATTGCATCGGTGAGATTTTGACATTTGACTGGGTTCCTTTTTGCCAAAATATAAATAATGTTAGCAGGTATGGTATGGTATGCTTGCATCATAATTGAAATTTACGCCAATTTTATAAACACAAAACTAGATTACTAAATTTATGCCAATGGAATAATTCAAATTACTGCAAATTCAACTTAATTAATCTCTCCTCATCCTAAGAAGTAAGAACCAACTAAATTGGCATGCATTAACAACATTACAGAGGAGATATTCAAATTTTCTTTGGAGAAAAGTGTGCACATATCTCTGAGAAAATGCATACATTCTCTGTTTATACAAAAGTGGGTCTATGATCCAAAGGTTAGGTGATTAATCCAAATATCTAACCAAACAAAACCAATTGGACCGAGTATACTGCTCAAATGTATTGTTATTGTTTGTACCAAAAATGGGCACAACACTCTTCGGGAGTTGTTTGAAGAGATAAAATGAAGATTATAAATGTAAAACAGAGATTATCTAACAAAAACTCCAACAAACAGGAATGTAAAGTGCATAGACAAGCAGTTTAGAGTGGTTCGGCGTATAGCCTACGTCCACTATGAAGTTTTGATGATTTTATTGATTCTCTTTCAATGATTACAAGCGTTTACAGCAATGAACAGCGGATTACAGTTTAGAATTCGAAATTGACAGCAAAAGTAGGATGCAAATCTCAATCCGGCAGAGTCTGGATGCTCCAGAGAAAAAAGATCCTTTTTCTGCTGATTCTGGGGCTCTATTTATAGGCGTAGGAGGCTCAGAATTCGCTCAAACTCCGGTAGACTAGGTCTGGCACGTGAGGGGGCCCACGCGACCGTTTCCAGAAAGTTTGGAGTCAATCTGCGATCGACACGAAGTCATTTCGTATCGATCAAGATTACCTCCAATTGAGCTAAAATTTGGTGGAGATGTTCCTCGTTATGCGTGCAACCTTTGGTTAAAATTTCATGGTATTTGGATCAGTGGATTGAGAGATATTGTCAATACGAGATGATGTTCTTCGCTAGGCTGTCTGGTTCGCATCCATCTCTCCGAGCTGTGGGCTTCGAATCGATGGTGTCACGCGCCTCTGTGAAGACGTGGAACGCGCGCTTCGCCTCGATCCGGTCTTTACTCCGAGTCGACCGTGTCGACTCCATATATCTCGGCGCACTCGCATCGAGGGATGACGTGGTGCGCGCGCGTTTCGCCTCGATCCGGTTTTCGCGCCGTATGGACTATTTCGACTCCATATATCTTGCCTTGTTTTACTTCGATGGAAGACACGTCTTTCTGGTCAGTTGACTCGTTGGATACGAACAAGTCATTGGGCATGGATTCGAAGTAAGGTCCTCTGATGGATACGAAGAGCACTGGTCCGATGGTTGCGAAGTAAACACTGACTGATGGATACGAACCAAGCACTGAATGATGGATACGAAGCAGACGTTGGCTGAAGGATACGAAGTGCTTCAATTGCTGGTGTGTACGAAGTCCATCGATACGAGCTCGATGGATACGAAGCAGACGTTGGCTGAAGGGTACGAAGTGCTTCAATTGCTGGTGTGTACGAGGTCCATCGATACGAGCTCGATGGATACGAAGGAAATCGAGTCGAACCTGGGTACCTCGATGGATTCGAAGCTGATTGGTACGAAGCTTGATGGATTCGAACTAGGGCTTCGGTGATGGATACGAAATTGCCCAGAGTGATGGATACGAAATCTGGGCTTTTCCCTCTAATTTACCTCGATCATAACTTGAGCGTACGAGTCCGGATTGACTTGAAATTTGGAAGTGTCAGCCCTCTTCTCTCTACTGTTTTCTAGCTGATTCCTTGGTGTCCTGGCCTTGCCAAAAGGCGGGATAACATTTGCCCCCCAAAGTACGTCTTGTGAAAACATGACGTGCTTTGAAAAGTCACAAACTTGCATCTCGTCGTTGGTTTTAGGTCATTTGTTGAATTTTGCAGTGATTCTTTCATGGCGCCATGGTAAGAAGTCAGGATGCATTCCTTCGAATCGATGCGGGGCATCATTAATGGATGCGAAGGTTTTGATTCGCATTCAAGGATCGCAACTTGTGGCGAATTCTGCTTCGCATCGATGTCCTTCGATGGATACGAAATAACCTTTCGCATCGATGTATTTTAACAGACATGAGCATCGAGTTCGTATCGATAAACCTGACCCGTCATGAATCGATGGTTCACAAAATGGATGTATCGAATCGATGGCATCTAGTGAATATTGCGCCTTGATGAATGCACAGCCCGATGGGTTCGAAGAGTGCGCTCGCACAGGCCCATCGCTTGACCGCGTGTGACCGGTTACATTGACTGGGAGACGAATCGACTCGGTTCGCCTCCAGGCTTCGTATAAATACCTGGGACTTAGCCCATTTTTCGCCTTTACTTCTTTTTTACTTTTCGCTACTTACTTTTGCTCTCCATTCCCTCTTTTACTTTCGTATCGATAAACTGAGAGACAAGTGTTCGTTTTCGACTCGAAGCAAACCTTCGTTTCTTTGTTTCAAAATCGCTGAAATCAGGTAATGAATGGATAGAGTCATGTCAATAACGTCGAATCACGAGTCTGCGCATTCATCTTTCTTGCTTTTTCGTCCAGTCTTCACGAATTTTTAGATCTGGACGAGAGAAAACGATATTGGGGAATGACTCGTGGCCATGGAGCTGAGACCCCTTGGGGAAGAAGAAGATATGGAGGAAATCACCCTATCTTCGTCTCGTGTCGATCTGAAATTGGAATATTCGAATCGATCCAGTCAGCATACGTTCGTATCGGTAGGGAGATGAGAGCGGCAATTGTTGCGAAGCCATCGTTTTCAGATCGATGCGAAATTGGCGAATTCGATCGGTTCGAATTGATCTGCCTCCGATCGACACGACTCGTATCGATTCGAACCTGATTGATACGAAGCGCTCTCACCCCTGCCTGACCGATACGAATGTATTGAGTCGAACTCGATCGATACGAAGTACCTTCATTCCAGTGCGATCGACACGAACACATCTTTCATTCTGAGACGATCGATACGAATGTATCGATTCGAACACAGCCGGGTTGCGATGCATGATCTTCATGACTCGATACGAAATGAAATGCAACGATCGATTCCAACCTAAATTTGGACGGACTTAAAGAAACTTTTAATATCCAAATACTTGACTCCGACGAGCTTCTGCCTTGCACAATAGAACTTTGTCACAGAACTGCATATTTGACTGACTTTCGGAGCTCGTCGATGGAACTGCCATTTAACAGAAAAGTACAACGAACTCTTTAATCTTGAATCGATCGTTATCATCTGGATGGCGCAGTCATGACGGTCAGCGATGACGGTCATGTTTTTCTGACTTCCAGAATCTCGTCGCTTGCACATTTTCTTTAACTCTGCAGAATTTGCTCAAGTCACGCACAACACTCGCACTACACAACACATTCATGCACTTTACACTGGGTAATGCACGGGCTTTTTGTCACCTAATGATGGTTTCTCGTGAGTTAGCTAGTGATGGAACCGTCAAGTTCGCAGCAGCAAGAAACTCAAAACCCTATCCTTCCCAGAATTGAGATTCCAGTCATCGAGACCGAAGCTATTGGTCCAGCTCCGGACGAGTTACCCGACGCGTCCTTCATTAATAGTCCACCTGATTCTGTCCCGTCCAATATTTCTGAAGACATGCTAGGGAGAATATGCTTAAGGCATGGCTTATCTTTGGATGAGGTATTGTTGCCTGGACCGGATGATAGGCCACATAATCCCCCGGAGGGGTATACTGCTTTTAACCGGCATGCGTGTGCAGCCGGCACACTTCCTCCATTCAACGACTATATAAGAGAAGTGTTGGCTTATCTGGACATCGCTCCGTCTCAATTGCATCCAAACGGATATGCCTCACTCAACAGCTTGTTCATTGTATTCATGGAGTACCTCCATCGTCCTCCCGGTATGACCGACATAAGATACTTGTTTAATTTCAAGAGTCGGACTGACAGCCCATCTTATACGTTCTTGGAGTCTGTAAGGAACTGCCAAGTTGTCGCGGGGTCGTGGACTAGGCTAAGCTATTTTAAGTCGGAGTGGTTCTATGTCCGATGTCCTCCGGGGTTTGCCAGAAGATGGTTGTTCAGACGTGAGCATTGCCTTTTTTTCCAATTAATTGACAGGGCAATTTTCGGAGTGAAATTAAACTTACGTCTTCTTCTCTTTTTCTTTCAGCTATCATCCAGCGGCCTGAGGGTGGCTACTATAAAGAGATAGTTCGGGTCCTCCAAGAGATTCCTAGCGAAGAAAGGAATATTGAATTGTTATTGACAGATCGGAATCTTAGAGTCCTTGGGCTGATCGGCCGGAGGCAGAGCATAAGACTCGATGGTGCATTAAAGACCGTCTCCAGGAAAAAGGTCAAGCGGATGAAGCCCAGGGTTGTGATAATCGAGGAACCCGATTCCGAGAAAACTCATACTGACGAGGAACCGTTGGTCGGACCTGCTAATGCAACCCCGGAGTCCGATGCAAAGAGGAAAGGCAAAGCAGTGGCCTCGAAACAGCCTAAGTCTGGGAGGTGGAAGTCTGTGGTTTTGCACCGTCCTTTGTCAGGAGTTAAGATTACGGAGGCATCCTCCCTGCAAGCTGAAGATCAACTCGAAGGGCCTGCTGACCCTCCAATCCCGGACATCGAGCCGGAGCAACATGACGTTGGATCGGGTGGGTCGCGACATATCGTCGACGTTAGCGAGTCTGATCCTACCAGTGCGATTAACACTTCTGGTTGGTCCGGGGGGTTACACATTCACACACTCTTCACGGCACAACACACTTTTCTAACCGTAAACAACACATCGCAAACGGTTACTGATTCTTCGTGGTTTTCTTTTCAGATACGATGTCTGGGCAAGGTTCTGTGCTTGGTAGCTTGCGCAATAAGCGCCGTTATCGCGAGCCACGCAGGAGAGAGGGGGAGAGGGATTACGACTCAGGACATTCAGGCCAGGAGAAGTCTGACAGAGATAGGGGATACGTTCGCCGATCCCGATCTCGCTCTCCTCCCCCCAGGACCTCTGCACCTCCTACGGCCGCGGTTACTTGTCCTCCCGAGACTTCACGGCCTAGGCCGCCTTCTCAAGCTTTGAGGTCCGATCCTCCGCGCAGGACCGAAATAGCCACCTCTTCGGCTATTGTGCCGGTCCCGACCGAGGCGTCTAGCGAAGGAGCGCTTAAATTGGCACAGATGAGGAAGGAATTTCCTGACATCTGTTTTGATGGGTATGTCTTCCCTCCGCACCTGAAGAGAATCCCGCCAACCGCGGAAACCACTATCCATGACTATGTTGCGGACATCTTTTTCCAGTATAGGGAGTGGGGACGGGCCGCGAGGAAGGCGTCTAAAGTGGCATTCGAGCGGGGCGTCACCATCGAGAAGCTCGAGAAGGAGCTGGGTCGCAACGACCAAATCATAAAAGCGCTCAACTCGGAGGCTGAGTCTTCCCGTAAGTCTGAAATGGAGGCTTTAAAGAAAGTTGATGAAGTGAATGCTGTCATGGCCAGGATGAAGCAAGAGCACTATACTGCCATCGAGGACATGGGTCACAGGAACACTTCCATTACCGCCGAGAGGGATGCCGCTCTGAAGGAGCTTAATGAGCTGAAATCAAAGTTTTCAGAGATGGCGAAGGAAAAAGACGCAGCTAATGTCTCTGCGCAGGAAGCCTGTGACCAGGCAGTGACACTCCGAAAGGAGAAGGAAGCGGCTATACAACAAGCCCATGAAGCTGAGGCTGGGGTTGACGAGAAGGTACGGCAGGCGGAGGCCAGGATTGAGGCCGAGGTGGAGGAGCTACTCGTCACTTATAACGCCAATGTGCTAAGGCACCGAGACTTGACATGGCTTGACGATTACCCTACACATCTCTATAATGCCTGGAACCTACTGGTTGATGAAGAGAGATCTGGGCACCCTGATGAAGCCCTTGATGAGTTCGAGCTGGAGAACCGCATCCTTAATGATGACGAAAAGAAGGTTCTCCATGACTCTATGATTTCCCACGACAAGGTGAGGCTTGGTGCCCAGATCCAGGAAGTCGGAGAGAGCTCTGGTGCAGAACACCATGTTACGAGTTCTGAGATAGTCGTGTCATCTCAGTCTGAGCCAACTCCGATGATCTACTCCCAGCCTATCCCGGCGTATGACCCAGATCAACCGCATTTATCTCCTATTAAGGAACATCCTTCTGAAGCAGTTCAGACGACCTCGAGCCAAACCGAGGGAGGTACTTTGAACTAACTTCTAGTATATTTGGATTGAAGAACCCGTGATGAAATGTTGTTAATGACATGTCTTTTCCTTTGATCAGTGACAGGAGTTGCACCAGCCGCGCCTCTTACCATCCAAGAATCAGGTCAAGCACCAGGAGCCATCATCTCTGAGGCGACCTCCGTCGCGGCAATGGCACCAGTTGGAGCGACGCAGGGGAGCTCACTTTCTTTCGACGAGCAGATGATAAACGAGCTCCTTGGCCGTCAAAGTGATCCTTTTGCGGACTTGCCATTTGGCTTGGGTGGATTCACGGCTACTTCTGACACCTTGTCCCAGACTACTACGGCCCCTAGCGAGGCCAGGGCGCGGCGATGTTGGCCGAGATTAATGCCGAGATGGCGGCCGCGGCGCACGGTGGTGAAGTAGATGGCGGAGCAGCAGCACAGTGCCCTACTCCTCTTATGACTGTGTCTCCTGGGGGCACACTTACTGATACTAATGTGCCAGCCCCTCCTCCAGCTGTCGAGTCTGTTCCTCCCACTCCTCCTTCGGGAAGTATCCCTATAGAGTCCAGCTCAGACGAGGATGTTGACATTATGCCTCCACCCGAAGGGAGCTTGCCTAAGGAGAAAGGCTCCAAGCGAAAGGGTACTGGTGGCTCCAGTAGCTCCTCGAGGAAGAAGAAGCTGAGGAAACAGAAGGATTAGACATTCTTTTCATAGGCAGTTAGGGACTTTTGTTATTTTTTCTGCTTTTTCCCTTTTGTAGGCCGTGTTTAGATGCAGGTTAGGCCCCTGCTAGTAGGAATATTTTGGAAAAAACTCATGTATGACCCATTGTTCTTGAGTTAGTTGGAATAAAATTTTGTTTTCTGGCTTCAGCTTGTGTTCCTTTCTATACTTGAATATTGCAGTGTTTGGACTTTGGTCCAGTGTACTTGCATTATCTGATTGCTTCAAGAATAGCTCATTTTACTTGTTAAGTATGGAAATCTCGGACTTGAGTTGTGATAGGGGATCGCATCGGAGCTGAGCATCGCATAGTTTCGGGTAATGACTAACATTCGCCTCTGCCCCCAGTTCCGGGGTCAAGTTGTGATGATCAGCTTGTGATGACACCAAACGAGGACTGAGCGGTCGAACTACGCTTGTTTTCTTATGAATCGTTCCATCCACACTCCGGGGATATGCGTCATCTCGTAAGCGGTTGTTCGCACTTTGGGAACATGAAGTTGACCGTTTATACTCCGCATCACACTCTGGGAATGCGGAGTTGAATGTTTATACTCCATTTCGCACTCTGGGAATATGGAGTTGAATGTTTATACTCCGCTTCGCACTCTGTGAATGCGGAGTTGACTGCTTATACTCCGCTTCGCACTCTGGGAATGCAGAGTTGAATGTTTATACTCCGCTTCGCACTCTGGGAATGCGAAGTTGACTGCTTATACTCCGCTTCGCACTCTGGGAATGCGGAGTTGAATGTTTATACTCCACTTCGCACTCTGGGAATATGGAGTTAACCGTTTATACTCCGCATCACACTCTGGGAATGCGGAGTTGAATGTTTATACTCCATTTCGCACTCTGGGAATATGGAGTTGAATGTTTATACTCCACTTCGCACTCTGGGAATATGGAGTTAAATGTTTATACTCCGCTTCGCACTCTGGGAATGCGGAGTTGACTGTTTATACTCCGCTTCGCACTCTGGGAATGCGGAGTTGAATGTTTATACTCCATTTCGCACTCTGGGAATATGGAGTTGACTGCTTATACTCCGCTTCGCACTCTGGGAATGCGGAGTTGAATGTTTATACTCCACTTCGCACTCTGGGAATATGGAGTTAACCGTTTATACTCCGCATCACACTCTGGGAATGCGGAGTTGAATGTTTATACTCTATTTCGCACTCTGGGAATATGGAGTTGAATGTTTATACTCCACTTCGCACTCTAGGAATATGGAGTTAAATGTTTATACTCCGCTTCGCACTCTGGGAATGCAGAGTTGACTGTTTATACTCCGCTTCGCACTCTGGGAATGCGGAGTTGAATGTTTATACTCCATTTCGCACTCTGGGAATATGGAGTTGACTGTTTATACTCCGCTTCGCACTCTGGGAATGCGGAGTTGAATGTTTATACTCCATTTCGCACTCTGGGAATATGGAGTTGAATGTTTATACTCCATTTCGCACTCTGGGAATACGGAGTTGAATGTTTATACTCCATTTCGCACTCTGGGAATATGGAGTTGGTGTTTATACTCCATTTCGCACTCTGGGAATATGGAGTTATATGTAGGATTGTCGTGTGTCAACCCTATTGATATCGGTGTCATGGCTTGTCCCCGAGCTCGGGTTTCACCTAGTGAGTGGCCGGTCGTATCACAGCCATTCTCCATTTGAATAAGTCCCATTGCGTGATGGGATTTAGCTCTTCGTGCATCATGATGTTGTATATCGTACATAATGAATCACAGCTCTGGCTCGAAGAAGTGGCATTTTATTGCTGAAATAAGAAAATGCGGCAAAGTCAGTTGCCTTATTACAAAATTCAAATTTCGAAATGCAGAAACAAATTGCTAAATAGAATGAAATAAATAAAGCCTGTCATATGTAGTAGCGGCGGAGACTTTCGCTGTTCCAAGTCCTCGGTAAATCGAGACCGTCAACAGTCGACAGCTTGAATGTACCATCTCCGAGCTTTCGTGTAATTACATACGGCCCTCCCCAGTTCGGTTTCATGTGTGAAGGAACTGGGTAGATTCTCTTGAGCACGAGGTCGCCGAGTTCAAAGGTTCGAGGTCGAACTCTGGTGTTGTACAATCGGGCGACCCGGCTTCGATGTGCGGCTGCTCTCAAATCAGCCTCTTCCCGTTTTTCATCCAATAGATCTAAAGACTCGGCTAGGAGTATAGCGTTTGTTTTTGGATCATAATAAGTCACGCGATGAGAGAGCACTTCTGTCTCGACCGGAATAACGGCCTCTGAGCCATAAGATAGGGAAAACGGAGTGTGTCCGGTCGCGGTTTTGTGGGTCGTTCGATAGGCCCATAATGCCATAGGAAGTTCATCGACCCACTTGCCCCCAGCCTTCTCTAATCGTTTCTTCAGGATCGATTTTATAACTTTGTTGACAGCTTCAACCTGTCCATTCGCTTGGGGGTGTGCGACAGCCGAGAACTTTTTGCGGATATGAAACCGTTGACAGAAATTCTTGAATTCCGCACTCTCGAATTGGGCTCCGTTATCAGTGATGATAGTATGCGGGAGTCCAAATCGACAGATGATGTTGCGAACCACGAAATTTATCACTTTCTTTGTCGTAATGGTTGCTAGGGCTTCAGCCTCAGCCCACTTTGTGAAGTAATCAACGGCGACGATGGCGTATTTCGCACCGCCTTTTGCTAAAGGTAAAGCGCCGATGATGTCAATGCCCCACATTGCGAATGGCCAGGGACTGACCATTTGGGTTATTTCAGTTGGCGGAGCTCTCGGAATTCGGGCATGTATCTGGCATTTATCGCACTTCCGGGCATAGTTCGCCGCATCTCGGTTCACTGTCGGCCAGTAGTACCCATATCGGAGTATCTTCTTAGCGAGAGCTTGCCCGCCGGTATGATCGCCGCACTCTCCTTCGTGCACGTCACGTAGCACTCGTTTGATTTCCTCGTGGGCGATACACCTGAGGAGAGGAACGGAATAACCTCTCCTGTACATGACTCTGTTTTGGATGACGAACCGTGAAGCTTTTCGCTGAATTTGTCTCCTCTCATTTCTAGGTTCAGGCAGCACCCCATTCTCAATGTAATTCTGATATGGGGTCATCCACGATTCTCTACTGGGAGCGGTTTCACACACAGAGTTCATTTCTATCCGATCGATGCTCGGAGTGGCCAAAGTTTCGATGGGGACAAGTCCCATTTGTTGCGCTTCACCTGTGCTGGCTAACTTTGCCAGTGAATCGGCTTTTTGATTGCGCTCCCGAGGCACATAATAGATGGCATAATAATCAAACTGGTTTAGTATTTCCTGAACCCGTGCCAAGTAAGCGGCCAGTCTTCGGTCTCTTGTCTGGTATTCTCCTCGCACCTGGCATACCACTAACTGTGAATCGCAATAAATTTCTACAGCGATAATTCTCAAATCTCTGGCAAGCTTTAGGCCGGTTAGGAGGGCTTCATACTCGGCTTCATTATTGGTTGCACGAAAGTCGAATTTAAGAGCATAACATATGGATCGGCCCTCGGGAGTCTCAAGTACAACCCCAGCGCCCGAACACCGGTCATTTGACGCACCATCAGTATACAGCTTCCAGATGTATTCGGGGGATTCGTTGGTCTCGGGTAAGTCTTCTGGAACGATGAATTCGGCTATGAAATCAGCCAGGACTTGTCCTTGAATGGCCCTCCGCAGAGCGTATGCGATATCAAATTGGCTTAGCTCAATGTTCCACTTGAGTAACCTACCGGACGTCTCAGGCCGCGTAAGGACCTGTCGTAACGGCTGGTCGGTGTACACAGTAAGCGGATGAGCTTGGAAGTAAGGACGGAGCTTCCTTGAGGCAATGACCAAACAATAAGCCAGTTTCTCCAGCCTCGGATAATTTCTTTCAGCTCCTGTTAGTCGCTTACTAACATAGTAGACCGGGTTTTGCACTTTGTCTTCTTCCCGGACTAGAGCAGCACTGATCGCATGTTCTGATACTGCCAGGTAGAGATATAGTTGCTCGTGGTCAACCGGTTTTGACAAGATCGGAGGTGTGGAGAGATGTTGAACTAATGATCGGAACGCGCCTTCACACTCCGTGGTCCATTCAAAGTTTTGTTTGCCCTTCCGAATCAGGTCGAAGAAAGGAATGCATTTGTCGGTGGACTTTGAAATGAACCTGCTCAATGCTGCGACCTTCCCGTTAAGACTCTGGACTTGCTTTATAGTTCTAGGGGTTTGCAAATTTCTAATAGCCCAGATCTTCTCAGGATTCGCCTCTATTCCTCGAGCGTTGACAATGAACCCGAGGAATTTTCCGGATGCAACGCCAAAGTGACATTTGAGTGGGTTGAGCTTCATTCCGTACTCCCGGAGGATGCTGAACATTGAATTCAAATCTCTGACGTGATCGGTGGAGAATCGGGACTTCACCAGCATGTCATCCACGTAAACCTCCATGGTCTTCCCAATCTGATCAGCGAACATTCGGTTGACTAAGCGTTGGTATGTTGCTCCAGCGTTCTTTAGACCAAACGGCATGACTTTGTAACAATAGAGTCCCAGGTTGGTCACGAAGCTGGTATGTTCCTGATCAGGCAGATGCATGGGTATCTGATTGTAGCCGGAATAAGCGTCCATAAAGGATAGTAGTTCATGTCCGGCCGTCGAATCTACGAGCTGATCGATTCGCGGAAGTGGGAAGCTATCTTTCGGACAGGCCTTGTTTAGGTCAGAGTAGTCAACACAGGTTCTCCACTTCCCATTTGGTTTCCGAACTAGTACAGGGTTGGACACCCATTCTGGATACAAGGCATCTCGAATGAACCCATTCGATTGTAGTTTATCAACTTCCTCCTTAAGGGCGGCAGATCTCTCTGGATCCATACCGCGCCTTTTCTGCTTTACTGGGACATGTCGCGGATCTATATTCAGGGAGTGACTTGCAATGCTTGGCGAGATCCCGCACATGTCAGAGTGTGTCCAGGCGAAGACGTCGAGATTCGCCCGAAGAAATTCGACCAACTCCTGCTGTGTCTGCTTGTTTAGTTGGGACCCAACTTTCAGCATCTTTGAATCATCATCCTCACTGATTGGGACGTCCACAGTCAGTTCGGCTGGAGAAGCTTGACTCTCCGTTGATTCGTCTTTATCCTCGTTGTCCCTGGGGTCCAGGTCTTTCAGGAATTGGTCGTGGTGCCCGGGCCGAGGCCCAGGCATCAATTGTCAATTATCGATAGAACGGACGCAGAGAGATTCCTCTACGCCCTTCCCCTTCTCTTTACGTTGCGCCCCGCGCAGCTCAGCAACATAACAGGCCCTTCCTGAGGCCTGATCTCCTTGAACAACTCCAATCCCATGATCAGTGGGAAACTTCAGAGTCAGACACCATGGGGCGATCGCCGCCCTGAACTCGGCTAAAGCTGGTCGACCCAGAAACGCATTGTATGGCGAATCGATTTCTAGCACAACAAACTGTAACATTCGGACCCTCCGGCGTTCTCCAACGCCTAACTCGACTGGGAGTTCAGTTATTCCGATGGGTATCGTGGCACTTCCGTTGAAACCATGGATTCTGGATAAACAGGGTTTCAAATCCTTTGTCTCCATCTTCATTAGATCGTAAGCCCGTTTGAGCAAGATGTTTACAGAGCTCCCACTGTCAACCAGGATCCTCTTCATCCAAGCAGGACCTACCTGGGCAGATATGACTAGTGGGTCGATAGTAGGGGCTTCGACTTTATCGGCGTCTCGGCTCCTGAACACGATATCATCGGACATTATCTTTTGTTGCTTTGTCGGGGTTCCATCCTCGCAATTACTATAACACTCGAAGTCCGCATGCCTGATAGAACTGGCATACGACTCCATTTCCCCCCAGCTTCTGTCTGCCGGATGGGGGCCACCACTTATTGTGTTGATAACTAATCTCCCGCCCGCACGAGCGGGTTCATCCTCTCTTTCCTGATTTTGTGAACGATTTTGATTCGAGGGGCCCGCTCCGCCAGGCTGCGGCGCCCGTACAAACTGATCTAGCTTCCTCTCTCTAATCAGCTTTTCGATGAGGTCCTGTAAGTGCCGACACTCATTGGTATTATGTCCATAGCTCTCATGGAACCTACAGAATTTCCCTGTCTGAATCTGTCTCTCCGATGAGGGCTTCGGAGCAGGCTTCTTATACTGTACAGTGTTGCAAGTCTGTAAGTATACGTTTTCCAATGACGTGTTTAGCGGTGTATAACTGTCAAACATCTGAGCTCTACGTCGTGGACCTCGGTTCTCATCTCTCTTCTTATTCTGGCCATTGTTTCCTCTCTGCTGGGTTTGCTTGTTTTGTATATTCAGCTGAACTTTCCCGGAACTCTCGCCGGACTGTTTAACTGCCACATTGCTCTGTATTCCTTCAATGCTGGGCCTCGCATCATCCTGCTTCCTAGACTGTTTTGCATCCTCCTGCCGCAGGAATTGAGCGGCCTTGGAGTAAAAACGGTCCAACGACGCGGGCGGTTTTCCAGCTAGCCAGTTTCCGAATTCGAAATCAGGATCAATCCCCTTGGTCAGAGCCATTAAGATTGAATTATCGTTGGGATTGGTGATCTCGACGCATGCTGCGTGGAACCTCTCCAGGTAACGTCTGAGTGTCTCTCCAGGAGCTTGAGTGACGCTGGACAAGGTGTTGACGTCTTTTGGCCTAGCAACATGCATCCGGAATTGTTCCACAAACTTCTTGGCCAATTGATCGAACGAAGAAATTGATCTAGGTGGTAGGCAGGTAAACCACATTGTCGCGATTCCCCCCAGAGAGATAGGGAAACTCCGACACTTCACTGCGTCGTCGGCCCTCGCAGCGCTCATCGACCATTCATACTTCAGAATATGCTGGTTGGGGTCACTATTCCCTTCATACATCGGGAGAGTCGGCATTCTGAATCGCCTAGGGGGTTCGGCATGTAACACTTCGTCTGTGAAAGGGGTATGACTACGGGAAATCCCCCAGTCATCATTAGTGAGCCCCTGACTCTCGCGGATCATTTGACGTATCATGGTTGATATATCCGAAACGGGCAGATTCGGAGCGTGATGAGCTAAGACGTGGTCGGGTTCCACGGTGCGAGTAGGGATCGGGCGCTATCGACGATCCGTATCTCGCCTCCTTGGCTCAACGTCTTCTGGGACATAAGGTTCAGGAGTATGTCCTCGCTGTTGATTGATCGGCTCAGATTGATTTCGGGTATCGACCCTTGTCTCTGCTGCGGCGGTTGTGGCGCGGTTATCCGTGGTGTATTGTGGGGCAGTACCTCCTCGTGTTGAGGGACCGGTTTGGAAACTGGTCGACGGTCCTACCCTCAGTTGCCCAACAGTTAAGGCGGGCTGATATTCAGCTGCTTGAGCGCGACTCCCCTCTAGTCGAGGACGGGTAGTTCGGTGGTGGTAATCAGATGAAGCTGAGCTTTCGGTAGACGCTCTGGAGACATCATCTCTCCTGGACCTTCTGTGCCCCCGGCGGTTTAGCTGGTTGGTCAGCTCGATATTGGCGCGTAACTGTTCTGCCAACTGCTGACGGCTTTGGGTCAGCTCCTGGAGCAATACTTGAAACTCCTGTCGGGTGACTAGCCCCGTTGAGTCAGAATGAGTGGCGTTGTCTTGATTGGAAGAAGGCGGCTGTGTGGGATTTTGCCTGTCTCTGCCTTCTTGCTCTGCAGCGGTGGCGCCAGTTCTTGTGCTGACCATTGTCGGTGGTGGAGTCCTTTCCTAGATTTTGAGCAAATCTGAATAGAATGGAAGGATTCCGGACTGAATATCTGGATCTTCCTCTTGGATTTGTGCAATCCGGTATCGACGGCAGATCCAACGAGCGGGAGAAAAAGCTGGTTTTCTCAGTGAAAGCACCAAAGTGTTTGTACCAAAAATGGGCACAACACTCTTCGGGAGTTGTTTGAAGAGATAAAATGAAGATTATAAATGTAAAACAGAGATTATCTAACAAAAACTCCAACAAACAGGAATGTAAAGTGCATAGACAAGCAGTTTAGAGTGGTTCGGCGTATAGCTTACGTCCACTATGAAGTTTTGATGATTTTATTGATTCTCTTTCAATGATTACAAGCGTTTACAGCAATGAACAGCGGATTACAGTTTAGAATTCGAAATTGGCAGAAAACGTAGGATGCAAATCTCAATCCGGCAGAGTCTGGACGCTCCAGAGAAAAAAGATCCTTTTTCTGATGATTCTGGGGCTCTATTTATAGGCGCAAGAGGCTCAGAATTCGCTCAAACTCCGGTAGACTAGGTCTGGCACGTGAGGGGGCCCACGCGACCGTTTCCAGAAAGTTTGGAGTCAATCTGCGATCGACACGAAGTCATTTCGTATCGATCAAGATTACCTCTAATTGAGCTCAAAATTGGTGGAGATGTTCCTCATTATGCGTGCAACCTTTGGTTAAAATTTCATGGTATTTGGATCAGTGGATTGAGAGATATTGTCAATAGGAGATGATGTTCTTCGCTAGGCTGTCTGGTTCGCATCCATCTCTCCGAGCTGTGGGCTTCGAATCGATGGTGTCACGCGCCTCTGTGAAGACGTGGAACGCGCGCTTCGCCTCGATCCGGTCTTTACTCCGAGTCGACAGTGTCGACTCCATATATCTCGGCGCACTCGCATCAAGGGATGACGTGGTGCGCGCGCGTTTCGCCTCGATCCGGTTTTCGCGCCGTATGGACTATTTCGACTCCACATATCTTGCCTTGTTTTACTTCGATGGAAGACACGTCTTTCTGGTCAGTTGACTCGTTGGATACGAACAAGTCATTGGGCATGGATTCGAAGTAAGGTCCTCTGATGGATACGAAGAGCACTGGTCCGATGGTTGCGAAGTAAACACTGACTGATGGATACGAAGCAAGCACTGAATGATGGATACGAAGCAGACGTTGGCTGAAGGATACGAAGTGCTTCAATTGCTGGTGTGTACGAAGTCCATCGATACGAGCTCGATGGATACGAAGCAGACGTTGGCTGAAGGGTACGAAGTGCTTCAATTGCTGGTGTGTACGAGGTCCATCGATACGAGCTCGATGGATACGAAGGAAATCGAGTCGAACCTGGGTACGTCGATGGATTCGAAGCTGATTGGTACGAAGCTTGATGGATTCGAACTAGGGCTTCGGTGATGGATACGAAATTGCCCAGAGTGATGGATACGAAATCTGGGCTTTTCCCTCCAATTTGACTCGATCATAACTTGAGCGTACGAGTCCGGATTGACTTGAAATTTGGAAGTGTCAGCCCTCTTCTCTCTACTGTTTTCTAGCTGATTCCTTGGTGTCCTGGCCTTGCCAAAAGGCGGGATAACAGTTATATTGCTATGTTTTCAAACTAAAGATAAGACATATGTAAAATAGAACGTTTTCTAATCTCTATACACAAGCATAAATCAAAGCAATAGCATAGTCGTTATTGAAAAATGACTTTTTGGCATCCAAGGAGGAAGAAGAGGAGATGAAGAAGTGGCTGAGCAGTAATGAAACACTTATTTATGAATTGGAGGCAGCTTAACTTCAGCTTCCACTTTCTTTTGTTTCAAATTAAAGCCTACTGCAACTGAAAATTCACAGATTTGGGTAACATTATAGTTATATAATCATGTTCTTTCAATGATAACAAATGAATTAGGGCGTACCTGTTCGAAAGTTTTCAGCAACCTTTTGCTTTTTGTTTTTACCCACTGATAATCAAATTAAAGAATTAAAATTAGAGGTCAGATGTGAAAAGAATATTGGAACGAGGCAAAGAAGCTCAATTATTTTATATACGAGCGTTACGGCACGCGCTTCGTGCTTGATGAAGGTGTGTGCTTCGCGCGTGAATTGTTTTTCTATAGATTATAAATGGTTAAAACATTCAAGAAAAAATGATTTGCACAAATATTTAGTTATGTTTTTACATTGAAATAATGTGTACTGAATTTAAATTTTTATTTCTAAATTGCAACATCTAATTTTTTATTCGTTTGAATTTTATTTATATTATTAATTAATAAATAACGTATTTGCAAATTATGTTTATTTGTTAGATCCTATTTTTAAGTATAGAAAAACATTTTGAATTTGTAAAAAAGTTTAACTATTAGATCCTATTTTTATGGATTTTAAGATTTTTTACATGTGGCATTTTTGGTACTTCACACTAACACTAAAAAAGTGTGACACCAAAGGTATTACAACTATTAATAAACTAGTTGCATATATATAGTGATCCTACAGTTCATGTCGATCTTACGTTGTAATATATTTGTTCGAGACAAAATATTTAACAGTGAATATACACAGATATCATTTGAGATAGAATTGTTGAAGTAACTATTTTTCCAACTACTGAAAGGTTCATTAAATCCTATATTTCAATTATGAGTGTTATGGCACGCGCTTCGCACGTGAATTATTTTCCTTATAAATCGTATATGTTTAAATCATTAAAAAATGATTTTTAATTTCAAGGAAAATTAATATTTATATATTTGTAAAAAAGTATTTTGAATTTGTAAAGGAAGTTTAATTTAAGATCTTATTTTTAGAAGCATTTTGAATTTGAAAAACATTTTTATTTGTTAGATCCTGGTTTTAGGGGTGTTTGGATTTGTAAAAGAATTTTAATATTAGATCCTATTTTTTAGTGATTAAGATTCGATAATATATAGATGGACGTTTTTGGTTGTTCACGTTGATACCAAAAAACTATGACACCATAGCTATTACAACTATTATTAAAGATTGCATGTAGTGATATTAATATTTGATAATATTTATAAAAGGGCATTTTTGGTAGTTCACGTTGATACCAAAAAAGTATGACACTAACGGTACTACAACTATTATTAAAGATATAAAACAACAAACATCTTTTGGTCTAATTCATTTATTTTCATAAAGCATAGTGTTTAAATTTAGTGAAATAAATCAAATTCCTTTTTCATATTAAATTGGAGGACGTAAACCATTTTTATTTTTACATTTTAGTTCAAATGAAATTTTGATAGTCATAAAAGTCACAGTGCGTGAATCATATGTTTATCATGTAGTTCAGCTATGGGATGAAAATCTGATTCATGTAGAGTGTTGGCTAGAAATTTAGCCTACCTCGGAATTGCAAATAGAAGCTGATACTAGCAAAGATTACTTTTCAATACACTAGTTAGTAAGCTAAAATTGAGGGGATTATAATAAACAAGTACAAAGACAGGATTTAGATTGGTTCGATCGATAATGATCTACATCCACTATGATAGTAATTTCTACTGCTTAGAGTTTCGATTACAATTGCTTGTTTAGAAGAATAATACTGAGTGCAACAAAAGCAATTATGGTCCTTGTACATTTGCATGTACGGTAACATTTATAGTGGTTGAAATATAGTTTGGACGGCTCATATCAGCATGACTATCCCTGGGATTCCTCACAACCATTGATCGCATTGTAAGGCTCAATTACGAGCTAGGTCGAATACTGGAAGGACTAGATGGCTTAGATGGTAGCCAGTTGGTGGAATGTACCGAGGTTCGCTATTGTCAGAAAAGCGGTATATGGACGATGAGCTATTGTTGAATAGTGACTGTGGGAAATGGTGCAGTGTAAATATTACCGGTATGAGAATCTTTAGGTTACTTTAACACTAAATGGGGATGGACAGTGTTTTATAATTCATATTGAACTTTTCTAAACTCTTTTGAGATTTAAATCAAAACACAAAATAATCAATACATATACATACATACATACATACATACATACATATATATTAACTAGTAGTCACAATTATATAAAAATGCAGTAAAAATAAAGTAAAAGTAAGGGAGATGATATCAGCAGTTTTATACTAGTTCGGATTAACCAATCCTACGTCCAGTCCTATACAGTATATGTACAAATTGCTTTTCAAATGCCTACTTTAATTAGATACCAAGAAAACCAAAATACAATCTTGATTTCAAGTCAACAAGATACACCATCCTGACTTTTCGAGCACAGGGTACACTCGCACGATTTAACCAGGCAACAAGCACAACCACTTGATCTAATTGGGAAACAAGCACAACAACTTGATTTAAGCGTGCAATAAGCACACCCATTTGATTTGAACCGGCAACAAACACTACTTCACAAATTAGTAGTGAAGACTTGTTGATTCCAAATACAAATAGTTACACTTTGGATACAGAATATCTTATAGCCCTTTGATAGCACATTGATCTTTGACATGAGAGAATACTTTCAAATCAGCAAGTAGATTATAGGGAATGAATGTAGTAAAATAGAGATTGAATTTGCGTGAACTCGAAGATTATAGAAAGATATAATGAAAATCTAGAGTAAAAAAGAATATAGAGGAAGTAGTTTATTAAAATTCATTTTCCAGTCCCCTTGATATAGTATTTTAAAGGATATGTCTACTCGTAAAGAGATGTAACCATAAACCACAACTATTCAAAATTCTATAGACGTCTCTTCAACGGTACATATGTCGACATATATATGTAGGGTATGTCAACATACCCTTGTTTATTTTGAAAAACAATAATTCTTTTAAAGTGTTTTAAAATTCTGCATATTTGTAAAATCATTTAAACATAGTTTTTAAATATTTTTTAATTTATAAAATATTTGTCGAAGAATATATTTTGAAAATAAAATAAATATTTTGATAAAAGAGTATTCAAAGGAAATTGTTTTTCAAGGATTTTAATAAATTAGTCTAATGTCTATTAACTATAAACTATAGTCTTGAGCTCTTCTTGTCTTTGTCTTTAAACTCATGAGTCTTTAAATACCTTGGTCAACTCTAATCCTTGACCTGATCAGTCTTCAAACTTCGTTATCCTATACTTGTGTAAACTGTGTAATATCCTGCAAAATATTCTATACAACTGAAAAAGCATTAGCACCAATATTTATAATGGTTGTTGTCATCAAAATCAATATCTATGATATTAACAATCTTCCCCTTTTTGATGATGATAAATATGTAAATATATTATTATGAAATATAACGTAACTCCCCTATTTTGAATAACTTCCCCTTACTATATGCATATACTATATTTTATATTTTTCTCCCCTTTGTCATCAACAAAAATGGGTAAAGAAAAACTCCCATTAAATATGACATATTTAAATATAATAAAATATGATGACATTATATATGGAATCAAAATCAGTACTAGTTGCGAATAAAATATTTCTAAGGTATATATATGCGCACGAATGCATATATATAATTATAATCACATATGATTAAACAATACACCACAAATTTTACATCTACACACTTATACAATTAATTACTATAAATTATAACTAGAGTTAATTATACGGACTAAAAATGTACAATAATAAATACATATTATAAATATAAATTTTAAACAAAAATTAGAAATAGATTTTCTCAGATACTTCAACCCATCCTTTGGATGCAAAGATTGGATTGGTGTTGATAACTTCCCAGTCTTCATGTTCCACTTTCGCTTTAGAGTTTGAGCATTCTAGAGAATTGCTTTGAACTTTTTTAGCGAAACTTGAAATTGAACAATGAAGAGAATCAAACTGTTCTTCTTGTCCTTTGGTCATTTGCATTTGACTTAATTTCAAGTATCATTGATTGTGAAGAACGAAGCAAATTTTGCATTTGACTTAATTTCAAGTATCATTGATTGTGAAGAACGAAGCAAAGAGCATCCTTGAATGATTAAAGAGTTTCTTCTAGATTATCACTAAATTTTTGTTTTGAAAAATTGACTTTTGAATTTATGTTTATAAAAAGAGATGTGTAAAGAGGAATATGATAAGATGATGAATTGTTTTATGAGTGTTTCTGAAAGAAAAATGGTTTATAGAAGTGTAAAGTCAGATTAATAACTAATCCCCCCAAAAAATAACTAATATTTTTGAATTTCAAATTCTGGAAATACCCGTGTGTGTCGACATATATAGGTAGGCTACGTCGATGTACATGTAGTAATTTATATGTTTTTGTTTTGTTTTTTACTTTTATTTACATTTTATATTAGTTTAATTTACGATTCCAATGGACAAACGAACATTATTAAACAACAAAATGAAGACTCTTAGTAAATTTCACTAATAAAATAGAGAGATACATAACCATAATGAAAAATACTAGAAAATGACATAAATGACCTAGAAAACATATGGATAGATACGTATATCTTAGAATGATAATGATGAAGAAGAAGAATTTCCAACAAGCTTTCTTATTATCTTCCCAAAATAGTTGTCCACTTTGTTTGAAAGGCTAGTGAATTTCTTACTAAAAGAAAGCTTAAGCTTCTTTTGATTATTAAGAAGCTTCTCTTGATTTCTAAGAATATCTTTGTTTGTATAGCGAGACGGTTGGTCATAGCTTTTAATAGATGTGTCCATTTTCTCCTCCTCGTCTTCTTTTTCTTCCTTCTCTTCTATTTTCATATCATCACTTTCTTTTTCTTGAAGAATTTCTTTCTCTTCTTCTCTTGCAAATCTATCTTCTTTTTCGGTATATAAGAGATCCATAGGGTTCAAATTCAAGAGGGATGTGCATGAAAGAAAGGTTTGTTTTGCCAAAAAATTTATGAGGCAAAATGTCTTTACTTTTTAGATCAATATCAAAATAGTTGAAAATTCTAGTGAGATACACACCATGATAAAGTGTGTTTTCATGTCTAGAAATTTTCTTTTGAACAAAGTCATCCAAAATCACTTAAGCCTAACTTATATCATATTTTTCGAAAATAGCAAAAGGAGTTTTGAAAACTTTTTGAGTGGGGTTTTTATAATTCCCCGTTCTCGATGTAATACTTTATTGTAAAATAAGACTCATTATTCTTGCTTTTGGCCTATGGTTTTTGCCTTTAAAACCATACTCTTCATCATTCGAAAACAAGTCATGCATAACTACTCTATTTCCATAATCAATTTCAAATGTGGAGAGGTCATTTCCACTACTTTTATAACCAAAAACTTGACCAAGAATTTCACAATCTAAAACAATAGTAGTATCTTTCACATTACTCCAAATTGACCTTCTTCTTGATAAAACTTTCCATGTAAATTAGTATAAAACATTTTAACCAAATCGAGATAGCAAAAATTTTTTTTTGAGATAAATTGATTAAACCAACATCATTTTCTGAAACAAGGTCTTGTAAACCATAAGAATAAAACTCATTAAAATTTGCAAATCTTCCCGAAAAGACTTTACTACAAGTAGTATAAATAATATATGTTTTAGTGGACTCTTGATCATTGAAAATTTGTGTTTTGATTCTTTTGGTAAGCCTAATGGCTTTGGATGAAGAGGGTTAATTTGAGGAAGACATTATTGGTTTGTTTTGGAGAAAAGATATTGAAGAATATGTTTGATATTTGAAATAAAGTGTAGTGCAGAAGATGAGGAGAGATGGAGTGAATAAATAGAGTTTGAATTGTCATGTGATAGGTGCAAAGGTGGATTTTCGAATTTTGAATTTAATGCAAAAGAGAGGGAAATTCAAAAGTTCAAATAATGAAAAGATTTTTCAAATTCTGCTAGATATGTCGACATATCTATGTGGCATATGTCGACATATGTGCCAAAATTTTAAAGTTCAAAAGATTAAAGAAATATATTTAATATATATATATATATAAACATTATTTATTTATATATACTTATCACATCAGATATTATATATATACACTTTTTATTATTATATATTAATTCCTATATTAAATATTTAAAAGTAAAATAAAATATAAAATGTAAAAAGTACCATTTTGCCATTTCCTTTGTTTGATCGGATCACTCTTCCACCCCCGTGAAATACATGTTGATATTTTCAGTGTTTGGTTCATTATCACTAGATGTTGTATCAGAATCATCTAAATTTGCTTGTAAGCCTTTTTTTTCTTCTTAAATGAATCGATGTTCGGTGGATTATTTGTTTTCTTTTACTGTCCGTAGATGACCAGATTCACTATAGTCGTAACACTTGAAAATATTTCCATTTTCGAATTTTTTTTTTAGTTTTACGAAATTTGTTCATCTTTTTGTACTTCAAAAATTTTCTAAAATTTTGAGTCATAAGAGCAATTTTCTCATCATCTGAATCTTGATCATCGGTTATTGCATTGAATGCAATTAATTTCTTTTTGATTGCCATATTTTCTCTTTTACCATGGTACGTACTGTGCTTCATAAGATATTAGATTATCAATTAACTCTTCAACTTTTAATATATTAATATCATTGGCTTCCTCTATTTCTGATGTCTTTTGATCCCATTCAAAAGAGAATGAATTAAGGATTTTTCTAATTTGATCCTCTTTTAAGAAATTATTCCTTAATGATACTAATGAATGAACTATATCTTGAAATCTAGAATATAAATCAAAATAGACTTATTTGGTTTCATTTTCAAGAGTTGAAACTAATTCGTCGGCATGGAAATCTTTGTTTATTTTACTATACTAGTGCCCTCGTGCGTGACTTGCAGTGTTCTCCAAATTTGATAGGCAGACTTACGGATATAAACTCGATTAAGTTCATTTTTATCTAAGGAGTAGAATAAAATATTCATGGCCTTAGAGTTATTGAGTGCTTGTGTCTTTTGGTCTAGTGTCCATTGTGAGTATTCGGTTTGGATTTCAGTGTACTCACTCTGTGTAATGTTCCAAATACCTAAATCTTTGTATTGTAAATAAATTTTCATCCTACATGACCAGTAAGCATAATTACTACCATTAAATATTAGGGTTCTAGTAGTTGATTGTTCTTCTACAAAAGTGTAAAAAAGTGTATTATTAGTGTTACTAACCATTTATAATTTTCAAAAATCAAATAACGAGTTTTAGAAAACCTAATGCTTCGGTATCAAATATGGAAAATTGTGATGTAAATTATACTAGTGTGAATGAATCTTAAAGCTACTTTAACACTTCGGGGTGAAAAGTGCTTTATAAATTATACAGAACTTTTCTAAATTGTTCTGAGATTTAATTCAAAACACAAATAATCAACACAGATAAATATTAATAGGCAGTCATATATATATATATAAATTCAAGAAAAATAAAGTAAAATTAAGAGAGATGGCACCATGAGTTTTATACTGATTCAGATTAATCAATCCTACATCTAGTCTTATACAGTATATGTACAGATTTTCTTTCAAACTACTTTAATTAGGTAGTAAGAAAATCAGAATACAATCTTGATTTCAAGTCCAAAAGATACACCCTCCTGACTTTCCGAGCTCAAGGTAGACTGCTTGATTTAACCGGGCAACAAGACACCCACTTGATCTGGTCAGGCAACAAGCACACCCACATGATTTAAACTAGCAACAAGCACACCCACTTGATTTAAATGGGCAATGAACACGCCCACACAAATTAGTAGTAGAGAGTTGTTGATTCAAAATACAAATAGTTTTGTTTTGGATATAGAATATCCTATAGCCCTTTGATAACACCTTGATCTTTGAATTAATGAAAGAATACTTTCAAATCAGTGAGTAGACTGTAGAGCATGAATGCAATAAAGTAGAGATTGAATTCAAAGAGCATAGAAAGTGGATTTTGTAAAATATATAATGAGAATTTAGAATAAGAAGAATATAAAGGAAGTAGTTATTAAAATTTGTTTTCCAGTCCCCTTTATATAGTGTATGAAGGAACATGTCTATTCATGAAGAGATGTAACCATAAATCACAACTATTCAAAATTCGAAGAACACCTCTTCAATGGTACATTTGTTGACATACATAGGTAGGGTATGTCGACATAGCCTTGTTTATTTTGGAAAAAAAATATTCTTCCAAAGTGTTTTAAAATTCTGGATATTTGTAAAACCATTTAAACATTGTTTTTAAATAATTTTTAATATATAAAGCATTTACAAAATATTTGTAGTAAAACATATTTTTAAAATAAAATAAATATTTTGATAAGAGAGCATTCAAAGAAAGTTGATATTCAAGGACTTTGACCAATTAATATAATGTCTATTAACTATAAACTATAGCCTTGGACTCTTCGTGTCTTTGTCTTTAAATTCACGAGTCTTCAATTATCTTGATTATCTCTGAATCTTGATCTCTAGTCTGTTTACCGATTTTGTTATCGATCAATCTTCAGATTTGATTATCTTGTACTTGTATAAACCCGTGTAATATCCTATAAAATATTCTATACAACATGGAAAAACATTAGTACCTATATTTATTTGTTTGTTGGCATCAAAATCAATATCTATGGTATTAACAGTGACATCGTTGTCATGTGCACAGTGAAGGAAAAGCGATGGTTATTGTACAGTTTCGCTTCATTATATGGAAAGTCGTATATGACAATATTTTCAACGGAACAGGGCTGGGTCGTTGCTTCTTTTTGCAAGGGCAACCGATCACTTTTGCCAAAAGACCCGCCAAGTTAGGAAAAAATAAGGGATATAGGGCGAGCAGACCTTCGGATAGGGGTTAAGGCAGTGAGGACCTACTGGCCCGTAGAGAAGGGCGGGAGAGAGACATCCATTATGCAAGCAGGTACTATAGTCGGCTAGCTCTCCTATCGAGAGCACTTTCTGGTCGGCCCACTGTCCAAAATCTCCAACCACCTGAAGGTGTTGTCTTTTGTAGGCTGCGTGGGGCATTTTCATGGATAGTGGGCCGATTGGAGTAATGTTGAGGTTTATTCGAGGCAAGGCAAGCCTATTGAAGACTAAGCGGGCCGGCCTGACATCTGGTAACAACCTGCCATCTACGATGTCCCGACCCATGTCTAAAAATGGAATTGGCATTGCGAACCTTGCAGTTGGCGGTTAGTTTTGTAATAGATTATAAACCAGATCACAGATCTATATACAATATTTTATATTTTCTGAAATTGACAACGGAAGGAATAAAATATAATAGTAATCAATAATGCAATCCCAAACAAATATAACAAATACAAAATCAATAAGATTCCAACTAGAACATCTCCCTCTGTACTGATAGTGGAAATAGTATAATGTCTACGAATAAATAAAGTAAAAATAGTAGATAGCTAATAAACAAAGAAATGTACGTCTCCATCTCACTATCGAATTATACAAAACTTTTCTAAATTGTTCTGAGATTTAATTCAAAACACAAATAATCAACACAGATAAATATTAACATGCAGTCATATATATATATATATATATAATTCAAGAAAAATAAAGTAAAATTAAGAGAGATGGCACCATGAGTTTTATACTGATTCGGATTAATCAATCCTACATCTAGTCTTATACAGTATATGTACAGATTTTGTTTCAAACTACTTTAATTTGGTAGTAAGAAAATTAGAATACAATCTTGATTTCAAGTCAAAAAGATACACCCTCCTGACTTTCCGAGCTCAAGGTAGACTGCTTGATTTAACCGGGCAACAAGACACCCACTTGATCTAGTCAGGCAACAAGCACACCCACATGATTTAAACTAGCAACAAGCACACCCACTTGATTTAAATGGGCAATGAACATGCCCACACAAATTAGTAGTAGAGAGTTCTTGATTCAAAATACAAATTGTTTTATTTTGGATACAGAATATCCTATAGCCCTTTGATAACACCTTGATCTTTGAATTAATGAGAGAATACTTTCAAATCAGTGAGTAGACTGTAGAGCATGAATGCAATAAAGTAGAGATTGAATTCGATTGAATTCAAAGAGCATAGAAAGTGGATTTTGTAAAATATATAATGAGAATTTAGAATAAGAAGAATATAAAGGAAGTGGTTATTAAAATTCGTTTTTCAGTCCCCTTTATATAGTGTATGAAGGAACATGTCTATTCACGAAGAGATGTAACCATAAATCACAACTATTCAAAATTCAAAAAACACCTCTTCAATGGTACATTTGTCGACATACATAGGTAGGGTATGTCGACATAGCCTTGTTTATTTTGGAAAAAAAAATTCTTCCAAAGTGTTTTAAAATTCTGGATATTTGTAAAACCATTTAAACATTGTTTTAAAATAGTTTTTAATATATAAAACTTTTATAAAATATTTGTAGTAAAACATATTTTTAAAATAAAATAAATATTTTGATAAGAGAGCATTCAAAGAAAGTTGATATTCAAGGACTTTGACCAATTAATATAATGTCTATTAACTATAAACTATAGTCTTGGACTCTTCGTGTCTTTGTCTTTAAATTCACGAGTCTTCAATTATCTTGACTATCTCTGAATCTTGATCTCTAGTCTGTTTACCAATTTTGTTATCGATCAATCTTCAGATTTGATTATCTTGTACTTGTATAAACCCGTGTAATATCCTATAAAATATTCTATACAACATGGAAAAACATTAGTACCTATATTTATTTGTTTGTTGTCATCAAAATCAATATCTATGGTATTAACAGTGACATCGTTGTCATGTGCACAGTGAAGGAAAAGCGATGGTTATTGTACAGTTTCGCTTCATTATATGGAAGTCGTATATGACAATATTTTCAACGGAACAGGGATGGGTCGTTGCTTCTTTTTGCAAGGGCAACCGATCACTTTTGCCAAGACCCGCCAAGTTAGGAAAAAATAAGGTATATAGGGCGAGCAGACCATCAGATAGGGGTTAAGGTAGTGAGGACCTACTGGCCCATAGAGAAGAGAGGGAGAGAGACATCCATTATGCAAGCAGGTACTATAGTCGGCTAGCTCTCCTATCGAGAGCATTTTCTGGTCGGGCCACTGTCCAAAATCTCTAACCACCTGAAGGTTTGGTCTTTTATAGGCTGCGTAGGGCATTTGCATGGATAGTGGGCCGATTGGAGTAATGTTGAGGTTTATTCGAGGCAAGGCAAGCCTATTGAAGACTAAGCAGGCCGGCCTGACATCTTGTAACAACCTGCCATCTACAACGTCCCGACCCATGTCTAAAAATGGAATTGGCATCGCGGACCTTGCAGATGGCGGTTAGTTTTGTAATAGATTATAAACCAGATCACAGACCTATATACAATATTTTATATTTTCTGAAATTGACAACGGAAGGAACAAAATATAATAGTAATCAATAATGCAATCCCAAACAAATATAACAAATACAAAATCAATAAGATTCCAACTAGAACATCTCCCTCTGTACTGATAATGGAAATAGTATAATGTCTAGGAATAAATAAAGTAAAAATAGTAGATAGCTAATAAACAAAGAAATGCACGTCTGCATCTTACTATCGAGCCTCCAGGTCACCACCATTCCTCCCTATCGACCTATCAGAGTATAACTAAAAAGAAGATAATGATAGAAGGAGTCAGGCATACGTCTTGTGAGTGAAACACATCATATAAGTGTATAATATTAATAAGTGAGTAAAACAACACTTATGTTCGAAGACCATACCTTAACATGTGTCACCTACAGCAAACAAGTCAGCTAAACAAAATATATTATCATAGTGGTAACATAGGATAAGGTCTCAATAAATCTAACTCATATCTAATCATATGCTTATGATTTAACCCCAAAGTCTTAACCCAATATCGTCAAAATCGTATATTAAGGACTCATCTCCTCAAAATGTGACACGATGCCAAATTGAATACTGAGGACTCAGCTCCTAGGACTATAATATATTGAGGACTTAGCTTCCCAGACTAAATCGTATATCGAGGACTCAACTCATCGAACTATCGTATGGTGATGACTCAGCTCCATGATCGCATCGTCAAGCCACGTAAAATGAATTTGCACAACTAAGACCATTTTCTAAACTATCTCAAACCATAGCAAAGAATACACCAAAATGTTCCACGTCTCGCCATGATCATAATGTAACAAACCGTGCATGAAACGAAATTCGTATGCGAGGGTGACGCAGCGGATAATACAAAAACAAGATAGATCGATGAACGTAGCAATCGGTGGATTGATGAATACTGGAATGCCCAAATTCGTTGATCCGAAGATACCGAATTTTAGCTATCTACGACACGTTGATCGATCTCGATACCGTGAAAGTAGATCTTCAATTCTTCGAGCGTTGATCAAGCGCACTTGATACCGCGAATTGGCTTCACGATCGTTGAATCGAGCGCACTCGATTGACCGAAGGTGGAGATAGGAGATCACACTCGACTACCAATTGGATGAAAGCACAAAGCTAACAAAGGAAATTTTATTTCAAAATCAACCACCTTTTACAAATGATATAACTCGCCTATTTATAGGCTTACAACACGACACTTACAACACAACTCTTAGGTCGTGAATGACCTAACACTTAGAATTTTTACAACACTTAACAGATACAACTTCATAACGACATAAGCAAATAACGACCTATAAAATAGTACGTGACTTAACAAAGTTGCTTCAACGATCTAAAGAACAGTAGACATCCGACTCAAGCTTCTCGCGACTTATCAACTCGCGATTTATCTTCAGCTCGCGATTTATCGAAATCAACTCGCGACTTAAGCTGAAGTCTGGAACGATATTTCGTGACATACGGCTGGAAGAGAGGCGACCTAGGGCTCGTGAAACTTACGCCATAGTCTCGCTCGTGATTGACTTTTTCAACGACTTCGGGGTTAGGTCGCTCGCGACTTGAAGATGAGGGATTAGGTCGTGGTGATGGCGAGGGTCGTACGCGACTTAGGTTTAGGTCGTGGAGAGGTTTAGGTCGTACGCGACTTGTTTTATGTCGTTCGGTGGAGTTAAGTCGTGGAATGGAAGTTAGGTCGGAGACTGTTTGCGACCTATCGTTAGGTCGGAGAGCTATTTGAATTAGGTCGGGAAGTGTTATCTCGTGGGAAGATTTAGGTCGTGGAAATGGATTACGTGGAAGTGGATTTAGGTCGTAGGAGTTAAGTCGCGGTGGATTAGGTCGCTGCTCGCTGCCTGCTAAATCGTCTTCGCTAGGTCGGAGCTCGTTGAGTCGGAGCTCGTTGGGTCGTAACTGGTTAAGTCGGAGGCGATTTAAGGTATATTTCGCTGCCTCTTCCTCTTGCGTGCTCTGTCGCGCTACATCATCCTCCCATTGTTGAAGAAAATTCATCCTCGAATTTAAAAGTTCTTTTTCATTGGGCTGTTCATCTCCATAATAAGGTATAAGATGTTTAACATTAAACACATCAGAAGTATAAACATTCTCAGGCAGCTTCAACTTATAAGCATTTTCATTGATCCGTTTTATAATTTCTACTGGACCAATTCTTCGGGCTTTCAATTTGTTATAAGCACCCACTGGAAAACGATCCTTCGTTAACACCGCATACACCCAATCACCCTCGTTGAACTCCACACTTCTTCTCTTTTTATCTGACGCTTGCTTATATTTCTCATTCGTCTTCTCCAAACGTTCCTGAACGATTCTATGACAATCTTTCAACTCATCAACGAAATCTGACGCCCGCTTAATCACTCCTTTCGGTTGTGGTACTACCGTTAAATCCAACGGCCCCTTTGGCAAGTTTGAATATACAACTTGAAATGGACTGTAACCAGTGCTTCGGTTAACAGCATGATTATGAGCAAACTCTGCCTGACACAACTTCAAGTCCCAACTCTTCAAATTGTCTTGTACAAGACATCGCAACAAATTTCCCAACGATCTATTTACCACTTCCGTTGGCCCATTTGTTTGTGGATGATAAGCACTACTGAATTTCAGCTTCGTTCCCACCATCTTCCACAAACTCAGCCAAAATGACTTAGAAATCTGGTATCCCTGTCTGAAACTATGGATTCCGGTAAACCATGTAAACGATATATTTCTTTAAAGAATAACTGAGCAACTCGGACGGCATCCGCTGTCTTCTTACATGCGATGAAATGTGCCATTTTAGAAAACCTGTCCACCACAACGAATATAGAATCATTTCCCCTTTGAGTTCTAGGCAATCCCAAAACAAAATCCATGCTCACATCCACCCACGGTTTAGTAGGCACAGGTAACGGCATATATAATCCTGCGTTTGTAGCGGTTCCCTTCGACACTTGACAGATATGACATCGTTCCACAAATCTCTCAACCTCTTTTCTCATTGTTGGCCAAAAGTAAGATTGGGAAATCAACTGTAATGTACGGTCTCTTCCCACATGACCTTCTTCATGTAGCTCCTTTACAATCTTCATTCTCAGACTACAATCAGGTATGCACAATCGATTTCCTTTGAACAGAAAACCATCGACCATCATAAACTCATCCGTCTCTCCTTTCTTCACTTTATCTACAAACTTCATAAAGTAAGGATCTTCAACAAATAACTCTGGTAGCACATCAAACCCGGTCACTTCAACTTTCATCATAGTTAACACATGATTCCTTCGGCTCAAAGCATCAGCCACACGATTCGTCACTCCTGACTTGTGTTTGACAACTAAAGTAAACTGTTGTAAATAAGCAACCCACGAAGCATGCCTTGCTGAAATTTATCTTGCCCCTGCAAATGTTTCAAAGCTTCATGGTCAGTGTATAGCACAAATTCCTTATGGAATAGATAATGCCTCCAATGCTTTATGGCTTGGACTATAGCATAGAATTCCAAGTCATAAGTACTGTATCTCGTTTTAGCTCCCGTTAGTTTCTCACTAAATTAGGCAATAGGATGACCCATTTGACTTAACGTTCCCCCAATTCCAACCTTGGATGCATCAGTATGAAGCTCAAAGAGTAACTGAAAATCTGGGTATCTAAGAATGGGCGTTGTGGTCAAGAGTGTTTTGATTCTCTGAAAAGCAGAATCAGCCTCTTCAGTCCAAACAAACTTATTTCCTTCCATACATTCCGTAACTGGTGCCATCACGCTACTGAAGAGTGGAATGAATCTTCGGTAGAATGATGCTAAACCATGAAAACTCCTCACTTCTGTTATTGTCTTAGGCTATGGCCAATTTCGAATAGCTTCAACTTTACTCTGATCAACTTGAATACCATCCTTCGACACAATATAGCCCAAGAATAGAATACTTGTAGTCATGAAGGTACATTTTTTGTTGCAGCATAAAATTCCTCACGTTGTAAAACCAACAATACTTCCCGCAAATGCTGTAGGTGTTCTTCAGTGCTTCCACTGTAGATCAAGATGTCATCAAAATATACCACTACGAACTTCCCGATAAATGGTCGAAAAATCTAGTTCATGACTCTCATAAATGTACTCAGAGCATTTTACAAGCCAAACGGCATCACCAACCATTCGTACAGACCATCCCGAGTTTTAAAAGCAGTCTTCTACTCATCACCAGGTCTAATACAAATCTGATGGTATCCACTTTTCAAGTCAATCTTCGAAAACACAACAGCACCGCTCAACTGATCCAACAGATCATCCAGTCTCGGCATTGGAAATCGATATCTCAGCGTAATCTTATTCAATGCTCTACTATTTGTGCACATTCTCCACGTTCCATCCTTCTTCGGTACCAACAAAGCTGGCACTGCACAAGGACTCCAACTCTCCTGAACACGTCCTTGTTCCAGTAATTCCTCCACCTGTCTTCTCAACTCCTCGTGTTCTTTTGGACTCATCCGATAGTGCGGTCTATGAGGCAATGCAGCACCTGGCACCAAGTCAATCTGATGTTGTATGTCTCTAAGCGGTGGTAACTCCTTCGGTAATTCCTCTGGAAACACCTCTTTGAATTCCTCCAAAACTGGCTTTACTTCCTCTGGAATTTTAGTAACTTCACTGCTTTCATGCCCAATCAATATAAAAACTTCAGGACTCTCACCTACCTCTTCCACGAACTCCTTCAAGGACAACAAAGTCTTCAATTCCTCAATCTCCTCCAGCTTGTTTTCATTCTGCTGTCGCTTCTTCGGAACTAAAGTGATTTTCGTGCCCTCGAACAAGAAACTATAGCTATTTGTTCGACCATTATGCTGTACCTCCCGATCGTATTGCCACGGTCTTCCCAACAGCAAATGGCAAACATCCATGTCAACCACATCACACCGGATCTCATCTTTGTATTTCTTCCCAATAGAAAATGAAACATGAGCTCGCCTCTCTACCTTCACTTCTCCTCCTTTCCTCAACCAAGCAAGTTTATACGGACTAGGATGTTTCTTCGTTTTCAACTTCAACTTCTTCACAGCTTCCGTTGAAATAATATTATCACAACTTCCAGCGTCAATGAAATTTACAGATCTTCCCTAAAATAGTGCATGTTGACTGGAAAAAGTTACTTCTCAACCAACTTGACTCTTCCTCTTGCTTCGGGGTTAAACAAGATCTTCGTAGCATCAGATTACATCCTTCGTCTCCCGACACTTCTTCTTCCTCCTCATCACGCTGTGAGTTGAGATCTTCTTCGATATCCTCATCCTCCACTTCAGCAATCATAGTTCTCTTCTTTGGTTTTGGACATTCGTTGCTCTTATGACCCACTTCCTGGCAATTATAACATTTGAAATTGGTGTTGACTTTTGGTTTAGCTACTTCATGAACAACCGGCTTACTCGATGCTTTAGGAATATTAGAACTACTACTCGTTCTTTGTTCTGCCCTGTAGAACTTGGAAACACACCTCCCCCACGTCTACCTTGTTTCTCCCAAGCCAACGCTTTTTAATGTGCTTCTGCCACAGATCTAGGGTCGAACATGTTCACCATATCTTGGATCTGTGTTCTAAGTCCCCCAACAAATCTAGCGGTCAATTGTTCTTCTATCTCCATAATGTCATTTCGAGCAATTAACTGGTAGAATTCATCAGCATAATCAGCAACAGTCTTCGTCCCTTGCCTTAGGTTCTGTAATCTCTGATACATCAGTGATTGGTAATTATAGGGTAAGAAAGTAGCCTTCATCAATTTCTTCATCTTTTCCCAAGCAACAATCTTTGACTTCCCCATCCGCTCTCTAGTAAGTTTGGTTTGCTGCCACCACTCCATAGCTCTCCCCCTCAACCTAGTAGCAACCAACTTCACTTTACGATCCTCCGAAACCTCCTTGAAGTCAAATATTTCCTCAATATAAGCTAGCCAATCAAGAAATTCCTCGGCCTGCATACCTCCCTTGAATTCCGATATTTCAGTTTTCATCCCGGACTCCCATTTGTGGTCATACTCAGAATGATTTCTTCCTTGACCTCGTCCTCGTCCATGAATACTCCCACCATCAAACTCCTCTTCAAAATCTGATGTATATCGATGTCGATCCTGACCACCAACATCTCTACCACCACCATCACGTCTTCCACCAACATCCCTTCTATCTACATTCCTCCATTCTCGATCATTCATATTCCTGTCACGACTTCGAGCATCAACATTTCTATCACAATCTCGATCCACGCTTCTATGTTCACTATCAACACTTCTCTCTCGATTTGAATGTGGTGAAACTCTACTTCTCCCATGGCTCGATTCAGGTGAAACCCTTCTCTGATTTTGACTCATCTCCAACATCAACCTCTTTAATCGACCAATCCCCTTATTAAGCTTCTCATTAGAATTTTCGTTAATTCTTTGTTCCATCTCATCGGCTTCTTCTCTTCCATACAAAGCATCAATGTTGCGATAACGGTTAGCTCTCCTTGGAGGCATGATCACTCTTCAACAAATTCCAACAAAAAAAACTTCACTTCGATCTAAAAATCTTCAAATCAAAACTACCTACTTGTTGAAATCTTCAAAAATCTCCAAACGAACAAATCTCTTCAAAATCTCGATAACCCACTTCTCCAAATGATGTAAATCTCGCACAACTCCAAAAATCTACGCAAACTCCTTGTGTTCTAGCTCTGGTACCAAATGACGCAGCGGATAATACAAAAACAAGATAGATCGATGAACGTAGCAATCGGTGGATTGATGAATACTGGAATGCCCAAATTCGTTGATCCGAAGATACCGAATTTTAGCTATCTACGACACGTTGATCGATCTCGATACCGTGAAAGTAGATCTTCAATTCTTCGAGCGTTGATCAAGCGCACTTGATACCGCGAATTGGCTTCACGATCGTTGAATCGAGCGCACTCGATTGACCGAAGGTGGAGATAGGAGATCACACTCGACTACCAATTGGATGAAAGCACAAAGCTAACAATGGAAATTTTATTTCAAAATCAACCACCTTTTACAAATGATATAACTCGCCTATTTATAGGCTTACAACACGACACTTACAACACAACTCTTAGGTCGTGAATGACCTAACACTTAGAATTTTTACAACACTTAACAGATACAACTTCATAACGACATAAGCAAATAACGACCTATAAAATAGTACGTGACTTAACAAAGTTGCTTCAACGATCTAAAGAACAGTAGACATCCGACTCAAGCTTCTCGCGACTTATCAACTCGCGATTTATCTTCAGCTCGCGATTTATCGAAATCAACTCGCGACTTAAGCTGAAGTCTGGAACGATATTTCGTGACATACGGCTGGAAGAGAGGCGACCTAGGGCTCGTGAAACTTACGCCATAGTCTCGCTCGTGATTGACTTTTTCAACGACTTCGGGGTTAGGTCGCTCGCGACTTGAAGATGAGGGATTAGGTCGTGGTGATGGCGAGGGTCGTACGCGACTTAGGTTTAGGTCGTGGAGAGGTTTAGGTCGTACGTGACTTGTTTTATGTCGTTCGGTGGAGTTAAGTCGTGGAATGGAAGTTAGGTCGGAGACTGTTTGCGACCTATCGTTAGGTCGGAGAGCTATTTGAATTAGGTCGGGAAGTGTTATCTCGTGGGAAGATTTAGGTCGTGGAAATGGATTACGTGGAAGTGGATTTAGGTCGTAGGAGTTAAGTCGCGGTGGATTAGGTCGCTGCTCGCTGCCTGCTAAATCGTCTTCGCTAGGTCGGAGCTCGTTGAGTCGGAGCTCGTTGGGTCGTAACTGGTTAAGTCGGAGGCGATTTAAGGTATATTTCGCTGCCTCTTCCTCTTGCGTGCTCTGTCGCGCTACATCAGAGGGTTATAAACGTTTGAAGTTAAGAGGATTATTTAGTTATTAGTTTAATTTTTATATTTATTTTATTCTTTAATTCGATTATCGCATCGCTTCAATAGCCAATAATCCCATTCAATCCTAGCATCTATTCTAGCCGCAACTTCTGACCATCACTGCACCAGCTACGGCTATGGCGCCTAAGATTTGACCTCACTGCAAGCTTTCCAGTGCCATTCGCAACCATCGCCTAGAGCTTCGACGCCTCCTCCTGATTTTGCCGTCGTCGAATTTTATCACCAACTCTTGGGAATCTTGAAGCCCTGTGACCAATCAAACACAATCGAAATGCCCATTTCATTCTCCTCTACATAGCCATGCCTCCCGATCGTCGTATCGTTGTCGTTGCACCATTGGATCGAAACAGACGATCCATGTTTTCCAAACTTCCGATGCATTTTATGATTAATCTGTACACCTAAGCAACAAACACCACTAGTAAATTTGTATCATCGAGAACTATGATTTTGATGTATAATATGCCTGATTTGGCACACTTGTATTTTTCACACTTTTAAATTAACCGGAGATTAACTTTGCTAATTACAGTCGATAAAAATTAACTTTTTAATTAACTAGCTATGACATACTAGATCCTACTCAGGTGTCATTATAAAAAAAATGATTTTTAACCTCATTTTTTTGCTAGAAAAATCCTATCTCCACTTCTAAAACCCTAGTCCTCAAATTATTTAGAAATTCTCCTAAGTGGTGCTGGACATATGTGATCTATATTTATATATTTTACCTAAAAACGATCTGCCATCTGCGAGATCCGCGATGCCAGTAGACGTGGGTTGGGACGTCATAGGTGGCAGGTTGTTACATATTTTCTTATGAGAAAATCGAGCAACATTATTCCCCTTAAGTTCAGTTCTACAGGCAAATATGGACTTGTCATCTTGCACATTTAATGCTAGCAACACATGATGTATTCTTACGTTGTTACGATTTGGTTTTCGAGATGAATGAGAGACGGTTCAGGGACGTGATGGTTGATTTGACGGGGTAATCAATTAAACTTAGATAGTCCAGATTGCTTCCCGCTCATTCAATATAATGGCTTAGATCGAACAAAACTACATAAGTCATGAAGATCTTCTTCCTCCATTTACAAGCGCTTGCGTTTTCTGCCATTAACAGGTTCTCAGAGTTCTTTTACACTTTTTCACGAGATCTTCATCATTTTTTTCAAACCTTCCTTTGATACGATCGGTAAGTATTTCCCATCTTTTGGCTCTAGTTTTCGAATGATGATCCCATATATGCTTTTTAGATAATTTTGTTAGTTTTTCAAACATGAATTTCATTCCTTCCCCTTCATTCTTTATTTGTTTGTTTGAGAAACTTCATAGTTGAAAGACATTATTGAGAAAGAAGTTGATCGGTCAACATTGAAAAGTCAATGTTGATTTATTAACGTCGAAATGCTTCCTAATCACTTGAAAAACTTAAGTAGACATGTCAAGGTTATTGGGCTACCCCTACCTCTAACTTCCAAAATTTCCATATACATCTTAAAATATATTTTTATTTTTCAGTTTCTTCGGTTTAACCACTTGTTATATCGTTATTAACTATTTTGAGTGTTAATTTCCAAGGTATTTGTTGCTAGAACAATGTTATGCAATATTTCCTATAATATTTTTTGTTTTTTGTTTCTATAATTGTTTTTCCTGTTAAATATACTATTACCGTCTTTATGAAATTATAATAATTGTGTTTCTTTCAAAACTAACAATCGAATGGTTGGTTTTTCCACCGTTGTGCCGGTAGTACTGGTAATTAATAAATTATTGTTAATAATTTATAATAATATTTATTTTTACTAAAAGGATTTTTATTGGTGACGTTAAAACTAAAAGCTAGTACTTCGACATGTGCGATGTACGTGCACACATTGAATCTGTATTTAAAAATGTTGATTGTATGATTTTTTGGATTTTACAAAATGACTTTGACATGTACGTAATGTTGTATTTTTTATGCGTGTACATGCACAAATCAATCGTTTATCAAAACGTGAATGAGATTAAGTTATTTTAGGAAATAATCAACTATCACATGAATATTTGGAAAAATGTAATAAATATTAAAATTATCGCTTTCGGTGGTTTGGAACTTAGAAAACTTGCATCATCTCTCTTTTTAAAAGTATTAAACCGCCGTATTAACATATAGAGAATTTTTCTTGTCAATGTAAAGACCACACTTTCCATTATACTCCCTTCCTTATAACCCTCAATGCTTGCTAAAGTATAAGACTACTTGATGCTAGTGTATAGACTTCGAATTTTCCTTTGCATTAATATTGTAATAAAAATTTGTAAAACTCAAATTGATGTAATAATTTTTGCCTATGTTTTTCAAGGTTGATGTCAAAGGCAGAAGCTTGTAAGTAATCTATGAAAACTAAAATATAGCTGTAGCAATCGTTTTCTCTCCTCCTCATCCCAAGCTAGAGACCAACATCAGTAATATGTAGATGGCGGAGTTAAAAACATTGTATGAGGGATTTTTTTACGTAAATTACAATTCTATTTTACTAATAAACTTGGAATTATTTTTTTTATGAAATATTTATTTTGTTTCAAATGTAAAATTTGTATGTTTGTGTTATGCTTTCTCTTGGAAGCTATCAGAAACATGAAAAAAATTGTTTTTTCTATTTTAGCATAATTTTTATTTGCATTTGAAAGAAATATACTACTTAATGAAGCGAAAATTAAAGCATGTTGAATCATGCATAAAATGTGGTTTGAGGATTGTCTTACCCTTGTAGCGGTAGAAGTGTAGATGGCAGATGCTTCTCGTATGGAAAGAAAAAGAATTTTAACAAATGGTATGTGCCCATACATGCAAGGAAAAATGATTTGCCCTGGCATGTACTTTGCCCATAAAAAGGAAATATTTATACAATTAGAACACTGTTTGCGTGCGGTAGAAATTTTTTTGTACAAATTACATGTATTTTACTCGTGTAAAAGGAACAATTTGCATAGATGCTTTTGTTTCGTGGGGTATACAGTAAATAATTTTCAGAAGCACATATTTAAGGCAATATAAGTAGTACATATCACCTAAAAGTATTAAGTATTAAATTTACTACAAATCGTCAAAAAGTATATAGTATCAAATCACTATAAAATAGGCGTGCATATATGAATATAGTATTAAACCCAATAAAAGTAACGAAATTTGGCATACGTGTAGGTGGAAAGCATGAATAATAAAGTGACATGCTTAAACTTATTAACCAAATGTCTCTTAGCACATGCTTCATCATGAAAAGCATTGTATTGGAATGGAAGCTAAAAAGACATGGGAAAACTAATGTACTCGGCTCATAGGCATTACCTTATTAAAGTGGATGGTAAAGGTCATTAGTATAAGATTGTTGAATATAATGTTTAGTGAAATGAAATCACATAAAGCATAAAACAAAAATTGATTACGAAAATCACCTTGTTCTTTAAATACTGACTGTCAATCACTTCCAAATTCAGCAATATGAACACTCACTTTTAGAATGGATGAAATTTGAATGGATTGTAAGTAAGGTTGCTTCTCCATAAATAATATTCTAAAGTTAGAAAAAATACTATATTCAAAAGTCACACATAATTGAAAGTGCAATTATAACCAACATCAAAACTTTTTAGCACAAAAAATGAATATGCATATCAATGTTACCTAATTTGACTAAGAATATAATTTCCACTTCACTTAGTTTTTATTAAATAATTCTTTTAGAAGTAATGAGTAGTAAAAATTTAAGAAAGAAAGAAGCAAAGATGTATTTTCATCCTTGCAAATAAGGCCTCAATGTTAATAAAATTAGTTTAACATTGTAGCTGTCACGATAAAAAACCAATTTTTCTAATAATAATTGCATGCTCACATCATGCTCAGCACTTACCCATATTAGCATATGAAAGGTGAAAATGATTGGAAGTTCAAGAAACTCTAAAGAAAGCAACATGTAGAAGTGTTGGAAATGCAGATTATTGACCTTAAGGCTGGATTAACACTAGAGAGGGGGCGAATAGTGTTTAATGGATTTTATGTAATTTTTGAAATTTTTTAAAACTAAACACAGACAGATGCAATTATCAAACACAGAAACAATCATAGAATCAGACATAGATGCAAATAGTAAATAAAAGCAGTAAAGGAAAGAACATACCGGAATTTATACTAGTTCGGAGTTACCCTACATCCAGTCTCACATAATTTCTTATGCAGATTTCTTTTCAAATATACTATTGATATTACAACCTCGATTTCAAGGCCACGAGATACACCCTCATGTCATCAAGTCCAGGGCAAACACTCTTGATTTAACTAGGTTACAAGATAACCTAATTGATTTACGGGCTACAATCACACCCAATTGATTTACGAGCCACAATCACACTGTTTCCAATCACACTTTGATAGAGAGAGACTCGATACACTTCGATCTTTCGATCTTTGATTACAAATAATCCTATAACTCGGAATAGCACTGAGATCATTGAGAGAGAGTGGTAGGGAATCAAACTAGAGATGATCAAGTTTGATTCACTTAGGATTTTGGCAGAGTTTTGTTAAAATATAAGAAAATATTTGAGTGGAGAAGGAGTGAAGAAATGAAGAAAAATTAAATTAAAATTCATTGAAAACAACTGGTATTTATAGAAGAATAACAGTCATGTCCATTCGTAAAAGGATATGACAAATAGAAACTTCATTTGAAAATTTGAATTTCTGCAGCTACCATGTCGACATGGAGGGATGGGGGATGTCGACATGCCTATGTGTATTTTGAAAATTGATTTTGTTTTTAAAATGATTTCTATTCTAAAATTTGTCAAAACAATTTCTAAATTTTGTAAATCATTTTTAATATAGTTTAAACTTATAAAAGAGATTTAAAAAATAATCTTAAAAATATATAATCTATAATATATAAGTAATATTAAAAACTAAGTATAGAATATATTTTTGAGATTTAAAGCTTATAATGTTATCCCACCTTTTGGCAAGGCCGTGACACCAAGAAATTGACTGGAAACCAAAGACAGTTCATCTTGAAAAACAGTTATACATAGGTTCATTATGGATGCTGGTAAATTTTGCCCGAGTCTGGATTGAGCTACAATTAACATGACATGACAATCAAAGCAATAAAAGTCAACGTTTTAAATTTCAAGTCGATCGAAGTTTGTATGCTTAAGTTATGGATCGATCAAATTCTATGAGAAGCACGTCCTGTTCGTATCTATCTATTTCTTATCGATCCATTTCGTATCCATCATCTTGCCACCATCCTGTTCGTATCCATTGTCCCACAAGCATCAGTTCATATCCATCCATCAAGACCCTTTAGTTCGTATCCTTCATACATAAGTGGCATGTTTCGTATCGATCACTCACTTGATCGATACAAAGGAAAGAGTTAAAGATCGGTACGAAAGAGCATACACACGCGTGAATACGAAGAAACCATCAACCAACATCGATACAAAGCGGCCTCCAGCCATCGATACGAAGTGACCTGCAAGCATCGATACGAAGTGGCCTCCAACCATCGATACGAAGTGACCTGCGAGCATCGATACGAAGCGGCCTCTAGCCATCGATACGAAGTGACCTACGAGCATCGACACGAAGCAGCCTCCAGCCATCAATATGAAGTGATCTGCGAGCATCGATACGAACAGAGCCTCACATACTCGATACGAACAGTATAGTAATTACTGGATATGAACGAGGCTAAGCTAGGTCGATACGAACAGAGCCTCACAGGAGCTTGCGTGCAACCTCAGGAATGTTCATGATCGATCTCGACTCGATTGGGCTAAATCTTGATCGATATGAATTTCATTCGTATCGATCACGGATTGAGTCCAAACAACCGAGGACCGATCGCGTGGGCCCACCCACGTGAGAGAATAGGTCTTTCGAGATCTGGGCGACATATTTACTGCTTACGCCTATAAATAGCAGCCCAGGACCTACTGAAAAGGAACTTTTGGCTCTTCCATGTCCAGACTCTTCCGAAATCAATATTGTACTTGGATTATACTATTGTAACTCCTTGTAAACAGCAGCAAAAATCAATAAAAATTAGCCATTTCATTGTGGACGTAGGCCATATGCCGAACCACTCTAAATCTGTGTGTTTCTGTGCGTTTTCTCCGTTTATCAATTGGTGTGTTTGTTAGATCTTCCTCATTTTACATTTATATTTTTCATTTTATCTCTTTAAACACATCCAAAGAGTGTTGTGTCCAATTTTGGTACAAACACTTTGGTGCTTTCATTGAGAAAACCCAGTTTTTCTCCTGCACATTGGATCTATTACCGATATTGGATTGCAAGAATCTAAGGAGAAGATCCAAATTTCAAATCCAGAAGTTCTTCCATCCTATTCAAATTTGTACCAAGTCTAGGAGAGAGCTTCGCTATCCACCATGGTCAACACTAGGACTACATCAATAGATGCAGATCTAGAAGAACGGGATAGGCAGAACCCCGCGCAACTTCCTCCTACCGATCAGAATGTTGCCGGACCTTCAGATACGCAAGGCCCTGCCACCAGGGAAGAGTTTCAGCTGCTAGTGCAAGAGCTGACACAGAGTCGTCAGCATCTTACTCAGCAACTTCGTACCAATGTGGAATTGACCAATCAACTGAATCGTCAAAGAAGAAGGAGATCCAGAAGGGATCCGGCTTCCTATTAATCCAATGAAAGTTCATCCTCTTCAAACTATAATCACAGATCCACGCACCCACGGTTGGGTGGAAACTATACATAGGCTACTGAACATCAGCGCACCTTGAATCTTGGGCATCGGAGAGTTGGCCCGTCAACTAGCCATCATCTCCGACCCTCCTCCCGAGGAGGTAATGTTCCTTATCATATTACCGACAACCGCACTACCACCACCACTACTGAGTTGGAAGTTGATGCTCGAAACCGAATGGATCCGACCCACCGCCAACGCAACTATACTCCAGAGCCTTATGTCCCAGAAGACCTAGAACCAAGAAGGCGAGACATGGACCGTCGACTGACCTATCATCGCATTGTGGAACCCGACGACACCTTGGCTCAACATGCCTAGAACGTCCAGATGCCGGATATCCCGACAATGATCCGTCAGATGATCCACGAAAGTCAAGGTCTTACCAATGACGACTGGGGAATCTCCCGGAGTCATGCCCCCTTCACTGATATACTCTATGCTGAACCACCCCAATGATTCAGAATGCCAACTTTGCCCGTTTATGAAGGGAGCTCTGATCCTAACCAGCACATCTTAAAGTACGAATGGTTAATGAATGTCGCACGAGCCGATGATGCGGTTAAGTGCCGAAGTTTCCCGATTTCTCTAGGGGGCATAACGACTATGTGGTTTACTCATCTACCATCTCGGTCTATCTCATGCTTTGACCAGTTGGAAACGAGTTAAACAGTTTCGCATGCATGTCGCTAGGCCGAAAGATGTTAATACCTTGTCTAGCGTCACTCAAGCTCTCGGAGAGACACTTAGACGTTATTTGGAGAGGTTTCATGTTGTGTGCGCCGAGATTAGCAATCCCAGTAACAACTCAATTCTGATGGCACTAACTAAGGGAATTGATCCCGATTCTGAATTTGGCAACTGGTTGGCCGGAAAACCTCCTGTGTCATTGGACCGTTTCTATTCCAAGGCAGCCCAGTTTTTGAGAATGGAGGATGTGAAACAGTGTAGGAAAAAGGATGACGCAGGACCCAGTGTGGAAGGAATCCAAAGCAATGTCGATGTTAAACAAACCGAGGAGACTTCTGGAAAGGTGCAATTGAACATACAGAGCAAACATAATCAACAAAAAGGCAATGGGGATCAAAACAGGAAACAGGATCAGAATCGTGGGCCACGACGTAGGGCTCCTATGTTTGACGATACTCCTTTGAATACGTTGCTGGAAAATGTGTACTTGCAAACCTGCAATACTATTCAGTATAAGAAACCTGCTCCGAAGCAATCGTCAGAAAAGCAGATTCAGACGGGGAAGTTTTGTAGATTTCACGATAGCTATAGCCGTAATATGAACGAGTGCCGTCATTTATAGGATATTATTGAGAAGTTAATCCGAGAAAGAAAGTTGGAGCAGTTTGTTCGGGCGCCACAGTCTGGAGGTGCGGGCCCATCGAATCAGAACCAGATACCAAATCAGGCGAGACCGGAGGAACCCGCTCGTACCGGAAGGAGGTTGGTGATTAATACTGTTAGTGGTGGTCCTCATCTGGTAGATCGGAGCTGGAGGGAAATGGAGTCGTATGCCAGCTCTATTAGGCATGCGGGCTTCAAATGTTGTAGTAATTTGAATGACGGGGCTATGGCCAAACAACAGAAAACGATGGCTGACGACGTCGTATTTCGAAACAGGGATGCCGACAAAGTCGAAGCTCCAACCGTTGATCCACTAGTTATTTCAACTCAGATAGGTCCTGCTTGGATAAAGAGGATCTTAGTGGACAGTGAAAGTTCGGTGAATATACTGTTTAAGCGAGATTACGATCGGATAAAAATGGAGGCGAAAGATCTGAAGCCCTGCCAGTCTCGTGTTCATGGCTTCAATGGAAGTGCGACTATACCCACTGGGATGGTAAAGCTACCAGTGAAATTGGAGAACGCCGGAGAGTCCGAATATTACAGTTTGTTGTATTGGATATAGACTCGCCATACAATGCTTTCTTGGGCCGACCGGCCCTAGCCGAGTTCAGGGTTGCCATTGCACTTGGTGTCTGACTTTAAAATTCCCTACTGACAACGGAGTTGGAGTCGTTCAGGGAGACCAGGCTATTGGACGAGCATGTTATGTTGCCGAGCTGCGGGAGGCGCAGCGAAAAGAAAAAGGAAAGGGCGTAGAGGAATCTCTCCGCGTCCACTTTGCGGAAAATTGACAGCTAATGCCTGGGCCTAGGCTCGGGCACCCCGACCAATTCCCAATGGATCTTGACCCGAGAGATACCGAAAGTGAAGACGAAAGTAAAGATAGTCAAGCTTCCCCGACCGAGCTGATGATTGATGTTGACAATTCTAAAATGATAAAGATTGGATCTCAGCTAAGCCAACAAATGCAGGAGGAATTGGTTGAATTTCTCTAGGCAAACCTCGACGTGTTTGCCTTGACGCATTCCGACATGTATGGAATCTTCCCGAACATCGCGATCCACATATTGAATATTGATCCGCGGCATGTCCCGGTCAAGCAAAAAAGGCGTGGTATGGATCTAGAGAGATCTGCCGCCCTTAAGGAAAAGGTAGATAAACTCAAGTCGAATGGATTTATCCGATATGCATTATATCCGGAATGGGTGTCCAATCTTGTACTCGTCAGAAAACCTAACGGGAAATGGAGAACATGCATTGATTACTCAGACTTGAATAAAGCTTGCCCTAAAGACAGTTTTCCACTTCCCCGAATCGACCAGCTCGTAGATTCAACGGCTGGACATGAACTCTTATCTTTCATGGACGCGTATTCTAGCAACAACTAGATACCCATGCACTTGCCTGATCAGGAGCATACCAGTTTCGTCACCGATCTGGGACTTTACTGCTACAAAGTCATGCCATTTGGACTCAAGAACGCTGGGGCAACTTACTAACGGCTAGTTAATCGAATATTCGCTAACCAGATCGGAAAAACCATGAAAGTATATGTGGACGACATGCTTGCAAAGTCGCGATTCTACACTGATCATATCAATGACCTGGAATCGATGTTCAACATCCTCCGAGAGTACAAAATGAAACTCAACCCGTTGAAATGTCACTTTGGGGTCGCGTTTGGAAAATTCCTTGGATTTATCGTCAATGCTCGAGCAATCGAAGCCAATCCCGAAAAAATCTGGGCGATCAGAAATCTCAAGACTCCAAGGACTATAAAGCAGGTTCAGAACCTCAACGAGAAAGTAGCGGCACTGAGTAGGTTCATTTCAAAATCCATTGACAAATGTATTCCCTTCTTCGATCTAATCAGAAAAAGGAAACAGAACTTTGAATGGACTGCGGAATGTGAGGGCACATTCCGAGCACTGGTGCAACACCTGTCCACACCACCCATTCTATCAAAGCCTATTGATCATGAGAGATTGTACGTCTACTTGGCGGTGTCAGAAAACGCAATCAGTGCTGCCCTAATTCAGGAGGAAGACCGAATACAATGGTCAGTATATTACATTAGCAAACGACTAACCGGAGCAGAGAGAAATTATCTGAAGCTGGAAAAGCTGGCTTATTGTCTTGTTATTGCCTTAAGGAAGCTCCAGCCATATTTCCAGGCTCATCCTATCACCGTCTACACCGACCAGCCGTTACGACAAGTCCTTACGCGGCCTTATACATATGGTAGGTTACTCAAGTGGAATATCAAGCTGAGTCAGTTCGACATCACTTACACACCAAGGCGAGCCATTCAAGGACAAGTCCTAGTAGATTTCATAGCTGAATTCACTATCCCGGAGGACTTGCCCGAAACCAGTGAATCTCCTAAATATGTCTGGAAGCTACATACTGATGGTACATCAAATGACCGCTGCTTAGGCGCCGGAGTTGTACTTGAGACTCCTGAAGGCCGATCCATATGCTATGCCTTAAAGTTTAATTTTCGTGCGACTAACAACGAGGCTGAATATGAAGCCATGCTCGCCGGATTGAGACTTGCCAGAGATTTAAGAATTATTACTGTGGAGATTTACTGTGATTCGCAATTGGTCGTGTGTCAAGGTCGGGGAGAGTATCAGGCAAAAGATCGAAGACTGGCTGCTTATCTCGCTCGGGTTCAGGAAATATTGGATCAGTTCGATTATTATGCCATTTATTGCATACCCCGAGAACTCAATCAGAAGGCTGATTCCTTAGCAAAGTTAGCCAGTACAGGTGAGGCACAACAAATGGGAATCATTCCCGTAGAGACATTATCTTCCCCTAGCATCGATCAGATGGAGACAGACTAGGTATTTGAAGTCATTCCCGATAAGGAGTCATGGATGACTCCGTTCAGAAACTATCTCGAGCATGGGACCCTGCCGGAGCGTAGGAGTGAAAAAAGACAAGTTCTTCTAAAGGCTTCGCGGTTCACTATTCAAAATGGAGTCATGTATAGAAGAGGGTACTCTGTTCCTTTACTCCGGTGTATTACCTATGATTAAATCAAACGAGTATTGCATGATGTACATGAAGGAGAATGTGGTTATCACACCGGGGGACAAGCTCTTGCCAAGAAAGTGCTCTGATATGGATATTATTGGCCGACTGTAAATCGCGATGCATTGGATTACGCCAGAAAATGTGACAGATGTCAAAAACACGCTCGGATTCCTAGAGCCCTGCCTACCGAAATAACTCAGATGGTTAGTCCACGGCCGTTCGCAGTATGGGGCATTGATATTATCGGTTCTCTACCTCTAGATAAAGGTGGTGCGAAGTACGCCATTGTTGAAGTTTATTACTTCATCAAATGGGCAAAAGCTAAGCCCCTTGCTACTATCACAATAAAGAAAGTGATCAACTATGTTGTACGCAACATTATCTATCGATTTGGCCTCCCACGTACCATCATCACTGACAACGGAGCACAATTCAACAGTATTGAATTTAAGAATTTATGTCAACGATTCCACATCCAGAAGAATTTCTCTGTAGTTGCACACCCTCAAGTGAATGGACAGGTCGAAGCTGTTAATAAAGTTATAAAGTCCATTCTGAAGAAACGACTGGAAAAGGCCGGAGGAAAATGGGTCAATGAACTTCCTATGGCTCTATGGGCTTATCGGATAACCCACAAATCCACGACCGGCCACACTCCATTCTCTCTTTCCTACGGCTCAAAAGCCGTTATTCCAGTCGAGATGGAAGTACCTTCTCATTGTGTGACATATTATGATCCGAAAACGAATGCTATATTATTTGCCGAATCCCTTGACTTATTGGATGAGAAGCGTGAAGAGGCTGATTTGAGGGCAGCCGTATAACAAAGTAGAGTAGCCCGATTATACAATGCCAAGGTCTAGCCCCGAACCTTCGAACTCAGCGATCTCGTCCTTAAGAGAATTTACCCGGTACCTTCACATATGAAGCCAACGTGGGAAGGGCCGTATGTCATCGAACGAAAGCTTGAAGACGGCATATTCAAATTATCGACCGTTGATGGTCTTACTCTGCCGAGAGCCTGGAACAGCGAGAGTCTTCGTTGCTACTACACATAACAGGCTCTATTTATTTATTCAATCTACTTTTCATTTGCAATTTGTTTATGCATTTCAAAATCTGAATTTTTAATAAGGCAACTGACTTTGCCGTATTTTCTTATTTCAGCAATAAAATGCAATCTCTTTGAGCCAGAGCAGTGATTTCTAAATGCGTCATACGACCATCACAATGCATGTAGAGCTAAGTTCCATCCTATGGTAGGACTTACTCAAATAGGGAGTGACTACGATATGACCGGTCACTCGTTAAGTGAAACTCGAGTTCAGGGGCAAGTCATTACACTGAAGCCAAAAAAGGATTGATACATGACAATCCTCTAACTAACTCCAGATTCCCAGAGCGCGAACTGGAGTATAAACTTGCAAATGCAGCCTCGAAGAGGGTGGATCCGTCCACCTAACGACTTCGCTCGTGCTTAACCCAAGTTCGAGGAGGATGGACCCGTCCATCTAACGACCTCGCTTGTTAACTCAGGGTGGATGTGATCCGACTATCCACGATCCTGATACACCTGTTGTTCCCGGAGTGTGAACGAAATTCTGAAACTCATAACATATGTGATTGACTGTTTGTTAACTAATTCCAGATTCTCAGAGTGTTAACTAGAGTATAAACATCAACTAACTCTAAGTCCCCAGAGCGTGGACTGGAGTATAAACATTGACTGGCTCTAAATCCCCAGAGTGCGGATTGGAGTTTAGACACAAACCGGGTGTGAATTGACCACCCGTAGGACAACTCCAAGCCCCCGGAGTGCGGGCCGGAGTATAAATGCAAAGTGGATGTGATTGACCACCCAGGAATCAATCTAAGTCCCCAGAGTGCGGACGAAGTCCTAAATATCAAACGGGCGTGACCGACCGCCAGTGTGCAAGTACAATCCCCAGAGCGTGGATGCAATCACCAATGGATGAACAGGTGTGATTCAATCACCCGAACTCGTCTTGTTTCAGCCTCGATTCAACAGAATTGGGCTTGATATAAAGGCGAAAAATGATGGCCTACCGATCTTTTCAATTTGACCCCGAAACTGGGGGCAGAACTTAAGTATCAGCCACTGATTGATACAGTGCAATATTGGAATTTGACATAACGATTCGATCGTGACCCAAAGCCGTGACTCCAGAACTTAGCAACTGAACCCAGGTGCGATTCAAAGACTAAAACTCCACAAGTACATTGAATGGAAGTTCAAATGCTGAAATGCTTAAGCGAAATAAATGTAAACTGTGCTGAATACAAAATGAGATTTTATTGCAACTATTCTTTGGAATAGAAGGATAAGTACAAAATTATCTCATAAAATCCTACTAGCAGGGGCCGGACCCGCATCTATACATGACCTACAAAAAGAAAAAAGGGATTCCTATTTGTCAACCAAAAATGAGATGAAAAGACATGTCTATTCTTTCACTTTCTTCTTCTTCCCCCTCGACGTTGACCCGCTGGAGCTACCAGTTGGATGCCTCTTTGAACCCTTGCCTTTTGGCAGTTGATCTCCAGTCGTGGGCACTATGGTAAATTCCTCCTCCGAACTCACATGGATTGGAATGCTTCCTGAAGGCGGAGTCGGAGGGACAGGATCGATGTTAGAAGATGGAGAGGGCACACTGGTGTCAATGACCGTGCCTCTAGGATAAATCATTCGCAAAGGGGCTGGACCAGGTCCCGCCATTCCACCTCCAAAGCCACTGGCCTACACAGCTGCTTCCATCTCTGTGTTAATTTAAGCTATTATCTCCTCTTCGTGGATTGTTTGGGCATCGCTGGGGATGCTAGCAGTTGGGCCCGAGGAGCTGATTACAGGTGCACCACCACCCATGATGAATGGAAGATCGGCAAAAAGGTCACTTTGATGACCGAGAAGTTCCTCCATCATCTACTCATTAAAGGTAAGAGTGCTTCCCTGCGCTCCATCAGTCGGTGCAGTGGCTGTTGTCGTGGTCGCATCCGTTATGATGGCCTCCTGCTCGTGATGCGGCTCTTGGGTTGCAGGAGTTACGGCAGGTGTAGCTCCTATCGCTGAATAGAGACAAAGAAAAAGAGTTAGTGATTACTTTAATCAACGTTTCCGACTTTGAATGAGCACAAGCAATGTTCAGAATACCTTCCTCAGATTGGCTCGCGGGTGGCGGAGCAGCTTCATAAACATGCTCGCGAGCTGGAGATAACTGTGGTTGATCAGGATTGTATGTAGGTACAGACTGAGGATCAACCATAGATGTAGGTTCGAATAGGGTTGGCAAGAGAGTTTCAGGACCTGCATCATGATGCTCAACACCAGAACCTTCTCCAGTTTCCGAATGCTGAGTAGCGAGTTTCTCCTTTTTGTATGTAAAAGTGATGTCATGGAGAATCCTTCTCTCATCTTCACTCAGCACCCGATTCCCCAATTCAAATTCATCTACAGATTCGGCTTGATGCTCAGCTTTTTCATCCTCCACTATGCGGCCCCAAGCATTATACAAGTGTGATGGATAGTTATCGAGCCAGTTAGGTTTCGGTGCTTCAAAACTTTAGCGTTGTATGTGATAAGAAGATCTTCGACGTCAGTCTCTAACTTGGCCTCCGCCGCTTTTACTTCATTCTCAACCCTGTCCTCGGCTTCCTAAATTTTGAGCGTTGCCATGTCCCTCTCATCCTTAAGTGCCACAGCCTGTTCACATGCTTCTTGGGCAGCTTTGTTTGCATCATCTTTCTCTTTGACGATTTCGGCAAATTTGGCCTTAAGCTCTTCAAGCTCTTTAAGCGCCCCGTCACATTTGGCCATGACTGTGGTGGTGCAATGCCCTATCTTCTCCACCAGGGCTAAGTGCATCCACCTCATCTCTTCCATCCACCGAGTAGCCTCATCAGCCCTTGTGTTGGCCTTTTCTTTGAGTTTTTAGCGGACTCGTTCTCACAATGAAGCACTTGAATTATGCGGTCCTTTTGAGTGAGATCAGTTTCCAATTTCTCAATTATTTTCGCCCGCTCGAAGGCCACCACCGATGCTTTGTTCGTGGTTCATCCATTCCTGGTACTAGCTGTAAACGTCATGAATATAGTCGTGCATTATTTGCTCTGCCTCGATTGGAAATTCTCTTTAAATGCAGAGGGAAGATGAAGCCATCAAAATAGATGTTTGGAGAAAAAATTCAGCTGGGCGATTCTGGTCGCTCCCTCCCCAGTGGGCTCTGTAACAGTTTGCTCAGTGATAGTGGGAGTTTCGGTTTCCGTCCTCCGGCGCTGTGAATCGGACCTTGGTACTGGAGTAGGTGGTCTTTGGCATGAAGGTTCCAAAGGTAGTTTACCATGACCGGAAGGTTGTGTTAGGGCTCGAGGTGGCAGAGAACGTGACCGTGAGCAAAGCCTATATTTTCTCTCTCTCTCTCTCTGTTCCTCTCCCTTTCATAATGCTCTTGGCTAGAATAACCGTGACCGCGGTCTCCATCAGCCTCCCTTCTACGGGACTCATAGTATGAACTAGATGACTGGCATGCCGAGCGAAGGCTACCGAGCATGGATTCCCGTCTTGTCATCGTATCTGTAAAACGAAAAAAGAAGCAGAACCAGTGATCTCCAGAAATGAATAATTTATGATTAGAAATCATGCGGTGCTGTGAAAGTGTATGTATGCATGTACAAAAACCGCCGACCAACCGGTTGTGTCGGCCATACTAATAGGAAGTGACTCGCCTAAATCTGAAGCGATGTGGAGCCCTTCCTATCCATTGTCTTGTTGGAGCGACACATAGTCCGAAATTGGAATACCAGCAAGCCCTTCGAAGGGATTCTCCATTTTTGGATGGGGCCTCTAAGATAATAACACCAGTGGCCGGTAGAAACATGACCATGGATTTCCATCTTAAAGACTTATGAAGTTTATGAGCAACTACCTTGCCTTTCCTCCTTCCCTCTAAATGCCAAGAACTATCTAGGGGTCCGGCTATGGGTTCGTCTTCGGTGGGCATATCTTCTTCATCGCCCTCCTCAGCAATTACAATCTCGAGCACCCTACGCTTCAGCCGTCTCGTCGGGGCTGTCCTAAGCGGTTCCTCAAGTCATATGCTCTAGTCTTGATCAATTAGCCCAATGACCCTCAAATTTTCATCTGCCAACACCGAGTCAATCTCTCTCATCTCATCAGGCACCTCTTGAAGGATCCACACTATTTCTTTAAATTGGGCACCTTCAGGTCGTGGAATTGCGGCTATAGAGGAAATGAAATATTAGATTCAATGTCGATTACAACTATCTCGTAAGCCACTAGAGAAATTGCGACACTTACATCTAACTAACCACCTTCTAGCAAACCCTGGCGGGCATCGAACGTAGGACCACTCCGTCTTGAAGTAGCTAAGCCTGGTCCAGGATCCAGTCACCACTTGGCAATTCCTAACTGCCTCTAGGAATTTGAATGAGGGGTTATCCCCCCGACTCTTGACATTGAACAAGAACCTGACTTCCTTCGGAGTCGGGGGCCGTAAGAGATGCTCCATAAAAACAATGAATAAGCTGTTCAGCAACGCATACCCATTCGGATGCAACTATGACGGAGCGATCCCAAAGAAAGCTAACACTTCTCGAATATATTGGTTAAATGGAGGAAGTGTTCCAGCTGTGAACGAATGTCGATTAAAGGTTGTGTATCTTTCTAGAGGAGTATGTGGCCTGTCGTTTGGCCCCGGTAACAGGACATCATCTAGCGATAGCCCATGCCTCAAACAAATCCTCCCTAACATGTCTTCGGAGACGTTAGATGGTTCAGAATCTTGTGGATTCCCAACAAAGATTGCTCCTGGCAGCTCATATGGAGCTGGAATTATGACTTCGGCCGCGATGGCCGGCATCTCTATTATCAAAGAAGGTGGACTTTGAGCCTCCTGCTGCTGTGAACTCCCGGGTTCCATAGCTAATAAACTCAGTAAAAACCATCATTAGATGATAATAAGTCCGTGTGTTCCCCAGTGTGAAGTGCATGAATGTGTGGTGTAGTGCAGTGCTACATAATACTTAAGAAACTCTACAAAATTTGAGAAAATGTTCAAACGATAATATTTCGAGATTCGACCAGAGCGACCGTCATAGCTGACCATCACAACCGTAACATTCAGACTTAGGAGATCGATCCAAGTTAAAGTTCGTTAAAATTTGTTAAGTTACAGTTCCATCGACGAGCTTCGAAAGATAGTCAAATATGCGGTACAACAGCTAAGTCCATTTATGCAAGGTGAAAGCTCGTCAGAGTTAAATGTTCGAGTGTTCAGAGACTACAAATCCGTCAAAGTTCAAATTTGGATCGCTCCAAAAAAGCCCAACCTCGTATCGATCGAGATAAATTGGACTTCATATCGATCGAAGATAACCGACTTCGTATCAGTCTCCAACCCAGCGTTTCGTATCGATTCCCAATTAGGGGACTCGTATCGATAGCTCACCATGAAGTTCGTATCAATCATGAGCTCCTCAACTTTGTATCGATTGTCTGCTGTGAGTTCTGTATCGATCATTGGCTCTATGATTTTGTATCGATCGCTTCGGATCGATACAAAATTCCACCACATCGGATCATTACAAAGTTCCCCTTTTCACTTATTAGTTCTGGACCAATACAAAACCGCCATTCTACATCGATACGAAACCCAAGTTCTCTCTCCCTTTATCGATATGAGATTAGAGCTAAAGTCATTTCACCAACTCCCTTGTATCCATCCACCCTCCATCTCTAATCGGCCTGAACTCCATTCCCTCCCCCTTCAGCTTTACTCTGGCCCAATTCCAGCCTCGTCATCACCTGAACTGGCCAAGACCATGGACGAATTGGCAGTAGATCTCGAACCCTATCATTTTAATGTGAGATTAATCAGATGATTACCTAAATTAAAGAATCAATTCGAGGGATTAGCAAGTTATGTTCGGTTCGAGGGCAAGAGTAGATGTTATTTTCTCAGAGCGATACGAATGCTACAGTAAGGCAGGAAAGTGAGAAAGTGGGAAATATGCCAAGTACAAAAGCATTATATACTAGGCAGGTGTCGATCCATCACCCAGTCGCTTTGACCAGTGATAAACAGTTCCTCCCCTAAGTTGATACAAAGACGGTCTATTCGTGTCCATTCTTCATCGATTCAAAGCAACTACTGTTCATGTCCTTCGGCCCACCGATACGAATGATACATTGGGAACCAATTGGACTATTCGTATCCATCATTGTGGAGATCACCGGGAGTCACAGCCTTCAATACAAAATGTTTTGTTTGTGTCCATCAACCTAAATCCCATAGAAATACGTGCTCATCGATACGAAATGTTTGAGAACCCAACTAATTCGTATCGATCACCATCGATACGAAAACAAATTTTCAATTCCTCGAATCGATCCAGGAGAGGATCGATATGAAGGGATACACTAAAACAACCTTCGAGCGTTGTTACAATTCGAATTCACGTTGATTCAGGAGAGGATCAACACAAAACTAATTAAAAACTTGACAGCGACTCGTAAACATGCAAATGTTAACGGGAGTCAGGTTAACATACACGTATGTCGGACTAATATTCAGTTTTCAAAATTCACAGGAGTTGAATGCTCACTTGGTGGCGATTACATCGAACAACAGATTACTATCATTCAACATTCAGTTACAACAGTACACAATATAACAATTGGCGGTCAACAATTCGTTATTTGTATTACTGAAGATCAATCGAAGGTTATATCTTTCGACGAGAAGAAACCAACCGTTCAACAAGTCAGATAGAACTCTTCAGAATGTAGATTGCAGCTTTTCAAAGCACGTCATGCTCTCATAGGATGTACTTTGGGGGGCAAATGTTATCCCGCCTTTTGGCAAGGCAGTGACACTAAGAAATTGATTGGAAATCAAAGACAGTTCATCTCGAAAAACAGTTATACACAGGTTCGCTATGGATGCTGGTAAATTTTGCCCGAGTCTGGATCGAGCTACAATTAACATGATGCGACAATCAAAGCTATGAAAGCCAACGTTTCAAATTTCAAGTCGGTCGGAGTTCGTATGCTCAAGTTATGGATCGATCAAATTCTGTGAGAAGCACATCCTGTTCGTATCCATCTATTTCATATCGATCCATTTCGTATCCATCATCTTGCCACCATCCTATTTGTATCCATCGGCCCACAAGCTTCAGTTCATATCCATCCATTAAGACCCTTCAGTTCATATCCATCATACATAAGCGGCATGTTTCGTATCGATCACACACTTGATCGATACGAAGGAAAGAGCTAAAGATTGGTACGAAAGAGCATACACACGTGTGGATACGAAGAAACCATTAGCCAGCATCGATACGAAGTAGCCTCCAACCATCGATACGAAGTGACCTACGAGCATCGATACGAAGCGGCCTCTAGCCATCGATACGAAGTGACCTACGAGCATCGATACGAAGCGGCCTCCATCCATCGATATGAAGTGATCTGCGAGCATCGATACAAACAGAGCCTCACATACTCGATACGAACAGTATAGTAATTACTGGATATGAACGAGGCTAATCTGGGTCGATACGAACAAAGGCATGTAAAAGTGGGAGACTCGGTCACTCGGCATGAAAAGTGGATCGATCCTAAATGTTAGCACCACGTCAGCTAGCAAGCACGTGCCCGAAAGCGATACGAACAGAAGTGATGTGAACAGAAGCGATGTGAACGTGGTAGCCTTCAACAAACTCGAACTTGCATCGATCATAACTCAAAATCTACAAGTCCAAATGCTACCAAATTTTCACAGGAGCTTGCGTGCAACCTCAGAAATGTTCATGATCGATCTCGACTCGAATGGGTTAAATCTTGATCGATACAAATTTCATTCGTATCGATCCCGGATCGAGTCCAAACAACTGGGTACTGATCGCATGGGCCCACCCATGTGAGAGAATAGGTCTTTCGAGATCTGGGCGACATATTTGCTGCCTACGCCTATAAATAGCAGCCCAGGACCTACTGAAAAGTGACTTTTGGCTCTTCCACATCTAGACTCTACCGAAATCAATATTGTACTTGGATTATACTATTGTAACCCTTGTAACCAGCAAGCAAAAATCAATAAAAGTTAGCCATTTCATAGTGGACGTAGGCCACACGCCGAACCACTCTAAATTTGTGTGTTTCTGTGCGTTTTCTCTATTTATCGATTGGTGTGTTTGTTAGATCTTCCTCATTTTACATTTATATTCTTCATTTTATCTCTTCAAACACATCCAAAGAGTGTTGTGCCCAATTTTGGTACAAACATATAATATTTAAAACCAGGAGATAGTTTAAAAATAAGAGATGATTTTGAAATCAAAATATAAAAGATAATAAAAATAGTTTAAGGCTAAAATATTTAAACTGAGAGAGATGACTTTAAAAGGTTTTCGGAAAGATATTTAAAATAAATCATTTTGAAAATTTCATGGATTCCATTCCATAAGAGAAGGTCATGGGTTCCATCCCACTAAAGAGGTCATGGGTTCCATCCCACTATTAAAGCGAGAAGGTGGATTCCATTCCACTATTAAAATCCGAATAAAGATTTAGTGCTATTATGAAGTATTAACATAAATCTAGACACTATTACTTATCTTGATATCTTGAACTTTTGAAATCTTGAACTCTTGATATCTTGAACTCTTGATACTCATTGGTCTTTAGTCTTGGTTTCTTCAATCTTGAATTCGTCAGTCTTGAATCTCTATACTCAGTCTTGAATCTTTATACTGTACAGTCTTCATTCTTCAGTACCTGCATATATATCCTGCATATACATATATATCTAGTCAAGAATATTAGTATTTATATTTTATAACAAGTCTTAAGCTTGTTGTCATCAAAATCATCATCTCAGGAACTAACAATCTCCCCCTTTTTGATGATGACAACCTATGTTTATAAAATATACTCCACATAACTTTGATTCTACTCTGACTCCCCCTTATTCCAACAACTCCCCTTTAATCTACTAACTCCCTCTTAATTTAAGCATATCTAACCTATTTTATAATTCTCCCCCTTTATCATCAACAAAAACTAATCCTAAACTACATAACTCCCCTTTAACTAATACTATAGCACTATATAGGATAATAATATAGTATAGTAGAATATAAATGAGATAGATAATAATATGAATAAAATATAGTAAGGTAAATGTGAGAGATATGAAAATTTCAAAGATAATCAATCGATATATTTATCAAACCACACCATTTCAATCATACCATGTTAAAATCAATTCAAACAATTCAAATCAAGTCAAATCAAACCAAACAATTCAAATCACATCAAACCAAATCAAATGAAAGTAAATCAAACCATAAAGGTCAAATCAAACATTTCTTGGAACTTCAACCCATCCTTCTTCACCGAAGATAGGGTCTGACTTTATAGCATCCCATTCTTCATTATCCTTGTTTAGAGTTCCTTCTGGATTCACTTCGAGTTCTTCTTTGTTGAGGGCTGAAATCATCCATTGAATGGCATCGAAGTGCCTTTCTTGTTCCTTTATCATCTGCATTTGGCTTAATTCTAAGTGACGTTGAATGCAAAGGATAATAGTAAGTATGTTCTTGAAGGAATTGAGAGTTTCTTCAAGATTCTCACTTAGAATGAAAAGGAGAGGCCATTATTTGATAAAATTTGAAGAAATTCAATAGAAAATAAGGAGAATTGAATATATTCATTTTCCTAGAAGAGACAGGTATTTATAGGGTTAGAAAGTCGTTTGAAATGAAAAGACACAAGGTAGTTATGTCAATTTCAAATTCAAAACAATAATTACTTTCTGGTCGTTACATGTCGGTTCGGATGGACTTCGACGTTCTTTCCCAACTAAAATGGAAAGGGCCGTATCACATCAAGATATCGATTCGTTTTCTACCCCAAATGAGATGGGGAATTAGTTACCGCTACACACCTTCAACTTTCTGAATGAATTGAGGCCCGACCCCGACATGCCTCTGTTTTTTGGCAATTTGCTTTGTTTCTTTATATTATGTACAAGTATATATATATAAACTTATATAATATAAAAGCAAGCATTCCAGAGATATTTAGAGCTAATGAACAGAAATAAATGATTTTCATTGATAAGTTTTAGTTAATCATTACATAAACAATATATAACATTAACTAATCGAAAGATACAAACTAATACAACATGAAATGAAAACTCACTACAAGAAAACCAATTTTTAGTTGCATATATTGGCAGCGTTTGTAACTAAATGCCACCCTAAATACTTGGGTTTGTTTTTCTTTATGCGAAAAACGCAACGATTAATATTTCGTTAACTCGCCAAAACTTTTCGCCAAAAATTTCTAAGTCCCTCCCAGCCAAAAATTCTAACTCTCTCTTCTCTCAAATTTTCTATGTTTCAAATTTTCTTATTCTCATTATACTTCTCTCAAAACTACAAATCTATATTCCAATTAAAACCCTAGATCCATAACTAAAAATCATCTCTCTTCACCTGCAATCCCATCGCTCAACTCTTCGATGCCGCTCAGATCTAGCATAACCTATCACCAAGTCTCCAACGAATCTTGCTCTCGCAGCTACGTGGTTGAAAATTATTTAGTAGGAAAGGTGAAGCAGCCGATTTTATTCAAATTGAAAAGGTAATGTTTTTAGTTATAAATTTTTGTTTAAATTCAAGCTGAACCATTAATAGTATGATGTTAGTATTGGGTAGGAATCTTGTTGTGCTTCTCTTCTGTCAAAACAAAAGGCAAATAAAAATGCGTCTTTTACATTTATAAGAAAGAAACCCAAAATAATTAAAAAAAAAAGATCGCTAATTGCATCTGGTTGCGAATGGAATTTGAATTGGTGATTCAAGGTGGGTAGGATGGGTTTAATTCGACGATTGAGGCTTGATTGGCCGGTGGTGGAGTTTCTTGCAAGTTGATTTGATGTATGCTTTACTTACCCGAATTAAAGAGGCATGATAATTTATTTGTATATTTGGATATCATTTTTTAATAATTTTCTTTGCTGGGCATTTAAACAAACATGAAATTTCATTCCCACCTATCTTTGATTTTTGATCTTTAAAATTTTCAATGACCTACTTTCGGTATTTAATTTTAAAGACTGAAACATTTGCATTCAGAATTAAAGATTTAATTTTTAAAGTCAGAATAAATTGTTGCTGCATTCAGAAGTATATCACTTATGCAATGATAAGAAATATTTTGTATGCTTATGGAAACATTTGTGCCACTGTGCAAGAAGTACTATGCGATGATGCAATTACCATCAGCATTAAGCAATTTTGAATATTACAGTCCTTTAGAAATAGAATTGCACCTTGTTGCTTAATGCGTATTGTTAAATATATCAGTTCAGATAATACATGATCTGTTTCATAGCCAGTGCTCATTATTATTACTATCCTCTTTGGTAAGGCTGTATTTGATTGTACTTTAGCAACGTTGTACTGATGTTTTTTTTACAAACATGGTTATGTCTTTATTTTGTGAGGTATTATAAGTGAGTGCATATGTGGTTTAAGGTAATTTGGGTTAAGTCAATGAAGGCAGATCTATTGCCTGATATTATGGAGTATTTATATTAGTGATGAAATGTTTATAAATATAAACATGTATTGTGAACTAGTTGAATATGAATTGAAATAGCAGCATAAGTAGAAAAGATTTGCATCTTAAGATGTATTCGGCCTAGTTTTCAAATATAGTTGAAGTGGACTCATTCAACAGTCCTAGTAAAGCTTATGTGTTTTGGATAACTAGTTATCATGACTTATTCAATCATTTTTTTGTTGAATCTACGATTGAAATTTTTCTTTAAAGACCCATTAATATTCAATCATTTTTTCTTTGTGTGAAAGCATTTGGTTTCTACAGTTGCATTTATACTTAATAGTAAAAGACCTCTTTAAATATTTGTTTCAAATGTGTTTGAAATGTATGCAAAGGTGATGTGCAGAGGTAGGTGTATATTGGTTGCACAGAGGTGAGTGCTGGTAGTATTGATGATGGAGAAGGAGGAAGTGGTGATATGGGAGATGGTTTTAGTAGTGTGCAAAGGAAGTTGATGTGCATAGAAATGCACACTATTGGTATGCTTGAAGAGGTTAAGGAGGTTTGTGATTGTGGAGTAGGGTGTGTGTCTCTAGTGATGGGGAACTGTTTTTGGTTGGATATGACATTGGAAAAGTGGAGGACTTATGTAGGGATGGTTTTTTGAATGAATGACAGGGGTTTGATGAAGCAGATGGCAGAAGTTAGGTGGTGGAACACTGGTGGGTTTTAATGTTGCTGTTGTTTTTCAAGATGTATGGTGAAGTGGTAGAACTTGTGAGGAGCAGCAGTGAAGTTCCAGGGTTGACAAAGCTTGGATGGGAAGTTGAGTGATGTATATTGGTTGTGGCAAGTATATGTGCACAGTTTATGTGGTTGGTGTGTGGATGTATGCACAGAAGTGATAGGAGGTTGGTTGTATGTAGGCAGAAATGTATGGAAGTTGTATATAGTTGTGTTCAAAAATAAAGTAGTGGAGATGTATGGCAGTGTATGTTAATTGTATTATGACTTACAGCTTAAGGTGGTTGCAAGGGGAAGGTAGTGACAGTGGATGTGTTGAGGAGGAGGTTGAGCAATTTGTACAGTGGAACAGAGATTAAAATGGCAGTAAGGCAGTTGTTTATAGGTTATGTGCACATGCACAGTGATACAAGGCAAAGGGGTGTAGTGGCAAGGAAAGGAGTAGTGATAGGATAGTGAAAGGAGTAGCGATACAAGGCAAAGAGGTATTTGATGGCAGTATTGCTGGGTGTGGTTGGTGAAGTAGAGGAGTAGAGATGTAGGGATGTTGAGAGAAGATGGAGGAGTAGCAGTTGATGTTGAAGATGGTCAGAGGGAGGTGAGATGAAGTATGGACAGGTTAGGGAAAATCGATACAAGAATCATCGGCCAATGCGGACTGTACGTCATCTTCCCATTTTTAAACTGGGTACATCTCCTCTTAAATGTCTCCAACATTGATCTTTCGATGCTGAATGTAATGCACCTTCATCAAAGTATTATATGCAATTTTATAATGTGTATGATAAACTCATTATTCTCTGTGTTCATTGGAGATTACATCCATCGATTTCAAATTATCACCAACGTTCAGTTTGGTTTCAGGTTAACGTCAAGTAACAATCAGATCTGCTCTTTTGAACAGAGAGGTCTATAATTTCGTAACCCTTATATAACTTCTCATACATGTCTTCTTATACTATAAATGGAATCATTAAGTTTGACATACTACAAATTTTTGACTATGCAATTTTTTCTACAACCCTGGTACATATATGTTATTTTACAATGCATGTGAAGAATGAAGTTCCTTTATGTCTTCAATCAAAATTGATTTTGTTTTATACATGTTTTAGAAATAATAATGAAGCAAACAAATATTATGAAGCATTGACTTTGACGTATAAATTCTGATTGATATAAAATTTTATGAAGCATTGTGTAACGATCCAGAATTTTAGATAATTAAAAATTCGAATATTTAATTGATTTTAAATATTAATAAGTGGAATTAAGAAGTCAAATGATTTATTTTTCGAATATTGGATTTAATTTGACAATTAAATCGATATTTAATTGTTTGAAATTCCAGACTTACTTGAAATCTGGATTAAATATGACTGAAAACGATTTGGAAAATTTTATTTAATCATACTGGAGTTATAGAAAGGTTATAGAACTTTCAGAATCGAATTTAGAATTAATCTGTGAAAATCGAATATTTTAATATTTAATTATCGACTGAAAAATAGTCAATTTTCGAACAGTCTCAGAATTGGACGAGACCAGTTCCATTGGATCCGTAATGGTTAGTTATTATCGGATTTCAATTTTCGTATCAATCGGAGTTGTCGTTTGACCGTGGCAGCTCGAAACGCCTCGAAATCGATTTAAATCGGTTTAATTTAAATTGATCGTTTAATTCCGTAACTCACACAGACGATCGAATTAGCTTCCGAAACCTATTCCATTGCGTTCGGAACGCGGGGTAAACCTTACGAATGTCAGCCGGCACGCTCGAATCGGAGTTCGAAAAAAATTTGATGAATAGTAAATCGTTAAGTTTTCTATAAAAGCCCTTGTTTTCTTCATTTTGCAAAAGAGAAACGACCCTAGGGTTTTGAAACGTAGCCGCCAGTTCAAGCTATCAATGGCCACGAAATTCGTTTCCTTCTCCCCCAATTTCCCTCCAATCAGTCGACATCTACGCAAAGTCATCAACTACGAAAGTGTTGAGGGCAATGAGACCTTCGCATCCAACGGTCATGGTGGGGTATTACGTGGTGGATCGTTCGAAAACTGCTCGCGTTAGTCTACCGTTCGCACGCGTTTTTAGGGGGCTTGGGGGTGCCGAGCTGGCCATGGGGGTAGGAGATGGTAGGCGATGGTGGGGGCTACAAGGTGGCGTGTTCTGATCATCGTCGAAGTCGACGGAGTGGGTTGCGACGTTAGGGTTTAGGGGCGGCGTTGGGTTCGTGTGCTACTGGGTGGGTACTCGCGTGTTTGAACGTGAACGGAGAAGAATACGCGTGCGGCCCAGATTTGCTTCAAAGAAATTGAACGGTAGATGATGATAGGGTTTAAATTTTTTAATTAAAATGTTGATTAAGTGATATTTAAATTTGTATTAACTTCAAAGTGCTATAACTCTCTCATACATTATCAGAAAATGACGAAACAAAATGCGTTGGAATCGTATTCGCGAATACTACGTGATGCAATTGGTTTGGAGTTGATTGGAGTCAATGAAAATTTTTGGTAAAATTAAACGTCTGTTTAGTTTTATCCGAAATAAACCGCTACGACTGTTATTGAAATCACGGTGAGATCTTCTCACTCAATTGAATGTGGAATTATTTACAGTTATTGATTTGATGATTGCTATTCGATGTGATATTAGATATAGTAGGATATATATCTATATATAGCAATATATACATATTGGCATATGTATATATTGGATTGATTGATTTCCCGCCTCGTATAGCGGATGAGACCCTATTGCGCCGTTAGTAAGCGGATTTATAAAAACCTATATACCGCGATAATTCCGTACTGGAGCGGAATTGGTATTGTGCTAACATCTTTGGATGCAGGGAAACAGGTTGGAGGGATCCAACTGGATTCCTCACCGTATTGAGTATTTACAGATATTTTGATATATTATGTTATCATATTGATATATGATATTGACTGTTGTGATGGACTAGTTGGTGTTGTTGCATCATCGGATTCAGTTTTTAAATGTAAAAATAACGACTGTTATTTTAAAAGGGTTTTTAAAGTGATCTTTGAAATTATACGTTTTATAAAATTTCTGAAGTGATTTATTTTGAATAAATAAACGTTCAAATTTTAATTTTACAAAAAGTTATAGATTTGTGAAATATAACCGAAAAGTGATTTTTGGAATAAATAGTTGACTGATTTATGAAATGGTTTAAATTGAGATTTTTGAATTTCTGTAACGGTTTATATAAAAGATTTATGAAATTGATATCTACAAAATTAAGAATGTTGAAATTATAAAATGAGTTTTTATAAGTGATAAAAATGAAATAGTATGGAATCCGTAAGTGAATGAAATTTATAGGATGTATAAATTGTGAAGTTAAAAAGGATGGAATTTATAGATGTATAAATCGGAAAGTTAAAATGAATGAAATTGAAAAATAGAAGATTTTAAGAAATTAACTTATAGATTGGATTTTTGCCTTCAAATGAAATATTGAACAAATTTGTTAATAAAGGAGATTTACAAATCGAAGTGGTTATAAGGTAGGAATAGAATTTATAAACGTTGTTCTATAAATTCGAAATAAATTGGATTTGATAAATTAAAATGTTAAAGAAGATATATTCGCGATTTTGGATAGCGAATTTTTATTAAAATAAAAATGTGTAGAAAAGATTGAAATTGGGTTAAGTGAATTATATTTACGATTTTGGACGGTGAATATAATTTTAAGTAAAATGGATACGTTTTTGAAGAAGTGATATTAAAAATGAAGTTAAACATTTTAAAGATGTTTTAAAATGTATTGTGAATCGAAAGCATAGATTTCAACAGTTCTTGTTGAAATAGACGTTTTCGAGAAATATAAGGAAATGATGGACTATAACACTGTTGTTATAGTAAATGATTTCCGAAAGGAAATGTTTTTATGTAGTATTGGGATTTATATATCTATCTTAATTTTCGAATCCCTATACTAGAGATTTTGAGTCGTCGTAACGATGTTTTACGTAACATTCGTTTTGACTCAAATAAATGTGTTTAAAGAGAATGATTTCCTTAAAGAATGAATATATACTTAATATTGATTTAAGTATATCGAATATTTTCAAATGTTGAAAATAAATGATTTGGAAATTACTTATTATTAAATAAGTATGGAAATGCTTTTCCAATATGAAATGAACCGTTTTGAGAATTTATCTTCATAAAGATAAATCGAAAGTGAATATTTGAAAACGATTGAAAATCGAATATCAGTAGATATTTTGAAAGATATAAATTCACTATGGAATTTATAAAGGGAAGGGAAGCTGTTTAGAAAAATAAATATTGATTTATTTTTGAAGTGTGGAAATTATATATCTAGTAAAGATATTTTTGGAAATTAAATAATTTGGGAAAATTATTTGGAATCTGATGATGTTGCGCATCTTTATTGATAGTTAAATAACCGACTATCAATAATTACCTTTAGATAGGTATTTGTTGTGAATTGGATGAATTTGAATGCCACACTTATTTTTGAATAAGCGCTCACTATTCGGGTTAACCGGGAAAGGACCATGGGGTCGTATAACCCATTCCGAATATGTGATACGTCGTTATGAATTGCATTCGAAGACCGGTGTTGAAGACCGGATATTTTTGAAAACGGAAGGATTACCGTCGAGTTACTCTACATCGGCTGATCTCCGGTTTAGAGGTTTTATCACCCTTAGTGACGGGAAGTCCTGACGTGATTGAAAATTATCCGGAAATGCAAGGGCTTCGTGAGAAGTGCCTTCGGTTCTGTTCGATCCCGGAACAGACTTGTATGGATTGTACGTCTGACATTACACTTTGAGATATAAAGCTGATTTCTTTCAAATACATATCTGTTGGTGGCGGAGAATTTATTCTCTTAGCTTAACACCCTTCTCTGAGACGTACGAGCTCAGAGGTTATGTAGTTGAAATTTATCAGCGATATATCCCAATTTGGTAACGTGGCATACTGAGTGTTGCTGTAAAATGATCAGTGTTTGATCATTTGTGATATGATCATTTGTTTGATCTTATATCTTTGTGATCATAGGTTGATCATTTTGTTTGACCCGAAGCAGGGCTTTTTGTAGAAAGCGTAGCTTTGTGGACGAGACTTCATCGAGCCTCACACCCCGGAAATGGTCGAAACAGGAATGTTGCGGCAAGGTTATGAGGGTCGCGCCCTTTAGGGTATGTCATTTCCTTCTGGAAAGGGGTGGTATCATGGTATGGAGCCCAGATACTTACTCATGTGGATACACTTTCTTTATGATGTGTGATGTTGGATATCGAGCGCTCGGATAAAGGTCCCAAAGGACCGGGTGATGACATATTCGTGAGTTACCTGTTACAGGGGTAACCCGGCCTTGTTTGGCAGAGAGCAGTTTGTCTCTCGGGACGTCCAGCCAGAGGCGATCCCAATCGGCAGGAGGAAAGGAAGTTCCTTAGCCTGACCATTTGTTGGAAAATCCAAAGAAACAATACGTGACTTGTACGGTATTAGTTGTAGAACCTGCCATTTACGTACGGTGGTCACCACTGTTTAGATGGTAGCTATAGTAGGCATACGATACTGGTCGTATGTTGGCTAAGATTAATATTATACTTTTGAAATGTTTTCTACACTATGCACTAATAATAATATCAAAAAAAAATGATTTGATTTTACGTAATAAGCATCTTTGACTATCATAAGAAGAAATCTCCTCCAATTCTGCGTTTGCATTGTGTGTGTGGCGGGAGGTCTTATGGTAGTTTCATTTTCCAAAAGCATTGCGAATTGGTTTTGTTTTCTTTGTGAAATAACTGTTTTACGATCTCACACCAGTCACCATGACTGACTCGGAGTTTATTGTTCCCTTCTAAACTCTGGGTGCCCACCAATTTCCACACGGGCAGCCTAGAGTTATATTATCAGGATATTCTGGATATTCTGGAGCTTTGGAGATGAGCTGGATGGCGAGACGTAGTATTTGTATCTGATATATTTATTCCGCTGTGTATTCTGTATGAGGACAAGTTATATAACTGTCCATTGTTGTATATTGACTCTGATGATTGATGTATGTATAAACTGATATAGTTCTTTGTTTTAAAAGACTAGTAATTATCTATTGTATATTGTTCCGCTGCGATATGTGAGATTCTGATATTGTTTCTGTTTCTGATGTTGTTCTTTTGTTTCTTCTTTCTCTTTTCTTCTATCTTTTCTTCTACCTCTTCTTTTAAAACCCTAATGGTTCGGTTTTTCGTTCACCTTGAGTAAATAGATGGAGATTAGTGTCTATTCAAGGGGTACGGAAAAGCGGGTTATTACATTTGGTATCAGAGCATATGGTTAAGCGACAACCCTGCTCTGTTGGGTGTTACTCATTAGAGATAGAGTCAGTAGTACTCTAGAATGAGTTTGAGTGTAATAATAGATATGAGTGCGTATTTGTTAGTGAATATGAAATTGTTTTATATTGTGATGATTGGTTTGTTGAGTGGTATATGGATTCTGGTCGGTATTGTCCGTACAACTCTATCGATAGGGATCTCTAAACACTTATATAGAACAATTCGGCACGATATTGTTTTAAAATTGAGTAAATGAAATAATTTTACCTTGATTATATTTTGTATATAAAGAAATAATTTTTTAAGAATTATTAAAGTGTATATGAATTGATTGTTAAGATTGTTTGAATAAGTTGAATTAAAACAACAATTGTGAAAGAGTAAATTGTATAAAAGAATGAATTATAAAGGGTGAAGTTATAATTGATATGATTTACAATGGTAAAATAATCTTATATGTAAGAAGTGAAATTATGTGCAAAGAGATTTATAAATGTGATTTATGAATAAAAGGAAATTTTTGAAAAGAATTTAAGCACTGATTTCACTATTGTTGCTGGGAAATAATAAGGGTGATGACTGCAGCATCATCGGTATCATTTTCGAGTTTCTGTGTGATTGATTTGCTACCATAGTAAATTGGAAATTGAGGTTTTGTTGTGATAAACAAATTTGAAAATTTAAGTCCAAATTTAAATATGGTAAATATAAGTGAAATAAGATTTATACTTATGATATGAGATAATAGATTTAACTTTGGTAAAGTTAATGAATTTGAGTAGCATAATGAAATATGATGTGAAATTTAACTAAAAGAAAGTCAAATGTGATATAAATTTGAATGATTGATGAAATTTAATTTTGGTAAAAGGTTAAATGAATTTTGTTAAGAAAAACAAAATCTGAATTGGATTAATAAGTGGAAACTTAAGTTAAGTTGAACAAATGATGTTTGAAATGGAAAATAACTTAAGTGATGTTGAAGTGAAGTTTATTTTGATATCAAAGAAATTAATAAAGTGAATTTATTAAATGAGTGTGAACTTGAGTTGTATAAATGAAATTCAATTGTATTTGTTAAAATGAATTAGCAATTGAATAAATAAATGGATTGGATGTTAATCAATCTAATGTAAAGTATTGATATGAAATAATGAATATAAGTGTTAATTCATTAAAAGCTAATGAAGTTGAGAAATTAAATAAATTGAATGGAAGTCAATGTAATTTAAAAAGTGTTGAACCAAATTGAATGTAAAGAAATGTAAATTGAATAAATTTGGTTATGATTGGTTATACATTGGTTGATAGATTGATTGTTAGTTGATTTCGTGTAATTCATTAAGGGTTAATGAAATTGAATCGACAAATTGGAAGCAAAGTGATTAAATTCAAATTGATAATATGTAAATTTGAATAGAAATGAATTTGATTCAAATTGAAAATGAACCAACATGAATGTAAATTAGTGAATGTAAACTAATTGGAAACAAATGAATGAATGTTAGTTAAATCCAATATTAGCAAATCAAATGTGAGTAAAGTGAATATGTATATGAAGTAAGTGTTGAAAATTTTGTAATGGAATTTGCAAATTGGTTTGAATGTTATAACTAGATATAATGGCTAGTAGGATATACAGGTATATGAAAGGAATTGGAATTTAATTTCGAAGATAAAATTGAATTGCTCGAAAAAGGTATGTATTTTAAATTTCTATATGAGATTTGCTGATTTCTTCTCTAGCCGCTTGGCTTTTTCTTTTTCTTTTTGAAATCTGAGAGTCCGTAGGGACGTTTTGTAGTCGTACCGTATTAGCCGCGCAAAGGAGACGCTGGCGAAATTTTTCGGAAATTTAGGGCGTTAGAAAATTTTGAGAAAAAATTTAAAAGTTTAAAATTGAATTTAAACTCGAATTTGGATTTAGAAGTTAAACAATGTTGTTTGAAACTTAAAATTTAAGTTGGAAAGTTAGTTGAGATGATAACGAATCTTTAGTAGGAAGATCCGTTTGAAAAGTGATAAAACTATTAGATTGTGGAAAATAGTAGACGAGTTAAGGACCATTTTTTTTCCTAACTTGTAATTTCGAGGACGAAATTCTTTTAAGGGGGGAAGTCTGTAACGATCCAGAATTTTAGATAATTAAAAATTCGAATATTTAATTGATTTTAAATATTAATAAGTGGAATTAAGAAGTCAAATGATTTATTTTTCGAATATTGGATTTAATTTGACAATTAAATCGATATTTAATTGTTTGAAATTCCAGACTTACTTGAAATCTGGATTAAATATGACTGAAAACGATTTGGAAAATTTTATTTAATCATACTGGAGTTATAGAAAGGTTATAGAACTTTCAGAATCGAATTTAGAATTAATCTGTGAAAATCGAATATTTTAATATTTAATTATCGACTGAAAAATAGTCAATTTTCGAACAGTCTCAGAATTGGACGAGACCAGTTCCATTGGATCCGTAATGGTTAGTTATTATCGGATTTCAATTTTCGTATCAATCGGAGTTGTCGTTTGACCGTGGCAGCTCGAAACGCCTCGAAATCGATTTAAATCGGTTTAATTTAAATTGATCGTTTAATTCCGTAACTCACACAGACGATCGAATTAGCTTCCGAAACCTATTCCATTGCGTTCGGAACGCGGGGTAAACCTTACGAATGTCAGCCGGCACGCTCGAATCGGAGTTCGAAAAAAATTTGATGAATAGTAAATCGTTAAGTTTTCTATAAAAGCCCTTGTTTTCTTCATTTTGCAAAAGAGAAACGACCCTAGGGTTTTGAAACGTAGCCGCCAGTTCAAGCTATCAATGGCCACGAAATTCGTTTCCTTCTCCCCCAATTTCCCTCCAATCAGTCGACATCTACGCAAAGTCATCAACTACGAAAGTGTTGAGGGCAATGAGACCTTCGCATCCAACGGTCATGGTGGGGTATTACGTGGTGGATCGTTCGAAAACTGCTCGCGTTAGTCTACCGTTCGCACGCGTTTTTAGGGGGCTTGGGGGTGCCGAGCTGGCCATGGGGGTAGGAGATGGTAGGCGATGGTGGGGGCTACAAGGTGGCGTGTTCTGATCATCGTCGAAGTCGACGGAGTGGGTTGCGACGTTAGGGTTTAGGGGCGGCGTTGGGTTCGTGTGCTACTGGGTGGGTACTCGCGTGTTTGAACGTGAACGGAGAAGAATACGCGTGCGGCCCAGATTTGCTTCAAAGAAATTGAACGGTAGATGATGATAGGGTTTAAATTTTTTAATTAAAATGTTGATTAAGTGATATTTAAATTTGTATTAACTTCAAAGTGCTATAACTCTCTCATACATTATCAGAAAATGACGAAACAAAATGCGTTGGAATCGTATTCGCGAATACTACGTGATGCAATTGGTTTGGAGTTGATTGGAGTCAATGAAAATTTTTGGTAAAATTAAACGTCTGTTTAGTTTTATCCGAAATAAACCGCTACGACTGTTATTGAAATCACGGTGAGATCTTCTCACTCAATTGAATGTGGAATTATTTACAGTTATTGATTTGATGATTGCTATTCGATGTGATATTAGATATAGTAGGATATATATCTATATATAGCAATATATACATATTGGCATATGTATATATTGGATTGATTGATTTCCCGCCTCGTATAGCGGATGAGACCCTATTGCGCCGTTAGTAAGCGGATTTATAAAAACCTATATACCGCGATAATTCCGTACTGGAGCGGAATTGGTATTGTGCTAACATCTTTGGATGCAGGGAAACAGGTTGGAGGGATCCAACTGGATTCCTCACCGTATTGAGTATTTACAGATATTTTGATATATTATGTTATCATATTGATATATGATATTGACTGTTGTGATGGACTAGTTGGTGTTGTTGCATCATCGGATTCAGTTTTTAAATGTAAAAATAACGACTGTTATTTTAAAAGGGTTTTTAAAGTGATCTTTGAAATTATACGTTTTATAAAATTTCTGAAGTGATTTATTTTGAATAAATAAACGTTCAAATTTTAATTTTACAAAAAGTTATAGATTTGTGAAATATAACCGAAAAGTGATTTTTGGAATAAATAGTTGACTGATTTATGAAATGGTTTAAATTGAGATTTTTGAATTTCTGTAACGGTTTATATAAAAGATTTATGAAATTGATATCTACAAAATTAAGAATGTTGAAATTATAAAATGAGTTTTTATAAGTGATAAAAATGAAATAGTATGGAATCCGTAAGTGAATGAAATTTATAGGATGTATAAATTGTGAAGTTAAAAAGGATGGAATTTATAGATGTATAAATCGGAAAGTTAAAATGAATGAAATTGAAAAATAGAAGATTTTAAGAAATTAACTTATAGATTGGATTTTTGCCTTCAAATGAAATATTGAACAAATTTGTTAATAAAGGAGATTTACAAATCGAAGTGGTTATAAGGTAGGAATAGAATTTATAAACGTTGTTCTATAAATTCGAAATAAATTGGATTTGATAAATTAAAATGTTAAAGAAGATATATTCGCGATTTTGGATAGCGAATTTTTATTAAAATAAAAATGTGTAGAAAAGATTGAAATTGGGTTAAGTGAATTATATTTACGATTTTGGACGGTGAATATAATTTTAAGTAAAATGGATACGTTTTTGAAGAAGTGATATTAAAAATGAAGTTAAACATTTTAAAGATGTTTTAAAATGTATTGTGAATCGAAAGCATAGATTTCAACAGTTCTTGTTGAAATAGACGTTTTCGAGAAATATAAGGAAATGATGGACTATAACACTGTTGTTATAGTAAATGATTTCCGAAAGGAAATGTTTTTATGTAGTATTGGGATTTATATATCTATCTTAATTTTCGAATCCCTATACTAGAGATTTTGAGTCGTCGTAACGATGTTTTACGTAACATTCGTTTTGACTCAAATAAATGTGTTTAAAGAGAATGATTTCCTTAAAGAATGAATATATACTTAATATTGATTTAAGTATATCGAATATTTTCAAATGTTGAAAATAAATGATTTGGAAATTACTTATTATTAAATAAGTATGGAAATGCTTTTCCAATATGAAATGAACCGTTTTGAGAATTTATCTTCATAAAGATAAATCGAAAGTGAATATTTGAAAACGATTGAAAATCGAATATCAGTAGATATTTTGAAAGATATAAATTCACTATGGAATTTATAAAGGGAAGGGAAGCTGTTTAGAAAAATAAATATTGATTTATTTTTGAAGTGTGGAAATTATATATCTAGTAAAGATATTTTTGGAAATTAAATAATTTGGGAAAATTATTTGGAATCTGATGATGTTGCGCATCTTTATTGATAGTTAAATAACCGACTATCAATAATTACCTTTAGATAGGTATTTGTTGTGAATTGGATGAATTTGAATGCCACACTTATTTTTGAATAAGCGCTCACTATTCGGGTTAACCGGGAAAGGACCATGGGGTCGTATAACCCATTCCGAATATGTGATACGTCGTTATGAATTGCATTCGAAGACCGGTGTTGAAGACCGGATATTTTTGAAAACGGAAGGATTACCGTCGAGTTACTCTACATCGGCTGATCTCCGGTTTAGAGGTTTTATCACCCTTAGTGACGGGAAGTCCTGACGTGATTGAAAATTATCCGGAAATGCAAGGGCTTCGTGAGAAGTGCCTTCGGTTCTGTTCGATCCCGGAACAGACTTGTATGGATTGTACGTCTGACATTACACTTTGAGATATAAAGCTGATTTCTTTCAAATACATATCTGTTGGTGGCGGAGAATTTATTCTCTTAGCTTAACACCCTTCTCTGAGACGTACGAGCTCAGAGGTTATGTAGTTGAAATTTATCAGCGATATATCCCAATTTGGTAACGTGGCATACTGAGTGTTGCTGTAAAATGATCAGTGTTTGATCATTTGTGATATGATCATTTGTTTGATCTTATATCTTTGTGATCATAGGTTGATCATTTTGTTTGACCCGAAGCAGGGCTTTTTGTAGAAAGCGTAGCTTTGTGGACGAGACTTCATCGAGCCTCACACCCCGGAAATGGTCGAAACAGGAATGTTGCGGCAAGGTTATGAGGGTCGCGCCCTTTAGGGTATGTCATTTCCTTCTGGAAAGGGGTGGTATCATGGTATGGAGCCCAGATACTTACTCATGTGGATACACTTTCTTTATGATGTGTGATGTTGGATATCGAGCGCTCGGATAAAGGTCCCAAAGGACCGGGTGATGACATATTCGTGAGTTACCTGTTACAGGGGTAACCCGGCCTTGTTTGGCAGAGAGCAGTTTGTCTCTCGGGACGTCCAGCCAGAGGCGATCCCAATCGGCAGGAGGAAAGGAAGTTCCTTAGCCTGACCATTTGTTGGAAAATCCAAAGAAACAATACGTGACTTGTACGGTATTAGTTGTAGAACCTGCCATTTACGTACGGTGGTCACCACTGTTTAGATGGTAGCTATAGTAGGCATACGATACTGGTCGTATGTTGGCTAAGATTAATATTATACTTTTGAAATGTTTTCTACACTATGCACTAATAATAATATCAAAAAAAAATGATTTGATTTTACGTAATAAGCATCTTTGACTATCATAAGAAGAAATCTCCTCCAATTCTGCGTTTGCATTGTGTGTGTGGCGGGAGGTCTTATGGTAGTTTCATTTTCCAAAAGCATTGCGAATTGGTTTTGTTTTCTTTGTGAAATAACTGTTTTACGATCTCACACCAGTCACCATGACTGACTCGGAGTTTATTGTTCCCTTCTAAACTCTGGGTGCCCACCAATTTCCACACGGGCAGCCTAGAGTTATATTATCAGGATATTCTGGATATTCTGGAGCTTTGGAGATGAGCTGGATGGCGAGACGTAGTATTTGTATCTGATATATTTATTCCGCTGTGTATTCTGTATGAGGACAAGTTATATAACTGTCCATTGTTGTATATTGACTCTGATGATTGATGTATGTATAAACTGATATAGTTCTTTGTTTTAAAAGACTAGTAATTATCTATTGTATATTGTTCCGCTGCGATATGTGAGATTCTGATATTGTTTCTGTTTCTGATGTTGTTCTTTTGTTTCTTCTTTCTCTTTTCTTCTATCTTTTCTTCTACCTCTTCTTTTAAAACCCTAATGGTTCGGTTTTTCGTTCACCTTGAGTAAATAGATGGAGATTAGTGTCTATTCAAGGGGTACGGAAAAGCGGGTTATTACACATTGACTAAGGAATCAAAAGGCAGATGTAGAGATCCCAATTGGGATGAAAAGTTGAGAGCTATTAGTACTAAAGGTAAGAAGATTAATTATGGATAAATTGAATATGCATATAATCATCGCTATTTATGGTAAATATGTTTGATTAGTTTTGATTATACAGTATCGTTTAACCAGTAAAATTGAAGGGCTATAAAGTGCATAAACAATAATGTACAAGGAAGTGGTAAATGATACTATACAATGGGGCTGAATGATTGGTTGAATGAATCGTCGATGACATAAATGAAATGTACAGCTTGGTTAGTAAATTAATACTAAATGATTATGATCTTTTGTCATGATCGTACTTCTCTAAACAATGTTTTACATATAACTGTAAGATTGGACTTTATTTATTTCATTTCGTTTATATCTTTGATTATTTATATGACGTTATTTAAAGTACGATATGCTTGTACAATGCTATAGATGTTTGATATCAGATTTAAAGTCCTACGAATTAAAATAATTGTTTGACTATATGTTGTGCTTTCACTTGTGCAGGCATTGGATTTCCGAAGAGAGCAAGGTTGGACTTTTATGGTTCTAGCTTTCACTTGTGCATGCAACAAAGAATTATGGAAAATCGAGCGTTTTGTTAGCACCAGTTTGGTATAACATTTTATTAGTACTTGGTGTGTAAATTTGTATACGAATGGTTATTGTATGTGAGTTTGGTTATTTTATCAAAAAACTATTGTATTAGAATGGTTATGGATATCCTATTTGATTATATGATTAATATGTTTTTTAATTGTTTGAATATGATGATTATGTGAGCGATTGTTGATTGATATAGTAGAAACAAAATAGACCATCAACAGGAAATAATAGCATGAAAAAATAGTGCAAAATGATCATCAACTTTTAGTAGCGTTTCAAAAACGCAACATAAATACATATAGTGGCATTGAGTAAACACAACCGTAATGTAGGGGTAAAGTTGGAAATTCTATTGGTAGCGCCAAAAAACCTTTTGGTGGCGTCTTTAAAACGCTACAAAAAGATTTATGGTCGCGTTTGAGAAACGATGCAATAAAAGGATTTATAGTGGCGTTGAAATAAATGCAACTAAAAGTCATGGATTTTTAGTTGCGGGATTTATCACGGCGTTTATCAAAACGCTACCATAAGTTTTGGTAGCGTTTTTTGTGCGCCACCAAAAATAAAATTTCTTGTAGTGACTAGAATTCGATAGAGGGTGATGAAGATGATGATAATCCAAGTTTTTGACTCACTTTCCCAAAGAAACTGTTCATTTTGGTGGAAATTTTGTCCAACTTTTTTCTAACGGATCTTTTGAGAATCCATTGATTTTCCACTATTACCTTTTGGTTTTTGAGAAGTGTCTTGTTGGATGGATTGTTAGGAGTGATAGGGTATTCAATACTTTCCAATGATGTCTCTTCCTCCTCCTTTCCTTCTTCTTCAATCTCCATCTCCTCCCCTTCTTCCTCCTCCTCCTCTTCTTCTTCCATTTCTTCATGAGCCAACCTTTTATCTTTTTCGGTAAGTGTTTCGTATGGTTGAAACACAAGTGGGATTTTCATAAGAGAGATATTTGCATGGTTAAACACTTTTCGAGAAACAAACTCCTCTCTTATAATCAACTCCAAAATATTTAAAAATCCGAGTAAGATAAATTCCATGATACAAAGTGTTTTCTTCTAAAGTAAAATTTTTGGGATGAAGTTCATCCAAAATTACTTGCGCCCAATAATGTCATAGTGCCCATAAATAGCAAAATGACCCTTACAAACTTTTAAGGTCGGGTGATTGAAATTTCCCGATCTTGGAGTTATGGTATGTTGCGAAAGAAGGTTTACAATTCTTGCTATTGGACGGAAATTTCGATTTATAAATTCAAAGTTATCATCTCCTTCAAAAATGTGATGAAATTTCTCACGATCATGTTCATCAATTTGAAAATCCGAAAGATTCGTTCCCATATACTTACAACCCAAAATATTTCCCAAAATCTCACTATTTAAAATAATTTGTGTTCCTTTAACACTACTCCAAACTTCTCCTTCATTACCATTATAAAAACCACGATTCAAATTAGCATAAAACATTTTAACAAGATTTGGATAACAAACAAAATCATTTTGAGAATCATCAATTAAACTGAGAATTTGATTCTCTTCGAAAAGAAAATTGAGTTCATATGAAGGAAAATCACTAAAGATAGAAAAATTTTCCGGTATTGACTTTTCCAAAGTTTGCATAGCATATGTAAGCTTTGATAGCTTCTGGGTCATTGTAGAGGAATTCTTTGATGGCTTTGGATAGCCTAATGGTGGAGGGAGTGCTTGAGGAAGCCATTTTTGAAGAGAGTAGACAGCTTGAGAGTTTGAAAGAGAGTTTGAATTTTGAAATGAAAGTGAAATGATAGGATAAAGTTAAGGAGATATATAGATATTCAATAGTCATGTTCTCTGTTAAAGAGACACCTTTTCAGAGATTTAGAGTTAGTGAAAAGGTGGAGGGAAATTCAAAGTTTTGAATTCAAATTTGAATTTCAAAATTCTAGTAGGGATGTCGACATAGGTGGTAGGGCCATGTCGACATGGGTCCTATAATACATGTGACTATTTATATATATATATATATATATATCCTATAATCTAATTTACATTTTATATGAAATAATATAAATATAATAACACTTTAATATTAATAATTTAATATTAAAAATATTATTATTTTGAAAATCAAAATTTTAAATTCAAACAGCAAGCAATTTCAAAACATGCAAGTAATCAAACATTCAAACATTCAAGCAAACAATTTCAACCAGTATAAATTAAATGCGTACCTATTTTTAGATCCATATTCCTGAGATCATCAGATTCGTGAATAGTTGTAAAGCACATATTTGAATTTTCCGTCTTCTGATCTTCATCACTCGAGGATGAGTATGAATCATCTAGTGTAGCAGTATACGCTCTCTTCTTTTTCTTTGACGAATCATTACTTGGAGGAAATTTTTGCTTATCCGGATGCAGACAATCTCTTTTTAAGTGGTCTGGCTCATCATAATTGTAGCATCTGACGTTATTGAGAGTCTTATTATTATTTCCAGAATTCTTGTAATTATTTCTCTTGTAGTTCTTCATCTTTCTGTATTTCAGAAACTTTTTAAAATTTATTATCATCAAGGCTATTTCATTATCGTCGTCACTGTTTGAGTCTGAACCATTTGTTACTGCATTGAATGCTATTGACTTCTTTTCTGAGGCCTTGCTTTCTCTTCTCCCTTGCATTTGTACTTCAAACGACATCAAATTCCCAATTAATTCTTTAATTTTTTAGAGTACTAATATCATTAGCCTCTTCAATTGCTAGAGTCTTCTGATCCCATTCTGGAGTGAGTGAATTCAGAATTTTTCTAACTTGATCTTCTTCGAGAAAGTTCTTTCCTAATGCAATTAATGAGTGCACAATGTCTTGAAACCTACTGTACATGTCTGAAATGGACTCATTTGGATTCATCTTGAATAATTGAAACTGATTGGTCAAGATGGATATTTTGGTCTGTTTAACTTTGCTTGTTCCTTCATGAGTAACTTGCAAAATTTTCCAGATCTCATATGCAGACTTACAAACAGACACTCTATTAAACTCATTCCTATCAAGTGAACAGAATAGAATATTCATGGCTTTGGAATTGTTTTGTGGAACAGTCTTTTGCTCAGCGGTGTGCAAAATTTGTTGTGGGTTCAATGTACTCAGTTTGTGTGATATTTCAAGTGTCTAATCCTATTGATTGTAAATAGATTTTCATCCCACATGCCCAATATGCATAGTTACTACCATTAAAAAGTGGTGGTCTGGCAGTAGACTGACCATCTATAATTGAACTAGTGTTAGTGTTGACATTACCAGTGGTTGCAGCCATTTGAAAACTTTTCAAAAATCAGATTATGAAAACTTTGAAAACCAATGCTCTGATACTAAATGTTGAAAATGTGGATTATGGATCTTAAGGCTAGATTAACACTAGAGGGGGGGTGAATAGTGTTTAATGGATTTTATGGAATTTTTGAAATCTTTTGAAATTAAACACAAACAAATGTAATTCACAAACACAGAAACAATCATAGAATCAGACATAGATGCAAATAGTAAATAAAAGTAGTAAAGGAAAGAACACGCCGAAATTTTATACTGGTTCGGAGTTACCCAACATCCAGTCCCACACAATTTCTTGTGTAGATTTATTTTCAAATATAATGTTAATGTTACAACCTCGATTTCAAGGCCACAAGATACACCCTCCTTTCTTCAAGTCCAAGGAAAACTCTCTTGATTTAACTAGGCTACAAGATCACCTAATTGATTTACGAGCTATAATCACACCCAATTGATTTACGGGCCACAATCACACCGGTTCCAATCATACTTTGATAGAGAGAAACTCGATACACTTTGATCTTTCGATCTTTGATCACAAATAATGCTATAACTCTGAATAAAACTGAGATCTTTGAGAGAGAGTGGCAGAGAATCAAACTAGAGATGATCAAGTTTGACTCACTTAGGATTTCGATAGAGTTTTGTTAAAATATAAGAAAATATTTGAGTGGAGAAGAAGGGGTGAATAAATGAAGAAAAATTAACTTAAAATTCATTGAAAACAACTGGTATTTATAGAAGAACAACAGTCATGTCTATTCGTAAAAGGATATGACGAATAAACACTTCATTTGAAAATTTAAAATTTGAATTTCTACGGCTACCATGTCAACATGGGGGGATGGGGGATGTCGACATGCCTATGTGTATTTTGAAAATTGATTTTGTTTTTAAAATAGTTTCTATTCTAAAACTTGTCAAAACAATTTCTAAACTTTGTAAACCATTTTGAATATAGTTTAAACTTATAAAAGAGATTTCAAAAATAATCTTAAAAATATATAATCTATAATATAAAAGTAATATTAAAAACTAAGTATAGAATATACTTTTGAGATTTAAAACTTATAATATTAAAGCAAGGAGATAGTTTAAAAACAAGAGATGATTTTGAAATCAAAATATAAAAGATAATAAAAATAGTTTACTAAAATATTTAAACCGAGATAGATGACATTAAAATGTTTTTGGAAAGATATTTAAAATAAATCATTTTGAAAATTTCGTGGATTCCATTCCACTAGATAAGGTTGTGGGTTCCATCCCACTAAAGAAATCGTGGGTTCCATCCCACTATTAAAGCGAGAAGGTGGATTCTATTCCACTATTAAAATCCGAATAAAGATTTAGTGCTATTATGAAGTTTTAACATAAATCTAGACACTGTTTCTTATCTTGATATCTTTGAACTCTTGGTACCTTGAACTCTTGATTCTCATGAGTCTTTAGTCTTGGTTTCTTCAATCTTGAATTCGTCAGTCTTGACTCTCTATACTCAGCCTTGAATCTTTATACTATACAGTCTTCATTCTTCAGTACCTGCATATATATCCTGCGTATATATATATATATATATATCTAGACAAGAATATTAGTATTTATATTTTATAACAAGTCCTAAGATTGTTGTCATCAAAACCATCATCTTAGGAACTAACAAGAAGCACATCTATTGATAGGCACAAAAGCAGTTATGATATGTAGAGTTATAATTAAAACAAACTTTATTAACGAGGTAGAGGAATAAATATACCTGAGCACTTATACAATTATCTAGGATTCATTATATTAACATAAGACAATAAGTATGACTCAATGCACATCCAAACAAAACACATTGTTTTAGATCTTCAATAAACACTGAAGAAAAATATGATCAACTATAAGTGTCAAATCAAAACCATTTAGTTCTAATAGTTCCAGTTCCTTTGTTAACATTACCTAGTCTTCCATTTATTCTTTATATTATAATAATGAATGTCCAATGCTTATTAATCATTTCATCAAAAAGATGGAGTGCGAATCCTAAAGATTAAATTACATGTGCTGAGCCCTTTACATGAAAGTGATTAACAAAAAAAATTAGCAGTAAGCCAACATGAACAAAAAATAATGAAGATATGGCGTGGGAAAATAGATATTAAAATCTTACAGGATTAAAGATGATTCCAATTAAATTTGATGGCCTCAACTATCAAACCTCAAATGTCTCCGGAATCGACCGCCAGTCATGTATCCATCACGAAAACTCTTTTTCCATTCCCGTAGATTTTTAGTTTTCATGTGTGCTAAATAGAGAAAAAAACGATGCTCATTTTAGTTAATAGAAACATGGCGTTGGAATGGGAAACATGGGTGCAAAAATGACAAATTTGTCCCTCATATATCATATTACTTAATTATTCATATGGACATTTTAGGTACAAAAAAGGCTTCAATTTAAGATCAAATATTTGCTTTATCTATTAAATAATAGTAAAGCAGAAGAATTTGAAGCTCTCTCAATAATTCTAGGAGCTATCTTCGTTCTTCTTGATTCTCTCCAAATCTGGATATTTTATTTTCGAAATCTTATAATTTACCATTTTACAATTATTCTACTAAACTTCTCACACTATTTTACATTTACATACCTACTTTTTAAAAAAATTCTATAATTATTTACAAATCTTTCACGTCTCTCTCAAAAAAATTTAGATTAAAATCTATACATTTAAATTAAATACATAATCCAAAAATTTAAAATAATTGATAAACTTGTTTAACTAATATTTATTAATAATAAACCTAAAAGATGAAGGTTTCAATATGTGTATTCCGGGTGCATTAACAAATTGGTTAAAAAAATCATTTATGTGCAAATATATATAAACCACATAACTTAAACTATATACATTTATGACAATAATAAATTTATTTTATAATTTATCTAATAAATGAATTTATCATACATTACACGGTACATTCTATTAACTTCAAATACCTAAATTTTAATTTTTTTTACATTAACATAGAAACCATTTTTAATTATCTTCTAATATTTTACATTTAAGCCCATACATTAATGAAAATAATAAATTTATTTTATAATTCATTTTGTAAATGAATTTATCCTACATTGCATTTTAAAATCCTATCAACTTCAAATACCTAAATTTTAATTTTTTTACAATTGTATAAAAACTCTTCTTAATTATCTTCTAATATTTTATATTGAAGCCCATATATTTAACCAATTGTGTAATCTTAAATTTAAACTATTTAAATAAAAATGATTAACTAATGTTGATTAATTCATCTAATAAATCCTGAAAATACGAGAATTTTAATATAAACAATATTCATATATATGGGAAAAATGATGAAATTGTTTCTTCTATGTATGGATATATAAAAGATATTTAACACATAACATAAAATGTATACATAAATAATAATAATTCTTTTAATTTTTAGTTCATTTATCTCAAAAAAGTTATCATGCATTACATAACGTAAATTCATTTTTAACAACCTTTAAAAGATAAATTTGTATTTTACAACATATAATGTGAATGTGTAGATTACACCGATATTAAATTATATAAACATTCTCACTTTTAACATGTTATCAAACCATACTCAACTCATAACTCGACTAAATGATACATAGCATTAATTTTCAATTATCAAAGTTGTAAGCATGATTCGCCTACAACAACATGAAATATATGGTTAATTATAAAAACAAGTGTTATGGCACGCGCTTCACGTATGATAATAGCACACCCTTCGTTGGTAAATTGATTTTTTTTACAAATTATATATGCATATCATATTCAAGATAAATGATTTTCATAAATATTTAGCTATGTTTTTGCATTGGAATCATGTGTAGTCAGTTTGAATTTTTATTTCTAAGTTGCACCGTTTAATTTTTTTTTGTTAGTTTGAATTTTTGTTTCCATTGTCAATTAATAAATGGCGAAAATATATAAGAAGTTTATTTATTAGATCATATTTTTAAGTGATATTAAGTTTGGTAATATATGTAAAAGAGTGTTATAAATTTGCAAAAAAGAATATTTTTTTTAGATCCTATTTTTAAGTGATATTAACATTTGTTAAAATCTATAGAGAGACGTTTTTGCAAGTTGACGTTGATACAAGACAAATATCATGCTTTCACTTAAACTCAGGAGCAAAAAATTATAATAATAATTTATTTACTCTCTATTTCAACCTGTTTTGAATCTAACGTATAATAAAAGATTGAGCTTCTTAATGCCACTCACTATAGTATGCAGTTGACAATAATATTACACGTAATATAAGTGCGATGCTATATATATCAAATTTAGAATTAGGTAAGCTGATGCTATTTTTAAGGACCAATTAATAGATGCACTGAGTTTAGAAACAGATATGCAGATGCTATTTTTTAGGATCAATTAATAGGGCAAATTTTTAAAGGCTTGTATATAAAGGGCAATTTTGGAACTTCGCGATCGGACCAAAAGATTGTGCTTCCAAGCCAACTATTAATAAAGATGAAATTGTTTAAAAATGAGAACTAAATAATGAATAAAAGTTCATTATATATAAGCTAACCATAAAACCGATGCTCTTCTCACTTATAAATATGTACAAAGCTCTTTCCAATTTTCACAAACTTTTTTACATTCAACTCCTTATATTTAATTAGTTATGTTGATCATTAATCCAAATTATTTAAATAAATTTAATTATTTAATGTTCATTAATCTATTTATAATTTTTTTTTAAAAGATGATAATTCAGTATATATACAACAATCATATTAAAAAAATAGTAAAGTTGTTTATTAACTTGTACGTATAAAAATATAGGAATTGAGACACCAATAGAACACAAAACTGGACACAATAAGTATTGACTATTTGATCATTTTGTCTTTACATGAAAGGTGGAATTCAAGGGAACATCTAATCGTCAATATCTCTTGTATTAGATTTTTGTGTCTATATTTTATGTCTAAAAAGAATTCCTAAAAATATATATCACATAACATAAATTATTTATGTCATCAAGAAAAAACATAAATTATTTACATATACAATATTAACAATTTTAGTTTGTAATTTTTTTAGTTAGAACATTAATTTTTATGGAGATACGTAGATAGCGAGAATTGAACCATCAACCTTATATCCGAAGGTTGCATGTCCTTTTAATTTATGGTTAATATATTACGATATATTTATCATATATTTCATAATAAAATATATTTTAGTCATAATTAAAACATAAATACATCTTTTAACAACATTACCGTGTGCAACACAAATTACACACTAGTATTTAAGAAGATAAAACAACACACTACAATCCAATGCCATCTACGTATGGGTTCATAGAAAAAAAACGATCGACCCAATAATATAGTATATCCCACTTAAGTTTTAGCCAGTGCCGCATTTCTTTTTCATCAAGCAACGAGCAGAGAGAATAAAATGGTAAGGGCATTGTTATTGACACTCTAAAAATTGTTAAGGGGGGGTCATTTTTTCAAAAATATAAAATTTACTAAGGGGGGTACAGAAAAAAATAGCCCCCTTTAACATAAAGTTATAGTATTACCAAATTACCCTTGGTTATCATCTTTTCCCCTAATTTTTTTGGTTCTTACTACAGTAATAAATATTTTCCTCCTTAATCAAAATCATTAGTCTGTAATCATGAAGAAATTTAGTTCTAATGAAATTTATCCACTGGAGAAAGAGAACAATATGATTTTAACTCAAGAAAGTGAACGTTTCGTTGAATTTGTTGAAACAAACAACGAAGACGTAAGTTTTTTTATTGGCTAGGGTTTACATAGGGTTTCACGAACGAATTATCATTTCTGCAAAAATGCTAATTCGGAGAGCACGCGCCAAGATTACCACACAAATTCAGGAGTAACATGCCGAGATATACGATTACTAAAGCTTACACAATATATCGGAGCCTTGATATCAAAATTTTTGTATAATTTCGATAAAGAGTTGTCGTATTTTTGGTATGATAACTGAGTGCAACATTTTAGCATCTTCATGCTGAGATATATGATTTTATTCGGCTGTTGATGTTTATTTATAAATGCAAATCACGGCTTTTCCATGCCGAATTTGAAATCATTTTTTTGAATCGTTTTTTAAATCTTGAGATTGACTTCTTTCTTTTTGTTAGGTACCGGAGAATGATTTGACGATTGAATCAGCTAAAGTGAACGAGTTCAAAGAATTTGAAAACGATGAAAACAAGATTGCAATGAATCAAACAACGTGGACAATTGCAAAGAATTTGAGAACAATGATGCCAATAACAATCATAAAGAGGAAGTCACCATGTCGTCTTCCGATTACCCTGATTTGACTTCTCATTTCACTACTGATGTGGTATAATAAAGTAATATGTATATATATATGTATGTATGTATGTATGATTTGTTTTGATTTATGTTATGTATTTATGATGCAATTGTTCGAGTCAAAGGAAAGTGTACGAGATTGGTGCAGGGATCGTGGGATTAGTGTCAACTGTGTTGTTGTGACGAAAAGAACAAGAGTGAGAAATTTGCTAAGCAATGGAAAAGGGTCTTGGATGCTTCTAGTATGTGAAAGAAGTGGGGAATATATTGACCATAAACCAAAGAGTCATGTTTCGAAAACCCAACAAAAACGGCGAAGGTCGGGAAGTAGAAAATGTGGATGTCCATTTGAGTTAAGTGCACATTGTATGAACGATGGAAGATGGATATTGAATGTGAAGAATGGAAGGCACAATCACATTCTTTCTAATGTATTAAACGGGCATCCGTATGTGGCGAGGCTGAAAGATCACGAAATTAAGACTATTGAAACAATGACAAATAGTGGTGTTAGGCCTCGAAATATTCTAACTCCTATTAAAATTGACAATCCGGACAACCATTCAACCATAAGAAATGTTTACAATGCAAAAGTGAAGCTTAAACTATGTTATACGGAAGGTAGGTCGATTATGCAGCAGTTTATGAAATTGGCTACAAGTCATCATTATTCCGTGCACCATAGAGTTGATGGTACAACCAATGAAGTTTTCAACTTATTCTTTAGTCATCCTAGATGTGTTGCTCTTGCACAGTGTTTTCATCAAATTTTGTTCTTAGATTGCATGTTCAAGATGAATCGATACAAGTTACCATGTTTCCATATGGTGTCGCAAACATCAACTGAAGCATCCTTTACCGTTGCACTTGCTTTTATTAGTCGTGAGACTACGGAATCATATATATGGGCGCTTGAATGTGTTCGAAGGTGTTATAGAGATAAAGAAATTCCGGGTGTTATCATCACAGATGCCGAAATTTCTCTTACAAATGCAATAGCCACTGTCTTTCCAGCAGCATGTCATATTCTGTGCGCATGGCATATTTCGAAGAATGTTCAGGCGAACTGTAAACCCAATTTTATAAAAAAGAAATGAGTATTGATTGTGGATAAAGAGGTAGTGTTGTAGGATGAGGAAGGAAAAAAAGAGTATGAACTTTTCTGGGATGGTTGGATAAATGTGATTAACTCATTGTCCGAAGAAGAGTACTAACGAAACTTAAAATTATTTCGTGACGAATGGATTGTCAAACACAAAAAATTTGTCACGTATGTAATGAAATATAAACAGATGTTTGTTTTGGCTTGGACCAACAAAATAAAACACTATGATAATGTATCAACAAGCATAGTCGAAAGTGCACACCATCGTTTGAAATTGTATTTCGATTCAGCTGCTGGCAGCTTCGTGCAATGTTGGACTAGTGCACATCTTTGTTGTGAGAATGAATTAGTTTCAATCGAACATGCATTCGAAATGAGTATATCTAGGACAATGCATAGATTTTGAAGTGAGCCAATGTTTAAAGAAATTTTAGGATTTGTATCTCACAAAGCACTTGATTTACTACTAAACGAATTGTGTAACATTTCAAACGTCAGTTTGACTATTGAAAATTGTGGTTGTGTTTTATGGAAAGTAAATGGACTACCATGTGCACATATGCTTGCAGATTTTAGGCATTTAGAAGGTTTCATACCTCTAACCATTATAGGCTCTTATTGGAAGCAATTATCTTGCACTCCGCCTACGTTGCATCTTGATTTTTTTGACTTGCCGGAAATCATAGCCTTGAAAAGTAGGTATGCCAAATCGCCTGATAACGTGAGACTTGTTATGCAATAAGATTTGAAAGTGACAGCGTTCCCTCAAGCAACCACTATTTTAGAACCCTCTGTTGCAACTATAATAAAGGGTAGACCTTCGAAAAAAGATAAGTCAACTAAACGAGATCCTTCTTACTTTGAACATGTAGAAGCGTCATTGTCATGTGGATCAAATCTTACTCCGGTTGGTCGTTACTTAAAGAAGCTTGGCATCAAAAATAAAGCAAGTGCGAACAATCAAGTTGACGATGAATATTTGTTTCAAATGCCCAAATGTATGAGACCCTACATAATTGGCATAGACGATATGCCTAGTGATGGTAATTGCGGTTATTGGGTTGTGGTTAATCAATTGAATCTCCATAATCGAAGACCGGAAAATCCGTGTAAGTTTGTAGGTGAGTCTATGGTTGACAATTTACTGCTACGGTCGGAAATGTACAAAAGAATGTGAGTTGAATGTGGTTTTGAAGAAATGAAGAAAAGGATACAATTTCCAAATGCAGTTGGGTTTAGTGAGTGGATGCAAATGCCAGAATCAGGATTTATAATAGCTGAAACGTTTGGCACTGTGGTTGTCTTGTTAAGGAAACATACGAGTTGTACATTTGTTCCCACAACAGTACGTCCGACCATGTTAAACCATGATAGGATGATAGTTATGGGCCATGTAAAAAACTCACATTATGTTGGTATTAAACTCAGTTTCGACTCTCTTTTTCCTCCTACACCTCAATTTACTTATTTTTGGTAGTTTTTATAATATTAACGTGGAAGATTGGATCAGGCCGTATGCGAAAAGAGTGAAAAAGTACTTAGTTTGTACGGATGACGACGAAGATGAAGGCAGCGTACTTAACATACTTACTGGTGAAGAGGAATGAAATGTCATTACTTTGAGATATGTATTGACTTTGAGATATGTATTGACTTTGGGATATGCACTTGATGGGTTGTAATGAATTTGAGATATACAACTGAATTGACAAACATTTATTTGACTTTCATGTTTTTGTTCCTGCTCATGTTCATAGTGTTCATCTGAATTTGTAGTGTGTACTTTCATGTTTATAGTGTGCATTTGAATTTGACTTTTATGCTCAAGTACTCAGTATGTTCATTTATTTGACAAGCAGTTATTTGACTTTCGTGAATAAGACCACTACTTGAGTGTGCACCTGAATTTGTAGTGTGTACATATGCAGGTGAAGTTGTGTATATACTGTGTGATATATTCGATGACAGAATTCTGATGTTGACGTACATACTCGACAATATGCTATCATATATTCTCCTATGAAATGCTAACAGCTAATAATATGGTCTAATCGATGATTACCCAATGACTGTTCTTTAAATTTTCGACCAATGCTTATCGTTTCAGAGAGTTCTGTCCAATTTCGATGAAAATACATCGAGTTATTTAACAAATTTCGGCCCAAACTTGCCGTTCCTGCTACTAGTATATACAATTTAGTGACTTGGTATATAACATGGTCAGTTCGATGGCACATCACCGGCTTATGAACAAATATTCGACATAAACATGTCGATCCCGAGAGTTTTGTGTAATTTCGAAAAGTGTGCATCATTTTTTGTTAATATTTTTGACATAAGTTTGTTGTTCTTGCTATTGGTATATGCATGTTGGTGACTTGGTGTTTACCCTATTCGATACCATAGCACCGAAATTATTACTTAAGTTCGAATTATTGTTGTTGTTACTGCTACTACAAACAAATAACATGGTCAGTTCGATGGCTCCTCACCGTCTACTGACCATAGGTTCAACAGAGGCATGCCATTCCTGAGAGTTTAGTGTAATTTCGACAGGGATGCATCGTTTTCTATTTATATGTTCAATATAAGGGTGTCGTTCCTGCTACCTTAACCAGAAAAATGATTAAAACATTCAAACAATGCATAACAATAGTGAGTCGCATAAAATTCATAGTGATTCACATTAAATTCACAGTGAATAGCATTACCATAGTGCTTCACACAAACATTCATCAATATCATAGTCCTTACCAAAAAATATAATCATCAAATGACAACAGCACGACCAAAAATCAATACGACAGAAAATCATTACCATAGTCATTCACATAAAATTCACAATACATGAGTTCAAACAAAACATCAAGTTTTTTTGTTGCTTGCACCAGATCTTACCGTATGCAAATACCTATGAACCTACATAAGATAACATAATATGAACCTACATGAGTTCAAACAAAACAAAACATCAACTTTTAAATCAACCAACTTTAACTTTTTTCTTGCTCGCGGCCCTTTTTACATTCTTTCTTCCACCTTCACCCTCTTTCATGTTCCTGCTCTTCTTCGCTTTTGATCCTTCGATTGGTTCAGCGTCTTCTTCTTGTATATGCAATTGTTCACCAAATATACCAAGTGGCTTATCTTCTTCAATACGTTCTATCCTTTCGAGAACTTGTGTCATTGACCCAGTAGGAGCATAAGATTTAATGAAGTCCATAATGTTTCTCAGTCTCCGTTTCTATAAATTTAAAACTTTAAAGGTATGATCGAATATACTTTAAGAAAACAATAAGTTGAATGAAAACATGGACTTATAATGCGAACAACTAGTGAATTATTTTCGCTAACTTGCATTGGCTCCGTAAATCGTGCCTTTGGACTGGCAACAACAGGATGTGACACAGATACATACCACTGCATGTACATTGGATCGCAATCCCAAGGCTGTGTGACACGGGTCGAGGTTAGACTTTGATTCAACAAGCGGTTTCGCCACTCGCTCCAGTTGAAATCTCCTAAATTAGAATATGCTGCCTTGTAAGATTTTTGCGACGACTTCACTTTTTTCGTCTCCAAAGCAAAAGTGGTTACAGGTACTGGTTGAACATAGCCAAACCAACGAAGGATTCTTTGTAGAAGATACAACTCAATTACTTCAACTCACACAATTGGTCCATTATATAACACACATTGTTGAAATGGGTACTGATCTCTCATACCATTCAAACAGTCCCAAACAACATCTATCGCTTGAAGGTCATCTAATTTCTCCCTAAGAGTCACCAAATCATAACACAAGTTGGTATTAGTTTCCATCGCAAAGTAAAAAGCCGACCTAGGATCTCCAATCTGTGCACGTGGATTACAATTATGTCGTCTTAAAACAGGGAAGTGTTCAAATATCCAAACCTAGACAAGAAATATCAATCATAAACACAAATATTGCAAGTAATTTTATTTTTAAATTTTGATTCATACATGTAGCAAAGTCATTCAACTAGCAATTTGACACACACCTTTTCTTGTGCCCCGAGCCAAATTATAAAACAACCAACTCAAGCATGATGTGCCCCAAGAATACGTGTTCACTTGCCTTAACACCCGTAGACATTGCAAAAAATGCACCAAGACCTTGTTTCCAGATTTATCCCCACAAACTAGCACACCAATAGTATATAGTAAATATGCAATTGCGCATTGTCGTTTACGTTCCATAGTATCGGAATCTTGACAACTAGAAAATGTTGTTCTCAACCATTCCAAACGTACTTTTTTCTCACCTCCCAACAACTCGTCAGTCGCTTTTTCTTTGATGCCAAGACACTTATCTAACAACTCATACACATCATTATCACTTATTCCCCTTGATCCTCCAAGTGGCCCCATAACCGCTTTTCCTTCGACAGGAAGACCAGTGATGTGAAACGCTTCATTGATACTGATTGTCATCTCCCCAAACGGAAGATGAAAAGTGTTGGTTTCTGGATAGAATCACTCAATAAAAGCGTTGATTGGTGCCTTGTCAACTTTGTCATGTGCATGTTTTATTATATCCAAGAATCCCGATTCGGCTACGGCATCCTTAACAAAAGCACACTCATTGTTTAAATCCCACCGTCTATGAGTTCCTAAATGACTATGAAGCTTAACAATTCTTGCTTCTTCCTTTGGTGCCTACATTACCATAACAACAAACAAAATATATACATAGATATACATATAGTTATATTGTCACAATTATATATGATATACATAGACATACCATAGAGTTCCATATGGTAGAAGCAATATGATCTTCGAACGCAAACAATAATGTTGATTGTGCTTCACTTTCCATCGATTGACCTGGTTGTGCCATCAACTGTTTTCCTTTCTTTTTCCTATTCAATGATTGTATCTCTGTTTCAGTCTCCTCTTCGGTGTCATGAGATGGATCAACCTCCTTTGGAACCTCTTCTACTTGAACCTGACCCCTTACGTTTACTTCAATAGTGTGTTCGTCTTGCCTTCCTTCCTCCTCGCTCGAACTTTCATTTTCCTCACCAGTGCTTTTGTCGTCTACAACAGCCTCGTCTATAATTTTTTTCATTCGCTCCAACTCTAACCTCCTGCAATTTGAAGCGGCTTGCGGATTGCGAGTGGCTGTAGACGAGGTTGAAGATTTTTTGCTGCCACAACAAAATGTTTTGATCAACCAATACACATAATGAATGACTGACTTTTATTTCATGTATATGACAAATTTTCAAAAATGTATTGCTTTCACTATATAGCTCCATATCTACATTGCATATGCAACTATCACAGACTTTCAACTGTACAAGTTTACTAAATGTATATGTGTGTGTATAGTATATACGTTTTCAGATAAGCTTTAATGAAGCATCAGCGTCATAAAAAGGGTTGGATTTCAGGTGTTAAACTATTTTATGATCTTCAAAGTGTAAAGTTTCAAGTTTATACATGAGTATCAAATTCGGAAAAGATTTAACGAGTTATAAGTTTTAATTCGACAATATAGCACAGAAAAAAAATTATTTACGGCAATCCTATACCGAATTTCTTATCAATTCAATTTTGACTGCAATTCGACATTCCATTATAGAAATAAATTGTGAAATTCGTCCACCTATCACCGATTACACTCAAAACGACGCTACTGACTCGAACTAAAATAACTTTTCTGATTTCTTGCCGTCGAAATAATGAAACTGCCTAAACCCTAGCGTTTAAACTCTACATCTTCCACACGAAATCCCTAAATCTCGATCACTTACACTAACATTACTAGTACAAACTCACCTTACCATGACCTTCTCCATCAATTTTGGGTCTGGATTTCGATCGAGCACAATTTTTGCTTCGCACCATGTTGACTGAGATGGGTTTGAGAAGGAGAAGACGGAAGAGCAAAGCAGGAGAAGGAACGAGTAGTAAAAGAGTAAATTTTGGAATAGGGTTAAAGGGTTAGAATATATAATCTACGTTTTATTTTATAATACAAGTGTTCTCCCCTTACCAGCTTGATTCCCGGTTAGTGAAAATAAAAAATGGACCCTTTTGATAATTTTTTGTGGTGTGTCAATATCAATGGCCAATGGTAATGGCGATTCGCCCACAATCATCTACTTCAATCCCCCATCTGCACAGTATTTTCCAATTCCCTTATTCACCCGTACGCTACGTCCTACTCGCGGGCCACCCTATCAGCTCCACCACACAAGCCGTCAGACCCCCCGCGCACACCTTCGGATCCACCGCACCACCTCCATATGCGACCATCTCGGGCACCGTACGACCGTGCGCTACTTCAGTGTCGCGCATCGATTCTATCCCTGATTTTCCAACAATCTCATCATATCTGGCTGATTAATTTAGTTTCATGTCGTAGTGTGACATGTGAAATCGGCTTCCTAGAACATTAGTGTTAAATGCCATTCTTCAGACAGAGTGATGCTACTGCCATATTGGAGACCAGAGAGCAAAGATGCAGCCTTTGGACCAAGTGATATTATAATTGGCTGGTTCCAAGTCGGTATTGTTTTAATTTGTTATTATTTTATTGTGTAATATCAACTTTGATTTCAGCTTTACTTATAGATTAACTGGTTTGTTTCTTGATACGTTTCAAAATTGATTGCTTATGTGAATTTTAACATATATTTTGTGACATTGAAGAAAACTGTATGTTGTCCATGGCAAACTCTTATAAAAGTGTCATGAAAATTCACACTTCACACTTCGAGTGACCAATAATTGAATTTGCGACACATCTTGTTGTGTTTGCAAAAATGGGATATTCCTTAGGTGTGTTTCAATAGTTAAACTATAATTTTGATTTTTTTTAAGCTATTGATATTTGAAATGTGGATTTCAATTATATTAGATACTAAAGTTGAAATTTTATTAAATAAAGTTAAGTGTTTATGTGATCTTTTTAAAAGCACAGTCTACAATATTTACTTTGTAGGATTAAGGCTATAAGCCAACTGATGTGAATATCTATTGCTTGGATCAATGTACATTCTTGACTAAAGCTAGGTATAATTTAAAATCAAAGACATATCAGGTGAATGAACTTTAATAAAAGCTAATTTAGTTGGCTAATCATGTTTTGTATATACAAGTGGTGCAACTTGTTGAACAGATTTGGAACAAGAACAATTATTGTGTCTGTATATATAAAATCTTCAGTGGATTAACTTCTTCCACATTGATAGGGTATACCCTTAATTGCTAAGGATTTAGATTCCTCTTCTTTTCATTTTTTTGGAAAAAGTTATTTTAATTTTTCAATATGTTATCATGCATATAAACACATAATAATTGCATATATATACTTAAATATGTTTGTATGTACGAAGGATATTTAGTTGCAAAATAAATCTCACCATAATGTGGCATACAGGCTTTGATCTAATTGAATAATTGCTTTATTACCCATACCAAGATTATATAGATATAAGAAGACGCCCTTTAATAAAATACAAACATGCTTGTGCATTACTCTGTCCAATATGAATCTTTCCTTATCATATTATATTCAGAACATGTTTTCTCATTGAACTTTTATAAATCTTTTGACTTTACAGTTGTATCGATTTTATGCTATACGTTTACAACTCCTAAAATAATTTATTGTGGAAACTGATAACAACTCAACTAGTATTAACGTAAAAAAATTATCGTTAAATAATGAGAGGGAAAAGAAAAATCAGTATGATCAGGGAGTTCAAGGTTTTGTATTTTGCATTTTATCTCTAAATCATAGACATAAAAAACATAATCAATGCTTATTAACATATGTACAGCAATCATATTACAATATAGATGCATTCAGAAATATATACATATACACACACATGTGTGCATATATAGAGACACACACATAAAGTCATATCACTACTCTTAATAAAGAAAATTCAATGAATAAGATTTCTACCGTGTCCTTTTGAAAATATGAAAATACCTTACCATCCATGAATGGTATCTTACCAATACTTTGCAACTCCGCCACCATCCCCTTTCCGACCATCCATCAACAAGAATTTCACAATCAATTTGCGTCTGACACTACCAACAAAACTATTTTAAATAAATGTGTTGTTAGTGGAAGTTTACTTATACATGCTGACAAATAACTACATTACTTTAGGATCTGTTATAGGTGTTTATCAAATTTCAATGGCAAATACTGCTGCCATATTACATATGTCAGTCATCACATTACAATATAGATGGATTCATTAACAACAATAAAAATATTTAAAATCATAAACAATGAGGAGTAAAAAGAGAGATAAACTTTGAGAATGGTTGAATTTCCCCATTTAAAATGGCGTGAATAGTGAGTTATTTACCATTTTTGTTTTTTTTTGTTTTTTTAGTTTCTTCAGTTCTCCTTTTAATCTCAACAATTTAAATAGTTTTTTTCTTGGCTGAAGTATATCATCTTGATTGATTTTTGTAAATAAACGGTTGATTTTGTCAACTATTATATAGGATAAAAAGGTGACATTGGCTTTATCTGTATTGCTAAAATATTGAGATTAGGATACTTGTTGGGAACTGTTCCTTAAATGGTTTGTGTAGAAAAATTTAATAGTTGAGCATTTTGATTTCCGTTAGTAATTGACCCCGAAAGCAATCCAATTTCAAACACAATTAACTGTGCACTTTTAATACAAGGTTGTTGAGGAAAGTGATCCATATTGCATTGTCTTATATATGTGGTAAAGAAGTCAGATGAAAGTCAATTGAACAAGCATGTTTCACACATATTGCAATGTGTCTTATCTTTTTTTTTATAGATATGTGGTAGTAAGTAGCACATCTATCTTTTGATGTTTCCGTTTCATATCTTTTTATTGATGTTCGTATTATTTCATATGATTCTGACACTTTTTGTGCAATGAACAAACACACAACCTGAAGTGCCTCATAAGTAGCCATCCCAAGAAAGCAAAAAATCAATAAATAATAGCTGATGAACAAGATATTACATTCAAAGAAGAAGATGACTTTTAAGTTATTTGTAAGTTTTTAGACATGTTTCAAAATTGTGATATTTTGAAGTATTTGATATATTGATGTTTGTGATGTATGTTGAGTTGCTTTTTATTAAAAGGATGTATGACTCGAAGATCGTACAGTCGTACTACACACACTCTTTTAAGAAAAGAAAGGAACATGAGTTCCGGGCATAAGACCGATATAAGCACAAATACCGCCAACATGTCTGGCCAGTAACAAAATAAATATGATAAAAGTACATAGAAAGAACCAGCCAGACCAAATATATAACGAAACAAAGATGGCAAGACATATATACCAATAATGCATCACCATGAGGATGAGATATGACTATGCAGAGATCTGAACTAAATACGGGCACATCTACGGAACCAATTAATAATTTCAGAGCAAGAACCGGGGGGATTAATTTATAATCCCAATTTAGAGCAGCCAAAATCATCTCGTTGTTTGCACCAAATTCGCTATCATTACAGCGGACCAGCTCATCATCCACAAGCATATAATAAAGTTCCTGTTCATCTATATCATTGTCAAAGACCCATTTGGAGAAAATATTCCCTCTCCTGTGGAAAAAAAACCAATTTCCCTAGAGACCAAGTTCCAGATTTAACACAACAGACCTACAACAAACCCATAGCCTGCTTGTCAATGATATCTTGAGCGATGTGCTCAGCACTAGAAGGGTCTGATTAGAGACCCTTGACAAATTTCAATTCCAGACTAGAAGACTCAAGGCAAAGAGGCTAGGGAGGTTGGAACCGGCATTGCAGGTGGCGACACAACAAGGGTGGCCACTGGCTAGGGCGGCGGAGACACACATGCATGGGGACTAACTGGAATGTCGGAGGGAAGTGGACCGGGGGAGGAGGGGAAGGGCAGGACAGGGCAGGAGAAACAGGACATGCAGAGTGGGGGACTTTGATCTGCCAATGTCTAGTCGAGGGCTTAAGGAGGGATTGTTGAGTGGAAAGTTATCAGGATCATCCGTGGAATGGGGACAAGAGGTAAAAGTATGTCCAATAGAAAGACGATGATCACAAATTGGCGGCCTCTACTGGTACGGTACATCAATGAAGACGATCCTATCTTCGGCAAGGAAAATCAGAATACGAGTACACAACTAGAATACTTTAAAATGGGGACGGAGCATGGAGTCGGTCGGAGTCGGCTCCGTCTCCTTTTTGGAGTCGGTTGGGGATGACATAATATTTTATTGAACTTTGCGTCGGCTAGAGTCGACCTGTAACGGCTAGAGACGGCTAGCGTCGGCTATTTAATTATTTTCTCAATCTACTTCTTATATACACCTATTTCATTTGAAAAAATGAAAAACAATACTAAAATGGCCAAAAAAATAAAATTGACATTTATGATTATTAATATTCACCCAATGACGGGTCGTGATAGGTTAGATTGGTATTTTCGATAATATATGTTCGTGTAATTCGAAAAGTTATCGTTGTTGAAAATCTAACTCGCACGACCAATCGATGCAACTTTTAGTCGATCCGCTATACAAATTCGATAAAGGTGGTTATATATAACATTTTAAAGAATTAAAATAAATTTTTAAACCGTTAGGTAATTAATTATGAATTTTTAAATGTATTTGGTATAATAAAATTATTTAAAATAAAATATGCGGCGTAAAAATAAATTCTTTGGATCTTATGTCGATCTAAGGTATTTTGGAGATGTTTCCAGAATATTGTTAAAAAATACACGAATCTGGGGTGTCGATCTTGAATTTCAAATTTATGGCCGTTCGTGGACTTTCGAACAAAAAACCCTTCGTTCGAAAGCCAAACGACCTTCAAACGAGACCAAATTTGAACCAGGGATGCTTTGTAGTGTTTTAATAGAATCCGTACGGTTGGATTCGCAAAAGAATCATCGCCTACAAAATTATCCTAGAAATATGTCATTGTCTAGGAGTTAGCTATAACACTTATAATATAAGTGTTATAGCTAACTCCTACAAAATGACATATTTCTGGGATAATTTTATTTTCAATGATTCTTTTGCGAATCCAACCGTACGGATTCGATTAAAACACTACAAATCATCGTTGGTTCAAATTTGGTCTCGTTTAAAGGTCGTTCGGCCATCGAACGAAGGTTTTTTGTCCAAAAGTCCACGAACAGTCATAAATTTGAAATTCAAGATCGATACCCCAGATTCGTTTATTTTTTAACCATATTTTGGAAACATCTCCAAAATACCTTAGATTGACATAAAATCCAAAGTATTTATTTTTACGCCGCATAATTTATTTTATATAATTTTATTATACCAAATACATTTAAAAATTCATAATTGATTACCCAACGGTTTAAAAAATTATTTTAATTCTTTAAAATGTTACATATAACCACCTTTATCGAATTTGTATAGTGGATCGACTAAATGTTGCATCGATTGGTCGTGCGAGTTAGATTTTCAACAACGATAACTTTTCGAATTACACGAACATATATCATCGAAAATACCAATCTAACCTATCACGACCCCGTCATTGAGTGAATATTAATAATCATAAATGTCAATTTTATTTTATTTTATAATGTAGTAGTGTTTTTTATTTTTTTAAACGAAATAGTTGTAAAAAAAGAATTTAAAAAATATATATATATGGCCGATGCAAGCCGACGCCCTACGGGCCGATGCAGGCCGACGCCAGCCGACGCCATGTCGCGTATACAGGTTTTAGCCGAACCCTTCTTCCTCACTTTCTTTGCTCACCTAAAAAAATCGATTTTTACTCTTCCCCATCACCGATTTTTACCCTCTCCAGCCGTCACCCTCCGTCGTTGTCGCCGTAGACGCCTAGAACTCCCCGGAACTCGCCGAAATCTCTTCTTCTTCTTGAATTTGGTAATTTTCTAAACCCTAATTTCAAATTAAATTGTTTAATTAGGTTTAAATGTACATTATTGTGATGATAATTGGGTGTAGGCATTGCTAATTTAGTGTATTAGGTTATTTTTAATTAGTATGAAATCGTTGAATTTGAAAGTGTGAATTGGGAATAATTGGGGTGTAGGTATTTAGAATATGAAAGTGTGAATTGGGAATTGGGAATTTGAAAGTTTGAAAGTGTGAATTTGAAAATGTGAAAGTGTGAATTGGGAATAATTGGATGTAGGTATTTTAGTCTATCTCTAGTTAATATAAATAATTTAAACGAAAGTAAGACAGCAACAAAGCCTTTAGTCCCAAAAGGCTTTGATTGATTAGTAAATACGATAATAATCACATAAAACTTCAGATGCAAAGTATATATGCGTATAGGAATAGAAAAGAAATGCTGTCGAAATTTCTAATATATATATGTTTTTAAATTAGGAAAAATGTTCAACTATTTTCTCGACCGTACCTGGATGTATGAAAGTCGAACAGGAACGAAAGGTTCTACGAAAAAACATTTTAAGGATGGTGTACATGAATTTGTTAAATTCGCTAAAGCTAATAATGAAGAAGGCGGCACACAAATTCGTTGTCCGTGTCGTAAATGTCGACATTTGCATTATCGAGAACCAGATTTAGTTATTGTACATTTGTGTAAATCCGGTTTTGTGCCAAACTATTATTTCTGGGATCATCATGGAGAAAAAATTGGTGCATCTAATTCTATAGTGCTCGAGGTTGAGGTGAATAACAATAATGTTACGACGAATCCAATAGCAGATATGGTGGAAAATGCAGCACGGTCAATGTTCCCTACTGTTCAAGTTAATGATGTAAATATCGAAGAAGAACCGATCGAGGGGGTGAAAAGAATTTATGATTTACTGGATTTTGCGAAAAGACCGTTGTGGGAAGGTTGTAGTAGCGGAACAGAATTGTCAGTTACTGACGAATACATTACTATGAAATCAAAATTCAATTTTACAGAAGCTGGATTTATAGCAGTTGTACAAGCTACAAAACGACATATGCCACCCAATAATCTAATGTGCGATAGTCATTATAAAGTGAAAAAACTAATGTCTGCTTTCGGTTTGCCCTACCAGAAGATAGATACATGTATAAAAGATTGTATGTTGTATTGGAAAGATGACATTAATCTTAAGAAATGCAGAATATGTAATGTGGAAAGATACAAACAAAGAAAAAAAGAAGGAAAGGAAGTTCCATACAAGAGAATGCATTATTTACCCATCACTCTCAGACTTCAAAGGTTATATGCGTCGTCTGCGACAGCATCACATATGAGATGGTATAGTGTGAGAACGCAGGAAAAGGGGGCTTTGATACATCCATCGAACGGAGAAGCATGTAAACATTTCGATAAGACTTATCCTGCGTTTGCCGCAGAGAGTCGTAATGTGAGACTTGGTTTATGTACAGATGGATTTTCACCATTCTCTCAATTTGGTAGTAAATATTCGTCTTGGCCTATTATCGTCACACCTTATAATTTACCTCCATGGATGTGTATGAAAACTCCATATATGTTTCTTACGATTGTCGTCCCTGGTCCTGATGATCCGACACATGAAATCGATGTTTATCTACAGCCATTAATCGAAGAGTTGAAAACATTATGGTATGAAAGGGTGGATACATACGACGTATCGAAAAAAAAAAGAATTTTTGTATGTTTGCATCTTTGTTATGGACTATTGGTGATTTTCCATCTTACGCAATGCTTTCAGGCTGGAATACGGCCGGTCGTCTGGCTTGTCCTTACTGCATGGAAGATACACAGGCATTTTCATTATCGCATGGAAGGAAAATTTCATGGTTTGATTATCATCGATGTTTTCTCCATGTTAATCATACTTTTAGAAGAGATAAGAAAAACTTTGTAGTAAATAGAGCAGAGCACAGACAACGACCAACGACTTTATCAGGTGAAAAATTATATGAACTAGTTAAAGAATATCCGAAGATACATGAAACTGGAGTACAGATTGAAATTCCAGGTAAATCGAACTGGCATAATTGGTGCAAACAACGTATATTTTGGGAGTTACCTTATTGGAAGCATCTCTTACTACGACATAATATTGATGTGATGCACAATGAGAAAAACGTGTTTGATAATGTGTTTAATACAGTTTTGAATGTCAAGGATAAAACTAAGGATGATCTCAATTCAAGACATGATATAGAACAATATTGTAAACATCCCGAACTTCATATAAACCCTAATGACAGTAAAAAAAACCCAAAGCATGCTATGAGCTAGACAACAATCAAGTAAAACTTGTGTTGAAGTGGATTGAAGGGCTGAGATGTCCTGATGGCATTTCTTCAAATCTCCGTAGATGTGTTGACTTAAAAAACAATAAATTGAGTGGGATGAAAAGTCACGATTGCCATGTCATGATGGAAAATTTCTTACCCGTTGTTTTCAAAGAACCATTGCCCGTAAAAGTATGGAGTGCTATAACAGAATTAAATCTGTTTTATAAAGAGCTTTGTTCGACCACGTTAAAAGTTGAGCGTATTCGTAAACTTGAAAATGACATCCCTATACTGCTCTGCAAACTTGAGAAAATATTTCCTCCAGGATTATTTAATGTAATGGAGCATTTACCTGTTCATCCTCCATATGAAGCACTTCTTCGAGGTCCTGTACAATATGGATAGATGTATCCATTCGAGAGGTAATTATGAATATTTGAAATAATAATTAAAATTTGAATTTGATGTAAGTAAATTTTAATCGAATAAATTTTGTAATAGGTACTTGAATCATCTCAAAAAAAAAGTTAGACAAAAAGCACGAGTTGAAGGTTCGATTTGCAAATCATATATCGAAGAAGAAGCTTCATTCTTTTTCTCTCACTATTTCAGTGACCATGTGAACTTATCATTTGCAAGTGTTTCGCGTAATGATGAAGCCGTTGAACAAGATTGTTCTGAATCAATGTTTTCTATTTTTAGATAGAATGGCCGAGCTGCTGGAAAATGTGTGGAAATATGGTTAGACGATAGAGATTACCATATAGCACACACATACGTTCTTCTTAATTGTGCTGAAGTTGCACCATTTATTAGGTAAATATTGAATGATAATTCTCTATAATAGTACATATTTGCATTATTTACGAGTTACCCAATTTAAATTGAATTTGCACTTAATATACGTATACATTTATTTGCAGTATTTACGAATCAGAACATCCACTTGGCGATCTCAGCAAAGAATTTGCTAACTGGTTTACTAAATACGTTTATGATCAAAGTAATTGTGTCGGTGATGAAGGATTGAAACGTCTTGCGATAGGACCAAAAAGAAATGTCAACACTTATCCAATATTCTTCGTGAATGGATTTAAATTCAACACCAAGGAATACAGTGCTGAAAAAATGACTTATAACAGCGGTGTATTTGTCAAAGTGACTGATGATCCAGATGAACATATAAAAGAATTTTACGGTGTCTTAACATAGGTTTTGGAATTGACATATTCTATCCAATCTGCAGAAAAAGTATTTTTATTCAGATGCAGTTGGTTTAGCAATGTTCCAGGCTCTGGTATCAACGTGCACAAAGACTATAAACTTATTGAAATAAACCATAACTCACGTTACTCAAAGTATGATCCTTTCGTGTTAGCCAAACAAGCATTACAGGTTTATTTTGCTCCCTATCCATCACTAAAACAAGATAAAGCAGACTGGTCAGCTGTTTTTAAAACAAAGGCAAGATTTACGCTTGATGGAAATAATATTCCAGACGAAGCAGCTTATCAAGCAGTCTTGAGCCAAATAATGAATTAATAATAACTGATGATCATGCTGATATAGGGCCTTTGAATGATGAATCAAATATTCTAATAGAAGCATTTGAGACTTTAGAGGGAAATGACGATATAGAGTGCGTGACCGAGTCAGAGTCAGAAAACGACGAAGATTGATTATTAATTAGTGATGATGTAATGTATATAAGATGGAAATTTGTATCGTTTGTTGTATTATGTCAATTCAAGAACCTATGTTAATGTAATGAAAATTCGTATCATTTGTTGTATTATTCTTTTATTATTCTGCTATGAGCTATGTGTATGTGATTATTAATCAGGCATGTTTTCTAATTATGAAATGATATATGTTTTTTTCATTATATGAAATGATATATATATATATATATGCATGTTTCTAGCAGATATTATGTCACACAGCAGGCGGTCCCAAGGTTCACGAGGCCATGATCATGGCGAGGGTAGTAGTGGTATGGCCGATAATCGCCAGAGAGCATACCTAGTGCCGAAGACCGATGGAGGGTAAGTATTTAATTTACTGCAACTTCATTATATTATTTATTGCATGCTACTAGTATATTTATGATTTAGTAACTGACAATATCAAAATGTATTCAGGGGTTTTGATTTACAGCCATCCGAGCCCATTCTAGATGTGTCTCGATACAGCTACCGTAGTAGGATGACGGACTTGTAGGAGCACTGGGATATTATCCCACTTTATATCAAAGATGCCATATGGGATGACCTCCAGGTAAGTATAAAATTCTAATTAATTTGAGATTGACATATTTGATCTTTGAAAATTAATATGCAATTTATATAATTCATTTAAATTTCAACGTGCAGGCGTCCTTTATTGTGGATCCCGAAGATCTCGGGACGTTCAGGACGCACTGGGAGAGGAAGATGAGGAAAAACTATAGAGGTACGCTCTCCAAGATAAAAGGGGCCGGTAAAAAGCCAAACTGGATGAGTGAAAATCTGTATGTACGGTTTCTGCAATATTGGGAAAGCGAAGACGCGAAGGTAAATTTTCTACTTTCATATGTCTATAATTATAATTCGTTTAAATATTTATATAATAGTTAAATTATACAGGCGGTAGCATCGAGGAACTCCGTAAACAGGCTTAGGAATCCTACAACACACCACGGTGGATCCAAGTCTTTTCAGCAATATAGAGAAGAAATGGTAAATATAAAAATTGTTATTTGTAATTTACTTATATACATTCTTTAATCATATTTAATTTCAGACGAGGGAGAGTGGTGGTGTTGCACCGTCTCATTTGGACGTCTTCACCCGAACACACGCCATCGAGCATACAGATGAACATGGCAACGTAACATATGAATGGTAAGACGCCAAATCAACGAATATCCGGGTATAAAGACTATAAATTTTTCCTCTTATTTAACAATACATTAAATTGAATATTCATCTTCTCAAAATTATATTTCTAAACACAGGAGAGATGCGATCAGGAGATTGCTCGCGTGCTTGCAGAGTCTGGTAGGGAGCAGTTGACCGTTGAGGAGACAGACAGGATATTCGCTCATATTACCGACCCCCCGACCAGAAATAGACGGTATGGATATGGCAATCAAGCGGTAATATTTATTGAATTTAATTAATTCATTAACCAGTTTATAAATTTTATTGAATATTACGTATAAACTATAACTATGAATTTATTAATATACAGCCGCGACGCAAGCCGCTTACAATAAGCAACAGGCTGAAGAAACAATAGCGGCCCTGCAAGCACAAGTCACCGAGTTGAATAATTGGAGGAAGACTGGATTGAAGCAGCAACTAGACGAGGCGATTGCTGCTTACTTGGCAGAGCATGGGACGAATATGCCGCCATCACAGGGATCTGGCGCTGATGATGGTTGGGGTGAGTGGTAGCATGTTTTTATATATGTTTTTTGATGAACTTTTGGTTGAATTTTGTAAATATTATGGATATTTGTGATGATGAATGTTTGGAGATGTATGGACGTTTGGAGATGTATATTGATGTTTTGTGGTTCTTAGTTGGACATATTTTTGATGTATATTGTTGTTTGGTGTAGTATATTCGTGGAATATATATGATTGTGTGGATGGATGGAAGAAAAGGGTGCTGGAAATACAGAAAATTTTTACCTAGATTGGAGTCGGCTAGCGTCGGCCTATTGGTCACCCATTTTTTTTACATGTGGACTATGTTTAGCGTCGGCCGGAGTCGGCTAGCCGACTCTAGCCGACGCTAAATTAGGGGACGGAGCCGTCCCTTTTGCCATCGCCATTTCACTTGGCGACGACCTGTTTAGCGTCGGCCTTTAGCGACGGCTCGAGTCGGCCGGAGTTGGCCGTAGTCGGCTATAAGCCGACGCTAAACAGAATTATCCTTGTAGTGGTAGGTAATTGCCTGAAGGGAGTAATTTCAATAAAAGCTTTGGTGAAACGGAGCAACTTTCTATGCTCGGTGGAAATGTCCAAACAAATTAGTTGATCTATGTGATTGACAATCCAATTAACCCCCTCAAGCGATTGGAAAACCGAGGGGATATTAGAAAAATACGCCCAGACGGAAATTGATAAAATCTACTCAGGGGCGAGGTCAACAAATGGATTCCATTGGGTTATGATAAATACTACACCTTCAATAATAATAGGGTTCGATTCCAATACATGTGATCTCTTAAGAGAGTTGGAAATTTAAAAAAGTATATCAAATTATCACACTTGACATTAACCGAACCATACAAATGCCCCAACCTAAGGACGTGTTTTTTCACAATAGAGTAATAGGGAGCCTCATCTAAAAAGAAACCAACTACGAAACTGACTAGATAGTCTTTCACAAATGCAATACTAGCGTCAATTATTTCCTTAGAGGGGCTGGACAGGATTGTCCGAAAATTCAACAGTTTATTGCTTAGGAACAAAGGAACCTGCATTTGCAGGCCTCTTCTTAAACAGAGAATACCAACCACAAACAAGCTTGGAAAGATCAACATCACCAACGTAACGAGGGAAATTCTCAACACAAAATGAGGAGGCAACTATGATGACCCGCCCTTCTTGACTCTCGAAAATCAACACAAAATACTCAACAGTATGATATGTCGACGATCGAACGCCGGAAAAGACAGATTGTAGAGGAGTAAGAAAGTGGATAGAAGAAGAAAGAACCAAACAAAATCAGAATCTCACAATCACAGAGGAATAAAATATAATAGATAATAACAGCACTTTACACAAAGGAAAAATATATCTGTTTTATACAATACATCATCAGAGTATATCATAAGTGAACAACAATTACCAGCTTGGCAGTTATAACAGCCTGCCTCACAACTTGCTGATAATTTCAAACAACTATAGCAGCAGAATAAACAAGTACGAATAATATGTCTCGTACTCCAGCTCCTCTCCTGAGCTCCAAAGTATCCAATCCTGAACCTGAAATGCTCGGTCTGACCCGAGCATTATAATAAAATAACACCCGAGTCAGTCTGGAATACCAGCGTAAGAGAAATACATCCAAACTGATTATTAAAGTTTCAAAAATCCTTTGAAATCAAAAGCATCTTGTAAGACCACGCCACAAATAAACATGTCGGGTTTTTACCTTACGATAGCCAAAACACTTTCTTATCAAATCCTCTGATATTATAATAGTGTCTATATACAAATACTTATTCAAATAGCTGAAATTGTTACATCTATTAAATTCCAGCATACTAGCCACAATCGTGGGTAATACAAACAAATACCGTACAAGACACGTAGGGAGAATGGATTTCCATCAATGACTAGGCACTGGGGTACCACCTGTCACAGTACCTGGTCTAGATCAGCGTACCGAGGATTACTCCCAATCCCCTGCAACACAAGACTGGAACCATCCCTTACTGGATAATTCCGAATAAAATCACCCCACGGTTGTGATCAGCAACCGCACCACTAAGCCGAAATAAAAAGGGACATCTAGACAGGGATGACCTTACTCTCAAGTAGGTGCGACCCACGAAGCCTTGCTGCATAACCCCTGATTTTCAGTCATTCTCGGTTGATGAGGCTTGAGGCTAAGCATTACCTTTATAGATCATATCCCATAGAATGCCCATCGTCCACCTGACGATGTTCCGAAAGCATTCATCCATACAAGTCTGTCCCGGGTCCGAACGGAACCGAAGACACTATTCCTACCACATCCATTTTGGAAATATCCTCAGGATTAGTAGTGACTAGCCCTTGCACTTCCTGCTCCATCTTCGACTCCGAGCGCGTTTCACGAAACGTACAAACCGGATCGAAGTGGTTTTCGGAAAATAAATCCAGATCTCGGTCTCTTCGAAATGATCAACGCATTTGTCCAATATTGATAGTCGGTAATTTAACTATCAGTTCACATTCACAAGCAACCATCACACAATAAATAATTTCACACATTATTTATTTGTCTCAAATATCTTACAAGATATATTTCTATTTTCAACTCCCCTTGAAAACAGTTTTTCAAAACATCTTCCTTAACAGAATAAATTTCCCAATATTTATTTCCCACTGGAAACAACCAAGTCCCAAAACATTTAGGTTTTAAAATAATTAAAATACTTATTTCTGAAATATATTCTAAAATATGTAAATTTACTACTAGTTATTTACTCAAAAATAAGGTTTCAAATATTTAAAGTAAAACTACTTGATAGATATAAACTTGTTTAAAATAAGGTTTAGTTAAATGAATCTAAAAGATGGAGTTTAAAAGAATTAACACAAGGTTTTCAAATAACTTAAATCAACTATACTTTTAAATAAGTCCATATATAAAAATAATTACTAATAAGGTTCTTAAATAATTACTATCATACTGAATTTATTAATTATTAACTTAAAATAATAATTTCAAGAAAACACTTTTGAAACAAGTTTAAACTTTACCTTTTATTTAAAAACAATCTGTTTAAAAATACGAACTTGGTTTCCCAGGGAAACACACTTCCATTCAAACAACCCAGAACTTTCCTTATAAATCCAGCCCAATCCATTACCACCCAAATTTATGTTTAAATAACATAAATTTCCTTTCCATGCTTAAAATAACTTCTTTCGAAGTTTAACCACATTTTCCATTTCTGGAAATTCACTTTCAAAGGATAGGTTTAAAATATTTTTAAATAAAACTATTGGAATTTATCAAATGGAAATAATACTTAAGAATTACTTAATAAAATTCCAATGGTTTAAAATATTTTTAAACCGCTAATTTATATTTGAAAAGCTTCTTTGAAATCATATTAAATTCCTAGGAAAACATTACCAAATAACACCATCGTTATTTAAAACAATTTATAACTTCTTATATAAGTTCTCACTAGAAACCCATACTTTCACATTTATCAACTGATAAATTTTCCATTTTAATTTATAAGTCCAAATTTACCAATTTCATTCTTCATCCAAACCAAATTCCAAATTTATTTCTTTAGAATCCTTTATTTAACAATTTCTTGTATTTCTTTAAAGGCCCAATTAAATTCATTTATAATTAAATTCCTGGGTTTATACTTATCCAATAATATCACAGTACAATTGAATTCCAGAGTTATCTATCACAATTTATAAATAGATTGCATCATCAATTATAAAAATAATTACTAAAGTGTGAGGAATCTAGTTGGATCCCTCCAACCTGTTTTCCCTGCATCCACAGATATTAGCACAACAAATATATAAATATCATTTCAGACTGATAACATTTATATTCAACCAATCACACAGATATTTAAATATTAACTATTTAAATTGGCTAGCATCCAGATGTGAGTGAGATTAACTCACCTTGAGTTTCGGCGAGCGATTTAAATTTTAAATTAAACCGAACTGCGTTCGATTTAACCTAAAATTTTTACTTGCTCTGAATAATTCCAGGATTACTCCACTGCGTAGTACACGTCTCTGCGATCCCAGCGCCACCAAAATCGTCGAAATCTGCTTACGTATGTGAGAGATATGAATTTTTATAGTTTTGAATCTCAAATTTAAAATAAATTTCCTTTTAATTATATTATACCAACAGAAACAAATCATGGCCGCACGTTCATAACAAGAAATCGTGGCCGCTCCCCTGTTCTTCCCCAACATGCCCGTCTCCAGGTTGAAGCCGCACCCATCATCTCCAACTAGGGTTAGAAACTGCTCACCCTCTACTCGACCACACGATGATCGGTCGACGCCATCACGAAGTCCACGGCTTGCTCCACCTTTGGCCCAAGCACGGCGAAATCCGGTCGCCATCCTCTTGCGTGATACGCATGCGAACGCCTAATCTTCATGGCCCAACCGCGGTCACCATGCAGCTCCGATTTCGATCTCCGCCGTTGGATGGGTAGATGTCGAGGTGCTCTTCGACTTTCATGTAGGAGAAAATTGCTAAAACTTGATGGATGGTGGTAGATTTGAGGTGGAAGTCGATTAAATTTCGGCCATTGAATAGTTTCTGCAGCGGCCACGAAAATAGACCAGGGTTTCCTCTTGCGCGTGAATATATATATATGTATACCCAATTAATTAAATATTAAATGCAATTAAAACAAGCTTTTACAAACGGACTCCAAATCCGACGTGCCGCTAGGCGTTCATAAGGTTTTACCCGCATTCTGAACACAATGGAACGTGTTTCGGAAGCTAATTCAGTCATATGCATGAGTTACGGAAATAATCAATCAATTTTAAATTAAATCGATTAAAACAATTTCTATGCGTTTTGAGCTGCCACGGTCAAACGACAACTCCGATTGCTACGAAAATTGAAATCAGATAATAACCAACTATTACGGATCCAATGGAACTAGTTTCATCGAATTCCGAGATTATGCCCCGGAAGGCTATTTTAACTCGTCGATTAAATCAAGCGGTTTATTAAATTGTCGAAAACGCTTAAAATTTCACTTTTAAAATTTTACTGACTTAATAATAAATCATATAAAATTTATATTCACATTAGAAATCATTCTGATCAATTTTGAATCAAAATCTGATTATTTCAATTATTATATTATTTAATTCCATTATTAAATTATTATAAAATTACAAATTTAATTTATTGACTTTTGATCCCATCCAAAAGACTAACATCATTATTTAAATCTTATTAAACTTAAAATAAATTTTAGAAACCATTTCTATAACTATTTATATCCAGATTCACCAATTATCCCGATTCCAATATTTAATTATTATTCCAAATTCAATTGAATTAAATTATGAAAATTTTACTAATTTTATGGATTTAACTTAAATCTTCTGATCCAAAGTCAATTAACATTTCCTATTCAACATTTAAAATGAATTAAATGTTCATAATATAACGACCAAAATCCGGGTCGTTATAGCAATAATATTGGTTTCAGGAATTACCTTTTATTTCATAGAAGCAGATGAAGTCAGTAGCCTATCAGTTGAATTAGCATAGGAACTTTCCACCAAACCAGTCGTAACATCAACAACATCAGGAGGTTTTTGAACAACGGATGGCATAGAAGCATTCACCATGGTAGCAGCAAACAGACGAGGACTAGCAATAGCCACACCTGGAGCTTGGAAAATCCCAGCAATAGGAGGCCCAGGCTCGGAATCAATGCCCTGCACAATCCAATGACTCTGAAACCTAGAATACCTAGATGGGGAGGCGTGCAGAGGAGGGAAGCTGGAGAGATCGAAAGCAACCATAATATCTACATTCATTATCTTAATATATACACTAGCTCATTTGATTTGTAAATACTCTTCTTTTCTAAGTTTTAAATACATATTCAGATTTGAAGCTTGAGAATAAAGATGTGAATAAGGATTATGTGCACATTGATGATCGCTCATAGTGCACTTTATATCACATATATTACCATTTGGCAGATAGAGTTTCCATGGTGTAATGTATCTTTCATCTGTGAAATTACCAGGTATTGTATTTTAGCACTATGGTTATATTAAAATTTTACTAAAAAGCTAATATTGTGATAGTCTTCTTGTGTAGATATGAAAGCTTCAGATATCAGCTAAATTAGATGATGGTGGTGCACCTGTAAACTAACATTAGTTTCCCCCTCATGATATCTTTTATTTATATCGTATAATTCAGTCATTTTTAACATTTGAACTATTTATTGAGTTTTTGAATTTGAGATTTTCACTTCTCGTGAATTTAATGCTTTTGATAGTAGTTTCCAACAGTTAAATGTCATGCTATTATTATGATTTAGAATTAGGATCCGTATAACAGTGGTGAGTTATATATAAATTGGTTGACCAGCTGTATATCATGTTTCTTACCCATGTATACTTTTACAAGTTCAAGGAATATAATCAACAGAAAACATGAAATTAATGGCTTTCTTAGAGTAGCCTTACTTGGTATCTCTTAATGTGGGGGCCACAATAAAGTGTAGCCTTACTCAGTTTTAGTTTTTAACTGTGTGCATACCATATTATACTTATGAATATTTTTTATTAGAGTTGTGAATATTGAATTATATTTAGCTTTTTGCATGAAGTGTTTACAAGATTAACAGCTTAAATGGTTCCCCAATATGGCAGCAATTTGAGCATAATTTGCAACTCATCCTATCAAGATCATCGTCGTAATGGCAGCTTAGAATACAAAAGGTAAAACTTCAGCTATGCACATATTCTCATATCATGACTATTTTTTCAACATGAAGACTGTAGGATTTGGATTTTTATTAGTATGTTATGTTTATATACTCATATACTTGATATTTTGATTCTACTGACTTATAGCAGGTAGAAAAACATTTGCCGTGCATGCGGCATATGTATGTTTTTGTGTGTGTGTATGTATATATATTATTTTTCATACTTAATTTCATACAAACAAAGTAATTAGTCTTCGTTTTGATTTAAAATCTATGGCATTAACACCTTTCACACCAGCGCAAGATATGAACTCAATCCTTTCATTCGTTAACCATATTTTTTGTGATACAAGAAGGCTACTACTGTATAGAACAAGTCGAACATAATTTGATTGGACCATTGCTAGCTTGCATGATTGCATAATCCTAGAATAGTTGTCTAGGTTAACATTGTTTCCTAGATTATGTAGCAATATTATTCACAATAACAACAAAGTTCAGACTGCGGTTACAAATGAAAATTTCTATAATATATAATCTTTATACGAGATGGCAGGTCACAGTAACTGTAGATTAAATATACATATATTACTCTATATATCACCTGTCAATCGTTTCTTCACTTTTAATAACCATTTTTATATCCAAGTTGCTATAGTGAGCTTTTTTTGGGTATATATCTTAGGTATTTACTCCGTCGAATATATGTTTTAGTATCAGCCCTATTATTGTTGCCCTTTATGGCTTTTCATTGCTTCAATTTGTGTAGTTTCAGGTATCATCATTATGCAAAAGCACGAGAGGTGGTTTTAATGACATCTTTAATAGTATAGTATAGATAGTGAGATCCAAAAGGCAGCTGTACTTGCCATCGTACTGATTGCATGCTTTTAAGGAGACTGCTCAAATTTCAGGACACTTTACGATGCCGACGTGCTAGAAGAGAAGCAGATGCTGCTATATAAGCATTTTTAAGAAAGATTACAGAAGCAACAGTTGTTTGTTAGCTACAACCAAGGGTATTACTTGAGGTCTTTGTAATGAACCTAATGAACCAGAAAATGTGGTTAGTGCTTTATTCTTCCTTATTATCGTACGTGATGTTAATGGGATTCACTTGTTTTCTCCTTTCTTCTACTGTTTTACCGATTACATGTAGGTTCCAATTTTGAACCCATAGGCGTCGTCACGCTTTGTTTTTTATTCTATCAATCAGAATTCTTTTTACCAAATTTATAACTACCGAACTTGCAACTTTGTCTGATGCAACAACACTTGAAGTAGCAGCACCTGAATAATTGGTTAGTTTCATTTTCGTTACGTTTTATTTTAACTAATAGCGGTTTAATTATTTTCCATGGAATTTGTTTTCATGCTGCCTCCTTTGCTGTTTGAGTTGTTACATATACATTTATTACTTGAATTTATGTAATTATTTTATTAACTATAAATTTAAACTCGGCTAATTTGTTAACTAAAATTTAAGTTAACTATTTATTAACTTGATTTTAAACTGTTTTATTTATTAAATTTAACTAAAATTTAAACCTAATTATTTTATTAACTTAAATATAAAATTAATTTACTCTAAACCGCTTTAAAATAACTAATAGTTAAACCACTTTCAAACGTTAAACAAAATGAAGCTCCAAAAAAAAATTTAACCGATGAAACGGTTAATCACGGTTAAGTTTAATCGGTTCGGTCGGTATGGCGACTAATTTTAACCGATGAAACGGTTAACCGAACCGTTAATTTTTACTGGTTAACCGTTCAAATTAGCCGATCAGTTCGGTTAATCGACTGTGCCCACCCCTAGCAGCAACTAGAGCAACTTGCACACAAAATGGCTACGAGAGAAAGGATCTAAAAATTGGATATTTATTTTATTTTCTTCTTCGCGTAGGCTAGTTGTGTTTATGAATGAGCTTCAATTTTTAATGCAAAACACTATCTCATGGTGTAGCTATACTTTCCAACACTGAATGAAATAGCGATTATTGACTAGAAGACATGAATTATCATCAAGCTTATTTTTCGCTCATCTTATGGAACAACTTACGCTCTATCTCTAAGTGTGCAAATATTACTTGTTAAATAATATTGGCATTCGCACCTTTTGCATAATTACTTAACTCTTTTGTAGATTTGCACCCTAATTATTTCCTTTACTTTGCTATATAGGTACATAAAACATTCCTTTGATATATGGAAGATTGCTAGCTAACGTTGCTAATAAAATGTATGTTTTTATGCATTTGAATGTGTACGCTATTATGAAGTATATTTTGTTATATATGTTATAAATCCGATCTTGTTTTAATTGTGCAAATGTATATTGAATTTGGATGTGCGGGAAAGCACTAATCGCGCAAAGGTGGTGCTATCGAAAATTCATGAAATCCGATAAGTTCATAAAAATCAACAAAGTTTATAAGAATTAACTAAGTTAACAAAGTTTTAAAAAAACTAAATAATTTTCTAAAAATTAACTAAGTTTTATAAAATTAAATTAATATCTAAATACTAATACAATTTTATAAAATTTAAATAAATTTATGAAAACTAACTAAGTATAAAAATTTAACTAAGATAACCAAGTTATATAAAAAATAATTAAAATTAAAAAAATTTCTTAATTTATAAAAATTAACTAATTTTTATAAAAGTTAACTATGTTATCAAGTTTTATACAAATTTAGTTAGATTAACTAAAAGTTTATAAAAATTAACTAATTCTTATAAAATTTAACAAAGTTATATAAAAATTAACTAAAATTATTTAACTAATTTATAAACTAAGTCTTATAAATATTCAACTAAGTTAATCAAGTGAGTTTTATAAAAATTAATTAAAGGATATAAAATTTAATAACTAAGTTAATTGAGTTTTATAAAAATCAAATTTTTTTTAATTAAATTGAATAAAGTTTATGAAATTAATTTAGTTTTATAAACATCATGTTCTCTATTTTGAAATCTTTGTTAAATTGTTAAAAAAATTGACTAAGTTTTATAAAAATTATCTAATTTTTATAAAAATTAACTAAGTTAATTAAGTTTTATAAGAATTAATTAAGTTTATAAAAATTATCTAAATTTAAAAGAAGAATAATAATACAATTAATAATAATAGTAGTGGTAATAAAATAATATTATAATAATAATAAAATAATAATAATAATAAATTAACTAAGTTTAAAATAAGTAACTAAGTTAATTAAATTTTATAATAATTAAATAAGCCAACTACTTTTTTAAAATTAAATAAGTTTATAAAATTTAATTAAGTTTTATAAAAATTAGTTTTATAAAAATCACGTTCTCTATTTGTTTATTCAAATTTCATATAAATTAATTAAGTTCCATATAAATTAGTGAAATTTATATAATTAAGTTTCACACACACACACATGTATGTATGTATAGTTATAATTGCTAATTGTTGAATTTCTTTTTCATGGGCAATTACCCATCTATGGTGCATACAAATGACAACATGCTGCGGTATATTAGCGATTTGAAGTTCTTTTAAAGTAACAACTTTTTTGGTTTGCACATTTATTCGTCATGTGTAGTATGATCTTTTATCACTTGTATTTTTACACTTTTAAATGTTCATTAAATATTACGACATATTATGCATTATTCTATGTGAATGTTGAATGGTTAGTATTTTTCGTTTAACGTGATCTATATGATTATGTGAAATGATATATTGTGTTTATGTAAATTTGTCAATTATAGTGTGATAATGGATATATAGGCACTTCAAAAATGATTTTTCAAATGATGTTAAAGGATTTGATAGCGTTTTTAAAACGCTATTAAAGCCAATAATGGCGTTTATAAAACGCTATCCATTTAATAATAGCGTTTTATGACCGTTGTGCACCAACATGTCATTATAAAAAAAGGGTTTTTTACAGCATTTTAAGAACGTCATTAATAAGAATTTTTATAGCATTTTGAAAACGCTATAAAAGACGTGTTTTTTATAGCGTTTCTTATATTGCAATAATAGGTCATTGACTTATTACAACTTTTTGATTTACGGCATTTATAAAAACGCAATAAAATCTTTTTATAGCGTTTTTTAAACGTTAATAAAGGGTCTTTTTGTTGTAGTGATACATGATTAATGAAGAATATGCAACTCATTTTATCTAACCTTGTAATTCAAACAAATATATAAAATATCAAATGCAACACCAACTGATTCACAATCAATTTGCGTCCGACACTATCAATAAAACTATTTTAAATAAATGTGTTGTGACCACCAAAGTTTTTTTGTACTTATAGCACACATCCATTAGTAAAATTTTGTTAAATAAAAAGTAAAATTTTTAGGCCATTAGATGCACATATGTGCGATTTGTGCTTATTATTAGTGGAAGTTTACTTATATATGGTGACAAATAACTACATAACTTTGGGATCTGTTATAGGTGTTATCAAATTTCAATGGCAAATACTCCCTCCATATTACATATGTGTAGTTATCACATTACAACATAGATGGATTCATAAACAACAATAAATGTATTTAAAATCATAAACAATGAAGAGTAAAAAGGGAGAAACTTTGAGCATGGTTGAAATTCTCCATTTAAATTGGCGCGAATAGTGAGTTATTTACCATTTCTTTCTTTTTTGTTTCTTCAGTTCTCCTTTTAATCTCAACAATTTAAAAAGGTGACATTGACTTTATCTGTATTGCTAAAATATTGAGGTTAGGATACTTGTTGGGAACTGTTCCTTAAATGGGTTGTGTACAAAAATTTAATAGTTGAGCATTTTGATTTCCCTTAGTAATTGACCCCGAAAGTAATCCAATTTCAAAAACAATTAACTGTGCACTTTTAATACAAGGTTATTGAGGAAAGTGATCCATATTGCATTGTCTTATATATGTGGTAAAGAAGTCAGATGAAAGTCAATTGAACAAGCATGTTTCACACATATTGCATTGTGTCTTATCTTTTTTTATAGATATGTGGTAGTAAGTAGCACATCTATTTTTTGATGTTTCCGTTTCATATCTTTTTATTGATGTTGATATTATTTCATATGATTCTGACACTTTTTATGCAATGAACAAACACACAACCTGAAGTGCCTCATAAGTAGCCATCCCAAGAAAGCAAAAAATCAATTAATAATAGTTGATGAACAAGATATTACATTCAAAGAAGAAGATGACTTTTAAGTTATTTGTAAGTTTTTAGACATGTTTCGAAATTGTGATATTTTGAAGTATTTGATATATTGATGTTTGTGATGTATGTTGAGTAGTTGTTTTTTATTAAAAGGATGTATGGCCCAAAGATCATACAGTCGTACTACACACACTCTTTTAAGAAAAGAAATGAACAGGAGTTCCGGGCATAAGACCGATATAAGTACAAATACTGTCAACGTGTCTGGTCAGTAGCAAAATAAATATTAGAAAAGTACATACAAAGAACCAACCAGACCAAATATATAATGATCCAAAGATGGTAAGACATATATATCGATAATGCAGCACCATAAGGATGAGATATGACTATGCAGAGATCTGAACTAAATACGGGCACATCTACAGAACCGATTAGTAATTTCAGAGCAATAACCAGGAGTGCGCCGGGGGGGGTGGAATTAATTTCTATTCCCAATTTAGAGCAGCGAAAATCATCTCGTTGTTTGCACCAAATTTGCCATCATTACATCGGACTAGCTCATCATCCACAAGCCTATAGCAAAGTTCCTGTTCATCTGTATCATCATCAAAGACCCATTTGGAGAAAATATTCCATCTCGTGTGGAAAAAAACCAATTTCCCTGTGTGACCAAGTTCCAGATTTAACACAACAGACCAGAGATGAACCCACGGCCCGCTTGACAATGATCTCTTGAGCGATGTGCTCAGCACTAGAAGGGTCTAATTAGAGAACCTTGACAAATTTCAGTTCCAAACTAGAAGACTCAAGGCTGTGAGTCATAGAGGCTAGGGAGGTTGGAACCGGCGTAGCAGGAGGCGACACAACAAGGGTGGCCAGTGGCGAGGGCGGAGGAGACACACATGCATGGGGACTAACTGGAATGTCGGAGGGAAGTGGACCAGGGGAGGAGGTGAAGGGCATGATAGGGCAGGAGAAGCAGGACGTGCAAAGTGGGGGACTTTGATTTGCCAACGTCTAGTCGAGGGCTTAGGAAGGGATTGTTGAGTGGAAAGTTATCAAGAACATCCGTGAAATGGGGACAAGAGGTAAAAGTATGGCCAATAGAAAGACAATGATCACAAATTGGCGGCCTCCACTGGTACTATACGTCAATGAAGACGATCATATCTTCGGCAAGGGAAATCGGAATACGAGTAGGTATTGCTTGAAGGGAGTAATTTCGATAAGAGCTTTAGTGAAACGGAGGAACTTTCTACGCTCGGTGGAAATGTCCCAACAAATTAGTTAATCTATGTGATTGACAATCCAATTAACCCCCTCAAGCGATCGGAAAACCGAGGAGATATTAGAAAAATACGCCCAGATGGAAATTGATAAAATCTGCTCAGGGGCGAGGTCAACAGATGGATTCCATTGGGTTACGATAAATACTACACCTTCAATAATAATAGGGTCCGATTCCAATACATGTGATCTCTTAAGAGGGTTGGAAAATTTGAAAAAGTATATCAAATTATCAAACCTGACATTAACTGAACCAAGCAAATGCCACAACCCAAGGACGTGTTTTTTCAAAATAGAGTAATAGGGAGCCTCATCTAAAAGGGAGCCTCATCTAAAATGAAACCAACTACGAAACCGACTAGATAGTCTTTCCAAAATGCAATACTAGCGACAATTATTTCCTTGGGGGGCTGGATAGGATTGTCTGAAAATTCAACAGTTTATTGCTGAGGAACAAAGGAACCTGCATTTGCAGGCCTCTTCTTAAACAGAGAAGACCAACCACAAACAAGCTTGGAAATATCAACATCACCAACGGGACGAGGGAAATTCTCAACACAAATCGAGGAGGCAACAATATTGGTTTCAGGAATTACTTTTTCTTTCATAGAAGCAGATGAAGTCGGTAGTCTATCAGTTGAATTAGCATTGGAACTTTCCACCAAAGCAGTCGTAACATCAACAACATTAGGCGGTTTTTGAACAATGGACAGCATAGAACCATTCACCATGGTAGTAGCAAACGGACGAGAACCAATAATAGCCACACCTGGAGCTTGGAAAATCCCAGCAATAGGCGGCCCAGGCTCGGAATCGATGCCCTGCACAGTCCAATGACTCTGAAACCTAGAATACCTAGTTGGGGGAGGCGGGCAAAGGAGGGAAGTTGGAGAGATCGAAAGTAACCATAGGCAGGAGATGGATCGAACGAAGATTGAAATCCCAAGAATGATCGAAAGAAAAAATGATGATGGAGCTTGCGAATGAAGATCGAAAGTCAGATCCAAAATCGCATGTTCTTTTAATTTCTTAAAAAAATCCTTTTATTCCTCTATTCCCTTTGTGGAAAGTGGATGTCAGTGTATATTGAGTTGTTATATGTGACGACCCGCATTTCGAAAGGTTTAAATCGACAATAATCCACACATGTCCAACTCAAACAATCGAGAACACAGATAATCAATGAGGTTAACTAAGAAAAATAAGAGAAGAAGAAAACAAATATAGAATCTTACAGCGGAATGACAAAATATAACAACCAAATAAACAGTCCATGAAGCTATTTATACTGTACATTTGATTATAATTTTACAACATCCATCAGAGTTATATATATACAACATAATAATAGAATAATGCAGCAGAGCAACATGATGTGGTGCAATAATACTAGTAATAATAATACCTAATCTTCGTCTTCGTCCTCCAGAGAATAGTCTTCAATGCGCTGAAAACTTAGGGCTGACCCGAGCATAAAGTAAAACAATACACTCGAGTCATGACTAAAATATCCTTATGTGAGTCAAATCAATATCACATATAAAAGGAGGGTAATAGCATCAGAGATATTTACGGGACTTTACATCTCCTATCCAGTGTATAACGTGCATGCAATAACTCAAGAGATGTTACGGGATTTTCCATCTCTTAAGGATCCATCAGAATATCTATATATAGTAGAATACGCTAAAATAAATATTTTTCTTAGCGTTAAGGCTTTACACTAATCCCCCTTAACGCGTTTTTAAGCATTGTCGTACAGTTTGCATATAACGCCCCAGTAGCACGTCGACGGATAGCGATGCACCGTGATACGACAACACTAAACCAAACTCGTCGTGGTCTCATATAAGGATAAAAGTATCACTACAAGAAAAACAGTCTTTTAGCGGCATATAGCCGCTATTAAACACAACTATAGCGGTTTGATAAATGCTGTATATCAACATGTTATAAAAAAGAATTGCACATTTATAACACAAAAAAAACCGCTATAAAAGAGCATGATTTCATAGCATAAAGTAGCCGCTATAAAATAGTTATTCTATAGCCCCTATTTCGCGCTATATATCAACATGTTTATAGTATATTCTACATCCATTTACAGCATATATATACCGCTATAAAATGTGTAGATACAATAACGCCTATTTGCTGCTATCCTTTGACAGTAACCTCATACATTGCATTATCTTTTTATAGCACTTATGTCATATAGTTTTTAACGCTTTTAAGGAGCTATGCTTTATTTTACTATATATTTGATGCACCCCACTATTACATTTTAATAATAACAATCAAAATGAATCTTCTTAAATAGATAACAATTTGAACAATGTATGAACGAAAAAATATAATAATCAGTAAATGTAATACATATTCATGATAACAAAATAAAGTATCAACTAACAAAAAATGTAACGACCCCGAAATTTAATTTTTATTTAAATTGATAATTAAATCAATTTTTGAATTAAATTGAGTAATTAAATAAATTTTTGGATAAAAATTTGTAAATTAATTGATAAAGTATGCGAGTTTCCCCGGGATCCAAATTAAAGTTTGTTAAATCTTCAAATTTAAAATATTATACATATAGGTGATTTGAATCTTAGATAGATGTTTAAAATATAAATAATAATAATAATAATAATAAATAATTTTTAATTTATGGTTTAATAAATATTTGGGTTAATAAAATATATATAAGTAATTGAAAATACAAACTCATTTAAAAAAATGTACAAATAAATAAGGTAAATATATTAACTAAAATATAACATACCTAGATATAAATATGTAAACAAATCTATGTTTAAAGCAATTAGACTAAGCAAAAGCAACAAAATAATCAAAAACAAATGAAGACAGCCAAAGTGAAACTATACTTTCACATACTTTCTGCAGCTAAAATAAAAGAGGGAAGTATATATATATTGCACATGTAATTAATGCAAGTAACAATTCAAGTGTATAAACAAAATAATATCTCTTCATATTGTACAAGATAATAAATGCTTGGCCACCACCATATCACTTCAGCCGAGCTAAAAAATTACAGGCAAACATAAACAAATAGTATTGTAAACATGATTGTACAAAGCATTAAATACAAGTATAGAAAAGCAAGATCGTTAGTACACGAGAAAACATCACCAGCCTCCACAAAGAAGAAAACATCTCTGATATATTTGTACAAGCCAAAATAAGGTGTTACCCTATTGTACAAACAATATAATACCCTGTACAAACTTGTAAGGTTTTCTTTGATAAATATTAGCCTCCCCATTTCATTTTCGTTCCTCAAAGTTAAGCAAACCAGAAAGAAAATAATAATAATAATATAGCATATGTATTCTTCTTCAAACTCAAGATCATCTGCATACATTTAAGTCTAGGATCATCTTCATCAAAGTCATCAGCATGCAGTTTTAAAAAAAATCAAAGTTCAAAAACAAAACCTGGTTCAACAAACATAAAGCTCTGTTCTTTCTTTTTAAGGTGAGCAACTCCTATTTTTTAGAGCTTACCCTGTTTTGATTTCTTGTCGCTTGTGAGCAAACTCTATTTCTTTTGAAACCAGATCTTATTAACTAGTGTGCCTGTGCTGATGGTGATTGAAAATTTTTGTATGTATGAAAATTTGTCTGTATGCATATGTACACATGGATAAACTTGATGTGGATGGTTGTGTCTAGGTAAAACTTGCCTCTTTTTATACATAACAGATTTTATTTTTCTCTAAACCTGTTCTAAAACACAAATCTCTGTTTTTAAATAATTTAGTTAGATAAAACAAAAAAAAAATGGTATGAAACAACAAGATATTAATTTTAAAAATAGTTTTAAGTATTCATATATATCAAGTGATCATTTCAAAATATGGATTTACAAGAGAAATTGTATATGGTTTGTTCTTCAGAAAATTCTAGTTTCTGAGCAAAGGAAAGTAGAAAATTTTAATACGTCTTCCTATAAAACATTTTAAAACTTAGGATTTTAAATAAATTATGTTTGTTAAACTCAAACCATGGTCCAGAATTTTGTTAGCTTGAAAATGAAGGAACTCGACACTGCAAACTCATTTTACAATCAAAGAAGAAATCATATGATTTATTCGAGTAGTTTAAATTTTGGATTTGATTATATAACTTGTATAAGCATACAAAGATAGTATTTTTAAACCTAATGTGATGATTTTCAATTAAGTATCTCAGAGGCAGTTCATATTTGAACAAAATATGCTTTTAAATCGATTACTGGTGATCGAACGAATGTTGAGTGTTCAAATTTCGATCGAAGCTAGCTTGGCCATCGATGAAGTCGAGAAAATTAAAATATAAATTTTCTATCGCATGAGATGTAAGAACGAGGCAAGACTAGGGTTTAATCATTGGGTTTTGTCGTGCTCCGAACAAGGTGATTTTCGTCACCTCTGTTAAACCGAGACGTGCGAAACTTGGGGAAGAGAAGCTTCGATGGTCAGGGAACGCGTGGTCGAAGTCGCGTGGCGTCTGATGGTCGAGATGATCGTGGCGTGGCGTTTTTAGATCGTGGGTTGTGTTCCAGTTCTGGGTTGAGATGCTCGATCTCGAAATTGGCTCGAGTTCTTCGAATCTGGGTTATTGAAGGAGTGATGGAGTTGCCGTCGACTTGTAGGTGGTCGGAGTGACGATCGATGGTGGCCGGAGTGGACGTGCACGTGCACGTGCACGTTGGTGATCTGGTGGTGGTGTTAGTGGGGAAGGAGGGAAACTCAAAGTTAACCTCGGGTAAATGGGATCGTGGCTCGAGTGGGTTACCGAGTTCATGTGTGTGAGTTTAACAGGCATAACAGGTTTTAAAAATTTAAACGAAAACAGGTTTTAAAAATAAAGAAAAACAGGGGACTCAAAGTTAAGCTCGGGGAGAGGGGCATTTGGCTCGGGTAAGTACTCGAGTAAGTCTCGGGTAGAAATTTGTTTCAAGTTCAAACCAGATTTGTCTCTGTAAATTTAAACTGAGTTTTAAATTTTTGACTTAAGGGTTAAAATGAATTCTTAAATCCAAGTAAATTACTTATTGAAATTAATTAAAGGGTTAATTTATTAATGTGATTAATTAGTTATAATTACACAATTAATTCATCTTAATTGTAGATGATTGATTATTATCGAATGCTTTGTGATATGATGCTTTGTGATATAAATTGCTTGGTATTGCGCTATTATATCTGTGATGAATATACTGTTATATGAATATGAAAACCCTTGACCCGTAAAACGACACTTGAATTTCGATGCAACAGGGAGTCGGATTTCAGTTGGTTATCCGAAACCCACATCGAATTGTAATGATGAATCTTTGTGATTGATAAATTTACTTTATGTATGAATCTGTGAATGAAGATAAGCGTTATGGGTTATATCGCTTATCGATATATCTGTGATGATTGATGTTGTGCACTATTGTGTGTAAAACCCCTAGACTACACTATACACACACAAATATGGATTTCACGTGGAAATCGGTTAAGTCACAGATGATTTAAATTTAATGTTTTTGAAATTGAATTTTTAATTTCAATTGATTTTGAAATTGGAAATTTGAGCTTTTGAAATGGAATTTCAAAGATAAAAGTTATTTCGAATAACTTAATGGAGTTTTGAAATTTAAATAATTTGATTTAAATTTGAATTCAAGTTTGAAATTGAATCCTATGATTTGAAACTAGGGATTAAAGATGTTGTACAAGTTATATATGGGTTACACCATTTTAAAGGTATTGATTTGGGAATTTGAATTTTAATTCAAGGGTTTTAACTCGTGTAAATATAACTGGATTTTTCTGAAATGAAACTATTTGTTTTCAAATAGTAAAAGCTTTTACATAAGTAATGAACTTCCAATTTATGTTGAAAGAATTTCAAGTTTGAAAAGTAATCGAAATGTTTTGAAAACTATGAAATGAGTCTTTGATTTCAAAGACCGGATGAGTTAATCTAACTTGAATTGGAATTGTTTTGAAAGGCTATGAATGAATCTTTGGAAATGAGTTTTGAAAGCTATAAGTTAAATCTTGACTTAAAGATTTAACGAGTTAATCTAAATTGAAATGGGAATTGTTTTGAAATCCATGAATGAATCTTTGTGAATGGGGTTAACTTTGTGAAATAAATCTTTTTGTTTAAAAGATAAAAGTGTGGAAATTTGTTTAAACCATTGAAGGTTTTTGAAATGAATCTTTTTGTTTAAAGATTGGAAATGGTAATTTGTTTTACCATTCGAATGAAAAGTTTTTGGCTTTAAGCTGTGACTTAACTGAGACCCCAGTATCCATATGATTTTTAATTGCGCTCGTTATTCGGTTTAGCCGGGAGAGGACCTTTGTGTCATATAACCCATTTCGAATAGTGATACGACGATATGGATAGCATTTGAAGACCGGTGGTGAAGACCGGGTATTTGCGAGAGCGATAGGATGACCTATCGATTGTCTCTGCACTGAGTAGCTACGGTATAGAGATTTCCTAAGTGATGGGAAGTCCGATTGGGATTGTGAATACCCGGATTGCAAGGGCTTCTTCGGAAGTGCCTTCGGTTCTGTTCGAACCCGGAACAGACTTGTATGGATGTGTGTCTGACGTTACACTTTGAGATGTAAAGCTGGTTTCTATCAAATACATTTCTGTTGGTGGCGGAGAATTTATTCTCTTAGCTTAACACCCTTCTCTGAGATGTACGAGCTCAGAGGTTATGTAGTTGATGGTTACTAGTGATACATTCCTAATTTGGTAATGTGGCATACGAAGTGCTGATGATCAATTATTGATCAAAGCGTGGCTTTGTGAAAAAGCGTTGCTTTGTGAACGAGACTTCGTCGAGCCTCACAACCCGGTAATGGTCGAAACAGGAATGTTGCGACAAAGGTTTGTAGGGGTAGCGCCCCTAGGGTATGTCATTTCCTTCTGGATAAAGGGTGGTATCATGGTATGGAGCCCAGATATTTAACTCGTGTGGACACGGTAATTTATTACTGTATGATGTTGCTTTGTTGGTTTTCGGGATCCCTCGGATAAAGGTCGGTAACGACCGGGGGATGACATAGCTCGTGTGTTAGTTACCTAGTTACAGCTGTACAGCGTGAGGTAGCGTCAGTGTGTTAGTTACCTAGTTACAGCTGTACAGCGTGAGGTAGCGTCGGCCTTTTGTTTGCGGAGATCCGGTTAGGTTCTCGGGGCGTCTTTCCAGAGGCGTTTCTATTTCGGTAAGGAAGTTCCTTAGCCTGATCATTTGTTGGAAATCCAAAGAAACAATACGAACCCTGTACGGTTTTAGTTGTATAACCTGCTATGGAATGTGGCGGTAACCTGCTATTGAACATGGTAGCTATAGTAGGCATACGATGAAATGTTGTATTCTGGCTAAGATTTATATTATATTTTCGAAAGGATTTTCGACACTATGCACTAATGATAATAATATCGAATGATTTTGCGTAGTAAGCATTTTTGACTATCATAAGAAGAAATCTCCTCCAATTCTGCGATTGCATTGTGTGTGTGGCGGGAGGTCTTATGGTAGTTTCATTTTCCAAAAGCATTGCGGATTTCAATGTTTAAAAGCCTTTTGTGTTTGTTTAAAGATAAACTGTTTTTGTTGCTCACACCAGTCCCATGACTGATCCGAAGTTTATTGTTTCCTTCCTAAACTCTGGGTACCCACCATTTTCCACACGGGCAGTCTAGAGTTGGGTTTTTCAGATATTCAGGTTTAGTAGATTATCTGGAGCTAGTTCATTCATCGGAGTTGCTTATCTTGGAGTTGTGGATTCATTCTTGTCTGAAGATCATTTTGAAGTTATCACTTCTATTGATATTGTTCCGCTGCTGATGTTATCTTTTCTTTTCCGCTGCTATTTCTTGTATCATATCTCTGATGTATATAGATATTCATTGTATCATCATTGTATCTGGATATTGTATCAAATGTTGTATATCTATATTCTTTTTCTTTCTTCCGATGTGTTGTTATACTTAATGGTGTTATAAGCTCCGGCGAATCGGATTTGAATGGTCGAATCTATGGCATTCGAGTACGATGTAAAGTATGGATGTCGATTTTCGAACGCGAAAATCTGGACCGTTACAAAAAATAAGTTCAATACATGAGTTACCAAATTCAATACATATTAATGATAACAAAAGACAACATAGTTCAAAGTTAACGTCTACAAGTACCAAATGCATCACTAAGAACTTGAACTGCTCAAAACCTTTCTTCATGCATGTCTTCGTCATTGGTTGTACTTCCTGAAAACTCAGAACAATTTGAAAATAATTATATAAAACTTTGATGAAAATTAAAGGTTATTGGTAGTACCTTCTATTATTAGATGGATGAAGATTTACATAACTTTTTTAAACATCAAATTTAAATCATTATCGTCGTCGTCGTTAGTATTATTATTATAAACTTAATCAATTTTTATAAACTTAGCTCACTATTATTATTATTAACTTAATTAATTATTATAAACTTAGTTAATTATTATAAACTTAGTTAATTACTATTACTATTATTAATATATATAAGCTTAGTTATTTTTTTAAAAACTTAGTTATTTTTATAAAATTCGTTGATCTTCATCTATAAACTTAGTTATTTTTTATGAAATTTAGAATTTTATAAAATGAATTAGATGTAAAGATGTTGAATACTTTATAATTTATTACCGTTGTTATCATTATAAACTTAGTTAATTTTCTTAAACTTAGTTAATCTAATATTATAAACTTAGTTAATCTATTATTATAAACTTAGTTAATTTTGTAAACTTTTTTAATTCTTATTAAACTTAATTAATGAAGTTAATTTTTATAAACTTAGTTGATTTTTTTTATAATATTAGTATTATTATTATATAAATTTATTAAATTTTTGTAAAACTTAGTTAAATTGGTTAATACTTTATCATTTATCGTCGTCGTTGTTCTAAACTTAGTTAATTTTTTTAAACTTAGCTTGTTTATTATTATTATTACTATTATGACTATTTTTGTCGTTTTTGTTTGTTTTATTATTATAAACTAAGTTAATTTATTATTATTATACATAAACTTAGTAATTGTTTATAAAACTTAGTTAATATTTAATAATTTATTACTTTATTATTATTACAAAATTAATTAATTCATTATCATTGTTATAATTATAAACTTAATTATTATTATATATTATTATTATTAACTTAGTTATTTTTTATAAAACTTAGTTGTATTTATAAAATTCGTTATTATTATTATAAAACTTAGTTATTTTTTATAAGTTATTATTATTAACTTAGTTATTATTATTATTAACTTAATATTATTATTATTATTATTAACTTAGTCATTTTTTATATAATTTAGAAATTTATAAAATGAATTAGATGTAAAGATGTTGAAAATTTTGTAATTTATTATTGTTGTTATTATTATCATTATAAACTTAATTAATTCATTATTATTATAAACTTAGTTAATTTTATAAACTTTAATTCTTGTTAAACTTAATTAATGAAGTTAATTTTTATAAACTTATTTAATTTATTATTATTATATAAATTTAGTTAATATTGTAAAACTTAGTTAACTTGGTTAATACTTTATCATTTACCATTGTTGTTGTTGTTCTAAACTTAATTAATTTTTATGAAACTTAGTTAATTTTTATAAACTTAATTTATTTATTGTTATTATTGTGATTATCACTATTGTTGTTGTTCTTGTTAATATTATTACTATAAACTAAGTTTATTTATTATTATTATAATAAAAGTTATATAGATGTGGTATAAACACCTCATAAAGTTGTATATATGCATGTTAACTTCATAATTATTCCAATTGTGTTTACATGCATTTGCAGAATGAACATTATTGTCCATTCATAAATGTAGATTTGTTATTTGTTTCGCCAAATGGCAAATTGCAGCTCATTGTTTTGGAACAAAAAATGGGATGTACTGTTTTTAGCTTACCAAAATTTAACTGTCAGGCTGACAGTCTTTTCATTTAAACTTAACAGAACATAAGGATGATAATATGTAATCCTAATTCCTAAAGATTGTATGTGTGCACGCACACAAATTTTGTACAGTGAATGGTCATCCAATCAATTCTGCCTTATAATATCTTAACATAGCATGTCCACTACAAATTCAGCATTGAATTGATAACACACATATGCAAACATGGTAACTAATCAAAATTTAATGAAAAGAAAATATTGGAAACAAAAACTACCATAAACCATCGAGGATCTGGCCATGCCAGTCTACTTAATCTCTTAACTGCGATCCTCCTTTGTGCATCAAGCTTCCCTTTATAAACAATGGTAGGAGCTTTGGTGCTATAAAATACAAGAAAGCCGAAGCCATGATGCATAGGTGAGTTGTAATTAATGGCTAAGCTGATTTGGTAATGTAGATGCAGGAAATCCAAGCCATGATGCATATGTGAGTTGCTTTTAGTCAAAATGATGAATGCAATTATGAGTGAATGGAGGCAACAAGTGATGAGAGGAGATGTGCTGATTGCTTTTATCGAAGTGAGTTGAGGTATGTTGAAGACTCGCCTATGTATATATGTGTGCTAATAAATGATGTGAAAAACATGTATGTTAAGGTAAATAGGCATGTAATATATGTGGATGCTGGTGATTGCAAGATGAGAACTACCATGCTTTGCAAGATGTAAACTCGTGACATGTAATATATGTGTGGTAAATAGGCATGCAGGTTGATAATCGTAAGCTTGGCAGGGATAAACTAACTAAATCCAGAAGAAGAGATGGTCTTGGTTTGAGGTGTTCTGAATAACGAGTGTGCAAATGCTAGCAGTAATAGAATGTGATGAAGGTATTGGTTTCATAGGGAGAAACAGCTAATAAAAGGATGTGATAAATATCATCAAAAGCTTTTTATTTGTTTTCTTTTCCAAGTTGATTAGCTTACCTAATGTTGACGAAATGTTAAACAAGCGTCAACATGACAAAATTATGTCTATATTTGTGATATACTTTGATATGAGCCTAAATTTGTTATATGTTTTGAAAAGTAAGCTAAACTGATTTTTGAATGTCCTTTAAAAAAAGTGAGCATTTTTCTTGTATCCTAGGACAAATCAGTTTCCTAATTTTCAACGTATATACAAGAATCAAACCTAACCTAAGCACACAAAACAAATAAAAACAACCAGTTAAAACACAATGCAACTCTACTCACTTCACATATATAAACCCAGCCAACCTCAAATTAGCATATCAACTTATAGCAATTAAACCAATACAAAAGGAAGAAGAAGAAAAATGATAAATGTAACAGCAATACATCCAAATCTAGCAACATCAGATGCATCACTAGATTGGCTCTACAAAGGCGACACCGCAGCAACACTAGTTGGGCTTCAAAGTGTACCGGGCCTAGTAATCCTCTACAACAGTATAGTAAAAATGAAGTGGACTGGGAACTCGGCCTTCATGGCCCTTTATGCCTTCGCAGCAGTTCTGATATGCTGGGTGGTATGGGCCTTCGAAATGTCCATCGACGAACAACTGCTGCCTTTTTGGGGAAAACCAGGCTTTGCCCTTGGTTAATGGCATTTGCTGGCTGATGACACTTCTTTTACTAGGCTATACCCGAGGCATATGCACACGTGCTCCTAACCCCCACCACCAAGTTCAAGCACACCACTAGACTCCCCTTCACCTCCTCACTCCACTACACTCCAAAGTTATGGTTGAATGTTAAAAGGAACATACAAGACTATAAACAGGTGTATAATAATCGATATTTCTAACATTAGGACCAATTATTAAAGTTGGTAGAAGAAGAATCGGTATAAGTGTGAAGACTCTTATGGACTACGATTTTACTATAGAACACAAGAGTGATCAAGTGACTATTTAAAAAATTATATGGCATGCTTTGCACTTTTACATAATGGCTCGAGATAAAGGCCAGTCAAATACAATTGAAATGATCATGTTAAACCCGTCGAATGACATTAATTTTTATTTTTATCTTTTTTCCTTTATGAAGTTATTAATAATAAGGAATATAACATGTGGTTAATGGTATACATATAATCTAAGAACAAGAGGCAGCACTAAGCAAAGATGAATGAGGAAAGGGAAAAGCTTATACTACTTACTAAGAGGCATCTAACATCAACATCCTATGAATTGCGTACAGGCAGTTGAATGAAGACAGGTTACTTCTATTATAGTGAACAATCTAACCAAACACTACAACACTACTCCAGCATTTTCTCCACAACCAAGAATAGAAATTAAATGTCATAAGCTTTCTAGAAGCACAATCTTCCACTAACAAGTCCACTTTTTTTTTATTAACGCATTAACTCGACCTCGAAATCGAATAAATTATGCCCTTTTTAAATAAATGGATCAAAAACAATGTTTTATCAAGAAAAATAGTAACAACTTCAGTCGATCATCGTCATTAGCTCTCTCTCTTGCTTTATGCACTCAGACTATGCTTCTCTTTCTCTACGAAACACATATATTTATTTCGACTTATGTGAAAAATAAATGAAAATTGGAGACATGTATCTTCACCTTTTTTAGGTACCTTGATTCGCCAGCGGTGGCGTGAGGCAGTGCCAGCAGTGGCATGAGGCAGCGCCAGCGTCGAACTTGATTTTGGTGCCTCACGGTCGACAGTGATCGGAACCTTCGTCGATGTGGGAGTAGGCACGGCGCTCCCAGTAGCTATTCAAACCTCCATTGACCTTCTCCATTTCAATTTGTTTATTTTTTTAAGATTTTAATGGTATTTATTGGGACAAGAAGTGAAGAAGTTGCCTGAGGTTGGTGCATTAGTAATAATGAGATGGAGGTGACTTTATTGATAAATCTGAGCCATTGATGTGAGCGAAGAACTATAAGATAATTTGAGAAAGAGGAAAGAGGGAAGAAGCGAAGAGGGAAAAAATTTAAGGAGGGAAAAACAAAATAATTGGACGAGGATGCGGCCAAAGAAAATATTTGGGGTAGAAAGCGTTATCCAATAGAACCTAGCTTTAAATAAAAGAAATTAGGATAAACAATAATTAACACAATGAAACAGAGCGTTATTAATTGGCGTTACAAAAGGAATCTTTTCTTCTAGTGTATGACAAGGTACATGAGGCAATGCCCAAGGTAGGATACTACCAGTTCGGGTCGTAGGGCTAGTGGTAACGCATCGTAGCCACGATCGCCCACCACGTACATCCATCACATATCGAGTCAAAGGGAGGTCATCCCAAATCAAGGTGCGCCAATCGAAACCAACATCAGAGGTGATGGTATGGACTAAGTCCAAGAAGAAAATTGAAGAGCCGATGTCCCCTAGGGGTAGCTAGCCCACTTGGCCCTATCAAGCCGTCCTGTTTTAGTACTCATTTCAAATTAACACAAGTATCGGGCCTATCCATCATCGTTTTCTTTCTTCAAATCCAGAAAACGTACGCCAAATCAAACCACTTCATTCTGGAGACTCCTCCGCATACACAGTTGTTAAAGTGGTTCCAATATTGACAAAGAGTATGCCAATAAGAGGTCCCGGTCTCTTTAATAACCAAAACGTCGTTTTACACACTAATTGGTTCTTTTACATTTCGAAAACGATTCATACTTGATATCAAAATACCATATTCACTTCAAAACATCATTTCATTTCAAAATATCATATTTACTTAAAATATGTCGATTTCGCTTGAAATCATTTCGTCTAATATTTCAATTTCACTTCCAAAATCATTTCGAATTTCAACTTTAAATATAAACAGTTCCCACTTGACCAGTTTGAATTTTTAGAAATTAGTTTGAATAGTTTTAAATAGTTTAAAAGTTAAAATAGTTTAATATAAAATAGTTTGAGTATTGAAAATGGTTTATATAGAAAAATAGCTTGGGAAATCAAAATAATTTGAATATTTAAAAAGATAGATTTTAAATAGTTTATATTAAAATAATTTATTTGAAAATTGTTTCAAAGTCAAACTGGTTCAATTCCAAATCTTTCAATTCAAATCACCTTCAATCTCAATTCAATTCAAATCGACTCAAATTCGATTTAAATTCAAATCAATTTAAATTCAAATTATTTTCGATTTCGATTCAATTCGAATTAATTTCACTTTCGATTTCGATTTCAAAACATTTGATATTAACTTCAATTCGATTCAACGATTCAGTTCAGTGGTTTAAACTTCAATTCAATTATTATTTTAAACCATTTCAATTTTTATAAATTTCGAGTTCGATTTCAAAATACCGATTTAAAGCACTTAAAATCCATTTAAAATTCAATATTCAATTTTAGATTTAAATCTTTAAAATAATTCAATTCCGAGCTCAAATTTTGAAATATATATTCATACCACTTTTACTTAGACAAATTCGAAGTTCAAGTAAAAGTTCAAACCTTTAAAACAATTTCAGTGTTCTTAATTCAAGCAATATGTCAATTTTACTTCACATTTCAAAATAATTCTTAAAACAATCCAATTTAACCAATTTTCAATTTCAACATTTCAAGCTCGAGTTCGAAAATAATTCAATTTCCATATTTCAATTCAATTTCATTTCTATAAAACGAAATCATTTGAATAAATTCAAATCCAAGAATTTAAAACCATTAATTTAGCCAATCCTATGGCCAAATTAAAATAACAGTTTATTCGAAAGTAATTTTCTATCCTATGCCCAAGTGATCAGTTATTTCGATTTAATTTCAGGAATGGATATATATCCTTTCAATCCAAAATAAATGTCATAGGTATATATCATTTCAACCTATTTCTTAATTTATTCGAAATAATTCAAATAACGGTTTATATACAATCAAATAATATATAGGGCGATAATAGGATATATAAAATAAATAAACATCCAATCATCCAAATATCAACTAGTAGCCATCCATCACATTCAGCGTCCAAATCAACCAATTAATCACAACAATTAACTAATTATCCATAATCGGGAATTTAACTAGCAGTTTAATTCTGATTTCAATTTAACTATTAATTTAAAATTTCTAACATATAAATTTCTATGTCGATTTCCATGTCAGTTAAATTACCAAACAACAATCAATAAAATTAGATCACTTCAGGATTTCAATTTAACTAACATAAAAATATTTCAGTAATTCGTGAGCATTTTAAAACACTCATCTTTATTTGAAAATGAAAAATTTTCAGCTTCAAATAAATTCCACTTCAATTCCATGTCGTAGACGACGTCGATATGAATCCAATGCAACCTGTTTCGTTCGAATTGGAGCTCGCATTAAAAGGTTATGTAATTTATAAACATTCGATAATTAAGATTTAATTAACTAAACTAATAAACATTAAACCTAATCCCCTTCGTTCAACCGTTCACGTGCGTCACTACCTTCCTCTTCCCAGACCGAAGTCACGACCATCTTTTTTTTTCTCGCAATCAACGATCGCCTCCAGTCCATCCATGCCGCCGTCAGCACCCCCCAGCCACGCCTGCCACCATCGACCCTCGCGTGCGCGTTACCGCTCGATCAAAACCGTGCACCAACCCAAACTGGCAGCGACGAATGCGGCTCCTCCATAGCCACCCCCACGACACTAATTGGCGATCCGACCGTACAATTGTAGAGCTCGTCGAGCTCTACGTTTTTGCTTTTGGGGTCAAGAGATTTCATTGAATGGATGATGAGAAAATGGTGAAGGAAGACTGAACGATTTCAGCCATTGAAAGGAATGAGAGCGGCTGCGTTATAACTAGGGTTTGACGAAAATGAAAACAACGTGGCCATATATATAAATTTCCAACCCGATTTGTCCACGAAAATTCCGAACTCCAAACAAAGCGTGTCGCCTGGCGTTCTATATGTTATACCCCCATTTCGAACACACTGGAATAGGTATCATAAGTCAATTCCATCATATTCATAGGATAGCCTTTCAAAATCAAATTATTTTAATTAAGTTCCTTTAACTGATTTCTACGCGTTTCAAGCTCGCACGGCCAAACGATAAGTCCGATCGCTACGAAACATGAAATCCCATAATAATTCACTATTACGGATCTGATGAAACTAGTTTCGTCAAAATTCGAGATGGTGCCCAAAAAGACTATTTTTTACATGTTAATTAAAACAAGAAATTTCCAAACAATTTAAATTCAATTTTAAAAGTTAAAAATTTTCATTCTTGTTTAAATAGAATTTAAATCAACTTCCGACATCATTTTCATTCATATTAAATTCAGGATTCAATTATCTAAACAATTTCCAACATTAAATTTAAACAATTTAATTATCCAATAAATCAGTATAATTGAAATGTACAAGTATTTAACTTATAAAATTTGCTTTTAAAATGAGTTCAAATAATAAACAACTATTTTCATTTTACAATGATTCAACATCAATGCAATTACTTACAATTCAATATTATTTAATTTACTTTCTAATGTAAGTTATCATCTCTTATCCTATAGTATTTTATTATTCAAATTTTTTATTCAAGTTCATATTTGGTAAATCACATTAATAAATCATTAAATTTTTATTTCTAACCATTTGTTGTTCAATAATCATATTAAATTTAATAATTTAAAATAGTTAAAATTACGGGTCGTTACATTATATATGCTGAAGTAATATTTTTTATGGATGTGAAACTATTGTGTTAGTTAACGTTACAATATTTTGAAGTTTGTGAAGTTTGATATGAAATATACGTGTTTGGTATTGTTTATGTAGAAAATTAACTATATACTACAGACGTAGGTTGAAAACAATTGGAACGTTTAAGCAACTTTTAGAAAAAAATGTTGTTGTACATATTTAAAAATGCTGTAAAACATAATTTTGCACTGTTTAAAAAATATCATAAACATATTTCGTCACTTTTAAAAAAGTTGTAATAAAGTTTATTACAACGTGTGTTTACAACAGCTATGAAATGTTATGAAAGATATGATCCTATTACAACTTGGTTTAGACATTTGCAATTACATTATAAAACACATTGCATAATTTTTTAGATGTTGTAAAAGACAATTTTCTTTTGTAGTGATGATTGAAAGAGTATAAAATTGTTTTGCTTTACTATTATGTAGTAGATTGGTGTCTAATATATTATTATTATGATTCCTACAAAAAGAGCAGACATAAGAGATTATGTGATCTTAAAACATCTACCATAACACTTAAATAAAACAACAAAATTTGTTCTAAAAAGATAACATTACCAAAAAGATGGAAAAACATTGAAGTACTCAAACTACATCTATAATGGTTTAAACACATCGGATAAATGCAAAGCTTATTTAAATGATCGAGTTACAAATTTATTTCTTTAAACATCAAAGCATAACTAAATACATACAGTTCATATGTTTTTCTTTATCGTACCCTCATCTATATTTTCTTCTTTCATTACACGCTCTATTTCACTTTCAACATTGATTTAAAATGTTATTTGATTTGTTTCCTTTACAAATTAAATGATCAAAGCTTCTAAGTCGAACTCTTATTTATAAAAAAAACTAGTTTTATTATAACTAGTTTTAAAAGTTAAAAAAATCTTGGTTGTCAAGAATTTCATTGCATACATATTACAATTAGTTTACTCTAATGTTTCAGTAGGATAGATTAAAGCTGATTCTTGATCATTAACCTGCATACATTTGAAAGCATTTGCTCCTTAAATATCTTTTTACGTTTAGTATAGCAACCTTTAAAAGCATGATATAAAAGAAATAAAAGCATGATAATAAATTTTCTCTGAACTATCATTCATTTGAGGCATGCCTTCCATGCAAACTAAAATAGATAGGTTGGAGCTAAACGCGTTCATTTCATATTATCAATAAGAAACACTATGCTTTCTCCACTAAAAACAAATGTATAGTAGTAGAGACCGACATCCAACGTGAGCCGAAGGATATAAAATGAATTATAGAATGAACATGATACTTAGTACCAGTATTTCAGTATTTAGGTTTTAGCATAATATACAAGAAAGTTATTTACATAATGGAGAAGAAAGAGAGGAGAGATGGCAGACGAATGAAAAATACAAGTTATTTTTGTTATAAAATATCAATTACAAATCTCATACAAATTACTACTCTTAACCTTATGCACTTGAAAAATAACTTCAGTTTGTGATTTTCGAATAATAGCCAATTGTATTAGCCTTCCAACTTATTTTACAGTGTACTACAACAAAATACGTATTTCGCAGCTTACAATCCCGTTGTAATAGGCCCATTACAACAGTCAGCCGAAAGTTTAATATGTGAAGTTGAATAGAATCAGAGCATTTTACAACTACTTTGGCCCGTTGCAGAGTACTACTGTAATAAAGTCATTTACAACTATTTTTGTCCGTTTAATAGGTCCTTTACAACTGTTTTTGTCTGTTGTAATAGATCTTTTACAACTTTTTTTCCTATTAATATAAAATGCAAATTATTTGATTATAAACTTAGTTATTTTTATAAATATAATTTCTTAAACTTAGTTATTTTTATTAAATTCGCCGATCTTCGTTTGTAAATTTAGTTTTTTTATATAAAATTTAGAAATTTATAGAATAATAATAAATTAACTAAATTTATAATAATTAAGTTCTATAATAAATAATAAATTAACTAATTTTAAGAAAATCAACTAGGTTTAAAAAGTTTATAAAATTAGACGGCATCCTTTGGAATTTGCAATACTCTGTTCAAGTTCAAGATGGTTGGGCTAGTAGCTGATATTCTCGTTTTTATCATCGTTGTTATTTGATTTGTTTTTCTGACTGAGTACTTGTACAAAGGACAGCTATTCATATATGTACATTATTTGATTATCATTGGAAGTCCGTGCAGAAACATCTAAATGTAACATTATTTGGGTACGTGTCTTTTAGCCTTATTTGGGTATACGGCCTTTTAGCCTTATCATTGTTCACTTTGAACTTGCGTAAGGGTATCCAAGCAAAGGTATTTTATTTGGGTATGTGTCCAAGTAGACTAGTGCTCCAATGAAGGCAGCTTTGGGGGGTTTTACACTCAAATGCAGCTACCATGTAGCTACCATGCAGCTACCATGTCCCCATTTTTCGTCAATGGCCAATCTGAGGAATGCGTTGGATGTGCATATCGTCTCTCAAGGGTTTAAATCTTATAAGAAGCAGACTTCCGTCAACCGGCCTCACCAATTTGGTCTAACGTACAACCTTTAAGTACGAAGCAAGCTCGAGGCTTGACAGTTCTACGGGTTCTTATTTCCATTTTATTTTTGTCAACTTTTAGTCATCAAATTTTCCACAATTTAATTAACGTATTATATTTATATTTTCTTGATAAAACAAGAGTGAGTCATATTTTGTGCTTAGAAAAAATTTATGAAATTTTCTCAACTGAAATTTTATTTTTAATTAAATAATTAATTACATTTTGAAAATAAATTAATTCTGAAAATTAATAAATTAAGTTAAAAAATCTAAAACATTTTTGAAGGTTCCAAATACATATTTAAGCCTTTAAAAAAATTTCTATAATTTTCTGAATTGAAACTATATTTCTAGTTAAATAATTGATTGTAGGGCGAAAGTAAATTAATTTTTAAAAATAATAAGTTAAGTTTAATAAATATGAAAATTTTACTGTAATTTTATTGCATAGTGAAGAAAATATAAAATATATAAAATTGAAATTTTGAACCATTAATTATTTATTCATAATAAACAATTCATAAAATCATTAAATAATAATAAAATATGTACATATTTAATAAAATATTTTTATATTTTATGATTCATAATAGATACAAATATTTTTAAGAAAATTTTAAGATTAAATATATATGATATATAAACAGATATACAGTAATACATATTCATAATTTGCAAATCTGTACACATTTGATCTAATATATATATATATATATATATATATAAATCAAAATTAAAATATATTTTTTTTTAGAAAATTAATTCAACAATAAGTCAATAGAAAAATTATTATAACAATAAGTCAATAGAAAATTAATTCACCAATCTAATTATAACAAACACATGTACTCACAAATATCTCACCTAATCTAAATAATAAACAGATCTGTATACAAACATAGGATTTGGAGATAAATAAACTTTTATATGGTAAAATTAAAATTAGACAATGATAACAAATAAAAGTGCACCTCCTAATGAAGCCTTTAAGTCCACCGTTGAACAATGTTTCTCTTCTAAGAACAATTCACAATCCGTCACGTTGCTAATTCGGGATTGGAGACTTTCTACTACAAATTAGTATTTTTATTTTCGAACTGGATTTGAGAATTTTGGGGATGATTTTAGAGGAAAGTTGCTGCCATTAAAGTTGTTGAATATGCGACTATATGATTTTTTGTTTGATGATAATAAACATATATATATTCATTTAAATGTATTTGTTAATGTACTATTTTATTTTTCACATAATTAAATAAATATTTGCTGAATAAAATAAATAACACAGAATTTAAAGTCAAATAGATATTTTATTCAAACAAATATTTATTATAATTTTGAATAGTATAAATTCAAGCTCTCACTATATATATATACAATTTTCAATTACAATACAAATTTGACTACATCAGAATTCTCTACAAATGCGCCTCACTACATTTCACTCACACTCGTAGTTATCTTCAACTCTATTCCAAATTGAATCCAACATCTGAGTAATCTGCAAAAATACACACTGACGCAGTAAAATTGAAAAAGAAATATTTTTGCAGTATAAAATAAAATGTGATTTTGAAAATTTTATTTGCCTAAGTTATTTGGGTTGTTCGTCATCATTTAATTCTGAATTCATCATACACGAACAACTTGTGACATGCATAGTGTATCACTGTACATGCCACAAGGCCGTGCACACCGATATACACTTGATAAAATTACAGGGACAGGTGAGCACAGGTCAAACCCAAATGAAAAGCCGGGTTCAACTCAAGTGTAATACAAATAAAATCACGACACGAGCACAAGGTCAAACCCGAGTTTTGAAATTGGATTCAACTCAAGTGCAATTTCAAAAATCAACATGAAATGATCAAGAACCAACAAAGCAGACCCAAATCAATACATGCATCCACACATACATATGTATGTATGTACATATGTGGATACACATATGTGACAGCAGTGCAAACCAACAGAGGTGAAAATTCCAAAATCATCAATGAACTAATCACATCAAGCAAATACACAAATACACAAAGGCCAGAGAACAGGCAAAATGAAAACAGGCTAGAGGAATCACAGTGCAACAATTATCACATATATATACATGGAGCAATGCAATGCAACAGTCAATAGTGAAGTACAAATCAAGTGGACAGCATACAAGTCCAATGCAGACATGTCAACAAGACTAATGACTACAGTTCAAAGTAATGGTCAACCCAAATATAGTAAGTGCACAAGAAAACAATATAGCTAGTCAGATATGGAACCAGATTCGAGCAAGTCCAGACCACATACAAGTAACATGTATGCCAGACCAAATGCCATCAAGTGAACAAGACCAGAGAAGAAAATAAAATGGGACATGTATATACAGTGCATAGCATCATCAATAAAACCATAAGCATGGGATAAAGCCGTACTCAAACAAATGTACACAAGTGAATGTAAACCACAAAATGCACAAATATATGTACATATATGGTGATGAACAAGTTTAAAACAATGTGACTTCGAATCAAGGAATGCAGATCAACAGCAATATGCAGTGAGACCAAATCAACGAGCAGTAAAGACCAACAGCAAACAAAGTCACAGTAGAAATCAGTTCAAACATCAAGTGACCAAAGTCAACAACGTACCAGCAAATGTCAAGCCGTGGTAATGAACAAGTCAAGTTTAACCAAGTCAGAAATCAAACCGGAGTCACCAGCAAATCAACACCGTGATGACCAAGGCAAAAAGAACAAATCAAACCAGAATCGATCAAAGCCGTAAGTACCAAGAAATCAAAATATATACGAATTGAACAAGTCATTGCAAATCATCAACATTCAAGTTGAATCGAATGGCAAGCCAAAAATTATCAGACGAAGTCAATAAATTTATACGAACGGAAATATAGGAATTCGAATCCTATATAAACATCTAACATCATCGGTAGAGAAATCATTCGAGTTCAAGCAACAAAGCATAAACATTCAACTCGAATCAAAGTCGAGTAAAGTATAAATCGAAAAAGGAATTTCACTTACCAATCTTTCAACAAATTGAACGCACTCGATAATTTGAAGCAGCCGAGAAATCAATCGAAGAAAGCAAACAAAGCAACATTCAATCTACAAGTAAAAGCGGCAGCTTCAAAGAATTATACAAAGCCCTAATTTCAGAGCAAAAGAGGAACGAATCGAAGTCGCCATTATCACCAAATAAGGACAGGCCGACAAAATAAAAGGATAAAGAGATTTACTTGTTTATTAGTTTGGGCCGTTCTTTTTTTCTTTGGGCTTTAAATTAATTAAATTAGGGTTTTGTTTTATAATTGCTTTTAAATTTGTATTTTTCTTTTTAAACTATTGTAATTTCTAGTCGTGTGACTAGGGGACAAACTACGTGGCGTAGTTTGAGAATTCGCAACTCAGTGGTAAGTTGTGGTAGGATTTTGAGCGTAGAGTTAGGATTAGTCGATAGCGGGTGTCGTGAGTTTACGTGTGTAAGCGTCTAACTATCTAATTTCTAGTAGAAAACTTGGGGGCAGCACGTAGGTAGGGTTTTGTCGAAGTTGGGTAAATCTATGTGTTCTATTTTCTGTTTTTATTCTGCTATTATATGTGCTGCTATTATTCTGTGATCTGTGTTGAAATTATTTTATATAAACTTCCGCAATAATTTTTATAATTGATAGTATCACCCTATTCACCCCCTTCTAGGGTGAAATCGATCCTACAAGTGGTATCAGAGCTAGGAATAGAAGTCAACTTTTGTTTTAAAAATTCGATTTTTCAAAAACCAATTTTTATTTTAAAAATTTGAATTTTTAAAATGGCTTCTTTTAATAATGCTTTTGTGAAAGGTCAGTCCATAGTTAGACCACCAATGTTCAATGGTGAATATGCTTACTGGAAAAATAGGATGGAAATTTTTCTGAAAACCATTGATGCTTGGGATATTGTTGAGACAGGGTATAAAGCACCAACTATAATTGTAAATAATCATGAAATAAATAAACCGAAGGATCAATAGACAGTGCTAGAAAATAAATTACAAAATACTAACGCTAAAGCTATGAATTCTATTATCTGTTCATTGGATCAATTTGAATTTAATCGTGTCTCACGTTGTTCAACTGCATAGGAAATATGGCATAAACTCGAAGTGACTCATGAAGGAACGTCTCAAGTCAATGAATCCCGCCTTGCCATGCTAAGCAGCAAATATGAGAATTTCACAATGGCCAAGGATGAAAATGTCAAAGAGATGTACGGACGACTTTCCAATATCGTATACAAATCAAAAGCTCTTGGAAAATAATACACAGAATTGGAAATAGTCCGAAAAATCCTCAGAGTCCTTCCACGAAGCTTTGAAGCAAAAGTTACTGCCATTCAAGAATCAAAAGATTTGAAACAACTCAAAGTTGAAGAACTTATCGGAAATCTCACCACTTACGAGCTAGAGATGAAATTCAAGGAAGAACGTGAAGGAGGAGATACTCGAAAGAAATCAATAGCTCTTAAAGGAACAACAGAAAGTGATGATGATGGAGCAGCTGAGCTGGCACTGTGATGCCCCACCTCTATACCCACGCTAGGCAAGGACACTACAGGGTAATGCCGTCAACTAGCACGGGGAATAAGGTTGTTGAGAAGCGACCATCCGTGTAATTGCTTTGTGCGAGCACCGATATGTCAGATAAAATAATAACTTTTCACTTCATTTCAAGAGGAAATCCGACATACCGATACAAATTCAAAACAACTACACAGTGGCTATATATATAATCTTTGAAAACAAATATAGAATTAAGCATAACATAAATCAGTCATAGACAGTTCATATCACAAAGGCGGAAATAGATATGAATATAACACATGAAAGTGTACATCAGAGTAGTGGTCAAATAAGATCCACAATAACACAAAAGAATAGATACAAGTGCAAGGCAAAAGAATATGTATACATCAAGGAGTCTAAATCTCAAATGTATACAACAAAAACTACTAAACTAGAGTAGTTAGCCAAAAGTCAGATGATGGTTCCAGATAGGAAGTCAAGCAGAAGCACCTGTAAAATCTCAGTCTGACCCGAGTATTATTTAAGAAGAAAATAATAAACGGATCAGTCTAGCTATAATTATCAGATAAAATGAGATATAAGAAGAGATATAACAATAAAGCGTATGATAACCAAAAATGTCATACTATGTCAAGTATACATCAGAAAATCCAAAAAAAGTCATACAATATCTCAATAGTCTCAAAACACAGAAAAGAACATCATATTCTTAATTTAATTCACCAAGCCACAAATAATGACATACTTATCAATGCCAATCGTAAATGCTGGTGAAACATAAATTCCAGAAATCAATATCCAGAATTCACAAAAGTTAACGACACACGAATAAATAGGTACATCGACGTAGTAAAGTGTTACGCCCGATGAACCAAAAGCACGATAAATCTGAAATCAATAATTAGAAATCCAGAAATCACAAGAAAAGGATGGCCAATCCCACAAAAATACCTAGGCCAATCACAAGGGTTAATGACACATGAATTCACCAATGCACATATATTGATAGAACTTATTAATGTAAATCACGAAAATTGGTGAAACACAAATTCTAGAAATCGTCAACTAGAGATCCAGAAAGATCACAAAAAGGGAAAGAGGCCTATCACAAGAACGGGAGCATTAAAGCTCACCAACACGTGTATCACAAGATGAGATGCTATCTCATGGTCGCTAACCATTAATTTTGAGCCGAAGCTCCACAAAAACGGCCCAAAGACCATGGGCCGAAGCTCCATAAGAACGGCCTGAAGACCATGAGCCGAAGCTCCACAAGAACGACCCGAAGACCATGAGCCGAATCTCCACAAGAACGGCCCGAAGACCATGAGCCGAAGCTCCACAAGAACGGCCCGAAGACCATGAGCCGAAGCTCCACAAGAACGGCCCGAAGACCATGAGCCGAAGCTCCACAAGAAGGATCTTCGCAGACCCATAAGTGTAAATTACACTAAGCTAGTAAATATATGAGTTTAGCTTCATGTCCCATAACCACTAGCTTAACTTAAATATTTACGAACAAATTGTAGACTTCCACTCGAATTTAAGTGTCAATTACACTAAACTAGTAAATATATGAGTTTAGCTTTATATCCCATAACCACTAGCTTAACTTAAATATTTACGAGCAAATTGTAGATCTCCACTAGAAAATTGTCACAAGAGTTTCAATCAAACAAGTCAAAGAATTAACTGGCGAAGTAAACGCAAGCGTTTCATACCACTTGTTTTGCTAAGCCGTTTAATTAGATTTTCTCATACGAATGAGGTAAAGGCTTGTATATACTAATAGATTGGAAAACAGTTTTATAAACGAGTTTTGAAATAAAATAGTGTTGAAATCGTTTTGATGAAAGGGTTTTGATATATACTACTAGTATAGAAAACCTTTATATTTTTAAAGTGACAAAGCATAGAAATGATTGTAGAAACAATCAGTCACCAAAATCCACATTCGAAAATGTGAAGCAAATCCATAGAAACCGATACCAAATCCATCAAAATGGATGTTCCCAAAAAATCCAAAGAAAGAAGTCATCAAAGTCGATAATAAGCGATAACAACTAGCTAGATCAACAAAAATCGATAAACATTCGAAATCCACTCAAAACAGCCTTAATAGGCAAAAATAAACATTTCCAGACGTCTGATTTGAAATCCAGACGTCTGGATTTGTTTTTTAAAAAATAGTTCAGAAGGCCACCCAGACATCTGGAATAGCAAATCTGACGTCTGAGCCATGGCCAGACATCTGGTTTTGAATCCAGACGTCTGGTTTCGTTCTCTGGAAAATTACCCAGAGAACACCCAGACGTCTGAAACCTCAAGTCAGACGTTTGAGACTCATCCAGACGTTTGGAATTAGTATCTGGCTTTTTTTATAAAGTCTGCGTGCATACCTTTTTTTCCAGGTCCAAACCAGACGTCTGGACTTGGTCACCAGACGTCTGGTCACCTGGTCTGGGCAACATTTTGCCTAGGCCAAAGTGGCCAAAACGTGTCGGAAGCGATCGATCGAGCAACGGCGACTAAGGATTTACGCCCAGCGACAACCCGGCCTTAAAGGCTCCTCGATACACTCCGAATATCAATGTCCAAATGTCCATAGAAGGATTTTCATAAAATTGGACCAAAACACCAAAATTGAAGAATTCACAAAACCAATTCAAATCACAACAAGTGAACATGAAATAGATGATAGGAATTCATACCTAACAACAGAGATAGTTATAGGCATAGATGTGAGATAAAAATCTCACCTTTGAACCCAAAACAATGGAGGAGAAGCTTGAAGACAATGGGGGAACAACCACTCTTCAATCCCAACTCAAGAAGCTTGAATCTAAGCTTTAAAAGAAGAACATTCCCAAAGTTAGGTTTAGGATTTCTGAAATTGAAGAAGGAAAGAGTTGGAGAAGATGAAGAGAAGGCTTACCAATAGCTTCTTCTTGAATTTGGAGACAGAACTTGGATTTGCAAAGATGATTAGGGCTTTGAATTTCCTAATTCTTTTTCTCTTCCCCCATTTTTGATAAAGCTTGAGTTGTATTAGGAAAAATGGAAGTGAATGAAGAGAAGTGGGGGTGGAGCTAGGGGCTTGTGTTAGGATATAGGGCTGAAACCCAAACTAAAGCCCTAAGTGAAAAAGTAGCAAAATTCTACTATCTCCAAACATATCGAAGTTTATACTCAAAAAGGTCGCAAACGTCATTTTGAACTCAATGGAAGTGGTCTCGAGTCCTAATTCGACTGTTTGCAAAAGGTAGCTTTTCTGACTTCAATCCGATTAACGATTCTATATTTAAATATTCAATCGAAAAATGCGGGTTGTTAAAGACTCCCCTCCTTAAAGAAATTGCGTCCTCGCAATACTTAAGAAGAAAATAAAGAGTAACAACCATAAAAGCATATCAACACAAAAGAAAATTTGAAATGAGAAGTTCACCATAAAGAGCACGAAAAAGTAAGTCCAAACATGTTCGCTCGATGAATCCTCTGGATTCCCAAGAGAAATCCCTATGATTCGAAAACCATTGAACTCTCACAAGAAGAACGTCTTTGTTTCGAAGGCGCTCAACCTTCGAAGCAATGATGCGAATAGGATGTTGCTCATAAGTCAAATCTGGTGAAACTTCAATTTCTTCAACATCACCGGACTCAAGAATAAAATCGGAATCCCTAAGGTATTTCCGCAGTAAAGAGACGTGGAAAACGTCATAATAGCAAAAGATTGAGCCGGTAATAAAAAGGCGATAAGCCACGGAACAAATATGTTCGGTGATGGGAAAGGGACCAACATATCGAGGTGCTAACTTTCCCGATCGACTGAAAACGCACAACACCCATAATAGGTGAAACACGAATAAACACTAATAAGATCTGGACCTGAAACTAGTTTCTCACCGGCTTTAAGCCAACACAAAGAGAATCGGCATGGCCTTCCGTAGAGTGGCTCGAAAGGTACCATACCAATACAAGATTGGAAGCTATTATAGGAAGAAAACTCAACAAGAGAAATATAACTTTCCCAACTTCCACCAAAATCAAGAACACATGAACGAAAGAGATCTTCAAAAGTTAATTCACACACTCTATTTGTCCATCGGATTGAGGACGATAAGCGGTGCTAAAAATTAAGCTTTGTTCCCAAAGCTTTTGAAGATCATACCAAAGTCCACTAGTAAAATAATGGATCACGATTACTAATAACAAAAGTAGGAACTCCATGCAATTATAGTTTGACATAGAGTCTAGCCAAAAGTGGTATGGTCCAAAAGAGAAGGACGAGCCTCACGGCTACACAAAACAAGAGATGAACATGAATTGGATTCACGATCTCGAATCTCATAAGTGGAAAAAATCTCGAGATCATTCCATTCGGATATCATCAAAGAAACAACCGCTTGTTGCTTACAACTAAGGGCATCGGCAACACGATTGCCCTTTTTGGAAGTATAAAAATATCCAGATCATAAGATGTAAGGAACTCGAGCCAACGAGGTTGACACAAATTAAGTTCCTTATGAAAAATAAATATTCCAAAGATTTATGATCGAGGTGGAGAACAAATTTCTCCGCCAAACACAATGATGCCAAACTCTGAAAGTGAAATCAAAAGCCGCGAGCACTAGGTCATGAGTGGCATACCTAGTCTCGATAGGCTTTAATGGTTTAGAAGCACAAGTGATAGCACGTTCTCTTTTGCAAGGGAACGGCATTGAAACCAATACGATTAGCATTGGTACAAAAGATAAAATCTTGGTTTCCTTCGGGAATCACAAGAATAAGAGTATCGGAAAAGAATTCTTTCAAATAATATTCTTTCCTGAAAAGCTAAAACTTTCAAAAATTACAATTATCTTTATTTAACAATCTTTCTAGAAATATTTTTTTTTTACTTTTTATAAGTCAATTTATTGTGTCAAATTGTCTCATCAAAGCGTTTAGGAGATTCCTATCGATAACGTTGATCAGGCGCATCGACCAGAATTCTTAAAGCACTCAATGGGCAATACAATCACAAAATCATCTTCCATATGATAAAAATATCTCTTAGAAGTTTTAAGAATATTCTTTGTCCATTGAAGGACAAAATCCAATTATACTTATAAATAAATCTTATGAAAAAGATTTGCAAAATTTTAAGTTGCTATTTCCATCTAAAATAAATAAATACAAAAATGAAGTCATCGAGATACTCATAGAAGACTCGATTTATAAAATAGATGAAATAAGCTGGACCAACTGAATGACATAATAAGCCATTCATAAGAATCATAACGAGTACGGAATGCGGTAAGTTGAAGGCTAACTTCCACAACTCGTAGCAAATGAAAACCGGTGGCAAGGTCGAGCTAAAAAGACCTTAACACCACTCAAAAGATTTCTTAGGCGATAATCCTAAGACAAGCTCAAAAATACCGAAAATTCTCAAACTACATAAATGAGAGAAATAATACTTTCCTCATTATGAGGGCTTAAAGAATTTAATGATGCCATCTAATTGGAATCAAAATCACAAAGAAAAATAGAAATCTGCTTAACAGATTGAAAATGTTGAAGATGAATAGTCCACTCGGGACATAGGATATGGCTTCACAATGACTAAGCCAATCCTTTCACAGAAAATCAATTCCGAGGCCTAAGTAAAAATCGGCTCGGAAAGAAAAATCACATAAAATAATTTCAACATCAATAAAAGCAAATTAAGTGTTTTGGATCCACCAACCAGATTCGCAATCATCAAAGAAGTCATCAAGCCCAGAAATGTTTAAAGAAAAAGAATCACAAGTTCTTTTGATATAAAAATAATGAGATGAAACCCATATCAAAAAGAACTCGAATAAAATAATCACAAAATAAATGTCATCAAGGATAGAATGGATACCTTGACTAAGAGAAGAGTTGCTAAGGGCTTGCACAAATTTCAACTATCCCTCTCTTCTTACTTTGCAGTTTAGGGCATGTAGATAAGTAATGACCTGAACATTTGCAATAGCGGCAATAAAGGGGTTTCGGGCTGTGACGACCCGGAATTTTTGTATATTTGAAATGTGAATATTTAAGTTATTTTAAATATTCGAAGGTTAAATTTTAACTTTAATTTCAAATATACAGTATTTATTTGGATAATTAATTATTAAATTTAATTATCGGGATTGGGTAAAATATTGAATCTTGATTTTAAGCCTGTTAAAAATAGTTCAAAGGTTCAGAAAATTTATATTGTTAATACTGAAGATGATAAAACTTTTAAAATGGAATTTTAAAGAGTTTTGTTCAGTTTTAAAAATATATCGTTGAAATTGAATTTAAAAATAGCCGTCCGAGGCACAGTCTCGGAATGCGACGAAACCAGTTCCATTGGATCCGTAATATTGTATTATTATCGGATTTCAAATTTCATAGTGATTGAATTTGTTATGTAAGTGTACGATATATAAACGCGTTGGATTTATATCGAAATCAATAAATTATATATATTGATTAGTCAAGCTGTTTTCCTTTTCGTTCACATCGGAGAGCTTTTTCGTTCTTTCCAGAATCACTGTTGTAGCCTAATGATGGCACGCAGCCTTCCTTCCAAATCATGTTCCCTCTTTTAATAACATCACAACCGACCTACTTTCTACTTTATCGTGTACCCTTCTTTTCTTTCCTCAGAAGCTTACTTCGAAAGCCAATAGAATGAAATATAAAACCCCACAGCCGAAACAAAAATCCCAAAATCATTTTTATCTATCGTTCGAAATCATGGCCGAACCTCTCTCGTTCGAAAGCAATCGAAAAAAAAAAAATGAAATCAAGACCATTGATGGCCGTAATGCACTCGAACCATCTGTATGAGAGTTCTTTTGTTGCTACGGGTTTGATCGAGTAGGGCTTTGAAATTTTGGGATTCGCGTGCAGCAGGAGTATTCGATATTTTGTTGGATAATGGAGGACCGCGAGGCCATCTTCTCGCGTGCGCTTAGGGTTTGATACCTCCGTCTTCGACTGGAGGTTGTGGCGAGGTTGGGGGAGCAGGAACTTCGCGATGAGGGCTGGTAGGTGGATTTTGGTCGCGAGAAGGAGCTCCGTGCTAGGGTTTCAGCACGCGATCGAGTTCGCGAAGAGGCGGCAAGGCAGTAGGCGAATTTGGGCATAGTGATTCTCGGCTGAAGCTTTGAGGTCGCGTTCGACGATGAGGCAAGTTGGTGGAGTCGATTTCCAGTCGCGAGCTGGGTTGTGCTTGAATCGATTGATGTCAGTAAGTAAGCAATCCATTTTTTCAATTTTTAAGTTACTAAAATTTAATCTGGTAATTTAAATTTGCTGGTTCATTGTCCCATTATCAGAAAAGAAAAAAAAATGTAGAAAAATTTATTTTAAATTTCAGCAAGTTATAGAACTCCAGATTATAAAAATATACATATAGTACACTTTCAGATTTGAAGATATTCAGGAAGAAAATATATAGGACAGTAAGGTATATTAACATTTATTTTAAATTGTTTATTTGAAAACAGTAAGTTAGATTGTAAATTTCAAAACAGTGGATTTTAAATGTTCCCTAAGTTCAAACAATTCTGTAAATATATATACACCCTATTATTAAAATTTGTAACTTGGTCAGAAAAGGAAATGTAAACTAGGTTGGTTTAACTATCATTTAAAATCGGTTAATTAAAATTATCAAAAGGGTAATTGGTTTTAGATTACTTCAAATATTAATAAATCACATAATGTTTTTCAAGGTTCAAAAATCGGAAAGGAAGCAAGCCGGTTTAAATTGGATTGCCAAACAAAAGGTCAAAGGTGAGTTAATCTCACTCAGTTGAATTTTATTTTAAATTTAAATGGTTAAATTTAAATAATTGATTGGATGATTGCATTGATTGAATATGCTATATATATATAGTAGTATATAGCAATATATACATATTGGCATATGTATATATTTGAGTTATTGATATCCCCGCATTTATATATAGCGGATGAGACCCTATGCGCCGCATAATAGCGGATGATATTTTATAAAACCCATATACCGCGATATTCCACCTCGAAGTGGAATTGGTATTGTGCTAACGTCTGTGGATGCAGGGAAAACAGGTTGGAGGGATCCAACTGGATTCCTCAAAATATTTAATTTTTGTTTAAATATTCTGTGATATGAATATTGATATCCTGTGATGATTTTATTGATGATTGAAATATTGGATGATATGGTTGGATTGAATATTTCAATAAAAGGAGTTATCAAAATATATTGAATTGGATTTTGAAAGAAATAAAAGAGTAAAATTTAAGTAAATAATTCAAGTGAATTGGAATAAGGGAATTTCGAAATAACAAGGGAAATATTAACTTTAAACTAAAGTGATATTAAATTTAAAGAATAAAGGATTTATTTTGAATGTAAGGATTAAATTTAATTAAAGGCTAAAGAAGGAATTTTGGAAGTTTAAAATTGGTATTTTCAGTTAAAAAGGGTTTTAACTCAAATAAAGGAATAAATCTAAAAGTTAATGTATTTTGAAATAAATGAAGTAGTAAAGGAAATTTATTTCAAAGTAAAGTAAAGTAAATTGGAAAATCAATTGAAAATTGATTTAGTTGTTTAAAATTGGAATTTTAAAAGAGAAGTGAGATTTTGGAATTTATAAACTGGGTTTATAAGGTAAAATAAAATATCAGTGGATATTAGAAAATATAAATTCAAGGTGGGAATTTATAAAGGGATATGAATTGATTTAAAATAAATGTTGGTTTATTTTTAAAAGATGGAAATGAGAAGTGTATTTCTCTGGATAGCCAAGTACGTTTTCAAAGCAATTTTAAATATAAGTTAAAAGTTTTAAGTATGTTTTAAAAAGCATGTTTTAGGAAATTGATTATTTCTAAATGTTAATTTTCAAAGTAGGTATTTTTAAAAATCTATTATTGTAGTAATTATATAAAAGTGATTTGGTATTATATTTTAAAAAGAGAAATTTAGTTTATATTTGTAAAGTGGTTTCATTTTAAATATTTCTTAAGTATATATTTTGTTAAGATATTAAAGTAGTTTTTTTTAATTTCAATATTATTAAGTATATTTATAGTAAAGTGTTTTAAGATTATTTTAAAATCTAAGTGTTTTGTACTTGGTGTTTCAGAGGAAATAAATATTTGGAAATGTATTCCGTAAGCGGAAACTGTTTGAAATTGTTTTCAAAATGAGCTTTGAAAATTTGGAAATATATCTTGGAAAGATATTTGGGCAAATAAATAATGTGGGAAATTATTTATTGTGTGATGGTTGCTTGTGGATGTTAATTGATAGTTAAATAACCGACTATCAATATTGGCCGAATGCGCTGATCGTTTCGAAGAGACCGGGATCGAGTTTCCGTATACCGGGATTCTAGGTCTGGAGACTCGAATACCACTTCGATCCGGTTTGTACGTTTCGTGTAACGATTTCGGAGTCGAAGATGGAGCTGTGAAGTGCAAGGGCTAGTCGCTACTAATCTTAAGGATATTTCCAAAATGGATGTAGTAGGAATAGTGCCTTCGGTTCCGTTCAAACCCAGGACGGACTTGTATGGACGAATGCTTGCGAAACATCGTCAGCGGACGATGGGCATTCTAAGGGATATGTTCTCTAAAGGTATCGTTTAGCCTCGAACCTCATCAACCGGGAATGACTGAAAATCAGGGGTTATGCAGCAAGGCTTCGTGGGTAGCTCCCACTGGAGGGTAAGGTCATCCCTGTCTAGATGTCCCTTTTTATTTCGGCTTAGTGGTGCGGTTGCTGATCCCAACCGTAGGGTGATTTTATTCGGGATCATCCAGTAAGGGATGGTTCCGGCCTTGTGTTGCAGAGGAGCGGGCGTACTCCTCGGTACGGTGATCTAGGCCACGTACTGTGATAGGTGGTACCCCAGTGCCTAGTCATTCGTTGGAAATCCATTTTTCCTACGTGCCTTGTACGGTATTTGTTTGTATTACCCACTTTTGTGGCTAGTATGCTGGAATTTAATAATGTAACAATTTCAGCTATTTAATAAGTATTTGTGAATAGACACTATTATAATATCAGAGGATTTTATAAAAAGTGTTTTAGCTATCGTAAGGTAAAAACCCGACATGTTTATTTGTGGCGTGGTCTTACGAGATGCTTTTGATTTCAAAAGATTTTTGAAACTTTAATAATCAATTGAGTGTGATTTTCTCACGCTGGTATTCCAGACTGACTCGGGTATTGTTTTATATGATGCTCGGGTCAGACCGAGTATTATAGATTACAGGAAATGATGCTATGGAGCTGGATGGCGATACGTACTTCCGTATTTGAGTTATATATTCCGCTGTGTATTCAGATTGTGAGGACAAGTTATGATTACTGTCCAGTTGTATGATATTGATGTGATGTACTCTGATGATGTATTCTGTAAATATATTGTATAAACAGATATACTTTTCTGTTTGAGTAAAGATCTGTTTTGTATATATATTATATTTTATTCCGCTGCGATGTGAGATTCTGTTGTTGATTTTCTGTTTTTTTTTCTTCTTCTACCTCTTCTTCTTTAACACAAATGGTCCGGTTTTTCGTGTAGAAAAACCCGGGTTGTTACAGTGGTATCAGAGCTTAGGCTAGCGATAACCTTGGCTCTGGTGGGAATTTTGAGAGTATTAATAGATATGAGCGCGTATTTGTTAGTGGATATAAAAATGGTTTTATATTGTGTTGGTTGATTTATTGAGTGGCATATGAACCTTCGTCGGCACAGTCTGGACAACTGTATCGAAGGGGTTTCTAAACACTTGAATAGAACAGTTCGACACAGTATTGTTTTAAATAGGGTGAATGAAATAATTTTGCCCAAATTATTTTGTATATAAAAGAAATAATTATTTGAAATTATTATAGTTATATATTTGGATGCTTGGTTGTTAGAAAATGACAATAAGGAGTTAGTCTCATTATTGAGTAGAAATTGAAACTTATAACCTAAGTTGAAGAATAAATTTATATAACAAAATGGAATTTGAAATATAGACTATAAATGAAATTTATAAATTGAGATAAACTTTATATACAAATGTGAATTACAAATGTGATTTATAATCAATGAGATAAATTCATAAACAAATGAAATTTGTAAATGTAAATTGTAAATGTGTCTTATAACTTGGAATAAAATGTGATAGAATTCCAGAGTAATGTTTGGATATAAAAATTGGATGGATTTTGAATTTGAAGTTTAGGAAAAGGTTTAAATTCCTTTGGATTTAAAAATAGTTTTTAAAGGTTTTGGGGAAATAATAGTGATATTATTTCATTAATATTTTCGAAATTGAATTGAAATCTGGTGGGATTTGGAATTTAAAAATGTTTGAAAGGTTTAAAGTGATAAAAGCATAAAAATTCTCTTTCGGTCGCTGGAAAATAATTTCGGTGATGACTGCAGCATCATCGATGTCTATTTTCGAGTTTCCAAAGAGAAATTGCTACCAAACTATTTTAAAATTGGAAATGATTGTGAACTGGGTTGGTTTTGAAATTCAAAGGGAAAATTGTTTGATAAAAGCAGATTGTTTTGGAAATTGGGATTTGAGGTGATATACCAGATATGTATGAGTTATTTATGAATTCAAAATGGTTTTGAAATAAAATCGGGCAATTGGATTCTGAAAATTCTATTTAAAATATAAATGTGGAAATTTAAATGAATCAACAATATAAAGTATAGAATGAAGTTGATTGAAATAAGAAGGGAATGAAAGTTAAATTCTGGGATTATAATTATGAGATGAAAATAACTCAATGAGTAATATAAGTTGGTAGATAAAAGAGTTAGAGAACTTGAAGGTGAATGAATTGTAAAATCTTGTATAAAATTGTATCCTAGAATTAAAATTTAATTCGAGTATATGAAGGTGAATAAAATATATTTGAATTTAACTTAAGATAAGTTAAATAAGAATTGAGAATTGGAATTGAGTTAAATGTAAATGAGTTGAAGTCGAATTGAATTGGATATAAAGGTAATGTAAAATGCTTATAATTGTGTAAAGAAACTCATATTCTTAAAGTTCTTAAGTGTAATAATTTGAAATTTGATTATAAAGATGAAATGGACTTAAATGAATAGTCCCAGATCTTAAGTAAGTAAGTTAAAACTTATGAATAGAAATGAAATTGTAAGTCATGAAATGGGAATTCATTTCTTTGAACCATTAAGAGTTATAATTTGAAATTGTAATTATCAAATGGAAATGACTAAGATGAGAAATCTTGATTTTTAAGTAAATCCAAACTTGAATTATAAAATAAATTGAACTTAAGATGATTAAGTGAAGTGATATTTGGGGTTTAAAAAGCAAGTATTTAATTTTAACCAGTGGAGGAACTAATGAGATAATAAATTAGTTAATGAAATTGAATTGGGAATTAATGAAATTGGATTAACATAGTGATGGTTTGAATGGCGAATGAAATCCAAATAAGTGAAAATAAATTGGAAATGGCCTGGTTATTAATAAAATAATTCCAGATAAATTGAGTATGGAAAATAAAATTAATAATGATTGAGTGAATGAACCACTTATATTAAATAAATAAATGGATGGAATTTGATTAAATAAGAATCAAATGAAAGATGGAAATAAAATTTTAAAGGGTTGGTTAAATGGAAAATAAACTTAAGTTATTGACTTAAGTAAATGTTGAATGGAAACTGAACTCAACAGAGGAGTGGTTTAAATAAGTTGAGAAATAGTTATTGAATGAATTAACTTGGATTGTTTTCGAGCTAAATAAAATTCATTTTTTGGAAGTTGGAGATGAATTGAATTTAAGGAAAAAAAATTGGAAATGAAGTAGTAAATTGAAGTAAGTTAGAATTCATATGAAATGGGAGTTCAATTTGAATATATACACTTCAATGGTGAAGTAGCAAATGAATATAAGAAAAATTTATATTGAACTTAAGAATTGAAGAATGAAATTCTTAAGAAAATTTGTATTGGAGGTATACTTAGTAATTTTGGAATGGAAATATATATATATACTAAGTGAATAGTTGAATGAAGACTAAAACTGAAGTTGTGAAATGGGATAGTTGTGAATAAGGGGATAACAATCAAAAAGGAATGTGAATAAAAGAGAATTGATATAACTGATAATCAATTGGAATTTATACGTAAGATGTACGTATATTATTTTATTCGCATAGCTATTTGATCCGGATTCGAACACAGAATTTCGAGATAGTTTTATCGATCCGAATCAGGATTTTTCACTCGATTTTCAATGGCGAACCTGGATATGGATTGTTGATTGATTCTGGATATTCTCTATCATAGTTTGTGGCTATGCAAGGAGAATGACGGTTTCTGATCAAGAAACCAGAGATGAGTCCGCACTAGGAAGTCGGGTGGACGATACTAGTTCGGAAGTGAAATTGTGTGATCGATTGAGCGATCGAATGTGATATTGCGTACGGATGATATATGTGCATCGTACGGGCATAAGTAAAACAAATATTGGAAATTTGTAAAGAAGTTGATAAAATGACTTTGGAATTGTGAGTGGATATTATTGCTTAATAGGATATACAGGTGTATAAAAGCAATGGATAAATTGGGATTTTTGATTTTAGAAGATAAAATTTAATGGCCCGACAAAAAGGTATGTATTTGAATTTCTATATGAAATTTGATTGGGTTTTGGATCCAGCCACTTGGCTTTTTGTTTTCTTTTTGAGATTGGGAGGCCGTAGAGCCATTTTGTAGTAGTACCGAGCTAGCCGCGCAAAGGAGACGCTGGCGAAATTTTTCGGAAATTTAGAGAGTTAGAAAAATTTTGAGAAAATTTTGATAATTTAAAATTTGAATTCAAATTTAAATTTGAATGGATAAGTAGGTGGTATGGGTTGAACTTATGAATAAGTTTGGAAGTTAAAAGATGATTAGTGTATCATTAATAAAAGATTGTTTGGGTATTGTTAAAACTGTTTAATTTGGGAAATAGTTAACGGGGATTGAATCATTCTTCCTAACTAGTAATTTCGGGGACGAAATTCTTTTAAGGGGGATGGAATGTGACGACCCGGAATTTTTGTATATTTGAAATGTGAATATTTAAGTTATTTTAAATATTCGAAGGTTAAATTTTAACTTTAATTTCAAATATACAGTATTTATTTGGATAATTAATTATTAAATTTAATTATCGGGATTGGGTAAAATATTGAATCTTGATTTTAAGCCTGTTAAAAATAGTTCAAAGGTTCAGAAAATTTATATTGTTAATACTAAAGATGATAAAACTTTTAAAATGGAATTTTAAAGAGTTTTGTTCAGTTTTAAAAATATATCGTTGAAATTGAATTTAAAAATAGCCGTCCGAGGCACAGTCTCGGAATGCGACGAAACCAGTTCCATTGGATCCGTAATATTGTATTATTATCGGATTTCAAATTTCATAGTGATTGAATTTGTTATGTAAGTGTACGATATATAAACGCGTTGGATTTATATCGAAATCAATAAATTATATATATTGATTAGTCAAGCTGTTTTCCTTTTCGTTCACATCGGAGAGCTTTTTCGTTCTTTCTAGAATCACTGTTGTAGCCTAATGATGGCACGCAGCCTTCCTTCCAAATCATGTTCCCTCTTTTAATAACATCACAACCGACCTACTTTCTACTTTATCGTGTACCCTTCTTTTCTTTCCTCAGAAGCTTACTTCGAAAGCCAATAGAATGAAATATAAAACCCCACAGCCGAAACAAAAATCCCAAAATCATTTTTATCTATCGTTCGAAATCATGGCCGAACCTCTCTCGTTCGAAAGCAATCGAAAAAAAAAATGAAATCAAGACCATTGATGGCCGTAATGCACTCGAACCATCTGTATGAGAGTTCTTTTGTTGCTACGGGTTTGATCGAGTAGGGCTTTGAAATTTTGGGATTCGCGTGCAGCAGGAGTATTCGATATTTTGTTGGATAATGGAGGACCGCGAGGCCATCTTCTCGCGTGCGCTTAGGGTTTGATACCTCCGTCTTCGACTGGAGGTTGTGGCGAGGTTGGGGGAGCAGGAACTTCGCGATGAGGGCTGGTAGGTGGATTTTGGTCGCGAGAAGGAGCTCCGTGCTAGGGTTTCAGCACGCGATCGAGTTCGCGAAGAGGCGGCAAGGCAGTAGGCGAATTTGGGCATAGTGATTCTCGGCTGAAGCTTTGAGGTCGCGTTCGACGATGAGGCAAGTTGGTGGAGTCGATTTCCAGTCGCGAGCTGGGTTGTGCTTGAATCGATTGATGTCAGTAAGTAAGCAATCCATTTTTTCAATTTTTAAGTTACTAAAATTTAATCTGGTAATTTAAATTTGCTGGTTCATTGTCCCATTATCAGAAAAGAAAAAAAAATGTAGAAAAATTTATTTTAAATTTCAGCAAGTTATAGAACTCCAGATTATAAAAATATACATATAGTACACTTTCAGATTTGAAGATATTCAGGAAGAAAATATATAGGACAGTAAGGTATATTAACATTTATTTTAAATTGTTTATTTGAAAACAGTAAGTTAGATTGTAAATTTCAAAACAGTGGATTTTAAATGTTCCCTAAGTTCAAACAATTCTGTAAATATATATACACCCTATTATTAAAATTTGTAACTTGGTCAGAAAAGGAAATGTAAACTAGGTTGGTTTAACTATCATTTAAAATCGGTTAATTAAAATTATCAAAAGGGTAATTGGTTTTAGATTACTTCAAATATTAATAAATCACATAATGTTTTTCAAGGTTCAAAAATCGGAAAGGAAGCAAGCCGGTTTAAATTGGATTGCCAAACAAAAGGTCAAAGGTGAGTTAATCTCACTCAGTTGAATTTTATTTTAAATTTAAATGGTTAAATTTAAATAATTGATTGGATGATTGCATTGATTGAATATGCTATATATATATAGTAGTATATAGCAATATATACATATTGGCATATGTATATATTTGAGTTATTGATATCCCCGCATTTATATATAGCGGATGAGACCCTATGCGCCGCATAATAGCGGATGATATTTTATAAAACCCATATACCGCGATATTCCACCTCGAAGTGGAATTGGTATTGTGCTAACGTCTGTGGATGCAGGGAAAACAGGTTGGAGGGATCCAACTGGATTCCTCAAAATATTTAATTTTTGTTTAAATATTCTGTGATATGAATATTGATATCCTGTGATGATTTTATTGATGATTGAAATATTGGATGATATGGTTGGATTGAATATTTCAATAAAAGGAGTTATCAAAATATATTGAATTGGATTTTGAAAGAAATAAAAGAGTAAAATTTAAGTAAATAATTCAAGTGAATTGGAATAAGGGAATTTCGAAATAACAAGGGAAATATTAACTTTAAACTAAAGTGATATTAAATTTAAAGAATAAAGGATTTATTTTGAATGTAAGGATTAAATTTAATTAAAGGCTAAAGAAGGAATTTTGGAAGTTTAAAATTGGTATTTTCAGTTAAAAAGGGTTTTAACTCAAATAAAGGAATAAATCTAAAAGTTAATGTATTTTGAAATAAATGAAGTAGTAAAGGAAATTTATTTCAAAGTAAAGTAAAGTAAATTGGAAAATCAATTGAAAATTGATTTAGTTGTTTAAAATTGGAATTTTAAAAGAGAAGTGAGATTTTGGAATTTATAAACTGGGTTTATAAGGTAAAATAAAATATCAGTGGATATTAGAAAATATAAATTCGAGGTGGGAATTTATAAAGGGATATGAATTGATTTAAAATAAATGTTGGTTTATTTTTAAAAGATGGAAATGAGAAGTGTATTTCTCTGGATAGCCAAGTACGTTTTCAAAGCAATTTTAAATATAAGTTAAAAGTTTTAAGTATGTTTTAAAAAGCATGTTTTAGGAAATTGATTATTTCTAAATGTTAATTTTCAAAGTAGGTATTTTTAAAAATCTATTATTGTAGTAATTATATAAAAGTGATTTGGTATTATATTTTAAAAAGAGAAATTTAGTTTATATTTGTAAAGTGGTTTCATTTTAAATATTTCTTAAGTATATATTTTGTTAAGATATTAAAGTAGTTTTTTTTAATTTCAATATTATTAAGTATATTTATAGTAAAGTGTTTTAAGATTATTTTAAAATCTAAGTGTTTTGTACTTGGTGTTTCAGAGGAAATAAATATTTGGAAATGTATTCCGTAAGCGGAAACTGTTTGAAATTGTTTTCAAAATGAGATTTGAAAATTTGGAAATATATCTTGGAAAGATATTTGGGCAAATAAATAATGTGGGAAATTATTTATTGTGTGATGGTTGCTTGTGGATGTTAATTGATAGTTAAATAACCGACTATCAATATTGGCCGAATGCGCTGATCGTTTCGAAGAGACCGGGATCGAGTTTCCGTATACCGGGATTCTAGGTCTGGAGACTCGAATACCACTTCGATCCGGTTTGTACGTTTCGTGTAACGATTTCGGAGTCGAAGATGGAGCTGTGAAGTGCAAGGGCTAGTCGCTACTAATCCTGAGGATATTTCCAAAATGGATGTAGTAGGAATAGTGCCTTCGGTTCCGTTCAAACCCAGGACGGACTTGTATGGACGAATGCTTGCGAAACATCGTCAGCGGACGATGGGCATTCTAAGGGATATGTTCTCTAAAGGTATCGTTTAGCCTCGAACCTCATCAACCGGGAATGACTGAAAATCAGGGGTTATGCAGCAAGGCTTCGTGGGTAGCTCCCACTGGAGGGTAAGGTCATCCCTGTCTAGATGTCCCTTTTTATTTCGGCTTAGTGGTGCGGTTGCTGATCCCAACCGTGGGGTGATTTTATTCGGGATCATCCAGTAAGGGATGGTTCCGGCCTTGTGTTGCAGAGGAGCGGGCGTACTCCTCGGTACGGTGATCTAGGCCACGTACTGTGATAGGTGGTACCCCAGTGCCTAGTCATTCGTTGGAAATCCATTTTTCCTACGTGCCTTGTACGGTATTTGTTTGTATTACCCACTTTTGTGGCTAGTATGCTGGAATTTAATAATGTAACAATTTCAGCTATTTAATAAGTATTTGTGAATAGACACTATTATAATATCAGAGGATTTTATAAAAAGTGTTTTAGCTATCGTAAGGTAAAAACCCGACATGTTTATTTGTGGCGTGGTCTTACGAGATGCTTTTGATTTCAAAAGATTTTTGAAACTTTAATAATCAATTGAGTGTGATTTTCTCACGCTGGTATTCCAGACTGACTCGGGTATTGTTTTATATGATGCTCGGGTCAGACCGAGTATTATAGATTACAGGAAATGATGCTATGGAGCTGGATGGCGATACGTACTTCCGTATTTGAGTTATATATTCCGCTGTGTATTCAGATTGTGAGGACAAGTTATGATTACTGTCCAGTTGTATGATATTGATGTGATGTACTCTGATGATGTATTCTGTAAATATATTGTATAAACAGATATACTTTTCTGTTTGAGTAAAGATCTGTTTTGTATATATATTATATTTTATTCCGCTGCGATGTGAGATTCTGTTGTTGATTTTCTGTTTTTTTTTCTTCTTCTACCTCTTCTTCTTTAACACAAATGGTCCGGTTTTTCGTGTAGAAAAACCCGGGTTGTTACACGGGCACTTAATTACATAGTGGTCTGTGGAACCACAATTGTTGCATTGTTCACGACTAGTGGTAGGCGACTTTGCTATCGAAGTTTCTTTCTTGCTTAGAAGTTTGGAGCATGCAGAAATATGATGACCTGAAGTTTTGCAATAACGACAAAAGAGCGGCTCCGGACACTCCTTTGCATAGTGGTCCGTAGAACCACAATTGTAGCATTCTCCACGATTAGGGATTGGAGTCTTTGCCACTAAAGTAGTTTGCTTCACTCTCTTATTGGGATTAAGGCTCTTGAACTTAATATGCCTCTTCTTGGAAATCCCAATATCACTATCACTTCCTTTACCAACCTCTTCATGTCGAAGAGTGATATCCACAAGCTGATGGAAAGGAACTTCAAGTTTTAGAGGTAAAACCATTTCGGGGTTCTTACACAAAGCACAAATAAACTTTTGATTCTTTACAAGATCCAAAAGTTGCTGGGCAGACATGAATACGCCATCTAGAGAAGGACTACTGGATTGACCAGCGCTAGGACTGCCAGATCCAACCATTTCTCATTCTTTAAGAAAGAAAGAAAGAAGAAAAAGTTATTCACAGAATGAATTTCAATCAAACTTGATTGATAAAACAAGGAATCATAAAAGAAAATAGGATAGAACGGGTCCAATTGACCCGAATAAAATCCTAAGGCACGACTCCTAAGAAAGACTTAGGACAATGATCCCTGTTAGATTATTCTACATCGTTCCGAAGTTTGGCTTTGATACCATGCTGTGACTCCCCACCTCTATACCCACGCTAGGCAAGGACACTACGGGGTAATGCCGTCAACTAGCGCGGGGAATAAGGCTGTTGAGGAGCGACCATCCGTGTAATTGCTTTGTGCGAGCATCGATATGTCAGATAAAATAATAACTTTTCATTTCATTTCAAGAGGAAATCCGACATACCGATACAAACTCAAAACAACTACATAGTGGCTATATATATAATCTTCGGAAACAAATATAGAAATAAGCATAACATTAATCAGTCATAGACAGTTCATATCACAAAGGCGAAAATAGATATGAATATAACACATGAAAGTGTACATCAGAGTAGTGGTCAAATAAGATCCACAATAACACAAAAGAATAGATACAAGTGCAAGGCAAAAGAATATGTATACATCAAGGAGTCTAAATCTCAAATGTATACAACAAAAACTACTAAACTAGAGTAGTTAGCCAAAAGTCAGATGATGGTTCCAGATAGGAAGTCAAGTAGAAGCACCTGTAAAATCTCAGTCTGACCCGAGTATTATTTAAGAAGAAAATAATAAACGGATCAGTCTAGCTATAATTATCAGATAAAATGAGATATAAGAAGAGATATAACAATAAAGCGTATGATAACCAAAAATGTCATACTATGTCAAGTATACATCAGAAAATCCACAAAAGTCATAAAATATCTCAATAGTCTCAAAACACAAAAAAGAACGTGATATTCTTAATTTAATTCACCAAGCCACAAATAATGACATACTTATCAATGCCAATCGTAAATGCTGGTGAAACTTAAATTCCAGAAATCAATATCCAGAAATCACAAAAGTTAATGACACACGAATAAATAGGAACATCGACGTAGTAAAGTGTTATGCCCAATGAACCAAAAGCACGATAAATCGGAAATCAATAATTAAAAACCAGAAATCACAAGAAAAGGATGGCCAATCCCACAAAAATACCTAGGCCAATCACAAGGGTTAATGACACACGAATTCACCAATGCACAAATATTGATAGAACTTATTAATGTAAATCACGAAAATTGGTGAAACACAAATTCTAGAAATCGTCAACTAGAGATCCAGAAAGATCACAAAAAGGGAAAGAGGCCTATCAAAAGAACGGGAGCATTAAAGCTCACCAACACGTGTATCACAAGATGAGATGCTATCTCATGGTCGCTAACCATCAATTTTGAGCCGAAGCTCCACAGAAACGGCCCGAAAACCATGGGCCGTAGCTCCACAAGAATGGCCCGAAGACCATGCGCCGAAGCTCCACAAGAACGGCCCGAAGACCATGAGCCGAAGCTCCATAAGAACGGCCCGAAGACCATGAGCCGAAGCTCCACAAGAACGGCCCGAAGACCATGAGCCGAAGCTCCACAAGAAGGATCTTCGCAGACCCACAAGTGTAAATTACACTAAGCTATTAAATATATGAGTTTAGCTTCATGTCCCATAACCACTAGCTTAACTTAAATATTTATGAACAAATTGTAGACTTCCACTCGAATTTAAGTGTCAATTACACTAAACTAGTAAATATATGAGTTTAGGTTTATGTCCCATAACCACTAGCTTAACTTAAATATTTACGAGCAAATTGTAGATCTCCATTAGAAAATTGTCACAAGAGTTTCAATCGAACAAGTCAAAGAATTAACCGGCGAAGTAAATGCAAGCGTTTCATACCACTTGTTTTGCTAAGCCGTTTAATTAGATTTTCTCATACGAATGAGATAAAGGTTTGTATATACTAATAGATTTGAAAACGGTTTTATAAACGAGTTTTGAAATAAAATATTGTTGAAATCGTTTTGATATATACTACTAGTATAGAAAACCTTTATATTTTTAAAGTGACAAAGCATAGAAATTATTGTAGAAACAATCAGTCACCAAAATCCACATTCGAAAATGTGAAGCAAATCCATAGAAATCGATACCAAATCCATCAAAATGGATGTTCCCAAAAAAATCCAAAGAAAGAAGTCATCAAAGTCGATAATAAGCGATAACAACTAGCTAGATCAACAAAAATCGATAAACATTGGAAATCCACTCAAAACAGCCTTAATAGGCAAAAATAAACATTTCCTGACGTCTGATTTGAAATCCAAACGTCTAGATTTGTTTTCTGAAAAATAGTTCAGAAGGCCACCCAGACGTCTGGAATAGCAAATCAAACGTCTAAGCCATGGCCAGACGTCTAGTTTTGAATCCAGACGTCTGGTTTCATTCTCTGGAAAATTACCCAGAGAACACCCAGACATCTTCAATCTCAAGTCAGACGTCTGAGACTCATCCAGACGTCTGATCTGAGATTTCAGACATCTGGAATTAGTATCTGGCTTTTTTTTATAAAGTCTACGTGCATACCTTTTTTCTCCAGGTCCAAACCAGACGTCTAGACTTGGTCACCAGACGTCTGGTCACCTAGTCCGGGCAACATTTTGCCTAGGCCAAAGTGGCCAAAACGTGTCGGAAGCGATCGATCGAGCTACGGCGACTAAGGATTTACGCTCAGCGACAACCCGGCCTTAAAGGCTCCTCGATACACTCCGAATATCAATGTCCAAATGTCCATAAAAGGATTTTCATAAAATTGGACCAAAACACCAAAATTGAAGAATTCACAAAACCAATTCAAATCACAACAAGTGAACACGAAATAGATGATAGGAATTCATACCTAACAACATAGATAGTTATAGGCATAGATGTGAGATAAAAATATCACCTTTGAACCCAAAACAATAGAGGAGAATCTTGAAGACAAGGGAGGAACAACCACTCTTCAATCCAAACTCAAGAAGCTTGAATCTAAGCTTTAAAAGAAGAACATTCCCAAAGTTAGGTTTAGGAATTTCTGAAATTGAAGAAGGAAAGAGTTGGAGAAGATGAAGAGAAGGCTTACCAATAGCTTCTTCTTGAATTTGGAGATAGAACTTGGATTTGCAAAGATGATTAGGGCTTTGAATTTCCTAATTCTTTTTCTCTTCCCCCATTTTTGATAAAGCTTGAGTTGTATTAGGAAAAATGGAAGTGAATGAAGAGAAGTGGGGGTGGAGCTAGGGGCTTGTGTTAGGATATAGGGCTGAAACCCTAACTAAAGCCCTAAGTGAAAAAGTAGCAAAATTCTACTATCTCTAAACATGTCGAAGTTTATACTCAAAAAGGTCGCAAACGTCATTTTGAACTCAATGGAAGTAGTCTCGAGTCCTAATTCGACTGTTTGCAAAAAGTAGCTTTTCGGACTTCAATCCGATTAATGATTCTATATTTAAATAAAATATTTAAATATTCAATCGAAAAATGCGGGTTGTTACAGGCACTATTAATGAAAAAATTCAAATGGTGGAATCACAAATACGGAAATCCAGCTCTAAAGCAACAATTGAAAAGCAGAATAATTAAAGTTCTAGACAACCCAGAAGAACGGGAGATCATTTGCCATAAGTGCAATAAACATGGCCACATCAAGCCCAATTGTCCTCAGAATCGACACGGCCAAGAAAAGAAATCAAAAAGGAGAAGTTTTGCAGCCACGTGGAATAAAAGTGATGATGACAGTAAAAGCACTAGCAGTGAGAGTGAGATAGGAGATCTGTGCCTTCGAGGTGATATAATTGATAGCGATGATGATGATGAGCCAAGCGAGGTATCAAAACTCACTCACTCTGAATTACTTATATATTTCCACGAAGTAAATGGCTATTTTGAACGACTTAGGAAAAGATACGCCAAAATTGAATCACAAAGAGACACTTTGATAGATTTAAATAAACAGCTTGATCTATTAGTTAAAAACTATCAAAGTAGGAGCCCTAAGTGTGATAAGTGTCCATTATTCGAAGAAGAAACTAAAAAATCAGAAATTAAAATTAAATCGCTTGAAAATGAAATTCTGATTTTGAAAGAGAGTGAAAATACTAGGAGAGAGAATTCTATTAAAAAGTGCACTCAATTATTAAACGAAAATGAATCTCTCAAAACACAAGTCCAACAATTGTCTACAACTTTGGGAAAATTTTCCAAAAGCGAAAGATCATTAAATATGCTATTAGGAAAACAAACTGTTAGCACGGATAGACAAGGACTTGGGTATACTCACTCTAAAAATGTTAGAAACGAAATCAAATCCGAGTACACTATTTGTAGAAAAATTGGACACAATCAAAATATTTGTTGGTATAGACCCAAAATTGTGAAAACAATTCTAATTTGGGTTCCAAAAGGCACAGATATAAAATCCCACAAAGTTAAACAAATCTGGGTGCCAAAAGGAACATATATAAATAGTTATGGGTCTCCACCAAATTATTTTTCAAAATATTCTACCACTAACAACAATGGACCTATAAAAACAAATAGGTCACAAAAACCTTTTATCGTGTAGGTATGGTGGCAGGCTAAGGAACATCAACTGTGTTACTTGGATTCTGGTTGTTCTAGGAACACAACGGGCGACAAATCACAGTTCCTTAGCCTAGTACAAAGGTGATAGAATCACAATGGACAACAACGAAAAAATATCGAAAAGGTAAAAGAGGTAACGGTATATTTATTTGAACGATATATTTAATGTGAAAATCTGCACCGTAATCTAATCAGCCAATTATGTGATTATAAAATAAATGTTGATATTGATTCTGACTTATTCATATGTTCTTATTTGACTTGTTCTTATTTATGACTTTAATTTGTGCTTAAATGTTGACCAATCATTTTTTTCATCTTTGAACTAATTCATATAAATTTGTTTGGTCAAATGATGGTGTTTTACTGACTTCCGATTGCTCATGTTACATTTGGTGATTATGTTCACTGATTTGTTTATTTGCACAGGTTCAAATTCGAATTCAATAGAACTCCATTTAAAAGCTGTTAAAAATGATTTCAAGGTATTTGTTTGCTACATAACAGTCTGGTCTATAACAATCAAACTAATGATAATCTCGTGTGAAAGAAAATTCAGATGCAGATTACACTGGTAATCTAGTTGATAGAAAAATTACCAGTGAAACGTGATATATGTTGAGACATTCTGTAGCTGCATCATTTTTTTCAAAGAAAATATCTGCATATTTCTCACTTAAAATAATTTTAAAATAGCAGATATTTTTATAAAACCCCTTCTAGAAAATCATTTTTGATATTTTTTTTCTTCAGATTAGTCATTTTTAGAAAATTTGATAATTATTTTTAAATTTGAGCATTAATGATTACATTAACTAATCTGACCCCCTACTAATTATCAAGAAGATAAATAGTGATTAAAAAAGCGATGAGTGTTGATATTAATCATATATTATAACTCAAGATGGTATAATTAGTAAATTTCTTTAGAAATTTAAACAAGAGTTATAAAAACTTTTTGTTGGTAAAAATTCCATGACCATCTCTAATTCTATCATATTTCTATCAACCATCACTCATCAAAATCCAATATAGAATGTCAATATGTGGTATTTTAAACAGGAATAATTTGTTTTTCATTTTATTATTTTTTTAAATAAAAACATCCAAAGTATTCACTCTCATTTAAAATATAACAATCCTGACTCGGCCTTCGAAAATCGGCACCCGTACTTCACTTGTACTCGAATGCCGTAGATTCAAACGCCGAATCTGGCCCGCTGGAACTTATAACACGTTAAGTATAACAACACAGTGGAAGAAAGAAATGGATAATATCATATACAACTCCAATGAATACAATATCCAGAATGATATACAATAATGATATCAATATGATACAAAAATATCAGAGACAAATAATAATGTTACAGCGGAAACAACAGAAGTGATAACTCCAAATAATTTTTAAAAGAGAATGAGTCCAACAACTCCAACATCAAGCTCAAACCATCTTCACGTTTCACTAAGAGAAGCAAGGTCGGTCGTCCGTGAACTCCGAAAACTGAACTAGCTCCCGATAATCTACTAAACCTGACTATCTTAAAAACCCAACTCTAGACTGCCCGTGTGGAAAATTGTAGGCACCCAGAGTTTAGGAAAGGAATAATAAACTCCGAGTCAGTCATGGGACTGGTGTGAGTAACAAAAACAATTTATCTTTAAACAAACAACAAAAGAATTTTAAACATTGAAATCCGCAATTCTTTTTGGAAAATGAAACTACCATAAGGCCTCCCAGCACACACACAATGCAATCGCACACATAGGGGAGATTTCTCCTTATGATAGTCAAACATGCTTACTACGCAAAAAAACTCTTTGATACTATTGCTAGTGCATAGTGTAGGAACATTTCGAAAATATAATATTAATCTTAGCCAGCATAGGTACCATTATACTATGCCTACTATAGCTACCATTTTAAATGGCAGGTTCTACAACTAAAACCGTACAAGGCTCGTATTGTTTCTTTGGATTTTCCAACAAATGGTCAGGCTAAGGAACTTCCTATGCCACATGGGAACGCCTCTGGAGGGACGCCCCGAGAGACAACTGCTCTCTGCCAACACAAGGCCAGTTACCCCCTTCCCGGGAAGTAAACCTAAGATATACCACCCCCGGTCGTTTGCGACCTTTATCCGAGGCCTCGCGCACAAAGCAACAACCACACCGTAAATGAGATTGGAGCAACCACACAGGTAAATATCTGGTCTCCATACCATAATATCACCTTTTTCCAGAAGGAATGGACATACCCTAGGGGAGCTACCCCTGAAACCTTGCTGCATTTTTCCTGTTTCGACCATTTCTGGGGTGTGAGGTCCGATGAGGTCTCGTCCACAAAGCTACACTTTACACGAAAGCCATGCTTTGATCAACAAATGATCAGCAACTCACAACAACACTTAGTATGCCACACTACCAAATTAGGAGTATATCACTAATAACCTTCAACTACATAACCTCTGAGCTCTTACGTCTCAGAGAAGGGTGTTAAGCTAAGAGAATAACTTCTCCGCCACCAAACAGAAATGTATTTAAAAGAAAATGGCTTTATATCTCAAAGTGTAATGTCAGACATACAACCATACCAGTCTGTTCCGGGTTCGAACAGAACCGAAGGCACTTCCAAAGAAGCCCTTGCAATCTGGGTATTCACAATCCCGATCGGACTTCCCATCACTTAGGGAATCTCTATACCGTAGCTACTCAGTGCAGAGACAATCGATAGGTTATCCTATCGTTCTCGCAAATACCAGGTCTTCAACACCGGTCTTCAAATGCTATCCATTTACGTCGTATCACTATTCGGAATGGGTTATATGACACAAAGTCCTCTCTCGGCTAAATCGAATAATGAGCGTAATATTTAAAAACATATGGATAATGGGATTTCGATTAAGTCACAACTTATTACCCAAAACTTCTCTTTCAAATGGTTTAAACAAATTACCATTTTCAATCTTTTAGACAAAAAGATTCATTTCACAAAGTTCACCCAGTTTCACAAAGATCTATTCATAGATTTTCAAATCGATTTCCATTTCCATTGGATTAACTCATTAAACCAAAGGTTTAACTTATAGCTTTCAAAACAATTCCATTTCGAACTTTTATACAAAAGGTACACCTTTCCAATTTCAAAACAAAGTTCAACAATCTTTCACAAAGATTTATTCATAACTCGGAAAACCATTTTCATTTCAAACTTGAATTCTTTTGACACAAATTGGAAATTCATTCCTTATATGAAAGCTTCTATTATTTGAAAACAAATAGTTTTCATTTCGGAAAAATCCGATTTCATTTATACAAGTTAAACCCTTGGGTTAAATTCAAATTTAACAAACAATATTTTAAAATGGTTCAAGCCCATATAAACACATTTATAACTTGTATAACACTCTTAAACCATAATTTTCAACATAGAATTCAATTCCTTATTATGAATTCAAATTCAAATTGAATTATTTAAATTTCAAGATATTCAAAATATCTTTAAAACTCCTTTCAAAAGCTTTTCATATTAAACCCCAATTTCCAATTTCAAAATCAATTGAAATTAAAATTTCAATCTCAAAAAAACATTAAATTTAAAATCATCTGTGACTTAACCGATTTCCTCGTGATATCCATATTTGTGTGTGTATGGTGTAGTCCAGGGGTTTCACATAATAGTGCAACATCATTCAATCATCATAGATTAAGATACAAAAATATAGTTGATAAGCGGTATAAAGTATAACGCTTATCTTTTGTACACAGATCACAGATAATATACAAATGTATCACAGATAATAAATTACATCACAGCTTGAATTAAAACAAATTTACATTACAAAGCATCACCCAGTAGAGAATATCAAATAATTCATAGCATTCAATAGAATACAATCATCCATAAGTGAAACCAATTAAGATATCTAATTAGTCTAAACCAGATCATTTGCCTATGGATAACTCCTAGTCAGGGTTAATTAATAATAAATTAATTACAAACATTTAATTAATTATTCTTTAATTAATCATTAATTACCCTTGATTAATTATACTCTAATTACATTAAGTAATTATCCTTAATTAATTACACAAATAAATTATTCTTAACTAATTACAGTAATTAACCTTTAATTACTTCATAAATTAATTACATTAATCCTTAATTAATCACATTAATTAATTACTTCATAATCACTTATCATTGATTAATTAATCAAATTAATCAACCCTTAATTACATCATTAATTATATTAATTAATGATCTCTAATTACTTCTTTAATTAATTACTCTATTTACATTAATTACATTAAGTAATTAATCTTAAATTAATTTTAATAAATCTCATTTATTAATTAATCCTTCCTTTACAATTTCAAATTCCATTTAAAATTCAAATTCTTTTAAATACACTTTTAATTACTTAAACACTTTTATTAAAACAATTTAAATTTAAAAAAAAATTATTTCCCAAACTAAGTTTTCAAACTAAACTGGAATTTATATTTAAACTTGAATTTAAAAACTCAATTTAAACCTTGCTTTAAAATTTAAATTTCAGTTTTAAATTTCAAAACAGAAAACCAGAACAGGTTAGAAAACTGGAACAAGTTCCTACCCGAGCCTCCCCATGTTTTCTTCGAGTCCAATGCCTAACAACTTCGAGTCAATCGCTCGAGTTACCCGAGACAACTTCGAGTCTTTTCCCTGCTTCATCCCCACTACCCAAATCTTCCCAGGTTCCAGAATTTGTGCACGTACACGGGCACAACGCCGGCGACCAACTCCAGGCAGTGCTACATCGTCGAGCAATTCGACGATCACCTACGCTCCTCCCCCCGACCACCAGAGCCACGTCGTCGCCTCGAAATCGATGATCGACTCAACATCCAAACCTGGAAATATCATCAGCAACTCCACCCCAAACCTGTCAACGCCTCGTCTACGGAGCTCCAGCCACCACAAAATCCCAAACTCCGGCCATTACTCCGTCATCAACCCTTCCACCATCTCCCAAAGCCACGAGACACTCGGTTAATCTAAGACGGCGAACGAATCAAAGATCTTGACCTCGCTAAAACTAGGTTTAGAAATAAAAAACCTCACACCGCCGCCATCACCATGGTCTGACCACCATTCCAATATTTTTCCCAACACCACTGCTTACTCCTCTACCTCCAGACACGAACCTGACCACCACATCCAAGTATATCACCAGAAATTTGTAAAAGTGCAATTTTTGTTCAAATACAAACTGCTCTTTAATCCTAGCTCTAAAAATTATGATTTAAGCTTTAAAATTCATGATTAAGCATACGAATTCAGATTATATATTTGAAATCGTAAATTATGAAGTTTGAAGTTTGGCTAATTTAAAGTTGGTTCAGATATCTCGATTTCCAGAATCATTCATAAGATGTTTAAACTTAAATTGATTTTTAAAACTTAGTTGATGATCAAACAAACAGTTTTTTTTATCCTAAGTTCAAACAATTAATAAATCAAGGGGAGTTGATTTTTGAAACTAGAGTCTTGGGTTAGGACTGAAAACAGAGAACACATATGGATAAAATCCTACACACAATCCATTCCTCATTCATATATACTTAGAGAATTCATATATATATATATATATATATATATAGATAAACACACTTGTCAAAGCTTTAAATCTATATTTAAAAAAAAGAAGTTACTTACAGTATTTCCAGAAGAAAGAACAGAGCTTCTTCTTTATGTTGAAATAGGCTTTTGAAAAATTGCAAGTTGAAATCTTCCTTGATCTCTGGTTTGTATGTTGTTTAAACTGAGATGTTTAAATTGAATTTTGTTTAAGGTTTGAATGATGCTCATTTTCAGATTTCATAGTTTGGATGGACGAACTAAAAATGAGGAAGGCTGATATGTATAAAATGAGTTACAGGGTTATTATTTTCCTTTTGTACAACAAAGTCAGAGATATTTCTTTGTTTGGTGGCTGATGATAAAATTGTGGTGCTACATTAATTGCCTTGTACTTATTTTGCAAGCTTTCATACTTATCTATATACTAGTGTCTTCCTAAGACAAAGATATTTATATTTTTTTTATGAGCCTTCATATATAATTTTGTTTTCATTTACAAGTGTACATACTTATTTATTTTTTTCATATTTGAATGTATATTACTTTTCTTTTTTATACTTATTAATTTGTAATATAAATGAATTTCTATATTTAATATGTTTTTTAAATTTAGCTAATGTTTACTTTATATTTTATTATTATCTTATATACATCTATTTCTATTTTTATTTTCTTGTAGTCTATTTTGTTTGTATTAATACATATTATTTAAAAGAGAATGTTTTGAAATTAAGTACATACTAAATGAATTACATATATATATATATATAAATTCAAATACCAATTTCAAATTCTATCCTCGATCTATTTTATATACATATTTATTCAAGTTATTATTAAACCATTTACTTGAAATTCAAATCCAAATCACATATATACAATATTTAAATTCATATGATTTAATATATATTCTACTTGAATTAGAGAAACTCGCTTTAATTTACAATTAATTTTACAATTTTAATTCAAAAATTCAATTAATTATCAATTTAAATTTAATTAAAATCCGGGATCGTTACATAAAAGTCCTCACGGTTATGCATGGGTGAATTACTTGGAATTTTTGATTATGTGCTTCCATGTTCATTTAAAAGTCCTCACGGTTATGCATGTATTGAACGCATATCAAAATTGATTAATTAAATAGACAAGTTGATTCTAATCCCATTAAAAGTCCTCACGGTTATGCGTGGTTAGAAGATACTTGAATTCATTTATTTATTTTATTTTTATTTTTAAAATTTTGGAATACTACTAATCTCATTTAAAGTCCTAATGGTTATGTATGGTTAGTAGATATTCAAATTCTTGATATAAATATACCACAAATAGACACAACTATATGGTTTTATATGATGACATTATCCATATCATTCTAAAGTGGAATATGCGTCAAACAGAGAATTTATGATTTTTGTTTGATTTTTTATTGAAATTTAATATTTATACTCAATTGAGTATTAATGTTGTATTAATGTCTATCACTTTATCTCTATTTTTCTAACACTATTATTCTTTTGCTGATAACAAAGGGGGAGAGAAAAGTTAAGATTTTGGCAAATAAAGGTCAAATATTTTTTTATTTGCAGCTAGACTCATTTGAATATTTATTTTCATGCATATATGAAGGGGAGCTTTGTGTAGAGAGGGAGAATTCAAATAGGGGGAGCAAATTGAATGATCAAATACATTTAATAAAATCAAAATCTTAAATATATGTTTGTTATCATCAAAAGGGGGAGATTGTTGAATATGCGACTATATGATTTTTGTTTGATGATAATAAACATATATATATATATTCATTTAAATGTATTTGTTAATGTACTATTTTATTTTTCACATAATTAAATAAATATTTGCTGAATAAAATAAATAACACAGAATTTAAAGTCAAACAGATATTTTATTCAAACAAATATTTATTACAATTTTGAATAGTATAAATTCAAGCTCTCACTATATATATACAATTTTCAATTACAATACAAATTTGACTACATCAAAATTCTCTATAAATGCACCTCACTACATTTCACTCACACTCGTAGTTATCTTAAACTATATTCCAAATTGAATCCAACATCTGAGTAATCTGCAAAAATACACACTGACGCAGTAAAATTGAAAAAGAAATATTTTTGCAGTATAAAATAAAATGTGATTTTGAAAATTTTATTTGCCTCAGTTATTTGGGTTGTTCGTCATCATTTAATTCTGAATTCATCATACACGAACAGCTTGTGACATGCACAGTGTATCACTGTACATGCCACAAGACCATGCACACCGATATACACTTGATAAAATTACAGGGACAGGTGAGCACAGGTCAAACCCAAATGAAAAGCCGGGTTCAACTCAAGTGTAATACAAATAAAATCACGACACGAGCACAAGGTCAAACCCAAGTTTTGAAACTGGATTCAACTCAAGTGCAATTTCAAAAATCAACATGAAAAGATCAAGAACCAACAAAGTAGACCCTAATCAATACATGCATCCACACATACATATGTATGTATGTACATATGTGGATACACATATGTGACAACAGTGCAAACCAACAGAGGTGAAAATTCCAAAATCATCAATGAACTAATCACATCAAGCAAATACACAAATACACAAAGGCCAAAGAACAGGCAAAATGAAAACAGGCTAGAGGAATCACAGTGCAACAACTATCACATATATATACATGGAGCAATGCAATGCAACAGTCAATAGTGAAGTACAAACCAAGTGGACAACATACAAGTCCAATGCAGACATGTCAACAAGACAAATGACTGCAGTTAATAGTAATGGTCAACCCAAATATAGCAAGTGCACAAGAAAACAATGTAGCTGGTCAGATATGGAACCAGACTCGAGCAAGTCCAGACCACATACAAGTAACATGTATGCCAAACCAAATGCCATCAAGTGAACAAGACCAGAGAAGAAAATAAAATGGCACATGTATATACAGTGCATAGCATCATCAATAGAACCATAAGCATGGGATAAAGCCGCACTCAAACAAATGTACACAAGTGAATGTAAACTACAAAATGCACAAATATATGTACATATATGGTGATGAAAAAGTTTAAAACAATGTGACAACAAATAAACAAGTCTGGCAACAAATATCATGAACCAGACTTCGAATCAAGGAATGCAGATCAACAGCAATATGCAGTGAGACCAAATCAACGAGCAGTAAAGACCAACAGCAAACAATGTCACAGTAGAAATCAGTTCAAACATCAAGTGACCAAAGTCAACAACGTACTAGCAAATGTCAAGCCGTGGTAATGAATAAGTCAAGTTTAACCAAGTCAGAAATCAAACTGGAGTCACCAGCAAATCAACGCCGTGACGACCAAGGCAAAAAGAACGAATCAAACTAGAATCGATCAAAGCCGTGAGTACCAATAAATCAAAATATATACGAATTGAACAAGTCAGTGCAAATCATCAACATTCAAGTTGAATCGAACGGCAAGCCAAAAATTATCAGACGAAGTCAATGAATTTATACGAACGGAAATATAGGAATTCGAATCCTATGTAAACATCTGACAGCATCGGCAGAGAAATCATTCGAGTTCAAGCAACAAAGCATAAACATTCAACTCGAATCAAAGTCGAGTAAAGTATAAATCGAAAAAGGAATTTCACTTACCAATCTTTCAACAAATTGAAGGCACTCGACAATTTGAAGCAGCCGAGAAATCAATCGAAGAAAGCAAACAAAGCAACATTCAATCTACAAGTAAAAGTGGCAGCTTCAAAGAATTATACAAAGCCCTAATTTCAGAGCAAAAGAGGAACGAATCGAAGTCGCCATTATCACCAAATAAGGACGGGCCGACAAAATAAAAGGATAAAGAGATTTACTTGTTTATTAGTTTAGGCCGTTCTTTTTTTCTTTGGGCTTTAAATTAATTAAATTACGGTTTTGTTTTATAATTACTTTTTAAATTTGTATTTTTCTTTTTAAACTATTGTAATTTCTATTCATGTGACTAGGGGACAAACTACATGGCGTAGTTTGAGAATTCGCAACTCAGTGGTTGAGTTGTGGCAGGGTTTTGAGTGTAGAGTTAGGATTAGTCGATAGTGGGTGTCGCGAGTTTACGTGTGTAAGCGTCTGACTATCTAATTTCTAGTAGAAACCTTTGGGGCAGCACGTAGGCAGGGTTTTGTCGAAGCTGGGTAAATCTGTGTGTTCTATTTTCTGTTTTTATTCTACTATTATCTGTGTTGCTATTATTCTGTGATCTGTGTTGAAATTATTTTATATAAACTTCTGCAATAATTTTTATAATTGATAGTATCACCCTATTCACCCTCCTCTAGGGTGAAATTGATCCTACAAAAGTGAGGAAGAGAAAGAAGAAAGTGGCGGCTCAAAAATGAATTAGCTTGTAATTAGGGTTTTGAGATTGGCTTTTATATGGATAGGACAAGAGAGCAAATAATGATCTCAACTATACATCTCAAAACCTAATCACACATTTTGTAGCCACCTCCTATCTTTCTCCAAAACAATTTCTATCCTCTCCAAATCTTATGGGTTGTGAGCCCATTTAACCTAAATTAAATACGTACAATCATATTTAACATATTTTGTTATTGATATCTCATATCGATCAATGTATTCATAACTTTTATAAATATATGCAACAATTTTATTTCGCAAATTACATTCAAAATTCAAAATTAATATTTCATAAATATTAATTTATTAAATTAATATAACAATTATAAACTAATTAAATTGTTTGGTCTAAAGGGTATTCATCATTTCGGATGTGTGACTCTTTGGCGTAAATTCGGTCAACGATTAACATCGAACTATTCGAATGTTAACATTCACACTTCACTTAGCAAGTAGTGTGATATTATGGTCAAATTTATCGCTTACTAATTTTTGGAAAAATCTCATTTTAATTTAATAAGCGTTACCTAGTTGTGACAGTTATTTACACTAATTTTCTTCGTCAAAACTATATACTTTGGACTTGCTGAATTTGGTAATGTTCAAAATTCCAACATCATCCACATTATACTCTATAATCCAAAAACAAAGTCCTTAGGTCAATAATAAAAATTATTATCAACCGAACTACTCTAGCCAGAGATTTTGACTTTAGGTTGACTTTAGTGGACTATGATACTAACCCCATATAATCGAGGAGATGAATCCTCCCTTGAATAGTGCTTCACTTTCAATACTTCCACTCGACCCAACTATAGTCACTCGATGGATGCTATGCCATGATTTGACTATAATCAAAGCAAAACTTTCATATTGAAGATTCACAATATTCTCGAGTCAAAAGAACTATTTAAATTAGTCACATCGATATTTTCTGTTTGACCTTAGTTATATTAACCAACAAAAAACTACCGAGTGAGTCATTCCATAGTTATCCAATAACTATTAGCACGTAACCCTAAGTGCCCACAGCAGTCATGAATAATATACTGCCCAACATTTGGAGAGCGCTACGTACTCTAGTCTCAATGGATACATCGATATCCAGTCTCGATGCATCTTGACTAGGAACATTTAAAATGATATTTGTTTCACTGTGATAAAATACTCGCGATTACAACACTTTGTAACTACTATCACAAAACATACCATTTATGGATTGTCTATTAAATATCTTTTAATTAAATTAATTAAATTAATTAATTAATATAACCACATTATATCAAGTATATAATAGAAAGAAAACACCTTTATTTTGAATAAGATTGGTCAGTGAGTTAGATATATGTAACAAATTACATAATTGCCTCCAAGGGCATACCCCTAATTCTATCAATTTATTTAGTAGGAATATACACAAAAATACTCATTTTTCTACTCACAAGTTATTGGTTCACTATTCTTGCAACTTTGTATTTTTCGTAGCATTCATCATATTTACTAATAGTTTAATATCATACACTTTGATGGAATAACCCAAATTACTACAAATTCAACTTAGTTAATCTCTTCTCATCCTAAGAAGTAAGAACCAACTAAATTTGCATCCATTAACAACATTATGGAGGTGGTATTTATATTTTCTTTGGAGAAAAGTGTGCATGTATCTCTGAGAAAATGCATGCATTCTCTATTTATACAAAAGCGGGTCTATGATCCAATGGTTAGGTGATTAATCAAAATACATATTACCAAAAAAATCAAATGGACCGGGCATACTGCTTAAATGTATTGTCATACTGATACTTTTTTTACACTAAAGATTATACACATGTAAAATAGCATGTTCTCTAATCTCTATACATAGATGGAAAAAGTACAAATGGGAGTTTGGTAAAGTTAAGGTATGGCCTAGATGGTAAATGTAATTTTCTTATATAACTCAACACTTACAACGAATCTTGTTTGAAATAAAGTTAAGTTTTTTATTTTATTTTCTATTGCATACATTGCTATATTTGGATATAAATAATGTTTTTAGTATATTAACTATGTACAAGTAGGAACTCATTAGTAACAATATTTAATCGATTTTAGTTACTAAGGCGTTCATAACCATGAGTATTGAATCATGTCTATAAATACTTATCCTTAAATGTTCCTATTTAAGATGTATCGAGAATGGTTCATATATCCGTCGAGACTAGTGTATGTAACACTCTCCAAACGATGAAGGTGAATTACTGAAGACCACTGGAGGCACCAAAGGGTTACTATTGGTAGCATAATAAATTCATATTTGTAATGCATAGACATTATTAAAAAACCAAAATATAATATTTTTCCTTTGTTATAGATAGAATTTCTTCATTTATATTGTTAATTACGCATTTCAAAACTGCTGAAAAATGTTGTATAAAATTTCAATTAAATTTTGGACTTTCTATGGCGTATAACAAGTGTTATAAGAAATATATAATACACAATTACTTGCAACAATCAAATAATTGCTAAAAAAATATTTATTTTTTATAACTGTTGGTATCACAATACTAGTAGAAATATTGTTAAATTGCTTTGAAATGTATTTTTATATTATATATCAATCATATTCTTATTGTGGATTATAGATCTTAAACAAAGTATTCACAAGAACTGATTTTTTTATATGAAATAAATTTACATAACGTTTACGAAAGTTTGTTTCTTTTGTATGAATGTAGTTTTAGATAGAATTTAATAATGTTGGTTATTTGTAAAGTTGTGTTTACATAGCATTTTTAGGTTAAGCCAGCATTTTGTTTGGTAAACTAGTGTGTGAATCGTGCATTGCATATAATGATGTAAAAAACCAATACTTATACTTTGGTATATTGTTAGAAAATATAGTTTGTGACGCAATCAAGGTGATTTATTAAGACAAATTGCTATATATTAAACTTCTTATTTTTGTTTAAGTATAAAATTTTTGTTAAGAAATTTATGTATAAATTTATATTTGAGTAAACCATAGTAGCATTTAGTTTTATATTGAATTTGTTATGTATAATTTTATATTGCTAAGAAGGGTAAATAGTGTTAGTTAATGACATTAATTTGATTGATTAAAATTTAAAACTTTTGTAACTTAGTTTAAATAGATATTTACCCAACTTAGTTTTGGATTTGATATGATAACTTATTTGATTAGATAAATAGTATATAGTCTTGGTTTCATATTCCCTAAGATAGTGATAAATGAACCTGAAACTAAAAGTGTAATAGCAATGAATTAACATACTTCTGTTCATTTTTTAGCTTTTCCATAAATATTCAAATATTTATATAAAAATGAATGCATATAAAGTCAAATATTAACAAATTATTCTATTACCTAACATAAAAATTAGAAGTGAAAAAATGAACTCAAATATGAGAATTGAATTGATATTTAAATTTTGTCAGAAAAGATTTTACCTTTTAACCCATTATCTCATATTTCAATAATTTTTCTTTGTGATTCAACTTCAAAATACTTCTAAAACATTTAACTCAAAATGAGAGTTAGTAAGCATAATATTATTATTTTCATTAAAAAATAAATGATGTGACTAAAATTAAAAATAAGTCATATATAAATAACTATATAATCTTAGGCAAATTCTATTTATACATCATAAATTTCACCAATTTTTTTATGAAATCATATACACCATTTTTTGCTTAATATACATCATTCGTATTACAAAACTACCTTCATTTGTTAAAATAAAACATCGATCATGTTTCTACCTGTTAACGATAAAAGGTGAACGCTAACACCCGGTGTGTGTAATAGAATCGTGAAAGCACCACCCGTGTGACGGGAAAAGAATTTAAGCAGTAAAAGACAGCAATTTATAGTGGTTCGGCTTGAGATTAAGCCTACGTCCACTTTGAATCTCTTTATTACTGAATTTGGTTACAAATCAATACAAATCTCTTATCACAACAGTACAACTTGATCAAAAGAAACAATCTTGACTACTAGCTCAATCTTCGTCGATGAAATTCGATGAATCCATGTTGGATGTAGGGAATTATCTCTTGAAGATTGTTGTAGCGTCTTGAATGTTTGAGGATCTTTGGTTGCTGGATGAATGGAGACTTCGACAGAGTAACGACGCTTGAAGAAATGATTTGGCCAAAAGTCCTTTTCATGTTGGGAGTGATGGGGTATTTATAGGAGCAGCTCTGAATTCTGGACAGAAAATTGGCTAAGGCATGAGTCATGACCGACTTAAGGTAAGCAATAACTCGTTGCCGACTTAAGATAACTCGTGGGCGCCATACTGGGTTCTTCTTGTGGCTCGGTTGAAGACAAGTGCTAACTCGTAGCCGACTTACCAGATAGAGGTAGCATAAGCATGGGCTTTAAGTCGTAAGGCCTCTTGAGTCGTAAGATCTCATGAGTCGTAGAACCTTTAAGTCGTAAGACCTCATGAGTCGTAGAACCTCATGAGTCGTAGAGCCTTTAAGTCGTAAGACCTCATGAGTCATAGAACCTCATGAGTCGTAGGACCTCATGAGTCGTAGAACCTCATGAGTCGTAGAGCCTTTAAGTCGTAAGACCTCATGAGTCGTAGAACCTCATGAGTCGTAGAGCCTTTAAGTCGTAAGTCCTCATGAGTCGTAGAACCTCTTATCTCGTAAGACCATGAGTCGTACACCTCTTATCTCGTAAGACTATGAGTCGTGCACCTCTTATCTCGTAAGACTATGAGTCGTACATTTATTGAGTCGAAGAAACTTAAGGGTTAACATTTGCCCCTCGAAGTACGCGCCTAAGTCGTAGGTCGTGTGCTTCGACTCATCTTAACTCGTGTATGCCTTTTCGTGTTCCATTGCCCAAAAGTATAAAAAGCTTGAGTCGTTCCTTCTATCCATTACCTATCTCCTGAGTCGTACCCGCCATTAATATTCCTCCGAGCTTTCTCAAGGCAATTTCTTCCTTTTCTGACAATCAACCAATTCGATTTTCGATTCTCTATTGCGTAAGTGTTTCTGCTCCCTCCTCGACCTTTAATCATCACTGATTCGTGAGTTCTCCTCCCTATACTTAATCCATCCCCTCATGCAATGTTTTGTTGCGAATTCCACCGTACCGGTAGTTTGTGAGCCTGATTTTGCTTGATTTCATCTTTGGATGAATGGGGCGATGGAGATGGAGGATTACTGTGTTTCAGATTTTCATTGATTAGATTGGTGAGGCTTTGGCGATCTGAACTTTGAATGACTCCATGGTGTGGTGGAATGAGGATGAGGATCGTAATTTGATTGAGAGGTTATCGGGCTTGGTGGATAATGGGTTAGGAGAAAAGTCAATGGGTTCAAACGAGTGAGATGCTAGCATGGCCATGTTTTAGCAGCTTTGTACGACTCGCGACTCGAACCTCTTACGACATAGTTCTTGAGTCGTAGACGACTTATGACTTGGGATTGTACACTGCTTTGAACTGAAGCCCCCCTTTTTTTTATTTTCGCACGACCTAAGACATGAAGTACTGTTGACTTGCCTTATAACCCTTAGGCCGTGGACGAGTTAATACATGAGTTGTTGGCGACTCATGACTTTGGCTTTGAATGAACTTTGAACTGCTGCATTTTGAACTATGAACTGCTGAACTATGAACCGCTGCATTTTGAACTATGAATTGCCGAACTATGAACCGCTGCATTTTCCCACAGATCACTCTAACTTGCAAACTAATAACCTGTCTAATACAATATCCACAGAAAATTGGGACGAATATACTATTACCGACTGCCCATATCAAATGACAGATTAGTTAATAACAGATAATCAACATAAATAGATTGTGTGAATGAAGTGCTTTTAAATCAACAAGTTCAAGCAAAGTATTAAAGCAACATTGAAATAGTCAACTGAAAATGTCCGGTTTGCACTTATTACCGTACCTGAACTTTTAAATTAACAGGTCCTGAAATTTGATAATCGATCAGTTAGCGACTAGCTTAATTCCAGTTTGTATTCATTTGTTATCTTTATTAGTTTTGCACAACACTTCACACTATTTAGGAAACGTGCACCTTCATATTTGAATATCCAGTTGCTTGTGTAGAATGGCTTCTCAACAAGGAGATGTAACAATTCAGACTGGGGAGTCCACTCTCATTCCAGCTCCTTTAGCCAATCCCCCAGAGAGAGCCTCTTCCACCTTATTGTACAAAACTTTTTGGAAATTGTGTACTCAATTTGGCATTGCTAAGGATGATGCTATCCTTCCTGAGAAGAACAACACTGCTGATGTAGCACCTCCTGGCTTTGTGGCGGTCAACCAACAAATGTGCTCGAGCGGAGCCATTCCTCCTTTTAACAATTTTCTTCAACATCTTCTCCGCCAACTGGCAATCGCTCCATTCCAATTACACCCCAATGGTTATGCTGTTCTAATGGGGCTATGCGTACTATTCGGCAGAACGCTTGACCGTCTCCCCAGCGTTGACGAAATCTGTTATCTATGCTCTTTTGTCAGAATCAAAGATCATCCTTCGATTATTGTTATAAGAAGTGCCAGGAATCGCAAATTGGTTGTCGGCCTCCCTGTTACTGCTCATGGGTTTTTGACTCAGTATTTTTACGTTTGCTGTCCTCCTGGGTTTTACGCCGTGTGGAGAGAAGGAAGTAAGAATGCCTATCCTTTCTTCCCCTTATTCTCTGAATATTTTGCAGTCCGAATCAATAAGTGTTAACTTTGCTTTCTCATTTCAGCGCTCCTCTCTCCCTCTAGGGACCCTAGTCATAAGCAAACTCTGGAAAGACTCATGGCTGTTCCAGTTGAAGAACGGGATGCGAAATTTCTGTTGAAAGATGAGTTTCTTCACCAGTTTGGACTTTTACATCCTTCTAGATCAACCCAGATCCATGAAATCTCTAACTCTGATGCGGAAACGTTAGTTGCTTCGGACTCTCGAGCAGAGACCTCGAATGCCCCAGCTTCTGTAGAAGAAATTACATCGGAAGCACCCGTTGTTGAAGTTGCTTTGATAAAATGTTCCGCATTCACCGATGTTGTAGGGTCAGTTAGCAAGTCGGCACTTGCCCCAATCATTAAGGAAGAAGAAAATCCTCGAGTTTCTGAAAAGTCAATTGATATGGGGGTTGAAAAGGAGAAGCCTGCTGAGCTCCAGGGTGATGACACTTTTGATGGCTTGAGCGATATCATGATAACTTCTCAAGAGCTTTTCGGGGATAATAATCCAAAAGTGACTTCTCCCGTTGTTGAAGCGACTTCCACCCTAAAACAAACCCTGACGCCTACTACGCCAGTCGTCTCTATCTCCACACTAAAGCGTGGTCTGTAGTTTGACGCATGTAGCTTGCACGCCGCACACACTTAGGATTTTTCAGCACTTATAAGCATTTATCCTCTTTTCCTGGAAATTTCTAAACTTTACTTCTTTTCTGTTTTTTAGATTCTCCGATGGGACGTTCCGGCTCATACTACGACAACATTCGGCGCTACGGAGGGCGTGATTCTTACGATTATGGACGTTATCTTCCCTTCCGCAAAGAATTTGACGAAGAGCGTGCAGCTAGAAAAACTCAAGAAAGGCGTGCTTACGAAGAGCAGCAAAGGAGGAGAGACGATGACTCTCATAAAAGAAAATATCATGATGACAAAGGGAAGAAGCATGTTACTGATGACCCAAGTAAACGGGTTAAACTTGATGAGAAGGACGCGTCTGAAATTTCTGAAAAAAACTGACGCTCCTATCCCTTCCGATATTCCGGCCAGCTCTCCTCCTCTAAAGAAGTCTGATATTCAAACAATCATTAACAGGCCACAATATCAAGTTAAAGATGGCCCTCCAATGCTTCAGAGCCGATTTCCAAATTGGTGCCTAAAAGGAGTGCGCTTTGATTTGGATTTGGTTCCGATTGATAAGCAAGACATGCTTAAAGGTCTTGACGCGGTTAGGCTTAATATCGAGAGGATGTCGCAATGGCAGAAACTTGTCGACGAACTCCAAAGGGTTAATCACATTAATCTTGAGGCGATGATGACTATGGAGAATGATAAATCAGAATGGGACAAGTGGTGTAAGCAGCATGATGCGGAGATGACAAGCATTGCAGATGACAACGCAAAGCTTGCATCTGAAGTCAAGCGACTAAAGGAAGATCTGGCCTCATCTTCTGCATCACACATTCAAAAGGAAGAAGTCTTTCAGAAGCAAGTGCGGGATGCACATGCTGCGCAAAGGGACGCCGAAATGAAGCTTGCAGCTGAGCAGCACATTACTGAGAAATATCGCACAGAAAATACTGAGCTGCGGGGAACAATTGCGTCCAAAAATGCAGAAAATGAGATGCTGAAAGCTAAGCATCTTAAAGTTGAGAAGGAGCGTGATGACGCGGTCGCTGGACAAGTTGCGGCCGAAGAGTCTCACGACGCCACTAAAGCTAGCATCGATTCTACTCTATTTGACTTCTATATGCACAGCGTTTTGGGCCGCGGCAGCCTTTCATTCTTGGGTCCCAAATACGAGATTACACTTGCTGAAGTTTGGGAGACCATACTTGATACATTTGCCGGTTATGCGGAAGCAGACCTTGTAGCGCTTTATCTAGACGATGAAGCACGTGATGCGCTTATTAGAGGCAAAGAGCAACTTGCCGAAGCTAGAGCCGGGACAGCGGTAGAAGAACATCCAGAAAAGACAACATCACTACCTGCCCCTGTCCATACTTCAACTTTGACTGATGTTGATATCATCGGTTCTAGCTCTCAATCTTCACTTGCTGCAAAAGATGCTGAAGCTAAACTCAATACTTCCGAGACTCCTCTTTCCCAAATTGAAGAGAAGAGCCAGGAAGAAACTGAGGCTGATAAATATGAAATTGAACTTGCGAAGCCAACTCCTCCAGGTAACTTTGGCGATGTTCCGGGTCTAATGAACCAGTTATTTGATTTAACCGAGTTTGATGACCTTCTTACTTGTTACTTGAACTTCGGTGAACCGATACCTTCTCTATTTTCGGAAGATGTTGATTTTAACTTCTTTTCTTCTACAGCGGAGGCACCAAACACTGCGCAAGTTTCCACTCCTTCAGTTGTCGTCCCTCCATCTTTACAGGTTACACCTCCTTCTGCTTCCCAGCCGGGATCACAGGCAGAGAAAATCGAAGCCCTTCAAGGCCTGGATGATCCGGCAGCTTCGCAGGAACAGAAGGCGGAGGACCTTGAAGACGTCGAGAAGACCCCGGAGCAGTCCCTTGACGATGACACGAAGCTTTCAACACTGCTTGCTACTCCAGGGAGCGAATCTTCTTCAAAGAGGAAGGGGAAGCGTGGCATAAGGAAGAAGAAGATGAGTGCTTCAACTGGGGACGAAGCAGAAGTTGATCCAGCCGCGCCTTTTCCTCCTTCTGCCCCGACCCGTCCACAATGGCTCCAAAAACTAATCATTAGGCCGGGGAAAGGCTCTAAAGGTGGCGAGAAGAAGGAATAACAAGCTAGATTTTCTACTCCTTACTTTTGCTTTTTGCATGTATCGACCGGGGATTGTGCGGGTACCGGTCCCTGCTTTTACTTTTTGAGATATCTACACATGTAAAGAATTTTCATAGTACTAAATAAAACAATTATTTTACTTGTACAAACTCTTGTGTACGTGAGAATGCATCTGTTTTTTATTTTTGGTGTGGAACAAACGATTCTTTTTACTTGTGCAAACTTTTTGTCTGTGTTTGAGAATGCATTTATTCCACATCATTTATTTTTCATGATATTGTGATGAACTCGCGGTATGTTGCTTGTATATTACTTTGTTCATGCAACTGAATCGTATAGTATTGCCCCCATACCGCAAGTGCATCGCAATACTCTTAGCTTTTTCAAGACTGATACTCTTATTCCAGAGAATAACTATTCCACTTTTAAGGGAAGAATCATTCTGCTTTTAATAAAGCATATCTCGTCTTTCAAGAAGTTTTTACTTTCTCTTTCCTTCTGCAGAACACTTCAACTTTTAGGGATGATCACTTTTATTTGTTAAAAGCGAATTTTCCTACGCAGTGAAATGAGCTTCCGAAGAAGGTTTGGAATTTGTGCCCCAGCAAGGGGCTTATTTTTGGTACTTCAAGCAAGGTGAAGTGTGCCTCTGAAGAGGTTTTTGAAGAGAAACGATTTTGGTCTCCGAAGAGAAGAAATTCTGATATTTCAACTCTGGTGAAGTGGGTCTCCGAAGAGAAGCATTTTGCACTTCTACCCTGGCGAAAAGTGCCTCCGAAGAGGGCTTTTTATTTTATGCTTCAAGCATGGTGAAGCGTGCCTCCGAAGATGGCTTGTGCCTCCGAAGAGGGCTTGTGCCTCTGAAAAGGGCTTTTGATTTTGTGCTTCTAGCATGGTGAAGCGTGCCTCCGAAGATGGCTTGTGCCTCCGGAGAGGGCTTGTGCCTCCGAAAAGGGCTTGTGCCTCCGAAGAGGGCTTGTGCCTCCGAAAAGGGCTTTTGAGTGCCTGGAAGTTACTTTCTCATGGTCGGATGGGTCCGCGGGGCAGGCGTAAGTTGCTTGATTGGATGTTTGTTTGGACAAACGACCGCAATCAATTAACAAGGTGCCCCTTCGGTGGTCCCACCGATCTTTTTGATTGAGGAAAGCACTCCCATTTATTGGCGTGCCTCGTTAGAGGGCTTTGGTTGGTTGGTGTGCCAGGTATGTTGCGTCTCAGGGGCGAGTGGATCCACGGGACGGACGTAAGCTATCTGATCGGATGCATCACGACAAGTTAGCGAGGGTCCTGTTTCTTCCGCTTGGGAAGGTGTCCCTTTAGTGGATCTTCCGGCCTTCCTGTTGAGATGCAAGCCTCCCTTTGTCTACCTCTTTGTTTGCTTGGCAACTTTCTCTCATCATCTGCTCATTAGCGATCTCTTATTATCGTTCCCAAGCACATCTTCTTTTCCTTTTACGAGTAAATTGCTTCATCCGAAGGAGTGGACTTCACTGTTGAATGACTTCACGAGACAAACGCAAGTTATTTAGTTGGATGTCTATTCATAACGACAATCTCAACTAGTGAACAAAGGTTTTTCACAGTGGAGTCGCCAACTTTTTATGTGAAGTTTTCCTTGCATGGGATTTGAGTTTGGAATTCTTTTTGTTGCTTGGTTTTCGTGTAATAGCTGATTTATAGAGGTTGCTTAGTTTTGTGACGAGCAAGCATTGTTTTGATGTCCTGCAATTTTGAATCGACATTTTAGCAATACATTTTAAAGTATTTACATATCGAAATAAAACAGGCATTATGAAATAGTAAAGAACACAAGATTTATAGTGGTTCGGCCAAGAATCGGGCCTACATCCACTTTATAGCTTTCATTCATTCACACTGATTTATAATACTTTACAATACAACTGATACATTCATCATTATTTCACAATTTTGAACCAAGCTTTTTCTTTCAAGTAAAATAAGGACGTAAGTGGTTGCTGTTCCAGGCTCTTGGAATTGGATCTCCTTCAACAGTTATGAGTTTGAAAGTGCCATCAAGAAGTTTAGTGCCTATGACATATGGTCCTTCCCAATTTGGCCCAAACACACCAGTTGCTGTCATGATCCTTTTCAAAACCAAGTCTCCGATCTCAAAGCTGCGTTGGCGAACCTTAGAGTTGAAATGCCTGGCAATTCTCTGCTGATGAGCTGAAACTCTGAGCCTAGCTTCTTCTCTTTTCTCATCAAGAAAATCAAGTGCTTCAAGTTGTAGTCTCTCATTTTCAGCTTCGTTGAAGTAAACTCTTCTATGTGAAGGAACTTCTACTTCCACTGGAATCATTGCCTCTGATCCGTATGCCAGTGAAAATGGAGTGTGCCCAGTCGCAGTTTTGTGAGTAGTTCTGTACGCCCATAGTGCTAATGGAAGCTTATCAACCCAACCACCTTTTGCTTTTTCGAGTTTCTTTTTGATAGTTGACTTGATGATCTTATTAACTGCTTCCACTTGCCCATTTGCCTGCGGATGAGCCACTACTGAGAAGCTTTTTCGAATTCTGAACCGTTTGCAAAAATCCTGGAATTCTTCACTTTCAAACTGAGTACCGTTGTCTGTGATTATCTTCTGTGGCACACCATATCTGCAAATGATATTCTTCGTTACAAAATTTATCATCTTTTTAGAAGTGATGGTGGCCAAAGGTTCAGCTTCAGCCCATTTGGTGAAATAATCAACGGCAACAATAGCATATTTAATCCCTGATTTAGCGATCGGTAATGGTCCAATCAGGTCTATTCCCCAAATGGCAAATGGCCATGGGCTGACCATTTGTGTGAGTTCGGTGGAAGGTGCTCTTGGGATTTTTGCAAATCTTTGGCATTTGTCACATTTCCTGGAATAAGCTGCAGCATCTCGATTAATATCCGGCCAGAAATACCCATATCGGAGAATTTTCTTTGCAAGTGTTTGACCACCTGAATGGTCTCCACATTCTCCTCCGTGTACCTCTGCTAAGATTGTCTTGGCTTCTTCCTTAGTTACACATCGAAGTAGTGGGATTGAAAATCCCCGCCTGTATAATCGGCCATCTTGAATTATATACCTCGACGTTTTTCTCAATAATTTTCGACGTTCCTTAGAACTTTCTGGCAGGGAACCACTGAGTAAGTATTCTTTGATTGGAGTCATCCATGATTCATGCTCTTGAGACGTAGTCATAATCCAATCAACATCCATTCCATCAATGCTTGGAGCTGACAAAACTTCTACAGGAACTAATCCTAGTAACTGAGCTTCTCCGGAACTTGAGTACTTTGCTAAAGAATCTGCCTTCATATTTTCCTCTCGGGGTATGTGGCTTATTGAATAGTGATCGAAGTCATTGAGGAGTTCGGAAGTTTTTGTCAAATATGCATGCAAATTTCCTCCTTTGGCTTGAAATTCTTTCTTCACCTGGCAAACAATAAGCTGAGAATCGCTGAAAATCTGTAACACTTTGATGTTTAGTTCCTTGGCGATTTTTAAACCGGCAATAAGGGCTTCATATTCTGCTTCATTGTTTGTCGAAGGGAATTCTAGTCTCAATGCATAACATAGTGATCGTCCTTCGGGAGTTTCGAGCACAACTCCTGCCCCAGAACAATAATCATTTCTCGAGCCATCAACATATAACTTCCACTGTGTCGGAATGCAGTCAGTTGTTTCTTCCTTGATATCACCTTTGTCAGTGGACTCTGCAATGAAATCTGCTAAAGCTTGTCCGTTAATTGCTCTTCGGGGATGGTAAGTGATGTCATATTGGTTGAGTTCTATGTTCCACTTCAAGAGACGACCCAAAGTTTCAGGACGATACAGGACTTGCTTTAGAGGTTGATCAGTCAGGACCTTGATAGGATGAGATTGAAAATAGGGCCTCAACTTCCTGGAAGCGATTAACAAACAATAAGCAAGCTTTTCTATCTTTGAATAGTTCATCTCTGCCCCAGTGAACCATTTGCTGATGTAGTAGACTGGACGTTGTATTTATACAAGAACTGATTTGGATCACTTGTTCCCTGATAAGCAGGAATGGTGGGGGGAACAAACTTTCTAGGAAATTCAGCCTTTAGAATCTTCTCGGTAAACGGAGTTCTACTTGGTGCGAATCCCCATTCGCTCTCATCTTCATCCCTCTGCATGCTCTCCTTCATTATTTGCTTGATCATGCCAGAAAGATATTCCTCGTTGTTCAAAGATTTGGCGGAATAGACTTCGGCCATTTTCTCCGAAGTTTGTCCGGGTAGATGTTCGCGGAAAATCGGCGAGGGCCTAGATCCTTCAGCTTGGAGGGGTGCCCCTTCAGCAGCACCTGATCCCCCTTGAGGAATATTTTTTCCTTTGGAATTGCGAAGAGCATCGGCGATGTTTTCTTCATTACCCACTGGTCTTTGGTTGGCGCCGAGCAAAGCGTTCAGTTTTTCCATCATCAGATTGTTTTGAGTTTCAATCTGTTGGTATAATCCAGACACAGCAGCGTCTAGCTCCTCTCGCGTCACCCCGATGCTTGGAGCCGCTTGACTCGGTGAAATAGAAGTGGCGGTATTATCTTGAACATTTTCAGATCTGACAGCCTTTCGTTTCCTTCTAGGAGCCATTATGTCTGATAAATTTCTGGTTTTGTAGGAAACTTTTTCAACAAACTTGTGTGAAGCAATGGTGAATGGTAGCCCTGAGTTCAATTCTCAGTGAAAGCACCAAAATGTTAACGATAAAAGGTGAACGCTAACACCCGGTGTGTGTAATAGAATCGTGAAAGCACCACCCGTGTGACGGGAACAGAATTTAAGCAGTAAAAGACAGCAATTTATAGTGGTTCGGCTTGAGATTAAGCCTACGTCCACTTTGAATCTCTTTATTACTGAATTTGGTTACAAATCAATACAAATCTCTTATCACAACAGTACAACTTGATCAAAAGAAACAATCTTGACTACTAGCTCAATCTTCGTCGATGAAATTCGATGAATCCATGTTGGATGTAGGGAATTATCTCTTGAAGATTGTTGTAGCGTCTTGAATGTTTGAGGATCTTTGGTTGCTGGATGAATGGAGACTTCGACAGAGTAACGACGCTTGAAGAAATGATTTGGCCAAAAGTCCTTTTCATGTTGGGAGTGATGGGGTATTTATTGGAGCAGCTCTGAATTCTGGACAGAAAATTGGCTAAGGCATGAGTCGTGACCGACTTAAGGTAAGCAATAACTCGTTGCCGACTTAAGATAACTCGTGGGCGCCATACTGGGTTCTTCTTGTGGCTCAGTTGAAGACAAGTGCTAACTCGTAGCCGACTTACCAGATAGAGGTAGCATAAGCACGGGCTTTAAGTCGTAAGGCCTCTTGAGTCGTAAGATCTCATGAGTCGTAGAACCTTTAAGTCGTAAGACCTCATGAGTCGTAGAACCTCATGAGTCGTAAAGCCTTTAAGTCGTAAGACCTCATGAGTCGTAGAACCTCATGAGTCGTAGGACCTCATGAGTCGTAGAACCTCATGAGTCGTAGAGCCTTTAAGTCGTAAGACCTCATGAGTCGTAGAACCTCATGAGTCGTAGAGCCTTTAAGTCGTAAGTCCTCATGAGTCGTAGAACCTCTTATCTCGTAAGACCATGAGTCGTACACCTCTTATCTCGTAAGACTATGAGTCGTGCACCTCTTATCTCGTAAGACTATGAGTCGTACATTTCTTGAGTCGAAGAAACTTAAGGGTTAACACTACCTATCACTTCTGAAAGAGAGTGTGGATCGTGTTATATGGATATACGATAATACAGAGTATAGTTATGATAACTATACAGTAAATAGTGCGGAATATAAAAGCAGTATAATAAAAATAACACCAGAGATTTTTATACTGGTTCGTAGCTTCGTCCTAAGTCCAGTCCCAGACTCCTTATGGAATTTCACTAAAACAACAACCCTCACTTAACCCAGAGGAACAGGTCTATACAACCCTTGAGCAGCCAAACAGGGACCTAAGCACTAGAATAAGATTTCGCCTTAGCAGCCGAAGTGGACTTCACAATGCCTGAGCAACAGAACAGGACTTCTACTAGTATATAAAATTGTCTGGCTAATGTGTTCTTGATAACACGGATATGTCAATGTGTGTACACCCTTCCTATAATCAAATCCTCAAGTATATGAGTGCGTGTAAAGATATGAAAGGAAGATTATCGCTATGAATCAAAGAATATGAGTATGAATTCAAAGATTCAAGCAATGAAGATGGTTTGATTGCTTTTGAATGCATAGAATATAGAGAGTTAGTAAGATCAGTAAATTATTCAAGAATCGATTATTTGGAAAATGATTTAGATGTGTTTATATAGTGCATAGATAGATACAACCTTTCGCTAAGAGATTCAATCAATAGATGCAGCCATTACTCTTCGAATTGGATTGAAACTCTTCGCGAGAGGAAGCATCTGTTTAGAAAATATAGCCGTTATACACAGGTCAGTCGACTGAGTTCAGAAGCTCAGTTGACTGAAATTCAAATTTGTATATATATTCTCTATTCACTGTGCATTTTGCACCAGGTCAGTCGACTGACCTGTGCAATTTTGCACAGTGAATTTCAATGCATATACAAATGAAAATAATTTGTTTTGTGTGCAAGTGTAACTACTTGAGGAATGATTTTAACAGTATCTAAATATATCTAAGACTCAAAAACATAATAAATAATCATACGAAAACTAGTTTTGAAGTCTCTTCTCTTTGTAGTTTATACCATGTATATGTTACTCTCTTTTTGTTGCTATCTCCATATAGTCTTTGTTAATGCTCCTTGTCATGAATCAAAACTCATGATTCAACATTCTCCCCCTTTTTGATTGATGACAACCTGTAACTGACGAATTGATATACAGTAGAAATTATATAACAAAAGTTATATATATTTCTCCCCCTGAATGTGTGGTGATAATGTAATCTGCATAAAACTTGTTAGTAGACATTTTTCTCCCCCTTTGTCATCGACAAAAAGGAGTAGACATAACCAGTAAAGCATAGAATAAGCATAACTAACATAACAAACCAAGATGTAGCTACATAATGTATCATAGGAAATAGCAAATAAAGTTCCATAAACCAAAATAACACAAGGCTATTTAAGTACAAGCCTTGATAGAAAAGAAAGTTGATTAAAAGAGCAAATAAAATACCATATCCAAATACGATAGCACCCAACTATTCATCGGCATCCTAGTCATATTCTTGTTCTGGAATGGCGGGAGACTTTCCTCGAGATGATGCTTCAACACCATGTCCACCTCCGCTAGTTCCACTAATGTCCGTGCTGGTGTGATCTGCGGATGTGATCAAGGTAAATTGTGGCGCAGGGTGTTTTCCTGTAGATGGCATGGTCGAAGTAGAGGCTGAACAAGAAATATCATCCCATAAGATGGAGAAAAAACCTTTGATTTTGTCAAGCTTTTTATCAACCCTTTTCAAATGTGTGTCAAGAACAAGTTGGTTCCGGGATAAAATCTCAATAGATTGCTGGGTTGAACTACTGGAGGTTGCAAGTTGAATCTCGTCATCTCTGGAATGTGATGGAGGAGTAGGTGAGCGATGTGGTTGAAAGGAAGGACCTTGATCTTGTTTTTGTTGATGTTGCGCACGTTGGCGTGCTTTCCATGCATGATAATCCATAATAGGAGGAGGAGTAACAGGTAATTTCATGAGACTAAGAGTTCTCATGTTTATAGGACCAAGATTTGACACTTCGGAATGGGGAAAGGGCACTTCCAAGTTGATAAGAAGACGCATAATGTATTCCCCAAAATAGACCACATTCATTTTTCCGTGACTAAACGAGAGGAATTCATCTAAAATTAATTGTGTCCAGTTGACTTGCGTGTTACTCCAAATTGCATATAGAGCTTTAAGACTATTTTGATAGACAAGCTCATATGACCCGGTCCTTGGTAGAATAGTTTTCATTAGGGTCCTATGCATAATCCTAGCTTTAGGACGTAGAGACATTGATTTTACATCGGTTGCATCATCATCCAAAAATTGATGACTTATTCTATCTCGAGTTTCCATGTTGCATTCTACTTCATCAAGGGTGACACCATGATTTGGTGATTGTAAAATATAGGCAATGCGATCGAGAGTGAACAAAACAGGTTTGCCACAAACAAGACTCCACACACAATTGTTGGTATGTCTAGGTTGTTGATGTGCTAAGTTAAGATTAGCATAGAAAATCTTAACCATAATGTGATTAATCTTATGGCTATTCAATTTTAAGTCTATTAAAGATTGTAAGCCACTTTGATCAGCCAATTCTCGAAGCCTATAAGATTCAAAATCAGGGAATACCATAAAAGAACCTTCAAATATCCTTGCTGATTTTATTGTGTTCCATCTTTTCATCGCCGTCCGATCATAGAGCCATTGAGCGACAAGAGAGTCTATGGCTGCAGTTGAGGATGATCCAGCGGTTTTTGAACGTTTGGGGGGCATGATTTGTGGTAAATTTTATGGTAGAAGGATGAAAAATGGGATTTTTAGGGTTTGGGAAAAATAGAAATTGGGTAAAAAAGAGGAAAGTAAAAGTGAAAATATGAAGGGATAGGGTAAAAAGGAGATGGAAAGGTGGGTAAAAAGGCTCAGAAACGTCGTTTAGTCGACTGAATACAACAGGTCAGTCGACTGAACTGGAACCTGAGAGTTTTCTGGGTCTGTATTCAATCGACTGACCTAATGCAGTCAGTCGACTGACTGTTATTAAAATGCACAGTGAGCCTGTTAAGCAATCAAAAACCAATATATACCAAAGCTTATACAAAAAGTGGATGAATACACCATAAAATATATAAATGACATAGATAAAGACACACAAAAATTATTTAGAGGATGGTGATTTTCGTGGTGTCTTTTGAGGTGTTTTATGTGGTGTCGTTTGTTCATCCGGCTCTTTTTTGTATCTTCAATGTGCCGTGGTAATGGAGACCATATATTGTTATGAGTCATTGTATGTGTTGAGACCGGAGGTGGTCGAGGACTGGGTTCCCATGGATTGTGATAGGAAGATGATGTTGGTTGATGAACATTAGATGTAGAACAACCACAAATTTTCCAACCGAGTTGCTCCAGAAAGTTAAGACATTTGGAATTAACTTTTTGCTCATAGTACATTTCTCGTTGGAGTTCTAGTTGTTCTCGTTGATAATGATGCATATCATCAATCTTTTGTTTAGTTGACGGAGAACCGAAGAATAAGAAACGACGAGCTTTCTTCTTTTCTGGAGTATGTCCGGTATGATTTTGTGGAGATACAAACTTGGCAGGTTCGTAGTAAGGAGTTGGTGTAGGAAATTATTGAGAGGAAGAAGTATAAGAAGAGGATGGTGTTGAATAGTCAGTTGTTGATTGGTCGAAATTATCATGTCCATTGAAATAAGAAGGATAAATAGGTCGAACATCATGGTGAATTGGAGAAATTGATAGGAATGATAAGATGATATTAAAAAGAAAAGTGATGATTAAAAAGAGGTAGTAGGAAGTTAAAATAGGTGAAGAGTATGCTAAAAAGAGAATTAATTTGAGGCTGAGAAAGCTTGAGAGAACATAATCATAGACTAAAAATAGTAAAAAGAGATGAATGGAAGGAAATGTTTGTTTAGATGGAAGGTGTAAACTAAAACTGAATATGAGTATAATGTTACGTTTTAAGTCTAACATATAACATTACTAACTTATATGGTAAAGACATACAACTTCCAATCTAAGATCCAGAGTTAAAATCTTTGCAGCTACACATATTTTTGAACTTGAAAAAATTTTGGGTTACTTATTCATATGGATATTGTAGCTAAACAAGAAACAAACATAGCTCATTTGGTAAAATAAACATCTTCATGTTAGGAGAGCTAAGTTCAAAAACTAGAAAAGGCCAAGAATGCAAAGATTTTGCAGAATTTTACTCGGACAGAAAATTTTATGAATCCTTAAAAGAGACGATTCCGAGTTCTCATCGAAGTTTTACAAAAAGATTTTCGAGAAGCAGCTTTGTAAATATATCAGCCAATTGATTTTCTGAGAAAACAAAATCCAAATTGATCGTTCCTTTTTCAATGTTATCACGAAGAAAATGATGACGAATGTCAATATGTTTCGTTCGTGAATGATTGACTGGATTTTTGGACAAGTTGATAGCACTCGTGTTATCATAATATATGATAGAATTTGTTAAATTTATATCGAAATCTCTAAGTGTCTGTTGCATGTAGATTACTTGAGCACAAGCTAAGGTAGTAGAAATATATTCTGCCTCACATGTAGAGAGTGAAACATAATTTTGTTTCTTACTAAACCAAGAAACTAACGATTTTCCAATAAAATGGCACGTACCGCTTTTACTTTTCCGATCTGTATGAGATCCTCCATAATCAGCATCACTATATGATACTAATTCGAAAGGACACTCTTTTGGATAGAAAAGTCCAAAATCCTTGGTATTACTAAGATAATGCAATATACGTTTTACTGCTCTTAAATGTGATTCCTTTGGATTGGCTTGAAATCTTGCACACAAACAAACACTCATCATTATGTCAGGACGACTGGCTGTTAAATATAGTAATGATCCAATCATACTTCGGTATAATTTTTGATCAACACTTTTACCATTTTCATCTCTATCGAGATGTGTGGTTGTACTCATAGGAGTTGGTTTGGCAGAAGTATTTTCCATTCCGAAGTGTTTGATTAAATTATTAGAATATATTTCTTGATTAATAAAAATACCATTTTGTAATTGTTTGATTTATAAACCAAGAAAATATGATAATTCTCCCATGTGGGACATTTCAAATTCTTTGGTCATAATTTTGGAGAAGTCCTGGCATAATGTTTCATTGGTAGAACTAAAAATGATATCATCTACATAAATTTGAACAATTAAAATATCCCTTTCTGAATGTTTAAAGAAAAGTGTTTGATCAACCTTTCCAATTTGAAATCCAAAAGTTATTAGATAACTCTTAAGCCATTCGTACCAAGCACGTGGTGCTTGTTTCAAACCGTAAAGAGCTTTCTTAAGTTTATAGACATGGTCTGGATATTTCTCATGGATAAATAGAGGTTATTCAACATACACGTTTTCTTTTATATAACCATTCAGAAAGGCATTTTTAACGTCCATTTGATAAAGTTTGAAATTATGGAAACATGCATAGGCCAATAAAATACGTATTGCTTCTAATCTAGCGACAGGAGCAAAAATTTCTTCGTAGTCAATTCCTTCCTCTTGATTATAACCATGAGCGACTAACCTTGCTTTATTTCTGGCGATGTTGCCTTGTTCGTCCGCCTTATTTTTATAGACCCATTTTGTTCTAATAACAGTTTGATCACTTGGTCTAGGAACTAACTCCCAAACTTCATTGCGTTCAAACTGATTTAGTTCTTCTTGCATTGCAATGATCCAGTAGTCGTTTGTAGAAGCTTCCTTATGGTTTTTAGGTTCGATATTGGAAAGGAATGCTACGTGGCCCATTTGATTTAATTGATTTCTAGTTCGGACGTTTGAATTAATTTCTCCAATGACGTTTTGAACGGGATGATCCCGTAATATTCTTGGTGGAGATCTTAACTCATTATTGTGATGAACAACATCTCATCTTCTCTAGAATTATCAATTATGTTTTCATCATCTTCAAAATTTATATTGTCCATATTTGTGACGTTATGTGGAAGTTCTTCGTCATCTCTTATACTTGGTTTTTGTAGAAAGTTTTCATCAAAAGATACATGAAGTGTTTCCTCAACAGTATTTGTTCTTTTATTAAATACCCGATAAGCTTTGCTTCGATCTGAATATCCCAGAAAGATTCCTTCGTCAGATTTCACATCGAATTTGCCAAGCTGATCTTTGGTATTCAATATAAAACATTTTGATCCAAAACTTTAAAATATAAAATATTTGGTTTTCTTCCAGTAAAAAGTTCGTATGGAGTATTTTTGGTAAGAGGTCGAATAGAAACCCGATTCAAAACATAACAAGCAGTTGCTACGGCTTTTGCCCAGAAATGTTTTGGAAGTGTGCTTCCATTTAACAAAGTTCTTGCACATTCTTCTAGAGTTCTATTCTTCCGTTCTACAACTTTTTTTGGTTGTGGAGTTCTAGGAAACATTGTGAAAGATTCCTTTCTTCTTACAAAAATGATCAAAAACTTCATTTTCAAACTCTCCTCCACGATCACTTCTAATGACCTTAATTTTCAATCCTTTTAAATTTTGAATTCTTTTAACAAAATTTTTAAAATGATCAAAAGTATCACTTTTATTTTTCATAAAAAAGGTCTAGGTATATCTAGAAAAGTCATCTACTATTACAAACACATATTTATTGTGATTTATGGATTGTACTTAAGTGGGTCAAAATAAATCCATGTGTAGTAATTCAAGTGGTTGTAATGTAGAAATAACTTTCTTAGATTTAAAAGATGATTTAGTTAACTTTCCTAATTGACATGCATCACAAATATGATCAACTTTAAAGTTCATTTTTGGTAATCCTTTGACTAATCATTTTTAGAAAGTTTGTTTATAGCTTTGAAGTTAATATGACAGAATCTCTTGTGCCATACTCAAGGATCATTCTCTTTGGCTATTAAGCACATATTTGAATTATGATTAATTTTCATATTCAGAACATATATGTTTCTCTCTCTATTACCTTCAAAGATAAGATTTTCATTGTGACCATAAATGCTACACTTTTCCTCAGAAAATGAGATTTTGAATCCTTTGTCACACAATTGGCTAATACTTAACAAATTATGTTTCAAGTTTTTGACACGTAAAACATTGGAAATGAGAGGTAAATTAGATATACCGTAATTGCTCACATCGCCTTTGCCGATGATATAACCTTTGGAATTGTCTCCAAATGTGACGGAGCCTCCATTTGAATATGTGATATTTGTTAGCATATTTTTGTCTCCTATCATGTGTTTTGAGCAGCCACTGTCGAGTATCCATTTTCCTCTTTTCTTAAGTGGGACCTGCAAAAAATAAAAGAATAACATTGGTACCCACTTTTTAATAGGGTCCTAAGAGTTAGGTCTTAGGAAACCAAACCCAAGAGGGTTCGGTATTCCCTTTATATAAATAATTTTTATTTTTATGAACATTTTTCAAAAAGGACTCAATATATTTATTCCTAATCAAACTGCTGTTTGTTTTAGGAACCCATATTTTTATGGTTTTTGAGTTTTGATCCCTTTTTGGTTGAACTATGGTAGACTTAGGTTTAGAAATATTTCTCTTATTCTGCTTAATTTTTGGTGGAGCTACTGATTTCTTAGTATAACCTAGTCCTTTCTTATTTGAGACAGACTGAGAAGTTTCAATAATTTTAGATAAGTTTTCTCTGCCTTTATTAAAGTTAGACACATTTCTAGTAATATCATCTAACTTAGTTTTGAGACTAGTGTTATCTAATTCGATCATTTTAACTTTTGATTTTAGCTCATGATTTTTAGAAACTAGAGCATCATTCTTTTCTTTTTGAGTCTCAATTTCTTGACTCAATAAGGTAAGTTGAGAATTAACATTAGAAAATGAATCTTGAATTTTCTTAAGTTCTTCTAATATTTTCTTCCCATCTTTAAGCATATCTCTTTCGAATTCTGCTCTATTATGATTTTTGAGAGCTTCTTTATATTTTCTTTTGAGATTTTTCACAGTACCTAATAATTCAGAATTTATTTCAATCATGTCATCAAAAGTAAGATCATTTACCTCATTATCAGTAGCCATGAAGCAGACATTTGCTTGTTCATTTTCACTATCACTACTACTTTCAGAAGACGAAGAATCTGAGTCATCCCATGTCACCGAAAATGCCTTCTTTTTGAATTTGTCCTTTCTATTTTTTTTTTCCCTTCCTTTGTTCTGGACAATCTTTTTTTATATGACCCTTCTTATGGAAATTGAAGCATTCTAGTACTGAGGATGATGGCTTATTGCTGAAGTTTCTTTCGCCATTATTTCGATTTCCTTTTCTGTACTTCAAAAATTTCTTAAAATTTTTAGCTATGAAAGCTAAATCTTCATCCTCTGAATCTGATTCTTCTTGTTCTACATGAAATGCCATATTTTTCTTGTCTTGTGCTTGAACTCTTTTTGCCTGTAAATTTACTTCATAGGACATTAAATTTCCTATTAACTCTTCCAGTTTCATGGTAGAAATGTCGTTTGCTTCTTTAATAGCTAAGACTTTTCTTTCCCATTCATTAATTAAAGAGTTTAGGATTTTGGACACTATATCAAAGTCAGAATACTTTTCTCCTAGTCCTATTAGAGAATGATAAATATCTTGAAATCGGGAGTACATATCATTTATGGACTCATCTTGCTTCATTCTGAAATTTTGAAATTGGCTCTTGAGTATAGATATTTTGTTTTGTTTAACTTTGCTAGTTCCTTCATGAGTAACTTTAAGTGTTTGCCATATTTGATATGTAGTGTTACATATGCTAACTCGGTTAAATTCATTTTTATATAATGCACAAAATAACATATTCATTGTTTAGCATTTGTAGTAGCATCTTGTTTTTGTGTAGCTGTCCATGTAGAATATTCAGTAGTAGGTGTAGTATATTCTGCTTGTGTAACATTCCATGCATCAAAACCACTGGCTTACATATAAATACGCATTCGTGTTGCCCAATAGTTGTAATTCATGCCATTGAATAGTGGAGGTCGTGCAGTAGATTGACCTTCAATAAAACTAGTGTTAGTGGCAGTGCTTGTGCTGGTGTTGTTTTCCATATTAGCAAAATATCAAATAATTGTGTAATGGTTATAAGATGCCTTGCTCTGATACCAAATGAAAGAGAGTGTGGATCATGTAATATGAATAAACGATAATACAAAGTACAGTGATGATAACTATACAGTAAATAGTGCGGAATATAAAAGCAGTATAATAAAAATAACACTAGAGATTTTTATACTGGTTCTGTAACGACCCGGTATTTTCAACCATTCGCATCCATTATAAGTGTATAGGTAGACACACATGTCGGAATTGAATTGCTCAAAATACCGCGTTGTAAATAAAAATTTGGCAAATCTCAGAATATACAGTAAATAAATATAATCACAGATCACAGACACAGAGTAAAATAATGTAGCGAAAATAAAAGAAATAGTAGTTAATGAAGCTACTATGAAAATATATCAGAGTTAAATAAGATACAATAGAAGAAATAAAGTACAGCAGAAGTCTCAATACAATAACCAAGTACAAGCTGAGTAGAACAACGGAACAGAAATAGATAGGACCAGACAAGCAGACAATCTCCAGCGATTCAAATCTCAGAGAGAGTGGAAATCCAAATCTGTGAATAACTCGGGCTGACCCGAGCGTAAAGCAAAACACAAAACACTCGAGTCAGGACAATATATACTTATATAATGTAAACCAACTCAAGTGAACTGTAATAAGGTACAAGTAACTTAAAGAATGCTTGGGATCGCCCATTCTTTAAGGATCCATTAAACTATCTACTATGTAGTAATATACGCTATATACAGTAGTGTCTAATTAGTAAAGTATAATCATATAGAAAATAGCGTTAAGGGGATGGAGAACCTTAACGCGGTCGGATCTTAAAATCATAATCGTAGTAAAGCTCGATATGGTAGGTGACACGGCACAACTAGGCAATGCCAAGGTAGATATACCAATTACGCATCCGGACTAGTGGTGACGCATAGCAGCCACTACCGCCCACCTCGAACAACACTCCCAAATCAAGGGTGGCCACCAAATCAATCACAAGTAATGGAATGGTATCGAAGAAGTGTGTCCGATAAGAGGTGCTACCTCCTTGGTCCGTCAATCGCTCCTGTTTTAGCCACCTTATGCCAACTCACGGGAGTTGGGTCCACGTATATACCTTAGGATCGTCGTCACCAACCTACTTCATTCTGGAAACTCCACCGCGCACATAGTTGTCAAAGTGGTTTTCGGTATCGACAGAGAGTATGTCCATATCCGATCCCGGTCTCTTTAACAACCAATCGTTATTATAACCCGTGGTTATAACTTTTAAAATAGTTTATACTTCAAAATAGAATATCATTTCAAATCCAAATCTTTATCAAAAAAAAGATTAAATCAATTCCAAACTATTTAATATATCAAAATATCATATCTTTCCAAAACTTCATTTCAAATCATTTCAATATATCAAAATATCATATCTTTCCAAAACTTCATTTCAAATCATTTCAATATATCAAAATATCATATCTTTTCAAAACTTCATTTCAAATCATTTTAATATATCAAAATATCTTATCTTTCCAAAGCTTCATTTCAAATCATTTTAATATATCAAAATATCTTATCTTTCCAAAGCGTTATTTCAAATCATTTTAATATATCAAATTATCTTATCTTTCCAAAGCTTCATTTCAAATCATTTTAATATATCAAAATATCTTATCTTAAACACCCCTTTAAATTCAAAGATAACATTCATTCATTTTCAATTCAAACCACCTTTTAATTGATTCATATTTCCATTAAATTACTTCATTTAAACCCTTTAAAAGTGTAATTATTATTCTTTCAATTCAAGTATTCAATTTCCAAAGTTTCAAACCATACTGAGTTCGTTTACTAAGTCAAAAACCATAATTATTAAAATTTCAGCTTTTCACAGCATTTAAAAACAACTGCTATAAGTTATATTTGAAAACATTTTTAATTCAGCAAAGACAGTCCTTAAAACTGCTGTTAAAACTCAGTTTAGTTGAATTATAGTTCAAAAACAGAAAAGACAGCATTTCAGAAGTGCTGCGGTACTTCAGATTTCAAAACAAGGGTTAAATTTGGTTTCAGCAAAGACTGCAGACCATTATAGCATTTCCAGAGAATGCTATAATAGGCCTGAGTTCAATATTAGCCTATAAGTTCAATTACAGCAATTACAGCATTTCAGAAATGCTGTAATAGCTCTTTTTACACAATTTTAGTTCAAAACGGAATCTATAGCATTTCTGAATGCTATTAAAAGTAGATTTCAGGTGTTAGTGTATTTCCAGCAATTAAATAACTTCAAATTAAAACACATAAACATTTAAAAATCATATTTAACATTTAAAATGTTCATTTACATATCATTTAACATATATCTTTTCCACAATAAATTTCTTATAATTAAATCTAATTTTCAACAATTTACTTAATAAATTTAAGTGTAAAAGTGTCCAATTCTTCACTTTTCAACAAATAAACTTAACACTTCAAATTTAAATTACCATTTCACAAATTTAACTAAATTTCCAATTTTATTTAATTAACTTAAACCTTTAATTAAAATCAAATTTCACATTTCCAAGTCAAGTTATATTTTAAAAGATCACTTTTAAACATTCATTTATTTAACCACTTAAACTCATAGAAAAATCAATAATACTTTAATAAATCGCTTAAATTCAAATTTAATCAAATTATCATATTTACCATTTTCCAAATATAATTAAATTTTCATTTTTTATTCATATAACTTATATCATTTTTAACCAAAATTCCAAATTCCAAACTTAAGTTATATTTCAATAATCCAATTTAACCATTCATTAATTACATTTTTAACTCATAGAAAAATCATAATTTCTTTATTTTAAAACATTTCAAAATATATTTAAATCAAATTTCATAAATTTATATTTTTAAAATACTTAAAAATATCCAAAAACACTTTATAAAATAACCACGGGCCTGTATATAGTTTTCTAACCTAGGTCAAGTGATACAGATATATATCATTTCAATCCGCAATTTACAAAGAAAAAAACCGGGTTCTATCATTTCAAACCCGCAATCCCAAGTTAAAATAGGTTAAATAAAAACCATTCAGGCCTATCGTTTCAGCCCATAATGATTTTTCCCTATTCTAAAGTCCGTTCGGGTATGTATCATTTCAACCCATAGTGATTCTAGTCTACAGGAAACTTGCAGTGTGATAAACAGATATAAATGAACAGAATACATTATATAACAGTAACGGATGATATAACAGGTGTATAAACATCATATGATCATAACATAGTCAAGTATAACATGATAATATATTTCTACAGATTCACAGGGTGTCAATTTACTAGTTATATAGGTACATATTGTCTGGTGAGAATAACTCACCTGTTAAAGCTGGAGATTAGCGATCAAAACACAAAGAATAGATTCCAGAAAGCACAACAAGCACGATATAGCATGACTCTTGATTTGAATAAATGGAGAGCCTTGATATTTATCTTGTAAACAACCCAAAACAAGACAATATAACATATGAATATTCAACACAGAATTATATAGAAACAAGTTGAAATACAAGGCAATAAAGACAAGACCTTGTCTTTACCATTCGAATGCTCGACCAAGGTGGATCATGGGCTCAGCCAATGATGTGTTAAGCTCAGGTTTGGCATCATATAGGTCAGGTTTGGGTCAGGTAATGGCATCAAAACAAGTGGAGATGAAGGTGTAGTGGTGCTAACATGAAGCATACCAAAGACAATGCAAAAGAGGCAAGTTGTTTAACTTTTTGGCTCGGCTTAGGTCAATTGGAGCTCGGCCATAGGGGGTTCCAGATCTGGTCAGTGGTCATGTGGCAGCCAGAAGTGATGTAGATGATGGTGGTGGTGGCTAAGGAGTGGCCAAAGGCAACTATGAAGGTAATAGTGGAGTATAGGCTAGGCTAGCCTTGTTTTGGTGAAGTTTGGCGAAGCTTTGCAATGTTTTTGTGGTGATGGTTTCAATTGGATGGCAAGGCTTGTCATGGTCAGAGGAGGGGGAGATGTTTGCTGCTGTAGATGGTGGAGGAGATGGTGGAGCCGATGGTGGAGGTGATAGGCCGAGAATCATATGTGAAGTCAAGGCGAATTTAAGCAGCAAACAATGCAAATTCAAGGAAGAAAGGTAGAAAAGAATAAAGAGAAGCCATTAACTTGGAAATTTTTTTCTCAAATGAGAAATAGCCGTGAGTTGAAGAGGATGAGAAGTATTTTCACGTGAAAGGCAATGGGAAATGTACGGCTATCAAGGAGAAAATGAAAAGCCAAGGAAATGAAAAGGCGGAAGAGGAAATGACTTAGGAGTTTCAATAGTTTAAAACCTTTCATATTTCTTTATTTTAATTATATAACTTTATATTTCTGGAAATAATAATAATCCCAAGTAAAATTTCGAAATTTTATCAAAATATAATAATTTATATAAATATTTATCAATTATATAAAGTTAAATTAAGAAAATAGCTAAAAAGAGTAAACTAGTCTAGAAAATTTGAAATTGAATAGAATAAATTTTAGAAAAATTCATATGAGCTTGTAATATATTTTTAAACATAAATAATAACATAAAGTAAAAATATATTCACAAAGTAAATATTTAAAATTAAATTTACATATAATTTTTAAATGAAGAAAATAGTAGAAAATAGGAAAACAGCCCTTAAAAATGGAAAATCAACACGGTAAATTTTTGAAAAATTATATTATTATTTTAAAATGTTTAGAGATGAAATTTCAAAAATAAAACAAATTTAAAAATAAAATAAAAAAATTTAAAATGAAGAAAATAGCAGAAAATTAGAAAACAGCCTTTAAAAATAGGAAATAAATACAGTAAATTTTGGAAAAATTCTATTACCATTTAAAAATATTAAAAGACAAAAATATACATAAAATAACATATTTAAACATATTAAGATAAAATATAAGAAAGAAAAATATGATTTATAAAATTTAAAATAGGCAAAATTGCACAATAAAACAAATTATACTAAAAATTGAAATGTACATAACTTTTACATTTTAACTCCGTTTTCAACGAAACAAAAAGTAGTGTTCAAGTTATTACATCTATTTTCATAATAAAAGGTAAAATATATAATTTCAAACTATTTAAAATTTAAACTTAAAAGTCAAAGTTTGACTATTGACCAAAATTTACATTTTCTGGAAATATTAAATTTAGTCATATTTGGAATTCTAATCCACATACAAAATCAAAGTTTTTATATTTATAATAAAAAAATTTATTCTTTTCATAAATAAAGCTTTTAAATCTGGAAATCAATTTAAAAATAATTGTAAAATACAGGGTTGTTACAGGTTCAGTGCTCTGTTCTACGTCCAGTCCCATACTCCTTCTGGAATTTCACTAAAACAACAACCCTCACTTAACTCAGAGGAACAGGTCTATACAACCCCTGAGCAGCCGAACAGGGACCAGAGCAGCAGAACATGATTTCACCTCAACAGCCGAAGAGGACTTCACAATGCCTGAGCAGCAGAACATGACTTCTACTAGTATATAAAATTGTCTGACTAATATGTTCTTGATAACACAGATATGTCAATGTGTGTACACCCTTCCTATAATCAAATCATCAAGTATATGAGTATGTGTGAAGATATGAAAGGAAGATTATCACTATGAATCAAAGAATATGAATATGAATTCAAAGATTCAAGCAATGAAGATGGTTTGATTGCTTTTGAATGCAGAGAATATAAAGAGTAAGTAAGATCAGTAAATTATTCAAGAATTGGTTATTTGGAAAATGATTTTGATGTGTTTATATAGTGCATAGATAGATACAACCTTTTGCTAAGAGATTCAATCAATAGATGCAGCCATTACTCTTCGAATTGGATTGAAACTCTTCGTGAGAGGAAGCATCCGTTCAAAAAATATAGCTGTTATACGCAGGTCAGTCGACTGAGTTCAGAAGCTCGGTTGACTGAAATTCAAATTTGTATATATATTCTCTGTTCACTTGCATTTTACACCAGGTCAATGCAATTTTGCATAGTGAATTTCAATGCATATACAAATGAAAATAATTTGTTTTGTGTGAAAGTGTAACTACTCGAGGAATGATTTTAAAAGTATCTAAACATATTTAAGGCACAAAAACATAATAAATAATCATACGAAAACTAGTTTTGAAGTCTCCTCTCTTTGTAGTTTATACCATGTATATGTTACATCTCTTTTTGTTGCTATCGCCATATAGTCTTTGTTAATGCTCCTTGTCATGAATCAAAACTCATGATTCAACAACTTCTACCATTGAAAAACATATGACCTAATTCCCCAGATTTTCTAAATTGAATTTAGTTGATTCCAAATTTCAATTTCTTAACATATGACTTATGAAGATGCATCTTCGGTCATTTTAACAGTCAACATGGCCCTTTTATTTTACTGATTTTCATTTTCTAATGTGGGCGTGAATATGATTAACCTTTTGGAATTATAGTTTATTAGTTTTAATTATAGAAAAAGATGAATTTTTTGTTGAAGTTAAATTAAACATATAAATTTTGTATTCAACTTTCAATTTAAAACTAGGATTTTTAATTTTTAATTAGAATTGTAATATAAAGTAAAGTTAAATTCAGATTTTTTATATTGATATGTTTTGATTTTGAAGTTTATCATTTAAATTAATGTATGAATTTGGAATTTCAGGTTTAACTTTGAATTTAAACTATATTTTTGAGTAACTTAAAGTTTAAAATACTAAATTTAGAACTGCTAAGACATGACATTTAAAAAAATTTGCACGGAATTAAAAATTGAATTAAATATTTTTGGAATAAAATCATTGCATTTAAAATTAAGGGCAAATCAGTCATATGTTTTATTCAAAATTTAATGGTGTAGATAAAGAAATTTATAGTATATGAATAGAATTTGCCATAATCGTATTACTATGATTTAATGTATTGAAAATCGACTTGATATGGAAAAAAATGAAGTGATTGTTAATGTTAAGATGATTGTTGTAATGAGAATTTTAACTTTTAAGGAATTTAACATAATATAGTAATAGATAATTAGGATAAGCGAAGATATTCTTCATTCTATTAATTATTTATTAGGTAGTTAGATGCATTTATGGTTTGTAATGAGTATAAACATTTTGAAAAAACTAAATGGGACGTGAATGTAAAACGGTGGTAGATAATTAAGGAGAGATTTAAGGTTTGTAGAATTAAGGAAAGAGTAGAAATTTTTGTCTGTAACATCGTGTTCTGGAGTTAAAATAAAATAAATATATTAAATTGGATTTGGCAATTTAATTAGATATTTAAATTAGAAATTCAATTATTTTATTATAAAATTTGGAACTAAGATTTAATTTGTTTAAATGTTGAAAAATATTTTATATGGATAAATAAAGTTGAAAAGTTATTTTGGATATTTTATTGAATTTAATTCAATAAATTGAAATTTTGGGCATATTTGATAATAAAAAGAAAGTATTTATTTAAAACTAAAATTCGAATTCGAATTGTGTTTTGAAAATCCAAAAGTTGTTTGAAAATTTATTTTGACAAAATAAATAATATTATGGAATTTTGAAATTTATTTGGAAAATAAAACAATTATCTTATAACCATTAAAAATTGAAGAGTGATGTTTTTCCAAAATGAAAAATCATTATAAAAATAAAATAAATTTGGATAAAAATGTCTTAAGTGGAATTTTAATCGGATATCATATATCAGCTGGGTAATAGGGTGGTTAAGGGTTCAAATTGATTTAAAAAGAAAAATTAAAATTTTCCTTCACTACGATTGGACTACACTTCTTAAGCCCACATGCAGCCTATCTCTCCTTCATCCTTATCCCATCTCTTATTTTGGTTAAAAACTTTATCCTTAATCCTAATCTAGAATCGTGAGATAAAAAAAATCGCAAAGAAAAACCAAATCTATGTGCATCCTTTGAAGGCGTCAACGCAAGCGTCTTGGGCAGTGAGAGGCTTGAGCGCTCTATAAGGGAAGTAGTTTTGGATTATGGGGATGTGCGATATGGACAAGGCTTGAGCATGGGGTTGCTGACAATACGAAGAGGAGTAGGTAACGACTAGGGAATATCGATGGTGGCATTGATCCAGGTTGAGCGCACACAACGAGAAGGCATGTCTTGTTGTATGCACGATTGGAGTAAGTGAAGCATGCAACGATGGAAATGTTGTGTGTGGTTGGAGGTGAAGGGATCAAATTATGGTAATGGCTGCTGTGCTTATGTATCCATTGGAGGCGTAACATCGATCTATGCGCATGCAACTAGGACTGGTCGGAGTCACTACACCAAATCAGTGATTTTGTAACATTTTATATTTCTCATTTTCTAACATTTATAAATGTTACAAACTACCAACATCTAAAAAATGTTAGGATACATCAAAAAGTGTTAGTAAAAATAAATAATTTTCTGTATAAACTTTGCAACACAAAAAAGCTTTACAATACTTGTTAAATATGTAAATAAATCAATATCAATGGACTACATTGTAATTTAAAACCATTCATTCATTTGTAACGCTGTCCATTTTCCATCGCTTCTCTTGGCCGTATTAAATTTAATCCCATAAAATCTCATAACTAGGGTTTCGCAGAATCTCTTATCCTGACAACAAACCGTTCATAGCGGCAGCGGCGGAAAATCGTTCATCCCGGAGGCAACCACTCACATCGCTGCGGCAACTTGCATCTCCAAGCGGTGGCATCACTTTAAGATTCTATGGCTACACCAAATCATTCGTCGTTGCGGCAATTCACATCTCCAGGCAGCAATCATGGCAATCTTCTTCAACATCAGTCTCTTCTCCAAACAGCCACTCATCTCCAGACTCAAACCCAGATTTTGGATTCAGTGAAGGCCAAAAGGGTGCGCCATTTATTCTGCATTTTCTTATAGTGTTGGTATATTTTGTTGCATGTATCAGTTGACATGGTTTATGTTTTCTCCTCTAATACTAATACTTCATTACATAAGAATTAACAAGAAAAATGCACGTTGTTAAAGCTGTTTTAATCTACATTTGTTCATTTTGAATGTCTCTGTTATTAGGAGGGTCGACCTTACTTTACAGTAGAAAAGGCAAGATTGCAATGGTTATGGATGTATTCTGAACAAATTGACTAATATTTTTAAAGTTTAGACCCAATGTTTATGATAACCAACCTTAACCCATCCTATTGTGAGGTCAATCTTAGCGTTTGTGTTAATAATATGAGTATCAGCCTATAAGGTTAACTTTACAATAAGAAACGTAAGACTGTAACTATCTATTGGATGTACCTAATCATAATAGTTTTTTTATAAGTTAAATTATTTAATAGTTTAGATACAACAATAATAATTGGTGATTTCTATGATAAATTTTATTTTAACTATTTAAGTTTGCCCTTGTTAATTATTTGTGAAGTACAAGGTATTTTCTTATTTTTAAAAGTGTTTGACATTACTAAATATAGGGAAATTTCGATCTCTTATGCAGTATTTAACATTCTGTTCGAGAAGGAAATTGAATTTCTGTAATATATTTGTGGAAATTTATTTTGAATTACAACTTCTATTAGTACAACTAAAATGTCACAAGGTTATTGTGGTTTTGTGAATATCCAGACATGTTTATTATGCAAGTTGTGTTTTATTTATCTAACGTTGTCGTTATTTATTTGTTTGTGTTTTATGATTTCTTTATGCAGGCAGAGAAATCAAATCTTAAATCACAATTATAGCCTTTTATTGCGGAGAGGAAGAAATACAATGAAGCAATGAATGAGAAAATAAAAGAAATAAAACTCTTATAGAAGATCTGCACAAGATTCATGATGCAAACAATGCTGCTAGGGAGAGAAGCATGAGTTTGTGCTCTTCTGAAGAAGAACTTAATGATCTTGTAAGCTAATGCTTCTGTCTTCTTTAATAGAGAAACGAAATTTACATACTCAATCTTTTTATAAGAACAATATTCTTATTTTAATGTTTGTATACAAAAGCATATTGTTATTCAACCAAATCTAATTACCATGCACTTGGAAGAACTATGAAATCTTCCATTAGTAAGTTATTTTTATATTCTAAAAGTGCATATATAAACTATCAAAATCTCATGCTACATGGAATAAAACTATGCACATAATTAAGGGTGTAGCTACTCCAACTACCTGTTGTGCTATCCAATAACAAGTTGCTACCTAAATGGAAATTAAACTAAATTTATTTAATTTACTGAAATTCTGAACTGTACATTTTATCCTTTGTAATATACGGAATTATCACATAACATGAATTATCCAGTCTATCCATTCAGTATAAATTGATAAAAAGAAGACAAACCGATAGATTAACAAATTGCAAATTCCAAAAAGGAATGATGAAAACACATAAATGCGCAAATCTGTACCGATGTAAAAAGGCATTGTAGTATTTGCACAATTTATTCCAATTTTTTGGTGCTGGTGAACCATACCAGATAATGTTTATATTGTGGTGGCTTCAGTTAAAAAAATATTTTAAAGTTGCTGTTACCCCCAGTATCACTTATTTTTTTCACTGATGGTTACATTTAGTATGCTTGTAGTGCGCTTAATAATGCTAAAAATGATAATGATGAATTTACGGGAAAGAAAACACAAGCAACATTTTTGTGTGTGGGAAAATTTAGAAGCAGTCCTCTATGCAAACAAAGACCATAGGTGTCTATTCCTTCATTTTGTGCACAATAATATCTAAAGAAATGTCAAAAATATTGTATTATATGTACCATATTGTAGTTTACCTATGTGTATGGACATGTAGTGTTAATTTAGAATATATGTAAATATATAAAAGGTAAAGAGGATGGTTAAAATGCTATATGTACCTGACCACAATTTACAACTATCATCCTCATATCAAATCTATGAAAATGGTAGAAACCAATTTGTACAAAGAATGAAGAAGTTCAAAAAATGCTACGGTCTTCAACTTTTAGTGGTAAGGAATTGAGGCACAACTTTATCTCAACTCTATTTCTGACCGTGCAACTAAAAGTGATAGAAACGATGAACATGCAAGTTTTCGTTCCAAATATTACTGAATGAAAATAATCACATGAAATCACTAAATGGTTATGTTTAAAGTTATCAATGATTTTTTTAATGACTGATAAGTTGTGCCGAGTGATATAAAATGGCTAGACATTTGATCATTTTCAAATTTTGCAAGAGATTTTACTCCATGGTCATGGAACTGCCAATGGATTTTTGATAAGAGGAATTTCTCTATGAACCTGTTTAGTTATTTTTGTTTATATTCTCTTCACTTTATCTAGATTAAGTAAGTCTTCTTGTCTTTTCAACAAACAAATCTCTACTTAAATTATAGAAATACATCACTAACAACAATGAAAACTTTTACTATGAAATAATCATTGCTTAATTTTTAAAATGTCAACTCTCAAATGTCAATTCAAAACTCAATCCAAAAATCAGTTGAAAACATTCAATTTTATGTTGAAAATAAAAGCTTCCTCGAGATATTTATTACAATCTACAATTCATGATTACTTTTATTTCTTTGTATATGAAAAATTATGAATATTTTTTGTTACAAACATAAAGTGATAAACATCGACATTATAAATTTTAATAAATTCAACCGTATATAAAACTTATGCCATTGTCATTCAATAATTAAATTTATGTATCATTTCAAGTCTAATTTTAGAGTTTTTAAGTATTAATTTTTCCCCATTTCTGCTTCCATATCCGTTCCAGTTTCACCTTCATTCTTTCTCTTTACAATATTTGAAATTTTGAATACCGAGTCTTTTGGTGAAACATGTTGATTTTTGGGCTCTCTATTTGAAGTGGAAGGTATGATCTAAGTTAAGATGCATGTCCTGGATGTTAATGATTGTCAATTCAGTTTAATTAGTTGGCTATCCTAAATTTGGTTATCTAAACCAAATGATGCATGAAGGAATCTAAAACTAGTAAGCCAATAATTGAATACTTCAAGTTTCATTTTCTCTTTTGTTTTGTTCATTATGAAACCATATATTTGTTATACTATTCCATTGTAGCAACGTTTATGACCACTACATTGTGTTTATTAATATGCCTCCCATTATTCTGTTAAACAAATTTTCATCTAGCTTAACTTATAAACAAACTTCTCTAATAAGTAATATGCAAATAGCATATAAACTTATGTTAATTAATTTGGAAGACCAAATTTATGAAAAAAATGAAAATGAAATATCATGCTAACCATTTATGGTAAGTCGGTAAACATAATTCATAAATCCAGGCCTGAAGCTACTCTACTACCATCTAAAAACGTAAACCATTATGTCTATGTTAATATGGATATATGTGAATAGCTAACCATCTATAACAAGTACTATTGAATAAAATAAGGTTTGCTTAAAAATAAAAAACACATTTTATCTATAAAATATATATAAACAGTTGGAGTACTTCATTATAGTATTTTTATTTGGAGAACCTGTAAGTTATATATTTATATATATGACATTATTAGCCGTTGGAAACAAGCATGTGACCTTCTATGGCATATTATAGCTATTGCATTCTTATTAAGAGAGTGAATGTTGGATTGTTGAGTTTTTGAATCTGAATTCTTTTGAGTTGATATGATATGGAATTCATTGTTTTGATTGACTAAAACATTTGTCCTTCACCATTTAATCAAGTAATATAAGATGATTAAAATTTTCTTCTTGTAAATTATTATTGTGATATTCACAGCTTCATAATTAGTCGAAGATCTTAATTTCTTTTGTTCTATTTAGTTAAGTTAGTTTCCATCCTAGGTGGTCTTATGGTTCTTAATTTGGAATAATTTACATTAGAGGCACTAGCCATGTTCTTATCATGTTCATACCATTGCACAGTAAATGATCGACATTCCAGTTTCACCTTTAAATAATATATTTTTATAATATGTATATAGTGGATAAACATAGAAAGTTTTCAAAAAAGATAGAATAGTTTGCGTGAGATCTGAATGAAACCATTACATGTTTTTGTGTTATTGACCAGTAAAATTTTGTCGAAAAGTTGCTTAAGGAAGTTGAATGAGGCCATGCTATCAAACTTTGTATATATGCAAAACTTATCTTTTGATTTGAGTTAAGCATAGGTGCATAAAGGCTATTTGGATTGGATCGTGGCGCAAACTCGCCTTTGCTAGCTTATGCACGCTTAATAGCTGAGTAAGTTGCTTAAACTGTTAAAATAAAGGTACGCTTTATGATTAAAATATGGAAATGATAAAAATATTGTTATATATTATGTTTTGGACCGTGTGGTTGATGTATATTGTTTATATTATATTTGTGAAATTGCAAATGGCTCTCCGTAAAAAGGAGGTTCTGTCAAAAAATTTCGAAAATTCTAACACTTAAAAAATTTCAATAATTTTCATATGCAAAGAAATAAATGTTAGCAAGTCTAGTTAAATTTATAACATACTATAAGATAGTTATTTTCATGGTGAAAAAAAAATTATTATATAATATATGTTATTTCTCATGGAATACAGTTTTGAACTGGAAAAGAAAGTGTAACAAGCATTGTTGCATATGTATGTTTTCATTAAACTAATTGTTTCATGATGCAAATGAAACAAATGCATTTTTTTGGAACTTGAAACCATATATAAACTAATAATGGCCATTAAGATTTGGAAGTTTTGTTTGAGTGGCAGCCTCCTCTTGGAAAACTAATGGCAGATAATTGCTTTCATGGCAGATCAAAATTTACCAATAAAAATAGTAATAGTCATAATCTAGTACTCTTGAAACTATAGGCATAACCCTGTTAACATCTGTTCTTTATTTTAATAAAACATCCGAGCTTTTTGCTGTTCTGTTCTTAGTAGACCAAACAAGTATCAAATGAAATTTTGTAGGTGATTTTAATAAAGGTTTTTGTATTTTGTTCATTGTCCAGATTTAAGCTAGTTAAAGCATCATCCTCTTTTGACGCATTAGCTTCCTTTTATATTCTTTCTACTATTCCCATTTATCTTATAGACATTTTGTAAGATAACAAACAGTTTGAACTCTATACGTGCTCCTTGAAATCATATATGGTTTCAAGTACTACTTATCTTCCAATAAGCATGGTTGAACAATATGCTATTAGTTTGACCAAAGATTAACACCCTGACTCAACTATTATACTATTATTATCTTGGTGTATTGTAGACTTGTAGAAAAATTGTGGGTTGCCATGAATAAAAAATAGATGAGAAATTGTGAGGTTCCTCAACTCAGCCTTCGAAAATCGGCACCCGTACTTCACTTGTACTCAAATGCCGTAGATCCAAACGCCGAATCTGGCTCCCCAGAGCTTATAACACAGTAAGTATAACAACACAGCGGAATAAAGAAATCAATGATATCATATACAACTCCAATGAATACAATATCCAGAATATGATATACAATAATTATATCAATATGATACAAGAATATCAGAGATAAATAAAGATGCTACAGCGGAAAACAGAAGTGATACTCCAAGTGATCCTCAAAAGAGAATGAGTCCAACAACTCCAACATCAGCTAGAACCACCACCATGTTGCACCAAGAGAAGCAACGTCAGTCATGGACTCTAAAACTGAACTAGCTCCCGATAATCTACTAAACCTGAATATCTGAGAAACCCAACTCTAGACTGCCCGTGTGGAAAATGGTGGGCACCCAGAGTTTAGGAAGGGAACAATAAACTCCGAGTCAGTCATGGGACTGGTGTGAGTAACAAAAACAGTTTATCTTTAAACAAACAACAAAAGAATTTTAAACATTGAAATCCGCAATGCTTTTGGAAAATGAAACTACCATAAGACCTCCCACCACACACACAATGCAATCGTAGACTTGGAGGAGATTTCTTCTTATGATAGTCAAACATGCTTACTACGCAAAATCATTGGATTATTATTATTAGTGCATAGTGGAAAACATTTCGAAAATACAATATTAATCTTAGCCAGCATAGGTACCATTATATTATGCCTACTATAGCTGCCGCCTGAGGAGACAGGTTATACAACTGCAATCGTAAAGGGCTCGTATTATTTCTTTGGATTTTCCAACAAATGGTCAGGCTAAGGAACTTCCCACTGTCAATGGGTACGCCTCTGGAGGGATGTCCCGAGAACCTACCGGGATCTCTGCTAACACAAGGACGGGTTACCCCTGACACTAGGTAACTACTACTCGAGTATGCCACCCCCCGGTCCTTTGGGACCTTTATCCGAGGCCTCGATCACACAGCAACAATCACACAGGTAAATGAGATTGGAGCAACCACATAGGTTAAATATCAGGGCTCCATACTTCATACCACCCTTTTCCAGAAGGAAATGACATACCCTAAAGGGAGCGACCCTCATAACCTTGCCGCATCTTTCCTGTTTCGACCATTTCCGATTTGTGAGGTTCGATGAGGTCTCATCCACAAAGCTACGCTTTTTCACAAAGCCATGCTTTGATCGACAAATGATCAGCAAATGACCATCAACACACAACAACACTCAGCATGCCACACTACCAAATTGGAAGTATATCACTGATAACCTTCAACTACATAACCTCTGAGCTCGTACGTCTCAGAGAAGGGTGTTAAGCTAAGAGAATGAATCTCTGCCACCAAACAGAAATGTATTTGAAAGAAATCAGCTTTATATCTCAAAGTGTAATGTCAGACATACAACCATACAAGTCTGTTCCGGGTTTGAACAGAACCGAAGGCACTTCCTAAGAAGCCCTTGCAATCCGGGTATTCACAATCCCGATCGGATTTCCCATCACTTAGGAAATCTCTATACCGGCGCGACTCAGTCCAGAGACAATCGATGGGTTATCCTTTCGTTTTTGAAAATACCCACGAGAACGAATTTTGCCCGCTCGAAAATCGACATCCATACTTTACATCGTACTCGAATGCCGTCGATTCGACCGTTCAAATCCGAGTCGCCGGAACTTATAACACAGTTAAGTAAATAACACAGCAGAAAAGAAAAAGAATATAGATATACAACATCTGATACAATATCCAGATACAATGATGATACAATGAATATCAATATACATCCGAGATATGATACAACAAATTGCAGCGGAAAAGAAAATGATAGATAACATCAGCAGCGGATAATCTCCATCTCCAAAATAGCAATCTAGAAATAGCTCGAACTCCCAATAACGAGGCACAAAGATAAGCAAGTGCAGTCCAAATCCAAAGACTGAACTAGCTCCAGATAATCTACTAAATCTAACTATTTGAAAAACCCAACTCTAGACTGCCCATGTAGAAAAATTTTGAGCATCCAGAGTTTAGGAAAGAAACAATAAACTCCGGATCAGTCATGGGACTGGTGTGAGCAACTAAAACAGTTCATCTTTTAAAACGAACAACAATAGAATTTAAAGTCAATTCGCAATGCTTTTAGAAAATGAAACTACCATAAGACCTCCCACCACACACACAATGCAAATGCAGACTTGGAGGAGATTTCTTCTTATGTTAGTCAAAGATGCTTACTACGCGAAATCAAATCATTTTTGATATTATTATTAGTGCATAGTGGAAAACATTTCAAAAGTAGAATATAAATCTTAGCCGGCATAGGTACCATTATAGTATGCCTACTATAGCTACCATATTAGATGGCAGGTTCTACAACTAATACCGTACAAAGTTCGTATTGGTGTTTGGATTTCCAACAAATGGTCAGGCCAAGGAACTTCCCATTTCCACATGGCAACGCCTCTGGAATGACGTCCCGAGAACCTAACCGGATCTCTGCCAACACAAGGCCGGGTTACCTCTGCAAAAATAGGTAACTACTGACACGCGTATGCCATCCTCGATCGTAACCGATCTTCCCGAGGATCCTCGATTTCCAACAACCACATAAGAGTAATAATAATGCAGTAACAACATAGGTTAAATATCTGGGCTCCATACCATGATACCACCTCTATCCAGAAAGAATGACATACACTAAGGGGCGCTACTCCCTAGAACCTTGCCGCATCCTTCCTGTTTTGACCATTTCCGGGGTGTGAGGTTCGATGAAGTCTCGTCCACAAAGCTACGCTTTGTCACAAAGCCATGCTTCAGGTCAAACAAATGATCAAAGTAATGATCACAAAGATAAATGATCAAACAAATGATCATATCGCAAATGATCAATCAATGATCATTTCACAGCAACACTCAACATGTCACATTACCAAATTGGGAGAATATCGCTGATAACCTTCAACTACATAACCTCTGAGCTCGTACGTCTCAGAGAAGGGTCTTAAGCTAAGAGAATAAATTATCCGCCACCAAACAGAAATGTATTCAAAAGAAATCGGCTTTATATCTCAAAGTGTAATGTCAGACATGTAACCATACAAGTCTGTTCCGGGTTCGAACAGAACCGAAGGCACTTCTTACGAAGCCCTTGCAATTCCGAGTATTCACTATCCCGTCCGGACTTCCCACACAAAGGGTGATAAAATCTCTATATCGGGGCCAGTCGATGCAGAGACATTCGACGAGTTGTCCTTTCGTTTTCGAACATATCCGGTCTTCACCACCGGTCTTCAAATGCCATCCATATATGACGTATCACTATTCGGAATGGTTTATATGACACAAATGTCTTTTCCCGGCTAACCCGAATAACGAACGCAATATTTAAAATCATATGGATACTGGGGTCTCAGTTAAATCACAGCTTAAAGCCCAAAACTTTTCAATTGAATGGTTAAAACAAATTACCAATTTCAAATCTTTAAACAAAGAGATTTTTTTCACAAAGTTAACCCCATTCACAAAGATACATTCATAGATTTCAAAACAACTTCTGTTTCAATTGGATTAACTCGTTAAATCTTTGAAACAAAGTTTAACTTATAGCTTTCAAAATAATTTCATTTCGATGGGTTTAAACAAATTATCATTTTAAATCTGTTAAAAATAAACAGATTCAATTCATAGCTTTCAAAAAGAATTCATTCATAGCCTTTCAAAACATTTCAATTTCATTTTAAATTTGAAACCTTTCAACACAAATTGGAAGTTCACTTCTTATATGAAAGCTGTCATTATTTGAAAACAAATAGTTTTTGTTTAAGAAAAATCCAATTATATTTGCACGCGTTAAAACCTTTGAATTATATTCACATTCCAAAATCAATACTTTTAAAATAGTTTAACCCTTATCTAATGGGTATAACATCTTTAATCCCTAGTTTCAAATCATAGAATTCCATTTCAACTTGAATTCAAATTTAAACAAATATTTAAACTTCCAAGACTTGATTAAGTTATTCAAAATAACTTTTATCTTTGAAAATTCATTTCGAAAGCATTTCATTTTAAAACCAAATTTCTAATTTCAAAATTAATTGAAATTAAAATTTCAATTTCAAAAACATCAATTTTAAATTATCTGTGACTTAACCGATTTCCACGTGAAATCCATATTTGTGTGTGTAAAAGTGTAGTCCAGGGGTTTTACACACAATAGTGCAACATCAATCATCATAGATATATCGATAAGCGGTATAATTGATAACGCTTATCTTCATTCACAGATTCATAGATAAAATAAATTTATCGGTCACAAAGATTCACTATTACAATTTGATGTGGGTTTCGGATAACCAACTGGAATCCGACTCCTTGTCGTATCGAAATTCAAGTGCCGTTTTACGGGCAAAGGGTTTTCATATTCACATAGTAATATATCACAGAAATAGAAATTACAGATCACAACATAAATCAGGATGTATCACAAAGCATCATCTATCAGGGATATCAAACAATTCATATCATTCAACAGAATCCAAATATTCATAAGTAGGGTCAAGCATTTAATAATCATTTATAAACAGGATAAATTAATCGTTTAATCCTAATTAAGTCAATTAATTTTCCAGTTAAATGAATTTATTATCAAATTCTGATTGATTAATTACAAATCATTAATTACCAATTTATCTAATGATTTTCTTAAATTAATTAACTTGAATAAATCAAAATATCCATAATTGATTACAATAAGTGATTAATCCTTAATTACTTTCATTATGTATTTAAACAATTTATAATTGATTATTTAAATAAATAAATCATTCTTTAATTACCCTATAAAACTTTAATTACTTAATTTATTACAAATATAATTTAGTTAGCCATTCTTAATTTCTCCTTTTAACTTAAGATACATTATCTTATAAATACACTAATTACCATTTACACCTTAAAACCCTTTTATCTTTAAAATTAACTTAAACAAACTTTAGATTAAATAAATTCTAAAACTCTTTAACAATGTTAAGAAACCATTGATATTAATAAAGTAGTGTTTTAGAGAAAGTTTTAATAGAATTTATTTAAATTTCAAAAATTCTATTTTAAAACCTTTTATAAAAACAGGCCTCATCTTCACTTCGGGTCCTTCCCGAATGATACTCGGGTATATCCCCGAGCCTTCTCCCCTCTTCCCCTGTTTTATTTTCAAAACTTATATAAATTTCACAGTTTTAAAAACAGCAGCATAACATCTTCAAATTACTCGAGTTCGCACTCGAGTTATACCCCAAAACCCCTGACCTTAACTTCGAGTCGATCTCCCAAACATTCGAGCAACACACGATCCAATCTCATCTTCCCCAAATTAACAACCCAGGTACCAAAAATGCACGTGCACGTGCACACTGACGCGGCGGCGCTCCGGCCATCATCGCGATCCTCAGTAAGTCGACCCCGATACTCACAAGCCTCGCGACCACCTAGACCACTCAAACTCGTCATCGATCAAAATCGAGCTACCTCGACCAAAACGTTTAGTAACCAACGCCTGGAAATCGCCTTGATCTCCTAATGCCAACCGCCGGAAGACCCCAGACTTCGACCTCACCCTCTCCGACCATCTACGAAGCCATGCCCAAAGCCTCGTGACACTCGATCGCGTATAGGCATCGAATTCGTCATTTTCAGACATGACCAAACTTACAACCCCAAACCCTAAATCAATCTCGTTCACTTAATTTGTGAAATAGAAAAATTCTTAAGCATTTTTCCTATTATCAACAAGTGTCAAGCAAGCTTCAACAAGAATTTCAACACTTTAAATGGGTTCGATCGTTAGAAAATGATAAAAACGCAAATTTTATACAATTCCAAATTACTCTTGAAATACAGAACTAAAAATCTCCATTTTAATTTTAAAAATCCTAATTTGCAGAGTATATTCGAATTAAAATCCTGAAACTACAAATTTCTATGATGGATTTTTACATGGTCTTAAGAATTTCCCTGTTCTTCCTATTTTTACAGTTATCATTCAAATATCTTTTCCTTAACTTCATTTCTAAGTTTAATCTAAGACTAACAATCAATTCTTGTTTGATAACTAGACCAAAATAAAGATCAGCGAGAAAAAGGAATGGATTAGAACTAAATTGTTAAACTCTGTAATATGGAACAGAGGTAATTATATCAACAGTCACATAAGTTCAAACATAACAACATGAAACACATTTATCTCTACATATAAACAGAATCATATACTTATATATATATGCAAGATATCATCACAAAGATTTCACAAGCAACCATCATTTACTTAATTAGATTTTAGATAAAAATGTTTACTCACAATCATCAAGATATCAAAACAGTTAAGCTTCGGAAAATAGGAGTTGCTCACCGTTGTTTTTTTCTCCAGAGAAAGAAAACAGGGCCTCAAGTTGAAGTTCTTTTCTTTTGATCCAAGCTTTTAACTTCCAGTTAAAATCTTCTTGTTTGTATTAATATCTTGTTGTTTAAGTTTGAGATGATATTACTTCTTTCATTTTTTTTTTCAGTTATGATGGTGCTCGAACAAAAATGAAGGGAGAAGGCTGATATAAAAGAAAGCTTATAGGGTGATTATATTATTTGTACAATGTAGGTGATATTTGCATTTGTTTGTACAATAATACAGGTATATTTTCTTTCCTATGGTGGCTGGTTCGTGTACTAAAGTGAAAGCATTAAATGCTTGTGTTCCCTCTTGGTTTACATACAATCCCATTTTGATTTTTGTAAGTACAATATATATTTTTCCATTTCGGCTGGTATGAAAACATTTTGGTGGCTGGTACATGTTTGTGTTGAGATGATTGTGGCTTCCTATGCAAGCTAACTTATCATAAAAATCTTTCTTTGTGTTGTCTAATTATTTTGTTTACTTACTTACTTAAGTTATATTGCAAATGAATTTCTAACCCAAATAGTTATTGTCTACTTATATTTTTATTTTTATTATCTTATGAATATACTTTGTTTGTATTATTACTCGAATATATTCTATATTTTTTTCTCTTTTATTATTTTTGTTTGTTCTACTACTTTGTATTATTTTGTATTGATTTATTAAGATCTAGATATTTACTTTATACTTTATATCTCATATAATTTGTATCTTTATTTTCAAACCATTTATTTACGATTTAAATTCAAATCAAATATATATACATATATTTAAAATTTCAAATTGACTCATATATCACGTATACATATATATTCACATATATGTACAATATTTACAATATTATTAAATTTAAATGATTTATACAAAATATACTTGAATTCGGGGAAACTCGCATCACCACATTGATTATTTTCACAAATTTAATTCAAAAATTTATTTAGTTACCAATTTAAATAAAATTAAATTTCGGGGTCGTTACAAACTTCCCCCTTAAAAGAATTTCGTCCTCGAAATTTGCAGGCACGAAACAACACAGAGAGATAGATTCGATCTCCTATAACTCCTCAAACTTAAGATATGAATTCCAAACTCAAGTCGGAATATCTCAGAATACATACCAATTTGTCCCTCTTCGGACTTTGGTATTCACAAGAAATTTCAATAGAATTTCAAATTTAGTTTTAAACGAAATCGTTTCATTGATTCAATTCAAATTTAGCTTCATATTCTATTAATCAATTTAACTCAATTTAACATTTCCAATTCATATTTAGAATTCGAATCAAAAATCTGATAAGAAACCGATGAAGATAAGAAGTAAAGATTTCCTACAACGGTTCGTAAGGCCACCATCACACCGAAACTTCTTCTTGTAGCTGGTACGAAGAAATGAAAAGAATTTGGAAACGAATCAAAGGAGATTGATAAGAAAGTTGTTTCCACTGTCGTAGGATATTGACCATTTATAGTCGTATTGCCTTGTCCCCTATCTCGTCCTCTTCTTGCACTCATACTCACTATCGGTGAATAGTAAGAGAATTTACTGAGACATTCAAACAGATATCTTAGGGATATACTCATTCTAGAGTTTACTTCACTCTATCTCTAATGAGCTATTTAACGTGTTATACTCCTGAGCTAAATTTCAACCTTAGCTCTGATACCAAATGTAACGTCAACGTCGGAAGCGGCCACCGGTAGGCTTTGCAACCATCCCAGTCCCACCGTGGCTTACACTGGCACCTCGCATTTACTTTTACGGCCAGCCTCTCGACTGTCACGGCGTCTGCCTAACCAACCCATCCCTCACAGGGACATGTAGGGGTAAGAGTCTCCCGATCGCCACCAAACCGCAAAGCGAGAACCCCAAACTTGCTTTTACGGCCAGCCTCTCGACTGTCACGGCCTTCGCCGAACCTACCCATCCCTCTCAGGGACATGTAGGGGTAAGAGTCTCCCGTTCGCCACCAAACTGCGAAGCGAGAATCCCCTATCATGCTGTAATATAGCAAGACTGGTGTGAGCAACTAAAACAGTTCATCTTTTAAAACGAACAACAATAGAATTTAAAGTCAATTCGCAATGCTTTTAGAAAATGAAACTACCATAAGACCTCCCACCACACACACAATGCAAACGCAGACTTGGAGGAGATTTCTTCTTATGTTAGTCAAAGATGCTTACTACGCAAAATCAAATCATTTTTGATATTATTATTAGTGCATAGTGGAAAACATTTTGAAAGTAGAATATAAATCTTAGCCGGCATAGGTACCATTATAGTATGCCTACTATAGCTACCATATTAGATGGCAGGTTCTACAACTAATACCGTACAAAGTTCGTATTGGAGTTTGGATTTCCAACAAATGGTCAGGCCAGAACTTCCCATTGCCACATGGAAACGCCTCTGGAATGACGTCCCAAGAACCTAACCGGATCTCTGCCAACACAAGGTCGGTTTACCTCTGCAAAAATAGGTAACTACTGACACGCGTATGCCATCCCCCGATCATAACCGATCTTTCCGAGGATCCTCGATTTCCAACAACCACATAAGAGTAATAATAATGCAGTAACAACATAGGTTAAATATCTGGGCTCCATAGCATGATACCACCTCTATCCAGAAAGAATGACATACACTAAGGGGCGCTACTCCCTAGAACCTTGCCGCATCCTTCCTGTTTTGACCATTTCCGGGGTGTGAGGTTCGACGAAGTCTCGTCCACAAAGCTACGCTTTGTCACAAAGCCATGCTTCGGGTCAAACAAATGATCAAAGTAATGATCACTAAGATAAATGATCAAACAAATGATCATATCGCAAATGATCAATCAATGATCATTTCACAGCAACACTCAACATGTCACATTACCAAATTGGGAGTATATCGTTGATAACCTTCAACTACATAACCTCTGAGCTCGTACGTCTCAGAGAAGGGTGTTAAGCTAAGAGAATAAATTCTCCGCCACCAAACAGAAATGTATTCGAAAGAAATCGGCTTTATATCTTAAAGTGTAATGTCAGACATGTAACCATACAAGTCTGTTCCGGGTTCGAACAGACCTGAAGGCACTTCTTACGAAGCCCTTGCAATTCCGGGTATTCACAATCCCGTCCGGACTTCCCATCACAAAGGGTGATAAAATCTCTATATCGGGGCCAGTCAATGCAGAGACATTCGACGAGTTGTCCTTTCGTTTTCGAACATATCCGGTCTTCACCACCGGTCTTCAAATGCCATCCATATACGACGTATCACTATTCAGAATGGTTTATATGAAACAAATGTCTTTTCCCGGCTAACCCGAATAACGAACGCAATATTTAAAATCATATGGATACTGGGGTTTTAGTTAAATCACAGCTTAAAGACCAAAACTTTTCAATTGAATGGTTAAAACAAATTACCAATTTCAAATCTTTAAACAAAAAGATTTTTTTCACAAAGTTAACCCCATTCACAAAGATACATTCATAGATTTCAAAACAACTTCTGTTTCAATTGGATTAACTCGTTAAATCTTTGAAACAAAGATTTAACTTATAGCTTTCAAAATAATTTCATTTCGATGGGTTAAAACAAATTATCATTTTAAATCTGTTAAAAATAAACAGATTCAATTCATAGCTTTCAAAAAGAATTCATTCATAGCCTTTCAAAACATTTCAATTTCATTTTAAATTTGAAACCTTTCAACACAAATTGGAAGTTCACTTCTTATATGAAAGCTATCATTATTTGAAAACAAATAGTTTTCGTTTAAGAAAAATCCAATTATATTTGCACGCGTTAAAACCTTTGAATTATATTCGCATTCCAAAATCAATACTTTTAAAATAGTTTAACCCTTATCTAACGGGTATTACATCTTTAATCCCTAGTTTCAAATCATAGAATTCCATTTCAACTTGAATTCAAATTTAAATCAAATATTTTAACTTCCAAGACTTGATTAAGTTATTCAAAATAACTTTTATCTTTGAAATCCATTTCGAAAGCATTTCATTTTAAACCCAAATTTCTAATTTCAAAATTAATTGAAATTAAAATTTCAATTTCAAAAACATCAATTTTAAATTATCTGTGACTTAACCGATTTCCGCGTGAAATCCATATTTGTGTGTGTAAAAGTGTAGTCAAGGGGTTTTACACACAATAGTGCAACATCAATCATCATAGATATATCGATAAGCGGTATAATTGATAACGCTTATCTTCATTCACAGATTAATAGATAAAATAAATTTATCGGTCACAAAGATTCACTATTACAATTCGATGTGGGTTTCGGATAACCAACTAGAATCCGACTCCCTGTCGCATCGAAATTCAAGTGCCGTTTTACGGGCAAAGGGTTTTCATATTCACATAGTAATATATCACAGAAATAGAAATTACAGATCACAACATAAATCAGGACGTATCACAAAGCATCATCTATCAGGGATATCAAACAATTCATATCATTCAACAGAATCCAAATATTCATAAGTAGGGTCAAGCATTTAATAATCATTTATAAACAGGATAAATTAATCGTTTAATCCTAATTAAGTCAATTAATTTTCCAGTTAAATGAATTTATTATCAAAATCTGATTGATTAATTACAAATCATTAATTACCAAATTATCTAATGATTTTCTTAAATTAATTAACTTGAATAAATCAAAATATCCATAATTGATTACAATAAGTGATTAATCCTTAATTACTTTCATTATGTATTTAAACAATTTATAATTGATTATTTAAATAAATAAATCATTCTTTAATTACCCTATAAAACTTTAATTACTTAATTTATTACAAATATAATTTAGTTAGCCATTCTTAATTTCTCCTTTTAACTTAAGATACATTATCTTATAAATACACTAATTACCATTTACACCTTAAAACCCTTTTATCTTTAAAATTAACTTAAACAAACTTTAGATTAAATAAATTCTAAAACTCTTTAACAATGTTAAGAAACCATTGATATTAATAAAGTAGTGTTTTAGAGAAAGTTTTAATAGAATTTATTTAAATTTCAAAAATTCTATTTTAAAACCTTTTATAAAAACAGGCCTCATCTTCACTTCGGGTCCTTCCCGAATGATACTCGGGTATATCCCCGAGCCTTCTCCCCTCTTCCCCTGTTTTATTTTCAAAACTTATATAAATTTCACAGTTTTAAAAACAGCAGCCTAACATCTTCAAATTACTCGAGTTCGCACTCGAGTTATACCCCAAAACCCCCGACCTTAACTTCGAGTCGATCTCCCAAACATTCGAGCAACACACGATCCAATCTCGTCTTCCCCAAATCAACAACCCAGGTACCAAAAATGCATGTGCACGTGCACACTGACGCGGCGGCGCTCCGCCATCATCGCGATCCTCAGCAAGTCGACCCCGATACTCACAAGCCTCGCGACCACCCAGACCACTCAAACTCGTCATCGATCAAAATCGAGCTACCTCGACCAAAACGTTCAGTAACCAACGCCTGGAAATCGCCTCGATCTCCCAATGCCAACCACCGGAAGACCCCAGACTTCGACCTCACCCTCTCCGACCATCTACGAAGCCATGCCCAAAGCCTCGTGACACTCGATCGCGTATAGGCATCGAATTCGTCATTTTCAGACATGACCAAACTTACAACCCCAAACCCTAAATCAATCTCGTTCACTTAATTTGTGAAATAGAAAAATTCTTAAGCATTTTTCCTGTTATCAACAAGTGTCAAGCAAGCTTCAACAAGAATTTCAACACTTTAAATGGGTTCGATCGTTAGAAAATGATAAAAACGCAAATTTTATACAATTCCAAATTACTCTTGAAATACAGAACTAAAAATCTCCATTTTAATTTTAAAAATCCTAATTTGCAAAGTATATTCGAATTAAAATCCTGAAACTACAAATTTCTATGATGGATTTTTACATGGTCTTAAGAATTTCCCTGTTCTTCCTATTTTTACAGTTATCATTCAAATATCTTTTCCTTAACTTCATTTCTATGTTTAATCTAAGACTAACAATCAATTCTTGTTTGATAACTAGACCAAAATAAAGATCAGCGAGAAAAAGGAATGGATTAGAACTAAATTGTTAAACTCTGTAATATGGAACAAAGGTAATTATATCAACAGTCACATAAGTTCAAACATAACAACATGAAACACATTTATCTCTACATATAAACAGAATCATATACTTATATATATATGCAAGATATCATCACAAAGATTTCACAAGCAACCATCATTTACTTAATTAGATTTTAGATAAAAATGTTTACTCACAATCATCAAGATATCAAAACAGTTAAGCTTCGGAAAATAGGAGTTGCTCACCGTTGTTTTTTTCCCCAGAGAAAGAAAACAGGGCCTCAAGTTGAAGTTCTTTTCTTTTGATCCAAGCTTTTAACTTCCAGTTAAAATCTTCTTGTTTGTATTAATATCTTGTTGTTTAAGTTTGAGATGATTTTACTTCTTTCATTTTTTTTTCTTTCAGTTATGATGGTGCTCGAACAAAAATGAAGGGAGAAGGATGATATAAAAGAAAGCTTATAGGGTGATTATATTATTTGTACAATGTAGGTGATATTTGCATTTGTTTGTACAACAATATAGGGATATTTTCTTTCCTATGGTGGCTGGTTCGTGTACTAAAGTGAAAGCATTAAATGCTTGTGTTCCCTCTTGGTTTACATACAATCCCATTTTGATTTTTGTAAGTACAATATATATTTTTCCATTTCGGCTGGTATGAAAACATTTTGGTGGCTGGTACATGTTTGTGTTGAGATGATTGTGGCTTCCTATGCAAGCTAACTTATCATAAAAATCTTTCTTTGTGTTGTCTAATTATTTTGTTTACTTACTTAAGTTATATTGCAAATGAATTTCTAACCCAAATAGTTATTGTCTACTTATATTTTTATTTTTATTATCTTATGAATATACTTTGTTTGTATTATTACTCGAATATATTTTATTTTTTTCTCTTTTATTATTTTTGTTTGTTCTACTACTTTGTATTATTTTGTATTGATTTATTAAGATCTAGATATTTACTTTATACTTTATATCTCATATAATTTGTATCTTTATTTTCAAACCATTTATTTACGATTTAAATTCAAATCAAATATATATACATATATTTAAAATTTCAAATTGACTCATATATCACGTATACATATATATTCACATATATGTACAATATTTACAATATTATTAAATTTAAATGATTTATACAAAATATACTTGAATTCGGGGAAACTCGCATCACCACATTGATTACTTTCACAAATTTAATTCAAAAATTTATTTAGTTACCAATTTAAATAAATTAAATTTCGGGGTCGTTACAAACTTCCCCCCTTAAAAGAATTTCGTCCTCGAAATTTGCAGGCACGAAACAACACAGAGAGATAGATTCGATCTCCTATAACTCCTCAAACTTAAGATATGAATTCCAAACTCAAGTCGGAATATCTCAGAATACATACCAATTTGTCCCTCTTCGGACTTTGGTATTCACAAGAAATTTCAATAGAATTTCAAATTTAGTTTTAAACGAAATCGTTTCATTGATTCAATTCAAATTTAGCTTCATATTCTATTAATCAATTTAACTCAATTTAAAATTTCCAATTCATATTTAGAATTCGAATCAAAAATCTGATAAGAAACCGATGAAGATAAGAAGTAAAGATTTCCTACAACGGTTCGTAAGGCCACCATCACACCGAAACTTCTTCTTGTAGCTGGTACGAAGAAATGAAAAGAATTTGGAAACGAATCAAAGGAGATTGATAAGAAAGTTGTTTCCACTGTCGCAGGATATTGACCATTTATAGTCGTATTGCCTTGTCCCCTATCTCATCCTCTTCTTGCACTCATACTCACTATCGGTGGATAGTAAGAGAATTTACTGAGACATTCAAACAGATATCTTAGGGATATACTCATTCTAGAGTTTACTTCACTCTATCTCTAATGAGCTACTTAACGTGTTATACTCCTGAGCTAAATTTCAACCTTAGCTCTGATACCAAATGTAACGTCAACGTCGGAAGCGGCCAACGGTAGGCTTTGCAACCATCCCAGTCCCACCGTGGCTTACACTGGCACCTCGCATTTACTTTTACGGCCAGCCTCTCGACTATCACGGCGTCTGCCTAACCAACCCATCCCTCACAGGGACATGTAGGGGTAAGAGTCTCCCATTCGCCACCAAACCGCAAAGCGAGAACCCCAAACTTGCTTTTACGGCCAGCCTCTCGATTGTCACGGCCTTCGCCGAACCTACCCATCCCTCTCAGGGACATGTAGGGGTAAGAGTCTCCCGTTCGCCACCAAACTGCGAAGCGAGAATCCCCTATCATGCTATAATATAGCAAGACTGGTGTGAGCAACTAAAACATTTCATCTTTTAAAACGAACAACAATAGAATTTAAAGTCAATTCGCAATGCTTTTAGAAAATGAAACTACCATAAGACCTCCCACCACACACACAATGCAAACGCAGACTTGGAGGAGATTTCTTCTTATGTTAGTCAAAGATGCTTACTACGCGAAATCAAATCATTTTTGATATTATTATTAGTGCATAGTGGAAAACATTTTGAAAGTAGAATATAAATCTTAGCCGGCATAGGTACCATTATAGTATGCCTACTATAGCTACCATATTAGATGGCAGGTTCTACAACTAATACCGTACAAAGTTCGTATTGGAGTTTGGATTTCCAACAAATGGTCAGGCCAGAACTTCCCATTGCCACATGGAAACGCCTCTGGAATGACGTCCCGAGAACCTAACCGGATCTCTGCCAACACAAGGTCGGGTTACCTCTGCAAAAATAGGTAACTACTGACACGCGTATGCCATCCCCCGATCGTAACCGATCTTTCCGAGGATCCTCGATTTCCAACAACCACATAAGAGTAATAATAATGCAGTAACAACATAGGTTAAATATCTGGGCTCCATAGCATGATACCACCTCTATCCAGAAAGAATGACATACACTAAGGGGCGCTACTCCCTAGAACCTTGCCGCATCCTTCCTGTTTTGACCATTTCCGGGGTGTGAGGTTCGACGAAGTCTCGTCCACAAAGCTACGCTTTGTCACAAAGCCTTGCTTTGGGTCAAACAAATGATCAAAGTAATGATCACAAAGATAAATGATCAAACAAATGATCATATCGCAAATGATCAATCAATGATCATTTCACAGCAACACTCAACATGTCACATTACCAAATTGGGAGTATATCGCTGATAACCTTCAACTACATAACCTCTGAGCTCGTACGTCTCAGAGAAGGGTGTTAAGCTAAGAGAATAAATTCTCCGCCACCAAACAGAAATGTATTCGAAAGAAATTGGCTTTATATCTCAAAGTGTAATGTCAGACATGTAACCATACAAGTCTGTTCCGGGTTCGAACAGAACTGAAGGCACTTCTTACGAAGCCCTTGCAATTCCGGGTATTCACAATACCGTCCGGACTTCCCATCACAAAGGGTCATAAAATCTCTATATCGGGGCCAGTCGATGCAGAGACATTCGACGAATTGTCCTTTCGTTTTCGAACATATCTGGTCTTCACCATCGGTCTTCAAATGCCATCCATATACGACGTATCATTATTCGGAATGGTTTATATGACACAAATGTCTTTTCCCGGCTAACCCGAATAACGAACGCAATATTTAAAATCATATGGATACTGGGGTTTTAGTTAAATCACAGCTTAAAGCCCAAAACTTTTCAATTGAATGGTTAAAACAAATTACCAATTTCAAATCTTTAAACAAACAGATTTTTTTCACAAAGTTAACCCCATTCACAAAGATACATTCATAGATTTCAAAACAACTTCTGTTTCAATTGGATTAACTCGTTAAATCTTTGAAACAAAGATTTAACTTATAGCTTTCAAAATAATTTCATTTCGATGGGTTTAAACAAATTATCATTTTAAATCTGTTAAAAATAAACAGATTCAATTCATAGCTTTCAAAAAGAATTCATTCATAGCCTTTCAAAACATTTCAATTTCATTTTAAATTTGAAACCTTTCAACACAAATTGGAAGTTCACTTCTTATATGAAAGCTATCATTATTTGAAAACAAATAGTTTTCGTTTAAGAAAAATCCAATTATATTTGCACGCGTTAAAACCTTTGAATTATATTCGCATTCCAAAATCAATACTTTTAAAATAGTTTAACCCTTATCTAACGGGTATAACATCTTTAATCCCTAGTTTCAAATCATAGAATTCCATTTCAACTTGAATTCAAATTTAAATCAAATATTTAAACTTCCAAGACTTGATTAAGTTATTCAAAATAACTTTTATCTTTGAAATCCATTTCGAAAGCATTTCATTTTAAACCCAAATTTCTAATTTCAAAATTAATTGAAATTAAAATTTCAATTTCAAAAACATCAATTTTAAATTATCTGTGACTTAACCGATTTCCGCGTGAAATCAATATTTGTGTGTGTAAAAGTGTAGTCCAGGGGTTTTACACACAATAGTGCAACATCAATCATCATTGATATATCGATAAGCGGTATAATTGATAACGCTTATCTTCATTCACAGATTCATAGATAAAATAAATTTATCGGTCACAAAGATTCACTATTACAATTCGAAGTGGGTTTCGGATAACCAACTAGAATCCGACTCCCTGTCGCATCGAAATTCAAGTGCCGTTTTACGGGCAAAGGGTTTTCATATTCACATAGTAATATATCACAGAAATAGAAATTACAGATCACAACATAAATCAGGACGTATCACAAAACATCATCTATCAGGGATATCAAACAATTCATATCATTCAACAGAATCCAAATATTCATAAGTAGGGTCAAGCATTTAATAATCATTTATAAACAGGATAAATTAATCGTTTAATCCTAATTAAGTCAATTAATTTTCCAGTTAAATGAATTTATTATCAAATTCTGATTGATTAATTACAAATCATTAATTACCAAATTATCTAATGATTTTCTTAAATTAATTAACTTGAATAAATCAAAATATCCATAATTGATTACAATAAGTGATTAATCCTTAATTACTTTCATTATGTATTTAAACAATTTATAATTGATTATTTAAATAAATAAATCATTCTTTAATTACCCTATAAAACTTTAATTACTTAATTTATTACAAATATAATTTAGTTAGCCATTCTTAATTTCTCCTTTTAACTTAAGATACATTATCTTATAAATACACTAATTACCATTTACACCTTAAAACCCTTTTATCTTTAAAATTAACTTAAACAAACTTCAGATTAAATAAATTCTAAAACTCTTTAACAATGTTAAGAAACCATTGATATTAATAAAGTAGTGTTTTAGAGAAAGTTTTAATAGAATTTATTTAAATTTCAAAAATTCTATTTTAAAACCTTTTATAAAAACAGGCCTCATCTTCACTTCGGGTCCTTCCCGAATGATACTCGGGTATATCCCCGAGCCTTCTCCCCTCTTCCCCTGTTTTATTTTCAAAACTTATATAAATTTCACAGTTTTAAAAACAGCAGCCTAACATCTTCAAATTACTCGAGTTCGCACCCGAGTTATACCCCAAAACCCCCGACCTTAACTTCGAGTCGATCTCCCAAACATTCGAGCAACACACGATCCAATCTCGTCTTCCCCAAATCAACAACCCAGGTACCAAAAATGCATGTGCACGTGCACACTGACGCGGCGGCGCTCCGGCCATCATCGTGATCCTCAGCAAGTCGACCCCGATACTCACAAGCCTCAAGACCACCCAGACCACTCAAACTCGTCATCGATCAAAATCGAGCTACCTCGACCAAAACGTTCAGTAACCAACGCCTGGAAATCGCCTCGATCTCCCAATGCCGACCACCGGAAGACCCCAAACTTCGACCTCACCCTCTCCGACCATCTACGAAGCTATGCCCAAAGCCTCATGACACTCGATCGCGTATAGGCATCGAATTCGTCATTTTCAGACATGACCAAACTTACAACCCCAAACCCTAAATCAATCTCGTTCACTTAATTTGTGAAATAGAAAAATTCTTAAGCATTTTTCCTGTTATCAACAAGTGTCAAGCAAGCTTCAACAAGAATTTCAACACTTTAAATGGGTTCGATCGTTAGAAAATGATAAAAACGCAAATTTTATACAATTCCAAATTACTCTTGAAATACAGAACTAAAAATCTCCATTTTAATTTTAAAAATCCTAATTTGCAAAGTATATTCGAATTAAAATCCTGAAACTACAAATTTCTATGATGGACTTTTACATGGTCTTAAGAATTTCCCTGTTCTTCCTATTTTTACAGTTATCATTCAAATATCTTTTCCTTAACTTCATTTCTATGTTTAATCTAAGACTAACAATCAATTCTTGTTTGATAACTAGACCAAAATAAAGATCAGCGAGAAAAAGGAATGGATTAGAACTAAATTGTTAAACTCTGTAATATGGAACAGAGGTAATTATATCAACAGTCACATAAGTTCAAACATAACAACATGAAACACATTTATCTCTACATATAAACAGAATCATATACTTATATATATATGCAAGATATCATCACAAAGATTTAACAAGCAACCATCATTTACTTAATTAGATTTTAGATAAAAATGTTTACTCACAATCATCAAGATATCAAAACAGTTAAGCTTCGGAAAATAGGAGTTGCTCACCGTTGTTTTTTTCTCCAGAGAAAGAAAACAGCGCCTCAAGTTGAAGTTCTTTTCGTTTGATCCAAGCTTTTAACTTCCAGTTAAAATCTTCTTGTTTGTATTAATATCTTGTTGTTTAAGTTTGAGATGATATTACTTCTTTCATTTTTTTTCTTTCAGTTATGATGGTGCTCGAACAAAAATGAAGGGAGAAGGCTGATATAAAAGAAAGCTTATAGGGTGATTATATTATTTGTACAATGTAGGTGATATTTGCATTTGTTTGTACAACAATACAGGGATATTTTCTTTCCTATGGTGGCTGGTTCGTGTACTAAAGTGAAAGCATTAAATGCTTGTGTTCCCTCTTGGTTTACATACAATCCCATTTTGATTTTTGTAAGTACAATATATATTTTTCCATTTCGGCTGGTATGAAAACATTTTGGTGGCTGGTACATGTTTGTGTTGAGATGATTGTGGCTTCCTATGCAAGCTAACTTATCATAAAAATCTTTCTTTGTGTTGTCTAATTATTTTGTTTACTTACTTAAGTTATATTGCAAATGAATTTCTAACCCAAATAGTTATTGTCTACTTATATTTTTATTTTTATTATCTTATGAATATACTTTGTTTGTATTATTACTCGAATATATTCTATATTTTTTTCTCTTTTATTATTTTTGTTTGTTCTACTACTTTGTATTATTTTGTATTGATTTATTAAGATCTAGATATTTACTTTATACTTTATATCATATATAATTTGTATCTTTATTTTCAAACCATTTATTTACGATTTAAATTCAAATCAAATATATATACATATATTTAAAATTTCAAATTGACTCATATATCACGTATACATATATATTCACATATATGTACAATATTCACAATATTATTAAATTTAAATGATTTATACAAAATATACTTGAATTCGGGGAAACTCGCATCACCACATTGATTATTTTCACAAATTTAATTCAAAAATTTATTTAGTTACCAATTTAAATAAAATTAAATTTCGGGGTCGTTACACCCGGTCTTGACCACCGGTCTTTAAATGCTATCCATATACGACGTATCATTATCCGGAATGGGTTATATGACACAAAGGTCCTCTCCCGGCTAAACCGAATTATGAACGCAATATTCAAAAACATATGGATAATGGGATTCCAGTTAAGTCACAATTAATTATCCAAAACTTTCTTTTCAAATGGTTTAGACAATCACCATTTTAAATCTATTAAATAAAAAGATTCAATTCACAAAGTTCACTCAGATTCACAAAGATCTATTCATAGATTTTCAAATCGATTACCATTTAAATTGGATTTTAACTCATTAAATTTTTTAAATCAAGATTTAACTCATAGCTTTCAAAAAGAATTCATTCATAACTTGGAAAACCATTTTTCAATTCAAACTTGAAATTCCTTTAACTTAAATTGGAATTTCATTTCTTATATGAAAGCTTTTATCATTTGAATACAAACAGTTTTCATTTCGGAAAATCTGATTCATTTATACGAGTTAAAGTCCTTGGGTTAAAGTCAAATTCTCAAAACCAATACTTTTAAAATGGCTTAAAAACCCATATAAAACACATTTATAACATCTTAACCATAATTTCCAAACATGGAATTCAATTCCAAATTTTGAATTCAAATTCAACTTAAATTATTTAAATTGAAACTTTACCAAGTTATTCAAATGCTTTCATCTTAAAAACTCCTTTCCAAAAGCTTTAACATTTAACCCAAATCCATTTCCAAAATCAATTGAAATTAAAATTTCAATTTCAATTTCAAAAACATTAAATTTAAATCATCTATGACTTAACCGATTTCCTCGTGAAATCCATATTTTTGTGTATAAAGGTGTGGTATAGGGATTTCACACAGTAGTGCAACATCATTAAATCATCACAGATCAAAATATAGAAATATAGTTGATAAGTGGTATAACTATAACACTTATCTTCTATTCACAGATCACAGATAATATACAACTGTATCACAAATAAATGAATAAATTATACACAGCTCAATCCACTGAACAAAATATCACAGATCCGATAGGACAATCAATTCAAGGCATCTTATACAATACAATCATTCATCAGTAAGGTCAAGGATTCAAAATCTTTTATAAATAGGATTAATTAATTATTTAAATCCTGATTAATTCAATTTATTTCCAGTTAAATAAATTACTCATGAATTAGTTATCCAATCCTAATTATTAATTATAGTCATTTGATATAAATTAATTTATCAAACACTTTAATTAATTATTCTTAATTAATTACAATAACTAATTAATCACTCCTTAAGTAATGATTATTTCTCAATTACTTTCATAAAGTGATTACCCTTACACAATTTCATAAATGATTATCATAAATTAACAAATCTAATTAATTGTTAAAATTAATCACATTGATTATTTAAATAATCTTAGTTAATGACCTTCATTAACTATTAAATTTAATTACTTTTCCAAAGTAATTAACTAAGATTAATCATTATTAATTATGATTTAATTAATCTTTAATAACTCATTAATTAATCCTAATTATTTAATTAATTAAGTGTTAACTGTAACTTAATTAATCCCTAATTAATTGATTAATTATTTTCTAATCATTAATTAAAAATTTCAAATCTTGTTTAATAAATGGTCCTTAATTACAAATTTATTTATCCTCAATCAATTATCTCAAACCATAATCAATTGATTTAAACTTTTAATTATTAAATTAATTAACCCAAATCATTACTTATCCATTTTAATTAATTTAATAATTACGAGTCATTAAATCTTCATTTATTTAAAGATAGAAACATTTCTCTTATAAATGATCAACTTATCATTAACAAGGTATTTTAAAACAATTTACTTTCAAATTTTTACTTTTAAAATATCATTTTAAATTTAAGATTTAAAAGGGAAACAAATTAACTTTAACAAAGTTTAAACAATTTCAAAAACCCTTTATTTCACAAGTTAAAGAATTATCCACCACATAGTAGAAGTTTAAATATTTATTTCACATTTTAAAACCTAGGTTTAAAATATTTGAAGCTTACAGGTTTTAAAACCTATAACCACTTACCCGAGCCATCTACAAGATGACTTCGAGCCAAAACTAAATTTACTTATATATGCCCATATACACATATATTCACATATATACATATATATACAATATTTAAATTTTAAATGATTTATACAGAATTTATTTGAATACGGGGAAACTCGCATCAATTTATCAATTAATTCCACAATTTTTATTCAAAAATTAATTTAATTATCAATTTAAATTTAATTAAAATCTAGGGTCGTTATAGACTTCCCCCCTTAAAAGAATTTCGTCCTCGAAATTTGTTAAGGAGACACACAGATAGATGAAAAATATTTCATCAAATCAAACTGAATATTTATTCTGCATTTGGCTTACCAAATCAGAATATCAATAATAGATACGAGAACGAATCTGTTTAATTTTTTTTCCTCCCAATACTCGGGTTATCCAGATCTACGAAATGTGCAGTAGCATCGGTTAGTTCAAAGGGATAACTAACCATTCGTAGAATATATTGGGACCCACAAATAGACAGTTATATAGATACAATTCCAAAACTTTTAGTTTAGAAACTAAAGTATACCTATCAACCATAGCAACCAAAGCAACCAATTCATCCAAACAAACAATTCTGACCTATTTGGAGTTTATGTCCCTTGCAAATATATCAAAGCTTCTTCCTGGATCTACCAGGAACCATCGAAGAATAGAAAAGATGACGAACTGAAGGGATTGATAGAGAAAAGATTGTTTCCTTGTTGTTACAGGTTATTGACCATTTATAGTCGTATTCCCCTGTCCCCTATCTCATCCTCTTCTTGCACTCATACTCACGATCAGTGGATAGTAAGAGAATTTACTGAGGCGTACGAAAAGATATCTTAGGGATTACTCATTCTAGGGTATACTTCACCCTATCTCTAATGAGTTACTTAATGTGTTATACTCCTGAGTTAAAGTTCAACCTTAGCTCTGATACCAAATGTGAGTTCCTGAACTCGGCCTTCGAAAATCGGCACCCGTACTTCACTTGTACTCAAATGCCATAGATCCAAATGCCGAATCTGGCTCCCCGGAGCTTATAACACAGTAAGTATAACATCACAGCAAAATAAAGAAATCAATGATATCATATACAATCCAATGAATACAATATCCAGAATATGATATACAACAATGATATCAATATGATACAAGAATATAAGAGATAAATAAAGATGCTACAGCGGAAAACAGAAGTGATACTCCAAGTGATCCTCAAAAGAGAACGAGTCCAACAACTCCAACATCAGCTCGAACCACAATCACGTTGCACCAAGAGAAGCAACGTCAGTCATGGACTCCAAAACTGAACTAGCTCCCGATAATCTACTAAACCTGAATATCTGAGAAACCCAACTCTAGACTACCCGTGTGGAAAATTGTGGGTACCTAGAGTTTAGGAAGGGAACAATAAACTCCGAGTCAGTCATGGGACTGGTGTGAGTAACAAAAACAGTTTATCTTTAAACAAACAACAAAAGAATTTTAAACATTGAAATCCGCAATGCTTTTGGAAAATGAAACTACCATAAGACCTCCCACCACACACACAATGTAATCGTAGACTTGGAGTAGATTTCTTCTTATGATAGTCAAACATGCTTACTACGCAAAATCATTGGATTATTATTATTAGTGCATAGTGGAAAACATTTCGAAAATACAATATTAATCTTAGCTAGCATAGGTACCATTATATTATGCCTACTATAGCTGCCGCCTGAGGAGACAGGTTATACAACTGCAACCGTAAAGGGCTCGTATTGTTCCTTTGGATTTTCCAACAAATGGTCAGGCTAAGGAACTTCCCACTGTCAATGGGTACGCCTCTGGAGGGACGTCCCGAGAACCTACCCGGATCTCTGCCAACACAAGGCCGGGTTACCCCTGGCACTAGGAAACTACTACTCGAGTATTCCACCCCCCGGTCCTTTAGGACCTTTATCCGAGGCCTCGATCACACAGCAACAATCACACAGGTAAATGAGATTGGAGCAACCGCATAGGTTAAATATCAGGGCTCCATACTTGATACCACCGTTTTCCAGAAGGAAATGACATACCCTAAAGGGAGCGACCCTCATAATCTTTCCGCATCTTTCTTGTTTCGACCATTTCTGATTTGTGAGGTTCGATGAGGTCTCGTCCACAAAGCTACGCTTTTTCACAAAGCCATGCTTTGATCAACAAATGATCAGCAAATGACCATCAACACACAGCAACACTCAGCATGCCACACTACCAAATTGGGAGTATATCATTGATAACCTTCAACTACATAACCTCTGAGCTCGTACGTCTCAGAGAAGGGTGTTAAGCTAAGAGAATGAATCTCCGCCACCAAACAAAAATGTATTTGAAATAAATCACCTTTATATCTCAAAGTGTAATGTCAGACATACAACCATACAGGTCTGTTTCGGGTTCGAACAGAACCGAAGGCACTTCCTAAGAATCCCTTGCAATCCGGGTATTCACAATCCCGATCGGATTTCCCATCACTTAGGAAATCTCTATACCGGCACGACTCAGTGCAAAGACAATCGATGGGTTATCCTTTCGTTTTCGAAAATACCTGGTCTTGTGACGACCCACCTTTCTAACTACAGAAAGATGCATCATCGTTAAGAAAGAAATAGATAGAAAATAGAAAGAAAGAAGAAAAGAACAACACAATATCAGAATCTCACAGCGGAATGGAACAAAATATAATACATCACATAACTGTTACATAGTTTTACATATATCAGAGTTACATAACATCATCCAAACAAGACAGTCATACATATATACATGTCTGCCATTTCATACATCCCAAAATAAAACATATATCACTAACACAGTGGAACTAAATAGATAGATATATACGCCTGGACTTCTGCTCCAAGCTCCTCCAGACATCAACAATCTAAAACCAGATCACTTGGCTACTCATAAAAATTTGAGTACCCAAGAGTTTAAGAAAAACAGAAATAAACTCCGGGTCAGACATGGGTCTGGTATGAGTAAACGGGTTAAAGTTGTTTAACTTTGAAAACCATTTGAAACAAAAGTATCACGTAAGACTTCCCACACAAACACGGGTAAGTTTTTCCCTTACGCTAACCAAAACATTTATAGGAAATCAGGTGATATTATAATAGTGTCTAGGGTTTTCAAGTAAATAAGAAATAGCTAAAATTGTTACATCTATTAAATTCCAGCATACTAGGTCTAAAATCAAATCCAAGGTCACTTATTGGAGATTGGATTCCATACAATGGCAGGGCTACTGGGGTACCGCCCGTCATAGTACCTGGCCTAGATCAGCGTACCGAGAACCCACCCTAAGTCCCCTGCAACACAAGGCCGGAACCATCCCTTACTGGATAGTCCCGAATGAAATAACCCCGCAGTTGTGGCCAACAACTGCCCACTAAGCCAAAATGAAAAAGGGACATCTAGACAGGGGTATATCTCGCTCTCAAGTGGGAGCTACCCATGAAGCCTTGTTGCACCTCCCCTGTTTTAGCCATTCCCGGTTGATGAGGCTTGAGGTCACGATTACCTTTATAGAACTCATCACTTAGAATGCTCATCGTCCACCTGACGATGTGCTGAAAGCATTCAATCCATACAAGTTCGTTCCGGGTTCGAACGAAACCGAAGGCATTATCTCGTTACACTCATTTTGGAATCACCCTCAGAGTTAACGACGATAACCCTTGCATTCTGAAAATCACCCTCTCGATCTTCATTTGATAAGTTACGACCTATCGTTTAATTTGGATCGATGTGGTTTTCGGAGAATCAAAACTGATTATCCGATCCCGGTCTCATCGAAATCCAAACGTGTCTTTTAAGGCCAAGTTGGTTTAAATTCTAAACAATTTAATTCAATTTAAATGTTGAATTCACACAGCATTTAACACAGATAAATATCACTTATTTATCACAGATATATCAAATATCATATCACAGAATATCACAGCATATCATCCAATAGATATCATCCAATTCCGATATTCTATACAACCATCATCCATAAGCAAGCATATCTTTAATCCATATTATAATTAATTTAATTAATTCAAATTAAATTAATTACTTAAGAATTAATCACTTAACTCTTAATCAATTTCTTATAAATTAATTACAAACCATTTAATTTATTAATCATTCCTTAACTATTTTAAAATCAATTAATTCATCTTTAATTAACTAATTAATTATCCCTTAATTACTTATTAATTAATCTCAAATTATAAAATAATTAATCTAAATTACTTAATTAAACATTCCTAATAATCAAATTAACAATCCTTAATTTTTAATTAATTAAATTATTTATTTATTTACTCTTTGATTATCTTATTAATTAATTAATTAAATCTTAAATCATTTAAACTAAATTACTTTAAGATCAATTACTTATCCCATAAATTCCTTAATTATCAGAATCATCTATATTTAACATCTTACCTTGATTTACATTTAATCTATATTACTAAATTAAGTTTTAAATATTAACATAAAATAATCTTAGCTTAACGAATTTAAGTTAACTAAATTACATAATTTATTAAATCATTGTTAAAAGAATTCTTTTACAATTGAATTTTAATTTAAGAAAAGTCTTAAACTAAATTTATTTAAATTTTAAAACTTTGATTTAAAAACTTTTTAAAAACTGGGTTGGAGACTACTTCGGGTCCTACCCGTGCTCTACTCAAATCCTGCTTCGAGACAACCTGCCTTTCTACTCGACTCTGCCTCCAATCTTTCCCTTTCTTCTACATTCCTTTAACTAAGTTTATTTTTCTAAGTTTTACTAAAAATGCTACGATGAAACCGCTTGTGACACGAATCCTAACTCGAGCAAATCGATCGCCTACTCGAGAACTACTTTGAGTCGATCTCGATTCGAAACTGAGACACGCAACATTATCGACATCATCGTCGTGCACGTGCACAGTGCCACGGCGAACCTCCATCGCCTGAGTCGATCGCCAACAAATCGACTATATTCCACTCATTCGATCTCAGCACCCCACAACTTCGATGGTACACGAAAATGAGAAATGACCATTCGACGTTCAGATCAAAAAGAAGCTCCGACCAACTTCTCCTCGTTCAGGCGATACGAACCACCAGAGACTTCGAAACTCCGGCTACACCACCATTAGCTTCCACACTACCCTTCCCTTGAAATTCGTGAAGCTCGATCAACCAACGATGACCCAGTCATCACGTTTCCGACCACAACAAACAAGGGTGTTAAACCCTAGTTTCGACCACCGCCGACTCCACGGCGATCAGGAATTTCTCCTGACATTTTTGCCGAGTTCATCAAACATTCCCCTACCTCCAGTTGAAAACCCGACCCCCCAAACAACTCCAGTCGCCGGAAATCACTCGAAAACCAAAAACTGGTCATACCCAAAATGCAATCCCAATACTAAACTAAAAATCAGAAATTTCCTCTTAAAAATCCTATTAACTAAAGGTGATTCAGATTTTATAACTGAATCAACGGTTTACAACATTCAAATTTAACACATTTTAAATTTTGTTCTATAAATCTAAAATTTCAGAGACAATCCAACATTATTTAGCTTGAAAAAATTTTATGATCGTACCTTATGCTTAAACTCACTTATTTGGTTATGAATCCTATGCCTGATAATGTTTAGATAAAAAGAAATTGAATTTAGTTGTTTATTTCCACTCTGAAAACTAGAAAACAGAGATAATAAAGGAATACTACACATACAAACTGGTATAGATATACAAAGTTGAACAAAAGAAGTTACTCAAAATAGGCACACATTATTTATGAATCATACACACAGATTTAATAAATCTTAAGTCTTTAAATTAGTTTGTTTACTCACCTGAAACAAATTTTAGAACAGAGGACACTTCAGTTTTGGAAAGAACTATATGCTTGATCCTCTTTCTTCTTCCTGCTTGCTTTAGTCTTCTTGTATTTTGATTTTTTTATACTTGAGTTAAGTTGTTGAATTTTAGCTTCAGTGAAACATATTTGCCTACTAATTTTCTCTGGAAAGCTAAGTTTTTAAAAACGAACAGGAACAAGAAAATATATGTAGGGAAAATATTATACAGGGTGGTATAATCTGGTACAAATTTTATCAGAGATTTTTATTTTTGCATGTTGGCTAAGGTGATTTCAATCTTGCTAGAGAATATGGAATTTAATGCCTTGGTCCTTTCATGTTTACAAATATCATTTCTAGATTTTTAAATCCATTTAGTACATCTGTACATATATTTGTTATGTTTTCTTATACCATACTTCACGGCAGGTACATATATTTTCCAGGTTTGTTCACATGAGTTCCTAAAGACTATGTACTCTATACTTTTCTTAAGTTCATTTCAAATTTATTTAGTTTTAGGATTTCTAAGTGTTCATTTATGTATTTTGTTTTTAACAAAAAGGTGCAGCCTGGCTATTTGATTTGGGTGAGTATACTTATATATATAGTTTGTCTTGTTTAGAAGCTTATTCATTTATTTTCTTATAAGTGTGCATTAATATATCACTTGACTAAGATATGTATTTTACATTTTTATTTTTTATTCTCAACATAACTACCAAATACTTAAGTTAATTTATTGATAAGATATGTTTTATTTTATATTTCACTTAACCATAATTTATTTTTAGATATTGTTTATTTCTAATATAATACTTATTCTTATTTCCTTCTAAAGTTAAACTATCAACATTTAATTGCTTATTTATTATTTAGTTTTATACTTGTATCAATTACATACTTCTAGTGGTAATATATTTATTTTTATAACCACATTCTATTTTCACCTATGTTCAAATGTTGATATAGTATGTTCTATACATATAAATATCTGTTTTAGAGATAATAAGTCTATATTTTATTTAATCCGATTAAATTCTAATTAAATAATATGGCTAAATTTCCGGGATGTCACATTCCTCCCCCCTTAAAAGAATTTCATCCCCGAAATTTAAAGCAAAAGATAATTCAAAAGATTTTATATTAACAACCCAAACATACATATCATCATACATTAACAACCATCCAAACAAGTCATCCAAACAACATCACTAGTTATCCGGACAGAAATCCGGATAAGCTTTCCTAAGGCTATCCCAAGTTTCCCAAGTACAGTCTCTAGGATCTTCGCTCCATTGCACTTTCACAAGCTTCACAACCTTATTCCTGAGCTGCTTCTCGTCTTGATCTACAATCTGGACTGGATTTCTGACTACGGCCAAGTTCGGTTCGACCTCCCGATCCTCTTGGACTGCTGGTTCCATAATCAGTGATGGATCATGGACAAACTTCTTAAGATGGGATACATGGAATACATTATGAATTCCAGACATCCGTTCTGGCAACTTAATTCTATAAGCCACAGCCCCAATTCTTCCCAGTACTTGGAATGGACTGATATATCTTGGTGCAAGTTTTCCCGTCTTTCCAAATCTTACTACTCCTTTAATGGGGGAAACCTTGACAAAAACTAAATCTCCAATCTCAAATTCCAATGGTCTTCTCCTTTTATCTGCATATTTCTTCTGATGGTCCTGAGCAGCTTTCATTCTCTTCTTGACAAGCTCAACTTTTGCAGAAGCTTCTCGAATCAAATCTGGTCCAAGCACAAGACGATCTCTCGATTCGATCCAATAGGATGGGGATCTACAAGGTCTTCCATATAAAGCTTCATAAGGTGCCATCTGGATACTTGCCTGATAACTGTTATTATAGGAGAATTCCACTAGATGAAGATGGTCTTCCCAAGATCCACCAAAATCTAAAACACAAGCTCTCAGCATATCCTCTAAAATATGGTTCAGCCTCTCCGTCTGTCCGTCTGTCTGAGGATGATATGCTATACTCAAACTCAATCTCGTTCCCATAGCCGTCTGCAAAGCTTCCCAGAACTTACTAGTGAAGATAGGGTCATGGTCACTCACAATACTGATGGGAACTCCATGTAACCTGACTATCTCCTTCAAGAAAAATTCAACTAAAGATACAGCGGTACGAGTTACCTTAACTGGAATAAAATGGGCGCTCTTAGTTAACCGATCTACAATCACCCATATTCCTTCATTTCCTCTCTTCGTTCTTGGCAAACCGTCGATAAAGTCCATAGAGATCATCTCCCACTTCCACTCTGGAATTTCCAAAGGTTGCAATAAACCTGCTGACTTCTGTTGATCTCCTTTCACCTGCTAGCAGATAGCACAACTATTGAAAAATCTAGCAACATCTTTCTTCATTCCTGGCCACCAGAACATTCTCTTCATATCTTTATACATTTTTGAGATTCCCGGGTGAATACTCAATCTGGAGCGATGACATTCTGATAAGACTTCTCGTCTCAGATTCCTATCATACGGAATGCAGATTCTCCCATTTATCCTTAATGTTCCTTGGTTGTCGAGCTCAAAACTAGAACACTGGCCATTCTTAACTTCTTCGATGATTCTCTTTAACATTATATCAGATCCTTGATTACTCGCGATCCTTTCCATAAGAGATGGAATAACTTCCAAGATAGACAGAACCGCATTTCTGCTTAGTGCATCTGCAACCACATTCCCCTTCCCTGGAGTATATAGAATATCCAAGTCGTAGGATGCTAAAAATTCAACCCATCGTTGCTGCCTGAGATTAAGATCCTTTTGAGAGAAAAGATACTTCAGTGGCTTGTGATCCGTGAATAACTCAAACTTCTCCCCCAAAAGATAGTGTCTCCAGATTTCAAAGCAAAAACAATGGCCAACAATTCCAAATCGTGCGTAGCGTAATTCTTCTCATGAGGCTTAAATTGCCGACTTGCATATGCAATAACTCTCCCGTTCTGCATTAGAACTGCTCCCAGACCAACTATACAGGCATCCGTGTATACTTCAAATTTGCTCTTCCCATCTGGAATAGCGAGCACTGGAGCACTTGTCAGCCTCATCTTTAATTCTTGAAAAGCTTCTTCACACTGAGGTGTCCATTTAAATTTAGCTCCTTTCTGAGTTAACTTAGTCAAATGCGAAGAAATCTTAGAATAATCTTTATTGAACTTCCTGTAGTAACCAGCTAATCCCAGAAAACTGCGAATTTCAGTCAGCGTCTCCGACTGCTTCCACTCCAGAATAGTAGCTACTTTGGCTGGATCTACAGAAATGCCCTCACCAGAAACAATGTGGCCCAAAAATTTGACTTCCGATTTCCAAAAATGACATTTGGAGAATTTCGCCTTCAGAACATGCCTCCTCAAAGTCTCCAACACTGTCTCCAAATGTTGCTTATGGTCCTCTTCTGACTTGGAATAGACAAGAATATCATCGATGAACACCAGAACAAACTTATTCAACACATCCCGAAAGACTCGATTCATCAGGTCAACAAAATAAGCAGGAGCGTTGGTTAAACCGAAAGGCATAACCAACCACTTGTAGAAACAGTTAGGTCCACGAAACGCAGTCAAAGGAATACTGTCCTCAACTACCCTCAACTGATGAAAACCCGAAGCTAGATCTAACTGAGAGAAAACTGAAGCTCCATGCAACTGATCAAAGAGATCATCAATACGAGGCAATGGATACTTATTTTGGATGGTCACTTTGTTCAATTCTCTATAATCAACATAGAACCTTAGCGATCCATCCGACTTCGTCACAAAAACAGTGGCCGAACCCCAACTGGAAAAACTAGGCCGAATCAAACCTTTCTCTAAGAAATCTTGGGTCTGCTTCACTAATTCTTCTCTTTGCTTCGGTGCCATTCTCCTACTGGGCTGAACAACAGGCACTGGCCCTGGAATCAGATCAATCTGAAACTCTATCTCTCGATGAGGAGGTAAACACTGGACTTCCTCAAAGACATCAGTAAATTCTTTAACCACTACGATGGATTCTACGCCTTCCTTCTCTTGAGAAGTCTCTACTCCATGTAAAAGACTACTCAAGTGAACTTCAGAACTATCACACGTCACTTTAGCAATCCTGCCCAGATCAGTTTCCAATGAAACCGTTCTCTCTTCACAATTCAGGACAGCTTTATGTCTATCAAGCCAATCCATTCCCAGAATAAGATCAAACCCTTTGAAATCTAATACATAAGGCTCACACGCAAAACTATGGGAAAGATAAGTAATCCGCAAGCCTTTGCAAATCATATTGAGTCGGGTTACCCCTCCTATGGGATTAGAGACGCAAATAGAATTTTCCATGACATTAGGGATAAGGTGAAATTTCCCTACTGTCTCCAAAGAAATAAAACTGAGAGAAGCCCCAGAATCAAATAATACTTTAACACAAACGCCATTAATAAGCAAAGTACCTTCCAAAACTCCCTTGCCCTTAGAATAGGTTGATGGTGCACCTTCCAAAGCAAATACTTTATTCGGCTGGACCTTTTGCATAAGCGGGCAATCCTTGATCATGTGGCCTAGTTGGTGACAGTTGTAACATAGCGATTTCTGAACCATTGCTGATCCTGGACCATACTGATGCTGCTGCTGAGATCTTCCCTGAGGACACTTATTAGCCAAATGTCCAACTTGTTGACAATTATAACACTTCCGAGATTCGTCGCTTCCTCCTGGTCTCTTCCCTTTGCCTTGCCTTTTCCAATTTGGATTGAATTTCCTCTTATTTGGATTAGAAGAATTCCCTCCAGATGCTGCTACAGATGCCACTGGTTTCTTACTCATCAAATCCTCATATCTAAGAGCCATATTAATCAATTCCACAAAAGATCCTTTCAAATGCGCTGTCATCTTTACATGAAATTCTGGCCTCATACCCAGCACAAATATCTCATTCTTTTTAAGAGGAGTGTCAATGAGTCCCGGTCCATAGCGAGATAGCTCATTGAATTTGGTCTCATATTCAGCTATAGTCATACTTCCCTGCTTCAAATCTAGAAAATCCCGATACAAACGAGTTTTCCCTGCTGTAGGCATGAACTGCTCCTCAAATAGCTCTTTGAATCTACTCCAAGAAATATCATCTTCTAAAACATTCACTATAGCTGCATCCCACCAAGCTGCAGCACCTTCTTGCAATTGCCATGAAGCCATTGCCCTCTTCTGCTCATCAGACAAACTCATACTATTAAAGATGCGCTCACAAGAGCGTAGCCAAGCCTGAACCTTAATAATGGACTCTGATCCTTTAAATGGCTTTCCTCTGAGATTTACAAAGTCTTTGCATAAAGCAACAAAACTAATCCGAGGCGGTGCTGGATCCATAGCCTCACTTTCAACCTGACTTCTTCCATTATCGGTAGATGAACTTCCTCTACCTCTGCCTCTCCTCCTAGAACTCATATTGGTAACCTGGAAAGGTAACCAAACAAATTTAGATAGGTATATAGTTATATATAAAAATTACAACTACGCACTCTCAAGATAGATATTATTTCAAAGCCTAGGTATTCACTCAACCTAGCGCTCTGATACCAACTGTGACGACCCGCCTTTCTAACTACAGAAAGATGCATCATCGTTAAGAAAGAAATAGATAGAAAATAGAAAGAAAGAAGAAAAGAACAACACAATATCAGAATCTCACAGCGGAATGGAACAAAATATAATACATCACATAACTGTTACATAGTTTTACATATATCAGAGTTACATAACATCATCCAAACAAGACAGTCATACATATATACATGTCTACCATTTCATACATCCTAGAATACAACATATATCACTAACACAGTGGAACTAAATAGATAGATAAATACGCCTAGACTTCTGCTCCAAGCTCCTCTAGACATCAACAATATAAAACCTGATCACTTGGCTACTCATAAAAATTTGAGTACCCAAGAGTTTAAGAAAAACAGAAATAAACTCCGGGTCAAACATGGGTCTAGTATGAGTAAACGGGTTAAAGTTGTTTAACTTTGAAAACCATTTGAAACAAAAGTATCACGTAAGACTTCCCACACATAAACACGGGTAAGTTTTTCCCTTACGCTAACCAAAACATTTATAGGAAATCAGGTGATATTATAATAGTGTCTAGGGTTTTCAAGTAAATAAGAAATAGCTGAAACTGTTACATCTATTAAATTCCAGCATACTAGGTCTACAATCAAATCCGAGGTCACTTATTAGAGATTGGATTCCATACAATGGCAGGGCTACTAGGGTACCACCCGTCACAGTACCTGGCCTAGATCACCGTACCGAGGACCCACCCTAAGTTTCCTGCAACACAAGGTCGGAACCATCCCTTACTGGATAGTCCCGAACGAAATAACCCCGCAGTTATGGCCAACAACTGCCCACTAAGCCAAAATGAAAAAGGGACATCTAGACAGGGGTATATCTCGCTCTCAAGTGGGAGCTACCCACGAAGCCTTGCTGCACCTCCCCTGTTTTAGCCATTCTCGGTTGATGAGGCTTGAGGTCACGATTACCTTTATAGAACTCATCACTTAGAATGCTCATCGTCCACCTGACGATGTGCTGAAAGCATTCAATCCATACAAGTTCGTTCCGGGTTCGAACGAAACCGAAGGCATTATCTCGTTACACTCATTTTGGAATCACCCTCAGAGTTAACGATGATAACCCTTGCATTTTGAAAATCACCCTCTCGATCTTCATTTGATAAGTTACGACCTATCGTTTAATTTGGATCGATGTGGTTTTCGGAGAATCAAAACTGATTATCCGATCCCGGTCTCATCGAAATCCAAACGTGTCTTTTAAGGCCAAGTTGGTTTAAATTTTAAAACAATTTAATTCAATTTAAATGTTGAATTCACACAGCATTTAACACAGATAAATATCACTTATTTATCACAGATATATCAAATATCATATCACAGAATATCACAGCATATCATCCAATAGATATCATCCAATTCTGATATTCTATACAACCATCATCCATAAGCAAGCATATCTTTAATCCATATTATAATTAATTTAATTAATTAAAATTAAATTAATTACTTAAGAATTAATCACTTAACTCTTAATCAATTTCTTATAAATCAATTACAAACCATTTAAATTATTAATCATTCGTTAACTATTTTAAAATCAATTAATTCATTTTTAATTAACTAATTAATTATCCCTTAATTACCTATTAATTAATCTCAAATTATAAAATAATTAATCTTAATTACTTAATTAAACATTCCTAATCATCAAATTAACAATCCTTAATTTTTAATTAATTAAATTATTTATTTATTTACTCTTTGATTATCTTATTAATTAATTAATTAAATCTTAAATCATTTAAACTAAATTACTTTAAGATCAATTACTTATCCCATAAATTCCTTAATTATCAGAATCATCTATATTTAACATCTTACCTTGATTTACATTTAATCTATATTACTAAATTAAGTTTTAAATATTAACATAAAATAATCTTAGCTTAACAAATTTAAGTTAACTAAATTACATAATTTATTAAATCAATGTTAAAAGAATTCATTTAAAATTGAATTTTAATTTAAGAAAAGTCTTAAACTAAATTTATTTAAATTTAAAAACTTTGATTTAAAAACTTTTTAAAACTGGGTTGGAGACTACTTCGGGTCCTACCCGTGCTCTACTCGAATCCTGCTTCGAGACAACCTGCCTTTCTACTCGACTCTGCCTCCAATCTTTCCCTTTCTTCTACATTCCTTTAACTAAGTTTATTTTTCTAAGTTTTACTAAAACTGCTACGATGAAACCGCTTGCAACACGAATCCTAACTCGAGCAAATCGATCGCCTACTCGAGAACTACTTCGAGTCAATCTCGATTCGAAACTGAGACATGCAACATCATCGACATCATCGCCGTGCACGTGCACAGTGCCACGGCGAACCTCCATCGCCTGAGTCGATCGCCAACAGATCGACTATCTTCCACTCATTCGATCTTAGCACCCCACAACTTCGATGGTACACGAAAACGAGAAATGACCATTCGACGTTCAGATCAAAAAGAAGCTCCGATCAACTTCTCCTCGTTCAGGCGATACGAACCACCAGAGACTTCGAAACTCCGGCTACACCACCGTTAGCTTCCACACTACCCTTCCCTTGAAATTCGTGAAGCTCGATCAACCAACGATGACCCAGTCATCACGTTTCCGACCACAACAAACAAGGGTGTTAAACCCTAGTTTCGACCACCGCCGACTCCACGACAATCAGGAATTTCTCCTGACATTTTTGCCGAGTTCATCAAACTTCCCCTACCTCCAGTTGAAAACTCGACCCCCCAAACAATTCCAATCGCCGGAAATCACTCGAAAACCAAAAACTGGTCATACCTAAAATGCAATCCCAATACTAAACTAAAAATCACAAATTTCCCCTTAAAAATCCCATTTTCTAAAGGTGATTCAGATTTTATAACTGAATCAAAGGTTTACAACATTCAAATTTAACACATTTTAAATTTTGTTCTATAAATCTAAAATTTCAGAGACAATCCAACATTATTTAGCTTGAAACAAATTTATGATCGTACCTTATGATTAAACTCACTTATTTGGTTTTGAATCCTATGCCTGATAATGTTTAGATAAAAAGAAATTGAATTTAATTGTTTATTTCCACTCTGAAAACTAGAAAACAGAGATAATAAAGGAATACTACACATACAAATTGGTATAGATATACAGAGTTGAACAAAAGAAGTTACTCAAAACAGGCACACATTATTTATGAATCATACACACAGATTTAATAAATCTTAAGTCTTTAAATTAGTTTGTTTACTCACCTGAAACAAATTTTAGAACAGAGGACACTTCAGTTTTGGAAAGAACTATATGCCTGATCCTCTTTCTTCTTCCTGCTTGCTTTAGCCTTCTTGTATTTTGATTTTTTTATACTTGAGTTAAGTTGTTGAATTTTAGCTTCAGTGAAACATATTTGCCTACTAATTTTCTCTGGAAAGCTAAGTTTTTGAAAACGAACAGGAACAAGAAAATATATGTAGGGAAAATATTATACAGGGTGGTATAATCTGGTACAAATTTTATCAGAGATTTTTATTTTTGCATGGTGGCTGAGGTGATTTCGATCTTGCTAGAGAAGATGGCATTTAATGCCTTGGTCCTTTCATGTTTACAAATATCATTTCTAGTTTTTTAAATCCATTTAGTACATCTGTACAATTAATTTGTTATGTTTTCTTATACCGTGCTTCACGACAGGTACATATATTTTCCAGGTTTGTTCACATGAGTTCCTAAAGACTATGTACTCTATACTTTTCTTAAGTTCATTTCAAATTTATTTAGTTCTAGGATTTCTAAGTGTTCATTTATGTATTTTGTTTTTAATAAAAAAGGTGCAGCCTAGCTATTTGATTTGGGTGAGTATACTTATATATATATAGTTTGTCTAGTTTAGAAGCTTATTCATTTATTTTCTTATAAGTGTGCATTAATATATCACTTGACTAAGATATGTATTTTACATATTTATTTATTTATTTATTTTTTATTCTCAACATAACTACCAAATACTTAAGTTAATTTATTGATAAGATATGTTTTATTTTATATTTCACTTAACCATAATTTATTTTTAGATATTATTTATTTCTAATATAATACTTATTCTTATTTCCTTCTAAAGTTAAACTATCAACATTTAATTGCTTATTTATTATTTAGTTTTATACTTGTATCAATTACATACTTCTAGTGGTAATATATTTATTTTTATAACCACATTCTATTTTCACCTATGTTCAAATGTTGATATAGTATGTTCTATACATATAAATATCTGTTTTAGAGATAATAAGTCTATATTTTATTTAATCCGATTAAAATCTAATTAAATAATATGGCTAAATTTCCGGAATGTCATAGGTCTTGACCACCGGTCTTCAAATGCTATCCATATACGACGTATCATTATCCGAAATGGGTTATATGACACAAAGGTCCTCTCCCGGCTAAACCGAATAATGAACGCAATATTCAAAAACATATGGATAATGGGATTCCAATTAAGTCACAATTAATTATCCAAAACTTTCTTTTTAAATGGTTTAGACAATCACCATTTTAAATCTTTTAAATAAAAAGATTCAATTCACAAAGTTCACTCAGATTCACAAAGATCTATTCATAGATTTTCAAATTGATTTCCATTTAAATTGGATTTTAACTCATTAAATTTTTTAAATCAAGATTTAACTCATAGCTTTCAAAAAGAATTCATTCATAACTTGGAAAACCATTTTTCAATTCAAACTTGAAATTCCTTTAACTTAAATTAGAATTTCATTTCTTATATGAAAGCTTTTATCATTTGAATACAAACAGTTTTCATTTCGGAAAATCTGATTCATTTATACGAGTTAAAGCCCTTGGGTTAAATTCAAATTCTCAAAACCAATACTTTTAAAATGGCTTAAAAACCCATATAAAACACATTTATAACATCTTAACCATAATTTCCAAACATGGAATTCGATTCCAAAATTTTGAATACAAATTCAACTTAAATTATTTAAATTGAAACTTTACCAAGTTATTCAAATGCTTTCATCTTAAAAACTCCTTTCCAAAAGCTTTAAAACTTAACCCAAATCCATTTCCAAAATCAATTGAAATTAAAATTTCAATTTAAAAAACATTAAATTTAAATCATCTGTGACTTAACCGATTTCCTCATGAAATCCATATTTGTGTGTGTTAAGGTGTGGTCCAGGGGTTTCACACAGTAGTGCAACATCATTAAATCATCACAGATCAAAATACAGAAATATAGTTGATAAGCGGTATAACTATAATGCTTATCTTTTATTCACAGATCACAGATAATATACAACTGTATCACAAATAAATGAATAAATTATACACAGCTCAATCCACAGAACAAAATATCACAGATCAGATAGGTCAATCAATTCAAGGCATCTCATACAATACAATCATTTATCAGTAAGGTCAAGGATTCAAAATCATTTATAAATAGGATTAATTAATTATTTAAATCCTGATTAATTCAATTTATTTCCAGTTAAATAAATTACTCATGAATTAGTTATCCAATCCTGATTATTAATTATAGTCATTTGATATAAATTAATTTATCAAACACTTTAATTAATTATTCTTAATTAATTACAATAACTAATTAATCACTCCTTAAGTAATGATTATTTCTCAATTACTTTCATAAAGTGATTACCCTTACACAATTTCATAAATGATTATCATAAATTAACAAATCTAATTAATTGTTAAAATTAATCACATTGATTATTTAAATAATCTTAGTTAATGACCTTCATTAACTATTAAATTTAATTACTTTTCCAAAGTAATTAACTAAGATTAATCATTATTAATTACGATTTAATTAATCTTTAATAACTCATTGATTAATCCTAATTATTTAATTAATTAAGTGTTAACTATAACTTAATTAATCCCTAATTAATTGATTAATTAATTTCTAATCATTAATTAAAAATTTCAAATCTTGTTTAATAAATGATCCTTAATTACAAATTTATTTATCCTCAATTAATTATCTCAAACCTTAATCAATTGATTTAAACTTTTAATTATTAAATTAATTATCCCAAATCATTACTTATCCATTTTAATTAATTTAATAATTACGAATCATTAAATCTTCATTTATTTAAAGATAGAAAAATTTCTCTTATAAATGATCAACTTATCATTAACAAGGTATTTTAAAACAATTTACTTTCAAATTTTTACTTTTAAAATTTCATTTTAAATTTAAGATTTAAAAGGGAAACAAATTAACTTTAACAAAGTTTAAACAATTTCAAAAACCCATTATTTCACAAGCTAAAGAATTATCCACATCATAGTAGAAGTTTAAATAGTTATTTCACATTTTAAAACCCAGGTTTAAAAATTTTGAAGCTTACAGTTTTTAAAACCTGTAACCACTTACCCGAGCCATCTACAAGATGACTTCGAGCCAAAACTAAATTTACTTATATATGCCCATATACACATATATTCATATATATACAATATTTAAATTTTAAATGATTTATACAGAATTTATTTGAATACGGGGAAACTCACATCAATTTATCAATTAATTCCACAATTTTTATTCAAAAATTAATTTAATTATCAATTTAAATTTAATTAAAATATGGGGTCGTTACAGAAATTATCCCAAGGTTAAAAACAAATTCAGTCCAATATTGTATTATGCCCACTGTACATATATTGGGTTTCTGAGTGCACAGCCTGAGTGCATGTATGGCTATGTAGTCGGTTCCCTTAGTCTAGTTTTGTCTTAGTTTTGTTTCTTTGACTTATTTGTTGTTTATTTGGGTTTGCATATGCCTGTGTGTTTACTATTTAGTTACTGAGCATTTAGTGTTGTTTTGAGTGTATACTCTATGTGTTTGATTATATTGATGAGTGGAGTATGTATGGCTATCCATGTGTGTGGGTACTATGTATATTTGGTCAAGCTAGTTTTTCTTTTTGACTTGGCCAAGACAGCTGCAATTTTAGTAGAGGCAGCAGCTATCATTAGAGTTCATCCCACCCTCAGCATGGTTTGCTCTTGCAGCATGAAAATCCAAGACACATGCAACATACTCTATACCTCATCAGTCATTATTTTGTATGATTAATTGTGGACCGGTATATATGCTTTTGGTCCATGGTCAGTAGCCTGTCATGTAAAATAATTGGATCTAATAATGCACTAATACCTTAAATTATATTTTAGACCTGATTATAATTGAGCAAACCAATCTATACTTAACCTGCACATACATGAATAGTTGACTTGGAAGTGCACTGCTGTTCTATATTTTTATACATTGAAAGCTAAGTCTCAATTAATAGTAATTTTGATGTTTGAATTCTCATTTGACATATTGAATGTAGGCACTTGTGGAGGAAGAGGAAGAAAAACATAAGTTGGAATGTAGCGGTAACGAGGAAGCAAACACATATGACCTTGACAATGATCCCATATCTAAAGTTTTTGGCTCTGATAGAAAGAAAAACTATTGTCGTGCAACGATAGAAAGAAAAATATTATATTGGATATTTAAAATTGGATATGAAATTGTTTTTTTGTAATTTGGATATGATATTGTGGTATTTTGAAATTGGAAAGTTTGTAGCTTATATTATAGTATTATCTAAATATGATATTGTTGCATTTGAGATATGGAAGCATTTTAGACTTCATGTTGAATTGTTATGATAAATTATATATGTGATATGGACATCATCATTTATGAGATATTATATACATTTGTTTTAAGAATTTAATATTAATTGTGCATAAAATAGGGTAAAAACATAATTTCAATTAGTAACGCATATAACTGTTACCAATATTTTTGATAATAACGCTTATCTACGTTACAAACCTAAATGATAAGCAAAGCAATTTATGTGTAACAACACATATATATGTTACTAAATAATCATTTTCCAACACTTATAAACGTTATCATATATTTCTGTACCAACACTTATAAGTGTTACCGTATATTTCTGTACCAACACTTATAAGTGTTACTGTATATTTCTGTTATGTACAAACACTTATAAGTGTTACTGTATATTTCTATACCAACACTTATAAGCATTACTGTATTTTCTGTACCAACACTTAGAAGCGTTACCGTATATTTAGGTACCAACACTTATAAGTGTTGGTAATACGTATGTTCGTAACACTTATAAGTGTTACAAATTTGACCGCTCCTTTCCTCACAGTTCATTAGTAACACTTAAAAGGTGTTAACGAAATTATTTGTAACACTTATAGATGTTAGGATTTGCCTGTTTTGGTGGTAGTGATTTAGTGAAACTTCAGTTATAATTTTGCTTGGAAATGTATGGGAGTATTATCTTCCACACTCATTTATAGTGACATAATCTACTGCCTTTTCTTATTCTACTGGTTTAAAATAGAAATATATAAGTATGGATTGCTTTGCTGATTAAAATTGTATGAATTTAATGTTCTTTCATATGACAAATTAATAAAAGGAATTATAGGTAGGTTACTTGCCGATTGGGGTTCATTTGATTAAATATAAAAAGATAAATAAGAAAAATATTAACATTTCTATTTTTGAAGTGAATTGATTTGTATTGATTGATGATGGCTTGGTAGCCTTGATTGCTATTCGTAAATGTTTGATGGTTGAATTGTTTGATAGATGAATGGATGAATTGAATTACATGCAGTTGATGAAAATTACATTTATGATTATTGATTGAAAAATAAATAGTACACAATATATAAATATATTATGATAATTGACTAAGAAAATTCAAATAAGATATTCATATGTAAAGCCAATATGGCGTTTAAAAGAATTTTTAAAAAAATATATTTGAATTTATTTTTGAAAGAAGTTCAAATCTATTTATTAGAGAGAATTTATATATATATATATATAACAGTGTGAATACATATTGAATTATAATGGGATTTTAAATGTTTTATATATATAAAACAATGTAGGTGTATATATCGATTTCGAAAGTAAGTAAAAACGCAAATATCATTTGGAAGGCATTTTTCATTCCTTGGAAATTACTTTTTATTTCTACAAAATGCTAAGTGATTTTAAAACTCATTTAAAAATCAACTTTGAAATTTCAGTTTTAAAACTCATTTCAATTTCAATTTTGAAACGTTCATTTTAATGGTTTAAATTTCGAAATTCATATAAATTCCAATTTCAATTTCGAAACGTTCATTTCAATTTCGAAACATTCATTTCAATTTCAATTTGGAAACTCATATAAATTTCAATTTCAAAACATTCATTTTAACTTTAAATTCGATTCAACGATTCGATTCAATGGTTTAAATTTCAATTCAATTCTCATTTTAAACCATTTCAATTTATATCGATTTCAAGTCCAATTATGAAATACCGATTTAAATCACTTTAAATCCAATTAAACCCCAATGTTTGAATTTTGATTCAAATCTTTAAATTAATTCAATTTCAAATATTTCAATTTCGAGCCCAAATTTCAAATATCAATCTAAATTACTTTAACCAAGATAAATTTTCAAAGTTCGAATAAAGTTCAAAACCTTTAAAGCAATTCAATTTCGATAATTCAAGTTGTATATTGATTATAACTTCAAATTCCAAAATAAATTCTTTAAACAATTACTTTGTATAAATTTCACTTTCAATGTTTCAAAGCTCAAATTTGAAAATAATTCAATCTTATAAATTCAATTGTTTTATTCTTTAAAAAAAACGATATCATTTAAATAATTTCAAAACCAAGAATATTAAAACCATTTAATTTAACCAATCTAGTGTCCGTATACAATTTTCTATCTTATGGCCAAGTGATCAGTTATTTTGATTTTAATTTCAGGAATGTATATATATCATTTCAATCCAAATCAAAGTATCATATGTATATATCATTTCAACCTATTTCTTAATTTAATCGAAATAATTCAAATAACAGTTTTATATACTGTCAGCAACATGTAGGGTGATAACATGATATATATATATATAAAATAAATAAACATCCAATCATCCAAAATATCAACCAATAGACATCCATCACAATCAACATCCAAAACAGTCAATATTTCACAACAGTTAACTAGTTATCAATATCGGATATTTAACTAGCAATTCAATTTCAAATTTAACTATCAATTTAAATTCCTATTAGTTCAATTCATATGTCAATTTAAATGTCAGTTAAATTACCAAACAACAATCAATAAAAATAAATCACTTCATGATTTCAATTTAACTAAAATCAGAATATTTTAGTATTTCGCGAGCGGTTTAAAATACTCACCTTTATTTGAAATTGAAAATATTTCAGAGTCAACCAAATTCCAATCCAACTCCATGGCGTAGCCTTCGTCGATACGATTGCAACGTAACTTGTTTCACTCGAATCCGACCTCGTACAAGAAAGTTACGAATTAATTAGCATAACGCTATAATTAAAATATAATTAACTAAATAACTAACTTAAAAATTAAAACAAAACCTATTCTCTTCCATTATCCAGTACATGCGATGAAACCCAAAACTGCACCTTTCAACTCCAAGTCACGCCTCCTTGGGGACCACCGGTCACTGATCCATCGACACCACGTCGACTGCCTCTCGTTGCTCTACCTTCGCCTAAAGTTCGACTCCGCAAAACTCAATTGTTGATCTCAAAAACCCATAAACCTACACTTCCTATATGCCTCGATTTTGACAAATTTACAAGCTTTCGACTCGATCCAACCGTACCCTACATAGAGGAGATCGAGCTCTTCATTTTTGCATTTAGTGCCGTTCGATTTCGTTGAACAGATTAGAAGAAATCAAGAGGAGAAGAATTCGAATTTCTGGCCGTTGAAATGAATAAACGGTGGCTGAAGAAAATGGAGTTAGGATTGCAAAAACAATAAAGTTTCAAGCCCTTATATAGACAATTTCATGGCACTATTCATCCGTGAAAATTTTGAACTCCAAACGAAGCGTGCCGCCTGGTGTTCTATATGTTATACCCCTATTCCGAACACAATGGAATATGTATCGAGAGCCAATTTCATCATATTCAAGAGATAGCTTTTCAAAATCGAATTATATTAATTAAAGTTCAAAAAATAAATTCTACGCCTTTCAAGCTCGCACGACCAAATGATAAGTCCGATCGCTACGAAATTTGAAATCCTATAATAGTTCACTATTGCGGATCCGATTAAACTAGTTTCATCAAAATCCGAAACAGTGCCCAAAAAGACTATTTTTACATGTTAATTAAAACGAGTAATTTCCAAAATCAATTTAATTATTTTAAATTCAAATTTAAAAGTTAACAATTTTCATTCTTGTTTAAATAAAATTTTGAAATCATTTTCATTCATATTAAATTCAAGATTCAGTTATTTAAACAATTTCAAATATTAAATATAACAATTAAATTGTCAAATAAATCACTATATTTGAAATATAATTTATTTAACTTATAAAATTTGCTTTTAAAATGAATTCAAATAATAAAACAACAACTTCCATTTTACAGTAATTCAACACCAATGCAATTATTGTATACTGCAAAAGTTTTTCATTTCTTACCAAATAAATGTTTTCTTATTTCTGAAATTTATACTTATCGAAAATAAAATTTCGTATAAATAAACTTATGCTTTTACTTTTAATAAACATTCATTTGATTCTTTATTAAGTTAACATTGATTATTTCAATTTCTGTTATAAACTACTTACAATTCAATATTATTTAATTTACTTTCTAATATAAGTTATCATCTTTTATCTTATTGAATTTTGTTATTTAATTTTTTTATCTAAGTTCATATCTAATTAAGTACATTAATAAATCATTAAATTTTTATTTCTAACCATTTTTTTCAATAATTATATTAAATTTAATAATAAAAAATAGTTAAAAATACGGGTCGTTACAATCTCCCCCACTGAAACTTTTCGTCCTCGAAAAGGAATTAAGTAAGGAATCTAAAATTTGATATTTTTTTACTCATAATCAACATACAAAACATAAAAATCTATTTTGCAAAACCTTTAATACACTTCTGCAACGCGCCTCTGATATCGGCTTATTTGTAAAACAAGTTATAAAATTTAAAATCTCAAAAAATTTCTAACACCCGAATTTACGGAAAATTTTGGCAGCGTCACCTTTGCACGGCTCGATCGGAAAAATTTACTATACACATATATATCACAAATATACATCTCCAGTCCCTACAAATTTACTATACCCGAATAGATGCTCGCTCTTCCAGGCCCTAAAGAGTGCAATGCTATCGACAGTCGTTAGTTTGAAAGTTCCATCTCCAAGCTTCTAATCGATGACATATGGTCCTTTCCATCTCAAACCCATATTGGCGGGGCTAGAAAAGATTTGTTTCAGAACAAGATCACCAATCTCAATAGTCCTAGCTCGAACTATAATGTTGTAGTATCAAGCAAATCGGTGTTAATGTGCAGCTGCCCTCAAGTTGGCTTTTTCGCACTTCTCATCGATCATATCTAGAGATTTCGAAAGGAGATCTCTATTTTTTCTAAGGTCATAATAAGTCACTCGATGAGAAGGGACTTCAAGTTCTATAGGAATCATGGCTTCAAAGCCGTAAGCAACGACGAATGGAGTGTGACCAGTCACAGACTTATGGGTGGTTTTGTATGCCCATAGTGCTAATAGGAGTTCATTAACCCACTTGCCTCTGGCCTTTTCCAAATGCTTCCTTAGAATGGACTTTATGATTTTATTAACAGCTTTGACCTGTCCATTAGCTTTACGGTAAGCAACTGCCGTAAATCTTTTCTCAATACGATGCCGACGGTAGAAGTCTTTGAATTCAACACTGTTGAATTGGGTCCCATTGTCAGTTACAATTGTTCGAGGAAGACCAAAATGATAGATAATAGTTCGTACAACAAAGTTGATTACTTTCTTCATAGTGATCGTGGCTAAAGGTTCAGCTTCAGCCTATTTAGTAAATAGTCATCTACTACGATGGCGTACTTCGTGCCACCTTTGGAAATCGGCTGGGTGCCGATGATGTCAATACCCCTGTAGCAAATGGCCATGGACTGACCATCGACTAATCTCCATCGGAGGGGCTCTCAGAATCTTTGCATATCTCTAGCATTTATTGCTTCGTCTAGCGTAATCAACAGTGTCTCGATTGACAGTTGGCCAGTAATATCCATAATGAAGAATCTTTTTCTCCAAGGTTTGCCCCTCGATGTGATCTCCACATTCTCCTTCATACACTTCTTGAGGGATGGAAAAACTCTTCTTGTACATGACCTCTTCTTGAAGGATGTATTGTGAAGCTTTATGAAGGATCTGTCGTTTTTAATTCCTCCATTCGAAATGAATCCCCCTTTGCAAATAATCTTTTATCGGAGTCATCCATGACCCCTTTTCGATCTCCGTCTCTTAAACCCAATCAATCTCCATCCTATCAATGCTCAGAGCATTAAGTATTTCAACTAGGACCAAGCCTATAAGCTTTGTGTCCCCGGAACTAGCAAGTTTGGCCAGTGAATCGGCTTTTTCATTCTGTTCTCTAGGGATGTGTGTAATAGTGTAATGTTGAAAATCGACTAGCAGCTCTTGGACCCGGTTAAGGTAAGGAGCAAGTCGCGCTCCCTTGGCCTGATATTCTACTTTGACTTGGCACACTACTAACTGAGAATCATAGAAAATTTACTAAGTTTTTACTCCTAGCTCTTTACCAAGTTAGAGCTCGACGATCAAGGCTTCATATTCAGCTTCGTTATTCATCGCAGGGAAGTTGAGTTTTAGGGCATAACAGATCAAATGTTCCTCAGGAGTTATAAGTATGACTCCAATACCAGAACACCGATCGTTAGATGCTCCATCAGTGTACATCTTCCATTGGATGATAGGTTCTCCACTGCTCTCAGGGGATTTATCTTGTGTAGTGAATTTAGCTATAAAGTCCAGCAATGCTTGTCCTTGGATAGCTCTCTGAGGAGGTAAGTGATATCGAATTGGCTTAGTTCAATGTTCCATTTTAGTAACCTCTCAGACGTCTCAGCTCGCTGTAGGACCTGTCGTAATGGCTGGTCAATTAAGACATTGATGGGGTGAGCCTGGAAATAAGGGCATAACTTTGTTGATGCAATCAACATGCAGTATGCGAGCTTTTCCAGCTTCGGATAGTCTCGTTCAGCACCTATCAACCACTTGCTAACATAGTATATTGGCATCTAGATCCGATTCTCTTTACGCAGTAGTGCGACACTTATGGCATGTACCGACATCGCTAAATATATATACAAGCCTTCATGATCGAGCGGCTAAGACAAGATGGTGGTCTCCCTAAGTAACGTACCAGTGCTTGGAATGCATCAATACAATCCTACGTCCAATAGCTCGACTTAGCCTACCGCTTCAGAGCAATACTGTTAAAGCCATGAATACAAGCTTTTCAAGGCTTTAAATCTTTGGCCTCCAGTAGCATCCGGCCGTGGGCCGTCTTAAAAAGGATATTGACTGAACTTCTGCAGTCTATCAGAATCTTTCTCACCAAGCCGGGGTTGATCATGGTTGAGATCACCATTGGGTCTATTATAGGGGCCTCTACTCTATCTGCATCTCCACTTTGAAATACGATATCATTAGTCATAGTTCTATGCTACTTTGTCGGTGCACTATCCTTCGTGTTCGACCAACATTCAATATCAACATGTCTTATAGCATTCACGTAACGCTCCATCTCGTGCGAGCTCTTGTCATTTGGATGTGGTCGGTCAATAATAGTGTTAATGACTAACCTTCCACCCACCAGCCTAGGTTCCTCAACATTATGCAGGGCTTGTCCTTTGTTGGGGTCGGACGTCCCCTGCCCGCCATATTGCGGAGCTCGAACAAACTGTTGTAACTTTCTTTCACTAATCAACTTTTTGATGACATCAAGGAGGTGGTGGTACTTGTCCATGGTATAACCATAACTTTTATGGAATCTACAGTACTTCCCTATCTGTCTCTACTTCACCGTTGGTTCTTTCGCAGGTGGTTTTCTGTACTGCACGGTATTAAAAGTTGATAGATAGATGTTCTCTAATGACGTGTTCAATGGTGTATAGGTGTCAAATGTCGGGATCCTTAGCTTCCTTCTCCCAAAATTCTAGCTTCGATCGTGGTTTCTATCACTGTCTCACTTTTTCTCATTTGCTTTGTTTTGAACATTAACTTCAACTTTCCCGGAACTCTCTCTGGACTATTTCATCACCACATTACTTTGTACTCCCTCGGCACTCTGGTCTGCAACGTCTCTCTTCCTGGTCCACTTCGCCTACTCCTTCCACAGGTATTGAGCTGCTTTCGCATAAAAACGGTCCAACATAGAGGGAGGCTTTCCTGCCAACCAATTGCCAAAATCAGTATCAGGGTCGACTCCCTTATTCAGTGCCATCATTATTATATCATCTTTTGGATTACCGACTTCTATAACAGCCATATTAAACCTTTCCAGATAATCTTTCAATGACTCCCCCGGAGCTTGGATCAAGTTGGAGGGGGACATGACATCTTTAGAGCGAGCTACATGATTGCAAAACTGCTCCACTAACGTCCTTGCTAACTCATAAAATGAAGAAATTGACTACGGTGATAGCTTAGTGAACCATATGGTCGCAACCCCTTCTAGAAAAATGGGAAAGCATTTGCACTTGACTGCATCAGCGGCTCGTGTGGAGTCCATGTGCCATTCATACTTCATGAGATGCTGCCTTGGGTTGGTTACCACATAAGCAGACATTGTAGGCATATTAAACCTCCGTGGATACTTTGCATAAAGGATGTTGTTAGTGAATGGAGTATTACTTTTGGAGAGTCCCCAATCATCGTTGGTCATGCCTTTAATTTCTTTCACAAGCTGTCTTACCTTAGTCGTTAGGTCCGACATTTGGAGAGTTAGTGCCTAGCGGTGGTCATGTTCCACCCCACACGAAGGGCTGGATCCATGCCTTCAGGCAGCACCACGTTGCCTTGGCTTAGTGTGCTCCTTTTGTACCTCCTAAGCAGCAATCCTATCATTGTCTCTCGATTGTGGTTCAATCGCATTCGCCTGGGTTCCAACGCCTTGGTCGGTCGCGACATGTCCGGAGTTGGCTCTTACACCAACATGAGGGTTTCCCCTAGGTTGAAGGGTTTGGAGTAGATCCGGGTAGTTTAGCGATAGTCAATCTCATAGTTGCCGCTTAATGTTCCAACATCATACGCATCCATCTTGCGCCGTCTGCTCTTGTAATAGTCATTAGATGAAGAGGAGTTCTTTGATCCTGAGTATGGAGTAGGCTCCCTCTTTGTCTTCCCATGTTGGTCTTCCAACTGGTTCATCATGTCGATATTGGCCTGGTTTGCTGATTGAGCTACAAACGACTATCTAACGGTTTCTTCATTAAAACTTCAAAGTCAGCTTTGGTGATATAAATAGTTGGATTTGGGGCATCGGTAGCCGCGTTTGCTTATTTTGGTCAACCTATTAAATGTTGGTATCTTCATTATCTTCAACAGCATGAGAAGTAGTGGACTTGTTTGGACGTAACAATATACATGTCAACATTTATGCAGTGATTTTCCCATTATTTGGACGTAACTCTGAGAACATAATGTTGTTTGGGAGAAGGGTTCTTAGTTATATAATCGTCTACTACTATTTATTTGGATAAATCATATTTAAATTTCCCAATAGAAATAAACAGAATTTACATTATGTACACCATAGAGAAAATAAAAGAACTGAGATTTTGTTTATCAATTCTTGAAAATGTGATAACATATATGTAGAGAGGAGGCTATGAAATACAAAGTTAAATTATTTTCCAAATTAGACCAAGCATAATCAAGGAAATAATGAAGTTCACCTATACGATAGATGCTATAAATTCAGCTTGAATAAACATGAGACTCCTTGTTCCAAATTTATTTTCCTTTGTTGTCTCTTTGTTTGAAGCTCTAGGAAATGCATAATCTAAAACGAAAAGAAAATAAATTACAGAAAAAAATAATATACAAAAATCAAATAGAATGGTCATATCACATGAGAAAAAAGAATTTCCCATAGTTAATATAGCAAATTTTTTTATGGTTAACATTAAAGATGTAGAGTATTAAAGGCCTGCATGTCGACTCGGTAATTTTTCCAACCTTTCATGTTATGATTTAACCTTATAATATAATCATCAGACACAAGAAGATTATGGACAATAAAGGAGAAAAAAGATTAAGTATTAATGTTTGATCAAGTCGTTGCTATGGTATATTTTATAAAACACATTATAACTTGGGAATCATTGACTGTATAATTGGACCATTTATCTTGAAACAAAAACCTTGTTAAATTATAGTCGTCATTCTAATCTTGTTTTCCTACATGCTAAAAATTTAGAATGGCAACCAACCATTCAACTGTCTATGTTCATTGCCTGTACACTTAACTTGCATACCAATAGAAGATAACTGGATGAAGGTGTGCATTCATCTAAGGTGAAGTTTTATGCAAATTTTCTTAATATAAGATAGTTAAATTGATTCTATCTCCCTTCCTCTTTTATCAAGGATTGTCTTAATAAAAAAATTCCTTTTGTTTATACTAACAAGCGAACTCGTAATCAAAAAATTAAGAAATATAAATGTAAGGGTGTAAACTTTATACGAGTTTCCGACGTCTAGCTTGGTCTGAAGCTATAAAGTGTTTTATCAGTGCCCGTCCAATTCTCATTTAGGAAAGGAAAAAATGTATGAAAATATATCCATTTGAGCTTGTCCAATGTTTTCTATTGTTCGTACGCTGTCCGTCCGTTTTTCGGCTCGTACGAACAATGTTCGAATTAAAACTATGCATGGTCCATATCTATCCGAATCTCTTATAGGATAGGACATAGAGACAACTTAATCTGTTCTGATCTGACCGTTTACACCCATACCTAAATGGAGATGATGTTGAGGGAGATTGTTTTTTGAAGAGAGAGCAAGTATATTAGTCCCACATCGGGGAGGGTTGTTTCAATATTTGAGTATATATATGAAGCATCACATGTTCAATTAATTGAAATGACTAAAGGAGAAGGAAAAGGGGGCACTGCCCTAACACGCACGTGCGGCCAGCACTTAGCACTTACAGTCGTATTTCTTTAAATTTTGGCTCCTGGAAATAAACTACTGTACGGACAGCAGTTACACCTCTTTTCCAATAGTCGCATCCCTTGCCAGAACAACTGTTCATACACTATATAAACATCTCCCATGTCATTATTTTAAAATATTACATGTTTATCTTCTTCCACGCTAATAAAATCCCATTGCATCCACAGACATTGCTATATCTTTGGATTTAGGTTTTGTTGTATCCTAAGAAGCAATTTTCCATCCAACCCATTAGCAAACTCTAAACGAGTGGGGGCAAATATTACTTTAAGAATAGCGATTATGCACCTCAAAACCAAATCTTCTTTGATTCTGCAAATTCTTCAACAGATGAAATCTTCTTTGCCCACATTGTCCTATTTTTTGTTGAATATTTTAATTCCACCACCTAAACTGATCCACATGCTCTATAATATTTTCCAAAATATTTGTTTGATAATAACTTATGATTCAAAACTAAGCGGTCTAAACTTTAAAGCAATGCCAATATCCATTAGCTTGCTTCGCAAAACACTAATACTATTACGCTGCATATTTAGATTTTATTTTTTATTTTTTTTGGCACTAAGAGAACAACCAGTAATGGCTTGTTCAGTTGAAAAACTAGCTACAACTCAACCAGATGTGGCTTGTTTGGTTTACCGTGGCAAGATTTACTTGATTTTAAAGCAAGTTCAGTGAATAGCAGATTGGTTTTAAAACAGTGTAGCCTTTGCCGTTTTATAGTTAAAACGACAAAGAATTTGCCGTTTTAATTATAAAAGAAAAAACTACGCCGTTTTAATCCCCAGCGTTTCAATTCCAAACGGCTAGTTTACGACGACTATTTATACCCTATATATAACACTCCATCCCTTTTTCCTTCTCTACTACACATTGTCTTCTTCAGCTAAACGATCAGGCAAAATAACATTAAGCAAAAAGTCTGTCTCTACTTCTTAAAATCATTCATTTGATCCATCATTATCTTCTACCAGTTTTCCTAACGTACGTTTCCTAAACTAACAACAAACCTTTCTACCGCAATAAAAGTATAGCTATCCACCGTATTCATACATGCATTACAACCAACCTTACCCTCTCCACGTTCCTATTAGCTTACCTCATCATCCACAACCTTACTACCATTTCACCGCTTCTCAATCATGCTACTAGCACCATCTCGTCAATCGTCAAGTTGACATGTTGAAGATCATTCATCGTATATGTTGTTGATGATGCAAGGTGACCAACAACAACAACATCATCTTAGTGCGCAATAGTTAGAGACTTGCAATCGAGGTGCTATGCGGAATCTATCAAGGCAGTTTTCATACGTGCGTAATGCACCTACCAATGTTGATATTGGTAGCAGTTTTGATGTGGAAGAAGATCAAGATGCGAATGCAGAAATATTGAAGAATGGAACGATGAAGCGGTTGAAGAGATGCATGTGCCTCAAAGCCTGGAGTACGACATAATGAAAATGAAGTGGAAATCATTGAGTTGTATGCTTAGTGGTCTTCGCAGGGGATCAACTTCAGCTGGATTTGATGCAATAATAGAGGACATTATAGTTGAAACTTTTGAAGACGATGCAGGAGCAAGTGATGCCAGAAAGAAGCATGTTAAGTTTGCTCCACAACAATACGCATCACTTGCTAAATTTAGGGTAAGAATTTCAAATGATAGTATCATGGGTAACAACATGAAAGACAAAATTGTTTGACAAAAGGTTATCGACTTCTACAATACTCTAGAGCCGATGAAGAGGACTTGGCTTCTTTAAGAGGAGGTTATCGGGTAATGAACCATGCATTCCAAGACTACTTGGAAATAATAACCAAACTTGAGAACAGACAACAAAGAGGTGATGCCTCTTATGATGTTGTAAGTTTGGTTTTAATTTTGTTGTACAGCTTCCAAATTGTACAGTTTATTCAGACACTTTTGGTTTTGTTAAACAGATAAAAGAAGCACGCAAGGCTTACCCTAAGCATATAGCCATCTGTTCATGTTTCAAGAGTGATGTGGTCTTCTCTTCTCTCTGCCAAAATGAAGAACCAAAATAACTTCATGTTTGCATGCCAAAACAAGACCAAAAGAATGAACTACTCTGATTCTAATCTAGGAAGCAATCATAAGCATTGTTTGGAAACGCTGATGGTCGTCTACTTGGTAGAAATAAAACAATTCAATTGGAGTAGCAAAATGATTTTTTTTAGATTCTTAGAAACTCAAGAAAAAATTATTAGTGAAATAAGAGAAAGCAGAGAAAGGTTTACATCACAAAGGATGCAATCAGATTTGAATTTTCAAAAAATTGTTATGCAAAATCGAGAGTTTAAGCAACAGTCCCAAGCACGAAAGGAAACTTTGGTGAGAGAAAAGAACTTTATTAAACTTATGACTTGTGATTTTAGCAAGATTTCTCCTCTACAACAAGAACTATTAACCGAACAACTCGACTCTTATAAGGGGGGGAGAGAGAGAAAGAGAGATTGGAAGTGGAAGTGTCACGTGCAGGGATGGATTTTAAGTTGTAGTTGTTTAGTGTTTGTTGTATTAGTTATGTATTTCTGTGGTTAATGTGTTTAGACTAAGTTATAATCTTATTGTATAATTTTTATTTCTAACTAAGTAGAATTGTTTGACAAAATTTGTTTCATAAGTAAGAAGTAAATATTCAGTAATGCTCTATTTGATTAAAAATATTCGTACAACTTAAAAAATAAGTTCACAAAATAACTTTATGAAAATCTCAACATACATTCTTCACAACTTAGTAAACAAAACAAGTTTAGCAAATTTAACAAAACAACTTAACAAACTAACTTAAGCAAACTACTTCACAATGACTTCAACAAACGACTTCAATTAACATCTTAGTAAATAAGCTCACAAACTACTAAGATATTTTTGACTAAGTAGTCCTAACATTCCTTCCTCCATGCCCACAAGTGGTCTACCAATTGGTCACATAATTCAAAATATGCTACTCGATCTTCAATATGCTTTACTATTGAAACATATTCCTCCATCGAGTTAATGTTTCTTTGAAGTCTAGTATTTGAACCCTTAAACATATATGAATGATTGTTTTTTTAGTTCTTGTACTCATCTCTTTTAGACTCCATAATCATATTATGACTTATGAAACGTGTATACATAATCTCAGAGAGAACTCTTGCATCATGAAATCAGGCAGAGTTTTGTAAAATCTGAAACCTTGCTTGCAAAACGTCGAATGTATGTTCGATGTTCATTTTGTAGCTTGCCCATTTCTCCGTGAAATACTTCTCTTTATCATTGCTTGGGACTCTATATCCTTGCGTTGATGTTCTCCACTTCGGATATATATCATCTACAAGGTAGTATCCCATTCGATGCATGACATTACCAACTTTGTATTCAACTTCCATTGACAGTCCATTAGCCAGTTTCGAAAACAAGTATGATTGCTTTAAAATATTGATATCATTTAACGAACGTGGTACTCTAAAAAAATGCATGTCAAATTCATAACTCATCGGATGCTACAGCTTCTAAAACCATTGTTGGAATCTTTCTAAAATCTATAGGTTAGTTATATTAGACAGTTTAAGTGATTTTTATTTGTTTCCATGTGTTGTATTTGTTCTATGTATTTTATATGTTCCATGTATTTCTATGTGTTGTATTTGTTCTATGTATTTTATGTGTTTCTATGTTCTATGTATTGTATTTGTTATGTGTATTTTATGTGTTTTTATGTCATTGTTCCATGTATTTCTATGTGTTGTATTTTTTTAATGTATTCTATGGATTATATTTGTTTTACGAATTAGTTATAGTGGATAATTATATCAAAAAGATCGATACTTAAACATACACAAACATACATTAGCACACACATTTAAACATACAACATATAACCATAAATGAACAAACACGAGCAAACATTAAGATACATCGATGAGGTTAGATTGTAGATATCAGTTTTGTCCGCGACTACCCTGAAATTCCAATGAGCTTAGCCTGTTGCGAAGTGCAGCTATTTCTTCTTCAAATTCGGTGGCATATTCTACGGCTCGGCAAGGGAATGAATCATCAATCTATTCTCATAACCCATAACCATCTGGAAAATTGGAGCATCTATAGTGGTGCCGTCCAATATCATTTGTGCTTCTAACTATGGAATACATAACCATAACTCCACAAACACAGAAGATCGAAGAAGAGTCAACCTCCCATTCTCTTTCAGTCCGTTGATTATGGAGTTCCTATCCTCTTTTCCTGCTTTTACCCTGGATTCTATGCTACTCTCCAAGTCTTCTTCTCCCTTCTGTAAACTGATGCTCTTGTTCCTCACTCTCATGTTTCCTTAGGTCTTCGTAGTGCATTTCTTGCATTTCCACATACCACTCCGTCGATGGTTAAGGAGGAGAAGGATTTGAAGGGAGTTCACGACTTAAAGGAACTTTGTATGAGTATGAAGAAGGAAAATAAATATGGTTGCAGTCCACCATGTTGATATACTATATCTAAATTTGGAAGAAGAGTTTATGTATAATCCAATGATAGAAGGATGTTATCTATAATACTATGGTGCACAAAAAAATGAATAACATATATACAGAAGAACAACGTGGCTACAGTAGTGATGATAAGACAAGTCATTGGAAAAAGATGCACGACATAGCTGAAGTAGTGATGAGATAAGTCATTAAATGATATCTTCCAAAATACAACAGTAATATACTCATAAAGTAATACTGGCTATAAATCATGAAGCAGATTGCACGGAAAAATAAATATCATATATACACAAGAACAACATGGCTATAGTAGTGATGATAAGACAAGTTATTGGCAAATGTGCAAACTTGACAACAGTAGTGATGAGATAAGCCATCGAATGATATCTGCAAAATTGCTACGGTAATATACTATAAAGTAATACCGCCTATAACTATAAATCATGCAGCAGATTGCATAGAAAAATGAATAGCGTATATACACAAGAACTATGTGGCTACAGTAGTGATGATAAGACAAGTCGTTGATAAAAGGTGCGTAACGGGGCTATAGTAGTGATGAGACAAGTCACTAAATGATATATGCCAAAATTGCTACAGTAATATACTCATAAAGTAATATGCCTATACAACAATGTTCAAAATGCATAGATGGTACATATAACATGAAACAGAATGGAAGCAAGAATAATAATGAATATGACATTAATTACAGTGCAAAAACAACAAATAACATTGAATATAGCAAGAGTCAAAATACATAAACGATGAATATAACATGAATCAGAACGAAAAGCATGAATAATAATGAATATAACATCAGTCACAATAAATAAATAGTGATACACTGAATATAACATCAATCAGAGTTAGTACATAAACTATGAACATCAATCCATACGTGGACGAGGAACACGGTGGCGACGTGTTTCGTCATCATCGTCTCTGCTAGATAAGTGATCATAGTACATATTAAAGTCAGTGAATCTCTTCCACTCTACCTCTAGCTTAGCATGTAGTTGTGCCATCTGCTCCGCCTGCCGATGCATTATATCCTCCTAATAATCAATGCTACGTCTGTGCTCTACATATCCAGTATTGCAGAGTCTCATCTGCGTGTCATATAGATCACCGTATGATATCTGGGTGGGATCCGAATATTGCTCATGTGCAAGAGGGTGATACACGTCAACATAACGGTCGGCATTAGAAGATGTAGGCACTGTCATGGTTCAACAAAGTGACTAGTAGCAGACACGTGATCTGGTACACGATACCCCTGACTAGGTTGGGTAAGTCCTCGACAACTGTAGGTGTTATCCCATAACGTATAGCAGCTGGCCTTATCAAATCTATCGACACTACATGAGTAATAGTATCACCAGATGCAGTGTAAATTCTATGCCAAAAATCAATGTACGATGGACCCGTAATAACAAATCTTTCTGCTAGCCACCAACCTAACATTCTCGTGGTAACAAGCTGAAATGAGTCATAAATCATACATCGATATGTATGAGGACGTGGATCATCGGGAATAATATCAAAGTCATACAGCTATCTCCAAAACACTTCTCATCGAGGTACCAATAAGAACCGAACACTGCGGAATACGATATAAGAGGAAATCTCCTCACATTGAGCATCCTAGCTAGCCGTACGAACTCAAGCTCAATCGAGTCGCTAGTATCAAATGGATATCTTATCAACTACCCTCTGTACATCCTTAACTCAATCTGGTTATGGGAAACCGAATATACATGACAGATTCATTGTCCCTAGTCCTCCTATTGTTCGCACATAAAATAATAAACAAGAGGAAACTAGACGCATCTACAGTCACTGTCATGAAATAGAAGTTCATGGAATACTCGAAATACCAATACTACAACAATTCCCTGGAACCAAACAATGAAACCTGTGAATTAGAAAGGATGCACTGTGCATCCAAACATCTGTATATGCATGCAAGTATAGAAGTACCCCAATTGTAAATGACAGTATAGCCAAAATCCAAATCAACAATGACCTCAATATAAGCGACATGCACACTACTGCTAGAGGTACCAAAAACAAGTTTCTCATAAGGTATAGAACAAACTATTAAGCAAGCTCCAAATCATGCTCTGGTAAATATGCTGTCAGTATGTTGTCCATGGCATCTGTAATCACATTGACCCTGATAGCAATGATGGTTTGATAATAGGTCGGTGAAGTGTCTAGATGTGGAAAATGTCATGGAAAAGTGTGGGATCATGCTATCGTCATATGGAATCGATAGGAAACCATTCACTCCTATGCTAATGCAAGTGAGCATAGAAAAATCTAATGGTGTAATCCCTAATTCACCGCAAGGAATATGAAATGTATAGTGGTTACCATCGAAGAGCAATAGCAGCACACAATTAGACATCGTTTTTAATAACATTATTGAGGCTTAGAATTTTAAATTACACAATAAGTTAAATAACTATAATAAATTGACCGAATTTTTTGTAAAATTAAACGAGTGATTAAATTACCTAAGAAATGGTGAAATCCAAGCTCATGTAGAAATACAACAACTCTAGGAATATTTGTCAAATGCTTGTGAAAACATTTTGGGGTATTAGCCAACGAACCTCGAGAACGAATATTCCATGACTGTTTAAGTTAAACGAATTCTGAAATATGCATTGTAAAATGACAATTTACTTTAACTGTACCGTAAAAAATAAAGATACTTACGGTTAAGCTGGGCTGTGTTCTAAAGTGCACTTCCCCTTCTGGAACTACCCGGAAATTGGTAAGAACCTTCTCCACACTCAAGTTCGCATCATCAAAACCGTTGAACTCAGCAACTCTAGCTGAAACCTGCCCAAGCCGCCTACAACTCTTGCCCGCTCGACCACTTGTGTGGCCTCCACGATTACGCCGACCTCCGTGACCGCCTTTGCCTCCACCCTGCTCGTCGGCAATTTCGGCAGTCTCAAGTAGCTCTTCTATTCCTTGCTCGTGTCCATACGACACAATCAAATTATCTTCTCCACGACAACCGCCGTCGCGGTTCTACTTTCCCCTACATGAATTTTTTCATAAAAATTTTGAACAATCTAGACATTTCAATATGTGTAGATCTTAAAAATAATGTTTAACTTGTGTATTGTTGCTTGGATTTGTGAGTATGGTGGAAAAAATTGATGAAAAAGGGGGTTTTATTTTTCTCAGTTGGTTAAAAAAATGAGAGGAAGAAAGAGGAAAGGGAAAGAGGGGTGGCAGCTGAAGAGGTGCTATTTTTTATTTAAAACGGTGAAGCTTTTGCTGCCATTTTAAACCCTTGCACTTTTTTTAAATTGAATATTAGGCTCAGGTCCCTAGTAAGTGTCAAAATACACAAAAACCCCAGTAAAAAAAAGTGTGTAAATTAGGTCCCTAGAATTAAGTTACTAAGTAATTGCATATAGTTATGCAATTTTTTTGGTGAATAATTGCGGAATTTTCCGCAACTTTTTGAAAAAATTGCGTAAATTTCCGCAATTTTTTGGGTGAATAATTGCGAAATTTTCCGCAATTTTTTGAAAAAATTGCGTAAATTTCCGCAATTTTTTGGATGAATAATTGCGGAATTTTCCACAATATTTTGATATAATTGCTTAAATGTCTACAATTATTCACTGAATAATTGCATAAGTGTATGTCATTATTCAGTAACTTAATTCTAGGGACCTAATTTACAAATTTTATTTTACTGGGGTTTTTGTGTATTTTGAAACTTATTAGGGACCTGTGCCAAACTGTCCCTTTTTTAAAACCGGTTTCTTGGATAGTCTGAGACTATCTGTATGTGTGAGGAATTGAACAAGTTCATTGTCAGTTTATACGCATTTACGCGTATATATCTTCATATCTTTGTCTGTTTGCGACAATGGATCCAACTCACTTGTCATGGCAGCAATAAAGGTTTATAAACAAGGAGATATTTATGACCAAATTTTTTTAATTAGTTTGATCAAAAATATGTTAAGAGCCTATAAGAATTTGTTGATAAGAAAGGGGACGAATGATAGTTCTGGTCATTAGAGAACTGCTTACAAACAAAAGCAGACTATTTCATTAATACGACCAGCAAACAAATCCATATGATGTTGACATTTGATTGGGTTCCTTTTTGCTAAAATATATATAATGTTGGCAGGTATGGTATGCTTGCATCATAATTGAAATTTATGCCAATTTCATAAACACAAAACTAGATTACTAAATTTATGCCTGCAAATTCAACTTAGTTAATCTCTTCTCGTCCTAGGAAGTGAGAACCAACTAAATTGGCATGCATTAACAACATTACGGAGGAGGTATTCAAATTTTCTTTGGAGTAAAGTGTGCACATATCTCTGAGAAAATGCATACATTCTCTGTTTATACAAAAGTGGGTCTATGATCCAAAGGTTAGGTGATTAATCCAAATATCTAACCAAACAAAATCAATTGGACCCAGTATACTGCTCAAATATATTGTTATATTGCTATGTTTTCACATTAAAGATGAGACATATGTAAAATAGAATGTTTTCTAATCTCTATACACAAGCATAAATCAAAGAAATAGCATAGTCGTTATTGAAGATCTGTTTCACATTTGATCAACTAACAATGCATAGAGCTGTTAAAGGAAACTAACCACCCCTGCAACGAATAGAGTCCTGATTGCACGAGAGAGAAAATGACTTTTTGGCATCCAAGGAGGAAGAAGAAGAGTTGAAGAAGTGGCTGAGCAGTAAGGAAGCACGTATGTAGGAATTGGAGGCAGCTTAAATTCAGCTTCCACTTTCTTTTGTTTAAAATTAAAGCCTACTGCAACTGAAAATTCACAGATTTGGGTAACATTATAGTTATACAATCATGTTCTTTCAATGATAACGAATGAATTAGGGCGTATCTTTTCGAAAGTTTCCAGCAACCTTTCGCTTTTCGTTTTTACCCATTGATAATCAAAATCAAGAATTAAAATTAGAGGTTAGATGTGAAAAAAAATATTGGAATAAGAGAGAGAAACTCATTTATTTTACATTAAAATAAACAAACATCTTTTAGTCTAATATATATATTCTCACAAAGCATAGTTTTAAAATTTAGTGAAATAAGTCAAATTCATTTTTCATATTAAATTGGAGGAGGTAAACCCATTTTTATTTTTACATTTTAGTTCAAATGAAATTTTTGTTAGTCGTAAAAGTCACAGTGCAATCATATGGTTTTCATGTAGCCAACTTGAGATGAAAATCTGATTCATGTAGATTGTTGACTAGAAATTTAGCTTATCTTGGAATTGCAAATGGAAGCTGATACTAGCAAAGGTTGCTTTTCAATACACTAGTTAGTAAATTAAAATTGAGGGGATTATAATAAACAAGTACAAAGCCAAGATTTAGAGTGGTTCGATCAATAATGATTTACGTCCTCTATGACAGTAATTTCTACTGCTTAGAGTTTCGATTACAATTGCTTGTTTACATGAGTAATAATGAGTGCAACAAAAGAAATTACGATGCTTTTACATTTGCATGTAAAGTAACATTTATATTGGTTGAAATATACACTACAAGGGGAACAGTGATTTTCGACGGCTGAAAACCGTCGGCGGCCGTCGGAAACCGTCGGCGGCCATCGGAAAAAGCCGTCGGAACTGACGTCGTCGGGGATCAGTACTTCCCACGGCTTCTGATGGAAGTCGCCGTACAAATTTCCGACGGATTCGGACACGCGTCGGGACCCGTCGGAAAAAATGTCCTACAGGCCATCGGTAGCCGTCGGAAATTTGCTACCTGTAAGCTGTCGGCAGCCGTCAGAAACCGTCGGAAATCTGCTGTTTTTTTTATACTGCTGCAAATATAGCTTTCCATCCACATTTCTTTTCCAAAAACTATTAAACCAATACTACACAATCCAATATACAATATACCAACCAAATATCAAAACCCAAAGTACACAAAATTAATCAAACACACAAATTTATCAAATAACATCAAAATAAAATACATAATATACATAACAATTCCAACAACCCCAACAATAAGTGTTATACCATGTTATACATACACAAAATCATCAACATCCACATCATTATACAACCACACAACCAAGTGTATCAAAAACAATCATACAAAACTAAAAAAATAATATCTGAAAAAGCAAGAAAGAAATGAATCAATCTCCTCCAGATCCAGAGCCAGCCGAGGAAGGGAAGCGGCCACCAAACTGCTGCATGTACTCTAACAACTGTGTGGTCTGCATGGCCTGTTGGCGGTTCTGCTCCTCCAGCTGGGACACTCTAGTCCGCAATTCTTCTATATCGGCTAGATCGCTCTGACCTCTATTCTGCCGACCCCGTCTCTGACTGCTGGCCTGCAATAAATATTAAATTTAGCTGTGTGATCTCTGTAAGTGTATGTGCATATCTCTGTAAATGAATATAATTCAAGTTTATTGTTTTGAAAAGATCCAAATAGCATATTTTAGGTATTCAACATAAAATTATATATTCCAACATAGAATTTTGACTTAAATATCAAATTAGGAGTAAAATAAATTATTTAACACTTGATTGCTAAATCCGTATCGTCTGCCATGTTCTGCTGGATCCATAACGGACTCAAAAATAGCATCCTCCTCATCAGTCGTCAGCTGTTCTCGACCCGTATCAGCAAGGAGTTTCTGATGCTGCTCCATAAACTTTTCCTGCATTAACAAATAAATAACATCATATCTTATTTTATTATAGTTTAACAAGCAGAACAATTACTAATACTGCATAAAATGAAATATGCTTACATGGCTCTTGCTGGATTTATCGTCCTGCCATGTATACGAAATAGTTCCGTCCGGATTTACATGCTCGACAGCATACGTACGAGTGAACACGTCCATATAGCCCACGGGACCATGCGCCTCAGCTTCCTGAAGTTGATTTTTACATACAATTATTATACATTTAAAATTATATAGCATAAACTATTTACATTTATCATTCAGTAAATTTACCAACTCCTGCCGATACTGCTGAAATAACTTCGACCCTCCGCGATGAGTGACGGGATTTTTATTTCTGTTTGCAGAGTTTCTATCCGACTCTGCCTGTACATTCAAAATTTGATACATTATTTTTCGATAACGTCAAATTAATAATTCAAAAAAATTAAGTATACTTGCCTTCGCCTCGTCCGTTTCCCAGTATCCCAACCATGCTTGCCATACGCTCTCCCCCATCCACCGTGGTTTCTTACCGAATTTCTTAATTTCGGATATCGTGTCCCTAATTTTGGATTTCTTAAAATCGGATATCGTGCTTCAGATGGGAGATGAACAGGTAAATGTTCCATTACATTAAAAAAACCTGGCCGAAATATTTTCTCTAATTTGCAAAGCAATATAGGAATATCCACTTCAAGTTTATGTAAACGTTGCACTTTTAAAGTAGTCGAACAAAGCTCTTTGTAAAACATACTAAGCTCCGTTACTACCTTCCAAACTTTTAACGGCAGTAGTTCTTAGAACATAACGGGAAATAAATTTTCCATCATTATATGACACTCGTGACTTTTCATTCCGCTCAATCTACCATTTTTAAAGTCAACACATCTACGAAGATTTGATGATATCCCATCAGGAAATCTTAACCCTTCCACCCATTTAAACACAGCTTTCACTTGATTATTATCTAATTTGTAACATGCTTTGGGTTTTTTACTGTCATTTGGTTTCATATGAAGCTCAGGACGTTTGCATAATTCTTCTATATCACGTCTTGATTTCAAATCATCCTTCGTCTTCCCTTTCACATTCAAAATTGTGTTAAAACATTATCAAATACATTTTTCTCATTGTGCATCACATCTATATTATGACGAAGCAGAAGATGTTTCCAATACGGCAACTCCCAAAAAATAGTTTGTTTGCACCAGTTATGAACAACTGATTTGCCTTCAATTTCTGTTTGCTCTCCAGTTTCATATATCTTTGGATAGTCCCTAAAAAGTTCATATATATCTTCGCTTGACCATATCGTCGGTGGTTGTCTGGTTTCTACTCTATTAGCTAAAAAGTTTTTCTTGTCTCCTCTGAAGGAATGATTTACATGGAGAAAATATCGATGACAGTCAAACCATGAAATTTTCTTACCGTGAGATAAAGAAAACGCTCATGTTTCATCCATGCAATATGGACATGCTAGACGATCGACGGTACTCCATCCTGAAAGCATTGCATAGGCAGGAAAATCACTTATAATCCACAACAAAGAAGCAAACATACGAAAAATTTTCTTCTTGGACACATCGTATGTTTCTACTCCTTCGTTCCACAGTATTTTTAACTCCTCAATCAACGGTTGTAAATATACATCGATTACTTGTGTCGGATCGTCAGGGCCAGGAACGACAATGGTAAGAAACATATATTGCGTTTTCATACACATCCATGGAGGTAAATTATACGGTGTGACGATAATGGGCCAGGATGAATATTTCGAACCAAATTGAGAAAATGGAGAAAAACCGTCCGTACATAATCCTAATCTAACATTTCGACTCTCCGCTGCAAAATTTGGATACGTATTATCGAAATGCTTCCATGCTTCTCCATCAGCCGGATGTGTCAAGTACCATCTTCCTCCGTTCTCACATTATGCCATCTCATATTAGATGTAGTTATAGAAGATGAATATAATCTTTGAAGTCTTGGAGTTCTGGATCGTTTCCGTTATTACTTAAAGTGAATTCAACAAACACGTTTATACCATTATAAAAATCTTCTTTTATTGAGCCCCTTAGTCCTTTTCTTTGGTACATCCATCTCCTCTGATCAACAAAATAATCAATCATTTTTCCTATTTGAGAAAATTAGAAGTTCAAAATTTAATATTTATTTTCAAGAATACAAATTCGAAAAAGATTATTTTCATGGTCGTATAATATTTAAATTTAAAGAACAACTTCACAAATTTAAAAATATTTTCAAATATGGCACATTTTATTTTTTAACGTATTGATATAAAAAATTGTATAAATTTTTTTTCCATGGTCAGGCATCCTACTTCCTATTACAAACACAGTAAGAATTTACATTTCGTATATTACTTCGTCTCAAACGATTCAACAAAATTTCAGCAGCATTTCCCTTTTGTTCCCTGCATTGTATACAAATGCGTGTACGCAGGAAACAAAAAAGAAAAGTTAGACCAAAATTTTATGAACCGTTTGAGACGAAGTAGTATACAAAATGTAAATGCTTACTGTGTTCATAACTTGTCCAATAAAGGGACAAATCCAACAAACATTGTACCAGATGAATATAAATGGTCGTTTTTTGAAAAAAGACGACTATTTATATAACGATCATGTACAACACTCGTCAGACGGGGCCAAAAACTGTCTAAGGGAAATTAGTTAATTAAATGTGCGCATTTTACGAAATTTTGTTGTTTTACTAACTGTTCACATTTACAAAAATATATTTTAATTTAACACATTTATTCGACGTATTCCATCAACTTAAGGCTCGTTTGATGCATTTTTTTTGTTGCATAAGTCAATACGTGCACAATATAATATTCCTAGCTCGTGCATTCATTTTATCTTATTCCAACTAACACAATACAATGATAGCAACGCTACACACATATACAATCGTAGAATCAAGGCATACACAACGATTTACATATACACGAACAACCACAAATTATACATGTTTTTCACAATTTCACGATAAAGATGAAATATGAATACCATGGAATGCTAGAAACTATTATAACACTATTGGAAACAATTTCAATCACCAATTAGCCCTAATTTAACAACTTATGCAAATCTAGATTTAGGGTAAAAATTAGATTTCTGGCAAAAATAAGAGATTATACCTGACCTAGAGAGCAATAGACGTTGATTATGCAGCCGGGGAGGATCCGACAGCTAGAAATTGATGATTGGAAGCTTGGGGAAGAGATTTGGGGATTTAGGGATGATTATTTTCGTATGAAAAGTGAGGAGGAAGAAGGCTCGGCTGAGCCTGTAGTTCGATAATTTCCGACGGCTTCCGACGGCCGCCGACGGCCCGTCGGAAGCCGTCGGAAATAGGCCGTCGGAAGCCGTCGCCCCCTCCGTCGGTATTTAGCATTTTTCTAGTAGTGATAGTTTGGACGGCTCAGATCAGCACGACTATCCTTGGGATTCCTCACAGCCGTTGATCGCGTTGTAAGGCTCAATTGCGGGCTAGGTCGACTGCCAGAAGGACTAGATGGCTTAGATGGTAGCCAGCTGGCGGATTGTACCGGGATTCGCTATTGTCAGAAAAGCGGTATATGGACCATGAGCTATTGCTGAATAGTGACTGTGGGAAACAGTGCCGTGTAAATTATACCGGTATGAGGATCTTTAGGTTACTTTAACACTAAAGGGGAATGAATAGTATTTTATAATTTATATGGAACTTTTCTAAACTGTTTTGAGATTTAAATAGAAACATACATACATACATACATATTAACTGATAGTCACAAATATATAAAAATGCAGTAAAATAAAGTAAAAGTAAGTGAGATGATACCAACGGTTTTATACTGGTTCGGATTAACCAATCCTACGTCCAGTCCTATATAGTATATGTACAAATTTCTTTTCAAATGCCCACTTTAATTAGGTACCAAGCAAACCAGAATACAATCTTGATTTCAAGTCAACAAGATACACCATCCTGACTTTTTAAGCTCAGAGTAAACTCGCTTGATTTAAATAGGCAACAAGCACACCCACTTGATCTGATCGGGCAACAAGCAAACCCATTTGATTTTAACCGGCAACAAACACTACTTCACAAATTACTAGTAGAGAGTTGTTGATTCCAAATACAAATAGTTAAACTTTGGATACAAAATATCTTATAGCCCTTTGATAGCACTTTGATATATGAATCGATGAGAGAATACTTTCAAATCAACAAGTAGATTATAGAGAATGAATGTAGTAAAATAGAGATTGAATTTGCATGAATTCAAAGATTATAGAAAGTGGATTTTGTGAAATATACAATGAGAATTTGAAGTAAAAAAGAATATAGAGGAAGCAGTTATTAATATTCATTTTCTAGTCCCATTTATATAGTGTTTGAAAGGATATGTCTATTCATGAAGAGATGTAACCATAAATCACAACTATTCAAAATTCTAAGGACATCTCTTCAACGGTACATATGTCGACATACATATGTAGGGTATGTCAACATACCCTTGTTTATTTTGAAAACAATATTTCTTTTAAAGTGTTTTAAAATTCTGCATATTTGTAAAATCATTTAAACATAGTTTTTAAATACTTTTTAATTAATAAAACTTTTATAAAATATTTGTAGAAAAATATATTTCGAAAATAAAATAAATATTTTGATAAAAGAATATTCAAAGAAAGTTGTTATTCAAAGACTTTTACAAATTAATCTAATGTCTATTAACTATAAACTATAGTCTTGAGCTCTTCTTGTCTTTGTCTTTAAACTCATAAGTCTTTAATTACCTTGGTCATCTCTAAACCTTGACCTGATCAGTCTTCAAACTTGGTTATCCTGTACTTGTGTAAACTGTGTAATATCCTAAAAAATATACTATACAACTTGAAAAAACATTAGTACCAATATTTATAATGGTTTTTGTCATCAAAATGAATATCTATGGTATTAACAATCTACCCATTTTGATGATGACAAATATGTTAATATATTATTATAAAATATAATGTAACTCCCCCTATTTTGAATAACTCCCCCTTACTATATGCATATATTATATTTTATATTTTTCTTTCCTTTGTCATCAACAAAAATGGATAAAGAAAAACTCCCACTAAATATAACATATTTAAATATTATAAAATATGATAATGTTGTATATGGAATCAAAATCGGTACTACTTGCGAAACAATATTTCCAAGAAATATACATGCACACACACAGACACACACACACATATAATTATAATTACATATGTTTAAACAATACATCACAAATTTTACATCTACACACTTATACAATTAATTACAAGAAATTATAACTAGAGTTAATTATACAGACTAAAAATGTACAATAATAAATACATATTATAAATACAAATTTTAAACACAAATTAGAACTAGATTTTCTTGGAAACTTCAACCCATCTTTTGGATGAAAAGATTGGATTGGTGTTGATAACTTCTCAATCTTCATGTTCTACTTTTTCTTTAAGTTTGAGCATTCTGGAGCACTGCTTTAAACTTTTTTGGCAAAACTTGAAATCAAATAATGAAGAGAATCGAATTGTTCTCCTTGTTCTTTGATCATTTGCATTTGACTTAACTTCAAGTATCGTTGATTGTGAAGAAAGAAACAAAGAGCATTCTTGAATGATTAAAAAGTTTCTTCTAGATTATCACATAATTTTTGTTTTGAAAAAATTGACGTTTGAATTTATGTTTATAAAAAGAGATGTGTAAAGAGGAATAGGATAAGATGATGAATTTTTTTCTGAGTTTTTCTGAAAGAAATATGGTTTATAGAAGTGAGAAGTCGGACTAATAACTAATCCCTCCAAAAAATAGCTAATATTTTTGAATTTTAAATTTTGGAAATACCAGTGTATGTCAACATATATAAGTAAGCTACATCGATGTACATGTAGTAATTTACATGTTTTTGTTTTAACTTTTGTTTACATTTTATATTGTTTTAGTTTACGATTCCAAAGAACAAAAGAACATTATTAAACATTCATTACTCCTCTCATCACAATATAACCACCCTTCATCACTCTCAAAACTCCACCTTGGGTCTCATAAGTACAACCATGGCGGTCCAACAGATCAAGAGAAATGAGATTACGTGAATTAGTAGGAACATACCTCACGTCCGAGATCTCTCTAACCACATCATCATATATACGAAATCGGATAGATCCAATACCACAAATTGGAAGCTCTACTACATTGGCGGTCCTAATCATGTCGATGTCTTCTTATAAGAAGAAAAACACCTCATATCACTACATATGTAAAAACTAGCACCAAATTTCATCTTTCAAGGCTTAACATCACTAATGAAGACATCATAAGAAGTATCACTATCTCTACCTTCACCTATGTTTACACATGTACCACTATGATTGTCACTATGTAAAATCTTCTTTTGATCCCTTTTATATGCTTCACACCTATTCGCATATGACCCTTTTTATAATAATAATAACAAAAGAAACTTTTTGACATATCTTTACCATCAACGACTTTTTTTCGATTTTGTATCCTACTTTGAGTCCCTTGCTACCATAGCCTCATTCTGAACTAATTTCAGGTAGCACTTTTTGACTCATATAAAGATACCAACTTATCCCACATAGCCTTTGCGGATTACAACTAAGCCATATGGTGGAAAAAAAAAACAAAAACAAAAAAAATAAACAAAAAAACAGAAAAAAAACAAAAAAAAAAAACAAAAAACACAAAAAAAAAAACAAAAAAACAAAAAAAAAAAAGAACATCAAAAAAAAAAAAAAAAAAACAAAAAACAACCAACAAAACAAAAACAAAAAAAAACCAAGAAGAACATAACCAAAAAAAAAAAAAATAAAATAAACAGAAAAAAAAAAAAAAAAACAAAAAAAAAAAAAAAAACTAAGAAAACTAAAATAAAAAAACCAAAAATCACAAGGGATAAAACTGAATCATCAAGGTACTAACGAATCAAAGCAATCACATTCTTGTCCATCTTCTTCCATTTACCCTCTTTTATATTTGAAGGTCTCTTCCTATCATCTTCAATTGGCTTGTTGATGAGATTTTTCATCTCATAACACTCAACTGATTAAGTAGCAATTATGGTGCTGAACGCTTCTATAATTGAGGATTTGTAAACTTGAATGATATTCAGCTTGCCTTCTTTTCAAGTAGAAATTATATGGTTGAGTGCAAATATAATTTTATAGTAGCATTTTAACTATTTGTTAAAATGTCACTTTCGATTTATTCTTTAATCAAATCAAACTCAGAGAATAGAATAGACAATGCAATAAATAAATAAAAACATTAAGATTTACGTAGTTTGGATTTTAAGAAAACCTAGGAGCACAGGAAACTTTATCATTTATTCTTTCGTTCATTATTTGACATTTTTACATTATTGCATTATTGCAGAGAATCTTCTCCTTTACATAATACATTTATTTTTCTTTTCTCGAAAATCCTTCTTCATTCGGCTACCGTGCCTTTGTTTTTAAAACATGCTTTTTCCTCTTAAATTGCTGACGTGGCGCTTCATTTCTTCCCTCTTCGTTAGATTTTGCCACGTGTCCTTCATTTAACTGATCATTTGAATGCATAAGGGTTGCTGATGTGATCTTTGATGGAAAACTTGAAATTGAGGTGGGAACTTGAAATCAACACGGGAAACTTGAAATTGAGATGGGAAATTTTCTTTTTAATTGAAATTAAGGCGGAAAACTTAAAATTGAGGCGGGAAGTCCTTTGAATATGTCACTAATATGATGTAGTAGCTAGTTATCTAGGACTGCTGGGACAGTGCAGTATTGGCTATTCCTATTTAGCCTTTGTTTTTATAAGAAATGGAATGCATTCCTGCCTTTTGTGCCATGCCTTTTGAGCTTTTTCGTTAATAAGTTCTTACTTATGATTATAATGCAGTTCCTTTACTTTATCGTTGGTTTGAGCAGTGCCTTAGAATTTCTTTTATGTATTTGGGCGCTTTAATACTTTTCAAACTTCAAATGACACAGTTGTTTCTTTTGCAACAATAAATAAGGTCTACTTATAATATTAATATGCTTATGTACTTTATGATGCTCTGTCCTAACAATATAATATTAATATACATATGTTTGAAACCTCCTGTATGATTTAATAAATGGATACCCAAGCCATATGTTGCCTATTATTTATAATTCAAGAAATCAGATTTGAGGACTTCTCAACATATTAATCAAGCATATAACATTAGTGAGTTCAGTCAGAGATTGTGACTTGACTTAATTTTCCTTTTTGGACTCTAGGTTGAGGGAAATGCAGCGCAACGATTAAGCACTGTTGTGTCGCTTTATGCCTTGGGCCATTTTTCATGTCTGCTCTAGTATTATAGTCTAGCCAATTTGCTATATAGTTTAGTGCAGTTCACTGTATAATTTAGCACAGTTCGCTAAATAGTTTGGTGCAATCCTCCATGTAGTTTAGTGGAGTTCGCTGTATATTTTAGCGCACTCTACAATATGGTTTTTAACACATATCATTGTGTTAAATTGCGTTGTAGTTCATATTTTGTAAGTTAGCATGGGGTTTGCTGTGTTTATAAACAATGCTGTACTTTATATGCAGCAACCGTGTTTGGCCGCGTTTGTGAGCAATGCTGTATTTTATACTTTGCATAGTAACCACGTTTGGCCACATTTGTGGGTAACTCTGTATTTTATACTTTATATAGTAGCCGCATTTGCAAGCAGCGCTGTATTTTATACTTTGTGCAGTAGTCGCATTTGTGAGCAACACTGTATTTTATACTTTGCACAATAGTCATGTTTGGCACAGTTTTCTTTATGACGCATCTCATATATTGGTATCCATGGCCACATTTCCAAAGATTGTATAGTTGTACTCAGTTTATGTTTGCTTATTTGTGTACGTACAGATAAACATAACACTTTACTTCTGTCTCGTACTAGCCCAGTTTTAATGCAACGCATCCTACCAATTCAACCAGCACATTCTTGCTTTATTTTGTATGTATGTATGTATAGTTTTTGCTTTACATTATTATATTACTGATAATAAATTAATATGAGTAAAAAATTAATGGAAGAAGTTACTTGTGCAATAATGATGCAAATTACCTTGAAGCACTATTTCAAGTATCCATGGGCAAGAATATAATTGGTTAAAGAAATCAACTCAAAAGTACATATTTTGTTTACTTCATGCGTTATTTATACCATGAGCCTATTTGTGCTTGTTTCATTACATCCAGATTTTGTGTGAAGCTTGTTACTAGTATTGCATGTCCATATTTCACTTAATATATGCATGTTTTCCATCATCCTTTCCTGTATTATATATTTGCTAGTGCTTTTTGAGTAGTTCATGTATTATTCTCTAACAGGCCATTGCATATATAGTAGTCGAAAAATAGGTATAACATGACTCATGAAGGTCGTTGAGATATAAAACATCTTCCATCTTAGACTTTTAAATACCTCAATTTTTTCCATTTAGAAGAGCAAATTTCGAGAAGGAAATTAAATCAGACATCTCAACGATTATATAAATCCAAAATTACCCTTCTCCTTGCGATGATCTAGCTCTAGTACAATGTTGAAGTTCCTAGATCTGTCCGCATATCCGTCTACGAAGCAACATAGAGTTTGATCAACACTTTTTAACGAAAGATATCCCTTGTAGTTACATATGACCAAATTTATATATATACCACCGCACATCCATTATTTTTCATGATGTATGACTGTTCTTTTTCAATCTGTCCTCATTACCCGCGTATGATGCGAGACACCCCAACACCAAACAACTATTGTTAAATTTTTTGCTAAAAATTAAGAAATTGCAACGCTAAGTCGTATATGTTTTCAACTTTTGAGTATGTTTCTCTATAGCTAGCGTCTATGAGTATCTATATAACAAACAAATTTGAATCAGAAATTAGAAACAAAAAATATTGAAATGAAATAATATGAAATAAAATGCGGAATATTTCAATGTACCTTCAGATCAATGTGGGAGCCAAAACCAAAAGCATAAACTGGCACATACACCCAAGGGAGGCAAAGAAGCATCAGCATTGTTGTAACCATCTGACATAAGGATGAGACCAGCTACACTGCCATTCATAAGTCTTTAGTCTTTGAGTAGTTTTAAGCCCATCTTCAGGCGCTATTTCCTACGCTACCCAGAAGCACAAGTGCATGGTTTGAAAAGCAAGAGGGGATGCTGAATTAGAGTAGGTAGAGGTGGCAATGTTGAATAAATGGAAGAGGCGGCGATGTTGAAATCGCTAGAAACCCTACAGTGAAAGAGGAAAAATGAAAAAAAATTGGCTGAAAGAGATAAACTACTAAATGAAATTTAGACGCGTACTGAAATTTTAGGTGCGTGTTGGAAGATAGCTAATTGTTTACTAAATATTGTTAAAATATAAATTATTTATTCGCCTTTTCACTAGATAGGTGTAATATTTTTTTGAAAAATATATTTACTTCTAAAGAAAAAATCTTAAGCAAATGACTTAGTAATATCAATTTTCTAATAAACTTTGGAAATTTTTGATATTGGTTAATGATGTAAATTAATGGTTAATATTGTTGTGGTCGTTAAGTTAGTCAACACTCGGTGAATGTTGTTTAGTTAACCATGTTGGTTAAGTTGGTTGAATGTTCACCTTTATTTTAAAATCTGTTTAGTGATCTTTTGGAATCATATGAACTTTAATTGGTTAAAAAACGAAAATTAAGAAGGGCCCGTTTGGTTTCATTTTGTATTTTGAGTTTTGTGTTTTCAACTTGCACTAAGAAATAACAAGAAATAAGAGAGAAGATTTATAATTCTTAGCCGTTGGGACGACCAACGGACAACGAAAGATTTTGATTGTTCTCCATGCTTTTATTATCTCTCGAAACACGAAAAATAAAATAAACTTGTTTTCTATTTTATATGTTAATTTCATTTTTCAAAATTGTTTGTTTTTCAACAATAAATACAACGGACGCGTTTTTGTATAGACGAAAACACAAAACTAAAAACGACAAGCCAAACGGGGCCTAAATTTTTAGAAAAGCTCCAAAATTTGAAAAGAAGTTTGTTAAATAAGTTTAGTATTGCTATTCTTGTAAAGAAGACAACTATGAATAAAGTTGTTATAAATTATCATTACACAATAGTCAAGAAAGGAAAGTTGTTAAAGAAATTTATTACAACTGCTAAAGAGAAAAAGTTGTTAAAATCAACTATATTACAACTTTCAGGAAAAAAAATTGTTAAATACATTTATTACAACTTTTATTGTGCGAAAGTTGTAAAAGAAAAGTTGCAATATGATCATTTTGTTGTAGTGCATAACACTTTAATTAAGCTAAAAAATTATTCTAAAAGGATAGAAAATACCAAAAATCCAAAATAAAAACATTGCTCAAACTACATCTATAGTAGTTTAAAATCATCATATAAATGCGAAGCTTATTTGAATAATGAAATTACCAATTTATCTGTATAAACATCAAAGCATAATTGAATACATACAGTTCATATTTTTTCGTTTTCTTGTTCGTATATATCTTCATCTAGATTTTCTTCTACCGTATCTTGTTTTGTTATAAATAATTCACTTTCAAAATTGTTTTAAAATGTAATTTGATATGTTTCCTTTACAAACTAAATGATCAAAACTTTTGAGTCAAAATTTTATTTATAATAAAAAAAAGTTCTATCATAATCAGTTTCAAGAGTGAACAAAATTTAGATTGTCAATTCCACAACATACATGCTATAATTAGTTTACTCCAATATACAAGTAGGATAGATTAAGGCTGATTGTTGATAATTAACTTGTATACATCCGAAAGCATTTGTTTCTTAAATACCTTTTTATGTTTAGTATATTAACCACTAAAAGCATGATATAAAAGACTAAAAGCATGATAGAAAATTTCTTGAATTACCATACATTTGATGCATGCCTTTCATGCAAACTAAAATAGATTACTAGATTGCAGCTATACCTGTTCATTTCATATTTTTATTAAGAAACGTTATGCTTTCTCCATTAAGAACAAATGAATAGTAGTAGCGACTGACGTCCAACGTATGTTATAGGATATAAAATGAATCATAGAGTGAATATTACACTTAGCACCAGTATCACAGTGTTTAGCTTTTAGCATAATACAAGAAAATTATTTACATGAATAAAGATGAAAGAGAGGAGAGATGATAGACGATGGAAAATACAAGTTGGTTTTATTACAAGCCGTCGATTGTAATTATCATCACTACAACAAAATGACCATAATACAGCTTTCCGTTTACAACCTTCACATAACGAAAGTTGTAATAAATTTATTTCATAACTGTTTTTTATAAAATTTGTAATAAGTTGATTTTTACTACCGTTTCTATTTATTAGTTATGGTAGACTTCTTTAACAACTTTTATTTTTTTACCGTTATAAAAAAGTAATTTATAACAACCTTTATTTATGGCTGTCTTACTTGTACGTTGTAAACGATGGCATAACCATTTTCGAGGAAACCATTATTTAACTACTTTCTTTAAAATTTGTTTTACTCATAGGTTGTAAATGATCTTTGAGGAAATATTTGTGAATCAGCGGAATAAGGATCTTAAAACTAAATTAACACTAAGGGGGGTGAATAATGTTTAATTGATTATATAAATATTTTTCAAATTCTTTAAGGTTCTACTTGGAATGATGTAATTAACAATCACAGAATCAAAGTACAAACAAAAGTAAATGCAGTAAAAGTAAAAAGGAAAGAACACACTAGGATTTTATACTGGTTCGAAGTTACCCTATATCCAATCCCGCACAATACCTTATACAGATTTCTTTTCAACTAGTAAATGCAAATACAATCTCGATTTCAAGGCTACGGAACACACCCTCCAGAATCCTGACCTTTGGGTAGAGTCACTTGATTTTCGGGCTACAAGCACACCAACTACATTTACGGGCTACTAAGCACACCCAATTGATTTTACAGGCTACAATCACACCTACTTGGATTTCAGGGATACTAAGCACACTACAAAGTATGATTTGATAGAGTTTACAAATTCAGATCTTCGATCTTAATTATAATTGATCCAATAACTCTTGAATAGCACTTTGATCTTGAGGGAGATGAGAGAAATCAAAGAGTAGATGACGTAGAATCAAATTAGTGTTGATTGAATTTGATTCTGGTTGAATTTCAGCAAAGTTTTGGTAAAATTTGATTTAGAAATCAAGAGAGTGAAAAGAGGAGAGAAGAATAAGAAAGTAGTTTATGAAAATTCGTTTGGAAGTCTGGTATATATAGGAATACAACAATCATGTCTATTCACGAAGAGATACAACGAAAAGACACTTCTATCCAAATTTGAATTTTGAATTTTAGGGCCACTATGTCAACATATGCTTATAGAGTATGTCTACATACTCTTCACAAATTTGAAACCGCTTTAAAAATAATATTCTGATAATCCGTTGCTTTGTAAAATAATTTGATACTTTGTAGATTCATTTAAATATAGTTTATATATATTTTAGTCAAAATATAACTTAATAAAACTTTATAAAATAATTTTGAAAGATTTAATATGAGTATTCAGTAATATATATGTAAAAATCAATATAATATAACTTCTTAAAGTATAAACAAAAAATTCAATATTTATATAAACTTAAAAACACTAAAATAATATTTTTATAAGTATAAGAGATTGAAAATAATTTCAGAAAAATATTTTGAAAAGATTATTTTAGAACCAAAATATTTGAAAAACAATTTAAAACAAAATTAGAGAAGATGAGAGAGATTAGGAAAGTGTTGTTAAGGTTTTACAATAAATTCTATGATTCTATAACTTATCCAATCTTGAAATATAGAGCTCTTCAATACTCATGAGTCTTTTTTCTAGAATTCTTGAAACTTTATGATGTAGGCCAAGCTATAATTTCCCAAGGCATAAGTCGTAGCCGACTTATCAGAGCAAGGGACATAAGTCATGACCGACTTAAGAAAGGCGAATGCATAAGTCGTGACCGACTTAAGGAAGGTGAAGGTATAAGTCGTGACCGACTTAGGGAAGATATATGTCGTCTCCGACTTATAGAAACAGGCATGAGTCGCGACCGACTTAACTGGAGAGAAGACCTAAATAATGACCGACTCAACTCGAACGAGCTACGACCTAAAACTACAGGAGGAGCAACACGAGGTGGAAAATGTGAAGGCTTAAGTCGGCAACGACTTAAGGGAAGTGTTTTGAGTAATATACGACTTAAGGAAAGTGTTAGGTCGGCACCGGGTTACGACTTATTTAAGTCGGTCGAAATTTTAAGTCGCGAAAGCCCTGATGCCGTTGGATGATCTGCCGAGTTAATCTCCATCATTGGTTCCTTTGAGTCGCCGCATGTTTTTAAGTCGTAGTAGCTGTTGCCGTTGTTTTTCTCTGCCGCTTAAATCTGGACCGTTGATGATGAAGTCACTGCTATTGATAAGTTGTGAGAAGATGTTAAGTCGGCAACGACTTAAGTAAGTCATAAGTCGGTTGTAATGCACATGTATGTTGAGTCGCGTCATGTATAAGTCGTATGTCGTCTGAATTCATAAGTCGTTCTGTTTGAAGGCAAGTGTTGTATCGGTTGTGCCTTAAGTCGTCACCGAGGTAGGCTAAGTCGTAGGTCGGAAGTTATAACTCGGAACCGACTTAATACTTGTAATTTTTGTTGTTTTTTTTTGTGTGAGTTGTAAAATGCCTATAAATAGGCCGAGTCTCTCATTTGTAAGGGTTGTTGAATATTGAATAAAATTCTCTTTTGATTGCTTTGTGCTTTCATTCCAAATTGGTAGTTGAGTGTAATCTCCTATCTCCTCTTTCGGTTAATCGAGTGCGCTCGATTCAACGATTGTAGAAGCCGATTCGCGGAATCAAGTGCGCTTGATCAACGCTTGAAGAATTGAAGATCTTTGAACCCGGTATCGTGCGCGATCAACGAGTTCGAGATAGCTAGAGTTCGGTATCTTCGGATCAATGAATTCGGGCAATTCAGCATTCATCAATCCATCGACTGCTACTTTCACCGATCTACATTGTTTTGAATTATCCGCTGCGTCAGTTTTGGTATCAGAGCTGGTTCTAGCCAATCATAGCTAGATCGAGACTTGGAGCCTAATCATTTGAAGAGTTTTAAAGTTTGAAGAGAAGCCGAGTTTGAAGTGTTGAGACACGGCCGAGAGGAAGAAGTTGTTCGCATTTGTTTGAAGATTGAAGTTCGGATTTGCATTGGAGGCCGAAACTTTGTCCATCGTGTTCATCGCGATTTGCTACAAAGTGGAAATTTTCGATCCGTTTCATTTTGGATCAAAATCCAGAAAGTGTTTGAATTTGAAGTGTTGAAGAATTTGTGAAGTTTTCGAGAATGCCGCCAAGAAGAGCTAATCGCCACCAAAACGTAGAAGCTTTGTATCGAAGAGAAGAAGCTGATGAGATGGAACAAAGAATCAATGAGAATTTTAGTGAGAAGCTTAATGAAGGAATTGGCCGGTTAGAGAAACTTATGACAGAAATGAATAAAAATCGGAGAAGGGTTTCACCAGAATCTAACCATGGGGGTAGTAGAGTCTCGCCACATTCCAATCGAGACCGAAGTGTTGAAAATGATCAAGGGCGTGGAAGAAACGTGAATGATCGTGAACGGAGGAACGTCGATAGAAGGGATGAAGGTGGAAGGCGTAATGGTAGTAGAGATGTTGGTGGTCAGAATCGACATCGTTATGCAACTGATTTTGAAGAGGAGTATGATGGTGGTAGTATTCAAGGAAGAGGTCAAGGAAGAAACTATTCTGAGTATGATCACAAATGGGAGTCGGGGATGAAGACAGAAATTCCTGAATTCAAGGGTGGTATGCAAGCGGAAGAGTTTCTAGATTGGGTAGCTAATGTTGAAGAGATTTTTGACTTTAAAGAAGTTCCAGAACATCGTAGAGTGAAGTTGGTTGGTATGAGGCTGAGGGGTAGAGCTTTGGCATGGTGGCAGCAAACCAAGCTTACACGTGAACGTATGGGAAAGTCAAAAGTTGAATCTTGGGAAAAGATGAAGAAATTGATGAAAGCAACGTTCTTACCTTACAATTATCAATCTTTGATGTATCAACGTTTGCAAAACTTGAGGCAGGGCACAAAGACAGTTAATGACTATGCTGATGAATTCTATCAACTTATTGCGAGGAATGATATTATGGAAACAGAAGAGCAGCTGACATCTAGATTCATTGGGGGATTGAGAATGCAGATTCAGGATATGGTTAATATGTTCGATCCAAGATCTGTGGCAGAAGCACATCAGAAAGCGTTGGCTTGGGAAAAACAAGGGAGACGAGGAGGAGGTGTGTTTACAAATTCCAACAATCCGATGAAGGGAGTTAGTGGGAGTTCGAATGTTTCAAAAGCTATTGCAAAACCAGTTGTGAAGGAGGCTGAGAAGACAAGGGTTGACAATAGTTTCAAATGTTACAATTGTCAGGAATTGGGTCATAAAAGCAGTGAGTGTCCAAAACCGAAGAAACGAACCATGATTGTAGAGGTTGAAGATGAGGATGTTGATGAGGATTGTTCTAGTCCAGTTGAGGAGGATGAGCAGGATATTGCGTCAGGAGATGAAGGTTGCAATCTAATGCTGAGGAGATCGTGTTTAACACCGAAGCAGGAAGAAGCTAGTTGGTTGAGGAGTAACATCTTTCAGTCAACGTGTACTATTCTGGGGAAGGTGTGTAAGTTTGTGATTGACGCAGGAAGCTGTGATAATATTATTTCAACCGAGGCTGTGACAAAGTTGAAATTGAAAACAGAGAATCATCCGAGTCCATACAAGTTAGCATGGTTGAGAAAAGGAGGAGAAGTGAAAGTGGATAGACGAGTTCGTGTTCCATTCTCTATTGGGAAGAAATACAAAGATGAAATATGGTGTGATGTAGTAGAGATGGATGTTTGTCATTTATTATTGGGAAGACCATGGCAGTATGATCGAGCAGTACAACATGATGGTCGGACCAATAGTTACAGTTTTATGTTTGAAGGCACGAAGATTATCCTAGTTCCAAAGAAGAGACCACAAGGAGAAAGTAAGTCAGAAGAAATCGAAGAGCTGAAAACTTTATTGACTTTAAAGGAGTTTGTTAAAGAAGTTGAAGAAGAGCCGGAAGTATTCTTGTTGATTGGGCGTGAGAGCAGTGAAGAGGTTGAAATTCCAGAAGAAGTTAAACCAGTTTTGAAAGAATTTGACGATGTATTTCCAGAGGAGTTACCAACGGAGTTGCCACCGTTGAGGGATATACAACATCAGATAGATCTTGTTCCAGGTGCTGTGTTGCCACACAGACCACATTATCGAATGAGCCCGAAGGAACATGAAGAGTTGCGGAGGCAAGTAGAGGAATTGCTTGAGCAGGGGCGTGTGCAGGAGAGTCTGAGTCCTTGTGCTGTACCAGCTTTATTGGTACCCAAGAAGGATGGGACGTGGAGGATGTGCACTGACAGTCGAGCATTGAATAAAATCACCGTGAGATATAGATTTCCAATGCCGAGGTTGGATGACTTGTTAGATCAAATAAGCGGAGCCACTATATTTTCAAAGATTGATTTAAAGAGCGGATATCATCAAATTCGTATCAGACCAGGAGACGAGTGGAAGACTGCTTTTAAAACCAGGGAGGGTCTATACGAGTGGTTGGTCATGCCGTTTGGCTTATCAAATGCACCAAGTACTTTCATGAGGGTGATGAATTAGATTTTTAGACCGTTCATTGGGAAATTCGTGGTGGTGTATTTCGATGATATTCTTATTTACAGTGGGAGTTCAGAGGAACATCTGAATCATCTTAGAGAAGTGCTGATGGTCCTGAGACAAGAACAATTTTATGCTGCTACGAAGAAATGCGTGTTCATGACGCACAGTGTTTTATTTCTGGGGTATGTTGTTTCAGAGAAAGGAATACAGGTTGACCAAAGTAAAGTTGAGGCGATCAGAAATTGGCCGCAGCCCAAGACGATAACGGAAGTTCGTAGTTTTCACGGGTTGGCTTCATTTTATCGAAGGTTTATTCCACACTTTAGTAGTGTGATGGCGCCTGTTACAGATTGTATGAAAGGCAAACAGTTTTCATGGTCAGAGGAAGCGGGGAGTGCTTTTGGGAAGATCAAGGAATTGCTGACGTCTGCACCAATTCTAGTGCTACCTGATTTTCAGTTGGTATTTGAACTACATACTGATGCATCCAAGGTTGGGATTGGAGGGGTGTTGAGTCAGAAGGGACGTCCAATTGCATATTTCAGTGAGAAGTTGTCAGGAGCGAAGATGAGATACAGCACATACGATGTGGAATTCTATGCTGTTGTGCAATCTATTAAACACTGGAGACACTATCTATTTCAGAAGGAGTTTGTTCTATATACTGATCATGAAGCATTAAAGCATTTGCAAGGACAAGATAAGATTTCAGCGAGACATGCATCGTGGATTGCATATCTGCAACAGTTTACTTTTGTTGTTAAACACAAGTCAGGGGTGACGAATCGAGTAGCTGATGCTTTGAGTAGGAGGAGTCATTTGTTGACTACACTAAAGGTTGAAGTGACGGGGTTTGAAATTTTGCCAGAATTATTCACTGATGATCCTTACTTTGCAAAATTTGTTGAAAAGGTCAAGGAGGGAGAGACGGATGATTTCGTGATAGTAGATGGTTTTCTGTTCAAAGGAAATCGATTGTGCATACCGGAGGGTAGTCTGAGAATGAAGATTATCAAGGAGTTACATGAAGAAGGACATGTTGGAAGAGACCGTACCTTACAGTTGATTTCACAGTCCTACTTTTGGCCATCAATGAGAAAAGAGGTGGAAAGATTTGTTGAGAGATGCCATATCTGTCAAGTTTCGAAAGGAACTGCGACCAATGCGGGTTTATATATGCCGTTACCGGTACCCACTAAACCATGGGTTGATGTGAGTATGGATTTTGTTTTGGGTTTACCTAGAACTCAAAGGGGGAATGATTCTATATTTGTTGTGGTGGACAGATTCTCGAAAATGGCACATTTTATTGCTTGTAAAAAGACGGCGGATGCTGTTCATGTTGCTCAGTTGTTTTTCAGGGAGATCTATCGACTTCATGGATTGCCAGAATCTATTGTGTCGGATAGAGATACTCGATTTCTGAGTCATTTTTGGTTGAGTTTGTGGAAAATGGTGGGAACGAAGCTGAAATTTAGTAGTGCTTATCATCCACAAACTGATGGACAGACTGAGGTGGTAAACAGATCATTGGGAAACTTGTTGAGGTGTCTTGTCCAAGATAATCTGAAGAGTTGGGATGTGAAGCTATGCCAGGCAGAGTTTGCACATAATCATGCTGTGAATCGAAGTACTGGTTTCAGTCCATTTCAGATAGTATATTCAAGTTTACCGAAGGGACCGTTGGATCTAACGGTAGTGCCTCAATCAAAGAAGACAGTTAAGAAAGCTGCTGATTTTGTTGAAGGGTTAGCAGAATGTCATCAAATCGTTCAGGAACGATTGGAGAAAGCAAATGAGAAATATAAGCGATCTGCAGATTTGAAACGACGAAATGTTGAGTTTAATGAAGGTGATTTGGTTTATGCAGTTTTAACGAAAGATCGTTTTCCAGTAGGCGCTTACAATAAATTGAAAGCACGGAAAATTGGTCCGGTGGAAGTCGTGAAACGAATTAATGAAAATGCTTATAAATTGAAGCTGCCAGATGATGTGTATACATCCGACGTATTCAATGTGAAGCATCTCGTACCATATCACGGGGATGAGCATATAGAGGGGGAGGAAAGTGCAAATTCGAGGACGAATTTCTTTCAACCTGGGGAGGATGATGTAGGCCAAGCTATAATTTCCCAAGGCATAAGTCGTAGCCGACTTATCAGAGCAAGGGACATAAGTCGTGACCGACTTAAGAAAGGCGAATGCATAAGTCGTGACCGACTTAAGGAAGGTGAAGGTATAAGTCGTGACCGACTTAGGGAAGATATATGTCGTCTCCGACTTATAGAAACAGGCATGAGTCGCGACCGACTTAACTGGAGAGAAGACCTAAATAATGACCGACTCAACTCGAACGAGCTACGACCTAAAACTACAGGAGGAGCAACACGAGGTGGAAAATGTGAAGGCTTAAGTCGGCAACGACTTAAGGGAAGTGTTTTGAGTAATATACGACTTAAGGAAAGTGTTAGGTCGGCACCGGGTTACGACTTATTTAAGTCGGTCGAAATTTTAAGTCGCGAAAGCCCTGATGCCGTTGGATGATCTGCCGAGTTAATCTCCATCATTGGTTCCTTTGAGTCGCCGCATGTTTTTAAGTCGTAGTAGCTGTTGCCGTTGTTTTTCTCTGCCGCTTAAATCTGGACCGTTGATGATGAAGTCACTGCTATTGATAAGTTGTGAGAAGATGTTAAGTCGGCAACGACTTAAGTAAGTCATAAGTCGGTTGTAATGCACATGTATGTTGAGTCGCGTCATGTATAAGTCGTATGTCGTCTGAATTCATAAGTCGTTCTGTTTGAAGGCAAGTGTTGTATCGGTTGTGCCTTAAGTCGTCACCAAGGTAGGCTAAGTCGTAGGTCGGAAGTTATAACTCGGAACCGACTTAATACTTGTAATTTTTGTTGTTTTTTTTTGTGTGAGTTGTAAAATGCCTATAAATAGGCCGAGTCTCTCATTTGTAAGGGTTGTTGAATATTGAATAAAATTCTCTTTTGATTGCTTTGTGCTTTCATTCCAAATTGGTAGTTGAGTGTAATCTCCTATCTCCTCTTTCGGTTAATCGAGTGCGCTCGATTCAACGATTGTAGAAGCCGATTCGCGGAATCAAGTGCGCTTGATCAACGCTTGAAGAATTGAAGATCTTTGAACCCGGTATCGTGCGCGATCAACGAGTTCGAGATAGCTAGAGTTCGGTATCTTCGGATCAACGAATTCGGGCAATTCAGCATTCATCAATCCATCGACTGCTACTTTCACCGATCTACATTGTTTTGAATTATCCGCTGCGTCACTTTATATCAGCATCTTGATACTGTACAGTCTTCTTAATCAATACATGTCTAATATCCTTCACTATGTACTATATATGTCTTGATAAAACATTAGTATCTATATTTTGTGTAATGTCTTATAGTTGTTATCATCAAAACAAAAACCTAAGGTACTAACAATCTTTCCCCTTTTGATAATGACAACTCTATATATAAAATATAATATAACTCCTCCTAGGTTACAAAACCCCCCTTAATCTAGGCCTAGATTTAATAAATTTCTCTCCGTTTGTCATCAACAAAAATAACCAACTATAACTATAACTCTAACACTAACTCTTGCTCTAATTCTAACTCTAACTCCCCTTAAATAAAATACTAATTAATATGTATACAAATCTATCTATATACAATCAAATCCACACAAATCAAACCAATTAAATCCAAACCAAATCAACTATTATTATTATTTCTATACAATCAAATCTATTTAAACTAGACATTTCAAGGAACTTCAAACCATCCATCAGCGCCAAAGATTGGATCCACTTTGATAGCATCCCAATATTCATCATCTTTGTTGATGGTACACTCTAAATTGGTGGTTGGTTCTTCTTTGTTTAAGGCAGAAATCATCCCCAAATTGCGTTGAAATGCCTTTCTTGCTCCTTGATTGTCTGTATTTAACTCAATTCTAAGTGCTTCTAATTTCTTAGGATAAACGTAAGAACGTTTATGAATAATTCAAGAGTTTGTTCGAGGTTTTTGGTTAGTTTTTGGATAGGAGAAGCCATTGATTTTTATTAGGGTTTAGGAATAAAAAGGAGTGAATATAGTAACTGAAAATAATGAATTTTTGGAGTGAATATATATATATATATATATATATATTGGATTAAGAAATCGTTTGAAATGAATTGGTGTTTGGTAGTTATTAATTTTTAATTTTCAAAAGATTTTGAAAACTTGTCATTATATGTCGACATACATGCTTAGCATATGTCTACATATGCATTGTAATTTTCAAAACCACTTTATTTAGTTTCCTATTGTATTTGGGCTTATACAATTATATTTGTATGACTTTCCAGTGATAGTTGACAATGTACAAAAGTAAGTAATAATATTTTCATGGATAGTAAGGATAAGTACAATAAATAAAAGAAAGATACATGAGATTTAACATAAACTAAAATTAGAAAATCCAAATACAAAGATAGTTTAACAAACTACTAAAAAGATACGAATGAAGATGAAGAAGAACCACCAAGCTTGTCGATGATCTTTCCAAAGAATTTATCCATTTTGTTGGAAATTGAGGTAAATCTCTTTGAAAATGATTTCTTAAGCTTCATTTAGTTATGGATGACCTTCTCTTGATTTTTGAGAAGATCATTGTTGGATGGATTAGATGACATATTGATACTTTCCAAAGAAATATCATCCTCCTTTTCTTGTTCATCCTCCTGAACTTCCATTTCCTCTCCTTTCTCTTCCTCTTCCTCCACTTCCCTTATTTCTTGTTCCACTTCACAACCTTTGTTCCATTTCCGCAAGCGTTTCAATGAGGCTCGAAAATGGTGAAATATGCATATTTTCGAGGAATTGTTTCCTCTCCTTTATGGTTAACACCGAAACAATTGAAAACATGAGTAAGATACATACCATGAAATAGTGTGTTTTCATGTTTAGAAATATTTTTAGGAAAAGTTCTTCCACTACAACAAAACTTGTTTTTAGATGCATTTATTAGTAGCGTTTAAAACTAAATGCAACTATTGCTCATTTTAAAAAACTAAAAGTAAATAAAGGAACGCTGCTACTTTGTCCCGCTAACAATTGCTAAAATTTTGGTGATTTTTTTCATTCGCGCACTCATATTTGTTTTTCCTTCTCTTCCTTCCGCGCAGTATGAAATCGCTAAAATAAATCTCCTCATTTTCGTTTCGCTTTAGCTCGTGCCATTCCATATCAACTTGCCTCAGAACCCTTACTTTCAACCAACGATTCCAGTCCCCACTACCGCTTCTAACCTCTAGCTCAAATGAAGGTAATCCAAAAATAAACTTTGCCTTGAGTTTGATACTTTGAGATTTCGTTATGGCGTTTGAGGGTTGTTGGTTGAATTCATTACGTGAATTGAATTCAGCTCATTTCAAGTTAAAAATTAGGTATTTTTGAGGGGAGGGGTGTTTGAGAAGTCTGATAATTTTGAGGGGAGGAGTGGTTCGAGAAGTCTAGGGTCGAATTTGGATTGTCAAAGAGCTCAACTTGGGTTTGATGAGGCATAAGAATGGAGGAGGGGAGTGTGTTGGGAATTTGGTTATGTGATGTCTTCATTTATCTTTTTGGCACTCAGGTATGTGATAGGAAGAGCAGCTTAAAAAATTAGTACCTTTATTATTATAGAAAATCATATTTTGCTTGAAATGATTTCATTTGTAATGTGGAAAGTTTGGTTTATCGTTTGAAATTTAAGTGTTCACATGTTGTAGGTCAAGCATTCAGTTTCTGGACATGTCAAAATTTTCCGATCATATTTTATTTCTACGTGTTTATTTGCCCAGGACCCATATGTGATTATGAACATTGTTTTACATTCCAATCTTATTTTATTTTGCCTTGGTATCAATAAATTATGTACCTGTTAAGAACAATATTGGCTACATTGTTATATAGTTTATATCCATAGAAATTTGTGTATCTTATAGGGTTCTTGATTCTATATGTTCAAAGATCTGGAAGAGGTGGAGGTGGAGCTTTCAATGGTCATATGAATTTTTTGTAATATGGCATCAAAACTCATCAGGCAATGTTGATAATTCGGTAATGTGATCTTTGACTCTGTACTTTTTAATTTTTTAATGAAAGTTGCATTAGTAAACTGTGTACTGCAGTCATTTTCTTATTACGGTTGTTTATTTCTCTTAATTTTTGCTCAAAGATGTACACTATTTTGAGTTGGAATGCTCTTTATGAACATATAGGTAAGAGTTGCTGCATAGGAATAGAAGTTTTCCATAATCTTTCTTGCCTACTTCATATTACATTTTATGTGATAGTTGCCTTTTTACATGTTATGATGTATGTATTTAGGTAATTAAGATAAATTGTTCCATTAGTGATATGAAGTTGATTCGAGTAGTTTCTGACCTCAACGCTGTAGTAATTATGTTGGGATATCATATCTGCTTCCAAGATAATTGATGTTTGGCAAGCACTAGGAATTATGTTTTCATCCTTTCTTCTCTTTTGTATAATACTTAAAAACCCTTAAACCTTGTACATATAAAGTTTGACCTCCTGAATTTGATGAAAAAAATAAAGCTTTCTTAACTTTTATGGAAATATAAAGCACTGCTGCTTTTTAGTTTACATTGTATACAATGGGTTACATTGTTTTCCATACAACAAACCTCTTATCCTTCGTTCATTACACTTTTAAAGTACAACTTACACAAATATACTAAATTGTAATAATCTCTAGATGGACTCTAGGCGACAAGTATAAATTATAGATTAATCATCTAGGTGGGGATTGATCGAATATTAATCTGGACTAGCGTTTTGATAAACTAATGTATTTTTGATAGAAGTTTAGTTTTTTATTCACAGGAAAATATTTCAAAAAACAAACTTGAGTTGGATTCTTCAGCTTAATAAATAACATAATGTTCTGATTTTGAGATACTATATAATTCATATCAAATCAGCACAAACATATTGAGTTTTCTTTACTCATCCTCCAATTGAATCTCTTTGTTCCCTGTAAAATTAAATAATTCATTATATAATCAAGTTTATGATTGTGATATGAATGGATGGTAAACCTGAGACAATTAGATATGCAATCTCTATAAACATGGCTTCTCCAAAGCTGCATAGAAATAGTATTCATCGTGTTTGTTGTTGAAGTTGAATATATACCATAGAACATTTAAAAAATCAGTGAAAGGTAAAATAATATATGTTATGTAAGTATGTGTGTGTATTATTCATGCTATAATATCTTGTTCTTAAAAAGATAAAAGTACAACCAAAACAAGACGAACTATATTTGTGAAGGTAGCATTTGATACTCTATAAGAGGAATTTATTTCCTGTATGCTTTCAATAAGGTGGTACTTAAAATGTTTTGCCATATATCGGTAAAGAAAAGCATGTTGTTATCTTTGTAAGTTCAAAATTAGTTTGTATTGGAGTGCCTTTGTACTAACCATTTTCAGTCTTGCTACTATTTTCTTAGAATGCTTTTAAAATGTTTGCATTTCATCATAGGACAAAACCGGGTCATAGGAGCTAAATTGCATCATAATGGTTTAGTTTCTTTACCCAAAGGACTTATATATTTGAATTTTACGATATAAATATTTAATGTCCACTTTTCTATTATCATTACATAATCTTAAGTAACCATTGTTGACCCTTTTTCCCTGCCGATTTTCACATAATTTCTTCTGTTATAATACATCGACCTAAGCAATTCCTCACTTTCAGTAATTTATATCGATAAGTGTACTCTGTTATCGTCAATTTGGATTGATTTTTTTATCTATCCATTTTAGGATGAATGCAATTTTCTTTTGATTTTAAATTCAAGTTAATATCAACTATCTCCCTATAAGCGATAGCATGTTGTACCATGATGTCTCTAGGTCGTATTCTATTTCTGATCCATATTTTAGCTAAAGTATTAGATTGTGATATTTTGCCTTGATAATCACGCGTTGAAATAGTGGTTTTCGTACCGACTTCACTAATATTGAAATCAGTCAGGGATATATGTTTTATATAATCGACAGTTAAGGTAATATGCATCACTAATATTTATCCTTTTCCATCTATGCAGTTTTTTTCCTGCTCACAATTTTCATTGCATACAACAGCTGATGCAAGATTTATACTTCTAGTTTACATTTTTGGGAAGGAGGGTGGATGTCCATCCGGTTGCGGGTGATGTCGGATGATTGGAGTACTTTTCTTCTGCTTGTATTTGGCTTTAGGGTGCTTTAGGGTGGAGCTTTTTTCTTTGAAGGAGAGTTGTGTTATTATGGTATGTACCACCTTGCAATTTGAAAATGGGTGTTTTTTCTTTTACCTTTTTTAGATACTAATTACCATATCTTATGTTCTCAACATTAGTTCTCACGTTTGAACAGTGGTGGTTAAATGAAAGGATGTTTCATACATGCTGCATCACTGAAATTTTGAAATAGTGTACTTGGGAAAAGTTTAATTGAGAAGTGAAGAAAACAAAATATGTTATTTCTTTGGTAAATATAATTAAAATAAAAAATTATCCATTAGTTTAAGAGATGCCATTGAACCAAGCTTTGCAAAAAAATACCATTCTCAGAAATACAAATGAGACATTTTCTGCTATTTAGGCTCATTGGATACAAATGAGACATTATATGGAGGAAAAAACTTTATAAATCATAGGTTAAAACTCTAGAGTATATCGGTCTAGCACCGGCAGGAAGTGACAGAGTGTCTTCGTTCCTCAAGAAAACAGCTGAAGGGCCCGTTGAAGGTGGAAGATAAGCTAATAATCTGCTACACGATCATTTTTGTATATTTCAATTATCAAAGTTTTAAGCACTAGCTGCATATGAAATATGCAGGAAGGAAATATTTATGCCATTATACTTCTTCCTGGTACGAAAGCCTCTCTCACCATAGTAGTTGTAGAATCCATAGAAGATTCTTTTCTAGTCGAAGTTTGTGAATCAGTGTTTTTTCACCTATTATTCATTCATGTTATTAAAATTTAATTTGGTGCTGGTTTTAGAGATATGAGGAATTGGGTTAACTCTGACTTAGTCCGGCAAATTCTTTAGTTTTCTGAAACTGTTCAACTTATTATATATATATATATATAATACTGTACTGTAGAAAACATGATGTTTTTTGTACTATAGAAAGCATGATGTACACCCATTTTCAAATTGCAAGGTGGTATATACCATATTCTTCAGTTTCAACTTTTGTGTATTTATGTTGTCCACCATATTTTCTTATGAAGATAAATTATGTGTATATAGTATTGAATCCTTCTTATATATTTCTTCTTTAGGAGTACTCAGTTTCTTGAAATCGAACTAAAGGTTCGAAGAAGCAAATTTGGCCGATACAATGTTTTAACTACGCAAACTATTCTAGTTACTACCAACATGGTATATATCATTTTAACATTTGATATAGTACAACGTTTGTAAATTTCGATATGTAAATCTATGTTAAATTTTGGTGATACAAAATCACAAATAGAAGGAAACAAATATGCAAAAGGGAAAGTAATCACGTTTGTTCATTATGAAAATGCATTAATAATTGGATTGCATTTGAATGAGATGGCAAGGAAATTTATGCATGCGCACGTTATGGAATAATATATATGCAAAAGATATGCATATTATTTCTTTCTTCGTAATCGCATTGCTTTGGGATTATTTTCTTCCATCTTTGGAACGAGTGAATTACTTGCTATGTTTGCGTGATTTGTTCCCGTTGTAATTTGCCTCCATTATCTTCTTACCATATTTTGGTAATTTGATTGATGACTTACATGAATTTATATTGGCTATATATTGAGGGTAGACTTCATTGTAAACCCATCCTCGCATTCAGCCAGCGATCTCCAGATAGAGTGTCTCTTCTTGTTATCCCTAATTTGGGGCTTGGTATGTAAACTCTTATTTTGTAATCTCTTGTAATTCTCTCAAGTGTAATAAAATCTCTCTTCTTTGGACTGGACGTACACTATCTAGATGATAGTGGAACCAGTATAAATTTTGTTCGTATCTTTTCTTCTTTATAGTTATTTACTATTTATTTAGAGTAATAGAATAACTGTTGCTGGATTAAGTGATGTTCAAATTGGAAAATCTAGATCCTGTTTATTGTCTTTCCGCATTTGTGCAATTTCTGCATAACAATCTAATCATAACTTGTATATTTCATTATTTAAAGCTCATCATGAGTTCTTCAATGGCTTTGGTATGACCGATGATGTAGTTGCCCAAATAGGAGAGGCGCTTGCACTAGCTACTATGTCCTTGAATTTTTTTTAATTCTTTAAAGGTATGAAACACCTTCAAGTTCGTCTTCTTCTTTCTCTTCCTCTTTAATGACTTCATCGGGTGATTGAACTGTACATTGATTTGTCAATACTTTCCCACTGAACTGTATATTGACTAAAATGTATCATGTGTGCTTCTCATTTTGGATAGAATGATTTTGTACCAAGGTGCGTGAATTTACATTCACTGTGATGCATTAACCAAGGTGCAAGTGCATAGTCATACCATAACTTTAATTAACTTCCCGCAAAATCCTTTCTAATTTTAGTTATGTTATCTTCACTCTATAATTAATCAAGGTGCAAGTAGCAGTTTAAGGCAGTGTTTCATAACTACGTGCCGCCTTAATTATAATTGAAGTAATAAAAAGAATTTAATAAACTCTACATAGCCTGTTCTACCATTAATATGATGAAATTATTTGAAGGCGGGTTAACTTTCTTTTGGCGACCGCTTTTCCCCATTATTTCACTCGACTTCTTCTCCATTTGTTCTCCATCCAAACAACAAGAAAAACCCTAAAGGATTCTTCCTCATGCATTCACACTCGCTTCTTCACATCTTTCAGCCTCCATATGAAAATCTACTTTTGATTCATCTTCATTAGGTAACAATTTCCTTTCTTTGTGCCATTTCAGTCTCACACTTCGTATGTAAGGATTCTTCTACAAAATTCCTAATTTTTCATCTTGAATACATTTTTGTTATTGTTTAACTATTAGTTTATAGTTGGTTGAATTTGAATATGTTGCTCACGCTTAGTTTAATGGCGTTTGATTTATTTGCAGCCTAGAAACATAATTAAGCATGGATGAAGAAGAATGAATCAGAACTAATGGATGTACTCTATGGTCACTGATTTTGGCCCTGTCATATTTTTTCTTCAAAACAATTAATTCGAATTTGTGTGGCAAACTCAATTCGAAAGAATCCATATTTCTTAATATTTTCAGCCAAAAGTATGTTCAGTTTATTTATCTATTATTATATTGTTGAGGAGGATGAGAGTTGACACATTCTGCTCATTTATTATACTTGTGTCAAATGTCAATTTTCACTTGGTTTTAAAAATATAGTCGTAGAAACATTATTGTTCAAAATTATTGGTAATATATTATGCAAGCTTAGTACAATTTATACATGTTAACTTCATCAGTTAATTAGACAAATTACTATTTGTGATATGTTTGGACCATTGTATCTAACTTAATAACATTTGCGCCACTTATAATCACTCCCTTATGTATAATATTGCCATTTTATTAAGATATGGCAGCAACATTCAACAGTTTAGAGTGATACATTTTATTAATTTATGATTGTAATACATGCAGCCATACAAAACATAACAAAGAGGTTGGTAGAATTTTTGCATTCTACAAGGTAATATTTATTTTTGATGATTAACAAATGTTAAATGTCCCATATTTTTTCCTTTAGTTGTGACTGAATCTAAGTAAAGTTTAATTTACTAAAAATAAACATGTTTGGACCAATATCTTAGCAAAATAACTTGTTCAACCATGTCATTCCACTTATTGGTAATGAAGTATTGGGAGGCGATTATTGTGTTGTATATATTATTAACTTGTTGAAATAATTTTATTACTAGTAAGCCTGAAATATATTGTAATTTGTTTAAATGAAACTTGAAGTAGGAACAATGAGTTTGTTTACAAGTGGTTTTGAGTAACTGATCCTTGTTAATACTTTCTGAATTCTCTGATACTTCTTCATAGTCAGCATCTATTTTGCAGTTGTTGGTATATTTTTGATATTTACTTTTCTGTCTTGCAGTTGGCAAAGGGAACCTCTACCTTGATCACATTCGGAAGCGGATTGATAATTGCACTGGTCTCTCAGGATTCCTTGTATTCAATGCAATTGGTGGTGGTACAGGTTACCATTGCAAAGGTATAATTGAATGCCCTCGTACATTATAGTTCAATTCAGTATTTGTTTAATGAGATTTGGTGTCTACGTAGTTCTATACAAAATCCAATTCGAACTATAAAACTCTCCTTTAAAAGTTATTATTAAAGCTAAAATATTATATGGTACAACAACAATGTAGAAAATGAATATAAATGTATTTTTAATGTTTATTAATGCTAATTTAGTTTATTCTCGTTTTGATTTGATTTACAAACGGACTACTTGCAACTAATTTATTAGTAAAAATTCCATTTTATGTCATTATCATATTATTTCAAAATTCAGTATTTTCTTCTTATAACTACAAATTTTGGAGCACCTTAATGTTTTAGTGGTGCAACAATACCAATAAATATTTTGACAACTTATATGCTTTCTTTTATCTTCTTTGTCAATTAAATCTGTAAAATTTCTTATGGCTAATTCAAACTCATAACTGTATTAAAAAATAGTGCATATTCATATAAGAGAGCTCAACGACACTTTTTATTGAATTAGTTTAAAAAACTTTGTTACTACTACTATAATTTATGGATACCTCAAAAAAAGTTTCATTCTAAAAGAATTATAAACCATAGTTTTGAGAACCGGCATTTATTGCCACCATAAGCAAGATTCTGCTATCTTGTAGGTATGTTTTTCTTCTTCTTTTTCTTAAAGCATTTTGACTATTGAGTTGTATTCTTTTTTAATATAATTCTTGGATAACTTTTGTTGTTTCAAGCTCCTTCATGTTTTGTTTTGAGTAGATAATTAGAATTTATAATCTAATTATAATGGATAAATTAACAGGCATAAATTAGGATTTAAATCAAATTCGGACAACAAAGGGCAAATATTAAATTATCGTCCATATGTCCTAAGTTGTAACGACCTGGTATTAAGAACCATTTGCATCTGCACATGCCGGACTTGAATTGTTCAAAACATCAGATTGTTATTTTATATTTAGCAAAACTCAGCATATACAGTAAATAAATCAATCACAGAATCGCAGACACGTAGTAATATAACAAAAAGTAGCAGAATAGATAAATAGTAGTTCATGAAGCTCCTATATAAACAACAGAGTTTGAAATAAAATACAACAAAATATCAAATATAATGAAGTCTCGAATACAAACTGTTAACGCTAAAAAGTGAACGCTAACACCCGGTGTGTGTGTAGTAGAATTGTGAAAGCACCACCCGTGTGACGGGAACAAGAAGTAAGCAGTAAAATATCGAAAAATGCGGTAAAAGACAGTAGTTTATAGTGGTTCGGCTTGAGATCGAGCCTACGTCCACTTTGAATTTCTTTATTACTGAATCTGGTTACAAGACGATACAATACTCTTATGAAAACAATACAGTTTGATCACAAAGACAATCTGGACTACTAGCTCAAACTTCGATGATGAAACTTGATGAATCCGTGTTGGATGTAAGAGATTCCTCTCGAAGCTTGTTGTAGTGTCTCAAATGTCTGAAGATCTTCAATTGTTGAATGAGTTGAGAGTTCGGCAGAGTAGCGATGCTTCAAGAAATGATCGGCCAAAAGTCCCCTTCATGTTGAAAGTGGTGGTCTATTTATAGGAGTCGAATTCTGAACAGAAGTTTCATCACCAAGTGATAGGTCGGCTACGACCCAAGGTAGGTCGTAGAACGTAAGTTGGCGACGACATAAGGAGTCTGGCTTACATTGGTTGCAGCTGATTCTTCTCAACGAGTTAGTAAGTCGTGCGCGACTTAGTATAAGTTGTAAGTCGGCAACGACCTAAAAGATGCAGCACTGCCTTCGTTTCCTTAAGTCGGTGAGCTTTTAGGTCGGTACAAAGTTAACCCGTTACTCCTTAGGTCGTTGAGCTGTTATCTTCTTAAGTCGGTAGCCTCTTAGGTCGTCCAGACCTTTAAGTCAGTATGCTCCCTTCAGCAGTTAGGTCGGTTAATATTGGGTCGGTATACCTTTTAGGTCGGCAACTCTTAAGTCGTTAGGTCGTCCAGAAGTCTTTAGGTCGCTAACCTTTATAAGCTGTTAGGTCGTGCTACTTCATAGGTCGTAGATCGCTAAGCTCTTTAGGTCGGAACTTCCTTAACTCGGTAGGTCGTAAGTTCCCATAGGTCGTTAGGCTCTTAAGTCGGCAGCTCTTTTAGGTCGGCAACTCTTAAGTCGTAACCCATTAAGTCGGTCATGTAGCTTAAGTCGTTTATTTTCCAACTCGTTAGGTCGCGAATCGAAAGAGGGTTAACATTTGCCCCTCGAAGTATGCGCCTAAGTCGTAGGTCGTATGCTTCGATCTCCTTAACTTACTCTCTGATGAGCTTCTTAGGTCGCGGACGACTTAAGATAAGTCGTTGGCTGTTTGTGGCGATTCACATTTCACTGCCTTAGTGTATAAATAGCTTAAGTCGTCCCTTCTTTTCCTTCACCTGCTCTTATCATTCCATTCCGCCATTAACAAGCATTCAAAATCTTCGAAGACGAAATCAATTACTCGATCACCAGTTATCCTTATCGTTATATCGCATAAGTGAATTCATTTTTCTCATCAATCCTCGACTGTCATTGAATTATGAATCCCACTTTTCTTATGCCATGCTCCACTGCAACTCTCGTTTCGATCGACTGCTGATGGATTCGAGATGATTTGTCCTGACTTTGGATAACGAAACGATGGACTACGGCACTCCAGTTTGATTGATTCGTGGTTTGCGATGGAAAGGCATTGCATCAGATTGGTGGTAATTCAATGGCATGGGAAGATGAAGATTTCGTTGATGGAGAGGCTAACGGGTTAATGGGTTAACAGGTTAGGAGTTGGGCAATTCTGATGTATTGAAAAAGACGGTCGACTTAACGCCTTAGAAATCACGACTTAACTTTCGACGACCTAAGTGTTGAACTGTGTATGACCTAAAGTAGATTGTAAGTCGGCAACGACCTAGGACTTTGCGGCTTTTCTTCATTCTGACTTGAGACCTTTCTTTGCAGTGCGACTTAAGGAACAAATGACTTAATTTAAATCGTAGCCTGCCCCCTTTAAGTCGTGGATCACTTAACTTGCATATTGCGTCCTGAGGAATTTCCGACCTAGGACTTTGAATAATTTAACCGACCTAATCTCAGTAGCAGGTTCCAGGTCGCGGCCGAGTTAGAACTTGACATATTTTTCACTGTCCTGAACTTTAAGACTTGAATTGCCTGAACTTCTTTGCAGATTATTCCTAATGCTATCAACCTGTTAAAAACAATATTCGCAAAAAACTGGGACGAATATACTGTCATTGACTGCCCACATCGAACGACAGATTAGTCGATAAAGAAAAAATCAAATTAAATGAACTGTATGAATGAAATGCTATACAATAACCAATTCAAGTGAAGTATTAAAGCAAAATCGTAATAGTCAACTGAAACTGATTTGTTTGCATTAACACTGCACTTGAGCATTAACAAGTTCTGAAATCTTGTAATTGACTGATTGTTAGCTAGTTTAATTCCAGTTATGTTTGCTTTTTTTTTATTTTCATTAGTTTTGCACAACACTTCACACTTTTTAGGAAACGTGCACCTTCACATTTGAACATCCAGTTGATTGTGTAGAATGTCTTCTCAACAAGAAGAAATAGAGCAAGTTGAAGAGACTTTTCCAGTTGCTGTTCCGTTGAATGATCCTCCAGAAAGGGTCTCGACCACTTTGAACTACAGAACCTTTAACCAGTTGTGTACTCAATTCGGAATTGCTGAAGCAGACGCACAACTACCCGGGAAGCCTGATAATGCTGATAGACCTCCTCGTGGTTTTGTTGCGGTAAATCGACAAATGTGCCAGAATGGAGCTATCCCTCCTTTTAATGACTTCTTGCGAACACTTCTTCTACGATTAACCATCTCCCCTTTCCAGCTGCATCGCAATGGATATGCTATCTTAACGGGGTTATGCATGCTCTTTAGGAGGACACTTGATCGTCTTCCAAGCTTCGACGAAATTTGTTATTTGTGCACTTTCGCTAAAAACAAAGACCATCCTTCCATCACAGTTGTGAGAAGTGCTAGAAACCGTAAGTTGATCATCGGTCTCCCTGACAGTGTTCACAGTTTTCTAAGCCAGTTTTTCTACGTTCGTTGTCCTCCAGGATTTTACACTATCTGGAGAGTAGGAAGTAAGATCGCTTGTCTCTGTTTCTTATGTTTTTTCGAACTTGCCGAAGTCCGAGTTGTCAAGTGTTAACTTTGCCCTTTTCTTTTCAGCACTTCCTCCTCCTTCTAGAGATCCCGGTCACAAAGCGACTTTTGAGAGGCTTATGGCGGTGCCAGTTGAAGAGAGGAGTATCCAATTCCTGTTGACAGACGAATTTTTGCATCAATTCAGGCTTTTACACTCTTCCCGCTTTACTCAGCCTCGTGAAGTTTCAAATTTTCCAGCACAGACATCAGATGCCCCAACTTCAACGGAAGAGATGGCTCTAAAGGAGCCAACTGCAGACACTGCATTAGTAAAGTGTTCTACTCCTATCGATGTTGCGGGGTCGTCCAACATGTCAATGCTTTCCCCAGTTATCGAAGAGGAGGAAAATCCTCACATTTCTGAGAAGATGGCCGACATGGAAGTCGAAAAAGAGAGTTCTGCTGGGCATCACGGCGATGATGTTTTTGATAATTTGAGTGATATAATGATAACTTCTCAGGAGCTTTTTAAAGATAATATCTCAAAAGCGATCTCTCCCGTTATTGAAGCGACTTCCTCTTTGAAACAAGCTTTGACACCTTCTACACCAGTCATCTCCGTTTCCACATTAAAGCGTGGTTTGTAGTTTGACGCACGTAGTTTGCACGCCGCACACACTTAGGATTTTTCAGCGCTTATACGCACTTATCCTCTTTTTCTGGAAATTTCTAAACTTCATTTCTTTTCCATTTTCAGATTCTCCGATGGGGCGCACTGGTTCATATTATGACAAATTTCAGCGCTATGGAGGCCGTGGAGCTTATGATTTTAGGCAATATCTCGATGCCCCGAGGGAAACAGATGAAGAAAGAGCTATTAGGAAAGCTCGAGAGAGGCGGGACTATGAAGAGCGCCGCAAAAGAGAAGATGAACAGCACTATGGGAGTAGGGATGAGCGGTACGACTCTTCCCGCAGAAGCGACGATTCTCAAAAAAGGAAATCTTACGACGACAAGGGGAAGAGTCACATTGCTGATGGTTCTAGCAAGCAGACCAAACTTAGCGAAAAGGACACGTATGCAATTTCGGAAAAGATCGATGCTCCCATCTCTCCTAATATTCCATCCGGCTCTCCTGCTTTAAAGAAATCTGACATCCAGGCGATCATCAGCAGATCTCAGTATCAGGTTAAAGATGCTCCTCCTATTCTTCAAAGCCGATTTCCGAATTGGTGCTTAAAAGGGGCGCGTTTTGACCTTGATTTGGTTCCGATTGATAAATCGGATATGCTGCGTAGCCTAGATGCCGTCAAACTTAACATTGAAAGGGTGTCCGGATGGCAAAAGCTTGTCGATGAGCTGCAAAGAATCAACCGTGCAAATCTTGAGGCCATGCTAACCATGGAGAATGATAAATCCGAGTTGGATAAAATTTGCAAACAACATAATACCGAGATGACGAGCATTGCTGATGATAATGCGAGACTTGAGTCCGAGGTTAAAAAACTCAAGGAAGATCTCGCCTCTTCTTCTGCTTTGCAATCTCAGAAAGAAGAAGTGTTTCAGAAACAAGTGCGGGATGCGCACGCTGCTCAAAGAGATGCTGAGATGAAATTTGCGGCTGAGCAGTTCGTTGTTGAAGAATACCGCAAAAATAACACTCAGTTGTGGGAAACAGTTAACTCCCAGAGCGTGGAGATCGAATTGCTAAAGTCTCGACTTGCTAAAGCTGAGAAAGAGCGTGATGAGGCTGTTGCTGGTCGAGTTGCAGCCGTTGCCGAAAAAGAAGCGGCCGAGCAGTCGCACGAGGCAACAAAAGCTAACGTCAGCTCTACCTTATTCGACTTTTATTTACACAGCATTCTGGGTCATGGAAGTCTCTCTTTTCTGGGCCCTGAATATGAGATTACTCTGGCTGAGGTGTGGGAAGCCGCAGTTGATATGTTGGGCGGTGCTGGCTATGATGAAGCAGGACTTGAGGCGCGTTACCTTGACGATGAAGCTCGTGCCGCTCTTGCTAGAGGAAAAGAGCAATTTGCCAGGGCGCGGGCTGAGTCTACAGGAGATAAACACCCGAAAGAGGAAGCTCCTTCAACTGCCCCTATTTATACTTCAACTTTAGCTGACGTCAATATTATAGATTCCAGTGCCCATTCTTTGCTTCCTGCTAAAGTAGACACTGAAATTGTGACTACTCCTACTGAGGACGAAGCCCTGGAAGATATTGAGGCCGAGAAATTCGAGATTAATTTTACAAAACCGACTTCTTCAGGTAACTTTGGCGTCGACCCGGATCCAGTGACTCACTTATTCGATTTAACCGAGTTTGATGAACTAATAACTTCTCTTTTCTCGGAGAATACCGATTTTAACTTCTTTTCTTCTGCAGCGGAAATTCCGAAAACTATACCAACTTCTCCTTCTCCAGCTGCTGTTCCTCCTCCTTCCCAAGTTACTCCCCTTTCTGTTTCTCTACCAGGATCACAAGAAGAGAAAATAGAAGCTCTCAAAGACTTGGATGATCCGGTTGTTTCGCAGGAGCAAAAGATTGGAGGACTTGAAGAAGGCGAAAAGACCCCGGAGCAAACTCATGATGATGATATAAAACTTTCTGAGTTTCTTAGTCCGGGAAGCGAGTCTTCTTCCAAGAGGAAAGGGAAGCGCGCGATGAAGAAGAAGAAGAAGAAGAGCGCTTCGGCTGATGATGAGAAGAACATTGAAGAAGATCCGGCTGCCCCTCCTTCTCCTCCTTCCCCAACTCATTCACAACGGCTTTCAAAACTGATTATCAGGCCGGGAAAGAGTTCCAAGGGTGGTCGGAAGAAGGAATGACAAGCTAGACCTTATGCTTCTTGTTTTTTTGATGTATTGACCGGAGATTGTGCGGGTACCGGTCCCTGCTTTTGCTTTTTTTTTGAGATATCTGCACATGTAAAGAATTTTCATAGTATTGAATAAAATAGTTCCTTCACTTGTACAAGTTCTTATGTATGCGTGAGTATATTTATTTCTCATTTTTAGTGTAGAGTAAACGATTCTTTTCACTTGTACAAACTTTTTTGTCTGTGTTTGAGAATGCATTTATTCCACATCTATTTTTCGTGATATTGCAATGAACTTGTGGTATGTTGCTTGCGTGTTACTTTTATTAATATAACTGAATTGTATAGTGTTGCCCCTATACCACAAGTGCATTGCAACATTTCTAGCTTTTACGAGACTGATACTCTTATTTAAGAGAATAACTATTCCACTTTTAAGGGAAGAATCATTCTGCTTTTAATAGATTATATCTCGTTTTTGGAGAAATTTTTACTTTCTCTTTCTTCCTTGAAGAACACTTCAACTTTCAAAGATGATCACTTTTATTTGTTAAAAAGTGGATTTTCCTATGCAGTGAAATGAGTTTTTGAAGAAGGTTTTGATATTGTGCCCTAGTAAAGGGCTTATTTTTGGTACTTTGAGCACGGTGAAGTTTGCCTCTGAAGAGGTCTCTTTGTAGCATTTCAACTTTTAGGAAGAGCTTTTTTGAGATGAATAAGTTAACCTTCCTTTGAGAGTTGAAATGTGCTTCCGGAGAAGGCTTTTTTGTTTGAGTATTCTATTTTGGGACATGCCTCCGGAGAGGGCTCCTCTTAAAGAGTTGTGCCTCCAAAGAGGGCTTGTGCCTCCGAAGAGGGCTTGTGGTGCCTCGGGAGAGGGCTTTCGCCTCCGTAGGGGGCGTGTGCCTCCGAAGAGGGCTTGTGGTGCCTCGGGAGAGGGCTTTTGCCTCCGAAGAGGGCATGTGCCTCCGAAGAGGGCTTGTGCCTCCGAAGAGGGCTTGTCGATTGCCTGGAAGTTACTTTCTCATGGTTGGATGGATCCACGGGGCGGACGCAAGTTGTTTGATTGGATGTTCGTTTGCACAAACGATTGCAATCAATTAACAAGGGCCCTGTTCCTTCAGCTTGGGAAGGTGCCCCTCCGGTGGTTCCACCAATATTTTTTGATTGAGAGAAGCACTTTCATTTTTTGGCGTGCCTCGTTAGAGGGCTTTGTTGACCTTTGGGAAGGAGCATTGGTTGGTTGGTGTGCCAGGAAGGTTGCGTCTCAGGGGCGAGTAGATCCACGGGACGGACGCAAGCTGCCTGATCGGATGCATCACGATCAGTTAGCAAGGGCCCTGTTCCTTCTGCTTGGGAAGGTGTCCCTTCGGTGGTTCTACCGGCCCTTTTATTGAGAGGCATACTCCCTTTTGGCTGCTTCTGTGTTTGCTTGGCCATGTTCTCTTATCATCTGCTCATTAGCGATCTTTTATTATCATTTTCAAGCGCATCTTCTTTCCTTTTGCAAGTAAATTGCCTTATCCGAAGAAGTGGACTTCACTGTTGAATAACTTCACAGGACAAACGCGAGTTACCTAGTTGGAGGTCTTGTTCATATTGATAATCACAACCAGTTAACGAAGGCTTGCCACAGTGGAGTCGCCAACTTTTTATGTGAAGTTCTTCTTGCATAGGATTTGAATTTGGAATTTTTGTCGCTTGGTATTTGCTTAGTAGGTGATTTATAGAGGTCACTTGGCTTTATGATGAGCAAGCCTTGTTTTAATGTCCTGCAATTTTGAATCGACATTTTAGCAATATATTTAAAGTATTTACATATCGAAATGAAACAGGCATTATGAAATAGTAAAGAACACAAGATTTATAGTGGTTCGGCCGAGAATCGGGCCTACATCCACTTTATAGCTTTTATTCACTTGCACTGATTTACAATGTCTTTCAATACAACTGATACATTCATCACTATTTTACAATTTTGAGCAAAGCTTTTTCAAGTAAAATAAGGACGTAAGTGGTTGCTGTTCCAGGCTCTTGGAATTGGATCTCCTTCGACAATGACGAGTTTGAAAGTGCCATCAAGAAGTTTATTGTCTATGACATATGGCCCTTCCTAGTTTGGCCCAAACACCCCAGTTGCTATCATGATCCTTTTCAAGACTAAATCTCCGATCTCAAAGCTGTGTTGGCGAACTTTAGAGTTGAAGTGCCTGGCTATCCTTTGCTGATAAGCTGAAACTCTGAGCCTAGCTTCTTCTCTTTTTTCATCAAGAAAATCAAGTGCTTCAAGTTGCAGCTTTTCGTTTTCAGCTTCATTGAAATGAATTCTCCTGTGTGAAGGAACTTCTACTTCCACTAGAATCATTGCTTCTGATCCATATGCCAGTGAAAATGGAGTGTGCCCAGTCGCAGTTTTGTGAGTAGTTCTGTATGCCCATAGTGCTAATGGAAGCTTATCAACCCAACCGCCTTTTGCTTTTTCGAGTTGCTTTTTGATGGTTGACTTGATGATTTTGTTTACTGCTTCCACTTGCCCGTTTGCCTGCGGATGAGCCACTGCTGAGAAGCTTTTTCGAATTCTGAACCGTTTGCAAAAGTCTTGGAATTCTTTATTTTCAAACTGAGTGCCGTTGTCTGTGATTATTTTCTTCGGCACACCATATCTGCAAATGATATTTTTAGTTACGAAATTTATCATCTTTTTAGAGGTAATAGTGGCTAAGGGTTCAGCTTCAGCCCATTTCGTGAAATAATCAATAGCAACAATAGCATATTTGATTCCAGATTTAGCGATCGGTAAAGGTCCAATCAAGTCTATTCCCCAAATGGCGAATGGCCATGGGCTGACCATTTGTGTGAGTGCGGTGGAAGGCGCTTTTGGGATTTTTGCAAATCTTTGGCATTTGTCGCACTTTCGGGAATAAATGGCAGCATCTCGATTAATGTCAGGCCAGAAATATCCATATCGGAGAACTTTCTTAGCTAGAGTTTGACCGGCTGAATGATCTCCACATTCTCCTTCATGTATCTCAGCTAAAATTGTCTTGGCTTCTTCCTTAGTTACACATCGGAGCAGTGGCATTGAAAATCCCCGTCTGTATAATCGGCCATCTTGAATTATATACCTTGATGCTTTCCTCAATAGTTTTCTACGTTCCTTAGAACTTTCTGGCAGGGAACCACTGAGTAGGTATTCTTTGATTGGAGTCATCCATGATTCATGCTCTTGAGACGTAGCCATAATCCAATCAGCATCCATTTCATCAATGCTTGGAGTTGACAGAACTTCCACAGGAACTAATCCCAGTAATTGAGCTTCTCTAGAACTTGAGTACTTTGCCAGAGAATCCGCTTTCATGTTTTCTACCCAAGGAATATGACTTATCGTATAATGATCGAAATCTTCGAGAAGTTCTCATGCCTTTGACAAGTACGTGGGCAGATTTCCACCTTTAGCCTGAAACTCTTTCTTTACCTGGCAAACAATAAGTTGAGAATCGCTGAAGATCTGTAACACTTTGATGTTTAGTTCCTTGGCAATTTTTAAACCAGCAATTAGAGCCTCATACTCTGCTTCATTGTTCGTTGAAGGAAATTCTAGTCTCAATGCATAGCACAACGATTGTCCTTCGGGGGTTTCGAGCACAACCCCTGCCCCAGAACAGTAATCATTTCTCGATCCGTCAACATACAACTTCCACTGGATTGGAATGCCATTAGTTGTTTCATTCTCACTATCATCTTTGTCAGTAGATTCTGCGATGAAATCTGCTAAAGCTTGTCCATTGATTGCTCTCCGGGGATGGTAAGTGATGTCATATTGGCTGAGATCAATGTTCCATTTCAAAAGACGACCCGAAGTTTCAGGACGAAACAGGACTTGCTTTAGAGGTTGATCAGTAAGAACCTTGATAGGATGAGCTTGAAAGTATGGTCTCAATTTCCTGGAAGCAATTAGCAAACAATAGGCGAGCTTTTCTATCTTTGAATAATTCATTTCTGCCCCAGTGAACCGTTTGCTGATGTAATAGACTGGACGTTGTATTTTCATATCTTCTCGTACAAGTGCTGCACTGAGGGCATGAGATGAAATTGCTAAATAGATGAAAAGTTCTTCACCATCAGTAGGCTTGGAAAGAACCGGAGGTGTTTCCATATGACGAATTAGTTCATCGAAAGCATTCTGGCATTCGGGAGTCCATTCAAAAAATTTCTTTCCTTTCTTTAGAGCGCCAAAGAAGGAAATGCATTTGTTTGTGGCCTTGGAAATGAAACGACTCAAAGCAGCGACTTTTCCATTGAGGCTTTGCATTCTTTCTTTGTTTTAGGGGCTTTGACTTCCCTTAGAGCTGTGATTTGAGTAGGATTGGCTTCGATGCCCCTAGCGCTCACAATGAAACCCAAGAATTTCCCGGACTCTACTCCGAACGAGCATTTCAATGGATTGAGCTTCATTCCGTACTTTAGAAGAATTTTAAACATTTCCTCCAAGTGACCCATGTGGTCCACAGCTTTCTTTGACTTTACCAACATATCGTCAACATAAACTTCCATGGTTTTACCAATCTGAGGTTTGAACATCGCATTGACGAGCCTTTGGTAGGTTGCCCCAGCATTCTTCAATCCAAAAGGCATAACTTTGTAGCAGTAGAGACCTACATCTATGATAAAGCTTGTGTCTTCCTGATCCGGCTCATGCATCATAATCTGATTGTACCCGGAGTAGGCGTCCATAAAAGATAACAACTCATGCCCAGCTGTTCCATCTACCAACTGATCGATTCTGGGCAACGGGAAGCAATCTTTTGGGCAAGCTTTGTTTAGGTCCGAAAAATCGATGCAGACTCTCCACTTCCCATTTGCCTTCTTAACCAGTACTGGATTTGAAACCCAATTTGGATAAGTGGAGTTTCTGATGAAGCCGTTTTCCATGAGTCGATCGACTTCTTCCTTTAGTGTTGTCGACCTTTCTGGGCCTTGAGTTCTTCTTTTCTGTTTTACTGGCGTGAACTTCGGATCAATATTCAGAGTATGTACAGCAATTTCCGGGGAAATCCCACACATATCAGCATGACACCAAGCGAACACATCCAGATTGGCTTTTAAGAATGATATCAGCGTGTTTTGAACTGCTATGCTCAGTTGTGAATCCACATTGAGTACTTTATTCGGATCTTTTGAGTCAACAGGTATTGGTACCGTTACTTCCACGGGTACCACTCTATTCTCCCCTGTACTGGCTTTCCTGGGGTCCATTTCTTTCCTTGCATTGCTGTGTTCGCCAGTACAGGGGCCACCCCGTAGCTGCTACAAGGTTGGTTCTTTGATGCGGAGCGGAGCTGCCGCATCTTTTCCCATTTCTCTTTTCCTGGCCTCTCGGAGCTCTACAAGATAACACTCTCGCCCCGCGTTCTGATCTCCCTTAATGACAGCAACCCCATTATCAGTGGGAAATTTCATTGTTAAACACCACGGAGCGAGGACGGCTCTGAAAGCAGCAAGAGTAGGCCGACCCAAGAAAGCATTATAGGCGGAGAATCCATCAACAATTACAAAAGTTTGCTTCCGAACCAACTTCTTATGTCCTTCGTCCATTTCAACAAACAAGTCCACCGTTCCAATTGGCTGTTTCAGCTCTCCTGTAAATCCGGCAATCTTGTGTGAAGAAGCTTGTACGTCTGTCATTGGAATTTTCATTTGGTCAAATGTCCTTTTAAAGAGTATGTTGCACGAGGCACCACTATCAACCAGCACTCTTCTGACAATAGCCAGCCCAATACCGACAGAGACAACTAAAGGGTCCTCAGTAGGAGCTTCCACATCAATAGAATCCTTGGTTCTGAACATAATATCATCATGAAAAGTCTTTTGCTGCTTTAGAGGTGCGGCATCTTCCAAGATTAAGACACTTTCTTCAATTGGGGCATACTTCAAAGCTCTAGCATACCTTTCCATTTCACCCCAACTCCTGCCAGCCGGATGAGGTCCTCCCGTGATCACATTGATAACAGGTCTTTCCTTTTCAGCAGGCCTTTCTCCTGAGCCTGATGGATGAGTTGGAGGTAGTTGCCCTTGGTTAGATGAAGATGGGTCTTTTCTATTCCTTTTAACGTACTGTTGCAACTTATTCTCTCTTAACAATTCTTCAATCAGGCTTTTCAAGTGGCGGCACTCGTTGGTATCATGGCCTGGTTGGTTATGAAACTTGCAAAATCTTCCGCTTTGAGCAGCATTTTTCCCAACTTTAACTGCCGGTGGTTTTGGAAATTCAACAGCATCCTTAGTGGCGATGAAAATATTCTCCGGTGTATCAGTCAGAGGGGTAAAATCCGAAGGTTTGAGGAAGCGAGGCTTTTTAAGATCTTTCTGCTTCTTTCCACCATTACTCTCCCTTTTCTGATTTGCAGATTCTTTCTTGTTCTGACCTGTAGCATTATTTTCCACCACTGTTGTCACAACTTTAGCTGACGCGGAAAGATTCTCTAGGCGCATGAACTCATCAGCCTTTTTGTAGAACTTTTCGAGCGAATTTGGTTCCTTCATTTTTAACCATTTTCCAAACTCGCTTGACTTGTCAATAGCCTGCATTAAGTAGGTCAAGATCATTCGCGGTTCCGCGTTATCAACTTCTGCTAGGGCTAAATTAAAGCGATTCAGAAAGGATTTGATGGGCTCTCCAGGATTCTGTTCAAGACTTGAGAGAGACATTATATCCTTTGCTCTTGAAATGTACAATCTGAATTGTTCCTTGAATTTTCGGGTCAGATCAGAAAATTGGTCAACAGATCGCACAGGAAGCTTGGTAAACCAAAGTAACGCCACTCCTTCCAAGTATACCGGGAAATATCGGCATTTGATCTCATTAGTTGCTCTGGCGCCAGTCATGTGCCAATCATATTTGTACAGGAATTGATTCGGATCACTTGTTCCTCGATAAGGAGGAATGGTAGGAGGAACGAATTTTCTGGGAAACTCAGCCTTTAGGATCCTTTCAGTAAATGGAGTTTTACTCGGAGCGAATCCCCAATCATTCTCATCTTCGTTTCTCTGCATGCTTTCTTTCATTATCTGCCGAATCATGCCGGAGAGATACTCCTCATTGTTTAGTGACTTTGCAGAATAGGCTTCGGCTATTTTCTCAGAGATTTGTCCGGGCAAACGTTGGGGGAGAATTGGCGATGGCCTGGATCCTTCAGCTTGGGGAGGTGCCCGTTCAGCGGCACCAGATCTGTCCTGAGGAATATTTCTCCCTTCGGAGTTGGGAACAGCATCAACAAGTTTTCTTCATTGTTTACTGGTCTTTGATTAGCTTCGAGCAGAGCATTCAACTTTTCCATCATCAGATTATTCTGAGTTTCAATCTGCTGGTACAATCCGGACACAGTAGCATCTAATTCTTCTCGCGTCACCCCGACGCTTGGAGCTGTCTGACTTGGAGAATGAGAAGTGGCAGTATTGTCACGGTCATCATCAGATCTGACAGACTTACGTTTTCTTCCAGGAGCCATTATGTCTGATAGGCTTCTGGTTTTGAAGGAAATTCTTTCAACAAACTTCCGTGAAGCAATGGTGAATGATCGCCTGAGTTCAATTTTCAGTGAAAGCACCAAAATGTTAACGCTAAAAAGTGAACGCTAATACCCGGTGTGTGTAGTAGAATTGTGAAAGCACCACCCGTGTGACGGGAACAAGAAGTAAGCAGTAAAATATCGAAAAATGCGGTAAAAGACAGCAGTTTATAGTGGTTCGGCTTGAGATCGAGCCTACGTCCACTTTGAATTTCTTTATTACTGAATCTGGTTACAAGACGATACAATACTCTTATGAAAACAATACAGTTTGATCACAAAGACAATCTCGACTACTAGCTCAAACTTCGATGATGAAACTTGATGAATCCGTGTTGGATGTAAGAGATTCCTCTCGAAGCTTGTTGTAGTGTCTTGAATGTTTGAAGATCTTCAATTGTTAAATGAGTTGAGAGTTCGGCAGAGTAGTGACGCTTCAAGAAATGATCGGCCAAAAGTCCCCTTCATGTTGAAAGTGGTGGTCTATTTATAGGAGTCGAATTCTAAATAGAAGTTTCATCATCAAGTGATAGGTCGGCTACGACCCAAGGTAGGTCATAGAACGTAAGTCGGCGACGACATAAGCAGTCTGGCTTACTTTGGTTGCAGCTAATTCTTCTCAACGAGTTAGTAAGTCGTGCGCGACTTAGTATAAGTTGTAAGTCGGCAACGACCTAAAAGATGCAGCACTGCCTTCGTTTCCTTAAGTCGGTGAGCTTTTAGGTCGGTACAAAGTTAACCCGTTACTCCTTAGGTCGTTGAGCTGTTATCTTCTTAAGTCGGTAGCCTCTTAGGTCGTCCAGACCTTTAAGTCAGTATGCTCCCTTCAGCAGTTAGGTCGGTTAATATTGGGTCGGTATACCTTTTAGATCGGCAACTCTTAAGTCGTTAGGTCATCCAGAAGTCTTTAGGTCGCTAACCTTTATAAGCTGTTAGGTCGTGCTACTTCATAGGTCGTAGATCGCTAAGCTCTTTAGGTCGGAACTTCCTTAACTCGGTAGGTCGTAAGTTCCCATAGGTCGTTAGGCTCTTAAGTCGGCAGCTCTTTTAGGTCGGCAACTCTTAAGTCGTAACCCATTAAGTCGGTCCTGTAGCTTAAGTCGTTTATTTTCCAACTCGTTAGGTCGCGAATCGAAAGAGGGTTAACACAAACAGATGACTTCTCTGAATAAATCAACTGGAAAAGCTGAATAGATGCGACAGATCTTTAGGCAAAGCTCCAATCTCCAAAGGTGGGTCTCAAATGTTGTGACACTCAGTCTAACCCGAGCGTAAAGCAAAACACAAAACACTCGAGTCAGGATTAACATTCTTATATTAATAAATTCAACTCAATTGAAATGTCAACTGAAATACAAGTAACTTAAAGGTTGTTTGAGATTTTCATCCTCTAAGGATCCGTGGAACTATCTACTATGTAGTAATATACGCTATTATAATGCCTATAGTAAAGTAAACTATTAAAATAGCGTTAAGGCGTTACCTATATCCCTCTTAACATATTTTTATAAAGCCGTAGTCTATACAGATACTGTAAACTCCACTCGCAAGTGGGCTATCAGGGAGCACTCCATAGGTATGACACAAAACAACTCGTAGAAGGTGCGATATGGCATGTGATAAGGCACGCGAGGCAATGCCAGGGTAGATATACCGATTGCGGATCCGGACTGGTGGTAATGCATAGCAGCTACTACCGCCCTCCTAGTGACACACTCTCAAATCAAAGGGTGCACCCAATCAAATCATAAAAGCAGTAGAATGGTATCGAAGAAATGTGTCCGATCGGAGGAATGACCTCACTTGGCCCGGCATGGCTCTTGTTTTAGCCACATCAAGCTGACTCACGGGAGTCAGGGCTACGTAAATACCATATAGAATCGTCACCAAACCATCCTACTTCATTCTGGAATCTCCACCACATACACAGTTGTTAAAGTGGTTTTCGGTATTGGCGGAGAGTATGACAATATCTGATCCCGGTCTCCTTAACAACCAAACGTTATTATAACACCGTGGTCATTTCATTTCAAACAGTTCATAATTCATATCAAAATATCATATCATTTCAAACCATATCAATTTCGTATCATTATGCACTTTCAATCATATTCATTTCCAAAATCATAACACTTTAAAAATTATAACACTTTCTGTAACGACCCTGAATTTTGAACAATTTAAATTGAGAATATTTAATTAATTTTAAATATTTGAAAGATGAATTGATTCGAATTTCAAATTATCAGGATAAATTGGGCGATTGAATTTTAGAATTTAATCTATTGAAAATTGAATTTGAATTGAATCGGGATTCATAAATAATGTAAAGGAGTTTGTCAATCGATTAAAATTCTTTTATAAATTTTGTTAAGTGTTAAGGGTTAAACGGGCTTTAAATTTCAATGTTGGCCCACGTTTGATATTGGTGCCATGATTAAGTATACCCGTTTCCCCTCATTTTTTCTCATTCAAAACCCTAGAAACGAAATAACGAAAAGAAAATAAATGGCGGCCACGATTCTCTCGTTCGTCCCTCTTCGTCAAAATTAGGGCTTCGTCTTCTTCTTGCTCGCGCCGACTCCATCTGCTCCGATTCGTGGCAAAGGTGAGTGATTCATTCGCTCACATCTAGTTCAAACTTTCTGGTTTGTTCAATTCGAATTCGCGATTTCGTGATTTCTGATTTCTTTGTTGTTTTCAATCCACATGGTTTCGTTTTTGGTTGGTTCGACTTTATGCCTGTCTGATTTAACGTCGGCCTTGTCATTTTTTTTATGAAAATGTTGATGATTCTTCTGACTTGGATTTTACTCGAATTCGTATACTAGCTAAGTTGGATTTATGCGAAAATAAATTGAGTTAAATTTTGATTATGGTTTGATTTGTTCGACTTGTTGTATGACACGGCTTCGGCCATCTTTGTGTTCATCCCTGTCTTCGTCTCTGGCAATCTTCTCTGGTCTCCACTTGAACATTGCATTCGTGAATATGATGTTGTCTGGTTGTTCGAACTTGTTCATCGATTTCATGTATCACTGCACTGTCCAGATGAGTTTTGTATATTGCTTCATTTTTTTTTAACTTCTCTGGTCTTTGCATTTGTGAAACTGTTCCCGGGTTCGATGTTGCATCCACTGTGCATTCTGGTTCATTTTGCATTGAATACTGTCTGCATTGAATACTGTCTGCATCTTTCGTGAGTTTTCTTGTATCGAGCTCGGTCCACTGTTCTTCGAGATATTTGGTTCATGCGTTCACATACATATGTGATCATATATGTAGTTGTTGCACTTCACTGTCGCATGCATTCTGTACCAGGATGTTCACCATGAACTTGCCTCCGTACATTCGTGTAGTCTGCATTTCAAGGGTATTGTGGTACCTTGTAGTTTCTTTGAGTCACTGGGTTGCTACTGTCTCGGCCTCTGTTCTTTGCTTGCACATTGATACATTTGCCTGCAGTGTTCACGTGATCTTGTTCATGCTGTACATATGCTTGTTGAGTTTGTTAGTTGTGTAACTTGCATTTTATGTTGGGTTTGGTCTGCATCCCTTTGTTTATTGGTAGCTGGTCTCGACTCAAGTCTGGTTCATGTAGTTGTTCACTAGCTTATTGTATGGTCTACATTGCATATTGGCATGTATACAGTTGTGAAACTTCGATTGTGTGATGTTTCATTACTAGTTGTTGTCATTGTTGTCTTGGCCTTGATGTTCTCTGGTCTGCATATATAAGGGTTGAAGGTGTATATCAGTATATAGGAAAATATAAACCTTTGTTCATCATTTCCAGGTTTTAAAACCTTTTCTAAAACCCAAAATTTGCTATTTTTAAATAATTTTAGTTACGAATGTTAAAACAAAAAAAATGGTATGAAACAACAATATATAAGAAAAAAATTAATACATGTATATATATACACACACAAATGAGTGGCTGCATGTTTATGTTCCTAGAAAGTGTTCACACTCTCATATTATTCAAATAATTGCATACGTCTCTGACTCCTTCAATTTTAACACTTTCATATATTTGATTTTGATGAAAATGTTTTTTCGAATATTTTGAACCTGCTTCGACTTCGACCTTGACTTGATTTTACTTTGACAACATTTACTTTGGCCACCTGTGTTCGATGTCGTGAGGACTGGTTGGTCGACATTTTGCTGTTAACTCCAGTCATTCGCTTTGTACTGTTAAGAACTGTATTGAATTCGACTTGATCTTGTAGCATTGTTGCACTTGTATTTGAGCATACTTGATGTTGCACTTATTCATGTTGGCACTGGAATTTGCTGTGGCTTTCATTGTTTTGGTCTGGTATATGAACTGCTGCTATATCAATTTGAGTCTTGTCCAATATTGAAGTAGTCTTCATTGTTGCATGTATCACTCTTCATTCGCTTCAGATGTTCTTCGCTGTTGTATATGTCTGCATCCATTACTTGAGTCGCCATTTCATATGCTTGCATTACTTGGTGTTGTCTGCATATGAGTTCATCATGTAGCCTGCTGAACTTGTGAACTGGTCAAGTCCATTTGTGGTGCTTTGCATGCTTTGACAGTTCAGTGGTGTTCTCTAGTCATACTACATTGTTGCTTGTTTCCATGCTATGTACTCGAGCTTGCACACTTCATGTTGCCTTCATTCATGTTGTACTTGCACAGTTTCCAGATGTGGTCTCTGTGGTTGCTGTCCAGTTGTACTTGACATATTGAACTGTTATATTTGAACTGTGAATTGTCGCCTTGATTTTCCAGTAGCCACCGTGTACATTCTTGTACATTTGTCCGTAACTTGCTTTCACTTACTTGGTGACATTTGTGTTGGTTCACTTGGTAGCTTTTGTTGTTGTCCAGTTTGTACTTGTCTTGTTGAACTTGTACATGCATTTGCCTTGTTGCAGTTACTCTTTGAATTTTGATCGAGGCCATTTGCATTTGTGTTGAATCATATTTTGATTTAGATTGATTTGATAATCTTTGTAGTTAATCGCCGTTTTCGGCAATCCCATTCTTTTCTAAATCATCTTCATTTAGAAATCTTTCCAACTATCTCTGTTGATGATTTAAATCTGTTGATTTATTGTTTAACACTATTTAGTGTTAAAATTTTCGTTATCCGATTTCTTTGTTAAAAGGATTGGATAGTCGGGAATTATTGTGACTATCGTCTATTTGATTATTATTGTCTCTATGCACTCATAAACTGGTTTGAATTAGACTGACCTGTGTATTATTTTCTTTTGAATATAATACTCGGGCCAGACCGAGTATTTTTACAGCTTGAAGATTTTCAGGCAGCGAAGTTAGAGAGTGAGAGTAAAGAATCACTTCAGTTTTCAGAAAATTGTATTTTAAGATATTCCGCTGTATCATTATCAAATTGTATAAACTCTGATGTATTATAAAAAGATTTATAGTAATGAAATAAATTTTCATCTGTTTTAATTCATTGTTATTATCTGTGTTTCTGTGGCTGATTCTGTTTAAACGTTATAAACTAAATAACAATTCGTCTTTTTGAACGTTTCTAGTTGGTTTAATTACCGACTGGAGACGGTCAGAAGGGGGAATGTTACAGAGTGGTATCAGAGCTTTGGTTTACACAAAGCTTAGTTTATGGCGTTTAATATGAATAGTTACTAGAAACACTTTAAAAGAAGATGTTTTTCAAATCTAAAGAAGTATAAAATTGAATATGAAATAAAGATTTTTAACTTAAGAAAAGTTAAATTGAATTGAATTAGTATTAATAAATGAATGGATTTGAAATTTAACTAAAGGAAGTTAAATAAATTGAACTTGATTTGATAAATTATTGAGATGGAAAGTTAAACTTAAAAGAGAAGTGATTATATGATATGAATTGGAAAGTTTAAATTTATAAGTTGTGTAACTTATAAAAATGAGAAAATTAAGTAAAACCAATTGTTAAAATGGTTAAACAGTTTTGTTAAGTAAAACAAAATCTGAATTTTGAAATGTGATATGAATTTGACTTTAGTAAAAGTTAAATAAAAAAATAGAATTTCAAATAAATTTGAGGCGAACTTAAGCTGTATAGTGAAAATAATAAAGTGAAGATAAAATGAAACATGGCTTAAGTAATATTGAATCAAATTGAATTTGATACCAAAATGAGTTGATAAAGTGAAGTAATGAATATGAATTTGAGTTATAGAAAGGAAAATTCGACTTTAATTGTAAAAGTGAATTAGTGAATATGGTGAGTATAAGAATTCAATCTGAATTGGAATATAAACCAATTAAAATTAAGTGTGTTAAACCAAATTGAATGTAAGCAAAGTAAATAAATTTGGTTAAATTGAATGTGCATTGGTTGCTAGTTGATCGTATGGAAATCCATTAAGTGTTAATGAAATTGAATTAATGGAAATTGAAAGCTATGTAAATTGAATTCAAATTGAAAGATAAGTAAATCTAAATAGAATCAAATTTGATTTGAATTGGAAGCAAACGAATTGGAATTTAAATTAGTGAATGTGAACTAATTGAATATGAATGAATATTAGTAAAATCCAATGTAAATGAATCAGATGTGATTAAATAGAAAACCAAGTCGATGAATGATTTACTAAAGAAACTAGTTGATTATTTTGGAAATAAAGAGAAAATGCAAAGTCCAAATGGGAATTAGATTTGAAAATTTTGAAGTTGTCAACATGACAATCCATAATAAATTTAATAGATTCAGTGATGAATTTAAATTTGAACTTGCAGAGAATTAAGTTAAGTGGAAAACTTAGTATTGGAAAATTTGAAGTTGGTTTAAAACCAATATTGTGAAAAGTATGCGAAATTCAAACTATAAATTGAAGTCTTTATAAATAGGAATGAAATTTATAACGTTGTTTATAAATCCGAAAATGACTTATTTTGATAAGTAAATTCTTATATCTTGTTAAAAGATGTATATTCACAATTTTGGACCGTGAATATATTATTGAGTAAAATGGACATGTTTTAGGAAAGTGATATTTTAAAACGAAGTAAATTGTTTTAAAGATGTTTTAAAAGGCATTGAATATTAAAACCATAGATTTCAACATTCATTGTTGACATAGACGTTTTCGAATAAAAGGAAATGATGGACTATAACACTGTTATTATAGTAAATGATTTCCGAAAGGAAATGTTTTGTATAGTATTGGGATTTATACATCTATCTAAATTTCGAATTCCTATACTAGTGATTTTGAGTTGTCGTAACGATGTTTTACGTAACATTCGTTTTAACTCAAATAAATGTGTGAAAGAATGATTTCCTTAAAGATGAAATGTATACTTAATTTTGATTTAAGTATATCGAATATTTTCAAATGTTGAAAATAAATGGATTTGTGAATTACTTATTTTTAAATAAGTATGGAAATGTTTTTCCAAATGTGAAATGTTGTGAATATATTCCGTAAGGGATAAATGATTTGAAATTCATTTTTTTGAAGTCGAAGTTGAAAAGTTAAATGAGGATTTGAAGAATTTGTTCAATTTGAAATTTTTCAAAAGATTGAATCGTTAAGTTAAAATTGAGTTTAACTTCGACATCAAAGACAATATAAGTTGAGCTTTGAATTTCAGATGATGATTTGGATTGTATGTCTAACATTGTGAATTGATGACATACCAATTGATCTCTATTAAATATATATCTGTTGGTGGCGGAGAATTTATTCTCTTAGCTTAACACCCTTCTCTGAGACGTACGAGCTCAGAGGTTATATATCGATAGACATCAATTCTGTGTTGAGAATTGATGATGTAACGTGAAATCCAAATCGAATGTGAAAGTCGATAATAAATGGAATTATGAATATGAATTAGGTTTGAGATAACCTTAAATTTCCAAATCGACTTAGAGGAAAATTTTGAAATCCTCTATTTTGTTATGAATATGGATATGTAGGTTTTCAGAACTTATATATATGAATACGGTAAATTTGAAACCGTTAGTTTAGAAAGACATTGTTATGGAAATCTTATGTATGTTTACATGAGTATGATATGTACGAAATGTGAAATGAAGTACTATATATGTATAGTATTATGTTTTCTAAACTGAGGATATAGAAAAGTACCTTCCATTTATTATTGGAGAAGGTATTGGAACTCGTGAAGAGTGTCCATTTGAAATTCGTAGCTACGTAGAATTTTCCATAAGTTGGAATGTCCATTTGGACTAGAATCCCTCGTGATGGGATCATGTTGATTATGATGTATGTTAACGTAATTTGAGGGGCGAGATGCCTACAGTTACAAGCGATTCCACTGGGATAGTGGCGCAACCGCCGAGTAAACTGCAATCTAAATGCCAAGCGAAATTCGAGGGGCGAGATGCCTACGGTTACAAGCGATTCTACTGGGATAGTAGCGTAACCGCCGTGTGGACCGCGATCTATGGCAACAACCATGGCGAAATTCAAGAGAGATGTGAAATCTACGGTTACAAGCGATTCTACTGGGATAGTAGCGTAACCGCCGGGTAAACTGTGATCCATGGGGGAACGTGCTTTCCATATCCATTTTTTAAAAGAATTTTTAAAAGTATTTTCACTGGAAATTGAAGTAAGTATATTTAGTACTTGGAGACTTTTAGACCTGCGCCTGGCCAGCGTATGCCTAATGTCTGTGAGAACGAAAATGGACTTGTTAAATTTCGAGTTAGCAAGTATTTTCAAACTGTAAATAGCAAATCAATAGTTTGAAAGTAAAATTACAAAATTCCTACCTAATAAACTAAGGAAGAGGATCTTTGAAATGTTTGGAAAGTCCACAGCTTTGGAAGAGATATATTATATAAATCTCTAACGTGAAGAATTTTAAAGTTTAAATCTGAGTTTTGTAAGTCGAAAATTTTGGTAAAAGACTTTTGCGTTTTGATTTTAGAAATCAATAAACAAAGGAGATAATGAACAAAACTAGTGAGATTAAACAAATGAAATGAATCCTATATTCATTTAATTGTAATAAGTTTCAAGCTTAGTAAAATTGTGTAGGGTATAAATATTAATGAAATTTTAACAACCTTTCCTTTTCGTGGACGAAAAGTTTTAAGGAGGGGAGATTGTAACGACCCTGAATTTTGAACAATTTAAATTGAGAATATTTAATTAATTTTAAATATTTGAAAGATGAATTGATTCGAATTTCAAATTATCAGGATTAATTGGGCGATTGAATTTTAGAATTTAATCTATTGAAAATTGAATTTGAATTGAATCGGGATTCATAAATAATGTAAAGGAGTTTGTCAATCGATTAAAATTCTTTTATAAATTTTGTTAAGTGTTAAGGGTTAAACGGGCTTTAAATTTCAATGTTGGCCCATGTTTGATATTGGTGCCGTGATTAAGTATACCCGTTTCCCCTCATTTTTTCTCATTCAAAACCCTAGAAACGAAATAACGAAAAGAAAATAAATGGCGGCCACGATTCTCTCGTTCGTCCCTCTTCGTCAAAATTAGGGCTTCGTCTTCTTCTTGCTCGCGCCGACTCCATCTGCTCCGATTCGTGGCAAAGGTGAGTGATTCATTCGCTCACATCTAGTTCAAACTTTCTGGTTTGTTCAATTCGAATTCGCGATTTTGTGATTTCTGATTTCTTTGTTGTTTTCAATCCACATGGTTTCGTTTTTGGTTGGTTCGACTTTATGCCTGTCTGATTTAACGTCGGCCTTGTCATTTTTTTATGAAAATGTTGATGATTCTTCTGACTTGGATTTTACTCGAATTCGTATACTAGCTAAGTTGGATTTATGCGAAAATAAATTGAGTTAAATTTTGATTATGGTTTGATTTGTTCGACTTGTTGTATGACACGGCTTCGGCCATCTTTGTGTTCAGCCCTGTCTTCGTCTCTGGCAATCTTCTCTGGTCTCCACTTGAACATTGCATTCATGAATATGATGTTGTCTGGTTGTTCGAACTTGTTCATGCGATTTCATGTATCACTGCACTGTCCAGATGAGTTTTGTATATTGCTTCATTTTTTTTAACTTCTCTGGTCTTTGCATTTGTGAAACTGTTCCCGGGTTCGATGTTGCATCCATTGTGCATTCTGGTTCATTTTGCATTGAATACTGTCTGCATTGAATATTGTCTGCATCTTTCGTGAGTTTTCTTGTATCGAGCTCGGTCCACTGTTCTTCGAGATATTTGGTTCATGCGTTCACATACATATGTGATCATATATGTAGTTGTTGCACTTCACTGTCGCATGCATTCTGTACCAGGATGTTCACCATGAACTTGCCTCCGTACATTCGTGTAGTCTGCATTTCAAGGGTATTGTGGTACCTTGTAGTTGCTTTGAGTCACTGGGTTGCTACTGTCTCGGCCTCTGTTCTTTGCTTGCACATTGATACATTTGCCTGCAGTGTTCACGTGATCTTGTTCATGCTGTACATATGCTTGTTGAGTTTGTTAGTTGTGTAACTTGCATTTTATGTTGGGTTTGGTCTGCATCCCTTTGTTTATTGGTAGCTGGTCTCGACTCAAGTCTGGTTCATGTAGTTGTTCACTAGCTTATTGTATGGTCTACATTGCATATTGGCATGTATACAGTTGTGAAACTTCGATTGTGTGATGTTGCATTACTAGTTGTTGTCATTGTTGTCTTGGCCTTGATGTTCTCTGGTCTGCATATATAAGGGTTGAAGGTGTATATCAGTATATAGGAAAATATAAACCTTTGTTCATCATTTCCAGGTTTTAAAACCTTTTCTAAAACCCAAAATTTGCTGTTTTTAAATAATTTTAGTTACGAATGTTAAAACAAAAAAAAAATGGTATGAAACAACAATATATAAGAAAAAAAATAATACATGTATATATATACACACACAAATGAGTGGCTGCATGTTTATGTTCCTGGAAAGTGTTCACACTCTCATATTATTCAAATAATTGCATACGTCTCTGACTCCTTCAATTTTAACACTTTCATATATTTGATTTTGATGAAAATGTTTTTTCGAATATTTTGAACCTGCTTCGACTTCGACCTTGACTTGATTTTACTTTGACAACATTTACTTTGGCCACCTGTGTTCGATGTCGTGAGGACTGGTTGGTCGACATTTTGCTGTTAACTCCAGTCATTCGCTTTGTACTGTTAAGAACTGTGTTGAATTCGACTTGATCTTGTAGCATTGTTGCACTTGTATTTGAGCATACTTGATGTTGCACTTATTCATGTTGGCACTGGAATTTGCTGTGGCTTTCATTGTTTTGGTCTGGTATATGAACTGCTGCTATATCAATTTGAGTCTTGTCCAATATTGAAGTAGTCTTCATTGTTGCATGTATCACTCTTCATTCACTTCAGATGTTCTTCGCTGTTGTATATGTCTGCATCCATTACTTGAGTCGCCATTTCATATGCTTGCATTACTTGGTGTTGTCTGCATATGAGTTCATCATGTAGCCTGCTGAACTTGTGAACTGGTCAAGTCCATTTGTGGTGCTTTGCATGCTTTGACAGTTCAGTGGTGTTCTCTGGTCATACTACATTGTTGCTTGTTTCCATGCTATGTACTCGAGCTTGCACACTTCATGTTGCCTTCATTCATGTTGTACTTGCACAGTTTCCAGATGTGGTCTCTGTGGTTGCTGTCCAGTTGTACTTGACATATTGAACTGTTATATTTGAACTGTGAATTGTCGCCTTGATTTTCCAGTAGCCACCGTGTACATTCTTGTACATTTGTCTGTAACTTGCTTTCACTTACTTGGTGACATTTGTGTTGGTTCACTTGGTAGCTTTTGTTGTTGTCCAGTTTGTACTTGTCTTTTTGAACTTGTACATGCATTTGCCTTGTTGCAGTTACTCTTTGAATTTTGATCGAGGCCATTTGCATTTGTGTTGAATCATATTTTGATTTAGATTGATTTGATAATCTTTGTAGTTAATCGCCGTTTTCGGCAATCCCATTCTTTTCTAAATCATCTTCATTTAGAAATCTTTCCATCTATCTCTGTTGATGATTTAAATCTGTTGATTTATTGTTTAACACTATTTAGTGTTAAAATTTTCGTTATCCGATTTCTTTGTTAAAAGTATTGGATAGTCGGGAATTATTGTGACTATCGTCTATTTGATTATTATTGTCTCTATGCACTCATAAACTGGTTTGAATTAGACTGACCTGTGTATTATTTTCTTTTGAATATAATACTCGGGTCAGACCGAGTATTTTTACAGCTTGAAGATTTTCAGGCAGCGAAGTTAGAGAGTGAGAGTAAAGAATCACTTCAGTTTTCAGAAAATTGTATTTTAAGATATTCCGCTGTATCATTATCAAATTGTATAAACTCTGATGTATTATAAAAAGATTTATAGTAATGAAATAAATTTTCATCTGTTTTAATTCATTGTTATTATCTGTGTTTCTGTGGTTGATTCTGTTTAAACGTTATAAACTAAATAACAATTCGTCTTTTTGAACGTTTCTAGTTGGTTTAATTACCGATTGGAGACGGTCAGAAGGGGGAATGTTACACTTTCGAAATCGTAACACTTTGGAAATCATAACATTTGGAAATCATAACACTTTGGAAATCATATCATTTTGGAAATCATAACACTTTCGACTTAAACAGTTTAGATATTGAAAATAGTATATGTATATTAAAATAGTTTATATATTAAAATAATATATATATAAATAGTTTATATATATTAAAATACTTTATATAATAAAGTAATTTCCTCAAATTTCACAAATCGATTTAAATCAGCTTAAGTCCAAAAATTCAATTTCAATCAATTCCAGTTTAACCATTTCAATTTAAAGTTCAAAGATTCAAGTTTAAATATTCAAACATTTGCAATATAAATTTCGTTTATATTTCAACATTTAACTTTAAATTTATTCAAATTGGAAAGTATTCACTTAATCCTTTCAATAACATTTGTTAAAATCCCAATTTATAAATTTCAATATTAAATATTCAATCTCAATTTTGTTTAAATTTGAGAATATTCATTTACTCACTTTTTATCAAATCAAGTTATAAATCATATTTCCAACATCTAAGAATAAATAAGTTCAAACAAATTCTTATTTGAATTCAATTATTAGCCAATTTCAATTCCAAGTCAACATTAATTTTTCTTCCCAACTTTTATTATTAAAGTTATAAATCAATTTTAAATATTAATATAAATTTTAAATAAATATTTAAAACATATTATAAACCGATAAAATTAAATTTTATTAAATTAATCTTATATTAAATGTATTAGTATTAAATCTTATTTTATATATTTTTAAAATAATAAAATTATAAGAAAGTCTTTAAAAAATTATATTTTCAAACTAACTTATAAATTTAATATTTCCAAAGCATACAATTTAAAAATCTAAAATTTTCAAAATAAAATATCTTTACATTATTGAAACCCATATATTTCCTTTCCACAATTCAAAAATCATTTTTCAAAATAGACCAACGGTGTCCGTATAAAATTTTCTATCCTATGGTCAAGTGATACAGATATTTATCATTTCAATCCGCAATTTAAATATCTATGGGTATATATCTTTTCAACCCACAATCCCAAATTCAATGCCAATGAAAACCGCTTGGGTTTATCATTTCAACTCATAGCGCTTTTCTCCTATTCTACAAGATCGTTCAGGTATGTATCATTTCAACCCATAAGGAATTCTATATTAACAGGGAACTTGTAGAGTGAGAACATATATGATAATAATATAACATATTTACAATAGGCATATATCATTAGTGATAAATTAAATAAAATATAAACAACATGATATGATGTCGTATATCACCGGTGAACAATTACAAATAATAGCATATCATATATAGCAATTAAATAACTAACAACAGCATATTTCAATTGTCGTTTAAAATGAAATCAAATTTAATAGATATAAGAATGTTAATTGTGAGTGATTGCTCACCTTTCGAGGCTAGAGAAACAATAGGAATGAGAGGCAACAGATATGGATACACACACGGATACAATACGCGGAACAGTGACAAACTAGGAATTGCTGTGGCAAATTCGATATTGACAAGGTAAGTCAAGGTGGACCAGAGATCGATGAAACAAATATATATATATATATAACTATATAATTTAAAGTCAAAAATTTAATTACGTATTAAAATAAAATTCTTTAAAATATATACATTTGAAAATCAACATTAAATTCAAACATATATACATATATTTCAAGATCCTTATTAAACTTAACACATATATTTAAAATATAAATATTATATTATATTTACCGCACATGATATCATCTCTTAAACTAATATATTATATGTACACTAGTATATATGATACTGTCATGTTTGCAGACTCTATAAGGAATTTACACTTCAACCATCATATATAGACTCACGCATATATGTTAACAGATGTAAAGTACATATATGTACAAACATACTTCAAAATAGTATTTTAAAACATAGATTGACATCGAAAGAAAAAAAAATATAACACTTTAAATATACCCTACTGCTCATACAACATAACATATATCATAACATATTATATGCAAAAAAAATTCCATTTTTAAATACGCGAGCAAATATGTATACTCAGATGTATTCATACCTTTTCTTTTCAAGCTAATATTTTGTTATATGCACGCACTGCCACTCCACAAAATCAATACTTTAAAAGTAACTGTTCATTAAATCATACATATGAAAAATCAAAATCTATATCTCATTTTCTCTAATACTAAAAATCAATACATAAACAACCTATATCACTACTAAAAAAGATTGCCATAGAGACCGAAAATTTCAGTCTTTAGATAAACAATTCAGTCTTAAAAATACATGTAAAGACCGACTAAAGACCGAAAATTCAGTCTTTGTTTATTAAGTCCCAAAAATGTTTTGTAACTGAATTTTCAGTCTTTAAACTCAAAGACTGAAATTTCAGTCTTAAATATTATTAGTGACTGAATTTTAAAGACCGAAACGTAGTTTTTAATCGGTCTCAAGTGTACGAATTTAAAAAGTAATTAATTTAATTTTTAGTTTATTCATTGTTCTGGCATTCTTGTGGCATCGATTCATGCATAAATGTCAAGAGATCATACCTTGTCATTGTCATAATACATATGTGTAATAAAACTGTATATGAACCACTAATATGTAATATATTTCATATAACAGAAATATATATATATATATATAGTTCAACATTAGATTACAAAGATATTGTGAATAGAACCTAAATACACCATACACATTTACAACCACAGGGTACATTACACACTTAGGTACCATTTAGGCGATACCAAAAAAGTACAAAAACAACAATATTTTCATTCAATAGACCAAAGCCAGACCAGGCTCGTTCCTACAGGGTAGCAAAGCTACACAATTTTCAACTACAAAATGCACCAAAGTAGAGCTAACATTGAAAAATATTTCAAAGCCCCATAGCATAGGCAACCAAACTATCGCAAGGGCAAAACTAACGCACCATCAAAACATTAAGCAAGACTTTAACTACAGTAGGAAAGACTCGCATCCGTTGCAAAGAAATCACCATAGAGCCCGCTGAAGAAAAAAGGTAAAAAGCATGGATAAATGGTTTGCCGTTCACCATTGCAAACACCTCAGCACCAACCCAAAACAGGGAGAAAGTAACATAGCAAAACAGCTCCACAAACACAAAAGTAGACCAAACCACATAACACCACTGGATATTCAAAACACCCTAAAATTCAAGGCACATTTGCTACCTCGAACAAACATCGGTCACCATAGGGGTTCCAACTTATAGGAAGCTTGCGCGGGGTGACTAATGTGTCGGCATCACGTAAGGAAGACAGGAGAACGAAGGCCGAACTACAACAAACGAGAGCCCCAAAAACCCAGATCTAGCTAGCGAGAGAAACTTAGGGCATGGAAGAGGGGAGAGAGGCTAGTTGCAGGATGAAGCAGGAGAAGTGGATCTGACGCAGAAGGGAGCCAAAACCAAAGAAAGGAAAAAGGGCTTAAAAATGAGGAGGTGATATTGGCTGATGAATAAGGAGTAAAGAGGAGGCGATGGAAATGGATGAAGTGGGTGAATAGAAAACGTGGTAGTGGGGAAGTGGATTTATGGACCCTAATCTAAGGAAAAATTGAACCGACAGTGTATTTAAAAAAAGAAATGATTTATCAAACGTGAGAATAAATTCAATTGTTAACTGTCTTAAACATTATCACACGGATAGCTAAACAGAGCCGTTAGATTTTAAAACGAAGTAAAAATCTCAATGGCTATAAATTCATTTACGCCAACATCAGTTAGTGACTGAATTAAAGACTGTCATTTGATGTTAAAATAGTTTCAATATTTTGCAACTGATTTGTGACTGACTTTCAGTCACAAATTTCTGAAAGTAAAGACTGATTTTTTGGGTCTTTGATCAGTATTTAACTAGTGACTGAAAATGTTCAGTTTCTAATTTTCGGTCTTTAATTAGAAGAATTTTTGTAGTGTATATATAAGCTACCTATATATAAAAGAAATTTTCTTTCCTTAACACAAAACAGAAAAAAAACTAATTGCCCACAACCAATTCACTTAAACTCGATCTGCATACAAACGCAAACATATATATTTCGCTGAACATGTTATATGCATATACCTATAGACATCTATATATATTCTTAGAGTTATATCCAACCATATTGTATATAACATATTATATAGATAACCAAAATATTATATTACACGTATCTGCTTCAAAATATAATCCTAAACTTTTGATAAACAAACATATTATAAACATTTTCTTTAGACAAGGTCAAAAATATGTAGGTACACATAAATATAAAGACTATATGCCATGCTGTATCTATAGTCGAGCATACGTATTATATATTTTCTTCTTTTTATATAGTATATATACAGTAAGCATATAACTTCTGGTGTAAAAGACTTACATACCTTGTCTACTAAAACACGAACCGGAATGAGATGAGCGGGGCATAGGCGGATGATGGAGTGGGTTGTCTCGGTGTTGAAGGGATCGGGCATAACAATTTCAGGGTGTGGCTGATGAACATGGGCACAAGGTGGTTCGACTGTTGTGGTGGGTGGCAACGTCGGAATGGAAGGGAAGTTCGACAAACTGGGTCAGGAGGGGAGGTGCTCAGCGGGCTGCGGTTGGGAGAGGCTGGCTGCGGGGGAGTAGGCGCAAGGAGGTTTGGAGGAAGGACCGTTCGGCGGGGTGCAAGGTGGATCGGTTTTGGCGTGGTGGGTGGATGCTCGGCCTTACTGCCTAGGTGGAGCCGTGGTGAAGGAGATGGAAAGGAGGGACGGGGTTCGGCAAAAGGAATGAAGAAGAACGGCTTTCACAAACCCATATACAAATATATATATATATATAAATATAATACATACGAACAGTCACATTATATATATTCTTTGTTTTTTTAAGGAGAAGTCTAAAGTCTGTAGTGGGAAGCAAGAGAACGTACAAGGAATAAAAGAAAAGAAAGAGGTTGAGTCAGCAAGAACATGAATAGGCATCCATTATAAGCTTCATATAATAATACATTTCCTCTCCTTTACAAAGTATGAACAGAAGCAAGGGATATAGAAAGAGGCAAATAAACGTACCAATAAATAAAGCAACGGGAATGATAAAAAATCAAGCATGAGAAATTAGGAAATATAAATCGAAACAGCTGTTTGCTTTTTTTTCCCTCGACCATTGGAAAAATAAAAGTTACAACGGATGCCGATACATTGGACCGTTACGCAACTTACGTTGCGTACCGGACATCGAAACGCATGAATAAATATACTACGGAGATCACCACGATGAGACGATCAAAATGGTATATTGATATCAGTGGTACGACCATCCTATCAAAAGTCAATATTTGGTACCAAAAATGCTGCTAATATGCCGAAAATAGGATAAACGAAGTAATAGCAGTCCAAATTTGATGAAACACAAGATGACGTCTCAATCAGAAGATGATTTACAAATTTATTATATAAAATATTTAGGTTTAAGAAATATTTTATTATCATCTATATTGACTGATTTTAAATTTAAATAAGATTACACCAAAAAATAAATTTCCATATTATCTGATTAAAATTTACCATTTGCTATATTTAAGTAGGCGTATTCCAAATATCAAATTTTTAAATTCAAAATTTAATTATTTAAAATTTCACAAAAATTCTGTTCATTATGTTATAAAACTATTAAAATTTACGGGTCGTTACATAAGTCCTAAACCATTATCTGCAATTATATGGTTAGGTAATAATTGTTAGGCACATCAACTGTGATTATCCATGTTTATTCGGTAGCAGTTTGTATGATTTCGGTTTTGACAACCATAGTTTGTTGTTTGGCGTATCACTTTTAGCTTTATCCTAAATCGTTATACCTAATTGTTGATATGATCAGTCACGAAATTGATTGAACTGGAATCATATTGATGCATCTGAGTTTGCGGCTGATGTTAATGACATTGTTTCAGTTTTATTCACTTTATATTGGTTTACTGGTGACAATAAATTAAGTCATTCTCGATCAAACAGATTGATTTTGATTCTATCCAATGTATATTTTGATGTGGTTATTTTGTGAACATATATGTATATGAAGATTCATTCTTAATTTTACGTTTGTTGAATTAATTTGGTAAAAGATGATCTTTTGGATAACCTTATTTCGTATATTCATTTGGTAGGTTAATGATAGGTATATAAATTCTTTCTAAGTTGTTAGTTGTCGTTGAAAAACTGATATGGTCTATGCTATAATACTGCATATATTAGAAGAAATATTACAGAGAAAGAAGAGGAAGAATCAGGAGAAGAAGAAAGAAAAGAGAATTCAATTTTCCAGCCTGCCAATCTACTTTTCTTCCTTATCTTTATATAGGCATACTCTCTATAACCGTTTGTAACAACTAAGGACAGCTGGACCAATAAAAAGTAAAAGCCATTTCTAGGCCATACAACTTGCATATTTAAAGAAATTTTGAAAATAAAAAAAAGAAAAGTTTGTAACCAATTCTGTTTTACTCAGCGGTGCCAATTGTCCACTGTCACCCTATGCTCGTGCTAGACTAGTCCAGGTAACGTGCTGGTTTGTGAGAGATGCGCCTGGGTCTTGCTGTAGCACCTGAGGCTGTATCATTGCCTCCCCCTGAAAGAGCAACCTTGTCCTCAAGGTTGGTGTCCATTGTGAGAGATGGTGGGAAGGGACTAGGGACTAAGTTATGTGGGTTTGGGCATACTTTGAGTAATGAAATGTGAAACACCGGGTGAATGCGGGCTTCGGGTGGTAAGAGGAGTTTATAAGCAACAGTGCCTATCTTTTCGATGACTTGATAAGGCCCAAAGTATTTCCTGGAAAGTTTATGTTGGGTTGGCCGGAGGGAATGCTGCCGATAAGGGTGAAGCTTCACGAAAACATAGGAGCCAATGGGCAGATCCTTATCGATACGGTGCCTGTCAGCTTGGTGTTTCATGCGAGATTGAGCTCGCTGAAGATTCCCTTTTATGGTCTGCAGTAGATGATCTCTAGAGATAGCCCAATCTTCAAGTTCCTGCACTGGAGAAGTGCCCTGTATATAGTCAGCTATGACTGGTGGCTGTCGACCATAAACAGCCTAGAATGGTGACATTCTGATGGAAGAATGCTGGCACGTGTTGTACCACCATTCAGCCCAAGGTAGACATTTTGTCCATTGTGATGGTAAGTCGCCGCTTAGTGCTCTTAAATATGTTTCTAAGCAACGGTTTACTACTTCCGTCTGGCCGTCGCTTTGTGGGTGGTAAGCGCTGCTCATCTTGAGCTGTGTGCCATGTAACCTAAATAATTCTTTCCAAAACTGACTCATGAAGACACGGTCACGATCGGAGACTATGGAGCGCGGAAAACCATGCAAACGGACATACTCTTGTATAAAATAGGATGCTAGATGGGCTGCAGTAAAGGAGGTGGGTAATGCAATGAAGTGCGCATATTTAGAAAGACGGTCGACAATAACCCAAATGCATGTCTTTCCGAACGAAGGTGGTAAATGAGTTATAAAATCCATGGATATGTCTTCAAAAATTTGGTCGGGTATGGGTAAGGGCTGTAGTAGGCCTTTTGGTGCGGAATTTTCAGGTTTAGTTTGTAGACAAATGGGACATTCCTTCACATAATCAGTGACAGATTTGAGGAGCTGAGGCCAATAAAAATTATTAGCAATCCTAGCCATAGTCCCCTTGATCCCTGAATGACCCCCAATCTTAGAAGCATGATACGCAGCAATTATATCACGCTGGAGCCCAATATCATTCGGAATATACAATCTCTTCCCCTTAAATAGCAATTCATCTCGAAATAAATATTGGGGGTTAGAATTGATACCAAATTGAGAGTCAGTAATTAGTTGTTGTGCCTTCGTATCCTGTCGCAGTGCTTGGCGGATCGAATTCGTGAAATCAAGTGAGACGGAGGAGAGCGCAGCCATCGTTGCGGTAGAAGTCCACCTAGAAAGCCCATCTGCGACTGTATTTTCCACACCTGGCTTATACCTGATGGTGAAATCGAAACCCATGAGTTTGGATAACCATTTCTGCTGTTCGGGTGTTTGGATGGTTTGGGTTAATAGTTGGCGAAGGCTCTGGTGGTCAGTGATGATGAAGAAGTGGCGGCCGAGAAGGTAGTGGCGCCATTTCTGAACGGCAGAGGTTATGGCGTACATCTCGCGAACGTAGGTCGAGGATCTCTGCAGACGTGGTGGTAATTTTTGACTGTGAAAGGCGATTGGATGGTGGAATTGTGATAGAACAGCTCCACTTGCGAAACCTGACGCATCGGTGTGTAATTCGAATGATTGGGAAAAATCGGGTAGTCTAAGAATAGGAGCAGTGGTGATGGCTTGTTTCAAGGAGATGAAAGCGTTATGGGCTTTCTCGGTCCAAGAAAATACTTCACCCTTCTTTAGTAATTCCGTGAGTGGGCTTACTATATGCGCATAGTGTCGAATAAAACGACGGTAATAGCCTGTTAGGCCTAGAAAACCCCGCACGGCTGTGAGAGTGGTTGGTGCTGGCCAGTTAATTATGGCTTCTACTTTGGATGGGTCTACACGGACACCTTCTTTAGAGATGATGTGGCCCAGGTAATATAATTCCGAAAGCCCAAAGACACATTTAGACGAATTTGCATAGAATTTGTGTTTGTCCAATATGTCAAGGGTCGTTTGCAAGTGATAAAGGTGAGAGTCCCATGTCTTACTATAGACGAGAATGTCGTCAAAGAAAACTAAAATGAATTTTCGTAGGTGTGGTCGAAATACGTCATTCATTGTAGCTTGAAATGTAGAAGGCGCATTGGTGAGACCAAACGGCATTACAAGGAATTCGTAGTGTCCTTCGTGCGTACGAAATGCCGTTTTTGGAATATCAAATGGATAAACTCTAATTTGAAAATATCCACTACGTAAATCAAGCTTTGAAAAATAAGTGGAACCATATAATTCATTCAATAATTCATCAACGGTTGGGATGGGGAAACGGTCTTTGATGGTGATGGCATTAAGGGCGCGATAATCAACACAAAAGCGCCATGTACCGTCTTTTTTTTGACGAGGAGGACTGGAGAAGAGAAGGGGCTAGTGGATGGTTGTATGATTTGGGCTTGGAGCATTTCTTTTATTTGTGATTCGATTTCATTTTTTTGATAATATGGGTAACGGTAGGGTTTAACATTGACGGGTTGCGAATTTGTGTGAAGGTTGATATGGTGGTCAAGGCTACGATGAGGTGGAAGCCCATTGGGCTTGGTGAATAGGGTATGGTATTGGGCTAGGAGTTGGAAAATATCTGGGTGTGTATTCTCTGGGCACGAAAATGGATTTAGGCTGGGCTGTGTGACTGGTTCGGCAGTTAAATGAGAATAAGAGGAGATTGAGGTATTGGACTGCAATCGTTTTAATTGATGAACAGAAATTTCAGTTGGGCTCACCATTGTATCTTGGCCCGCCAAAGTAATTGGCCTCTGGTTGTAAACAAAAGACATGGTCATATTTTTATGATCAAAGGTAATCGGGCCCAAATCTTGCATCCATTGAATACCAAATACTGCTTCTGCTCCGGCGATTGGGAGTAGGAAGAAATCCGTGATAAAATCATAACCCTGGATGCGCACCAAGACACGGCGGCAGGCTTCCGTACATTGCAATTTGTCGCCATTCCCCACAGTAACGAGGAAGTCGTGATGTTTTTCGGCCTTCAGCCCTAAGAATCGTGCCGCTTTTGGGTGAATGTAATTGTGTGTGCTTCCTGAATCGACAAGGATGGAGGTGAACTTGTTGTTAATTTGTGCTGATAGTCGAATGGAGCGGGGGTTTGAAGAGCCGACAAGGGCGTGGTAGGAGATAGCTGGATCTGAATCAAGGGGATGTTCCGACGCGTCTGGGGGGTCTGGGTTCGGACTAATCTCGTCATCATCGGGTAAAAGAAGGAATATACGCTTGTTACTGCATTTGTGGCCGGGAAAATATTTCTCATCGCAGCTATAGCATAGACCTTTCGATTGGCGATTTTGGAGTTCGGTTGGGGTAAGTCTTTTAATGGGATAATTTTGGTTTGATTGTTGAGTTAGAGCTGGGATTGGAGGTAATGAGAGCAGAGGGGGTTGATGAGGCCGGTTGAATGGTAATCTGTTTTGGAATTGTTTGGTTTCAGTAATTTTGTTTTCGATATGTTTGGCGAGGTCGATTGCGTCGGATATGGAAGTGGGTTTGAAAGGTTGTAGTTCATTGTGGATATTAATTTTTAGGCCAGAGATGAAACAATTTAGTAGGGCGTCTGGGGGAAGGTTTGTGATTCGATTGCTAAGTGATTCGAATTGGGATTGGTAGTTCTCGACGGTGGTCGTTTGGCGGAGTTTGAAAAGGGTGGCTTGTGGGTTAATGAAGGTGGAGGGCCCGAAGCGTTGTTCTATGGCTAAGGTTAGGTTATTCCATGAGGTGAATTGGTTGTTGCGGAACATCCACTGGTACCATGTTAAGGCTTGGCCAGTCATGTGGAGGCTAGCAAAATGAATGCGGTGGTCCTCCGGGGTTGCATAGTAGGAAAAAAATCGTTCTGCTTGAAAGATCCATTCTAATGGATTGGATCCATCGAAGTGGGTAAGCTCGCATTTGGGGATTCGGGTATGCGGTGGGAGGGGATAATGAGAGGTATGGGGTGGTGGATGAAGAGGTGTTGTGAGTAGAGGGGGTTGTGATGGTGATCTATGGACGGTATCAGAGTTTGAGGAAGGAGGTGGAAATCTGGATGTGAGATCGGCTAAGGTTTGTGTGAGATGTTGTATTGAGTTTTTGATATCGGGTAAGTCGGCAAGGACAGTTTCTTGTTTGGAGAGTGTGGCTGTGATGGAGTCGATGGTTGTTTGTTGGTGGTTGAGTTGCGAAGCTAGTTCGTCAAGACGGGTCATGTTGTTGATGTGGGAGGATGTGAGGATAAGGGTGAAAGCACCAAATTGATATGGTCTATGCTATAATACTGCAGATATTAGAAGAAATATTACAGAGAAAGAAGAGGAAGAATCAGGAGAAGAAGAAAGAAAAGAGAATTCAATTTTCCAGCCTGCCAATCTACTTTTCTTCCTTATCTTTATATAGGCATACTCTCTATAACCGTTTGTAACAACGAAGGACAGCTGGACCAATAAAAAGTAAAAGCCATTTCTAGGCCATACAACTTGCATATTTAAAGAAATTGTTGAAAATAAGAAAAGAAAAGTTTGTAACCAATTCTGTTTTACTCAGCGGTGCCAATTGTCCACTGTCACCCTATGCTCGTGCTAGACTAGTCCAGGTAACGTGCTGGTTTGTGAGAGATGCGCCTGGGTCTTGCTGTAGCACCTGAGGCTGTATCAAAAACCTGTTTACATCATTGGATTTTTCGTTATAGAAAGCAGTAAATATAATTATTATAGTAGCATAATTAGTTTATGGACATGATTTTGAAATGTAATTGTTGGTTGTTACTTTAAACCACTACACACAATAATTAGTATATTTGTTAAATTTAACTTGCAAATACCATTAGATGCAGATTGTTTGTTCATTATCACTTTGATGCAGTTTCTCATTGTGAAACTACCAATGCCGACTGTTCAATTTGTCTGAGTAACAGACATATTCATGCTTACTTTCTCTTTATCCAACCATTCCACTTTACATGTATAACACTCTTTGTGTAAGTTTGCTTAGTAATTTTTGAAACAACAGTATTTAAGCTACTCATTATAGTGTTCATAAGTATTGTATTACGAATAGTAACAAATTGTTGTATACTTCTTATGGCTACTTTCACTAACAAAACCAATATATGAATACATTATGAAAATAAAACGATTAATATTATCTCAAGTTCATTTTTTTTTGTCTTCATTTATTTTCGCTTGTAGTCCATTACCTATACTAATGCATCACAAGTTATTTGTTATCCATTTTCAAATATAACTAACCATTATCAAAATAAAAGGACTCGTTTTATTTCTAGTTTATTATTGTTTTAGTCTTTATCTGTTTTTGCCTATAGTCAATTAGTTCTGTACTTTGTGTTGTTACTCTTTTTTCATCTATTTTACCTGTCAAATATGAAAATATAATATATATATATAAGGACAAATGGGCCATCAAATTTTAGTATTGCCTACCAAAAATTCAATTCATTGAAAAAAGTTCAACTCCATGTTATTTACTATGAATAAATAGATTGACCTTAATGAAAAACCTTCTCCATAAATATGTAAGCTTAGAATATGAAGTGAGCCACACTCCATATTGTAATGAGCTCACGTCTGCCCTTTAGTCCATGATTCAGTTTTGCAAGTGCTCCTGAAATACATCAGCTATTGCAAGCCTACAACAGCCACTACCTACCTGCTCTGCACTTTGCAATCCACATTTATCCTGAAGTACATGATCTCAACTACTGCATGAATTGCCTTAAGATCACGATTTGAGCACTCCGAACTGCCTCAAGGTTTAGGTAATATATTACTATTTTTTATATTCGTAACCGAAACTTCTAGGTTTGTACTCTGCACGGCCTCAAGGCTCTACCTTTAGGAATTTATCTAGCTGCCGCATGAAACTTCCAGTTGCATTTTATGATTTCTATTGGTTGTATTAAACTGTTATCTGCAGTGCTATGCGGCTTAGTATGAAGCTATTCCAGGCTTGAAAGTACCGAGTCCTTATTCATCAGAAGATGCTCGTGGCTTACTTAAAGCTGCCATTAGGCATCCTGATCCTGTCATGTTCCTAGAAAATGAATTTCGGTATGCTAATTACATTATTTTGTGTCAAATAAATGATGAATTTTTGATATACTGAACTTAGATCTAATTCTATTTGTAAACAATCTCAACTTTAAGAACTAATGCATTTGCAGGGTATCTTTGTAGTTTCAACTAAGTTAGCTGGTTTATTATTGTTTCATGACATCATTAGTTAAAGAAATTTTTGATTTTTTTTACGCTCCAATTGAGAGAATAACTGGAGTTGATGTTCCCATGCATTATACTGCAAATCTAGAAAGAATAAGTATTCCACAGGTGATCTATACTCAAACACATACATATATACGTACACACACATACTTACATATACATACATACGCACATATACTAAATTTTGCTTTGGGTAATATCAGTGGAGGTAATAGATCGAATTATTGTGCCTGTGGTTGAAGGAGAAAATCTTCCGACTGGGAATGTTCTATACTATGGAGATGTTGTTGTTGTTATGCCTGGCTTGATTGATGTGTAAGTTAGATGGATTATATGTACCGCTTTACTAATATTTGTACGCTTGTCGATAAATTTCTATTATACGCTCTCAAATAACCTGCAGTACCGAAGTATTAATTATCGCCAGACATTGAATTGAAATTATTAGTCAGTTTTTTTCACATGTTATATTGACTATTTTTAATTGAAATTATTAAGCATTAAAGTGTTGGATGATAATTGTTATATGTAGAGGATAGCCCGTTCCATGAAATTGCTATTTGTAAGAGACTGATTTTTAATGAAAAGAATCCTGTTATGTATAATTTCATCTTTGTGAATATTAATGGTAACTGAGTTGGAGCAGGAGCACCAAAATCAAAAATGAATATTGCAGCCACGTGGAAGTATCATTTATATATATTTCTGTCTTTCATCCATGCACACCTTGATGAACCTGGAAGAGCTGAATGGGAAGGATTCTCCTTAGGGACTAAAGCAACAGCTGCAAGTATGCTCAAAGATCTACGTGTATTTTATAATTCAAGCTATTTTTAATAATTTTGCAGCATGTGTAACATATTTATACTGATTTCTGTTTCTTCACTTTGTAATCTTCCTATAAGCTACTAATTCTTTTAGTTTCTTAGAACTTCGCCAAATGATTTTTAGGTTGATTATATGCCCCCACCACCTTTTTTCATTTCTTCTTAAGTACCTTAAAACAATAAAGAAAAGGGCAAAATTTATTGATAATCTGTCATGTAGCCACTACAACAAAAATACCCTTTCGCAACTGACAAAAACAGTTGTAATAGAGCTATTACAACTAGCAACCGCCTGTCGTTATATCCGCACTTGTAATAGAATCGGACTTTTCTACAACTACTTTTGATAGTTGTTAAAGATTACTTTACCACTGCTTTTGATAGTTGTAAAAAACTTATTTACAACTGCTTTTGACAGTTGTAGAAGAGTTTTTTACAACTGTTTTGACTGTTATGTTAAAGTCTACTGCAACTGTTTTTGGCAATTGTTAAATAAGGTGCAAATTTTAAAAAAAAAATTAAACACATTTTTCAATCAAAGCAAACCATAGATAAGGGTAAACGATACAGTAAAAATAACAAGAAAATCAAACATTATGAGAAAATACAATCTCAAACCATTACACTCTACAGATTACATATTCCGTCTACAGAAACAAAATAATTACTAAAATTCGATCTCAGAACAAAATTGCCTACTACAAAACTTCAACCTAAAAAAATAAATTGCCGAAGTATGCTCCTCTCGGTCAAGGTTACGGGCAACATCGCAGGTTCGCTTGTTTATTTCATCTCAGATTAGCTAGCAGCAGGAAGTGCATCATCATCTACCTAACACTCACACCAAACCAAACATCTCATACCAAAAACAACCACCTCATGATTTCATAGCTTTTTGAATCAGTTCAACAAAATTGCCTCACATCAGCTTTAGTACAAGTCATCAACATCTCTTTTCTCTAGCAAGACCAATCTACACGAGGGAAGACATCGTCATCGACTTGATAATGCAATGATGTGTGACTGCCAAATAACTTTAACATGTTTACCTGAGAAGTATGGTGTATAAATTCATCTTTTTTTTTGCTAGGAGAAGAGAATCTAGTCTGATACAAAATTTTTGCAAGCAAAATGATAATAATATAATATTGACAGCAGCCAATCAAATCAAACTGGCATAAGCATGCATACCATTCTTCTTCAATATTGTAACAAGATATTGGTTAGGCATAGCTAGCAATCAATATAAGCTCAACATTGTCTACAGACTAATACTTGGATGAATCTAATGCATCTTTGATACTACTACTGTAATTTAAGTAAAAAAAATTGACTAGAAAGTTACTAAATCTAATGCCTCTTCATATGCAAACTAATACTTGGTTGAATTTGTATACTGAAAGGCCTAAATTCTTTCAAATACTACACTCTCTATGTCTACAGATTTTTTGCATTTTGTTTATACTTGCAACAAATTTTGTGTACGTGTACTTAGAGTGATAGCGCTACTGCTTTCATGAGTATAGCTATGCCTATCGGTATGACTTTATGTACTATTCAGTGTTCCAGACTTTGGTTTCTACTATCTCTTTCTCACTGGTGCTTTTCTTTCTCGATGCATTACACTGCTTTATGGTAACCTAGAACACCATTCTGATATGTAGTATCGCTCTTCTGAACTGTGTACTTACTAGGCTCTAAGTTTGATCTAGAAGGTTATCGACATAGCATAAACACATGTCTGTTGTTCTATTTCAATAGGCATACCAAACTTCAACTATTTAAAAGAAATGGAGAACTTCATCCCTAATCATTCTTGCTGCATTTTCATTTTAATATCTAAAGTACTACATATATATTGACGGGCGCTAAATGCACCATGTTAGAGTCTTTTTACCAAAAAGAAAAAAGAAAAGAAAAAACAGAGAGCGATAATTTATTTTACCCATATCGGCCAACAACGGATTACCAGACGGTTGTGTATAGCTAGACAATTATCATTCGTCTTTGACAATTTTTTTTTTCCTTTCCTTGGTTGGTAAAGTTTACCGAAGTCTGTAGACGTAAGAACTTGAATAGAATAAACAAGTCTAGATAAGAGAATTTCTAGCTTCAAGGCGCAGCAATAAGGACCTCGACATCAACTAAGGCAACGATTTAGATAGCGAGCTCCACTTTCGAAATTGATGGCCTGAGATACAGGCGAAAACGAGACACTTCCAGATTCCATTACACAAATGCAATTTACGCAAGAACTACAATCAAACAGCTCTAGGCGGTGCAATGTTAACCTCTGTTTCTCCTTACAGCGTCAGCTTCAGATCTTGTCGCTACAATAATTTTGATATTGAAAGTTTTGGTTTTTAGCATTGCAAACTTAGACAGTGAGTTTCAAGTGAAGGTAGAATATGTTTTGATTGGGAATAAAATTGGAGGCAATCTGTTTTTTTTTGGGATCTGAACGTTATAAAGAAGAAAAGGGGAAGATGAGAATAATGTTTGAGGAGATGGGAGAGTTTATTTCCAGTCAAGATGAAAATTTGGCGGAGTGTTTAATGTTTCCCTAAATTTTAGCGCCAAAAATTTGCCCCAACTTTTCATTTTCCCGCCAAAACATTTAACCCCAAATTCCCTCCTCATTTCAACTCCCTTTTCTTCTTTATTCACGTGAATTATTAAGTTTGACTGCAAATAGGGATCCACGTTTAAATTATTATGATGGTTGAGATTAGCTTTTATAAATTATAAATATTTTATTAATCTAACCAGAAAAATAATGGCATTAGAATTTTCTAAAATTTTGAATATTTTATAATAAGTTAAATTTATTTAAAATTTAAATTTTCGTTTTAAATTTTTTTATGTTATGAATAGTAATTGCTAAAATTAATTATTTCATATTTCAAATTAATTATTATTATTTAATAGTAATTATTATTTATTAATAATTTTCTTATAATTATTAATGTAGTTAAGTTATATTGAATAGTTAGGTTGTAATAGGAATCTATTACAACTGACAAAAAAGATAAGTTGTTAAAAATAGGTATCTATTACAACTAGTAAAAAATGTTGTAATATGCATCTATTACAACTGGCAAAAGAATAGAGTTGTTAAAAATAGGCATTTATTACAACTGGCAAAAAGAATGGTTGTAATAGGCATCTATTACAACTAACAAAATAAAAGAGTTGTTACAAGTAAGTTTATTACAACTTTCTGATAAAAAGAGTTGTAAAAAACCTTTATTACAACTGACTATCTGTGACAGTTGTAAAAATACAGTTGTAATAGGGTCTTTTTGTTGTAGTGTCCACTACTTTACATCAGGAAAAATAAATTTGCACATTCTTGTTAATTGTACAGGTTATCTGTATTATGTTCTACTACATATTTTTCTTTTCTTTTCTTTTTCATCTTCTATAGCTATATTTATTACTACCTCTGCTCTTAAGTTCAACCCAGCTTTTAAATCTTTTTTCATTCTTCTTTAGTAAACTATATTGTTGTGGATTCAAACTCCTCGTAGAATAAAAATGGCTGTGATAATGTTGCATATAAAATCATGTACCACTAGATATGAAATTTACTTAGTGTATAATTTCCAACAATTCTTTGTAACGATTCGACTTTTTTGACGCTCGAAAATCGACATTAATACGTCCACTGTATCAACTGTCGAGCAATCGAATGCCGAAAAACCGAATTGTTATGGTTAAAAAGAAGAGGTAAGACAGAAGAAAAAGAAAGAAAAAGAAACAGAAACAATATCAGAATCTCACATTCGCGGCGGAACAACATATAATAGATAAATGAATAATCTTTAAATCAAAGAACTATATCATTTTATACATTACATCATCATCAGAGTTTACAACAACAATACAACACTAGACAGTTATACAAACTTGTCCACATACAGAATACAAAGCGGAATAAATAATATCATATACAAATGCTACACCTCACCATCCAGCTTGCCACTTGAGCTCCATAGCACTCCTGAATCCAGAATGACCTGATAACCTGACTCTAGACTGCTCGTGTGGAAATTGGTGGGCACCCAGAGTTTAGGAAGGAAACAATAAACTCCAGGTCAGTCATGGTGACTGGTGTGAGAACTAAAATAGTATTTATCTTTAAAACAACAACAACAAAGGAATTAAAAGACATTCGCAATGCTTTTGGAAAATGAAACTACCATAAGACCTCCCACCACACACAATGCAAATGTAGAATTGGAGAAGATTTCTTCTTATGATAGTCAAACATGCTTACTACGTAAAATCATTTGATTTGATATTATTATTAGTGCATAGTGCAGAAAACATTTCGAAAGTATAATATCAATTTTAGCCAACATACAACCATTATTGTATGCCTACTATATCTACCATCTAAACAGTGGTTACCACCATAAGTAAATGGCAGGTTCTACAACTAAAACCGTACAAGGTTCGTATTGTTTCTTTGGATTTTCAACAAATGGTCAGGCAAAGGAACTTCCTTATACCGCAATGGAAACACCTATGGAAAGACGCCCCGAGAACCTAACCGGATCTCTGCAAACACAAGGCCGACGCTACCTCACGCTGCACAGCTGTAACTAGGTAGCTAACACACGAGCTATGCCATCCCCCGGTCGTTACCGACCTTTATCCGAGGATCCTCAACCACAAAGCAACAACCACAAAGTATAATAAATTTGCAGCATCAACATAGGTAAAATATCTGGACTCCATACCATGATATCACCTTTTATCCAGAAGGAAATGACATACCCTAGGGGCGCTACCCCTAAAACCCTTTGTCGCAACATTCCTGTTTCGACCATTACCGGGTTGTGAGGCTCGTCGAAGTCTCGTCCACAAAGCCACACTTTTTCACAAAGCCACGCTTTGATCAACAAATGATCAACAACACTTCGTATGCCACATTACCAAATTGGGAATGTATCACTAGTAACCATCAACTACATAACCTCTGAGCTCGTACGTCTCAGAGAAGGGTGTTAAGCTAAGAGAATAAATTCTCCGCTACCAACAGAAATGTATTTGATAGAAACCAGCTTTACATCTCAAAGTGTAACGTCAGACACACATCCATACTAGTCCGTTCCGGGATCGAACGGAACCGAAGGCACTTCCAAAGAAGCCCTTGCAATCCGGGTATTCACTAATCACGTCCAGACTTCCCATCACAAGAAGAGTGATATAAATCTCTATACCGGAGCAACTCGGTGCAGAGACATTCGATAGGTTGTCCTTTCATTTTCGAAAATATCCGGTCTTCAACACCGATCTTCAATACGATCCATATCGTCGTATCACTAATTCGGAATGGGTTATATGACACAATGGTCTTTTCCCGGCTAACCCGAATAGTGAGAACAATATTTAAAACATATGGATATAGGGATTTCAATTAAGTCACAACTTATTACCCAAATCCTTTCCTTTAAATGGTTTAAACAAATTACCATTTTAAATCTTTAAACAAAAAAAGATTTACTTCACAAAGTTTACCCAGTTTCACAAAGATTCATTCACAGATTTCCAAATCAATTTCCATTTCAATTGGATTAACCCACTAAATCTTTAAATTAAGATTTAATTTATAGCTTTCAAAACTATTCACAATTCAAGTCTTTTATAATATAAAAGATACACCTTTTAAAAATCTTCTTTGATTTCAAAATAAAGTTTAATCATCTTCGCAAAGGTTAATTCATAGTTTTTCCAAACTATTTACAATTTCATTTCAACTTGAAATGTTTTAATATAAATTGGAAATCTTTTCACTTTATGAAAGCTATTATTATTTGAAAACGGATAGTTTTCGTTTTGGGAAAAACTGGTACAATTACACAGTTTAAAGCCATCCAAGTATAAAACTTGAATATAAATTTAAATTTCCAAAACCATATTTTAAAATGGTTAAAAACCCATATAAACACCTTTTACACTTGTAAAATCTTTTAAACCAAAATTCCCAAATCATCGAATTCAATTTTAAGTATTGAATTCAAAATTTAAATCAAATGATTTAAATTCCAATTTTTATTAAGTTATTTAAAATAACTTTTATTTCTGAAATTCATTTTTGGAAACTTTCAATTCCAATTCTAAAACTATTTTGGATTCAAAAATTCAATTTTTCCAAAATTGATAAAAATCTGTGACTTAACCGATTTCCACGTGAAATCCACATTTGTGTGTGTATTGTGTAGTCCACGGGTTTAACACAATAGTGCAACAACATTCAACCATCACAGATCAAATATAACAATATAATTGATAAGCGGTATAAACTATAACGCTTATCTTTCATTCACAGATCACAGATATATGTATATCACAGATAAACAAATCACAGATCACAACACAAAACAGGATATATCACAAAGCATCACATATCAGAGATGTCAAACAATTCAACATCCAATATAATCCAAATATCCATAAGTAGGATTAATTTAACTATCTGATAAATTTAAAGTCAGATAAATTTCTATAAATCAATTTGGCTAGTTATGGTAAATAAATAATCAATTAATTTCAAATTGATTTTCAAATTGATTTCTAAACACCAAATAAATTTCCAAACATTTCCAAAAGATTTATTTTCAATCACCAAAAATCAATTACCAAATGGATTTCTAAATTTATTTCCTTTTCAAAATAAATTCCTTTTTAAGAAGATAAATTCCTTTATTTTCCAAACTATTCACAAATCCAAATTTTAAATAAGTTCTCAACTTATAAATAATATTTTTGAAATCCATTTATTAAGCCTTTTCTTCCAAATTTGAAATTCAATTCAATACAGCTCAAAAATAAGACTTATCTTTTAACTCCTTTTAAACTTATCCAATTATCAAAATAAAATTTTCGATAAATTTTCAACTTAAGTTTCGAAAATCCAATTTTTATTTATTTCTGGTATCCAACGATACCGAAAATATATTCGGCTAGATTATAGCCTTCCACAATTCCAATCACAAATATAATCACACGGAGATTATAAATAATCAACACACAACATATGAAACAAATTCAAATGTTGAAGAATCCAGTTGGATCCCTCCAACCTGTTTCCCTGCATCCATATATGTTAGCACAATACCAATTCCACATCGAGGTGGAATATCGCGGTATATGGGATTTATAAATATTATCCGCTATTATGCGGCGCAATAGGGTCTCATCCGCTATATAATGCGGGAAATCATGTAACGATGCTGAATTTTTGATATTTAAAGAGTGAATATTTAAATGAGTTTAAATATTCGAATGATAGTTTAATTTGAAAATTCGAATATCAAAGTGAATTTGGCAATTTAATTATTGAATTTAATTATTGAAACTGGGTAAAAAATTTGAATCTTCAGTTTAAGCTGATTAAAAATATTTTTAAGGCTTAGAAAATTTATATTGATAATTCTAAAGGTAATAGAACTTTCAGAATTGAATTTGAAACTGATTTATTCAGTTTTGAATTTATATCGTTTAAATTGAATTTGAAAATAGCGTTCCGGAGCACAGTCTCGGAATTCGACGAAACTAGTTCCATTGGATCCGTAATCTATTAAATAATAGTAAAGCAGAAGAATTTGAAGCTCTCTCATTAATTCTAGGAGTTATCCGTGTTCTCCTTAATTCTCTCTAAGTGTATATTTTTTTTTTCAAAATCATATGATTACTACTTTACAATTATTCTACTAAACTTTTCACACTATTTTACATTTGAATATCTATTATTAAAAGAATATAGAATTATTTACAAATATTTCACGGTTCTTTCTCAAAATTTTACATTATAGTCCGCACATTTAAATTAATTACATAGTCTAAAATTTAAACTAATTGATAAACTTAATCAACTAATATTTATTAATAAACCTTAAAAGATGAAAATTTCTATATGTATGGTAAAAAAAATTGATTTAGATGCAAATATGTATAAGTTACATAATAAAAATCATACACATTAATAACAATAACAAATTTATTTTATAATTTATTTACTAAATTAATTTATCATACATTGCACTGTAAAATTCTATTAACTTCAAATACCTAAAAATTTACTTTTTTTTACAATTACTTAGAAACCTTTCTCAATTATCTTTTAATATTTTACATTTAAGTCTATATATTTAACTAATTGTGTAATCTAAAATTTAAACTATTGAAATAAATATAATTAACTAATATTTATTAATCCATCTAATAATTCCTCAAAATAAGAGGATTTCAATATATACAATATTCCTGTATATGAGAAAAATAATAAATTTATTTCTTCTTTATTAGGATATATGAAGATATATAAATCACATAATATAAATGTATGCATAAATAATAACTCTTTTATTCCAATTCATTTATCTCAAAAAAAATATCATACATTACATAATATAATTTCATTTTAACAACTTTCAAAAGATAAATTTATATTTTACAACATTATGAAGTGAACGCACAGATTAAACCGATAAAAATTAGATTATACAAACATTCTCACCTTCAACATGTTATCAAACCATACCCAACTCATAACTCAACTAAATGCTACATAACATTATTTTGCAACTATCAAAATTGTAAGCATGACCCTTCTACAAGAACATGAAATTTATGGTTAACTACAAGGATAAATTTGTTTAAAAATGAAAACTTAAATATGAATAAAAGTTCACGTCTGATTCAAAAAAAAGTTCACATGAAGATAACCTAACCATAAGGTCTATGCTCTTCTCAATTACAAATTTGTAAAAAGCTCTTCCCAATTTTAACTTTTTTTACATTTAACTCTTTATATTTGATTAGTTATGTCGATCATTAATTCAAATTATTCAAATAAACTCAATTTAATTAAAATATAAATAATATTTTTTAACAATATTACCGTGTGCAACGCACGGGTTATACACTAGTATTGTATTATTATCGGATTTCAATTTTCGTGGTGATTGGAGCTGTCGTGTGATCGTACGATAAGAAAACGCGCTGATATAATATAATGAGATATTTTTGAATATAAAAATATAAATTTTTAATCAACTTTTCAATGCCGACTTACTTTTTCTCTGCTTAATCACGTTCTTTTGTTTCCCCATTTTTTTACAAATCTGATACGAAATCATTTCGTTCGAAAGAAATATTAATGGCCGATGAATAAATCACGCTCCTTATCTTCGTTCCTCCTTCTCTTCTACTCAGCAAAACTATTCGAAAGAAAAATAGGAAAAAGGGGATGCCAAGACTTTTTTTCGAAAATTAAATTGCGTGTATCCATCTTCCCTTCCCCTATCTTCACTTCAGTTCGTTCGAATCGAAATCGAAATCGAGGCAGAAACCTCTCTCCAATTTAATGGAATCGAAGCAGTGTTCGATCAAAAATGGGAGGGAGATCTCGCGAGCGCGAGGGCAGGCTCGAATGGATCGTCAGCGGGAAGTTGGGCCTCGCGTGGTGGCTGTTTGCAACGGCGCAGTGGAAGTGGAGTGCGATACCGATGGGTGTGGTCGCGATGGTGGTAGCATGGTTCAGACGCTCGAGTCGCGATCGAGATAAGGCTGGCGAAGGGATCGCGGGACGTGGATGGCAATTTGCTTGGAGCTTGCGAACGATTCTAGGTCAGTAAGGTAATTTGTTTTTTTAGCTATGATTAGGAAATTTATTTTTGAATCGTTAATAGAAATTAATTTTAACAGTAAAATATATATATCCACGTACATATTAATTTAAAACAGGAATGATACATATACATAAGACTTAGAAATAGGAATTTTAAATGGTAATATGAATTATGTTTATAAGGTTCAGTATGTATATGTAAACAAGATATATATACAAGGTTGGAAATATAGGAATTTTGAATTTATGGAAGTTCATATGAAAATTTGATTTTTTGAAATCTATGAATTGATTTAAAAATACAAATTATTAGTTAATTAAATTAAATTAAATTTATCAAAAGCAAATTTAATTTTTCATTGGTTCGAATATTAACAAATTATCAAATGTTTATACAAGGTCAAAATATGAGAACGAGCCGAGAACGAGAATGGGTTGCATACATAAATCTAAGGTGAGATCTTCTCACTCAAAAATTGAAAGTGGAATTTTCAGTTATTAATTGATTGCTATTTGGATGTGATATTAGATATAGTAGGATATATCTATATATAGCAATATATATATATATATATATATATTGGCATATGTATATATTGTGGTTATTGATTTCCCGCATTATATAGCGGATGAGACCTTATTGCGCCGCATAATAGTGGAATGATATTTTTATAAAATCCCATATACCGCGATATTCCACCTCGAAGTGGAATTGGTATTGTGCTAATATCTGTGGATGCAGGGAAACAGGTTGGAGGGATCCAACTGGATTCCTCAAATTATATGAATTTATTTCATATGTTATGTGTTAATTATTTATAATCTGTGTATGATTATATCTGTGATTGTATTGTTGAAGACTAAATTTAGCCGAATGTATTTTTGGTATCGTTGGATACCAGAAATAAATGAAATTGTATTTTTGAAATTTAAATTGGAAATTTTAAGTAAATTCCTTTTGAGAGAATTGAATAAATTAAAAGAAGTAATTTTAAAAGCATAAAGTTGATTTTGTAATGTTATCGAATTATTTCAAAAATATGGGAAGGTTGTTATAAATGGATTTTTAATAGTATTTTTCGAAAGTTGGAAAATTTATTGAAAATGGAATTTTAAATGGTTTGGAAGAGAATAAAGGAATTTATTCTAAAAGGTGATAAATTTGTTTGAAATCAATTTAATAATTGATGTGGTATTTAAAATAAATCCTGGGAAATCCATTTTTAAATCGATTTGGTGTTTGGAATAAATGTTGAGAAAATCAATTTGGGAATTCGAAATAAATTTAGAAATCAAATTTGTAATTAATTTGGTAATGGAAAATAAATCATTGGAAAATTTATTTGAAATTGATTTAGTGTTTGGAAAAAATGAATCTGGAAATCGATTTGCAAATGGTTTGTTATTTGGAATAAACTTAGAAATAAATTGCAATGTTTTGTTCTATTGAAATAAAACTTAGAAATCAATTTGTAATTGGTTCGATATTAAAATAAAATTAGAAATCAATCTGGAATTTGATTTTGAGGTTAAAAGTAAATATTTGGAAATGTAAATTCAAATGGGAATTTATGAAATGAAAGGGAAATTTGTTTTAAAAATAAACGCTGATTTATTTTTATAGTGTGAAAGTAAATTTACGGATTTGGAACGTAACTTTGAAATAAATCGATAAGGATTTATTTAATTGGTTTAAATGGACCGTTTTGAAGTGAAAGTGTATTTTTACTATAAAGCCGAGTATATTTTCCAAAGTGGCTTTTAAAATATAAATTAAAAGTTCTAAGTAGGTTTTTAAAAGATATATTTGGAAATATATTCCGTGTAAGGAAATTGATTTGAAATTTATTTTCAAAAGTTGAAAGGTGAAAAGTAATTTGAAATTGATTTTCAAATATGAAGTGTGGGAAAGAAAAATATATATCTCGTGAAGATATTTTGAAAATAAATAATTTGAGAAAATTATTTAAATCTAATGATTGTTGTGAATGTTATTGATAGTTAAATCACCGACTATCAATATTGCCTTTGAAATGGCATTTGAATTTGTTTTTAAAACAAACGCTTATTATTCGGTTTAGCCGGGAAAGGACCTTTGTGTCAGATAACCCATTCCGAATAATAATACGACGATATGGATCGTATTGAAGACCGGTGATGAAGACCGGGTATTTGTGAAAACGATAGAATGACCTATCGATTGTTTCTTCACTGTTAGCTACGATATAGAGATTTCCTTTGTGATGGGAAGTTTTATCGGGATTGTGAATATCCGGATTTTAAGGGCTTCTTCGGAAGTGCCTTCGGTTCTGTTCAAACCCGGAACAGACTTGTATGGTTACGTGTCTGACATTACATTTTGAGATATAGAGCTGATTTCTTTTAAATACATTTCTGTTGGTGGTGGAGAATTTATTCTCTTAGCTTAACACCCTTCTCTGAGACGTACGAGCTCAGAGGTTATGTAGTTGAAATTTATCAGCGATATATTCCCAATTTGGTAATGTGGCATGCTGAGTGTTGCTGTAATGATGATCATTTATTGATCATTTATGATCAAAGCGTGGCTTTGTGAAAAAGCGTAGCTTTATGGACGAGACTTCGTCAGGGCCTCAACAACCCGGAAATGGTCGAAACAGAAATGTTGCGGCAAGGTTATGAGGGTTGCGCCCTTTAGGGTATGTCATTTCCTTCTGGAAAGGGGTGGTATCATGGTATGGAGCCCAGATACTTACTCATGTGGACACACTTTATTTATTATGTGTGATGTTGGTTACCGAGCGCTCGGATAAAGGTCCCAAAGGACCGGGGGATGACATATTCGTGAGTTACCTAGTTACAGGGGTAACCCGACCTTGTTTGGTAGAGAGCAGTTTGTCTCTCGAGACGTCCAGCCAGAGGCGATCCCATTCGGTAGTAGGAAAGGAAGTTCCTTAGCCTGACCATTTGTTGGAAATCCATTTCCCAATACGAAATTGTACGGTTTTAGTTTAGAACCTGCCATTTACTTATGGTGGTCACCACTGTTTAGATGGTAGCTATAGTAGGCATACGATACTGGTCGTATGCTGGCTAAGATTCATATTATACTTTCGAAATGTTTTCCACACTAGACATTAATAATAATAATCCAATGATTGGCGTAGTAAGCATCTTTGACTATCATAAGAAGAAATCTCCTCCAATTCTGCGTTTGCATTGTGTGTGTGGCGGGAGGTCTTATGGTAGTTTCATTTTCCAAAAGCATTGCGAATTAATTTTATTTTCTTTGTGAAAATAACTGTTTTACGATCTCACACCAGTCACCATGACTGACTCGGAGTTTATTGTTCCCTTCTAAACTCTGGGTGCCCATAATTTTCCACACGGGCAGCCTAGAGTTATTTTTATCAGGATATTCTGGAGCTTTGGGGATAAGCTGAATGGCGAGACGTACTTCCGTACTTGTTATTTATTTCCGCTGTGTATTCTGTATGAGGACAGGTTTATATAACTGTCCATTGTTGTATTGAGTTGTATATTGACTCTGATTGATGTATGTATAAACTGATATAGTCTTCTGTTTAAAGATTATTGATTTATCTATTGTATATTATTCCACTGCGAAATGTGAGATTCTGATATTGTTTCTGTTTTTCTGTTCTTTCTTTTCTTCTGTCTTCTTCTACCTCTTCTTTTTTAACCCTAATGGTTCGGTTTTCCGACATTCGATTGCGCGGCATTTGATACAGTGGACGTATTAATGTCGACTTTCGAGCGTCGAAAAATCCTGATCGTTACATGTGGTATCAGAGCATCTGGTTAAGCGACAACCCTGCTCTGTTGGGTGTTACTCATTAAAGATAGAGTCAGTAGTACTCTAGAATGAGTTGAGTGTAATAATAGATATGAGCGCGTATTTGTTAGTGAATACAAATTTGTTTTGTATTGTGTTGACTTATCGGTTGATTGTTTATAGATTCTGATCGGTGCAGTCTGGCCAACTGTAATCGATAAGGGTTTCTAAACTCTTAAACAAGATAAACTGACAAAATATTGTTTTAAAAATAGGGTGAATGAAATAATTTTACCCAAAACTATTTTTGTATAGAAAAGAAATGATTTTCTATGAAGTATCATAGTATATGGATGCTTGGTTGTTAGGAAGTGATAACATTGAAATATTATCATTGTTATATGAAAAACAAATGAGAAATAAAATGATATAACCAAAGATTTGAAGATAAATTCATTTAACAAATGAAATTTATAAATATGAATTGAAAGTATAATAAAATAAAATCCATATACGAATGAGATTTGGGAATGTGAATTGTAAATGTAATTTACAAATTGAAATGGGATTTGTAAATAAATTGTAAATGAGATTTATAATTGAAATAGAATTCCAAGAAAATATTTGAAAATAAAATTCACAAATGGAATATAAAATAAGTTGATAACTTATAAAGTATTTAAAGTTTGATTGTAATAAAATTCAAATTGAAAAGAAATGAATTTGTGAGTGAACCAATGAAGCTACATTTGTAAATGAATGAATCGGAATAGAATAATGAAATGGATTGAATTCAAGTAAATAAACTTGATAATTTATTAATTCACGCAATAATGAATTGGAAGTTAGTTAAATTAAAGTTGGGTTGTGAACTAAATTTAAAATGGGTTGAATTTGCAAATAAATTCAAGTAAGCAGAAATTAATTATAATTTCCTTGTTATTGATAAAATGAATTCACGATGAATTGAATATGGAAGTTGAAATTAAAAATGAATAAGTGAATCTACTAATTGAATTAAATTAGTGAATGGAATAAATTTGAAAAATGAAAATCAAATCAAGAATTGAAATTGGAAATTGTTTACAAGGAAATGAACTTGAGTTTTGAAGTGAAATAGCTTAAGTAAATATTGAATAAATGCTCGACTTAAGAAAATTTTTGTGAAATGATTTCAAATGAAATGAATGAGAATATGGAATGTAAATCTAATTGAAATGGAATCAATTTAAATGATTGTTAGTTCAAGTAATCATTTAGTTGCATGAATATTAACAAATCTGAATAGAAAGAATTATCGTTTGACAAAAACGAGATTGTATAAATTCTATAAGTTAATAAAAGCAAATAGAAATTGATTTTTGTATCAATTGAAATAGATATGAGTTAGATTCATTTAAAAATGAATAGAATGGAAAAATATGAATTGTAAACCATTGAATTGAATAGAAATTGAATGTGAATTAGATGGAAGCGAATTAAGTTGAATTGAAACCTTATGAATTGCTAATGGAATTTATTTTGGATGTATGGCTAATGAAATCTATATATTTGTTATTGAAATAAGTGAATTGTTAAATAGATTTTCTATATTTGTCACTTACCTGTTTAAATTGAGTAAGTGCAGGTTTTTGAAGCCGTTTGGCTGCATTTTGGGTTGCGTAAATGCTAATAATAAACTGCTTTGCTTAAAAATGCTAAAAGGTACGCCTACGCAATAAAAATAGGAAATATGAATTATTTTCTTCTTTTCCGACCGAGTGGGTCGATGTATATATATTTATATCTTTTGTCAAATTGCAAAAGCTCCTCCGTACAAAGGAGACTCCGCCAAAATTTTCTGAAAATTTTGGGAGTTAGAAAAAATTTTGAAAATTTGGAAAAAATTTTGTTAACGGAAATTTGATTTTCAAATTGTAATGGGAATCTAGGAATTGAGCTAGAAAAGGTAAATAAGATTCAATCTTCGAAGTTAAAGATGAATCGAATTCAAGAAAATTTGAAATGAAAATCTGAATGAAAATTTGAAAATAAAAAGAATTCAAATTGAATTGAAATTGTAAATTGAATTCAATGGAATTGAAAACGCAAAGTTAAAAGGAAATGAATATATAACTTTGTTTGTGAAGTGAAAATAAATATAAGAAGTATGTAAACACTTATATTGAACTTAAGAAATGAATTGAGGAAAATTCTTAAGTAAATTGGTTTTGGGAATCCATCTAGTAAAATTGGACATTGTTATTAAGTGAATTACACAGGAGGTATAAAGGAAAATGGAATTGGATTTTGAGGATAAATTTAATTTGCGCGGCAAAGGTATGTATTTAAATTTCAGTATGAAATTTGATCTTTTCTTGTTTAGCCGCTTGGCTTTCCTTTCTCTTTTTGAAATTTAAGGGTCCGAAAGGACATTTTGTAGTACTACCGAGCTAGCCGCGCAAAGGAGACGCTGGCGAAATTTTTCGAAAATTTAGAGAGTTAGGAAATTTTTGAGAAATTTTTGGATAATTAACAATTTGAATTTAAATTGAAATTTGAATTGTGAAGTAAAACAAAAGTTGTTTGAAACTATGAAAATGTTTAGAAAGTTAGTTGAAGTGATAACAAATCTTTAATAAAAAGATTTATTTTGAAAATTGGATAGAAACTGTTTGGTTTGGTAAAACGATAAACGGGGATTGAAGCATTCTTCTTAACTTGTAATTTCGGGACGAAATTCTTTTAAGGGGGGAAGATTGTAACGACCCTGAATTTTTGATATTTAAAAAGTGAATATTTAAATGAGTTTAAATATTCGAATGATAGTCTAATTTGAAAATTCGAATATCAAAGTCAATTTGGCGATTTAATTATTGAATTTAATTATTGAAACTGGGTAAAAAATTTGAATCTTCAGTTTAAGCCGATTAAAAATATTTTTAAGGCTTAGAAAATTTATATTGATAATTCTGAAGGTAATAGAACTTTCAGAATTGAATTTGAAACTGATTTATTCAGTTTTGAATTTATATCGTTTAAATTGAATTTGAAAATAGCGTTCCGGAGCACAGTCTCGGAATTCGACAAAACTAGTTCCATTGGATCTGTAATATTGTATTATTAACGGATTTCAATTTTCGTGGTGATTGGAGCTGTCGTGTGATCGTACGATAAGAAAACGCGCTGATATAATATAACGAGATATTTTTGAATATAAAAATATAATTTTTTAATCAACTTTTCAGTGTCGACTAACTTTTTCTCTGCTTAATCACGTTCTTTTGTTTCCCCATTTTTTTACAAATCTGATACGAAATCATTTCGTTCGAAAGAAAATATTAATGGTCGATGAATAAATCACGCTCCTTATCTTCGTTCCTCCTTCTCTTCTACTCAGCAAAACTATTCGAAAGAAAAATAGGAAAAAGGGGAGTCCGAGACTTTTTTTCAAAAATTAAATCGCATGTATCCATCTTCCCTTCCCCTATCTTCACTTTAGTTCGTTCAAATCGAAATCGACGTAGAAACCTCTCTCCAATTTAATGGAATCGAAGCAGTGTTCGATCGAAAATGGGAGGGAGATCTCGCGAGCGCGAGGGCAAATTCGAATGGATCGTTAGCGGGAAGTTGGGCCTCGCGTGGTGGCGGTTTGCAACGGTGCAGTGGAAGTGGAGTGCGATACCGATGGGTGTGGTCGCGATGGTGGTAGCATGGTTCAGACGCTCGAGTCGCGATCGAGATAAGGCTGGCGAAGGGATCGCGGGACGTGGATGGCAATTTGCTTGGAGCTTGCGAACGATTCTAGGTCAGTAAGGTAATTTGTTTTTTAGCTATGATTAGGAAATTTATTTTTGAATCGTTAACAGAAATTAATTTTAACAGTAAAATATATATATCCACGTACATATTAATTTAAAACAGGAATGATACATATACATAAGACTTAGAAATAGGAATTTTAAATGGTAATATGAATTATGTTTATAAGGTTCAGTATGTATATGTAAACAAGATATATATACAAGGTTGGAAATATAGGAATTTTGAATTTATGGAAGTTCATATGAAAATTTGATTTTTTGAAATCTATGAATTGATTTAAAATACAAATTATTAGTTAATTAAATTAAATTAAATTTATCAAAAGCAAATTTAATTTTTCATTGGTTCGAATATTAACAAATTATCAAATGTTTATACAAGGTCAAAATATGAGAACGAGCCGAGAACGAGAATGGGTTGCATACATAAATCCAAGGTGAGATCTTCTCACTCAAAAATTGAAAGTGGAATTTTCAGTTATTAATTGATTGCTATTTGGATGTGATATTAGATATAGTAGGATATATCTATATATAGCATATATATATATATATATATATATATATATATGGCATATGTATATATTGCGGTTATTGATTTCCTGCATTATATAGCGGATGAGACCCTATTGCGCCGCATAATAGAGGAATGATATTTTTATAAAATCCCATATACCGCGATATTCCACCTCGAAGTGGAATTGGTATTGTGCTAACATCTGTGGATGCAGGGAAACAGGTTGGAGGGATCCAACTGGATTCCTCAAATTATATGAATTTATTTCATATGTTATGTGTTAATTATTTATAATCTGTGTATGATTATATCTGTGATTGTATTGTTGAAGACTAAATTTAGCCGAATGTATTTTTGGTATCGTTGGATACCAGAAATAAATGAAATTGGATTTTTGAAATTTAAATTGGAAATATTAAGTAAATTCCTTTTGAGAGAATTGAATAAATTAAAAGAAGTAATTTTAAAAGTGTAAAGTTGATTTTGAAATGTTATCGAATTATTTCAAAAATATGGGAAGGTTGTTATAAATGGATTTTTAATAGTATTTTTCGAAAGTTGGAAAATTTATTGAAAATGGAATTTTAAATGGTTTGGAAGAGAATAAAGGAATTTATTCTAAAAGGTGATAAATTTGTTTGAAATCAATTTGATAATTGATGTGGTATTTAAAATAAATCCTGGGAAATCCATTTTTAAATCGATTTGGTGTTTGGAATAAATGTTGAGAAAATCAATTTGGGAATTCGAAATAAATTTAGAAATCAAATTTGTAATTAATTTGGTAATGGAAAATAAATCATTGGAAAATTTATTTGAAATTGATTTAGTGTTTGAAAAAAATGAATCTGGAAATCGATTTGCAAATGGTTTGTTATTTGGAATAAACTTAGAAATAAATTGCAATGTTTTGTTCTATTGAAATAAAACTTAGAAATCAATTTGTAATTGATTCGATATTAAAATAAAATTAGAAATCAATCTGGAATTGGATTTTGAGGTTAAAAGTAAATATTTGGAAATGTAAATTCAAATGGGAATTTATGAAATGAAAGGGAAATTTGTTTTAAAAATAAACGCTGATTTATTTTTAAAGTGTGAAAGTAAATTTACGGATTTGGAACGTAAATTTGAAATAAATCGATAAGGATTTATTTAATTGGTTTAAATGGACCATTTTGAAGTGAAAGTGTATTTTCACTATAAAGCCGAGTATATTTTCCAAAGTGGCTTTTAAAATATAAATTAAAAGTTCTAAGTAGGTTTTTAAAAGATATATTTGGAAATATATTCCGTGTAAGGAAATTGATTTGAAATTGATTTTCAAAAGTTGAAAGGTGAAAAGTAATTTGAAATTGATTTTCAAATATGAAGTGTGGGAAAGAAAAATATATATCTCGTGAAGATATTTTGAAAATAAATAATTTGGGAAAATTATTTAAATCTAATGATTGTTGTGAATGTTATTGATAGTTAAATCACCGACTATCAATATTGCCTTTGAAATGGCATTTGAATTTGTTTTTAAAACAAACGATTATTATTCGGTTTAGCCGGGAAAGGACCTTTGTGTCAGATAACCCATTCCGAATAATAATACGACGATATGGATCGTATTGAAGACCGGTGATGAAGACCGGGTATTTGTGAAAATGATAGAATGACCTATCGATTGTTTCTGCACCGTTAGCTACGATATAGAGATTTCCTTTGTGATGGGAAGTTTTATCGGGATTGTGAATATCCGGATTGCAAGGGCTTCTTCGGAAGTGCCTTCGGTTCTGTTCGAACCCGGAACAGACTTGTATGGTTATGTGTCTGTCATTACATTTTGAGATATAGAGCTGATTTCTTTCAAATACATTTCTGTTGGTGGCGGAGAATTTATTCTCTTAGCTTAACACCCTTCTCTGAGACGTACGAGCTCAGAGGTTATGTAGTTGAAATTTATCAGCGATATATTCCCAATTTGGTAATGTGGCTATAGTAGGCATTTACTTATGGTGGTCACCACTGTTTAGATGGTAGCTATAGTAGGCATACGATACTGGTCGTATGCTGGCTAAGATTAATATTATACTTTCAAAATGTTTTCCACACTAGACATTAATAATAATAATCCAATGATTGGCGTAGTAAGCATCTTTGACTATCATAAGAAGAAATCTCCTCCAATTCTGCATTTGCATTGTGTGTGTGGCGGGAGGTCTTATGGTAGTTTCATTTTCCAAAAGCATTGCGAATTAATTTTATTTTCTTTGTGAAAATAACTGTTTTACGATCTAACACCAGTCACCATGACTGAATCGGAGTTTATTGTTCCCTTCTAAACTCTGGGTGCCCATAATTTTCCACACGGGTAGCCTAGAGTTATTTTTATCAGGATATTCTGGATATTCTGGAGCTTTGGGGATAAGCTGGATGGCGAGACGTACTTCCATACTTGTTATTTATTTCCGCTGTGTATTCTGTATGAGGACATGTTTATATAACTGTCCACTGTTGTATCGAGTTGTATATTGACTCTGATTGATGTATGTATAAACTGATATAGTCTTCTGTTTGAAGATTATTGATTTATCTATTGTATATTATTCCACTGCGAAATGTGAGATTCTGATATTGTTTCTGTTTTTCTGTTCTTTCTTTTCTTCTGTCTTCTTCTACCTCTTCTTTTTTAACCCTAATGGTTCGGTTTTCCGGCATTCGATTGCGCGGCATTTGATACAGTGGACGTATTAATGTCGACTTTCGAGCGTCGAAAAATCCTGATCGTTACAAATCCAATCCAAATACATATATAATACCAATTCCACTTCACGGTGGAATTATCGCGGTATATGTTTTTAATAAATAACCTCTGCTTAATATGCGGCGTATAGGGTCTATTTCAGCACAATAGATAACAATCATCATTCAATCACACAATCAAGCAATTTTAAATCTAACTATTTAAAATTTAAATCGAAACAAATATTCGATTGAGTGAGGAGTTCTCACCTTGCTTTCAATAACGGTTGCGGTATTTTATTTCAAATAAAATTAAACGCACGTTTAATTTTACTCAAAATTTTCACTGTCTCCAATTGACTCCAAACCAGCTCCATTGCGAAGAGCTCGTCAAAACGATTCCAACGCAAAAAATTTCGTCAATTTCCGACCTCGTATAAAGAAGTTACAACTTTTCAAAGTTTATACGAATTTATATATAATAATTTACAACTTTATTTTCAATTTTCAAACCCTATTTCATCATAGCCATGCATTTTTGCTTCTGAGAATCTGGGCCGTGACTTATCATCTTCTCCCCTACCAGATTTTTGAACGCGCGTGAAGAAACCCATTAGCCGCCATCATCTCGTGAATTTTCGAGAACACCGCGATGCATTTGAAGACGATCGAGAAGCGCCATCGTATAGCCCTTCACGAACACAACCTCCGACCAAAGACCGGTCGAGCTCGGCTGTATATTAGCCTCGAAAATCGTGAATGAATGCCGGTCGTTCAAATGAAGATTGCCGTCGATCCGTTGCTCCGTTTCCGATCACAGTCGTTGAGATTAAAGATCTCGTTGGCCTCTTCAAAGTTGTAGTTGAGAGTTTTTCGTAATTGTTGATGGATTTGAAGATAATTGAGGAGGAAGGAAGCAAATTCTCGGCCATTAAAATCGTTAGGGCCGGCTGGATGAAAAAGCTAGTGTTTTGAGTGCAAAACAGAAATTCTGAGGCCTTTTATAGAAAATTGACGAAACACTATTCACCGAAAATTTTCCGAACTCCAAACGAAGCGTGCCGGCTGGCGTTTCTAAGGTTTACCCCACGTTCCGAACACAATGGAATGTGTTTCGGGAGCTAATTCGGTCGTATGTGAGAGTTAAGAAAATAAACGATCAAATTTAAATTAAACTGATTTAAAATGATTTCTATGCGTTTTGGCTTGCCCCGGACAAACCGTAAATCCGATTGATACGAAATTTGAAATCTTACAATAATATCACATTACGGATCCGATGAAACTGGTTTCGTCGAAATTCGAGACTGTTTGAAAATTGACTATTTTCACTCGTCAATTAAATATTAAAATATTCAATTTTCACAATTTAACTTTTAATTTAATTTTAAAAGTTTACAAACATCATTATAACTCCAATATGATTTAATATAACTTTATAAATCATTTTTATACACATTTGATTCGGATTTCAATTATTTCTGGAATTTCAAATATAAAATTATCGATTTAATTATCCAATTAAATCTCTATATTCGAAATTAAATTTATTCGACTTACAAATCTCACTCGTTAATATTTAAAATCAATTAAATAAATGAATTTCAAATGATAGAAATTCTGGGTTGTTACATCTATGGGTTAGATTTCTGAAAGATTTTAGTCCAAAGCATGAATTTACTTTACGTCTCAGGTGGCATAACAACACTAATTGACATACCGCTAAATAGTTATCCTTCAACGGTATCTTCAAAAACATTGAAACTCAAAGTTTGTTTCATTTTGTTTCGATGCTTCCAATTAATATCATTTTTGTAGTTGGATAAATTTCTTACTTATGCATCATCTGTTGTTATAATAGGTTGATGCTACACGTCAGAAAATCCTTGTTGATGTTGGTATGATCTTGAATCTAATTTTTTTGCATTTGTCCAGTGCTTACTATTATTTTAATGTAATAATTACATAATATTCAAAATATAGTCTGTGTCTGGACTAGTAGAAAAATAACTGCAAATCTAATTCTAATTTTTTGATCTGCTGTTTTTTTTAAGGTTTTTGGGGTGGTCTGTGCCTGAAAATGCCTTTGATGCTAGCGCTTTGGAGAGCATTCTAAATGCTAGTGCACTTGGACTCAAGGTACCTTAAAAGGCAACATACATGTAATGTTTAATACATATACACACATACACACTTACATACGCGCACATATATACCAATAATAGTAGTAGTAGTAGTAATAATAAACCAAATTTGATAAAAGTTAACTAAGTTTGTAATAATATAATATTAATAATAAATATTATTAACATTAGTAAACTATAGCTTGATAAAAATTAACTAGGTTTATAATGATGATGATGATGATGATGATAGTAGTAGTAGTAATAATAATAATAATAATAATAATAATAAATTAACTAAGTTTGTAATAATTAAACAAGTTAATTAAGTTTTATAAAAATTAACTAAGTTTTTTAAAAACTAAACAAGTTACAAAAATTAACTAAGTATTATAAGAATTTAACTAAGTTAACTAAGTTATTTAAGAATTAAAAGGTTTATAATAGTTATAATAAACTAAGTTTATAATAAAATAAAAATAAATTAACTAAGTTTATAAAAATTAACCAAGTTAACTAAGTTTTATAAAAATTAAACAAGTTAACTGAGTTTTATAAAAAATGAATAAGTTTATAATAATTAAATTAGTATTATAAAAATTTAACTAAGTTAACTATTTCTATAAAAAATACCATTTTAATAATGATGATGATGATGATGATAAACTAAGTTTGATAAAAATTAACTAAGTTGATAATGATAATAATTGAGTCTATAATAATAATAATGATGATGATGACAATGACGATGATCAAACATTAACTAAGTTTATAAAAATTAAACAGGTTAACTAATTTTTATAAAAATTACGGCCACTTTAATTTTATGTTCATTAGTCATTAGTGCATAGTTTTATGCTCCATATGTTACAATTTTGAGCTTGAATAATTTACACCATCATGTTCTAGCAAATTTGCTTACATCGTGTATTATATAAAATTTCAGACCATTTTCTTAGTTATGCTAGAATATTAGTTTTTTGTTTTGAAATAAAATTGAATTGAGAGGATTATATAATAGAGGAGACAGTTCTTTTGACCTTGAAAATTATAATGTGTGGGGTGCAGTTGCAAACTATTGTAACACTGTTTCCAATTAGCAAATCATCTTTCCAAATGTGTCCTAAAATGCAGAGGTCTTATGTCATTTGTTTGGCTCTAAAGATAAGTTCAGTATATATAATATGCTGCAATACTGTATCTATATAATGCAGGGCTTGTGGAGAAGAGGCTTTACTGATGTTGGATGGTAACTTAAGTCGGGTAGCAAAACATTAGGCTTTCATGGGGCCACAGTGCATCAAACAAACAAGTAACTTATCTAATGATACATGCTCTATCTATATAGTTATACAGTAAGTATTAGTTGGTACTTGTATGCATCTCTTGTATATATATACACACTCATACACAAATTCTAGGTCCATGTTGTGTAAATTACTCTTATATTATTTTCTTGAAAGTAGTAGCTGAACTTTCCGAGCTTTCATGGGGCCTCTGATACTCATGTCTGTCATGGTCATTCATATAATTAAAAAAAACCATTAATGTCAACACCTTCCTCAGTAATTCTCCATGTTGTCTCCATGCTATCCAAATTTATTACGGTCGGCATTTGGGATAATGGGATATCGGCATTGTTAAGGCTATAATATTGTATGCATACCGTCAGTAAATCTCCATGGTGTCCAAATTCTTTACTGTTAGTATTGGTATTGAATGGTTCAAGTTGTTCTGTTTATAAGTTATTGTGTCAAATTGATTTAGAATTCAAACTAATGCCTACTAGTAAGCAGAATAGTTGATTATAGTTCCAGTTCTAGCATCCTTTTTATTGAAATGTATTAAAAGGCAAGTTGATGCCTACTAGTAAGCTACTTGCTCGTGTTTGCGTTAAGCTACTTGCTCGTGTTTGATTTAGAATTCAAACTATTTGCGTTAAGCTACTTGGTCGTGTTTGATTTAGAATTCAAACTGATGCCTACTAGTAAGCAGAAAAGTTGATTATAGTTCCAAGTACAGCATCCTTTTTATTGAAAAGTATTAAAAGGCAAGCTTCAGATGCCTGAATTGTTTGCTTTTGTTATATGGACTTTTAATCAAGTTGTTCTGTTTATAAGTTGTGACTATTTATAAGTAGTCAACTTGCTGAATGTTTATTCTTTCATGATGAACACGGTTTCGAATGGTTACACTTGTTGACTGCTTCTTTTAAGATATCATGGTAAGTGCATCATGTATAGTAAATTATCAAGACTTGTATGTAATTCTAAATGTTGATCGTTATACTTGTGTACAAGTAATTAGCATTTCCGAAGTGAAGAACAACCGCATCAAAGAATTATTGATAACTAAGCCATGAACAAGACTTTAAGTGTTATATATTATAATATTTTGTTCATACTAGTTGTGTAGACTTATTGGTAAATAGTTGTGGTATGTGGATTTGCTTATTTTGTTGAAATACTATTATTGAAATGATTATGGATATTATACTTTTTATGTAATTAACGTGTTTTTTCAATTATTTGAATATAGTGATTATCGATGTTGATTTGAATATGTGATTGATTGTTGGTTTTAATATGGTTATTATATATAAGTGATTGTTGGAAATGATACAAGCCATTAATAGTAAATAGCGGTGATTAAAATGTGCTTTACATCAATCAATATGTTTTAGTAGCGTTTCAAAAGTGCTCGGAAAAAACAATTTACAAAAAAAATTTACTGTAGTGGAACTAAAATGCAACGAAAAATATATAGTAGGATAGTAAAAACGCTACAGAAAAAAATGAAGGGTGCATGTAGCACTTTGGTTGCATTTTGTAGACGCTGCCAAAGAAAACTTTTGTAGGGTTTCAGAAACGCTACAATATGTATGTTTTTGGTAGCGTTTACCACAACGCAACTAAAACTTTCAGGCTTTTAGTTGCATGTCGTGTCACAGCGTTTACTGAAACACTACTAAAAGTTTTAGCAGCATTTTTTCAACGCTACGAAAGGCCATTTCTGGTGTAGTGTTCTAAAATGACTTGAAAACAATTTATGTTGTATTGGCCATAAATGGGGAAGAGAGCTTTGAAAACTTTTTGTGTCGGTTATTATAATTACCCATTCTAGGAGTGATACGTTGTTGCAAAAGAAGGCTTAAAATTCTTTCTTTTGGACACAAGTTTTTATTTTTAAATTCATAATCATCATCACTTTTGAAAATATCATGAATTACTTCACGATTTTGAAAATCAATTGGAATAGAAAAAAGGTAAAAGGTCCATTCCACTAGATTTGAATCCAAGAATGTGACCCAAAATTTCACAATGTAAAACAATTTGTGGCCCTTTGACAGTCCTCTAAACTTTTTCTTCTCTACCATCATAAAACTTTCCTTTTAAATTTGCATAAAACATTTTTACTAATTTTGAATGACAAACGAAATCATTTTGATAAGCATCGATTAAACCAAGAATTTCATTTAGCAAACAAAGATTGAAAAGATCATAAGTAGAAAAACCTTCAAAAATAGCAAATCTTCCGGGGAAAACTTTTCCAAAAGATAAATACTCAATATAGGCTAGTATGGTTTCTTGTTCATTTAAAAGGTATTCTTTTATTTTCGTAGAAAGCCTCATTGTTGCCTTAGTATTGCTTGAGGATGCATTGAAGAATAGTTCGAAGAGATAAGAGAACTTATGATTTTTGAATTTGAAAATGAAAGTGAAAAATGAATGGATGGAAATAGAGCAAGTAAATAGAGAATCAAAGAACATGTTCTTTGGTCAAAAGACAACTTTTCAGAACATAAGAGTTAGTGAAAATGTGGTGGGAAATTTGAATTTTGAATTTGAAATTGAAATTCAAAATCTGTCTACAAATGTCGACACATGCACGTTTTTCAAAAATGATTTTAGTTTAACTATATCCTATTTTATTATATATATTTATAGTTATTCTATTTTCAAAAAAAATCAAAAATTATTTTAAATATATTTTATATTATTATTTTATTATTAAAATATATAAATATTTATATTTAAAATATAATCATATAATATTCAACTAATATTATTATTAATCTATAGGATATTCCTAACAACCAATAAAGTAACCAAAAGGAAAGAAAAATTCATTCAAGAAATTAAAAAACTTTTGATATATTAAAAGCGTATCATTTTCTGATCCATTTCACTATTTTATTTTGAATTATGTATTGCTATGAAGCACTTGTTACAAATTTTGTATCTGATTCATTATAACTTGAGGATGTATCAGAATCGTCTATGTTGCAGTGCAGGCTCTGTTTTGTTTTCTAGAAGAATTAGTGTTTGATGTAGTTTTCAGTTTATCGGGATGTGGACAGTCTCTTTTTAAATGGCCAGGGTCATCGCAGTTATAACATTTAATGCCATTTCCATTTCCACTTCCACTTCCTGAATTTTTTAGTCATTTCTTTTGAAATTGTTCATCTTCCTGTATATAGAAATTTTCTAAAATTCCTTATCATGAAAGCAATTTCTTCATCGTCATTGTTGTCTGAATCTAGATTATCTATCATTGAATTAAAAACTACATATTTCTTCTCTATTACTTTACTTTCTCTCATGCCCTGCATTTGTGATTCAAAAGACTTTAAATTGATAATTAACTCTTCATTTTTTAGAGTACTAATATCATTAGTCACTTCGATTGCAAGAGTCTTTTGATCCCATTCAGGAGTAAGTGAATTGAGAATTTTTCTAACTTGATCCTCCTTGGAAAAACTTTTACCCAGTGCAATAAATGAGTGCACTATATCTTGGAATCTACTAAACATATAAGATATGAACTTATTTAGACTCATTTTGAATAATTGAAACTAGTTTGTTAGTATGGAAATTTTGGTCTGGTTAACTTTACTTGTGCCTTCTTGTGTAACTTGCAAAGTTCTCCAAATTTCAAATGCATACTTACATATTGATACTCTATTAAATTCATTTCTATCTAGTGAAAAAAATAATATATTCATAGCCTTAAAGTTACTTTGTGCAACTGCTTTTTGGTCAGCAGTCCACTATGCAAAATTAGTCTCGAGTCCAGTGTACTCAGTTTATGTGATATTCCAAGTGACTAAACCAATTGACCGTAAATAAATTTTCATTCTACATGACCAATATGTGTAACTACTACCATTAAAAGTGGAGGTCTAGCAATTGATTGTCCTTCAACAAATGAGTTGCTAACAAGCGTATTAACAGTGTTACTAACAGTACTATTACCAGTGTTGGTAGCCATTTAAACTTTTTCAAAAAATCATATGATGAATGCTTTGAAAACCAATGCTCTAATACCAAATGTGAGTCAGCGGAATATGGATCTTACGGCTAAACTAACACTAGAGGGGTGGGGGTGAATAGTGTTTAATTGATTATATGAATATTTTTTAAATTCTTTAAGACTCTACTTGGAATGGTGTAATTAAAAATCATAGAATCGAAGTATAGATAAAAGTAAATGCAGTAAAAGTAAAATGGAAAGAACACACCAGGATTTTATACTGGTTAGGAGTTAACCTACATCCAGTCCTACACAATTCCTTGTACGGGTTTCTTTCCAACTAGTAAATGCAAATATAATCTCGATTTCAAGGCTATGAGCACACACTCCAAAATCCCGATCTCTAGGTAGAGTCACTTGATTTCCGGGCTTCAAGCACATCCACTAGATTTATGGGCTACTAAGCATACCCAATTGATTTTACAGGCTACAATCACACTTACTTGGATTTCATAGATACCAAGCACACCACAGAGTATGATTTGACAGTGTTTATAGACCCAGGCCTTCTATCTTAATTATAGTTGATCCTATAACTCTCGAATAGCACTTTGATCTTGAGAGAGATGAGAGAAATCAGAGAGTTGATGAAGGAGAATGAAATTAGTACTGATTGAATTTGATTCTGGTTGAATTTCGGTAGAGTTTCGATAAAAATTGATTTATAATTCAAGAGAGTGAAAAGAGGAGAGAAGAATAAGAAAGTAGTTGATGAAAATTTGTTTGGAAGTCTAGTATATATACGGAAACAGTGGCCATGTCCATTCGCGAAGAGATACGATGAAAAGATACTTCCATTCAAATTTGAATTATGAATTTTATGGCCACTATGTCGACATATGCCTATAAAGTATGTCGACATACTATTCACAAAGTTGAAAAACACTTTAAAAGTATTATTTTGAAAATTCATTGCTTTGTAAAATAATTTGGTTTTTGTAGATTCATTTAATTATAGTTTATATATATATATTAATCAAAATATAACTTAATAAAACTTTATAGAATAATTTTGAAAGAATTAATAAGAGTTTTCAATAATATATATATAAATCAATATAATTATAACTTCTTAAAGTATAAACAAAAATTCAGTGTTTATATAAACTTAAAAACACTAAAATAATATTTTTATAAGTATAAGAGATTGAAAATCATTTTGGGAAATATTTTGAAAAGATTATTTTAAAACCAGAATATTTGAAAAATAATTTAAATAAAATTAGAGAAGACGAGAGAGGTCAGGAAAGTGCTATCAAGGTTTTAAAATAAATTCTATGACTTTATAACTTATTTGGAATATCTTGAAATGTTGACCTCTTCAATACTCATGAGTCTTCATTCTTGAACTATTAAAACTTTATATCCGCATCTTGATACTGGACTGTCTTCTTAATCAATACATGTCTATTATCCTGCACTATATACTATATATGTCTTGATAAAACATTAGTACCTATATTTTATATAATGTCCTATAGTTGTTATTACCAAAACCAAAACCTAAGGTACAAACAACGTTAACTACACAGAGATGCCGAATTAATGTTAAATTTGTTAAATATGTTGTTTAAAATATTATAATAGTTAATAATTATTAACTTATAAGTAACAACTAGTAATTAATACTTAATAATTTATAAATGATAATTGTAGTGTTAATTACTTATAATTTAGTATAACTAATTATCAATAATTGATAAATTGTATTTAATAATTATAATAATAATGCATAAATAAAAATAAATAAATAAATAATAATATATACCTAATATTTAATAATGTATAAATAATAATAAATAATAATAATGCATATAAATGATTATTTTTATAATTAATTATTAATAATTAGCAAACTATAGTTAATAATTTATAATAATAGTGCATATATAACAATATAAAAATAATAATATATTATAATAATAGTGTATTAATAATTTCAGAACCCGCTAATTTTTTCCTCTAAAAAATTTCAGAACTCGCCTGTTCAAACTCAAAACATTTAAGATATTTTAGGGGACAATTTTTTGATCAAGACTTCTCAGAGTAACAAATTATCAAAATAAGCATCATTAAAAACTAATTAGCAAAATAGGCCTGGTTTTCATTTGAACTTGCGCAAAAATGGAATGCGCAAGGCCATTTTTTTATTATACGGAGCTTGCGCATTCCATTTTTGCGCAAGCTATATTTTAATGCTTGCGCAAATATGGAATGCGCAAGCTCTTTTTCGGGCATTAAAAGGACAGAGAGCTGATTCTGGGGTCATTCCTCAACCCTACCCCTTTCTTCCCAAAACCCTCCCCATTTCCAACTTCAAACCCATTTCAAATCCAATTATCTCAAGTCAAAATCATTTTTTCTCATCTATTTCTTCAAACAAACACTCAATTGCCCATAAAATGGAAGCTAGCTCTTCATCTACGTTGATTAGAGGTAATTATAAATCATTATTTTGAAAATTAAGATGTAATTTTTGTTGAAAATGAAGAGTTATTGGTGGTGGTGGTGTTAATTATTATACAATGATGTTGTTGTTGAATTGGTTGTTAGTGTTTGATGAATTGGGAAACCCTATTTAAATAGTAGTAAATTAAAAACCCTAATTTACATCTTAATTGTTTATTGTTTATGATGACGGTAGACATTAATGATTGGGAGATAGACGACGAAACATTGATGAAACATTTTGATGAGCTTGAAGAGAAAATCGGAGTTGCAAGTTCAAGTCATATTGACTTTGATGTCGATCATGTTCCGGAAACACAGTTTGAACCAGTACCGCATAAATTTCATTCAGGATCATCAACCTTACACGATCGTTTATGTGAAGTTGTTTCTGCGGAAATGCCCGGCCATCAACATAGAGTTGGTGGGAATTTGCTGACGCCTATACATCCTGTTGGTCCATCCGTGCCTAGGGGGCAACGATCATATCCAACTTGTTATTGCGGAGTTATGTGTGTAGTGGTTGTTTGCAGAAAGGAAAAGAATGCTGGACGAAGGTTTTTCGGGTGTAGTTCGTACAACGAACATAGATTGAATCCTCGTGAATATGATTGTTGCAATTATTTTAAATGGATTGATCAACCCCTGTGCGAAAGGGGACTTGAGTATGCCCACGAATTGCAAGCCGAAATAAGTCGTTTGAAATTTGTGAATGAAGAATTAAGGACGAACATTGGAAGGCCTAGAATGTGGTAGATGTTTGTGGTTTGGTTAAGTTGTAATATTTGGATTTTATGTTGTACCGTTGGATTTGTATTGAGTTGTTGCGAAAATGTTTGTATTTGTTGTAACCCGTATTGTGAGCATGGTGGAAAGTTTATTATGTTTTTGAAATTCATTTGATAGTGTTGACTTCAATGACAACATATATTGGTTGTATTATTATATTGATTTGCTTGTTTTGGTTTTTTTAAAGATTGAGCTGACTGCTTTTGGTTGAAGATTGCATGCGGAAGCAAAATCTACTTTGAAAAAATAGGTAATAATTCATCAAATTGATGTTTATACTTATGTCAGTGAACAAAAACTTTAAATGTAGTATTGGAACATATTTTGCAGATAATGTCAAAGGTTCCGACCATATTTTACTTTGATGGCGAATTGTTGGTTGATGATGAAGGTAAACCTAGATATGTGGGCGGGAGGCGTAAAGGATCGACAATAAAAAATCATTGTAGTTTCGAAGAGCTTAAACAAAGGGCATTTGAAGTGACAAAAGCAAATCCTGTGATATATGATTTAAAATTAGCGGTGAAATGGGTTCGGGATGATGGTGCATCCGCTATTGATTTGGAAGACGACGACGATTTGAAGTCCACTTTTTTAGTTGGAATGAGAGTGATAGAAATATACGTTGTGAGAGTGGAACATGAAAATGTGGTTGAAACACAAGCGGCAGTAATCTCTGGGGATGAGTATATGCACACTACACAGTTACAAGAAACACAATGTTCGGCGTATCCGTCGTATTTTTCAAGCCATCAAGGTGGAGAGTTTACAAATTTACTTCAAAGGTACAGCGGAGTGGTTGGAGTCTCTTCTAGTCAGGAACAACATATGATGCCTAACGTTATAAATCCAAATCAGTCGCAGGCGTTTGAAAAGTGTTGCAATGATTTATGGCGATTGGGAATCGTCGTACGCAGAATTGCCAAAATATCTTAGAGCCCTACAACATACCAACCCCGGAACCGTGTATGATGTTATTAATAGTCATGGTGTTTTTGATGGTGCTTTTTGGGCTTTTGGACCTTCTATTCAAGGCTTCGACCACTGTCGACCCATATTGTCTATTGATGGCACTCATTTATACGGGAAGTATCTGGGTACGTTACTAGTAGCAACTGGAGTGGATGGAAATCAAGGGTTATTTCCTTTAGCTTTTGCTATTGTGCAAATAGAGTCGTGGCAAACGTGGAGTTGGTTTGTTCGTTGCATATGGAATTATATTCCATCCGTACGTACTAGATGCATCACCTTTGTCTCGGATCGTATGAAAGGAATTCCACGTGCGCTTAGAGAAGGTTGGCCAGTTGAACATCATCGTTTTTGTATCCGTCATATTAAAGCAAATTTTAAGAAAGCGGGATTCACAAATAGCAATACTTTCTTGCAAAAATGCCATCCAGCTAGTGGGTTCTGGGTCAAGGGGGACGACAGGATCGGGAATGTGCTGATAATCAAAGGAAAACTGTCTCATCACCCGATCGGGTGCATACAACTCAAAGTCCAGAAATAGAATCAGTCGGCTCTTAGCAATCCAACCGGCGAACGAATACTCAATATCCGGATGTCCAAATTTATACACTAATGAATATGGTTCCCATGTAACCGCATCATCAGCCATCAAATCCAACTCATTACGGTAAAACTGTACATTTCTTGGCATCTCACGCCAACTCCTAGCACAGTTCCACCTAGCCCCGAATGGAAGATACAGATCTAAGTCGGTAGGAATTCTAATAGACGGCCGTCCAATGGCAATATGCGACCACGACCATAGTTGCAACAACGTTGCAGAACCCCCTAAAACTTTTCGACGTTGCAAGGCAACGTTCGATAACTCACTATACAGATAGCATAGAACAGCACTACCCCAAGAATGATAACCACAGTCAGCCAAATCATCCAAAAATGGTAAAAATTTCAAACTTAATCTCCCTTTTGAATGATCGGGAAATAATCGGCAACTCAAAAAATACAATATCACGGCACGAGTGCGGCGAAGTATATCTAAATCGGTCGCCCCTTCGGGTAGTGGTTCAGAAAATTCGCTTTTAAACCAAGTCATTGACAAATCACTTTTAGACTTAACCGCCTCTCTTGGCGGAAAAATACCAAGCAAGTCATGAGCCAATTCGATGTAATCGATATCTTAATTTTGCACACATACCGGACGACCGTCTCCTTTAAGACCGAAAAGAAAATGCACATCCGCTAGAGTCACTGTCATCTCCCCGACTCTCATATGAAACGTATTTGTTTCCGGCCTCCATCTATCGCACAAAGCGGTAAGAAGGTGATGATCGAGCCGAATGTAGTCGATTTGCATAGCTTTCCAAAATCTGGAGATTCGTAGATTCGGCTCCAATCTTGGATCTTTAAAATCGATCTCCTTGAGCTTGCTCGAATGATCGCATATCTTCACAGTTTCAACACCCTGCAATATATAAACAAATTATAATTAGGACTTCATATTTGACTTCCCCGGTTTACCAATATCGAACATTTACCTCCATTAATGTGTCGTTTTGGCTCCTATGGTGTTCTTGAAGATAGAGAACACTTCTATCTTCGGGCCCAGGAGACAATTCTACAAACACCAACAACCGTTTATCAATACAAAAACAATGTACAAAGTTAGGGTTTTTGCTATATTACTACTTCAAATCCTTTTGCATTGTCATCAAAGAAACCAACAATGTGAGTACATCCACATCAACATCACCAACACTACCTCTTCCGCAAACAACAACAATCATTTCTAAAGTAGCATCTTAATTTTCAAAATAATGATTTATAATTACCTCTAATCAACGTAGATGAAGAGCTAGCTTCCATTTTATGGGCAATAGAGTGTTTGTTTGAAGAAATAGATGAGAAAAAATGATTTTGACTTGAGATAATTGGATTTGAAATGGGTTTGAAGTTGGAAATGGGGAGGGTTTTGGGAAGAAAGGGGTAGGGTTGAGGAATGACCCCAGAATCAGCTCTCTGTCCTTTTGATGCCCGAAAAAGAGCTTGCGCATTCCATATTTGCGCAAGCATTAAAATATAGCTTGCGCAAAAATGGAATGCGCAAGCTCCGTATAATAAAAAAATGGCCTTGCGCATTCCATTTTTGCGCAAGTTCAAATGAAAACCAGGCCTATTTTGGTAATTAGTTTTTAATGATGCTTATTTTGATAATTTGTTACTCTGAGAAGTCTTGATCAAAAAATTGTCCTATTTTAGGCAAGTGTCCTCTTCTTTCTTCACCGAAGCCCTCGTTCCTAAATCCGCCTCTCATCACATCTCCCAACTGAAATAAAATCTTTAAAGCTTTATCAAAACTGACTGTACTCTACCAAATCAATCTTGGTTTTAATTCTATTCTTCTACTTCTTCCTCCCCACTCTCTAGCAAACCTCTTGAATCTTGGAATTCACTTTCGAACTCAGTTTCAACAAGTCCTCATCGTAGACTTCGGCACTGTTCTTCAGGCGTGGAAAGTTGAGCTTTGCATACTCCTCGTGTAGCTTGTAAGCAGCATAATCGTATGCATAAGCAACCGACTTGGGAGCACTGTAAGTGCTAAGCTAGATGCAGATGTGGTTCTAGGGAAGTCGGATCTTGGCAACCCACTTGCCCCAGTGATGTTGACGCATGCTATGGTACAGCCTTTTAGTTTGGGTTTGGGGTTGCGAGAGGAGTTGAGAAGATGGTGTGGCTAATGTAGATTGAAGCGGAGGGCTAAGGGACGACGGTGGTGTTAGGGGAGGAGGAGGGACATGGGAGAATATGGTGTCGAGGGCGTTGAACGCGATGTCCGAGAGGAGTGAGGATACTATTGTGCTCATGTTAAGCAATTTCAACGTTCTTATCATGTATTTGATGATCATTGGTGAGTAGTCCTTAATATTTTTACTATATTTTATGTATATAGTTTGCGTAAACTACTTGATTTAACAATGTATTTAAATATATCCATTCTCCTTACTGTGGTTTTTGTACTATTAAGTTCTGCAATGGCTTTATATGCACTCTTTAATGGCATTGCAATGGCACCGAGGTTGCTACCAAATTTCAATGAACAATCATTTTTGAACTTTTTACTGTAGTTTAAGTGATTGTCCTTCATTATAATGGTAGATGTTGCTTGATTTTTGCTTAAGAGTTTCAATAATTCCATTTAAGTATATAATTTGTACTAACATAATTGATCAATGCATGCATAGTTCTTCCGATACAAGTAAAGTTTGAACTAGCATCTGTTGAGCTTTGATACTCCAACGCGTTTCCATGTACACACACTTCATTATGTGTAAGGGCGCCATCTAACGATGCTTTCAATGTGCCGACGTCCCGTTTGAACATCTCTTTATCGCCTCCAACGAGCACATACATGGTTCTAACAACACTTACTTGTAACAAAAGGAATTCTCAATGACGTGCCACCAATCCTACATATACCACGTTATATGCCATACTTCTTGTGATGTTGGACTTATCTATCCAACCCAAGCACTCACAATGCGAGCCACACATAACAATCTCCACCGTGGCAAGCATTTTCTCAAACCTTATTTTATAGCATACTGAAGATGCTCTAAAGTTAGATTAGACTGCTTCCTCTTCTTTCCCAAGTTAATCTGCACCTTAAAGTGAGTACATCCACTCAAGTCATCTTAGAGATATTGAGACCTCAACGCAGTGGAAGAGGGCTGCATATCCATGAGTCCTCTTCTAGTAGTGAGATCAGGCTGCTTAACCATGTCTCCACCTTGATGAGTCATTCATCTTTGCTCAAGCCTCAAGGAGTCGTGTTCCGATCACTCTCGCATCATCTAATAGTCTCTAGAACCATGGGCTCCTATACTAGTTGTAGATGGATGACCAATCCCTCACAGTGAAAAAACCTAATTGTAGGATCGTGCTATAGTACGGTAAAACAAAACGATCAATCAATTGTCCAATCAGATCACAACTATTCCAAAAGTAATAGTAAATAACTATAAAAGAGAAAAGGGGATACAAGAGATTTATAGTGGTTCCACTATTGTTGTGATAGTGTACGTCCACCTTGGAGAAGAGGAGCTTTATTACTTTCAATAAACAAGAGAGATTGCAGGAGATTACAGAAGAATAATAAAAATCACTAATTTGATTAATTAGGGTTACAATTTGTTTTTCTTTATGAGTTGTGTAGATAATGAACTCCAAGTGACTACCCCTTTATTTATAGTCCTCTCCAAGTGGAGATATGAAAAGTTTTAAATAAGGTAAGGTTGTAATTAAGAAAAGTTTCCATAAATTTCAAATTTACAAATTATGAAAGCATCCAAATATTCCAAATTGCTAATTAGGAAAGTTTCCATATATTTGAGTTGGAAAAGAATTCAACACTCTACCTTGATTTAAATGATCTCAATCAACTCCTATTGCACGCTCCACCTTAATATGAATACCTTCCTAATAGGTTCCAGCTCGGCCATCCCTTACACTTTGTCAACAAATTCTAGCAAGGCCATCTCTCGCCAACTAAGTGTTAAAATTACTCAAAACAAAGGTAGAGTCAAAACAATCTCCTAACAAGAAGTATACGACAACATCAATCTCTCAAACAAGAAGCATACTACATCCCCCTCTAGCTTTAACTAAGCTACTCCACTCTCCCCCATGGTGCCCCCATATGGTACTAGCACTTCAATAACTGAACCAAGTTCGAGCAATGCTCGAACTTAGCAACTGGAAAGGTCTTATTAAACATGTCCAAGACATTGTCCTTTGTGTTGATTTTCTTAAGACTAATCACCTTTTCTTCATTCATGGCAACAAGGAATGACTCTTTGACTACTATGTGTTTTGTTCTCGAACTGAACGCCAAGTTTTCAGCCAAATGAATTGCACTCCTACCATCATAATTCACCACCACACTATCGGGCATGAAGCCTAGATCACATAATAGACTCTTCAAGTAAAGTATCTCCTTAGCTGCTTCAACAGCACTATCAACTCTACTTCTGTAGTAGATAATGCAACCACGGACTGCAACCTCGCTCCTCAACTGATAGATGTACCTCTAAGATTGAACATGTAGCCCGAAGTTGACTTCATTCCGCCACTATCTTCCACATAGTCCGAATCACATTAACCAACCAAGCTACATCTCTTTCTAGTTTCGAAAACAAGCCCATGATCTGGTGTTCCCTTCAAGTATCTTAAAATAACTTTAACAGCTTCCCAACGAGTATTCTCTGGATTAACCATGTAGCGACTAACCAAACTAACAATATGAGCAGTATCTAGCATTGCGCAGACCATGGCGTACATCAAGCTTCCAACTGCACTTCCATGGGGCACCCTCTCATATAAGTCTTGTCTTCAGCTAAAATGTCAGATATTTTTTCCAAAATCTTTAAATACAAAGGCATGGGTGTCGAAATAGCCTTCGCAGTACCAATGCTAAATACAATGGCATGGATTGTTTTTGGAGAAGTCAAGATTCATCGTCATTGACGGATAAAGGATTTGTTATCACCTATACCTACTGCGAGTGGGGTACTATTGTCACCCACGTATGCATCAAGCGGGGGTGCTTTTGTCATCCACCCTAACCTTGGGCTAGGGTGCCATCGTCACCCATTTTATAGTCAAACACTATGTCTTATGGTTTTTCTGAATGATAAGTTGGGAACTAAAAATCGATAAAATTTTCCGAAAGTAAGTGGTGTGTTGAAGGAGATAATTGGAGCACAAATAAAATTAGCCTACTTATCAACAGTTTGACATTAGATAATTTGAAGGAATAAGCCAAATTATTACAAATTCAACTTAGTTAGTCTTTTCTCATCTTAAAAACCAACCTAATTTTCATGTGTTAACAACATTAATGAAGAAATATTCAAATTTTCTGCATCAAAAAGTTTGCACATATCTCTAAGAAAATGCATACATTCTCAATTAATACAAAAGTGGGTCCATGATCCAAATTTTCAAGGATTAATCGAAACATCTAACTAAACATAATCAACGAGGACAAGTATAATAGTCAAATGTATAATTATAGTTCTATGTTTTTCACAATAAAGTTGGTACATATTTTAAATAACATGTTATCTAGTCTCTAGATAGAGATGATTGAGGCATAAATGAAAGAAATAACATAGCCACAACTGATTGTCTATTTTACAGTTTATTAACTAGTTTAACGGCATAACCAACAATAACGTAATAATTAAAATAACGAAGAGAACTAAAAAAGGAAATTAACCTCCGACCACAGCAATGAATAGAATCCTAATTCCATAAGAAATAGGAAAATACTCTTATACATTGAAGGAGAAGGAAGGGGAGTTGAAGAAGTGGTTAAGTGGTAGGAATGCATATTTTCAAATTGGAGGCAACTCAAATTTAGTTTACATGTTCTTTTATTTCAAATTTACGCCTGTTGGAACTAAAAATTCATTGATTTGGGTAAACTTAAACTTATTAGTTTATCTTCTTTTTTAGTGACAAGTGACGACTAACGAATGGCTAGTCCTATTAGCACCCTTGAAATTGCATTGCACCCATAATAAAATTTCACTCTTTTAAGTAACAAGGTTGCCCTATTCATTTATGTCCAAACATTTGCAATTTTAACATCAAAACTATGCTTAAAGAAGAAACTCATCTTCTCTGCTTTCTAATATTTTAACCACCCAATCTTTTGGTTTAGTCATCTAATACGTTGGTCTAGTTTTGATTTTGTGCATTTTTCCTCCATGTTGACAATTGTTGTAGTTATTTTTTCGTAACTTGGTCCAAATTTTTTAACATAACTTATAAAATTCATATCCAATTTGAAATTATTTTGTAACTAATTCAAGGCCAATAGAAGTACTAACCAGCTACAAATCAAACCTCATACTCAATTCATCTTCCAATTCCAATAATTTAAACTTTATCAAAACCTTAAATAAATAACTCAATTGAAAATATACTAGTGATATAAGGTTTGACGTTTTTATTTGATTGAATTATATCCTAGAGAATAAGTGGACAAATTAAAAATGACATGATGATTAACTAATAAAGAAAGAATAAGTTGGATGAATAAAAGGTATGATGGGAAAGAATCGAGGTGTCAGGGTGTGATTACCGTCCTATGCCACCAGCACCAATAATATCAAAACCATGCGCTGCAATTATGCCCTGTCGATATAGGATGATCATCAGGGTTGAGAATGAAACAAATACTGCTTATAACATGTCGTATATCTCACTGTGCATGGATAAAATATAATATCACTGATATAATAGGAGAGACAGTAATGACTATATAAACAAATCTTCAGAGTAATAGATCCACAGAGTTATACATCAAAAGTACTAGAGTTATACAACAAGATCAAACTCAACAACAGTCTCATTACAAGAAGAATAAGAAAGCACTGCCAAGGCTCCACAGTGTTGCATAGTGGAAAAACATAGAAATCCATTTATGTATATAATACGAGATAGCTCCGTCCAACCCGTCCTCCGAACAACAACTATGTCACCTAGACCTGCTATCTAGTCTACCCTTTAAGAGTACTCAAGATAATAAGAAACAAAGCATAAAACCTTGGGTCATACAACAAGCTGGTATGAGCGGTAAATGAATCTCGAAATACTATACAAGTAAATATAGTAAGAAACTGAGGTACATGAACCATACCTGACATGTCCCTACAACCAAAAAGTTAGCACATAACTACATAATACTCTACAAATATCATAAAGGCAATCTACTCGAAATAGAATAGTGGATGTCTAGATATCTCTATCTCTAACACCTTCTCCCTGTGATATCTTCGAGTAAAGCCTACTAAAGAAATCAACCAAAGCAACCATTGAGTGATCCTCACTAACATTCAATGTGCTCTGAATATAAGATAACTCGTATGGCCTCCTTACTGCCAGGGACTAATGGAAATCCAAATTTTCGGTGCACTCTTGTATCTCATAGCCCAACGCTGGATACGTGTCACGTAGCCCAAAGCTAGACACTAGACCCAAAGCCATTGGTCTAAGTTATTCAGGTCCACTCCAACAATCCATGTGCATCCACACATATAATGCCATTGCTTCCAGTACAACAGATAACATTCCGAGTATCATTGATTCCTTAGCATATACATCCAAGCCCTCCTTTCTGCTCAATCCAGTTTCCATAATCCAGGAACCCTTCAATGTTCCTCAATCCATGGCTCCCTCCTTTATCGAGCCACTATTTTCGGTGCCTATTCAATTCACGAGTCACCAACTGAAGACACACAGCTTTTACCATGTTGTTACATCACCATCCAATTCCCAAGCGAGCGAGCCAACACTTCCAGCATGATCTACATAGTTCCCTACTTCCTCCTTGTACAAGCCATACCCCACTGCAATAACCAAAATAGCTCGGTACCGACTTGAATTGCTCAGTATCGACTTGTTTTCCTTAGTCAATTTTTAGCTAATTCTACTTCCTTGCTTCTGGTACTCCATTCCCAAGTGCTTCAGACCCCGATCCATCCATCAAAACAACTCGGTCACATGCCAAAGCCTTCATCTTCATGTTCTAGAAACAAGTCGGTATAACATCTAACAATTTTCGAATCTTCTACATCTTTCCATATTCCACTTCTACTAGCCATGCTCAAGAGATCCTCCATAATCGCTGACGTATCTGGCCAATATAAACAACTCGGTACCGACTTAAATTGCTCGGTACCGACTTGTCTACTTGGAGTATTTGCCCATGCAACTTGAACACCAGACTCCACCTTTACTCCAAAGTCTCTCCTCCAAGTTTTGTCTAATTTCAACCATTTTTACCTCCGATTTGCCAACTTCACCAACCTCTTCTTAAGCATCCAAAACACTAGCAAACAACACCAAAGCACAACATACAACATAGAATAATATGCGTATACATCCATTTCAATAAGCAATACATAAGAATGTGATAAACAAGTCAATTTTAATCTGGAAATATATATTACATGCACAAATAAATATGAATAAGGAGAATTACTAGATTATTATGAAAACCATTTCAAAGTCTCACAAATTTAGGTCATTAGTATATGATAGCATGTAATTAAAACTAGAAAAGGTTTTAAGGCTAAAAATCATGTTAAAACATGCAATTATACTATATGAACATGCATAGGATAGTGAGAAGCATAAACAACTCACTAATTACTAAAACAACCAATTCAAGTCTAGATCCGATGTGGACAGCAATAGAAAGCAATGCAAATAAAAAAAAATGATGATCTCTAACTTCTATTTGATGATCTTCTCTCTAATTCGTGATTTGGCTAGGTTTAGAGAGTAATTTGTGTGATTTAGGATGAAATAAGTGTTAATGGGGATTTTGAACTAATTTATGGAAGAGGAAAAAGTTTAATTTCAGCTCCTACAGCCCCTTATTTATACTAGCCCCGAATTAGATTAATGGGCCTAAGTATAGCCTTAACTAATTACTCGCTGAAATAGGCCAATAGATGTCTAACCTTAAAATAGCCCTAACTTTCTAGGTAAGTCCATTTTCCTATTATGACAACTTTACAAAATGAGAAACCATCATCCTGAAGCAATAGAACTGGTTTGAGACCCTGATTCAACTCCAATCAAAAGTTATAGCCCAAATAAGGTTTTAGGATCAAAATGGTCACATAGAAATTTGGCAAAAATCATAAATGTTCAAAATGTCCCTAAAAATCATATCGCAAAATTAAAGTCATACAACCTCACATGAATAAAATAAAAATATTTTAGGATCCTCCGATATGTAAATATGGCTCATTATATTGTTCCCCTTTAGGAATTTCGCCCCTGAAATCCCTAAACCAATCAAAGTATAAGCAACCATAACTACTCCGCATGCTTAACAATCATATGCAACCATCAACTATGTCAAACAAGTACTCATGCAACCAATAGAATAAGTGATCATACCCTAGCATGCAAAATACCAACCTATCAAATGCGATATACAATGGTGAAACTAGATACAATAAATGATGTGTCTTACCATTCAAAGAGCTCTAGATAAGAAGTCATCATGCTCTCTTCAGTTTCCCATGGACAATCGTCATCACTTCCATTCCATTGTACCTTTCCTAGTTTCACTAACTTTCTGCTAAGCTGTTTCATATCGTGTCCAACAATACGAACATGCCTACGAAACCTCGAAACTTCTAGTTCTACCTCAACATCTTCAAGTTGATCCGGTGTAATCGTCATGCCCGAGTCATGCATAAATTTCCGTAGATTAAAGACATGAAAGACGTTGTGCACACCCGCCATCTTCTGAGGTAAGTCGACCATATATACTCGCTTCCCAATCCACTCTACTATCGTAAAAGGACCTAGAAATCTCGGTGCTAACTTCCCTTATTACCGAATCAAACTACATTCTTCATAGGAGATACCTTCACTAAAACCATATCTCCAATGGAAAATTCCAAATCCTTATGTCTTTTATCAGCATAACTATTATGTTGTTCCTAAGCGGCTTTCATCCATTGCCGAATGATCTCAATCTTTTATGAAGTTTCTCTAATCATATGTGGCCCAATTATCAGTTTCTTGCTCGCTTCCTACCAATATAAAGGAACATTACACGATCGGCCATACGACGCTTCATAAGGAGCCTTACCATTACTATACTGATAATTATTGTTGTATGCAAATTCTACCAGATGTAGATGGTCATCCCATGATCCTCCAAAATCTATAATGCATGCTCACAAGAGATCTTTCAATATACGATTTACTCTCTTGGTCTGCCAATCCGTTTATGGGTGATAAGCTATACCGAGGTGCATCTTAGCCCCCAATGCCTCTTGTAAGCTCTTCCAAAATCATTTGGTGAACAACCGATCTCGGTCACTCACAATGCTCTTTGGTACACCGTGAAATCGTACCATCCGTTTTACATATAACTCGGCCAACTTGGATGTTGTTCTATTTGATTTTATTGGTACAAATATGGCACTCTTGGTCAATCGATCAACCACGGCCCAAATGCCATCGTACCCTACTCAAGTCACCGGTAGTCCATCAATAAAATTCATCGATGCTTGCTCTTATTTTACACTCAGGAATATCGAGCGATTGCAACAATCCACTGGGTTTCTTCTACTCTGCCTTTACCAGTTGGCAGTTCATACACTTTGAGATGAATGCCTAACATCCCTCTTCATGCCTTCCCAATAATAAATCTGCTTCATATCTCGGTACATCCTATTACCGTCGGGATGAATGGTCAACCTGAAATGGTGACACTCTCGTAGCACTTTATCATGTAATCTATCAATACAGGAAACAAACAATCTCCCATCCTTATAAAGCCAACCATCTCGGTCGAGTTCTTACTACTTCATATCTTCAGATTATACTCCTTATACTACCTTCGCTATGATCTCCACCAGACTAGCATCTCACTTTTGACTAGCACCAATCCTTTCAATTAGAGTAGGTCTAATCGAAAAACTTGCCAACATCTCCGGTTCCAGCTCGCAATGAGGCTGAAAATGATATCCAACAATGTACTCAATCTACTTCCATTCCAAGTAAATTGCTTCCAAACTAGCGTGTCTTCTACTTAATGCATCAATGATTTAATTCCCTTTTCCTGGTGTATAGGAAATGCTAAAATCAAAGGTAGCCAAGAACTACCAACACTGTTGCTGACGGAGGTTGAGATCCCTTTGAGAGAAAAGGTACTTCAAGGATTTATGGTTCGTAATTAGCTTAAACCTTTCTCTTAGCAGATAAAGCCTTCACATCTTCAAAGCAAAAACTATCCCAAATCATTTGCGGCTTTAGTTGCTGACTCATAGGCAACAACTTTTCCCTTTTGTATTAACACCACATCTAATATAGTACTACAGGATCCATATATACTGTCCACTCCTCGTTTCCACTTGGAATAGTCAACAATAGTGTACTCATTAACCTCTCCTTTAGAATTACAAATGCTTGCTCACACTTTGCATCCTATAAAAAAGCCTGATTCTTCTTTATCTAGTCAATGGTGTTGCTATCTTTGAGAAGTCCTTGATGAAATGTCTATAGAATCTCGCCAATCCTAGGAAACTCCTCACATCCATAGCATTCTTAAGCTGGTTTCAATCTTGGACTGCTGCTACCTTCATAGGATCCACTGCTATACCCTTTCCAAAAATGACATGACCCAAGAATTTCACTTCTCCTTTCCATAAGTGGCACATAGAAAACTTCACTCTCTACTTGTGTTTTATCAACACCTCTGGTACAATCCTCAAGTGAATCATGTGCTCCTCTTCAATTTGGAATAGATCAGAATATCATCCATGAACAAAATCACAAACTTGTTCGGCTGATCTCTAAAAACTCAAGTCATGAGATCCATAAAGTGTGACGGAGCATTGGTCAATCCAAATGGCATGACCAACCACTCATTAAACTAGATGGTGTATGAAACACCGTAATAGGCACACTCTTATTTGCTGCTCTGAGATGGTGAAATCCCATTGCCAAATCCATTTGAGTGAACATCGTCACACCGTGAAGCCGATCGAACAAGTCATCAATGCATGGGAGTGGATACTTATTCTTCTTCATCACTTTATTCAGCTCATAATAATCCACACACAACCTCAAAGAGCCATCTACCTTAGTCGCGAATACTACAGGTGCACCCCACTCAGATATATATTCCTTCAAATAAGCCCTCTCCTTAATTGGTCATTCACTTGGACCTCTAATACATTCCGCTCTCTGGATGCCATATGCCTCAAAGACATAACTATAGATCTAGTTACCTTCACTAAATCTATCTAAAACACAATCTCTCTATGTAGCGGCAATCCGATCACTTCCTCAAATATATATGGATACTCTCTAGCGATAGGCATAGATGACAACCCATCGTGTGGAACTTCAAGAAAATATAGAAAGCTAATCATCACCCCATCCTCTAGTAGGCAAGCAATCACAACCGTTCGCCCTTTCACATCTCTAATTGTCACCAATTGCTTCTCTCAATCCACTATCGCTACATACTTCTTAAGCCAGTCCACTCCCAAAATAATCCTGAACCCAACAAAATTCAAGACAAGCAATCACAAACAAAATATCATCCATGACTCGATAACAATAGGCTATGAAAAACCATGCAGTGGCTAGTAGAGCCTCCAATAGGGTTTGTCACAATCAAAGGTCAGTCTACTATCTTGGGTATAAATCCCAATATGTCTACTAGTTCACTACATATGAATGAATGTGAAGCCTTAGTATCAAACAAAACATAAATGGAAATATCCACAGTGGAAAGCATACCTTAAATAACGACTCCCTTTCCCTTCTCCTTCACCAAGGGAGCACTCGACGAAGCCAAAACAGCGTTTAAAGTGTATGCTTTCACAACCTGTTTATCCTTCATCGGTTTTGGATAATCCTTCTTTAAATGCCCAGGCTGATAATAATTGTAGCATTTCTTCTTCTCGCTCACCTTGTAATCTTTAGTCAAGTGACCCTTCTTCTTGCTCCTATAGCAAGTAAGTTCTTACTTAACTTTCTTTTAGCCATTTTTCCCTTGAGACTTCTTCCTCTTTCCGTTTCACTTTTTCTTGCCTCCACCGCCTTGCTGTGCTTTTAGCTCTTCCTTCTCAACAAAAGCGACAACAGCTGTCCTAGACTTAGGATACAAATTCTCATAACAAAGAGCTTTGTCAACAAGCTTCCCAAATGCTCATCAATGTGGTCTACCAGCTTCTCTCCAAGGTATCATCTAGACCAATGATGAACATGTCGATGAATGACATCCCATACTTCAATAAAGCATCAAAATCTGCAACATACTCAAAAAATGACATCTCTCCTTGCTTAAGATCAGCAAACTTCCTAAACAACACTGACTTCTGAGCAGCCGGAATGAACTTCTCTTCAAACCTTATTTTAATCCGGTCCTAAGAAAACTGATCTTCGAAAGTAGAAGTAGTAATGGCGTTCCACCAGTTCATAGCGCGCCCTTGAAGTTGTCTGGACGCTAGCCTCCTCTTCATAGCATCATCCACTTCCATATCACTAAAGATGGGCTCGCAATTATCCAACTAACCTTGCACTTCTATGGCTAACTCTATTCCATGGAATAGTTTTTACTGAACTTAGCAAAATCATCCTTAGGCGCTTGCATGGTTGTACCCCCACTAATAGCCATACCGGGAGTAACCTAAACATTCCTCATTATAGTTGTCGTCATAGCATTCAACATCACTTGCAAGTCAGGTGTAGCAGCTTCAGACCCTGCTCCTTTATCAATTCAGGAAGACAAATTCCTCATCGTATTTCTTATATGCTAGCTCATTCTTAATCTATAACCAAAATGATCGGTCTTTCATAAACAGGACTGTGTCTATGGTGCTCGTCTCTGTAACGCCCCACCCTGAGACCCACACTAATTAAGAATATTACAAAGTAATATTATCGGCTATTATAGAGAATAGAGCTGGTTAAGAGCGACCATTCGTGAATTTTACTTTAAGCGAGCATTGATACGTCGATTAATATGCTATATATTCCTTCAATCAAGTAGAGTCGACGTATAAAATAGGATTCGTCAATATTTTAAGATCATATGCACTAGAGATTTAACCAAATTCATATAACAGTAGCAATCATTCATTTAGACTAGAAATTGTGAGATAAACTCACCTAAACAAACCCATAATGAAATATAGAGCTTAGAATCTCCTATGCTTTTCTGATTCAACCTCAACCTAGGCTATGAACAAAGCTTGGATAGGAATTGATAAAATGAGAAACACAAACTGAATTGAATCCCTAATTAGATGCACAGAAAGGTAGAAGAGATTACCTCTTATCAATATTCACTAGGATTGATTAAAAGCCCCTTGATTGAAATCTTTAATTTGGAAATTTCGGAATTAGGGTTCTTGACTTAGATAAATTTTGATTTTCTGGTTTCGATGTTGATATGAGGATGAAAAACAATATACGCATGTTTCTATTTCTCTTGTTTTGGGCTAAATGGGTTAAGATGTAGATCCATTAGCCAAGTGTTACTAATTTTCTTAAAACAAAAGTGTTGCCAATTTGCATTGTTTCTTTTTAACAATTTATAAACACTAATTTGATTTAAGCAATGTTATGATTTAGCCAACGTTGATTTCTATAAATTTTCCAAAATGAATAATATGTCAAAATCTTATTTTTATCAATATTTCATCAAAATTAAATACAAATTTTAAAATGGAAAGTTATTGTCCATATTTTTAATAAAATGAGCCATTAATTGAGAAATCATATTTCAAATAATGAAATTATTTCCATATAATCTATTTTCTCATTTTCTCCAAAAATTGCTCTTATATTATTAAATACAAGAAGTAACTACAAAAAGAAAAATTCAATAAATTCTCAATTTATTCTCATTCCAAGTCCCCTTTTTAAATTTGAAAACATAATAGTTCCAAATTCCCCATATTTAATTAATTAATTAAAATTAATTAAATCATATTTTAAATTGTAATTCTAGGTAATCTTGACTAGGGTGTTACATGTACATGCGACTTATACTATATAATATATATTACTATATAGCTTTGAAAACCAAAATATACAACAAATATGCACTCACTCAAGTATACATACTCTGGATTCAGTCTAGGATTATAACTCCTTCTTTATCACCAAAGCCCTGATACCAAGTATGATTACCATCGTATACCACTGGCACTAATAATATCAAAACCGTGTGCTACAGCAATGTCCGGTCGATTAGGATGATCATTAGGGTTAAGAATGAAACAAATACAACATATAACCTATCGTATATCTCATAGCACATTGATAAAATATAATATTACATATATAATAGAAGAGACGTTAATAAATATGTGAACAAATCATCAGAGTAATAGATCCATAGTGTTATACATCAAAAGCAGTAGAGTTTATACAATAAGATCAAACTCAACAGCTGTCTCATTACAAGAAGAATAAGCATGCATTGCTAAGGCTCCACAGTGTTACACAGTGGAAAAGCATAGAAATCCATATGTGTTTATAGTACGAGATAGCTCCATCCAGCTCGTCTTCTGCACAACTACTGTGTCACCTAGACCTGCTATATAGTCTAGTCATTTAAGAGTACCCAAGATAATAAGAAACAAAGCATAAAATCTTAGGTCAGACAATAGTATGGTGTGAGCGGATGAATCTCAAAATACTATACAAGTAAATATAATAAGGAATAAAGGTACACGAACCATACCTAACCTGTCCCCGCAACCAACGAGTTAGCACATAACAACATAATATGCTACTCTACAAAAAGTACTCTCCTCAAAATAGAATGGTGGGTGTCTAGATATCTCTATCTCCAGTACCTACTCCCAGTGATATCTTTGAGTGATAGCCTACTAAAGAAAGCACCCAAAGCAACTATCAAGTAATCCTCCCCATCACCCAGTGTGCTTTGAATATATGATAACTCTTGTGGACTCCTTACTACTAGGCACTAATGGAAACCCTGATTTTCAGTGTACTCTCGTATCTCAATAGCCCAAAGCTAGATATGTGTCATGTAGCCTAAAGCTAGACACTATATCCAAAGCCACTGGTCTAGGGTATTCAGATCTGATCTATGGGCATTCCCCACTTATAACACCCCCGCATCGAGTACATAGAAAACACTCTGAGTATCAACAATTCATTAGCACATACATCCGAGCCATCCTTTTGTCTCAATCAAGTTTCCATTATCTAGGAACCTTTCCATTTTCCTCAATCCATGGCTCCCTCCTTTATTGAGCGACTATCTTTGGTACCTACTCCCATCACAAATCACCAACCAAAGACACAAAGCTTTTACCATGCTATTACATCGCCATCCAATTCTCAAGCGAACAAGCTAACACCTCCAGCATGATCTACACAGTCCTCTTTTTAGTACCAAAATATGGCACAAACAATCATGAATTTACGCAGAGAATGAAATCGAAGAAAAGTAAATAAAAATGAGTAAGAAACAAGTCACCAAACATTTATAGTGGTTTGGCTAAGTCATTGCCTACGTCCACTTGAGATTTCTATTGATTATCGTGCTATTTACAAGTACAGTTCTTTTGGTTATGTCCCATTCATAGGCTTACAAGAAAATATGTTAAAATTGCAAAACAGTGAAAAGGATTCCTGAAAATAAGCCCTTAGCCTCCTATTTATAGCTGTAGATTGGTGGAAAATGTTCCACCACGTCTTCCTCCATGATCTCTACTATACAGTAGCAGGTTCTCTTGAGAAAAATGTGGCCAGGTCAACAAGTAGCTATGGATCGGTATCGATCCATAGGCATGGATCAGTATCGATCCATAAGATCTTCTTATGGATCCTTCACGTTTCTTTGTGTGATGTCATCTTGTTGTTTGCTTTGTGATTCCTATCTTGTTTGCATAGTTATGAGCTTGTTTCTAGATCAATAAGATGGATCAGTGGAGGAATGGAGTTGCTAATTTCAAGTGCTTGAGGGGTTCGATAGCAAACAACATGTAACCGATCAATGGAGTTGGGAATTGTCTTCTGGCATCGAGACTTGATAGTAGGAGGGAAATGAGGCTTATCTGATGGAGTTCTTTAGGTTCATACTGATCCATGGTGATGGATCGATACCGATCCATCACCTTGATGGTTTTTTATAACTTCTTAGGATGGTCTTGTTCTATCCTGTGATCTTGGTTGTACTTGGTTTCTGGACTTTATGGCTATCTCTTCGGGCTTTCTGCCTTGATAGCTTTCAAGCTCACCTTGTGTAGTCCATTCAATCACTACCTAGTCGAAGGCTGTATAACACTTGCCCCCTAAAGTACATCTTGGTTCAAGCATGATGTGCTTTGAATTGAGACAAGTCAGGATTGCTATATCGGACTCCAATTTATGCTTTGAATAGTCGTTATCCTTCCTCCAAACCATTTCGGTAAGGTGTTGTGTCTACAACCATTCATCACGATGCTTTGCCTACATCTAGGACTATAAAACTAGAGCGTGCTCTCATGATATGACATTATTAGCTTGGTAATTTTGAACTAGTTCATTCTCCGAATTTTCCAGGTTTGTATCTATTTCCTTTGATTCTAATTATTGAATGCTAGGTATGTGTACACACATGTGCTCTAATCATTCATCTTGCCATTATCCCAAGTGCACACACATTCATGTGAAACACCAGATGTACCTGCTTACACACATGTTATATACGTGTATATATACTATTATTATTATTTATATCGGATCATTTGGTTTCGATCTATGCACTTGGATCGGTACTGACCCAAGCCTTAGAAATAGGGATTCTGTTGCCTATTCCTATAGTTCGTGGTCTATATACTAAAATTATCTTCTCTTATTTTTCACTTTATCCTTGTTTCCCAAGCTCAATCTTTTGTTTGCCATTAAAGTACCTGGCCTTCAAATCAAAGTTGATAGTTGTCCCATCACTCGTTGACACTTGAATCGCTATCATCACCGCTCACCCTTTACCTGACTTCAACGCCGCCAGGTGCTGCATTTGGATCAGACTCGGTCAACCTTGAATTTGAACCAATCCTCGATTCAAATCCCAAATTGATTGTCTCTTAATGCCCCGATTCTCATAGGAGGTAGCGACGTTAATGGTGAGGCCGGTGGAAATTGCGTTGATGTTTACACTTGGGATCGAGCGATTTGATGTAAGGCAGCCAAAATTCCACCCAAAGGGAGGATTTTTGTGCCGATCCAACCTTTGGTAGATTTTGTTCTTCATTTTCTTTAGGGAAATGCAATGTGTATCATACTTGAAATTTTCTCGGACATTTTTTCTCAAGTTCCAGACATTTTGAATGTACGGGCATTGACATGAAGCCCGTTGGGACGGTTAGTGATGATGGTCTTTTCGGATAAACTCCTAACTTTTAAATGAATTGTTTGCACAATATCAGAAATCGACACTACGCGACATTACATAACACTGCACCAGGCTTTCACTTAAGCACGGGGCACTACTTTTAAACAATTTGATATCAATTGTGTGTTGAGTTTTGATAGTTATGGATCATAGATGTTTTGAGCATCTCTCCGCTCAAGCTTTAGGTCCATCAACTTCTAGATATGCTGAATTAGATACCGAATCAAGCTTGACTCCGGCCCTATCTTCTTGACAAAATCTGGTATAACCATATATCAGCTGAAAAATCCACAAGCAGAACAACCTGCTTTAGAAGTTCCAACAGAGTCTGTAGAAGGCCCAGAAGTTGAAGCTGCTCTTGCCACACTTGATGATGCCATTATATTGGATGATCCAGCTGATTTCATCGCTTCAAAGATCGAGGAAGGATCACTTAGGAGAATCTACGAGAATGGCATTCCTTTTGACGATGTGTTAGTTCCATCGCACCATTAGTGAGCACACCAATCGTCGAATGGGTATACAACATATAATAAGTATATATGCTTGGCAGGATGCATCCTACCATTTAATCAGTTCATCCAACGAGTTTTACATTTTATGAGACTGGCTCTAACTTAGCTTCACCCGAACAACTATCCATTCCTTCATAGCCTATTCATTATATTTTCCCGCCACTTCGATCGAGTCCCCATTAATTACAAGATCCGATATCTATTTAGATTCAAGCATGGTAAAGGAAATCCTTCCTTCATTTTCTTAGAATCGTCTAGGGGTCGCCGAATCGCGGTTGGCACCTGGAATAAAATAAGTCATTTCAATGATGATTTCTTCTTTGTTCGATGTCCTCCTTGATTTGCACAATAATGGTTTTTTCCCCGTAAGTTCTATTATTGACCTTTTCATACTACTCCGGGTTCATAGTTATGCTATCGCTGAATGTCTTTGTCGTTCTTTTGCAGATGTACCGCGAGGGCCTAAAAATGCGACTTTGGCGGAAACTCTTCGACAATTTCATCAAATTCCAGAGGAAGAGAGAGAGGCTAAGACGCTACTTAGCGATGAAAACTTGCAAGCCTACAAACTGTTAAACCCCGATCATAGTGTCGGTCTTGCTCTAGAAGCTACTGATTATGATGAGGATAATTCCTTGTTCGGAAATAACAGAGGCCACTCGTTGGCCCCCAGTCCAAAGTCTAGTCGTTAAGACCGGCAATACACAAGAGCACACTTAAGAAGATGAAATCAAGGGTGGGGGTGAGGGAGATGGACTAGGCCATGCTGGTGCTGACAGAAGCCATGATCCATCTACTGATGAAGGTGAGGATGATGACTAGAAACCTCTCCGGAGAAGAAGTCTTAAGATTAAAATTGCTAAAAGGCAGATCTCGACTCCGCCTCCACTGTCCCTAGCCACAACTACATTTGAAATTCCTGTACAGAGATTCTTATGCTGGTCTTGGGCCGATTTTGGATAATATCCCTTCATACGGTGTTGGCAATATAAGCATTGGGGATGCTGGGTCCCCCATTCGCTTCTAATAAGATGTGCTTTTGACTAAAGTAGGGGAGATTACCCATGTCAACAAAATTCAAACCCATGTTCCATCGGGGGGACACTTGCATGCACACACACATGCATCGAACATTGCTTAGCTAACATTGTATTCTTGTCTTATCAAAGCTGATTTGTTTTTGTTTCATTCACAGATTCCATTGAACGATGTGGTTGTATAAGGATTGTTAGGATCAGATGGTATACAAACTGAGGCGCCAATCGAGCGCTCGCCCTACAAGCCCGGCCATGATTTTGGTTCTAGCTGGCGCTCAAGCCATGATAGAGGAAGTAGAGAGGAAAACCATAGGCTGCATGAATCATCGTCTAGACGTCGATCTAGGTCCAGGTGACCCCCATCCAAGGGTTCGGAAAAGCACTCTAGTCGCCATAACGACGTTCTTCATGATGACCCTTCTCGTTCTTCCCTCTCCATCAAACAAACAGCATCGTCTCATACTTCTCAGCAATCTCACCATCCATCGAAGACCACTACCTCAAATTCCTTTTGACATAGAGTTGATAAAGCGCCTATCAAGCAACCTATCAAACAGCCTATTATCGAAATAGAGCAGCCGATTGCTTCAAATTCTCAATAGCTGAATTGCAACGACGCTTTCCAAAGATCAATTTTCAAGCCATCAAATTTGTTCCAAATCTGAAAGATATTCTTTCATATATTAAGGATCAGATTGTAGCATACATTGGGGACGTGTACGATCGGTAATTTTTCTCGAGAAGGTTGGCTGAGCAAATCTTGAAATATGCCAAGAGTTTAGAGACTGAGATTGCCGGACTTCAACTGACAAAAGGTAGGAATGATAAGATCATTGCTCGTCTTGATGCAGAGGTCATTGAGCTAAAGAAGGCATAGGTGGTCACCGATCGAAAAACCAGGGACTTAAATGCGACTATCAAACAAGAAAGAAAGAACCATTAAGCCAAGTTGAGTCCGTTCACCAATAAAAACCATGAATTGGCCATAAAGGTGAAGAAGCTAAAGGCATAACTTGAAAAAGGAAAAGAGGGAGAAGGGTGAGGCCCTTTAAATGTCCTAAAAGTATTGTGAAGAAACCATCGAAACTCGTAAGTAGGGAAAAAGCCAAGGAAGTGGATGAGTTAGTGGCAGCTGCAGAGAGGCAAGTTAAGGATAGTTTTTATCCAGTTATCACCAACTACGATACCCATATGCTCAAGTTCAGAGATTTGGCATGGCTTAGCAAAGGCTATCCTCGTGCTTTAGTGATGGTAAGGGAGAAGATTGTGCAAGTAGAGTTACAACATTCAAAAGGTGGCAAAGTGGATCTGATAGAGTTGGAGAGTGAGATTCTAAGTCCAGAGGAAATCGAGGCGCGTAGAGCAGGTGATCTTATTTTATACCCGGAGTTAGCTGCTATAGATCAGAAAAAGCCAAAGGCTCTGGCACTACTCCTCAAGACATCACTATAGACTTTACTTCTTGGTCTCGAACTGAATCTATCACTCCGTATATTCCTCTATACAATCCGAGTGCGCCATAACTACCGAAAATGAGCATGTTATGCCCTATTCAATTGGGAAACTCGAATCGTATGTCTACCTTCATGGAGCCTCAATCTGGTAAAGGTATTTCATTAACCTCACCTATATTTTAGAAGGCACAGATGACACCGATCGATGCTGCTAATCTCTTCTTTCATCTTTTTCAAAATTTAGATCAGCCTGCAATTTTTGGTCTCCCGAAGGAGGGCTCCCAATTGAAACAACAAGCGACAACAACCGATTCAACAATCATAATTATTTCTCGAATGACTTCGAGCACTCCGGTTGGCGACACTCCGGGGCCAGGCACACAGATGATTAATGCTTTGCAAGAAGAGAGGCCTGGTTACCTCTTGGGTACGCAAGATGACGATGATGTTCAGATCACTGGGTCGATTGATCTTGCTTAAGGGCTTTCAATGAGCAAGATATTTGAAGAACAGCTCAAATCCACTTAGAGATCAAGCAAAAGTAGGTCGACTTTTACCCCTCTCCTATGATCGAAAGCACTCAGAGCATGTCTGTCATCTCATTACGTAGCTCGCCTTCAAAGGGCAAAGTAAGCAGAGGAATAATAAGGACGAAACCAGAGGGGTCTAGTGCGCCATCTTCTAGGGAGGAGGAGGAAATCCAAGAAGTGCTCATCTATCGCTTCATGTTTTTGGTTGTATAGCCATATGACCTGCTTTGCTTTTGTTTTCAGGCTGGCTTATGTCGGTTCGGCCTTGAATTTTTTTAGTGTAGGTGTCAATAACACTTGTACTTTTATTCTAAGTCTTATTTCAACTGTGAATAATATAGACTTTTTGTTTCACTCAAATCTTATGTGAATTTGACTAAGTGTTTGAGAAATGCGCTTTATATTCAACATGTTTGTGGTCCACTTCTCACATTGTTATTTGACTAGTTACTAGCTTAATCCATTGCTTAGACGGGTAAGGGACTATTACCATAGCATCTATCCACATATGCCGGCACATGACCATGTTCAACTTTAGAAATTGGTCGAATTCCGATTGCTTGGATAAATAAGTTACACATTCCTTTTGAGGATGTTTTGAGTTCGATCGCGCCTAACTTCGGGCGTCAATCAAAATGGTTCATCTCTGGATGCCAATTTAAGCATCCTACTTCAGGATGCGTGCTCTAGCTATGCCAAACTCTGGGCGTCGGTTGAGAATTAGCCACTTAAGATAGTGATTTGAACATCCCTATCCAGGATGTTTAATTGAGATCGCATCTATCTTCAGGCATCGATCGAAGTTTGTAGGAGATCCCACTTTACTTCGGGCATAGACCTTTCATCTTGCCTACTCTAGGCAAGGTATGGATGCTCTGCCAGACTCTAGGCATGATTTGTAAATGCGAACTGTCTCGTTCAGCCTTTGAATGTTTATACTCTTGCCCCTAATTCACGAGTTAGAATTGTTGGGTATCCATCTCTGGATATCAAGTGTGGTTGAACTTTGTGCGTCTTATGATGGACCGTAGAAGCGTAGTTGGCACCTATGTCTAGGTGTTTGCACACTACCATTTTGCACATGCAGGTTCATTTAAACACAACACTGTTCACAGTGTAAAATCAGGTATAAACAGGTTTAGGAGCTTCGCAAGTCATTTCTTTTATAAACATTAGAAATGACAGATTCTGGCTGGCTACACAACTTTTATTAAAGGGACAGTTTGGCACAAGTACCTAATAAGTTTCAAAATACACAAAACCCCAGTAAAAAAAAGTTGTAAATTAGGTCCCTAGAACTAAGTTACTGAATAATGGCATACACTTATGCAATTATTCAGTGAGTAAATGCAGACATTTATACAATTATATCAAAAAATTGCAGACATTTTTAAAATTATTCACTAAAAAATTATGGTAGTTTCCGCTTCAAAAAATTGCAGACATTTTTAAAATTATTCACTAAAAAATTATGGTAGTTTCTGCTTCAAAAAATTGCAGCAAATTCCGCAATTATTCACCAAAAAATTGCATAAATTTATGCAACTTTTGGATATAATTGCATAAATGTCTGCAATTATTCAGTGAATAATGCATAACTGTATGCAATTACTTAGTAACTTAATTCTAGGGACCTAATTTACATTTTTTTTACTAGGCTTTTTATGTATTTTGAAACTTATTAGGGACCTGAGCCTAATATTCACTTTATTAAATATGTGGAAATTTACATTTAAGTGAAATAGTGTCGTACGTGCTTGCTATTCCACGCACATGGGAGTGAGATCCCGTCCATCGTTGCTAGCTTGAATGTGCCACCTCCAAGCTTTTGCTTAATCGTGTACGAACCTTCCTGACTTGGACCCAAGTTCCCAAGGCTTGGGAATATTTGTTAAGAACCAGGTTGCCAATTTCAAAGGTCTGAGCTTTGACCTTGGGGTTGTAGTATTGGGTGACTTGGTCTCGATGTGCAGCTGCCCTCAAGTCAGCTTCATCACGCTTTTCATCGATCATATCGAGAGACTCTAGCATGAGTTCTTCATTTGTCTATGGATTATAGTGAGTCACTCGGTGAGAAGGTACTTCAAATTCAATTAGGATCATAGCCTCTGATCCGTAAGCTAGGGCGAATGGAGAGTGATCAGTCGCGGACTTATGGGTCGTTCGATAAGCCCATAGTGCTAATGCAAGTTCATTAACCCACTTGCCCTTGGCCTTCTCCAACCGCTTCTTAAGAACAGACTTGATAATCTTGGTCACTGCTTCAACCTGTCCATTCGCCTAAGGGTTTGCCACCACTATAAATCACTTCTCGATGCAGTGTTTATGGTAGAAATCCTTGAATTCGGCATTGTCGAATTGGGTCTCGTTATAAAAAATGATCGTTTGTGGAACCTTAAAATGATAGATGATGTTTCTGACCATGAAGTTGATTACTATATTTGTGGTAACTAGGGCTAATGGCTCTGCCTCAACCCATTTGGTGAAGTAATCAACAGCGACGATGCTGTACTTCGCGCCACCTTTAGGTCTCGGCTGCACACCAATGATATCGATTACCCATACCGCAAATGGCCAGAGACTAACCATTTGAGTAATCTCCGTCGACGGGGCTCTTGGAATCTTAGTAAATCTCTAGCACTTGTCACACTTTCTTATGTAGTTAACTGCATCTTGGTTGACAGTTGGTTAGAAATACCCATAATGAAGGATCTTCTTCATTAGGGTTTGTCCCCCGGGGTGGTCACCAAAGGCTCCTTTGTGTACTTCTCCCAAAACTTTCTTGGTCCCATCGTTGGCAACACACCAAAGCATAGGAATAGAAAAACCTTTCATGTAAAGTACTCCTTCTTACGTGATGAATCTTGATGCTTTATGAAGGAGTTGATGTCATCCGTTCTTTCTATCCAAATGGATTACTTTTTGAGGATAATTCTTTGTCAAAGTCGTTCATAACTCCTTATCACATTCGGCCTCCAAGATCCAATCGACATCCATCTAGTCGATGCTCAAAGCCGAAAGCACTTCCATCAGAACCAGGCCCATACGCTACTCATCTCCAGAATAGGCTAATTTAGCCAATAAGTTGGCCTTTGTATTTTTCTATATGGGAATATGCGTTATAGTGTAATATTCAATATCACTAAGCAGCTTAAGGGCTTGGTTGAGATCAGGAGCTAACCTTTCTCCCTTTGCCTAAAAATCTTTCCTCACTTAGCATGCCACTAGTTGGGAATCACAGAAGATATGCAAAGTACTAACTCCCGATTCCTTAGAGATCTTGAGTCCATCGATCAAGGCCTCATGCTTTGCTCCATTGTTTGTTGCGGTAAAGTAGAGTTTTGGGATGTAATAAATCGAACGTTCCTTAAGAGTCACCAGCACAACTCCAGCACCAGAGTAACATTAGTTTGATGAATCATTCGTGTATGTCTTCCATCTGGTATTATGCTCTCCACTGCTCTCTAGAGTGTTATCTTGCGTAGTGTATTCAGCAATGAAATCGATCAAAGCCTGTCTCTGGGTTGCTTTCCAAGGATGATAGGTTATATCATACTGGCTCAATTTATTGTTCCATTTCAACAGCCTTATGGAGGTCTCGGGACATTGTAGAACCTATCTCAAAGGCTGGTCAGTCACAATTTTGATCAGATGAGCTAGAAAGTAGGGATAGAGTTCCCTTAAAGCGATTAGCAGGCAGTACGTAAGCTTTTCCAGCTTTGGGTAGTTTCTTTTTGCTCATGTTTGCCACTTACTAATGTAGTACACTTGCCACTGGATTCGGGACTCCTCACGTATGAGTGTGGCGCTCAGGGCATGCATCGACACTACCAGATAAATACACAATTACTCCGCATCCAGTGGCTTCGACTGAATGTTGGGTCTCTCTAAGTGATCCACTAGTGCCTGGAACGCTTCAATACATTCTTACATCCAAGAAAAATTCCCCATCCCCTTCTTAATCACATCAAAGAAAGGGATGCATTTGTCAGTGACTCTTAAGATGAATCGACTCTGGGCGGCGACCTTTCCATTCATGCTTTGAACGTCTTTGATCGTTTCCGAGGCTTTGATGTTCCTCAATGCTTCGATCTTCTCCAGATTAGCTCTGATTCCACGGGAGTTCATGATGAAGCCTAAGAATTTCTTTGATGCAACGTCGAACGAGCATTTCAAAGGGTTAAGCTTCATCACGTACTTTTGAAGAACACTAAACATCTCCGCCAAGTCATCAATGTGGTTCCTCGATTGTCGTGACTTCACAAGCATATCATCCATATAGACCTTCATCGAGCATCTGATCTAATATTTAAACATCTTATTCATCAACCTAGGGTAAGTTGCTCCAACGTTCTTCAATTCAAAAAGCATGATAAGATAACAGTATAGTCCCAAATCGGTTATAAAGTTGGTATGTTCCTGGTCCGGGACATGTATCGAAATCTAATTGTATCTAGAGTATGCATCTATAAATGAGAGCAGTTCGTGCCCAGCTATTGAGTCTACTAGCTGATCGATCCTTCGAATGGGAAGCTATCCTTCAAGCACATCTTATTCAGGTCTGAATAGTCAATGCATGTCCTCCACTTCTCGTTTGACTTTTTCACCAAGACTAGTAAACTGTTTCCTCCTTGTACAAACCTGACCCCACTGCAATCGCCAAAACAACTCGGCACTGACTTAAATAGTTTGGTACCGACTTGTTTTACTTAGCCAATTGTTGGCTAACTCTCCTTCCTTGCTTTTATTACTCCATTCCAAAGTGCTTCAAACCTCGATCCATCCATCAAAACAACTCATTCACATGCCAAAGCCTTCATCTTCAAGTTCTAGAAACAAGTCGGTATAACATCCAACGCTTAGCCAATCTCCTGCATCTTCCCATGTTCCACCTCTATTAGCCATGCTATAGAGATTCCCTACAATCGCCGACCTATCTGACCAATACAAACAACTCGGTACTGACTTGAATAGCTCTGTACTAAGTTGTCTAGTTGGAGTATTTGCCCACGCGACTTGAACTCCAGGCTCCACCTCAACTCCAGAGCCTCTCCTCTAAGTTTCGTCCAATTTAGATCATCTTTGCCTCTGATTTTCCAACTTCATCAATATATCTTCCAAAGCATCCAAATACTGGCAAACAACATCAAAGCACAATATACAACCATAGAATAACATGCATACACATCCATTTAAATAAGCGATACACAACAATGTGAAAAACAAGCCAATTCTAGCCTAGATCTACACATTACATGCACATATGAATATGAATAAGGAGTATTACTTGATCACTATTGAAAAACATTTCAAAGATTCACAAACTTAGGTTATAAGCATATGATAAAATGTAATTAAAACTAAAAAAAGTTTTAAGGCCAAAAATCATGTTAAAACATGTAATTCTACAATATGAACATGCATGGAATAGTGAGAAGGCATAAACCAATTACCAAAATCAACCAATTCAGGTCTAGATCTGATGTGGACAGCAATAGAAAGCAATGCAAATCAACAAAAACGATGATCTCTAACTTATATTTGATGATATTCTTTCTAATTAGTGATTTGTCTAGGTTTAGATAGTAATTTGTGTGACTTTGGATGAAATTAGGGTAAACGGGGGTTTTGAATTGATTTGGGAAGAGGGAAAAGTTCTTATTCAGCTCCTACAACCCCTTATACTAATTCTGAATTAGATTAGTGGGCCTAGGTATGGGCTTAACTAATTACTCTCTAACACAAGCCAACGGTTGTCTAAACTTAGAATAGCTATAACTTTCTAATGGTAAGTCTGTTTTTCTATTATGACCACTCTACGAAACGGAAAACCATCATCCCAAAACAAGGAACCAGTTTGAGACCCTAATTCGACTTCTATAAAAAGTTATAGCCCAGAAAATGTTTTCAAGATAAAAATGGTCATATAGAAATTTGACAAAAATGATAAATGTCCAAAATGTACTTTAAAGTCATATCCCAAAATTTTAGAGTCTTACGACCTCACATGAATAAAATAATAATATTTTATGATCATTCGATACGTAAAATAACACTACGCCATAGATGGCCTATTGCAACGAAATTACATGGTGTTGCTAGCTATAATGTAACGATAGGTATGCTGATTTTTGTCTATTACAACACTCGCTTCAAGGTGTTAGCATAGGTATCAACAAGATGTTGCAGTAGCTATAGATGTATTCAAATTAAAAAATTAATAAAATTAGCAATCCGCGTGAATACGATCCAACGGTCTACATTTAATCTGGTTGTTAAAATGGATCACCACTGCAATTTTCCCCAAATTTTCGTTTTCCCGCCTAGTTCAGAGTAGATCCCATTTTGGTTTTCATTCCAATTCGCCTCCTCCCATTCGCCTCCGCCACCAAATTATCACCCTCCTCTTCTTCTGCTTCCTCATTCGCCTCCGCTACCAAATTGTCACCCTCACCCCCAGCTACCCCCTGACCCATCGCGACCATCTAGCTCCAACCAGAGCCCCGTCACGACACCAAAACCCGAAGCCAAACAAAGTTTTCCGTTCAAACCCCTTTTGCCACCACTGTCGTCGCCATCAGCTCTCACCTCCAATAGAAGACTTGCTCGCCACCAACCCCTCTACCTTTCTCCTTTAGACTACTTCACCTGAAAACCCTTCTAGTGCCTTAATTTCTCCCAAAACCCGAACTGCTGCCCTCGAGATTTTGGTTCACTTCGTACTTTCCATCGCAAGTTCAGAGCAGATCCCAGGCTGATCTCTTCGTACTTTCCCCTATGATTGCGGTTGCTTCACTTGGTACTGGTAATTTCAATAAGATAGTACGCCCCCCATATGTTTGTGCTAATGCTCCTTTGGAACTTGTTAATGTTTCAGAATCTGGCTGTTGTTGCAGCTTGCGGCTATGTGAGCTGAGGAATTATTTGCAAAGACACGAATCGATTTATTCACTGCTAGTTGAACAATTGTTGAGTGAAAGGATTGTGTGAGCTGCACAGGCAGATTCATAGACAGTCGAGCTTGTGTGTTGGCAAGACTGGAAGGACCAAGTTTCATTGATGCAAGCTTTGAGTCCAGCGACCAAAAGGAAACGGTAATGGATGCAAGCTCTGAATGAACAGGCAGGAACTATTCAGTGGTGTAGGTCATAAATGCATAGGTCTGGAAACGTACAAGGAAGTGCGAAGATATTCAGTGATGCATATGTCAGAAGAAATGTGCAAAGCTATCGATATGGAAGAAACATACAAGGAAGTGATAGAGTGCGTTTGAAATGTAGGTCTGAAGTGCAGTATTTGCAGGGAGTGATAGAAGGTTGGTTGGTTGGTTCACCATTGAATCTGGATGTAGTTGTATTGGTTGAAGGTTGGTTGGTTGGTTTGGTAAGTTATGGAAGTGATGGTGGAAGTTGGTGATGCAGAGGAGTTTCAGTTAGCAGTGTGATGCCTGAATGTTGGCAGAGAGATGTAGACGGAGTTTGGAGTTTGACAATGGTAGAGTGCTGCTGTGTATTGGTTACGGAGAGAAGCTAATGTGGTGATTGGAAATTGAAAACAGTTTGCAGTAGAGTTTTGGTGTTTGGCCGTAGGGGATTCAAGCAGATTTAGGCGAGGAGATGGAGGATAGGAATTAAGCTCAGTCTTCATTTGTGCATCATTTTACGTCATTTCAAAGAAGGCTCGATCTTCCGAAATCGGACTGCGGTGCCCCGGACCCCCGCCGGCGCTGCGCCCGGACCCGCTTCTCGGCGGGCCTTCGGCTCGGCACTCGGCTCGCCTTCGGCTCGGCTCGTCATATATTTGTCAGTGTCGGTGTCTGTATAAATTGAAACTGCATATGTAATGAGTGAATTGAGTGATGTAGTAAGGAATATCTGTATATGTGAATATCAGTGTTATATATCATTGAATTGTAAAATAGTGGAGTCAGGAATTTGTACTATTTTAAATGTTGAAATAAAATATTTATTTAAATAAATTACTGTTTGAATATCAAATTCTATGCAATAGCATTTTATTAAATAAATATTTATTTCTATTAAAAAATCAAATATGCTCTACATTGTGGGCCCCACAAATTCAGAAAGTTAATATCTATAGCAACATTTTGAAATGTTGGTACAGACACCTATGGATGTTGCCATAGACCCAAATAGGGTTCTATTGCAACAATATTTCTTATGTTGCCTTAGATAGTCAAAATGTTGCCTTTGAGGTCTGCGGCAACGCGACAAAATGCAACACCGAGAAAGTGTTGCCTTTGCCCTTTTTTAGCCTATAGCAACATTTTTTGGCACTTCCTACATCACTTCTTTGATGTTGCAGTATGCAATCTATGGCGTAGTGTAAGGATCGGTACATATGATTCGTTCGTGGACAAATTGAATTAGAAGTTAGAGCTTACACGTTGTGACATTCATGGAAGTTTGTTGGAGGTTTGATAAGATCTAACGTGTAATGTACGGTGTTTATTTTTTATACGCAATAATTATTAATTAATATATAGTATTGGATATGTAATATTATTAATTATTAACCAAAAAAACATTAAAAAAATCAAAAAAAGGAATTGCGTTCGATTTATCTTAGTCACATCAGGCGTAATTGTTACATCCCGCCTAAACACTCTTTATTAAAATGATGATCGAATAGTTACGTCTAACTTATCCGAGTTAAGTTGGCCATAATTCCTAATGAACGCTATTTTAAATCACCCTTAAAAGAAAATTTAAGGATGTGATTATTTTGCATATTTTACTGAAATATACTGCGATATAAGATAAATGTTGATACGCGATTAGAAGCTAACCTAATGATTTAAGGTAACAACCTTTCACATTTTGGCTTTAACGAAGGTTAAAGTGAAGAAAATAAAAGATTGCAAGAGAACAACTTTATTTTTTTAATCTGTTGCTCACATTCTCAGCAAAATGAGCGGGCTTTATAATTTAGCCCATGATCCATAATCCATTTGCATTACCAGAAATGTACTTCAGTCGGCATATATGAGCACGAGATTCAACAACAAGGATTGAAATCGTTAGATTTATTCATTTCCTCCATACAATTTTTGATATGCTGGTTTGCGGTCTTTCTTTCCATTTGTCCTATCTTATCCGTTTGTATTATTCATGCATGCTCATTTTCCCCCAGTTCGTTTGGAGCCTTGGAGCATATTAGTTATTTCATGAAAACGGTCGCCTTTAGAATTGTAGCTTTTTGTATGGTGAATTTAGTGAATATTACTCACCATTTGCAGAACATAAAATACATATATTCTAGTTTTCCATTATGAACAACGGTTTGTAGAACCAATTATTTAATTTTTGTGGAAGTTTATTAGAAATGAAGTGAATTGCAACTCTTATCCGATGTTGGGATTGAGTAGTATAGGTAGTGAGTGACCTGTTACATATATTATGTATGATGTTTCTACTTATGTTGTTGTCATGTACTCTTAGTAGTTATGATGTCACCATGCTAAATCATAATATTGATTGATTACGCTACGTTAGATTTAAGAGATGATTATTATTATTTTGAGGGTGCTCTTCTGGATGTACCACTGCAGTTGCACTAGCTAAGCTGTTGTACTCAGATTATGTACTTGATCTGGATATGGTAGTTTGTATCTTTGAACATCAAGACACTGGATTTTCTCCAAGATAAATACAATATCCAGTTTTTGATTTTCTATCATCAGGGTCCGATGCTCAATTAGCACCAACAAACCCTGTTATGGTGAGGATTTTGCATGATTTGAGTGTTAATCCATAATCAAGTGTACCATTTAGATATCTGAGTATTCTCTTAACCGCTTTTCAATGTTCATCTAGAGGTTGATGCATGAATTGACTTGCTTTATTTACACTATATGCAATTTCTGGTCTGGTTATTATTGCATATTGTAAACCTCCAATTATGCTTCTGTATTCTTTTTCATTTGAAATTGCTTTTCCTTTTTTCCTTGATAGATGTAGATTGGAAGTCATTGGTGTTGGCAATGGTTTTTCTTGATTAATTTTTGCTTTAGTATGTAGTTCACTGATGTATTTTCTCTGACAAATATGAATTTCTGAATCTGATATAGTCTTTACTTCTATTCCTAGAAAATAATTTAGCTTTCCTAAATCTTTGACTGAGAATTGTTTATCCAAATGCTAAGTGACATAATTTTATTTCATCTTTACTGTTTCCAGCAATAATGATGTCATCTTCATAAACCAGAATGCATGTGATACTATTTTTGAATTTGGTAAAGAGTGAGTTGTCAGACCTTGTTTGTTGATATCCCAAATTGATAAGTGTTGCTTTAAATTTACTAAACCACACTCTTGGTGCCTGTTTCAATCCATAAATTGCCTTGTGAAGTTTGCATACCATGCCACTTGTATCTGGTTGTATGAATTCTTGAGGCTGCTCCATGTAGACCTCTTCTTGTAGTTCACCATTTAAACATGCGTTGTTCACATCTAGTTGTCTAATATCTCACTTCATATGTTGAGCTATTGTTAGAATCACTCTTATAGATGTGGGTTTGACTACTGGTGAAAAGGTTTCATTAAAGTCAAACCCTTGTTGTTGTGTGTAACCTTTTGCAACAAGTCATGCTTTGTACTTTTGTATAGTGCCATCTGGATTTCTCTTAAATCTATATGTCCATTTGCTGCTAGTTGCACTTTTGTGCTTGGGTAATGGTATAAGACTCCATATCTTATTCTTCATTAATGCTTTATATTCTTCCTTCATTGCAATTTTTCAGTTTTCATTGCTAGCTGCTTGATCATAATTTTTCGGTTCATCATTGACTGCTTGTTGAATACAGTTTTGGTTTGAAGATCCCATTCTTTGACCTTGTGATCATTGGATGTCCAGTCATAGCCTGTTCAGATTTTATATTGACTGGCCATTCTGTACTTTGATCTTGATTATCTTCATCATTGCTATAATGTTCACTACTTTGACTTGGAGGACCATGTATAGATTGCTGAAATGGTTCAGATTCATCTTGACCTGGTTCATTGTTGAAAACTGTGTGTTGAGTGTTTGAACTGCTTCTAACATTCTTCAAGTTATTCGACTTTCACTGTCAACACAAAGTGGTATTGATGAACTAATATTTATTGGATTGTATACCTTTTATGTAGTCTCTATACTTGATTCTCTAAAAGGAAATACTTTTTCATTGAATAAAACATGTCTTGAAATGAATAACTTTCCATTACTATCAAGACATTTGTATCCTTTCCGATGCACTCCATAATCTAAAAAGATGCATGGTGTGGATCTAAAATTCATCTTGTGAGAATTATATGGTCTTAGGCGAGGAAAACATAGACATCCAAATATTCTTAGAATTTTGTAGTTTGGTTTTTCATTAAGTAACACTTCCATTGGACTTTTATTTGTAGAATTTTGGTAGGCATTCTGTTAATTTAATAAACTGCTGTTGTGAACGCATCAGGCCAAAATTTCGATGGAAGTGATGCTTGAGCTAATAGTGTAGGTCTTGTTTCTACTATATGTCTATGTTTTCTCTCTACTAATGCATTTTACTCAGATGTGTAGGGGCAAGTTATTCTATGAATTATACCTTTTTCATAAAAGAATTCTTTTAGTGGTTTGTATTCAGTACCACCATCAGTTTGAATCATTTTGATAGACTCACCTGTCTGATTTTCAACCTGCTTAATAAATTGCATAACTACTTTGTGTGTGTGATTTTGATTTCAAGTGATATATCCATGTATATCTTGAATATGCATCTACAATAGCAATGTAATAATTAAACCCATAATTAGAATTGATGGGTGATGGTCCCTACAAGTCAGTAGCAATAAGTTTTAAGGGTTTTTCATAAGTAGAATGAGAATCTGGAAATGCCAACTTGTGGCTTTTTCCTAATTAGCAGTAAGTACAAACATATGATGCTGGTATATCATTAACATCAATTTTATTATCCACTAATACTTTCTTTACAACTTTACACTAGGATGCCCTAACTTACAATGCTAAATGTCAAAAGTAGATCTAGCACATTTTGATAAACTTGATTCAGTTAGTTGGCACCATTTTCTTGAATTATGTGATTGATTATCTTTTGAAAAATTGAATCTGTACAAGCCATTGTGTGTATCGCCCTGCAGTTAAATTTGTTTAGTGTGAATATCTTTAACTAAACAATGTTTAGGATAAAATTCAATGAATACATTGTTATCATATGCAAATTGGGATACACTAATGAGATTTTTTCTTATCTTAGGTACCATTAGTAAATTGTTCAGGTGCATGACTCTTTTACCAACAATGGTTGCAGTGCTAGTGTGTGTGATGTTGATACTTGTGCCATTGCCTATACTAATAGAATGCGTACCTTTATATTCTCTGTTGCAAGATTTTAATTCTGCAAGTTATTGGTTACATGATGAGTAGAACCTGAATCTGGGTACCAGCACTCATTTCAAATATCTTCGGCTCTTGCTGTATCACATAAGTTTAGGTTTCATACCTTTTGTTCATCTGATGTATTTCTAGATTCATGTTGCATACTTGTCATGTTTGCATTCATGTTGCTGTTCCTTTGAGAGTTTGAACTTTGTAATGAGTTTTGATTTGAGTTATATCTGAAGTAACATTGTTTTTAATCTGACATCTTGGTTTATTATTGTTATTCCATTTGCCACTTCCTCTACCTCTACCAAGCTGATTTGTCCTTTAATTTGACTGATCAGATTTACTATTGTATTGATTCTTTCCCTTATAATTTACTGCATTGACAAATCTAAATCCACTGGCTTCTTGAAGTTGATCCTCCCTTCATGTGCAAGAAGTATTGAAAACACATCTTCAATTGAAGGTGTGGTTCTTTAAGAAGATATGACAGCCACCATAGCTTCATATTCATCACTTAGTCCACTTAAAATGATTAACACTTATTCACTATTAGCAACTTTTGTCTTCATATTCATCACTTAATCCACTTAAAATGATTAGCATCTGTTCACTATCACCAACTTTATGTCCTACTGCTTCTAATAAGTCACATGTTGTCTTAATCTTTGTGAGATACTCTCCCATAGATTGATTGTCCTTTCCTATGCTATGTAACTGTCTCTTGTGATGCATAACCTTAGTGGTGGATTGAAAGTTGAAATTTATTTCAACTGTTGTCCAAATTCCATGAGCAGTTTTACTTCCAGCCACTTGAGGTAATAATTTGACACTTATTGATGATAGCAGCAATAAACATACCAAACTATCTTGCCTTTGATATTTTATGAATTCTTGATTGCTAACGGTTTTATTTTCATAGTCAGTGATGAATCTTGGAGGGATAGTGAAAGTGCCAAGAATAAAATTTTCAAGGCCAAAACCTCTAATGGCAGTTTCAACTTGAATTTTCCAGAGAAGATAGCTATCTTCTTCTAGTTGAGCAGTATTTAATTGGGTTTGAGGGCTTATCACAGTTTTGATAAGATTTTCAGTTGCTATTTGATCGAGATTGGAATTTTCTAATATGCTTAATTTATCATTCCCTTTAAACATAATGAAACAAATTTTGCTTCAGGCCAAGATGATTTTTGATAAGAACTAATATCAAGAATTTCAGTCAACAGACTTTCAAATAAAGGATTCATGTATGTTGCAACTGGAATTCATATGAGGAGTTTCGGTCTGATGAATTCTTGGTGGCTGATGATGATTTCTTTAGTTTTTGAAATCTATTTTTTTGTTTTCTTGATGAGATTTTTCTCGATTTGAGGGGAGATATTTTACAGCCATGTTTCTTGGAGAGTCACTTATCTTCTTTATGACAATCTCAAAGTAGAGTCTAACAAAACTCAAATGATGATATGAGATCCGATGAGTCTCTGATTTATCAGAGTTTTATGCCGTTAGGCTTCAATGCTCTGATACCATAACAGAGTTTGAGAAAATTTGATAATAAAAGTGAGAATTGAGAGAGTTATTCTTTATTGAGATTGAAGAGAGCAAATGATAATTACATGATATGGTGATACAACAGTTATATACACTCTCACTTTGACTTGTTCAACTATATAAGCCGGTTATAGAAGTACCCTCATACTTACTATATAAAGTTCGTATAGGCTGAAGACATTTCTCTTATTTCTAAATGATGTTTTCGTTTATATGCGTGGATTGCTACTGTTTGTTTCAACATGTTTTATCCAATTTGTTTGTGTTTGTTATTTGTACAGTGTAAGTTTATTTCTCTGCTATAGGGCTGTGTGTATGGTTCTTGTTGTTTGCGACTTTTTTATGTGTCAGTTGTGTGTTTTATGGTCTGGCATAGCGCCGACAGTGTGGTTATGTGTTTGATCATTTGTGTTTTGCTTGGTTAAAAGCTTTGCTTTTTTTAGCATTTTGGATGTTAGTGGGGTCTTGTGAATTGTTTGGGTGATTGTATTGGGCTTCTGATTATTTGTGTAATAGCTCCCGTCTGGTTCTAATCTGGCCAATTGTGCTGGTTGGAGTTGTTTTCTCTGCAACTGTGAGCTATGATAGAGCTTTTCCTTGCCTCTTTCTGTCTTGACCTTTTACTCCATGGAGGGATTATTTATTGTAGCCATTGTGAACTCTACTGGTGTGTGATTATTGTGCTTTATGGGCTTTATGGTTATTGCTCTTAGCTGGCCTGTTGGTGCTTGGCCTCCTCAACTTTCCTCTATGCTTGATCAAGATCGTTATGGTTGCTTTCGGGCATTTGGTAAGTTTTGTAGCTTACTCTAGGTTTTTGTCTTGGCATTATTCACTAAGATGATACTTACCTTTGCTTGGGTCATTTAGTGAACCTTGGTTACCATGGGATGTATCTTATAAGTTGTTATACGTACTCACTCTCCTTCCTCGTCTCATTGCGAAATTCAAGCAGCTTTTGGGCAACCTTTGCAAGATGTTGTCCATGGATATGTATGTTGGTAATTGTTGTGGCTTTCATGTCATAGTTCTTAGTGTCTGCACTTTATTGTTGTTGAGATGCTTTGCATCACATCCTGACTTTAATTTTTATAAGGGCGGTCGGATTACCTTAAAAACCTATAGGCTATCGGCCAAGACTTGTTGGTCGTAGTATGTCTTTTAAGCTTATGATATGGCATGTAGCTTCATACTATGGATCCTTTTAGCTAAAAAATGTTTTGGATCCACTTTTCAACCTAAAACCTATTTTTGATTCTATCCAGAATTATTTTCTATGATATGGATGATATAAGATCTTGGGACAAGCCTCCACAATCTATTTATCCTTATTTATGTTTCGCGCAACGAAATCCTAACAATAACCATACAAAATATTGAGGTGTAGTGCAAAGGATGTAGCAAATCCTTTCTATCTGTATGTGTATGTGCATGTATGCTTTGTGTTTGTGTGTGTATGCGTGTATGTGTATTCACCAATTGATATGAAATAACTTTAACAATCTTCAGTTTCCTTCTACTTATTTAGTTGTTTATTTAGTGTTCTTTAATTCTGTGAGCTGCTTCTAGCAAATAACAACTCATAAGTTTACACAATAAATCCAATATCGTATTCATGGTTATTGATGTTAGGGAAGTGGCTTACAGATAGTCAAATAAGGTATAATTTGGCAACAAGGGAGTTTATACTTATTATGCTCATAACATGTGCAACACTCCTATGATTAAATGATGCACTATAAACTGTTACTTTTTTTATCATTAAATTATAAGTAAATACATGGGGTAGGTGTATGTTTAACTATGTAAATAATGATATTTTTTTGAAATAAAGGTTGTATGACTTGAGAATCATACAGCCATACTAGATATATAAAATAATAGTTAAAAGAAAGAGGTACTGGGCCTGGCCTGTAGATAAATAAAACCACCAACATGCCTGGCGAGATAGGCTAAAATCCAAGTAGGTAAGCTAATGTGCCGAGTGAAATAGCAGAAGATAAATGCCAAAAGATCTAAAATACCATGAAAGAACATAACTTAGAAGACTAGATCCCTATGCATCTAAAAACCATTCAATAATCACAGGACAGTAACCAGGCAAGCTCATGGAGAAAATGAATTTTCGGTCCTTGCCATTTGCATCATACATGCCTTCATTGTAGAGGACCAGTTCATCATCCAAGAGCCCGTAGTAGAGTTCTTATTCATCCTTTTTGTAATGAACACCCACTCCACCAGCATCCAATATGCATAAGATAGTACGTTGTTGCCATGCCCGATCGACGTAGGATGATCGTCGAGGATTAAAAAAAGAAGACCAATCACAAAACCTGTTATATATCTCATAGCGCACTGAATAAAATATAATAGTCATCACAGATACAAAACAGTAGAGACATTAATAACTAAGTGATCCAGAATGCAACACACCATATTTTTATAACATCATTTAGGATATTTAATTAGTTAAATTAAATAAAATAATGTGAAGATTAATAGGTTGAGATTTGATTTAAGTAAGGGTAGCCGTGCCATGTTAAATTGGTAGGCCCGAGTCAGCCAAAGGTTAAAAGTTAGCCAAACAAAACTTATGTGTTTGAACGAATAGTTCATTATATTTATGTATGTTTACGTAATGATGCTTTACAGTATTTAACCAGTTTTGGATGCAGGAAAAGGTTTTGCAAAGATATGTTTTGAAAGGATGTTAGTGAGGGAAAACCCGTCCGCTAAGCGGCGTGGTCTCACTTAACATTTTAAACCAGGATGTATAGTATTATTCACACCAGGATTTATGTCTGACTCAAAGTTTATGTTTTCCCCTTAAACTCTTGGGTGATCAAAATTTATTTGAGTAGGCTGAGGGGTTAAGGTCTTTTCAGGTTTTAGTAGGATGACGAATAAGACTACTAGAGGCATGCAGGAGGCAAACAGATAGCTATTTAAGAGTTGCAGTTTTATGCTTTGTTGTATTTCTGCTGTGTTTGTATTAAGTCAGTTATTACTATATGACTCTAATCCTCCAAGGGGGTATCTTTATATGCCGCTCTTGGCATATTTTGTAATAAGTATATTTTATTTATGCCTGGGAACGTATTGGGATTATGTGCGATGAATATGGAACGTCTGTTTTAAATGTAATGAAGAAATGTTGTCTTGAAATCTGTGTTTTTTTTCATATTCAAGTGCTTCTAATATTATAGATACCATTAACATAGCCATATTTAGTCGCCGAAAGCTAATACTATAGTTGACTGCAGCATCTGTAGCGCTTAGTTTTAGGCCTCTAGATAAGGGATGTTACAGCTTGGTATCAGAGCATTGTTTATGAAATACTTTAACTAAAAATGGTTTCTAAAAAACATAATCCTTAGTAATTAGAGTTAAGATCGGGGTATGGGATAACGCTATAGTAACGTACTTGTATTTGTTATACATAATTATACGCTATATCTCTAGACTTCTATCTTAGTTTGGCTATTCATCTGTATCTCATGAAGCTTGAATATAGATATGGAAGGAAGAAGCGACAGAGTTATTCTTGGAGGAGAGAGGACCACCACTAATGGAAATGCCCGACCAAATGCTAGAAGAGGTCCAGGTCAGGCTCAAGCTGAAAATGTTGGTGCTGGGATTCCCCAAGTGGACATGGGAGCTATGTATCAATTTTTCATAAACATGATGCAAGCTGGAATTGTAGCTAGAGTTTTCGGAGGGAATGCTGCTAGAGGAGGAGTTCAAGAAGCTCCGATAGTCAATCACTATGCAAACTTGAGCGGAGACTATACCAGGCTTGGAGGGAAGTCGTTCATTGGAACTGAAGCTACGATTAAGGTAGAAAATTGGTTGCTGCATTGTGAGAGGATTTTCACTGACTTAGGTTTGAATGACGAGCGGAAGAGGAGATTAGCTTCAAGACAGCTTCAGGGAGCTGCTCTGTTTTGGTGGAATACTGTTGTAGCTGGTGTTTATGAGGAAACTATGACATGAGCAGAGTTTAAGAGAAGGTTTCAAGAAATGTTTATGTCGGTGATGGCGCAGTAAGCATTGTTTAGGAAGTTTGCTGAACTAGAACAAGGAGAGATGTCAGTTCTAGAGTATGCAAGAAGATTTGAAGAGTTAGCCTGGTATGGGTATGCCATAGTTGATACGGTGATAAAGAGGAACGAGAAGTTTATAAGAGATTTAAAGCCTGAGTTGTCAAGAGCTACCTTACCGCACTTAAGAGATCCATGTGATGTAGTGGTAGAAATAGTGCTAAGGCAGGAAGAGGTGTTAGCTTGTCTGGAGAAGAAGAAAGAGAAGGAAGTCCAAGCGGGACAAGGCTAGAAAAGAAAGTTTTCCATAAGAAGAATGCTCAGAGGGGAGGAGCATAAAAGAAAGGAAAATTTGAGGTGGTTTGTTATAAATTTGATAAGAAAGGACACTATGCTCATCAGTGTTGGACTGGAAAAGGAAAAGGGAAAGAAGTAGTTGGAAAGAAGAATATATGATGCTTTAATTATGATCAGATTGGCCATTATAAGTGCAAATGCCTAGAGCCTGTTAGAGAAGGAAAGGGATAGATGTATGCATTAGAGCGTGCAACTTGAAGGCCAGTTGTGCAGGAGAAGGGGAAGGCTATTATAGGAGGCTCGCTACAGATTCTTGGTATGTCTATTAGTGTTCTTTTTTATACTGGTGCATCACATTTTTTTATTTCTCGATGTTTGTTGGATAAGCTTAACCTAGAGCCCTCATATTTAGTTACTTCCTTAAGGGTTGCAAATCCGATAGGAGGATATGCGACACTTGGGATGAAGTGTGACCATTTAGAGTTTGACTTGCTAGGTCATACTTTTGATTACTATTTGCATGTATTTGATTTTGTGGGGTTTGGTATTATACTTGGGATGAATTGGTTAAGTAAATATGATGCTAGGATATTTTGCCATGATAGGAAGATATCACTTAGACACCCGAATTGTAGTGATCTGATAGTTTATACCGTAGAAAGCCCTAGTTGTGAGGTGAATGCTTTATTGGGTATCATGGAGATGGAGGATGAGTTGCACCGAGTCTTTATGGTTAGAGAATTTGCTTATGTGTTTGAGCCGGTATCTGGGTTGCCACAGAAATGAACCATTGAGTTTCCGATTGATTTAGTGCTTGGAGCAGAACCGGTGAGTAGGCCGCCAAGCAAAATGCCACCTAAAGAGATGAAAGAGTTGAAGGTGCGGTTGGTGGATTTGGAAGGCATGAGTTTTATTCGACCGAGTAGTTCACCTTGGAGAGCTTCCATAGTGTTTGCTAAGAAGCCAGACGAATCGTTGAGGCTATGTATCGACTATCGTAAGTTGAATGAGAAGACGATAAAGAACCGATATCCATTACCGAGAATTGACGATTTGTTCGATCAGTTAAGTGGAGCTAATGTATTCTCTCAACTAGATTTGGCAACAGGGTTTCATCAGCTCAGAGTGGTAGAGGATAGTATTCCTTTGATGGCATTTAGGACGAGGTATGGATCGTACGAATGGTTGTTATGCTGTTCGGACTAACTAATGCGCTGGCATTCTTTGTAGATCCGATGAACCGAATCTTCAGAGAGCACTTGGATAGATTCCTGCTGGTGTTCATAGATGATATTTTGATATAATCTAAGGATGAGAAGGAGCATGAAGTTCATCTCAGAGTAGTACTTAAGACCTTGAGGGAGCATTAGCTGAAGGTGAAGTTTTCAAAGTGCCACTTCTGGAAGAAGGAAGTTAAGTTTCTTGGTCATGTAGTCTTGGAGAGAGAATTGGCAGTAGATCCGACTAAGTTCGAGGTTGTGAAAAGTTGGAAGAGGCCAGAAACCATGGCTGAGATAAGAAGCTTTCTTGGACTAGCCGGATATTAAAGAAGGTTTATAAAGGATTTTTTGCAGATAACTGCACCGATGACCAAGCATACTAGAAAAGATGTGAAGTTCGTATGGACTGATAAGTGTGAGGAAGCATTCCAGAGCTTGAAACACTTATTGACCCATGCACCAGTGTTGGTGGTTTGGGGAATTAGGATTTAGTTGTTTAAACTGATGCATGTGGAACTGGATTGGGAGCGGTGCTGATGCAAAGAGGTAAAGTGATTGCTTGTGCTTCTAGACAGCTCAGACCGCATGAAGTTAGGTATCCAACGCATGACTTGGAGTTATCTGATGTTATATTTATTTGAAGGTGTGGAGTCATTATTTTTTGGGAGAGCGATTTGAGCTTTGTATGGATCATAAGTCATTGAAGTACTTGTTCTCTCAGAAGGAGTTGAACATAAGATAGCAGAGATGGTTGGATTTTATTGCTGCTTATGATTTCTGAGAGGAAAGACTTGGAAGCATTTTCAGCTTGTAGAGTGCAGTATAGATCCGAGGCAGGTTCTAGTGCAGGAAGTGCCGTATTGTCTTGTTTAGAAGTTCGACCAGTAATGATTGAGAAGATAGCTTCTAAACTGGAGGAGGATCCGGTTTTGGCTGAATGGATCAAAAAGTTAAGGGAAGCAACAGTGAGCGATGACTTAAAGGATTTCAGTCTTGACCAAAAGGGGTGGTTGAGAAAGAAAGGAAGGTTGTGTGTTCCAAATGTAAGAGACATGAGGAAAAAAGCTTTAGAGGAATGCCATCATTCAAAGTTCACTATCCATCCAGGAGGAATGAAGATGTATCAACATATGAAAAGAAGTTTCTTTTGGGAAGGTATGAAACGGGACATTAGTTTATGTGTTAAGCAGTGCTTGAATTGCCAGTAGGCAAAGGCTGAACACTAGAAGCCAAGTGGATTGCTTTAACCGTTGGATGTGCCGATGTGGAAGTGGGACTCTATCTCTATGGATTTTATTGATGGGTTGCCAAGATCTAGTAGAGAAAATGAAAGCATATGGATCATCGTGGATAGACTAACCAAAAGTGCCCATTTCATTCCAGTAAATTCAACTAGGACGGCATCTATTTTGGCGAAGTTGTTTATGAAGAATGTGGTTAGACTGTACGGGATTCCTTGTAGTATTATCAGTGACAGAGATTCTTTGTTTACTAGTGAGTTCTAGAAGAGTCTATAGGAAGCTTTAGGAACCAAGCTCAACATGAGTACCGCTTACCATCCACAGACCGATGGGCAAACGGAAAGAGTTAACAAAGTCTTGGAGGACTTGTTAAGAGCTTATGTATTGGATTTCGGGGATCGTGGGAAGACCATCTTCATTTAGTCGAGTTCTCGTATAACAATAGTTATCGGACTAGTATTGGGATGGCACCATTTGATACTTTGTATGGAAAACCATGCAAATCTCCCGTATGTTGGTTAGAGAACGGGGATAGATTGGTTCGTGGTCCAGATTTGGTAAAGGAAGTCGCAGAAAAAATTGAGTTGATCTGAGCTAGGATGAAGGAAGCTCAGTCTAGGCAGAAAAGCTATGCAGATAGAAGGAGAAAAAACTTGTAATTCTCCATTGGAGACTATATGTTCATTAAGGTTTCACCGATGAAGGTGTGATTAGATTTGGAAAATAAGGATAGTTAGCACCTAGATTCGTTGGACCTTTTCGTATTGTTGAGAGGATCAAGAAACTCACTTATAGAGTAGAGTTACCGGATAGTTTGGTAGGAGTCCATGATGTGTCTTATGTATCTCATCTGAGAAAGTGCATAAGGGATCCATACACTACTATAGAGCCTACTGAGTTAAAATATTTAGTGGTGGAACCAAACTTGACTATTGTTAGAAAGCCTGTTTGGAAGTCGAGAGAGATGAGAAGCAGTTGAGGAACAAGACAGTCAGATTAGTGAAAGTCCAATAGACTGACGATAACAGAGACTGTACTTGGGAGACTGAGAGCAGGATTAGAGATTCTTATCCTGATTTGTTTGATGGTATGTTTTATCTTTGATTGTTTTGTTGTGTACCTTATCATAATTTCAAGGACGAAATTCTTTAAAGAGGGGAGTCTGTAACACCCCATATTTTTATAACATTATTTAGGATATTTAATTAGTTAAATAAAATAAAATAATGTGAAGATTAATAGGTTGAGATTTAATTTAAGTAAGGGTAGCCGTGCCATGTTAAATGGAAATTAAAATGAAACAACATGAACTAATGTGTTAGGAAATAAGGAAGGGCAAAATGGAAAATAGGAGGGACTTATACCCTAAACCCTTAGGAAATGAAGCACATGTTCATTCTCATTTTATAAAACTAAAGCATTAAGGCCAGCCACCATTTCCATTCTCAAGAAAAGATAAAGCTAAGATTCAAGGGAAAGAAGTTAATAAACATATTCAACATCAAATCTCACATCTTTTAATCTCAAAGTTAAGGTGAATAATTATTACATCCCATTTTCTTATGGTTTTTGGTTTCAAGATAGATCCGAAATGTTTTTGCAAGTTTATGCCATGTTTTTGATGATAAAAGTTATATATATGCTTGTTGATGCATTATATATATTCATATTAGTTTTTATAATATGTTTAACATGAAAATCCTATTAGATGACATCCAAATGCCTTGAAAATTTAAATAGGTCAGAAATTATATTTTGAAGATGGATTTCAATTTTCATAATTTTCTGAATTAATAAGGATTTTATATTAATTTTCTAGTGAAGAAAATGATTTATTGGGTTATAAATTATTCGTAGCTAAAATAATAGTTATTTGGGTTAAGAATTTTTATATGTTAAAAAACATATTAAAATAGATTTTCTAGAATTTTTCCAGATTTTTCCTAACTGTTTTGATAAATATATAAAATTATTTAAGGTATGGGACTTAAACGTTTTACATATTTAATTAAGAAGAAGGTGCATTTTTATAAAATAAAATATTTGTTTATTTCTAAAATTATTGGCAGCGCTTTTCTGAACAGAATTTATTAACCAATGAGAAATTGATAAACAAAGGCAAGTTAGTTGAAAAGTTAACTCTTTTAAGTTAAAAACAAGAAAATCATTTTTTTAGCATGTTTTAGTCATTTTCGGCATCAAACCTTCCGACCCAGACCTTTCGACAAGGTCGAAAGGTATCATAGCTTTTGACAAAGTCAAAAAACTAATGTGTATGGTATCAAGAAACTGGTACGTAACAAATTGGATAAGGTCCAAGGGTACTTGGTTGAAGTCTTAGTTGTCAAAGAGGCTGGAGTATGTTTGTTTTATAAACCAAAACTAACGCCTGCTTTGCTTTTGAAAAGATGCTTTCTACTTGGTTGCTTTCAACCAAGTCAATTATTTAAAATAAAGGTTTAAACATTTCGACGAGGTCGAAAGGTTAACAAGCTTTTGAAGGGTTCAAAATCCCCTAGCCGCAGCCTTTTAACCTTTCGAAGTCATGCTTTCGACAAGGTTGAAAGGTTTACTTGTTTTTAAAACCAGCCGCTTCTCACATGCTTTCGAAAGGAAGCTTTCGACTTCGATTGTTTACCCTTTTAATTCTAATTGAAGTATAACCGAAGCTTTCGAAGGAGGTGTTTAGAGTATTAAAAGGCTGTATCCTATCATTTTAAAAAGAAACGTTTTAAAACTTTCGAAGGGGGGCTTCCAAAGGGGTCGAAAGCCAAGCTTTCGACAAATTCGAAAGGTTGCTTTCGAAGAAATCAAACGGTTTTAAAAGAAGTTTTTCGACATGTTTTATATTGAGCCTAAAGAGCTTTCGAAAGGTTTATGTTTTAAGAGTTGAATGCTTTCGAAAGGTTCTAATTGCTGAATGGTTTCAATGGGATCGATAGCAAAGCTTTCAAAGGGGTCAAAGGCCAAGATTTCAATGGAGTCGAAAGGTAGCTTTCGAAGAGGTCGAAAGGTTGCTTCCGACAAGGTCAAAAGGTTCTGTTTTCTAAACGATTTCGAAAGGGTTGAAATGGAAAGCTTTTCTAAGGTTTTCTAAGGCAATGTTTTAAAGTGTTTTAAAGTAGGATGTCTAATGTTTTATTGCTTTCGAAAGGGAAGATTTCAATGGTTTCGAAAGGTTTGAAGTATGGTTTCAAAAGGAAAGGTTTTGGCCTTTAGGCCTAGATAATTAAAGGGTTTTACTTGGTTTCGAAAGAGATGTTTTCAAAAGATTTAGAAAGTGGAACTTTCTATGGAATTGAAAGGGGCACTTTCAAATGTTTAAATGTTTTCATCAACTAAAGTTTGAGTAAAGTATATATATAACATGACAAGGTGATTTTGAGTAAAGCATAAAGATTATATATATATATATATTCCTTGTGTAAGTTTGATTTAAAAGGTTTTAAATCATTTTTAAAATGGTTTTCAAGGATAATTATGGGAGGGGATCCCTAAATGAAAATGACTCAAATAGTGGAATTCCAGATGGGACTGGTATAGGGTCACGCCATATACATTAGCTATTAGCCCTAGCTAATTGTTGTCCAAAATTCTAGTGTGCAGGGTTTGGTCAGGCAGACTAAAATTATGATAACACGCCGAAAGGAATAAATGTTTGTATACAAATAGGTTATCGGCGAGCTCGAAAAACCATTAGGATCAGGAAGACCTAGGAGAAGATTATGCTAGGGACAGACCGTCCAAAAGCGAAGTATTTAACAGATAGTTAAGGATAGATAATCCAGAAGAAGTGTGTCTAACAGATGTTAGACTAATTTTGTTTTTATTGTCTGGTAGGCCCGAGTCAGTCAAAGGTTAAAAGTTAGCCAAGCAAAACTTATGTGTTTGAGCAGATAATTCGTTATATTTATGTATGTTTACATAATGATGCTTTACAAAATTTAACCAGTTTTGAATGCAGGAAAAGGTTTTACAAAGATATGTTTTAAAAGGATGTTAGTGAGGGGAAATTCATTCCGTAAAGCGGTGTGGTCTCACTTAACATATTAAACCGAGATGTATAGTATTATTCACACCAGACTTTATGTCTAACTCGAAGTTTATGTTTTCCCCTTAAACACTCGGGTGCTCAGAATTGATTTCAGTAGGCCTAGGGTTAAGATCTTTTTAGATTTTAGTAGGACGACGAATAAGGCTACCGGAGGCATGCAGGAGGGAAATAGATAGATGTTTAAGAGTTGCAGTTTTATGCTTTGTTGTATTTCCACTGTGTTTATACTAAGTCAGTTATGGCTATATGACTCTGATCATCCAGGGGGTATCTTCATATACCGCTCTTGGTTTATTTTGTAATAAGTATATTTTATCTGTGTCTGAGAACATATTGGGATTATGTGCGATGAATATGGAATATCTATTTTAAATGTAATAAAGAAAAGTTGTCTTGAAATCTGTGTTTTGTTTCATATTCAAGTGCTTCTGATATTATAGATACCATTAACATAGTCGTATTTAGTCGCCGGAAGCTAGTACTATAGATGACTGCAACATCTATAGCGCTTAGTTTTGGGCCTCTAGATAGGGGATGTTACACAAAATCAGAGCACAGATCCCCAAAGTTATACAACATAGTAGTAAAGTTCATACAAAATGGAAATAAACTTGAATAAATTGCCTTATAAGTAATAAGCAAGCACTGTCTCGGCTCCATAGTGTGCACAGCGGAATAAGCATCACAAGTCCAAATATAACACGACATAGCTCCACCTGCTCGTCCCCTGCATACCCACCACATGTCACTTAGACCTTCTATCTAGTCTACTCATTTAAGTGTATGTGAGATAATAAGAAGTAAAGCATAAAACCTTGAGTCAAATGACAGTCTGGTATAAGCGATAAATGAATCTCAAAATACTATACAAGTCGATATAGTAAGGAACAAGGGTATACGAACCATACATGACCTGTCCCAGCAACCAAAGAGTCAGCACATAATAATCAATATATGCTAATCTTATATCATCATTAGTTATTATACACTAATTATAGCATGGGTGTCGAGATACCTAATAAGGTGTACCTACATCACAAGACATCTATCGCAAACACGTAAGAACCAAACCAATAACACCAGCAATCACGACAAACACAGAATAAGCCTGTGCAATAATAACCATCACCCTAGCCTCTCCTCGTTCTTACCCTCACCAAGGTCGCATTTTTCCTGGCCCTACAATGGTTTCGCATCACTAATAAGATGTTTCCCAAATTTCTGATAACTCTTACGCCCATCACCAAGGTCGGCGACACATCATGTCGCTGCCGGATCCCGGTGTTCGATCACGTACAATCACCAAGGTTCTACCATTAACAAGGTAGGATAGACCATCACAAGGGTCCAGGGTATATAGGTGAGCATCCTCACATAACCTTACTCCTTGAAACACCTTCCTTATCCAGAGTTATCACTATCCTACTTACTCGCACTTCGACAACGGAACATGCCACATCCCATCATCCCACTTCACCCGTCGAACGTATCTCTTCAGACATCACCAAGTCCTCACAGTCATACATTTTTCCTTGGATATTAGCAAGTTCACGTACACTTCCTAACCGAAGTGATTAACCAAACTAATTCACCCATCGGTCATTGAACTAATCCTCAAAGTTTCGAAGCTAACACATTGAAGCCTTCAACCTATCCCCAACCTTCCCCATGTTATCAAACCCCAAGCGAACAAACAAACCTCTTCAGTATGACCTACAGAGTCCACATTTCTCCTAGAAGTTTCACCCCGATTCCAACAAAATACACCTCTCGGTACCGAGTGGTATGCTTAGCTAAATATTGGCTAAGTTTCTTCCTTCTCTTCCAAAGCTCCATCTTCTAAGTGCTTGGACTCTAACAACTTCGCACAAGGTCTCTTGGCATCAACTCCAAGCCCCAAATGCTAAATCCAGAAGCTCTCGGTACTGACCTTAGAATCTCTTGGTATTTGGTCCAATACTTAGCCAAATTTCAGTATTTGACTTCTATTCATCACCCATAGCTTTACTTGAAGAATAAAACTTCCACTGAGTGTTTTCCCCAACAAAAAGCTTTCGATACTGAGTCCTCTATTTAGCTCTAATTTTCATGTGACTTGAACTGTGAGCTATGCCTAGCTCTAGAGTTCCTCCTCCAAGTTTCATCTTATTTGGAGTTGTTTTGCCTAAATCGACCACCTCTTTTCCTAACTACGCTAAAATATTAACAAATTGTATCAAACTAATTCATCCAAGCATACATTCTAGCAAATATCATTTAGAACAATTATTTAACTAGGAAACCATATTAAAAACGCTAATTTTAATCATATTAACATGTATAAGATAGTGAGATAAAGTAATCACTCACCAAATACTTAAATTTACCACTTTTCCTCTTGAATCTGAATTGGACAGTAAGCAACTAGAATCCCCAACGCAAAAATGATGGATCTTGGATCCCTCTTCAATAATTATCCCTCTAATAAAGATTTAAACTTGATTTAGACAAGAAAAGGTGAATCTTTTGAAGAAAAGATGATAGTTGGAGGTTTGGAAATGTTTAGGAAAGTGAAAAATGATTCACTGCAGCCCATTGCCCCTTCCTTGGCTCCAAACCTGAATTGGGTCAATGGGCTTGGGTTTAGGCCCATCTAATTACCCAAAAATCTGGCTAGCACCTCCTAAAATTGAAAACAGCCCTAACTTTTAAATTGCAAGTCCGTTTTCCTATTATGACCACTCTGCGGAAAGAGAAACCATCATCCTGAAGCAATAAAAGTGGTTTCAAACCCTAACCCATCTCCTATCAAAATTTATGTGTCATACAAGATTTTCTGAGTCAAAATAATCACAAAGAAATTTGATAAAAATCATAGATGTGGAAAATGTCCTTAAGAGTCATTTCCCAAGATATCAATGTCATATGATCTCATATGAAATAAATAATAATACTTTACGATCATGTGATACGTAAAATATGGGCCATTACACTTTTCATCATCTGAAATCCATTTGGAAAAGACCTTTCTTAAAGAGTGATAACACAGATCAGTAGCCGGTTGGGTCTAGGTCCCCTCCTTCTTACACCAAACAAAAAGATTTTCCTTTGAAACTTTACATAAAATAAGGCCTTTTCAAACAAGAAATCGAGGAGTCAGTAGGAAAATACGCATAAGCGAAGAGAGGAGGATCTGGGTCATGCAAAAGGTGCCAACGGAACGGACATGGGAGGTCGGCGTGGAGGGCATCAAAAGGAGGGGAGGCATGGGTGGTGTAGGAGGAGCATGGGACAGGGAAGTCGGAGGGGAAAAATTCTGAGGGGAAGCACGAGGAATAGGTAACAGTTGGACATCTATAACAAAAAGTGTTAGAGTGGAACTATAGGTCGAAGGGAATGAGTTAGGAGGAGCTTTTAATTTTCGATCAGGAAGAGAGGGTTTCATAAGCAGAACTTTTGGAGGGAAATTAGAAGGCAAGGCATCAAAATGGAGAAAGATGAGCTAATGTGGAAAAATTTGTGGCAAGTATCACAAATGGGAGGCTTTCATTGTAATATCCACGAAGGTTGATCGGTTTTTAGCCAAGAAGAAGGGGATTTCTTAAAGTAGCAGCTTTGATGGGGCAATTTCAATAAGGGCATTTGCATACACAAAGCGATGACACCTCTCTGTACGGATGTCAAAGCAGATTAGGTGGCCTATATGGTTCATGTTTGCACAAAAAATGGGCAAACACCTCCAAGTCGTATGATTCAGTTGATTTTGCGTTGTTTTTAGTGATCTGGGTGATTTATGCAAATATGTAAAAAAGCAGGGACTAAACTGTAAAAGACACATAGATTTATAGTGGTTCAGCCAGAATGTGCCTACGTCCAGTTTATATATTATTTCTCCTTTCTTGTTCAGATTACAAGTACAAAGCTTTGGTACAAGTATATAAAAGTTGTTTGAAAGTTCTATCCGTGCTTGAGCTCTCAAACTTGTCCCCCATTGTTGTACCCCTGCCCCTCTATTTATAGAGTGAGGCTGGGGGCAGGGGTCTTGGATGTATATAGTTGCTGGTGGGCCTGGGCTGATGCGATCTGGCCTGGCAGCGTTGATCCGGTACGCCTTGGTCCGGTTGTGAGTGGATGGAGTTTGGTTCGGCAGGCGAACTTGATTCGGTGGGATCTGGTTCGGTAGGCAGGGGAAGGAGTTGGTTCGGTGGGATCTGGTTCGGTAGGTAGGGGAAGGAGTTGGTTCGGTGGGATCTGGTTCGGTAGGTAGGGGAAGGAGTTGGTTCGGTGGGATCTGGTTCGGTAGGTAGGGGAAGGAGTTGGTTCGGTGGGATCTGGTCCGGTGTGCAGTTCGGTGGGCTTGTTCGGTCGAAATTTACTCAACACTTGCCCCCCCAAAGTAGGGCATGTGGGTATGCTCATGGCGTGCTTTGCTTTAGCTTGGATATCCTCACCTGGTCCTGTGTGCCGAACCAATTGGTCCGGTCATTAGTATTTGTCTATAAGTATGGACCTCGCATCTATGTTCACCCTTCACTGTTTGGGACAGCCGAATCAACTGAATACCGAATCAGACTTGATTGCTTGAAATAACCGGACCAGCCAGTTATCGAATCAACTCATCTGCCGAACCAGGTGAGCCGAATGATTCTTTAAGACTGATCCATCGAACGAACTCAATCATTTTAGCGAAGGGGCTTGAGTATCGAATGAACTGACCGAATGAACTTGGGAGTATAAGGCCGAATGCAAATTCGTGCCTTGAACTACCGAATGGCTTGTATGCCGAATGATGCTTCTTCCTTGTACTACCGAATGGCTTGAGTGCCGAATGAAACCTGAACCTTGAACCTTGTTATACCGAATGAGTTTACGTGTTTATAAGTGGAACTCTAGACAATATACACTTGTTCGTTTATATCTCTATATCCTTATTCTAACAATGCGTTTTCTCATGTTGCAAATAATGTCTCATAAAGTTGAAACCCGATCAGAGAAGAAGAAATCTCAGGACAGGGACGATCCTTCCGCAGTGCCCCCAGCTCAGTCAGAACCGGGACGTCATGGGCCCACCCCGAGGTCACTAGTAGATGGGTACGGCCCTCAGGAGCTTCTGAACTCACCTCCTGACTGTTTCCCTAGCTCCCTCAAAGGCGAGCAGCTTGATGTTATTTCTCGCTCCTTTGGGATTGACAGAGCATGCATGCTATTGCCGGGGGAGGGAGTGATGCCATATAATCCCCCCGAAGGATATTTCACCTATAGTCGGTACCATTGTATGTGTGGGGCCATTCCCCCGATCAATGCTTGGATAATCAGCTTCATCACCTACTTGAAGGTGGCACCATTTCAGCTTCACCCTAATTCTTACGCCATCCTGGTGAGCCTGTTTGTCATTTTCCAGAGGAGATACGGGCGTCCTCCCTCCAACCGGGAGATCCGGTATTTGTACAATTTGAGAGGCTATAAGAAGGGGTCTCCATACATCAGCTTGGAATCAGTCGTATCTTTCAAGCCTGTCCTGGACTTATATTCGAAGTTCAGTATGTTTAAGAAAGAATGGTTTTTTATCAAGGATGACTCTGTTTCCATTCGTCGCTTCACCTCTGGCTGTAAGTTTGAAGCTTATTTATAATTTCCGTTCTGACTGTAATGCTTCTTCTTATGTGTTTTTATTTCTTGCTAGCGACAGGTGGCTTTGCGGTCGTGGAGAATGATCGCCTGGTTCAGATGGCTATGGAAATAGAAGCCATTACGGGAAGGGACGGGTCGGCTTCTTACTTGATCAGGAATGCTACACTTCTGGGGCACAACCTGATCCTTCCACATCAGTCCGTGGTTAAGTAGAGAGACACTGCGGAGGAGAGAGCTGCCAAAGTTACAGGAGGGGTCACGGCGAAAAGCAGCAAAAGGAGACCCTTCTTGATGCATCCAGTCGCCGGGGGGAAGAAACTTAAGAAGTCAGATGGACCCTCTCCCAGCACACATCCAGATGTTCAGGAGGAGGAAAGAGTGGAGGGGGAAAAAGGTGAGGACGAAGGAGGTGAGGCGGAGAGCGGAAGTGGTAGAGAAGGTGACGGTGATCGTCACGGTGATGATGGTGGAAAAGGACAGGGCGGTGATGGCACCAAGGCTTTGCCTCCCAGGCAGGCAGGCATGATTTAAGAGTGGACAGACGACGCTCTCCACAAAGCCTTCGAAGAGTTGGAGGAAACAGAGAAGTCCAAGAAAGCTGATAAGGTCGGGACCGGTGCCGATTCATCTTCCAGGAGTGCTTCTACTGAGGCAACTTCTGCGATTCAAGGTGAATTTCTCTTTATTCTTTTTAATTCTTGAATGATGGCTCAATGCATGCTGGTGACACTTGGTTTTCATTCCAGGAGCGGGCAAAACGGCCAAGACCTCAAATCTTCGGCACAGGCTTGAACAATACAAACTCCTCAAAGCTTTCGCCAAGCCGAAGCCTCCTACTAACCGTCCTAGAGACGTAGCCGGCTATCGTCCTCTTCTTAGAGTTATTGAAGAAGATATACAAAAGAGGAAGAGGAGTCGATCTACGTTTGAATCTCTTCCTGGTCCTCCGGCCCCACTCCAGCCTATTCACGATATTACGGAGGATGATACTAAGTTTATGCTTTCCCCACATCCGTCTGAGAATCCAACCTTCACCCCGATAGATCACCCTGGCTTGGTTCGTAACCCGTTTGCGGGTCATCCAGACCTGGACCCGGCCTCTCATGACATCTCCTTCGATGAGGTTACTGGTGAGCATCTTCTCCCTCGTAATCCTATGGTACGGGTGCTTGACGAAGCTAAGTCCCTGGACCTCGATTTGCTTACTACCCTGGTTGTAACTCTGGGGGATGAAGCTAAGGCGAATATTGACCGGGTTGCTAAGGAGACCAGGAAATTGATGGGGCATCATGCCCGACTAGTCAAGGCTGGGGAGGAAATTGGGAGTGCCATCATTCAGCTACGGTTAATGATCTCCGACCAGGCTAAGCAGCTTGCCGATTAAGCCATCCAAATTTCTCAGCACGAGGCCGCATCCAGGCAACTAAAGAAGACTATGGAAGAGGCCAGCAAGGCGGAGTTGCAAAAAATGGAGGTCGCCTGCAAGGAGCGGATTGACATGGCCATTGCGACGGTGGATGAGGTCCGACAAGCGGACCTCGAGCGGGCGCAGGAATTATCGGGGAGACTTGAGGCCGTGGAGCTCGCTCAGTCCAGGTTGAAGGAGGAGATGGAGGCGATGAGGATATCCCTTCAGGCTGACTGCTCATGATACCGATCGGAGAGGGATGCTGCCGTTTCTAAGCTGCGTGCTTCTGAGGCCCGAATGAGGGAGCTTGAGGAAAATGAGGGGATGATGGATGAGATGCTCCAGGATATGTATTTCCGCACTTGGAAACAGGGTAACCTATCCTGGATGGATGATTACCCCCGAGTTATGGCCAGGATTTATCTCCGGGCTCTAGAGGAGGCTAGGGCTGATGCGGATAAAGAGGGTGGCGCAGTCTTCAGAATGGATGTGGTCACTGCCCAGTTTACCAAGGAGGAGAAGATGGCGGTGAAGGAGGGTATGCGGCTGCTTGCCGCTGAGGAGGCAGGTGTGCAAGTAGAGGATGATGATCAGGATGGTCAGGGAACAGGCGCTGGTAAGTCTTCCTTTCTAGTCTTTCCGTTAACTTGGTTTCTTATCACTAATGAATTCTTTCTTTGACCGGACAGGTGGGCAACATGACAAGGATAAAACTCCGACGCAGCCGGCTCCTTGATTTGACTTGGATATCTTTTTGTGGACTTGACATTGTTGTATATGTTAGTCTTAAAACAGTAACGTAACTTTCAGGTTGTAATTATGCTACTTGTAATAAACAACATTATTCTTGATGTGTAATTTTTTAACTTAAGCTGATTCTGTCGTTTTTGAATGTTTTTTCTATTTTGACATGTTGTATGAGAAATATAGTTATGCGTATGCTTGTAATTCAATTGTGTTTGATGTCAAGTTCTTGCTTAAAACATAATTTCATGTCTTGCAATGTTAGTGTGATGTGTGAATAAATTATAGCCACGTGTTTATACATGAAAAAAGAAAATACCGCCCTTCATATTTTACTTGTAGATGGCCGCTTTGAATGTCTTGCGTGACTGAGTATGGAATGCGGTCCAGTGTCTTGCTGTGAGCATCCGCTTCCATTATCGAATGTCTCCTATTCTGTGTCCTGTACTTCAGGGATTGTTACAGAGGATAGGAGAAAAGTTTTTTAAATAAAATTGAAATATGCGAAATAGTAAAACTTCCAATCACAGAAGGCCTTCGATGTGCTTAAGTTCGTGGCAAACGGGCTTTGTAGTCACTTTCCCTAGCTGTGGGTCTTGGAGACATTTGTCACCCATCTTACGCCTCCGCGGGGAGTTAATCTTTTTTACCACAGCCGTACTTAAGACACATCGGAGCCGAGATCGCGCACAGTAACTACCCGGGCCATTATGGCCCGTAACCGTGGGTATTATTCGATTTACTGTGGCCGGCAAGCGTGGGTGCCGATCGTCAACCGTGAACTACCCCTGGCTGGCCACACCTTATGTTGGTGCTTAAAGTAGGTTCACAGTTGCCGGCGAGCCAAACGCCGTAACGAGCTGCCTTGGCTATAGTCGGCCTTCTCGGTGGCTTATAATCGGCTCATTACAGTTGGCTTTAAGGGCCGTCACGAGCAATGAGTTAACCCGCAGCAGAGGGATGCCGAAGCAAAAGTGTCTCATTGGCGAGGGCATAGATTCGCATAGTACCTGTTAGGTCTTGTCCAGGTGAAGTCGCGCTGCGGAGTGCCTTGAATGGAAATGCTATATGCACAGGATTTTGTTCAACAGAAAAGGATAAAGTTAATAAGCAGCCAAGATATAAAGGAACAAGTTAAAAAAGAGACAAGGTTTTTTAAAGTGGTTTGTTGACGGCTTCGACTTGTCCGTTTTCCTATGGATAAGCTACGGATGAGAAGCTTTTGTGAATTCCGTGCTCTTGGCACCAGTTGGCGAACTCCTCGCTATCAAACTGAAGTCCATTGTCCGATATAATTTTGAATGGGACTCCGTACCTGCATAGAACATTTTTGATCGAGAAGTTAATAACTTTCGCTGAAGATACTTTATTTAGGGGTTCTGCTTCCACCCATTTGGTGAAATAGTCGACTGCCACTATAGCATATTTGGCCCCGCCTCGGCCCATTGGCAGTTCGCCGATTAAGTCAATTCCCCATACTGCAAAAGGCCAAGGGCTGGTCATTTGAGTAATCTCAGTTGTTGGTTGCCGCGGAATCTTAGCAAACTTCTGGCATCTGTCACATTTTCTGACGAAATCTAAGGCGTCCTTGCTTAAGGTGGGCCAGAAATATCCATATCGGAGTATCTTTTTTGCCAAAGACTGCCCTCTGGTGTGATCTCCGCAGCTTCCTTGATGAATGTTGGATAAGATTTCCTTGGCTTCCCTTCCAGCGACACACCTTAATAAGGGGTTAGAGAAGCCGCACCGATAGAGGGTGTCCTCTTGTATTGTGTAGCGGGAAGCTTTCCTCAAGATTTTCTTGACTTCGCTACGCCCGTTGGGTAGTGTGCCACTTTGTAAGTAGTCTCGGATGGGAGTCATCCAAGTTGCTTCTTCGGTTGCAGCTATCAGATTCACTTGCTCAAAACTCGGGGTCAGTTGCTTTGAGATGGCTACTGCTCCGGAAATAGCGCCGTCTCTCATGCTAGCTTGCTTCGCCAATTCGTCGGCCTCTTGGTTCTCTTCCCGAGGGATGTGTTTGACTAAGTAGTAGTCCAATCGACTGAGAAGTAACTTGGTCTTCTTTAAATACGCTATGAGTCGTTCTTCTCGAGCCTGGAATTCTCCTAGTATTTGATTAACAATAAGTTGAGAATCGCTATGAAGACACAAAGAATTGGCTCCGATTTCTAAGGCAAGTTCTAATCCAGCTATCACTGCTTCATACTCTGCATCGTTGTTGGTGGCAGCGAATTCCAACCTTATAGCATAGTGCAGCTTATTTCCGCTGGGAGTGAGTATTACCACACCTGCCCCCGAGCCTTGTTCGTTTGATGCACCATCCACAAAGAGGTTCCACTTGATGTCTTCTGCTATTTCTGATTGCTCCTTACCTTCGTTGGTAGTGAATTCGCCAATGAAATCGGCCATGGCTTTCCCCTTGATGGCGGTGCGAGGATGGTAGGTAATATCATATTGACTTAGTTCAATGCACCATTTAAGTAGTCGCCCAGAAGTGTCGGGACGATGAAGTACCTGCCTCAGTGGTTGATCGGTCAGAACTCTGATGGAATGGGATTGAAAATAGTGTCGTAGTTTTCGTGATTCGATTAGTAGACAATATGCTAGCTTCTCAAGTTTAGGATATCTGACTTCTGCCCCTGTAAACCTCTTACTTACAAAGTATACTGGCCGCTGCGTGCGGTTGTCTTCTCTTACCAAAGCAGCGCTTAGAGCATGAGACAATACAGTAAGGTATAGGTATAACTCTTCGCCTTCGTTTGGAGTCGAGAGTACCGGCGGTTTCTGGAGGTGTTCGATTAAGTTAAGGAAAGCTGTTAAGCATTCGTCAGTCCATTCGAACTTTCCTTTGTCTTTCTTTAGAGCTTCGAAGAAGGGGACGCACTTGTCCGTTGCTTTGGAGATGAATCGGCTTAGGGCGGCCACTTTCCCATTCAGGCTTTGAATTTCCTTTCGAGTGGAAGGTATTTTGATATCTTTTAGAGCTCGGACTTGTTCAGGGTTTGATTCAATCCCTCTGGCATGGACGATGAATCCCAAGAACTTTCCTGATGATACTCCGAAGGAGCATTTTAGAGGATTAAGTTTCATTCCATATTGGCGAAGTACTCGAAACATCTCGCCCAGGTGGCTTACGTGATCGTCGTCCTTCCTTGACTTTACCAGCATGTCATTCACATACACTTCCATAGTTTGTCCTATTAGCCCTGCAAACATCTTGTTGACGAGGCGCTGGTAGGTGGCTCCTGCGTTTTTAAGTCCGAAAGGCATTACCTTGTAGCAGTACAATCCCCGGTCAGTGATGAAACTAGTGTGGTCTTGATCTGGAGCATGCATAGGAATTTGGTTGTATCCTGAGTATGCGTCCATAAAAGATAACAGTTCGTGCCCAGCTGTGCTATCTACAAGTTGATCGATTCGGGGAAGTGGGAAGCAATCCTTCGGGCAGGCGTCATTTAAGTTGGAGAAGTCAATGCATGTTCGCCACTTCCCATTAGCCTTCTTTACCAGCACCGGGTTGGCGATCCACTCTGGGTAGATGGCTTTTCGTATGAAGTCATTGGCAAGTAGATTCTTTACTTCTTCATCGAGGGCTGCTGATCGTTCTGCCCCCATACTTCTCTTTCTTTGTTTAACGGGCGCCTTGGTAGGATCAATGTTTAGTACGTGGCATGCTATGTCAGGGGAGATTCCGGTCATGTCAGCATAGGACCACGCAAATACATCCAAGTTGTGGCGGAGAAAGTCAGTGAGTTGTTCCTTCAACTCTGCTTTTAGTTGGGACCCGATTTTCAATAGTCTACTCGAGTCATGTTTGTCTACAGATACAAATTCCATAGCCTCTGCAGGCTCGGCGGTGGCCTCCTCCTCTTTGTCCCTAGGGTCTAATTCATTGAAAGGGTCGCTGGTATATTGAAGAGGAGGGGCTTTCTTTAGTTGTTATGCTTCCAAACTTTTTGTGCAGAGGGCAACCTCTACACTCTTCCCTTTATCCTTCCTATGGTTGTTGTGAAGTTCAGTTACATAGCAGTCTCGAGCAATGTCCTGGTCTCCCTCTACTTCCCCAACTCCATTGTCCGTTGGAAATTTCATCTTTAGGCACCATGGGGCCAGGACAATTTGGAAGTCAGACAAGACTGGCCTTCCTAAGAAGGCGTTGTAGGCCGAGTGGTTTTCTATCAGCACAAATGTCTGTTTCCGCACAACGGAGCGGGGATGACTTCCAATTTCAACAAAGAGGTCCAGTTGCCCGAGGGACATCTTCGCATCTCCAATGAAACCGTGTATTGGTTTATTACAGGGAGAAACGTCCTTTATTGATAGTTTCATTTTGTCGAATGCATGCTTGAATAAGATATTTACTGAGCTTCCAGTGTCCACTAGAATTCAAAAAACTTCGGCTGGACCGAGCCGAGCAGAGAAAACCATGGGATCCATGTGAGGGTACTGCCTTCCCTCTAGGTCACGCCCACTGAATGTGATGTCATCACCCTCTTTCCGCTTCGGGTGGTGTTCTTCTATAACAGAATTAACACAGTCTTCATTGTTTCTAAGCGACTTTCCATATCTTTCCATCTCTGCCCAGCTTCTGTCGGCGATGTGCGGTCCTCCCTAGATGGTATGGACCGCTATCTTCTCTTGACCAGAGCCACTAGCGTTGCGATTTCCTCTGCCTATCTCTGGTGAGGGTAGCCTTGGGTTCTCATTGGCAAGAGCTGGAGTCCTGTTCTGACCTTTTACATAGCGTTCCAGTCTCTTCCATCTGATGTGTTCTTTAATCAAGTCCCGGAGATGATGGCATTCATTGGTGTCATGCCCATGAGATTCGTGGAAGCGGCAGAACTTTCCAGATTTTTGTGCGTTATCTGATTTCTTCTTGTATGGTGGGCGTTTGTATCTAACTTCGTCTTGGGTGGCAAGGAAGATGTTTTCAATGGTTTTGTTCAAAGGAGTGTAAGCGTCGAATCTCGGTCCTGGCCGATATAGGCGCTTTTCTCCCTTCTTGCCCCCAGCATTGTCTCTAGAATCACTTCTTCGAACGTCCTTCGCTGCAGCATCTTCAAGCCTCTTATATTTCCTGGCTTCATGGAAGAAATCAGGTAAAGTAGCTGGTTTTTCTTTTTTCAATCTTCTAGCAAATTTAGTATCTGGATGCACACCACTACAGTGGGCCATTAAGACAAGCTTCTCATCGGCATCTTGGACTGCGGCCGCTGCGGCATTGAATCGGGTTAAATATTGCTGCAGCTTCTCTCCAGGTTTCTGTTTGATATTGGATAAGGAATAAGCGTCCTTGGGTTGTTCCACATGAATGCGGAACTGGCTGATAAACTTTTCTTTCAACATCTCCCATGAGCTGATGGATCCTTGGGGCAGATGGCAGAACCAGGAGGTAGCTAGATCTGCTAAGAATAGTTGAAAGCATTTGCACAGTACTCCCTCTGTTGCCCTGCTCATGAGCATATGCTGTGTGTATCTCTGTAAGTGTACAATGGGGTCAGAGGTCCCTTTGTAAGGTTCCATTGTTGGCATTTTCCATTCTCGGGGGGTGATAGCAATTTCGATATTGCGGGCGAAAGGGCTGGTTACCCTAGCGTATATCCCTCGATCTCTTTGATCCTGTTGGACGCACTCTCTGAACAAGCGTGCCATCTTTTCATCAGAATTTGGAGCAGATAGAAATGAGTTTGGTTCTGTTCTGTGGGATTGATTCCGTCCAGATGACCTGTAGGGATGGTATCGTCTATCATTCCTAATATTTTCCAGTGGCTGCCTTTGTTCTTCTGGGAGCATGTTAGGGTCAGCTACAGTTGGCCCTTGCCTTGATCTTCCCCTACTGGGTTCTGATCTAAGCACTTCCTCGGGTCCAACTTCGGGCTGGACTCTAGCTCGACCCCGTTCATTGGTGTTTCCGTGGTTAGGCAGTATGACAGGCTCAGCCACAGTTGACCTCCGTCAGGTACCTCCCCCATTGGGTTCGGTTCCAAGCATTTCCTCAGGCCTAACTTCGGGCTGTGCTCGGTCTCGGCTCCTACCATGGCCGCTTCTGTCGTTAGCTCCTTCGAAGAAGGAAGATCTTTGTTGTCTCTGAGATCCTCCAGACTGGGACTCACCCCATGATTCAGTGTTGCGATTGGACTCTTCAGCATCCCTTAAGCGTGACATGAGATAGTCCACCAAGGCTTCCTGCTGGGATGTGAAGCGATTAGTCACTTCAGCCATAACCCTATCTAGATCTGCCCTAGTAATTGCTGCAGGCTGTTCTGTGGCAGGAGTTGTCGGATTTGCCTGACCTTCATTTGGTACTGCTGTTGGAAGGGGACGACTTACTTTATCTGTGACCACTGGATCTGGAAGACTACTGGTTGCGATGTTCTTTCCTTTGTTAACATCTTTCTTCTGCTTGGGAGGCATGTTTTCCAAGCAATGAACGACGCTGTCAGGAAGAAGGTTAAGTGGGAGAAGCTGAAGCTTCGAGCTTCTTGTTCTTAGTGAAAGCACAAAAAATGTTTGCACAAAAAATGGGCAAACACCTCCAAGTCGTATGATTCAGTTGATTTTGCGTTGTTTTTAGTGATATGGGTGATTTATGCAAATATGTAAAAAAGCAGGGACTAAACTGTAAAAGACACGCAGATTTATAGTGGTTCAACCAGAATGTGCCTACGTCCACTTTATATATTATTTCTCCTTTCTTGTTCAGATTACAAGTACAAAGCTTTGGTACAAGTATATAAAAGTTGTTTGAAAGTTCTATCCGTGCTTGAGCTCTCAAACTTGTCCCCCATTGTTGTACCCTGCCCCTCTATTTATAGAGTGAGGCTGGGGGCAGGGGTCTTGGATGTATATAGCTACTGGTGGGCCTGGGCTGATGTGATCTGGCCTGGCAGCGTTGATCCGGTACGCCTTGGTTCGGTTGTGAGTGGATGGAGTTTGGTTCGGTGGGAGTTTGGTTCGGCAGGCGAACTTGATTCAGTGGGATCTGGTTCGGTAGGCAGGGGAAGGAGTTGGTTCGGTGGGATCTGGTTCGGTAGGTAGGGGAAGGAGTTGGTTCGGTGGGATCTGGTTTGGTAGGTAGGGGAAGGAGTTGGTTCGGTGGGATCTGGTCCGGTGTGCAGTTCGGTGGGCTTGTTCGGTCGAAATTTACTCAACAGTTCACAATCCAATTTATACCTTCTAGGGATTGAAAGATTAAAGGGATGTTAGAATGATGCACCCGACCGAGAATTGAATAGATTTTTTCACATGCAAGGTCAACAGAAGAGTTCCATTGGGTAATAATCAACACTTTCCAATCGATAACAATTGGATTTGCTTCCAAAAATTTGGATACGCCCAGGGTACAAGAGAATTTAAAAAGGTACAAGATTTGTTGCATCTAACATCAGCTGTTCCATGAAGTTTCTAAGGCCTAAAAGAATGCCTTTTCAAAGAAGAAAAGGAGAAGGGTCATCCAAGAAGAAACTAACAAGATGGTACATCCAGAAGGAAATACCGCCATTGATAATTTCTTTCGGATTGGGAACAGGCTTGCCAGAAAAATCAACTACAAACTGATTAGGGATGTACAAACCAACATTCCTCGGTCTCTTCCTAAAGAGAGACAACCAATTAATAATTGTATTAGAACCCCTTTTCACAGCATTGGCACAAGTTGGACTGTAAAATCCCTACTTAAGACTCGAAGATGAATGGCGATGATGCTACAATCATCACTGGAATTATCTTCCAACGATGAAAGTGAGTTTAATTTATTGATTAATACAAATAAAGTAAAAGAACAACTAAATATTTTTATTACATCAAAAGTTTTCTTTCACATTCTTTAAACATACTTTAATCATAGTTAAACCTAAAAACTCTCCATGCAGGGGTCAGTATAATAGAAAAATAACATAGAAAGAGTCGGATCAATATATGATGATGCAGCCCACACTCCTTAATAAAACAGAAAACAAAATCCTTATTAGCTACCAAACCTCTTGCTCCATTTTCGATCCTCGTACCGTGGTCCTTATTTTATACCTGTCCAATCCCATAAACTCGGTCTACTCAAATGAGCACCCAAGAATTTATGGAGAAAACAATAATAAAAATATGGGTCAGACATAAAGTCTAGAGTGAATAATACTTACCCCACAAAAATCATGTAGTGAGACCAAACCGTACCGCACAGATTTGGTTTTCCTCTCACCATTCAAACATAATAAGTGAATAACCATAGATACTATGCACATAGTTATTATTTACTAATGCGCCTTATACATTCTCATGTGGTCCACAATTATAGTTACACCCTATGCATATTGCTCACTTAGTTCTCATTTTAGCTTATTCTTTACAGTACTATTCCTATCTGCTACTGCATTCCCCCAACGTAGTCCCCACTCGACTTCCCATTTAGTTTTGCCTTTTAACTGATACTGTCTGGAATCAACCCTTCCTCTACGGTATCATTTTCCAACTTGTTCTCTAGATTTAGACAACATAGACTTAGCCCCCTGTAGTGTTACCTTTAGATTATCATTAGTTCAAACAACATAGTCCCAACCACTTGCAGTATTCAACTATTTATTAACTACGCATTATACAACAAAGAAACAACCACCTATAGTCCTTCTATATTTCTGAACCTAAGTTCAGGATCATTGTAAAACAACCACGTGTAGTCCCCATTTATTTACTTAGACTCTGGACTACTATGTAACAACCACCTGCAGTCCTTAGACATTTGTTTAATTTGAAATTACTTGGAGTCATCCAGCGTAGTCGATGGAAGTTGAATGCCTCTCCTCACCTTCCCAAGATATGCATTCGTCCCAAACCCGGCATCAATAGCCCTTTCATCCTTACATTTAGCGCATGAGTTTTCTCCATTACTATCCCTGGACGCACCCCAAATCCTACCGAATTGTCTCTTAATTCGATATCATTCTCACCCTCCCTTGGCGCAGTACTTCATTGCCCCAACCTAGGCATGCAGTTCACTCTTAACTAGTGAATCTTTTCAAATTGCAGCCATAATATTTTCTACATTTTTGCGATGTAGACTTGCTTTCCCATGAAAGCTCTTGGGTCCACTCGGCTAATCTCAACCATTTTCCTCTATGCTCAGTTCCTTTACAGCTCATTATGTCGCCGCCTTAGCTCTAAACAAGAAAAAGTCTAACTTGTCTGACAATGTCTTTACACGTGTCATTATCTTATTCATCCATATTTTACTTTCTGTTATTTGCAGTGTCCTTTTTCTTTTTTTCTACCAATGAGTTGGATCTAATTTATCTTTTTCCCAACACCCATTAATTTATTTTTTCCATGTAAAATTATTTTTCTCGTTCCCCATAGTTCCCTCACTTGCCCCAGCACAGTACAGCCATTTTAGTCACTTATAGAAAATTCCGATAAATTCCTAAAAAATTTGTGAACAATTGTTGTAACAAACTTAACCCATATTTGGACTTTTAACAGTGTTTTTCTCATTTATTTTCTAGTTACGCTCCTTCAATAAATAAAGAAAATCATATAAGCTTAAGAAACTTCTCGAACTAAAAACCCATCTCTAAACCATGATTAGAACATAATATAAAATTTCCATTAATTTTAAAATCATTAAAGTAGAGGAAACACGTATAAACATCTCATGTTTATCTATCCTTCCCTAAAACATTTATTAAAATATTTGTTAATAACGTATGAACCCTATCATACTTAAAAATATACAAGTCTGAACCGAAACCATACATTAGAGGTCGTTGTAGATAGGCTTAGTATTACTCACCTAGATCTTCAAGATGTTTAGCTTAAGTTTTCTTAATCCCCTTTTGTAACAACCAGTGTTTTACGTATCGGAGGATCATAAAATATTAGTATTTAATTCATATGAGTTCGTATGACTCTATAACTTTGGAAAATGCCTATTAGTGAAATTTATGTCTTTAGAATTTTTCCAAATGATTTTATCCTAGGAAAACTTGTATCGGCTATAACTTTTGAAAGATGTCAAATCAGCGTTCGAGATTAGTTGCATCAGAAAGATACGATGGTTTCACTTTTCACTAAATAATCATAATATCAATTTCGATTTTCTGGCTAGGAGATACGACTGTTTAAAAATTGGCTCTGGTCGGTGCTAGGCATGATCGGGGTTCGGTTCAGCAAGGAAGACCAGATAAGGATTTTTGTTTGGTAGGTGCTTGGTTTGGCAGCGTTGGTTCGGGGGTATAGTTTGGAGCTTCTAGGGAGAGGGGTGTGCTAAGGGGGTTTTCCCTATAAATACGTGAGCCGACTTTTCCCAAATCATTTTTCTTACCACTTCCCGTTCAAGCCTCAACCTCCATTATTCCACTCTTCATCCAAATCCTTCTCCTTTCTCATCCAAATCTTATCCAAACTATAGAAAAGCATAGGGATTCATTAGAGAACTTCAAATCTGTATTTTTGGGGAAGAAAAATCAGATTTGGCTAGGATTTTCGGATTTGCCTCGATTTTCATGCAAATCTTTATTTTTGGGTGTTTGATGAGTGATTTATCATCTCTTATCATTTATCTATAGGTTTTGAAATTTTTTAAAGTCATTTATAAAGTGAAAATTATGTTTTGGGACCATTTTAAAGTGAAACCTTAAGTAAAAACGAATTTAAAATGTTTTAAAGTGTTCTAATCTTGTTAGATGTATGATTGCCTGGATGTGTGTTAGGCTATGTTAGAGACATATTATAGGATGATTTGCATGTTTGAATGTTGTTTGGTGCATGTGTAGTGTGTGTTTATATGCCTGTACGGTTGAAAATGCTCATCGGAGCGACATAGAGGTAGAAACCATGAAACCAAACTTTGACGGATAGGCTTGAAGAGGTTAGGAGTTTTATCGATGCATACAAAAGATACATGAGTCAAAGAACAAAATTTAGCGATGAAATCATAGAAAAAAAAATTAGAGTTTGGAAAAATTACAGCATTTTTGTTCGGTGCTTGGTGTCCGGGGGTGTTTGCTTGGGGTGAGACCCGAACAAGATCTTTTGTTTGGTGCTTAGCGTCCGGTGTTGGTCTTCTTAGGGTCGGCTTTGTGTTCGACGACTCTGTTCGGTGATCGAACAAGTTCTGCCATTTGGTGGTTGCTTGGTGACCGAGAGGTGTTTGCTTGGGGCCAGACCCAGGCAAAAAAATCGGTTCAATTCTTGGAGACAACTTGATGTTCGGGGGGTGTTTTCTTAGGGCCAGACCTAAGTAAGATTCTATGATTGGTTTTCTTGTGCTGCTAAAGGTCACAGAAGGGGTTGCCTAAGGCTTAGCTTTGGTATAGCCGAACAAAAAATGAAACTAAGGGATTTTCTCTTGGCAAAGTGGAACTTCGAGACTTGTTTCGGGGGTCTAGTGGGTGCATAAGGAAGCATGCCAGAGGGGTTCATTCGTCATTTGATTTTTGAGTGTAATGTTAGGGCACAATGAAAAGACGATCTCCAAAATAGGAGGTGGGGTGATGCTTCAATAAAGTGACTTCGGAACTTTAACTAGATTACATTATGAGCGAAGCTAGCTGTTGAGAGATATTTCGAACTTTGATGGATTGATGGGTGAATCGTTTTAGTTTACTACTTCGGGTGAGAAGTGTACATGGCCTTGGTGATGCCCGATGTGGGCTCTTCTAACAAGGTGGAGCCATGTAGTTTAATGTTGTGTGTCCCAATGTCGAGTCGTGTGTAGAAGAAAGAACAAATAATTCTGGGTGAGATAGATGTTTCATGGGATAAGGATATGTGAGGATGCTTACCTATGTACCTTGGGCCTTGGTGATGGTCTAGCCAACCTTGGTGATGGTAGTACCTTGGTGATGGTACGTGATCGAGCACCAAATCCAATTGTAACATGGTGTGTCGCCGACCTTGGTGATGGTCGTAAGAGTTGCCAGGTATTCGAAGACATCTTGGTGATGATGCGAGACCTTGGTAATGGTAAGGATGGAGTGACATCTTGGTGATTATGTGAGACCTTGGTGATGGTCAGGATGGAGTGGCATCTTGGTGATGATGCGAATCAGGTGATATGGGACCTTGGTGATAGTCAGGTAACGCGAGACCTTGGTAAGGGCAGGTGCAAAGTGAGACCTTGGTGATGGTTGTTACTGAGTGTGCTTGCTATGGATTGCTCCGATTGCTTTTGTTGTTGGTTAGATTGTTTTGCATCTATTATGGATTTCTTGTGATATAAGTATTATCTGTTAGGTACCCTGACACCCATGTCATACTTAGTGTAGCATATCCCTATGATGATGATAGTAGTGTAGCATATATGGTGTTATGTGCTAACTTGTTGGATGTAGGGATAGGTAAGGTATGGTTCTTCATACCCTATGTCCATATTTACTATATATGATTTTTATAGTATTTTGAGATGATGTATCGCTTACACAAGAGTCTTATTATCACAGGTACTCTTAAATGAGTAAATTAGAGATAACAAGTTTGGATAGGGCATGGAGCTATATTGAGTATAAGTAGGAGGCTAAGCTTTCATATATCTTTACTTGGAGTTTACTATCGCTTACATTCCACTGTGCAGTACTGTGGAGCTATTCTAGTACTTGTATTATTAGAGACAGTATTAGAGTTTAATTTGGAGGTATGGGTTTTATAAACCCTTTATTTTGGTTCTTGTATAGTCTGTGAACCAATTGCACTCCAATGTTCTCATTTGAGGTTCATTTGATTATATCACTATCTGCATGTTTTACATTGTTATATTATATTTTATCTATGCACTACGATATGTTCTACAAGTTTTTTGTTTGGTCTTCTTTTCTTTTCATCCTTGGCAATCGTTCTACATCGATCGGGCACGGCAGCAGCGTACTATCTTGTGTTTTAGGTGCCAAAGGTGTAGGGCTGTCGTCACACCTTTAGCTTGTGTTTTCCTTATCTTCTTTCTATTTTCCTTTTTGATCCACCACAATTAAAGTTTCCCTCTAGCTTTTATTTTATTTTGATTAGAATGAAATGAATGAATGGAAAGAATAATGTTTATTGTTGCAGTACCTCTAATTTTAGTTTAATATTATTCAAAAGATTTAATTGAATAGAATAATGTAGTGGGACATAAAGATGATATTTGACAATTAACAAGGTCAGGTCTTAACTAATTAACTAACAAAATTGTTCTAAACTTAACATAGGAAAAAATAAATGAGAAGAGCTAAATAGGAATAGATCTCTCTTTTATCCTTAAACCCTCACCCTCTCATTCATTTCTAATTTTTACAATTACAAACAATCAAAAGAAAACATTAGAGAGGCCGATCGTTAATCAAGGTAGAGAAGAGAAAATCAAAGGGGAAACTAAAGGATTCAAAGGGCAAAGCTTAGGGAAACTAAACTCCGTCATGCAATTTAAGATGAATAATAGTTAATCATCTCTATTACTTGTGCTTAATTTCGGTTATGGATAATATTCAAATTGATTATGGTGATATTATCATGTTATGATTGTTTATGTCATTATTTGGATAGAACAATGATTTATGGAAATTTTATGAAATTATTTAGATGGGTTTTAAGGGTAAAACCAAAGATTTTGATCTCTAATTGAATTGATTTTTTGGTACATTGTATAAAACATTATTTTGGAGATAGGTTTTTAATTTCATAATTTTCAAAGTTAAAACGAATATTTTATGAATTTTCTAAAGAGTAAATAGTGTTTATTTCAGGTTTTAGTTACTAAAAATAATTATATAATTATTTTGGCCCTGAAAATTTTATAAATGAAAGAATTTGTAATTCTAATTTTGGTGAATTTTGTGGATTTTTCTCAAGTGATTATGAATTTCTTATGCTAGAAAAGCATTTAAATTAATATTAATTAAGGATATTAATTAATTAAGTTGATTAATATTTTTGGAAGTATAAAATTACTTGTAGCTATTTTCTAAAAAGAAATTAGTAAAGTTTTTTTTTCAACCAATAGAAATTTTACAAGGAAAAAGAGTTGATAAAAAGAAATTACCTTTAATGGAAGTAAAATAGTTTTTATAATAATTATGATAATGCCACCGATATGTGACATTCCCATGACGTTTGGCATTAACAATAGGCAGTATCATTTTATTGCTAATCACTCGTTGGTTACAAGAATATATTTAATAATAATCGAGTTACAATGGAGTTCGGTGGAGTAGTAGCATAGAAGAGCCAGAAGATCCCTTTTCTGAAGCTCTTGGACCGCTATTTATAGGCGTAGGTTGCAAATATCTCGCTCAGATCTCGGGAGACTTCTTCTTGCACGTGCGCGGGCCCACGCGATCGATCCCAGGTGATTTTGACTCGATCCGTGATTAATACGAACAAATTTCATATCGATCAAGATCTTGTCCAATCGAGTCGAGATCGATCATGAACATTCTTTTGGTTGTACGCAAGCTCCTGTGAAAATTTGGCGGCATTTGGACTTGTAGATCGTGAGTTATGATCGATGCAAGTTTGGGTTTTTCGACTGCTGTTCTCTTCGTATCGATCCGGGTACGTGCCTGAAAGTTGACGTGGCGTTTGTTTTTAGGATCGATCCACATTTCATGCCGAACGATCGAGTCTTTTATTGGAGTGTATGTTGTTCGCATCGATCACCTCTGCACTGTTCGTATCGATCATCGTTGCACTATTCGTATCGATCATCGTTGTACTGTTCGTATCGATCATCGTTGCACTGTTCGTATCGATTGATTGTATTCCACTTCGTATCGATCGTTTTTAGTGGACGAGATCGATGCGAAGTGTTGTTTGCTGATGGATACGAAATGTAGCAAATATGATCGATACGAAATGACAACTCTCCATGGATACGAAGTTGTTTGGCTTTGATGGACACGAAGAGATGCAGTGGCTGATGGATACAAACCAATCGATGCGAAATAATGGATGCGAGCCGATTGATGCGAATTGATGGATGCGAAGAGTTAATTTCTTTGGTTTGCATCGATCATATCTTCAGCATACGAACTCCTATTGACTTGAAATTTGAACCTTTGTCTTCCATTGCTTTGCATGTCGTGCCATATCAATTGTAGCTTGATCCGGACTCGGTCGAAATTCACCGATATCCATAGCTAACCTGTACATAACTGGCAATCGAGGAGAACTGTCTTTGGTTTCCTGTTAATCTTTTGGTGTCACGGCCTTGCCAAAAGGGGGGATAACACTTGCCCCCCAAAACATGCCTTGTGGTAAGAAGGTGTGATTTGAATAGCTCTGAATCCAATATCCAAAATCCATATTCCATTCATAGCCATACCATCCGATTCATAATCCAATCCATTACCAGGTCATCCTATCCAAGTGCCATAGCCATAGCCAAGTCTGCGAGTGCTCCGAGTCGATGTCCAATTTGAAATCCTGTAACCACAACCTTAGCCAACTTCGCAGCTATCCATATTCATCAACCGAGCTTTAATCCATTCATATCCAATAACCGATAACCAAATCCATGACCACTCCGGGTCTATATCCCGTTCTGACCTCGACTCTCCGGTCAAGGGCTTTTATGTTCTCCAATCTTGGCTCTCCAATCAGGGCTTTTTTATATTCTCAGTCATTGGCTCTCCGGCCAGGGACTTTTTATATTCTCCGGCCTCGGCTCTCCGGCCAAGGACATTTCCGGCCAGGGACTTTTTATATTCTTCGGCCTCGGCTCTCCGGCCAGGGACTTTTTATATTCTCCGGCCATGGCTCTCCGACCAAGGACTTTTTATATTCTCCGGCCTCGGCTCTCCGACCTCGGCTCTCCGGCCAAGGACTTTTTATATTCTCCGGCCTCGGCTCTCCGGCAAGGACTTTTTATATTATGTTCGAGTCCATTCCATCGCCCTCCGGCGAAGGGACTCGTAACTTGCGACCACTGCCCCGTCTCTCCGGTCGGGACCATGATCGCAGGACTTGTATCATTTATTACATTGATTCAAATCCAATCATTCAAAATAAGAGTTTTTACAGCCAGGGAAAACCAAATAAATGTATGTACATCCAAGGAAAAAACCAAAGTTTTCAGAAAAATGAAAAGAAGAACAAGATTTCATAGACTTGGAGCAACACGGTTTATCATCGTCTCAGAGCATGCCTAGGGACCGTCCTCCATCCTGTACATGTGTAAGTGACTTAGCCGTATTACTTCGAGTTCTACTACTTATTCAAAGTCATAAATCTATTTAGTTGATGACAAGCCGATGATTCCTATATCCAGTTCCGTCCTCATTCAAGTTGGGTGGTGGCCGCTCCTATTCCATTGCTACAGCTCGATTCCTTACATATTGTTGTAGATGACCATTCCTTACATGCTCCTCAACGATATCCTTCAAATGTCTTCAATCGTTCGTGTTGTGCCCATTTAGCTCATGGAATATGCAATGCTTTCCCGATGCCCGCTCATATTCAAAAGGCTCCCTTCTTGCCGGCTTTCGATACTGGAGGCTCCCTCGAGTATCCAAGTAAATCCTCTCTAGAGTTTCAGTTAGATGCACATAAGAAGAAAACTTTGACTCCCTCCGTGGCCTTTTCGAAGTGCTACCGTTGTCATTCATTTTCCTTTTTCCATTATCATCTTTGACCGGATCCTCGCTAGGTGGACCTCCACCCCTTATTGCATAAGCTTCAGCCTCTCTCCCTTCTCTCTCAGCCTACGCATCTTCTTGCCTCAGAAACCTTTCTGCCTCATGGTAGAACTCCATGAGATCCCTCAGTGGGTCCCGTTCCAACAATATCTTGAAATCTGAATTGTCTGCAATTCTCGAAACAGCCGCCATCAAAACCATCGAAGGATCAGGTCGATCCAACGAAGCCACTGCCGCGTTGATTCTGGTTATGAAGTCCCTGAGCGACTCTCCCTTCCATTGTTTCATCGATGTCAAAGTCATCATGTTCTTGGGTCGGACTATGTGGACCCGAAATTGCCTCATAAACCTTTCAATCAGCTCCATCCATGTGCCAATAGAGCCACTTTCCAGCTGTCTGAACCATAATGCTGAAATATCTGTTAAATACAAAGGGAAGCTCGTGCCATGACCTCGTCCGATGCCCCCAGCAGTTCCATATACCTCATGTACCTTGTCAAGTGAACAGTGGGATCCGTTCTCCCATCATACATCTCCAGTGTTGGCAATTTGAAATCTAGCGGTTTCCTAGCATGCCTGATCATGGGAGCAAAATGACTCCTATTCACATCCTCCAAGTCTCTATTCACCAATACGCCTCTCATGGCTCGCCTAACCATCTCTGCCAATCTATCGCTGTCACCAAGCTGTAGTCCTCGTCCGTTGCCTCCGGCTGCCCCCCGAGTTCACGAGGGAATCCTGGAATCTTCTCTCCTGGACGAGCATTCTTTCCTCTATCAATGCCATGTTGCTCGGCTCCACCTGGTACTCTGCCCGGGATTGGATCATGCTCTGGGTGAGTGCCCCTAGTTCTGGTGCTGCGCTGGATGGTCCTACTCCATTCTGAGCTTTGGTTGCTCCATGCTCCTGATCCCTATATCCAGCATCTCCTGTAGTTGCGTTAACTTGATTCTGCACTCCAACTTGTCCAACTTGTCGAAGTAGATTTTGCATCATCTCCTCTTGTCTCTTGAGCATCATTTCCATCTCGTCTCTAGTGATGAAGACCAATGCCTGATTAGCTCCCGAGGAAGCCTCTTGACTCTCTTCATGTTGACTCCTTTCAGTCCTTTGTTTTCTTACTGATTGCCTTGCCATAGCTTTCCAAATCCAAGTCTCCAAGCTTTCAAATCTGAAATCCAAGCTTTGGAATCCCTGAGTTCAGTTCTTAGTGAAAGCACCAAAGTGTTAGCGCCAAAATTGGTCACAAACAAACAATCGTCGATGAAAGCACCAGTTTACAATCACAGATCACAGATAGCAAATATGTAGAGAAAATGAATGTGAAGAACACTCACAATTTAAAAGGAATGCAATAAAGACACAAGGTTTATAGTGGTTCGGCTAACTCTGGCCTACGTCCACTTTGAAAAGTTGATATTTTATTGCTAATCACTCGTTGGTTATAAGAATATAGTTAATAATAATCGAGTTATAATGGAGTTGGCAGAGTAGTAGCGTAGAAGAACCAGAAGATCCCTTTTCTAAAGCTCTTGGATTGCTATTTATAGGAGTAGGCTGCAAATATCTCACTCAGATCTTGGGAGACTTCTTCTTGCACGTGCGCGGGCCCATGCGATCGATCCCAGGTGATTTCGACTCGATCCGTGATCGATACGAACGAATTTCGTATCGATCAAGATCTTGTCTAATCGAGTCGAGATCGATCATGAACATTCTTTAGGTTGTACGCAAGCTCCTGTGAAAATTTGGCGGCATTTGGACTTGTAGATTGTGAGTTATGATCGATGCAAGTTCGGGTTTTTCGACTGCTGTTCTCTTCGTATCGATCCGGTTACGTGCCTGAAAGTCGACGTGGCGCTTATTTTTAGGATCGATCCACATTTCATGCCAAACGATCGAGTCTTTTATTAGAGTGTATCTTGTTTGCATCGATCACCTCTACCTTGTTCGCATCGATCATCGTTGCACTGTTCGTATTGATTGATTATATTCCACTTCGTATCGATCGTTTATAGTGGACGAGATCGATGCGAAGTGTTGTTTGCTGATGGATACGAAATGTAGCAAATATGATCGATACGAAATGACAACTCTCCATGGATACGAAGTAGTTTGGCTTTGATGGACACGTAGAGATGCAGTAGCTGATGGATACGAACCAATCGATGCGAAATAATGGATGCGAGCCATTCAATGCGAATTGATGGATGCGAAGAGTTAATTTCTTTGGTTTGCATCGATCATATCTTGAGCATACGAACTTCTATTGACTTGAAATTTGAACCGTTGTCTACCATAGCTTTGCATGTCGTGCCATACCAATTGTAGCTTGATCCGGACTCGGTCGAAATTCACCGACATCCATAGCTAACTTGTACATAACTAGCAATCGAGGAGAACTGTCTTTGGTTTCCAGTTAATCTTTTGGTGTCACGGCCTTTCCAAAAGGCGAGATAATAGTTTAAAATGAATGAAACATGTGTGATGGATAGTCCGTATAATTTTAGATAGTTAAACCATGTGTCATGGGTAGTCCATATGGTAGGGGATAGTTAATCCATATACTGTACACATGTGAGATGGGTAGTCCACGTACATATAAGATAGATAATTAGATGAAATTGACATAGATAGTCAAATAAATTGGGTGGGTAGTCCATTGTATATTGCATGATTGTAAATGTTTACTTATTATGTTCTAATCATTGTAGATATAGGAGCACAATATATGGTCGATATTTTTTGTTAAGATACTAGTGAAGGGAAATCACGTTCCACTCAGCGGTGTGGTCTCACTAGATATCTATTGTGCTTCAAGATGGTAGATTATTATTCACACCAGACTGTTTGTCTGATCCTAAGTTTTTGTTTTTCCTCTTAAACTCTTGGGTGCTCATCTGAGTAGGTTAGGAGTAAGGGTTTTCAGGTTTCTAGTTTAATAAATAAGCTTTGGGAGACGTGCAAGAGGCAAGCTAGCTATTATTAGGAGCTTTTATTTTCTACTATGTCATTTTATCTCCTTGAATGAATGTAATGGAAATTTGTGCAATTGCCAAGTATTAGACTCTGATCAACCAAAGGGACATCTTCATATGTCGCTCTTAGAGTATTCTGTAATAATGATATTTTCTCTGATCCTGGGATTGAATGAGATTATGTAATGAATATGAAATCTTATTTGTGAAATAAAATATGTAAGTTTATTATTAAATTTTGTTTGAAAAGTTTATACCACTATAACAAAACTTAATATTAGTTGCATTTTTGGATAGCGTTTAGTGGTATATGCAAATTTTTATCTTTTAAAATATAAATACCAATAAAGAAATGCCACCGATTGACTCCACCAACATTTCACTTAAAGTTTGCGCGGCTGCTCATCTCTTTTAATCCAAAACATTTTCTTTATCCTCTTAAAAGAAAAGAACGATGAAAAACCCAAAAAAAAACTTCTTCAGAAACTCTAAATCTCTCTCGTCCTTTTTTTACTAATCATCAATCGATATAATTCGTCACAAAATTCCTTATCTTCTGGCTCATGGAATTCAACAGGTTGGTTCCTCCCTAAAGCCTAGCATCTGAAATATGGCTGAAAATTTCGTCTTCTACCTCGCACAATTCAACTCTTATGAGGTAATTTAAAACCAATTTTCTTTTCTATTTTCATTTTGAACTGGATTAGATCAATTTTTTTTAGTTTGTTATTTGAATTGAGTTCAAAATTTTCTAAGTTGTTTGATTTTGTTGCTTGAATTGATTTATGTTTATCCAAAATATAAATTGGTTGATTCTTAGATTATATTAGTAGAGTTGGTTGCTTGAATTGGTCAACTGATTTCGAATGTGGATATTAGCATGTCCTTATTTGCTTCTACATTACTGAAATCTTATTCAAATCCAATATTGGATCTTTAAAATAAGGTCATGGAATCACCATTATCTCAATCTTCATCCAACTCACTAACATATATGGGTATTAAATGATATTTTAATGTTGTTTCTACAATTAATTAATTGAGAATCAGTTAAGAATTCTCTGCAGTATAAGTTAGGTATTGAACGAAAGATTAGAAAACTAGTGAAAACAAAAATGTATGTAGCCGTGAGAGATAAAATTTTAAAGGCAAAAAAACTGAGTTTTTACATCAAAATTGGAAATTAGGGAAATATAGACATACAAGCATCAAAAATCAACGAGTCAGTTGGTACATATATGTTTTTAATAGGGTAAACTATCATATACGGTAGTTTAACTTAAGTTAGTTAATTAAAGTTTTAAACATGTGCGTATGTGATAAACTATAATATACGGTAGTTTAACTTAAATTAAATGTTAATCAATTTAATTTAAACGTCGAAAGCCAACTTTTTTTTAAAATATAAAATATGTAATATACTTTATTCATAAAACCCTTAGTGTGTTTTTTGACCCCGTATGATAAGTATTGTATATGATCGTTATGTAGGTATTCTTTTTTTGTCATAGAACGGACATCTATATTCATCATATACAATATTTGTTGGATTTGTTCCTGTATTGGACAAGTTACAAACATAGTAACGTAATTACATCTCGTAAATCATTTCAATTTAAACGGTTCACAAAATTTCGACAGCGCTTTCTTTTGTGTTCCCTATGTACACGCAATTGTGTACGACTCAGGGAACAAAAGAGAAGTGCTGTCGAAATTTTGCTGAATCGTTTAAAATGAAATGATTTACGAGATTGAATTAAGTTACTATGTTTATAATGGGAAGTAGGATGACCCAGTAAAAAAGTGTCAATGATCAGTTAATAAAACATTAAGCTGTAAAATTGTATTGAAAAATAAATTGTCAATGTGGTTTTAATTTATATTGTATTTTTTAATTAGTAGAAAAGAGATGATCAATTATTTTATCGATCGAAGCTGGATATATCAACGAAAGGAAATTGAAGGCTCAATAAGCGAAACATTTTAATAATGGTGTACACATATTTATTGATTTCACTTTAAGTAATAATGGAAACGACGAAGAAATCCGTTATCCATGTAGTAGGGGAAAATTGTTGAAGCATTTGATACTAAAAATGGTTAGAGTTCATTTGCATCAGTACGGTTTTGTGCCGAACTATTTGGTACGGGATCGTCATGGAGAACTTGTAGCACCTAATCCTGTACAGTCAGAGGAGGTAGTAAGTAATGAAATTGTTACGACAAATCTCGCAAAACATATGGTTGAAGATGCAGCACGTTGAATGTTCACTACTGCTCAATATGTTGATAATGATGTTAATGTTGAAGAAGAACCAAATATTGGAGCAAATTTTTTTATGATTTATTGGATTCTGCAAAGAAACCTCTTTGGGAAGGCTGTACAAGCGACACCCAATTATTAGTAACTGCAGAATACATTGCGATGAAATCTAAATACAACCTCACAGAAGCTGGATTTATAGCTGTTGTACAAGCCTTAATCTGTTTATTTATGTTACATTTTCTCATTAAAAATGATATGTTCTGCTAATGATATGTTTAGTCGTAATATATTTCACATAATCCTTTTATGTTCTGACATAATGTATGTTTCACATAATTAAATGATATATTTCTCATGTATGATATGTCTGTAACAAGTACAATATATGTCTTTTTTCCGTAGACGTAGTTTTTCCCATACAGGATCTTCCTCTTCTTCTTAGAGTGGGACTAGTGTGCCTCCAACTGGTGATGGTAGTGGCCCATCACAGGAGGCAGCTCTTCCTACGGTCTGGTTGTAGGCCAAAGCTGATGGATCGTAAATATTAAATTTATTTCAGTATTAACAATATTTTCTATACGAGCCATTATATATTAGTTTTGGTTTATTAAATGTTTGTTTCTTTTTAACACAGTGGCTTCGAGCTCGAGCCATCAACTACAGTGCTCTCTATATCTAGACAGGCATATATGAGCAGGATGACTGCCTGTTGGTCCAAGTGGAGCAAGATACCGGATAATGTTAGAGAGAGCATTTGGCAGGACTTCCTGATAAGTGTAAATTTATATTTTGCATTTTCTATTTGATCCTAGACCACTTTATATATTGTAGACTATTTATAAAAATGTACAATTTTCGGTGGACTTACAAAAGACTGATCTTTCCCTGGTGCAGCGCCATTGGAACAGCAAAATTGCCAAAAATTATAGGGATATAGTGTCTGCTATGAGAAGAGCGGGAAAAAACCAAACTAGATAAGTGCTAGCGTGTGGAAGGCCTGGGTCGCATGGTGGAGCAATGAGGAGTTCCAGGTAAGTTTACCACATATTAATTACTTTGAATTGTTGTGTTTATTTAATACATAATTTAGAACAGTAAAATGTTGTTTCCAATTTAAATTTGCAAAGGAAGTCAGATAGGAACTCTGCAAATAGAAACAAGAATCCCGTCACACATCGCGGTGGTTCCAAGTCATTCCAGCATCATCGCGAGGATTTGGTAAATTTTTATATTCATATTTTTATATTTTAAGTTATAAGTTGTTAATAGATAATAAATAAAACAATATAATATATATATATATATACACATATTCATATTTCAGGAAAGAGCGCGTGAGAGTCCTGTGTTGTATTGGGATGTTTTTGCTCATACCCATGCCCTAAAGCAGACCGACAATTTTAAGCTCAGTCGTATACTCATGGGAGCATGATGAAAGCGACTACTGCCTATGTAAGTATATTATAATTAAGTTAATAGTTATTAGTTAATTAAGTACACATTTATAGATATTTTAATTAGTGTTATTTATACCAGTGACCATTCTAGATTTTTGTTATTTAGTATAACGATTAGTCTACTTAAAAACGATTAGTGTTATTTTAATTACTGTTATTTATACTCCATTTTATTTTGCATTACAGTAAAAGTTTCAGGAAGCATGGGCACATCTACTGGCTGAGAAAGGATGGGATGAGTTGACTGCTGATGAGGAGGACTCTATTTTTGAGTCTGTCATGGATCCACCATCCCGCAACAGGCGCTATGGATTTGGGAACCAAGCGGTAATTTTCAAAAAATAAACTAAATTCAAATATTGCAGATTTTTCAATTAAAGTTATGTAAATTATGTTTATAATGTTGGAGGCATTATAACAATTTATTTTTATTCGCAGGCTAGGACATCTCAAAAGGCGTATAAGATGGCTCAAGACAAAGAAGAAATTGCAGAGCTACGAGTCCAGATCGTCAAACTACATGAGCATGATCGCCGTCGTGTTGTGGAGAAGGAGCAGCTGAACCAGCATTTTGCGGAGTATATGGAGAAGCATGGGAGGTTTCTTTCGTTGGGTGGTTCTGCAGGGGATGATGAGTGATGCTAGTATGTTCTATTATGTTTTTTCGTCTGTATATATACGCTTCGAGTGGGTGAGGATGTGTTTGATACATTTTGATGGATTTGTATATTACCTTATGTTGGATTTAGATATGGATTTTTTGGATTGAATATTATGTTTGGTTATTAATAAGATTAGTGGTTTATATATGCTCGAAATGGAGCTGTTATGAGTATTAATGGATGTGTAGTGGCTGGAAGGCAGCAGGCTTAAAAATAGAAGAAAAAAACACCCAGATTTCCGACGGCGTCAAACGGCTACCGACGGCTTATAGGTCATCACATTCCAACCAATGTTTGAGGTTTCGAAATGAGATTCACATTCCAACGGACTTTCCTACGGTTTCCGACGGCTGCCGACGGCCGATGTCCATCGGAAAACACTGTTGTTCTTGTAATGGTTTTACTTATGAAATTACGGGTTATGTTGGATTTCCCATTTAATAAATGGGTCTAATGTTTTGGGTGTTTTTTTTAAATAGGTTGGGTTAATTTTAAACCCAACCCAGCCTAATTGACACTCTAATTCAGAATGTAAGGATGTTTTTGAACAAAGGAGTTAATATGATAGGTTTTGATTTGGGTTTTAAAAACATGAATAGGTACTTCGATGAACATAAAGTTGGGTTAGTTGTTGGAGCCACTGGTTTAAGGGATTTTTACCAAGCTTGTTGTTATTATAACTACATGTGTCATATATGTACGTGTGTAAGTTGGCGAATAAAGCTTGTGCATGTGTTAGTAGGCTTAAGTTTTCTATTTGGAATCTAACTGTAGAAAATAGTCAGTTGTTGGGGGTAGAATGAGAATATGGAATTCTGATTCCAATGAATGTGGAGTTATTTATTATGAATTGAACAAGAAGTATGCTTTTGAACAAGTACATCTAAGGTAATATACATTACATATTTGATTGTTTTTCGAACTCATGCATATATTATTTGAATAGAGCCAATTTCCATTTTGGTATGTTCACTTGGAAACGGTTTCACCTGGAAACGGTCACAATCTTATTGCTGCTTGCCTCATCTAATCTGCACATTTGTGCAGGTGGACCTATATTTTATGCATGAACTTATTCCTATATACCAAACAAGTTTTGTAGAGACTTTAAAATCCCATTCATTTTACAAGGACTCTTGTTTTCATTGGCAGTTCAACCCATCATATTAATTCTTTTTATAAGAGAGCATCTTCCCCCATTTTTGTTGTATCCTTGCATGTACATTAAATTGCTATGTATAAAATAATTTGTAAATTGCTCCATTATATATATGTGGAAATTAATAGTAATAGTGCAATGTACGTGGTGGGCATGAAAAAGCTGTTGCCTTCACTACAAGGAATATGGTCATTTCCAACGGCTTCAAGTCGTCGGCGACCATCGGAAGCCATCAGTATATAGAACACAGTTTTCATCCATTTTTGACGGAAACGACGACAGCTTTGTGATGGCCTCCGACTGCTTTTTCGACGGTAGTTCCGAAGTTTTTTCCAACGGTACTGACGTCCACGTGACTTAAAAAAACGCTAGAAAACCGTTGAAAGCCGTCGGAGTTTTCGACTGGTTAGCCATCGGAAGCCGTCAAAATATTTCGACCTATAAACCATCGGAAACCGTCGGCAGCCGTAAAAAATCTACGTAATTTTTTTTTTCAGCAGCCCAACAGCACATCAATATCAATATATATCACAACACATCAAAATCAATATATATATATATATATATCAGATATATAACATAAAATCAATATCAATATCAATAATAATATAAAACTCAAATATTACCATCTCAAACATTACCACCTCAAGCTCAAACATTCCAATCGGTACAAACCAAACCATCCATTATCACCCAACTGCAATATCTAAATCCAACATCAATGTACAATATATACATCCAACATCAAACCCCACAAATCAATATCAAGCACCAAATGTCCACAAATCAACCTCACCATCTCTCATTGTATATATACATAAGTTTTAAAAACAAAAACTGCAAAACGTGTTTCATGACTCGTCATCGGCTCTAGAACCACCAGACGAAGAGAATGCTCCATGACGCTCCATATACTCGGCCAAACGCTGACCCAGTTTCTCCATTTGCGCTGCTCAGAGGCGGTCCTGCTCCTACAATGATGCAATCTACTGTCGAAGCTCATTAATATCAGCATTGTCCTGAGCCTTTTGATAGGCCTTTTATGAGGCTTGAGCCTACAAAACAAGTCGAAATATGTTTAAGTTATTACGTAACTTTCATAAAAATTGAGCAATTTTTACAACTTAATTAATTTCTGTAAATTACCGATTGATTCCCATAGCCATAACGGCTATTTCTCTGTGTTGGGTCCATAATAGAGTCAAAGATAGCATACTCCTCATCAGTGGTCAACTGCTCTCGTCCCGAATGCTCAAACATCTGCGCACGTGCTTGCATAAATCTTTCCTACAACACAAAATTAAATACAAGTAAATATTACATGACATTATTATAATATTTTATAACTAATTAATTAAAATGATCATTATTAATAATTTATAACTTAAAATATAATTACATGTGCGGTGTATGGTTTATCATCCTCATGTCAGACATACGTCAACAATACCTCGTCGTTAGTTTGCCTGACAGCATGAGTATGCGCAAATACATGCATATATGAGACAGGAGCCCCACGCGCTCTTTCCTACAATAATTAGTGTATATTATTATTGTTCATACAAATTTATACAAAAAATGTAATAACTGTTCGTAATTGCAATTAATATATTTACCAGGTCCTCGCGATGATGCTGAAATGATTTCGAGCCACCATGGTGTGTGACTGGATTTTCTGCCTATTTGCCGAGTTCCTGTCTGACTCTGCCTGCAAATTAAAAATTAAGATTATATTCTCTACTGAACAAATTAAAGTGACAACTGATAGACTTACCCTGAATTTATCGCTACCCCACCATGCGACCCAAGCATCCCATACGTTGGTGCCCATCCAGTTTGGCTTCTTCCCGGATTTTTTGATGGAAGACATTGTATCCTGGTAATTCTTTGCAACTTTGGAGTTCTAGTAGCGTTGGCAGAGAGCAAAATCCTGCTCTTGTAGGTCTATCATACCTTGTATATATGTTGAAAAAATATAAGTTATACATTTATACCTAGTCAGCAAATTGTAAAGTGATTATATATAAAGTTATATAATTTTACACTTACCAAGAAGTCCTGCCAGATGCTCTCCCGGACATGCTCTGGGATCCGACTCCATTTCGGCTAGCACGCAGTCATATGGCTTATGTATGCCTGCCTCGATATGTTGAGCACTATATTTGAAGGCTCAAGGTCAAAACCACTGCATTAAATATGATACAGACAAATCATGACTAATATGTCATACAAAATATTTATAACGCTGAAATAAATTTAATACTGACAAGTCATCTGCTTTTGGTAGCAATCTAACCACCGTACGCAGCGCCTTCTGTGATGGGTCGCTGCCATCACCTCCGCTGCGAACGGTCTCTCTCTGGGACGAAGAGGGGGAACCGAACTGCGAAGAACTCTGCCGCCTAAAGAAAGACATTTGTAATACCTGTCATATACATATTATTTTATTGCGGAAGAACATATCATTCAGTTATGAGTAAACATATCAAGATTTAACACCAATAATCGCATATAATATACAAAATAAGTGTAACATCAATACTCTCATAAATTACCTTTTTCTAACGTGTATACTATTAAATCAGTCCTCGTCATTTTCTAATTCAGACTCGGTCCCGTACTCTATATTATTTTCCTCTTTGGTCGGGGAAGACAATAGTGAGAAACATATATGGAGTTTTCATACACATCCACGAAAGTAAATTGTAAGGTGTAACGATTATAGGCCAAGATGGATATTTTAAACCAAATTGAGAGAACGGTGAAAATCGATCCGTACATAAATCAAGTCTAACATTACGGCTCTCCGCTGCGAAAGCTACGTATATCTTATCAAAATGCTTCCATGCTTCTCCATCAGCTTGGTGTGTTAACGTACCTTCTTCCTGTGTTCTCACACAGTGCCATCTCATATGATGCGCTGTTACAGAAGATGCATATAACCTTTGAAGCATAGGAGTGATGGGTAAATAATGTATACCCTTGTACGGAACTTCCTTTCCCTACTTTTTTCTTGGTTTGTATCTTTCCTGATTACATAATTTACAATTCCTAAGATTGATGTCTTCTTTCCAAAACAACATGCAACTATTTAAACATGTATCTATTTTTTGATACGGCAAACCAAAAGAAGACATAAGTTTTTTGACTTCATAACGATTTTCGCACATTAAATTATCATGTGGTATATGCCGTTTTGCAGCTTGTACTATAGCTGTAAACCCGACTTCTGTGAAGTTTTATTTTGATTTCATCGCAATGTATTTGTAGTTACTAATAGTTGAGTACCACTTATACAACCATCCCATAGGGGTTTCTTAGCAGCATCCGATAATCATTATTTTTTTGCTCCAATACTTGGTTCTTCTTCGACATTAACATCGTTACCATCAACTTCAATAGTAGGGAACATTGAACATGCTGCATCTTCAACCATATCTTCTATGAGATTCTTCGGAACAATTTCAGTATCCACCTCCTCCTCCGAATGTACGGGATTAGGTGCTATAAGTTCTCCATGACGATCCCACACCAAATAATTCGGCACGAAACCATATTGGTGCAAATAAACTATTACCATATCCGGTATCAAATGCTTCAATGATTTGCACCTACTACATGGACAACGAATTTCTTTGTCGTTCCCATTATTTCTTAAAGCGAATTTAATAAAGACGTATACACCGTTTTGAAAATGTTCACTTATTGAGCCTCCAATTTCTCTTCTTTATTGGTACATCTAGCTCCGATTGATAAAATAATTGACCATATTTCCTACTTTAAAACATAAATACGTATTAATCATTTACGTGTTGACATTTTATTTTTCAATTAAATCATACATTTAAATTTTCGCAAATATATAATATTATTCTATTTAATTTATTTTCAAATGGATTTACATAAATTATTATATGAATATAATCTACAATTTTTAGGTTATTGTTTTACACTTTGATGGTTGGTCATCCTACTTCCCATTACAATTACAGTAGTAATTATATTTTGTAAATCATTTCATTTTAAATGATTTAACATTTCAGCAGCACTTCCCCTTTGTTCCCTATATCGTACACATATGTGTGTACACAGGGAACAAAAAGAAAGTGTTATCGAAATTTTATGAACCATTTAAAATGAAATGATTTGCAAAATATAATTACTCTATTGTGTTTGTAACTTATCCAATACATGGACAAATCTGACAAATATTATATCGGATGAATATAAATGTCCATTCTGTGATAAAAACAAACATCCGTACAACGATCATGTATAATACTTGTCAGACGTGGCCAAAAACTCTCTAAGGGATTTATAAAAAGTAAAGCATATTATACAATAATTTTTACAATAATTTATTTACATTTTAAGAAACGCATACACTAAATCATCGTTTTCGTCAACTTAAAAACTCATATACTAAATCCTGAGCATCGACTCTAATTAATCCAAACTAGCCCTAATGCCCGTATGCACTGATTAATCAACACATATACACCTACTAACGCACATACACACTAAACAAAATTTTTTCTCTCAACATTTAAATGATAAACAATTATAATAACAACCTAATTTGCATTCAATAGGGTATAACAAATAATCAATAGGGTATTATAAAACTATAATAACAAATTATTCCTAATTTAACAAATCAAAATTAATTAGGGTGGAGTAATACAACCTGATTGGAGATTGATGAAGGGCCTAGGCTTGTCGAGATTGGAGAATGATGAAGTTGGAAATAATCAGGGAGGCACGGGGGCTGGCTGACGACGGGGAGGTGGTGGTGGGTTAGGGATTTGGTTGATTTTGGAGGAGAGGAGATAATGAAGATGACTCTCGGCCTAGAGCCTGTATATATGATATTTTCCGACGGCTTTCGACGGCAGCCGACAGCTAATTTACGTCGGTTTTCGACGGCTTTCGACGGCCACTATATTTTATTTACGAAAATGCCACATAGTTCATCAACCATCGGTAGCCGTCGGAAATCGCCATCGGCGGCTGTCGGAAGCTTCCATCACTATTTACTGTATTCCATGTAGTGCTTGCTCATGTAATCTACTTAATAATTAACCTCTTTTTATGCCTAATTGACTTTTAGTGTTCAGTTAGATGATCCGTTATAACCTGATGTAATTATAGTACAACCTTGACCAGAAAATACAATCTGGTATCAAATTTTAATATGCAATCTACTATATTATTTTAATAAACTAGTTTAAGGTAATGAAACATATTTCCGAACAGAGTAGAATTCTTCTTTATTCCGTGTTTTTGTTCTTCAAAATATGTCAATCTTATATTAGACTCTTAACAGAGTAGAATCCATTATTGGTTAATTGATTAAATTGTTGAATAAGTTGTATGTAAGTATATCGGTATAGTACTGTGGGAATTATGTATCAAGTAGGGTTAGCATGGGTATCTGAAGATGTGGATCCAGAATTTAAGTTATCACAATGGCTACTTGGATGCATTCTTTATTTTTTGGAGGTCAAAGAAACGGTCTAAATAACTTTCATATTGAATTCTAAATGCAAGTGCCAATATGTTTATGCATGGGTAAACTAACAAGGTCCCATTTTACAATACTTAGTATTATTTATTAAAATTTCTGTTAAATTATCTATGAATATTTAATAAGTTATCATTTTCTCAATTGCACATTAGGTACATTACTTAGTTTTTTAATTTATATGTGTTATTTTTCATATAATAACATATAAAAAGTTGGGATGTTGTAATATTAGGACTAGTACAATGCCAATGAATCTTTGCTTAGTTAGCAAGTCTTAAAGCCACAATGGAAGCAGACTAAGCAGTATCTAGGTTTAACAAGAGCAGTGTCCACAGGTGAGTATAACCTTATTTAAATAAATCAGTATGCACAAGTGATTCTGTACGGGTTTAAATTTAGCAATATATATGCACAAGTAGTTATTCATATGTTTTGTTCTCTATTTCACTAAGTCCATAAGTTAGTGGGTTTACATTCATAAAATCGCTTAGATGTGCCATATATACTGTTCATGTTATTGTTACACTATGTAGGTTTATAATGAAGTTGTTTTCTTTAAAGTAGCAAAATCTTCATGCACTTTATTAATCTCTTGTGGCTTTTCTGGTTTGATTATTGTAGCAAATGAAGAAGAATGTCCAGTCTCACCTCAAAGCATCATAGGGAGAAGAGAAGTTGCTGAGCTGAATAGGTGCAGCAGCACCAAACGTGCATGCACCAAAATTTGGGAAGCAGCAGTGTAATATGGCATAGTATGTACAAGCATGACCGAGTGATCATATCATAGTAGTAGCATTTGGCATATGTCTATGAATTTGGATTTATTGTATTTACCCTGACAAAGAGGTGTTTATATAGCGTATTTCATTTTGTCTAAGAATTTGAATCGAATTGTTTGTATATCGTTTTTCATTATGTGATTAATGTGTATTTCTGATGCAGCGTGATCTGCTAACTTTTCAGATTTGAGTCATTCAAAGATTTTAGGTCGCTCATGACCTAGTGAAGATCGCTCACGACCTAGTGAAGGTTGCTCGCGAGTTAGTGGATTCAACATTAAGGCATGCAAACGACCTAAGGAGATGAACAAACCAGCGCGCATTTTATTAGGTCGCTCGACCTTATGTTGCGGGAAGAAAGACGAGTTACGACCTAAGTTAGGTCGCGGGGTGTTAGGTCGCTGGAAGATAGGTCGCTGGAAGATAGGTCGCGTGAAGAAGATTCCGTTGCTGAAGAACTTAGGTCGCTCAACTTTAGGTCGCTCGAAGATTTCCTGAAGCCGCTTCTTTTTAGGTCGCTCGACCTTATGCCGCTATTCTTTAGGTCGCTCAAGGGAGCCAACGACCTGGTACTGCATATGCTGCTTTGACTTAAATCGCGTGGAGTTTAGGTCGCGTGTGTTGTACTTAGGTCGCGTGATGTAAAGATTGTAAGTCGTGTGTTCTTGTTGTAACTTGTATCTATTAAGTCGTTATTTGTTAGGTCGCATGGCTTTGTTTTTTTAGGTCGTATGTGTTAGGTCGGTCACAACCTATGAGTTGTTTGTTTTGAGTCGTGTAAGTGAGTTGTTGTAACCCTATAAATAGGGATGGTGGTGTCATTTATAAAAGTTAGTTGATTTTGAATAAAACTTTGTTTGTGTGCTTTGTGCCACTTCTCAAATCGGTAGTTGAGTGTGATCTCCTATCTCCACTTTCGGCATTCGAGTGTGCACGAATCAACGATCGCTGAAGCCGATTCACGGAATCTAGTGCGCTAGATCAACGTACGAAGAATCGTAGATCTTTAAACACGGTATCGTGCGCGATCAACGTGTTTGAGATAGCTAGAATCTGGTATCTTTGGATCAACGGATTTGGGCCTTTGGTATCTTTCAATTCCCCGATTGCTACTTTCACCGTTTCATCATTTTCAGTTATCCGCTGCTGCATCATTTGGTATCAGAGCAATCGGATAATTGAAAGATACCAAAGGCCCAAATCTGTTGATCCAAAGATACCGGATTCTAGCTATCTCAAACACGTTGATCGCGCACGATACCGTGTTTAAGATTTACGATTCTTCGTACGTTGATCTAGCGCACTAGATTCCGTGAATCGGCTTCAGCGATCGTTGATTCGAGCGCACTCGAATGCCGAAAGTGGAGATAGGAGATCACACTCAACTACCGATTTGAGAAGGGGCACAAAGCACACAAACAAAGTTATATTCAAAATCAACTAACTTTTACAAATGACACCACCATCCCTATTTATAGGGTTACAACAACTCACTTACACGACTCAAAACAAACAACTCATAGGTCATGACCGACCTAACACATACGACCTAAAAAAAACAAAGCCATGCGACCTAACAAATAACGACTTAACAGATACAAGTTACAACAAGAACACACGACTTACAATCTTTACATCACGCGACCTAAGTACAACACACGCGACCTAAACTCCACGCGATTTAAGTCAAAGCAGCATATGCGGTACTAGGTCGTTGGCTCCCTTGAGCGACCTAAAGAATAGCGGCATAAGGTCGAGCGACCTAAAAAGAAGTGGCTTCAGGAAATCTTCGAGCGACCAAAAGTTGAGCGACCTAAGTTCTTCAGCAACGGAATCTTCTTCACGCGACCTATCTTCACGCGACCTATCTTCCAGCGACCTAACACCCCGCGATATAACTTAGGTCGTAACTCGTCTTTCTTCCCGCAACATAAGGTCGAGCGACCTAATAAAATGCGCGCTGGTTTGTTCATCTCCTTAGGTAGTTTGCATGCCTTAATGTTGAATCCAGTAACTCGCGCGCAACCTTCACTAGGTCGTGAGCGACCTTCACTAGGTCGTGATCGACCAAAAATCTTTGAATGACTCAAATCTGAAAAGTTAGCAGATCGCGCTGCATCATCCTCCTCCTGTTGATAAGAATTTGTCCTCGAATTTGCACCTTCCACTTCCACAACAAACTCATCCCCATGATACGGAATCAAATATTTGACATTGAAAACATCAGAAGTATGAACATTATCTGGCAATCTCAACTGATATGCATTCTCATTGATTTTCTTTAAAATTTTCAATGGACCGATTTTTCGAGCTTTCAACTTATTGTACGTTCCCACTGAAAAACGATCTTTTGTCAACACGGCGTAAACCAAATCGCCTTCTCTGAAGTTCACACTCCTTCGCCTCTTATCTGCCAGTTGTTTATACTTTTCGTTTGATGCAAGCAATCGTTCATGAACAGTTCTGTGGCACTCCTGCAACTCGGTCACAAAATCACAAGCACGCTTAACAACTCCCTTCTGATATGGCACTGTCATCAAATCCAATGGACCTTTCAGACTTGCTGAGTATATAACTTAAAACGGACTGAAACCCGTACTACGGTTAATAGCGTAATTATGTGCAAACTCTGCCTGACATAATTTCATATCCCAACTCTTCAAATTATCCTGTACAAGACATCGCAACAAGTTTCCCAATGATCTGTTGACCACTTCCGTCTACCCATCTGTTTACGGATGATAGGCACTACTAAAGTTCAGTTTCATTCCAACCATCTTCCACAAACTTACCCAAAAATGGCTTAGAAATCTAGTATCCCGATCAGAAACAATTGAATCAGGTAGCCCATGTAATCGATACACCTCTTTAAAGAATAATTGAGCAACACAGACGGCATCAGCTGTCTTCTTACAAGCGATAAAATGCGCCATCTTGGAAAATCTATCTACCACCACATATATGGAATCATTCCCACGCTGAGTTCTTGGTAACCCCAAAACAAAATCCATGCTGATATCAACCCATGGTCTAGTAGGTACAGGTAATGGCATATACAATCCTTTATTCGTTGTTGTCCCTTTAGATACTTGACAAATATGACATCTCTCCACCAATCTTTCAACTTCTCTTCTCATAGTAGGCCAAAAATATGATTGCGAAATCAACTGTAATGTACGGTCTCTCCCCACATGACCTTCCTCATGCAACTCCTTCACAATCTTCATTCGTAAACTGCACTCGGGTATACATAATCTGTTTCCCTTGAATAGAAAGCCATCCACCAACACAAACTCATCAGTCTTTTCCTCCTTGACTTCATCTACAAACTTCGCAAAGTAAGGATCCTCAACCAGTAATTCTGGCAACACATCAAACCCTGTCACTTCAACCTTCATTGTAGTCAACAAATGATTCCTTCGACTCAATGCATGTAACGACCCAGAATTTTTGATAATAAAAATTCAAATATTTAATTGATTTTTAATATTAATAAATGGAATTTAGAAGTCGAGTGATTTATTTTTCGAATATCGGGTTTTATTTGATAATTAAATCGATAATTTAATGATTGAAATTCCAGAGATAATTGAAAATCGTGTTTAAAATGATTGAAAATGATTTGTAAAATTTTATTTAATCATACTGGAGTTATAGAAAGGTTATAGAACTTTTAAAATTTAATTTGGAGTTAATCTGTGAAAATTGAATATTTTAATATTTAATTATCGACTGAAAAATAGCCAATTTTCGAACAGTCTCAGAATTGAACGAGACCAGTTCCATTGGATCCGTAATAGTTAGTTATTATCGGATTTCAATTTTCGTATCAATCGGAGTTGTCGTTTGACCGTGGCAACTCGAAACGCATCGATATCGTTTTAATTTTAAATCGTCGAGTTAAAATAGTCATTTTTCAAACAGTGTCGGATTTCGACGAAACCAGTTTCATCGGATCCGTAATGTGATATTATTGTAAGATTTCAAATTTCGTAATTTTTGGATTTACCATTTGTCCGATACAAATTAAAACGCCTCGAAATCGATTTAAATCGGTTTAATTTAAATTGATCGTTTATTTTCATATCTTGCACAGACGATCGAATTAGCTTCCGAAACCTGTTCCATTGCGTTCGGAACGCGGGGTAAACCTTAGAAACGCCAGCCGGCACGCTTCGTTTGGAGTTTGGAAAATTTCGGATGAATAATGTCGCGTATTTTTCTATAAAAGCCCCTCCATCAATTCATTTTTCACAAAACCCCAACCAGCTAGGGTTAGCCGCCACATTTACAGTCAATGGCCAGCAATTCATCTTCTTCCTCCTCATTTTTCTTCAAATCCACAACTCGATTCACAAAACTTTCAACTAGTAAATTGTAGAGCGTATCGAGAGCTTCGATTTCAACGGTTATGATCGAAATCGAAGTCACGAATCAACGGCAAAGAGGATTTGAATGGCGCACGTTCATTGGGCTGTATCTCAGCGCTGGGGAGGCCGAGCTCCAAGCTTTTGCAGCCGATGGTGGCTTAGGTGATGGCCTTTCAAACTGCACTTGTTGATCGTCTTCAAAGTCGTCGAGGGGGTGGCGTGAATTAGGGTTTGTGGAGGTTGTTGGGTTCTTTGTATACGTGAAAGTAACGTAAGAGAGGAGAAGGGAGGGGGACGGCCTGATAATGAGTTGAGAAAAGCAACGGCTCAGATTGGATTGAGGTTGTAAATTATAAAAGGAAATGAAATTTATTTATATTTTAAATTGTTCAAACTTTAAAATGCGATAACTTCTTCATACGAGGTCCGTTTCAGACGAAATTTTTTGCGTTGGAATCATATTGATGAGCTCTTTGCAATGGAGCTGGTTTGGAGTTGATTGGAGTCAGTGAAAATTTCAGGTAAAGTTAAACGTCCGTTTAATTTTATTCGAAATAAACGCTGAAACTGAACTGAAATCAAGGTGAGATCTTCTCACTCAAATTGAATGTGGAATTTTTGCAGTTATTGATTGTGTTGATTGCTATTGGATGTGATATTAGATATAGTAGGATATATCTATTATATATAGCAATATATACATATTGGCATATGTATATATTGGATTGATTGATTCCCGCCTCGTATAGCGGATGAGACCCTATTGCGCCGTTAGTAAGCGGATTTTTATAAAACCCATATACCGCGATAATTCCGTACTGGAGCGGAATTGGTATTGTGCTAACATCTGTGGATGCAGGGAAACAGGTTGGAGGGATCCAACTGGATTCCTCACCGTATTGATTATTTACAGATATTGATGTATATTCTGTTATCATATTGATATATGATATTGACTGTTGTGATGGACTAATTGATGCTGTTGCATCATCGGATTCAGTTTTGAAATTTAAAAATAACGACTTTTACTTTAAAAGGTTTTTAAAGTGATTTTTGAAAATATACGTTTTATGGAATTTTTGAATCGATTTATAAACGTAAAATTTTAAAGTTATAAAAGTTATAATTTTTAGTGAAATAAAACCGAAGTGTCGTTTTTGAAATAAAAGTCGGATTATTTATAAAATGGTTTAAGTTGGGATTTTGAATAACTATAAATGATTTGTATAAAAAGGTTTATAAATTTGATAATTTATAAATCAAAATATTGGACTTATAAAACGAATTTTTATAAGTGTTAGAAAGAAGTATAAATGGATTTCATAAGTGAATGAAATTAATAGATTTATAACGTGAAGTTATAAAGTAAATAGATATTGTAGAATAAAAGATTTATAAGAAATTTACTTATAAATTTGACTTTTGCACTTAGATGGGATATAAATAGAAATTGCAAAATGAAATGATTTTATAAGTTGAAATCGTTATAAAGTACAAATGTGATTTATAAACGTTGTTTTATAAATCCGAAATCACTTATTCTTATAAGTGAATTTTTGAAGTTAATAAAATGAGATTTATAAACCGGAGTTGTTATAGAAAATAGAAAATGGAATTTATAAACGTTGTTTTATAAATTCGGAAACCAATCGATTGAATTTGATAAATTAAATATAGAAGATTATCAAAGGAGATATATTCGCGATTTTGGATAGCGAATTATTATTGAAATAAAATGTATAGAAAATATTGAAATGGGGTTAGTGAAGTATATTCACGATTTTGGATAGTGAATATATTATTAAGTAAAATGGATATGGTTTTGGAAAAATGATATATGAAATGAAGTAATTGTTTTAAAAGATGTTTTAAAACGTGTGAAATATCGGGATCATAGATTTCAACATTTATTGTTGAAATAGACGTTTTCGAGAAATAAGGAAATGGTGGACTATAACACTGTTGTTATAGTAAATGATTTCCGAAAGGAAATGTTTTATATAGTATTGGGATTTATATATCTATCTAAATTTCGAATCCCTATACTAGTGATTTCGAGTCGTCGTAACGATGTTTTACGCAACATTCGTTTTGACTCAAATAGATGTTGTTCAAATAAATGATTTCCTTAAAGAATGAATTTATACTTAAATTTTGATTTAAGTATATCGAATATTTTCAAATGTTGAAAATAAAAGATTTGTGAACTACTTATTATTAAATAAGTATGGAATTGCTTTTCCAATATGAAATGAACTGTTTAGAGATTTTATCTTTTAAAGATAAATTGAAAAGTGAATATTTGAAATTTGTTTTCAAATGGTTAAGTGTGGAAATAATATATCTTATCAAGATATTTTTGGAAAATAAATAATTTGGAAAATTATTTGGAATCTGATGATGTTGCGCATCTTTATTGATAGTTAAATAACCGACTATCAATAATTACCTTTAGATAGGTATTTGTTGTGAATTGGATGAATTTGAATGCCACACTTATTTTTGAATAAGCGCTCACTATTCGGGTTAGCCGGGAAAGGACCATGGGGTCGTATAACCCATTCCGAATATGTGATACGTCGTTATGAATTGCATTTGAAGACTGGTGTTGAAGACCGGATATTTTTGAAAACGGAAGGATTACCGTCGAGTTACTCTACATCGGCTGATCTCCGATTTAGAGGTTTTATCACCCTTAGTGACGGGAAGTCCGGACGTGATTAGAAATTTATCCGGATATGCAAGGGCTTCGTGAGAAGTGCCTTCGGTTCTGTTCGATCCCGGAACAGACTTGTATGGATTGTGTGTCTGACGTTACAATTTGAGATATAAAGCTGATTTCTTTCAAATACATTTCTGTTGGTGGCGGAGAATTTATTCTCTTAGCTTAACACCCTTCTCTGAGACGTACGAGCTCAGAGGTTATGTAGTTGAAATTTATCAGCGATATATCCCAATTTGGTAACGTGGCATACTGAGTGTTGCTGTGAAATGATCAGTGTTTGATCATTTGTGATATGATCATTTGTTTGATCTTATATCTTTGTGATCATAGGTTGATCATTTTGTTTGACCCGAAGCAGGGCTTTTTGAGAAAGCGTAGCTTTGTGGACGAGACTTCGTCGAGCCTCACACCCCGGAAATGGTCGAAACAGGAAGAATGCAGCAAGGTTCTAGGGAGTAGCGCCCCTTAGTGTATGTCATTCCTTCTGGATAAAGGTGGTATCATGGTATGGAGCCCAGATACTTAACCTCTGTGGTTACTGCATTATTTTTATCTATGTGGTTTGTTGGAAATCGGGGATCCTCGGGAAGATCGGTGACGATCGGGGGATGGCATACGCGTGTCAGTAGTTACCTATTTTTGCAGAGGTAACCCGGCCTTGTGTTGGCAGAGATCCGGTTAGGTTCTCGGGTCGTCTATTCCAGGGACGTACCCATCGTGGAAAAGGAAGTTCCTTAGCCTGACCATTTGTTGGAAATCCAAAGAAACAATACGTGACTTGTACGGTTTTAGTTGTATTACCTGCTATGGAATGTGGCGGTAACCTGCTATTGAACATAGTAGCTATAGTAGGCATAAGTGCGGAATGCCTATGCTGGCTAAGATTAATATTATACTTTCGAAATATTTTCTACACTATGCACTAATAATAATATCAAAAATGATTTGATTTTGCGTAGTAAGCATCTTTGACTATCATAAGAAGAAATCTCCTCCAATTCTGCGTTTGCATTGTGTGTGTGGTGGGAGGTCTTATGGTAGTCTCATTTTCCAAAAAGCATTGCGAATTTGTTTTATTTTCTTTGTGAAAGAATAACTGTTTTACGATCTCACACCAGTCACCATGACTGACTCGGAGTTTATTGTTCCCTTCTAAACTCTGGGTGCCCACCAATTTCCACACGGGCAGCCTAGAGTTATATTATCAGGATATTCTGGATATTCTGGAGCTTTGGAGATAAGCTGGAGGACGAGACGTAGTATTTGTATCTGATAGTATTTATTCCGCTGTGTATTCTGTATGAGGACAAGTTTATATAACTGTCCATTGTTGTTTATTGATTCTGATGATATGATGTGATGTAATGTAATAACAGATATAATTCTTTTGTTTTTAAATGATATTCATTTATCTATTATATATTGTTCCGCTGCGATATGTGAGATTCTGATATTGTTTTCTGTTTCTGTTTCTGCTCTTGTTCTGTTGTTGTTCTTCTTTCTTTTTCTTCCATCTTCTTCTTCTACCTTTTTCTTCTTTCTTAAAACCATAACTTTTCGGGTTTCCGGCATTCGATGGCTCAGCAGTCGATAAAGTGAGTATCGATGTTGAATTTTCGAAAGTCGAAAATTTTCGGGATGTTACATTTGGTATCAGAGCATATGGTTAAGCGACAACCCTGCTCTGTTGGGTGTTACTCATTAGAGATAGAGTCAGTAGTACTCTAGAATGAGTTTGATTGTAATAATAGATACGAGTGCGTATTTGTTAGTTAATATAAAATTGTTTTATATTGTGATGATTGGTTTGTTGAGTGGTATATGGATTCTGGTCGGTATTGTCCGTACAACTCTATCGATAGGGATCTCTAAACACTTATATAGAACAATTCGGCACAGTATTGTTTTAAATAGGGTAAATGAGACAATTTTGCCCAAAACTATTTTTGTATAGAAAAGAAATGTTTTTCTATAAAGTACTATAGTATATGGTTGCATGGATGTTAGGAAGTAATAATAGTGAATTATCATCACTAAAATTGAATAAGAAATTGAAATCATAACTCCAAAGTTAAGAGATAAATCCATGTACAAATGAAATTTGAAAATGTAAATTATAAATGTGACTTATAATTTGAAACGGAATTCTAGAGAAGTTTTTGGAAATGTTTTGAAAAGAATTTGAAAATTTTGGTGATTTGGAAAGTTTAAATCTTTTTGATTTGAAAATGAATTTCAAGGGTTTTGAAAAGTATTTTGGAGAGTTGAAAGCTCTAAACTCTTTTCGGTCGCTGGAAAATAACTTCGATGATGACCGCGGCATCGTTGGTGTTCATTTTCGGGTTTCCAAAAGAGGGAATTGCTGCTAAATTGTTTTAAATGGAAGTTGTTTTGAAAATTTGGATTTTGTTCTAGAAAATTCAAAGGATAATTTGAACTGTTTTCAAAAATGGTTTTTGAAATGTTGGTAAACTCTGGGATGCTATATAAAGATATTTATGAAATATTACTAAGGAGATAACTTATACAAATAGAAATTGTTAATGTAAAATATGTAAATGTGATTGGAATTAAAGTTCATTAACAAATGAAATCTATAAATGTGAATTGAAAGTATAAGGAAATAAATTCATATATGAATAAAAATTATGAATATGAATTGTAAATATGATTTACAAATGAAAATAGAATTCAAAAGGATAATTGAAGATAAAATTCATAATGGAATTAGTAATGTGAATGGATAAATGATTTTATAAATCGAAATGTAAGTAAGTCAAAGACTTATAGAATAATTGAAATTTGATTTGGAAATCAGATTCGAATTGGAAATGAAAGAATTAGCGAATGAGTTTCAGAATGAATAAATAAATTTGAATTTGTAAGTAAGTAAAACTGAAATGGAAGATGAATGTGAAACTTTGTTCTGAAATTGTTAGTAAATGTAATTCAAGCTGAATATTGAAATTTAAAATGAATTAGAGAATGAAACTAATATATAGAGTGATATGAATTAGTAAATGAAAAATAATCGATAGAAATTCAATATTCAGAACAGAAGATAAAATTGAATTCAAATAGAAATTTGAAATGTAAAATTGAATGATAATGAATATGTAACTTCAACAGTGAAGTAAGAATGTATAAGAAGTATATATTGGAAATTTTGTAATAGAATTTGCAAAATAGGTTGAATGCTGCAACTAGATATTATGGCTAGTAGGATATACAGGTATAAAGGAATTGGAATATAATTTCGAAGATAAATTTGAATTGCTCGACAAAAGGTAAGTATTTGAATTTCAATATGAGTTTTTGATGATTTCTCTCTAGCCGCTTGGCATTTTTCTTTTCTTTTTGAAATCTGAGAGTCCGTAGGGACGTTTTGTAGTCGTGCCATGTTAACCGCGCAAAGGAGACGCTGGCGAAATTTTCTGAAAATTTAAGGCGTTAGAAATTTTTGAGAAAATTTTGAAGTTTAAAATTTGAATTTAAACTCGAATTTGAATTTTGAAGTAAATAATGCTGTTGAAACTTATAATTGAAGTTGGAAAACGAGATTGAATGATAACGAATCTTTAATAGAAAGATTTGTTTTGATAAAATCGATAAAACTATTGATTGTGAAAAATGATAGATGAGTTAAGGACCATTTTTCTTGACTTGTAATTTCGAGGACGAAATTCTTTTAAGGGGGGAACTCTGTAACGACCCAGAATTTTTGATAATAAAAATTCAAATATTTAATTGATTTTTAATATTAATAAATGGAATTTAGAAGTCGAGTGATTTATTTTTCGAATATCGGGTTTTATTTGATAATTAAATCGATAATTTAATGATTGAAATTCCAGAGATAATTGAAAATCGTGTTTAAAATGATTGAAAATGATTTGTAAAATTTTATTTAATCATACTGGAGTTATAGAAAGGTTATAGAACTTTTAAAATTTAATTTGGAGTTAATCTGTGAAAATTGAATATTTTAATATTTAATTATCGACTGAAAAATAGCCAATTTTCGAACAGTCTCAGAATTGAACGAGACCAGTTCCATTGGATCCGTAATAGTTAGTTATTATCGGATTTCAATTTTCGTATCAATCGGAGTTGTCGTTTGACCGTGGCAACTCGAAACGCATCGATATCGTTTTAATTTTAAATCGTCGAGTTAAAATAGTCATTTTTCAAACAGTGTCGGATTTCGACGAAACCAGTTTCATCGGATCCGTAATGTGATATTATTATAAGATTTCAAATTTCGTAATTTTTGGATTTACCATTTGTCCGATACAAATTAAAACGCCTCGAAATCGATTTAAATCGGTTTAATTTAAATTGATCGTTTATTTTCATATCTTGCACAGACGATCGAATTAGCTTCCGAAACCTGTTCCATTGCGTTCGGAACGCGGGGTAAACCTTAGAAACGCCAGCCGGCACGCTTCGTTTGGAGTTCGGAAAATTTCGGATGAATAATGTCGCGTATTTTTCTATAAAAGCCCCTCCATCAATTCATTTTTCACAAAACCCCAACCAGCTAGGGTTAGCCGCCACATTTACAGTCAATGGCCAGCAATTCATCTTCTTCCTCCTCAATTTTCTTCAAATCCACAACTCGATTCACAAAACTTTCAACTAGTAAATTGTAGAGCGTATCGAGAGCTTCGATTTCAACGGTTATGATCGAAATCGAAGTCACGAATCAACGGCAAAGAGGATTTGAATGGCGCACGTTCATTGGGCTGTATCTCAGCGCTGGGGAGGCCGAGCTCCAAGCTTTTGCAGCCGATGGTGGCTTAGGTGATGGCCTTTCAAACTGCACTCGTTGATCGTCTTCAAAGTCGTCGAGGGGGTGGCGTGAATTAGGGTTTGTGGAGGTTGTTGGGTTCTTTGTATACGTGAAAGTAACGTAAGAGAGGAGAAGGGAGGGGGACGGCCTGATAATGAGTTGAGAAAAGCAACGGCTCAGATTGGATTGAGGTTGTAAATTATAAAAGGAAATGAAATTTATTTATATTTTAAATTGTTCAAACTTTAAAATGCGATAACTTCTTCATACGAGGTCCGTTTCGGACGAAATTTTTTGCGTTGGAATCATATTGATGAGCTCTTTGCAATGGAGCTGGTTTGGAGTTGATTGGAGTCAGTGAAAATTTCGGGTAAAGTTAAACGTCCGTTTAATTTTATTCGAAATAAACGCTGAAACTGAACTGAAATCAAGGTGAGATCTTCTCACTCAAATTGAATGTGGAATTTTTGCAGTTATTGATTGTGTTGATTGCTATTGGATGTGATATTAGATATAGTAGGATATATCTATTATATATAGCAATATATACATATTGGCATATGTATATATTGGATTGATTGATTCCCGCCTCGTATAGCGGATGAGACCCTATTGCGCCGTTAGTAAGCGGATTTTTATAAAACCCATATACCGCGATAATTCCGTACTGGAGCGGAATTGGTATTGTGCTAACATCTGTGGATGCAGGGAAACAGGTTGGAGGGATCCAACTGGATTCCTCACCGTATTGATTATTTACAGATATTGATGTATATTCTGTTATCATATTGATATATGATATTGACTGTTGTGATGGACTAATTGATGCTGTTGCATCATCGGATTCAGTTTTGAAATTTAAAAATAACGACTTTTACTTTAAAAGGTTTTTAAAGTGATTTTTGAAAATATACGTTTTATGGAATTTTTGAATCGATTTATAAACGTAAAATTTTAAAGTTATAAAAGTTATAATTTTTAGTGAAATAAAACCGAAGTGTCGTTTTTGAAATAAAAGTCGGATTATTTATAAAATGGTTTAAGTTGGGATTTTGAATAACTATAAATGATTTGTATAAAAAGGTTTATAAATTTGATAATTTATAAATCAAAATATTGGACTTATAAAACGAATTTTTATAAGTGTTAGAAAGAAGTATAAATGGATTTCATAAGTGAATGAAATTAATAGATTTATAACGTGAAGTTATAAAGTAAATAGATATTGTAGAATAAAAGATTTATAAGAAATTTACTTATAAATTTGACTTTTGCACTTAGATGGGATATAAATAGAAATTGCAAAATGAAATGATTTTATAAGTTGAAATCGTTATAAAGTACAAATGTGATTTATAAACGTTGTTTTATAAATCCGAAATCACTTATTCTTATAAGTGAATTTTTGAAGTTAATAAAATGAGATTTATAAACCGGAGTTGTTATAGAAAATAGAAAATGGAATTTATAAACGTTGTTTTATAAATTCGGAAACCAATCGATTGAATTTGATAAATTAAATATAGAAGATTATCAAAGGAGATATATTCGCGATTTTGGATAGCGAATTATTATTGAAATAAAATGTATAGAAAATATTGAAATGGGGTTAGTGAAGTATATTCACGATTTTGGATAGTGAATATATTATTAAGTAAAATGGATATGGTTTTGGAAAAATGATATATGAAATGAAGTAATTGTTTTAAAAGATGTTTTAAAACGTGTGAAATATCGGGATCATAGATTTCAACATTTATTGTTGAAATAGACGTTTTCGAGAAATAAGGAAATGGTGGACTATAACACTGTTGTTATAGTAAATGATTTCCGAAAGGAAATGTTTTATATAGTATTGGGATTTATATATCTATCTAAATTTCGAATCCCTATACTAGTGATTTCGAGTCGTCGTAACGATGTTTTACGCAACATTCGTTTTGACTCAAATAGATGTTGTTCAAATAAATGATTTCCTTAAAGAATGAATTTATACTTAAATTTTGATTTAAGTATATCGAATATTTTCAAATGTTGAAAATAAAAGATTTGTGAACTACTTATTATTAAATAAGTATGGAATTGCTTTTCCAATATGAAATGAACTGTTTAGAGATTTTATCTTTTAAAGATAAATTGAAAAGTGAATATTTGAAATTTGTTTTCAAATGGTTAAGTGTGGAAATAATATATCTTATCAAGATATTTTTGGAAAATAAATAATTTGGAAAATTATTTGGAATCTGATGATGTTGCGCATCTTTATTGATAGTTAAATAACCGACTATCAATAATTACCTTTAGATAGGTATTTGTTGTGAATTGGATGAATTTGAATGCCACACTTATTTTTGAATAAGCGCTCACTATTCGGGTTAGCCGGGAAAGGACCATGGGGTCGTATAACCCATTCCGAATATGTGATACGTCGTTATGAATTGCATTTGAAGACCGGTGTTGAAGACCGGATATTTTTGAAAACGGAAGGATTACCGTCGAGTTACTCTACATCGGCTGATCTCCGATTTAGAGGTTTTATCACCCTTAGTGACGGGAAGTCCGGACGTGATTAGAAATTTATCCGGATATGCAAGGGCTTCGTGAGAAATGCCTTCGGTTCTGTTCGATCCCGGAACAGACTTGTATGGATTGTGTGTCTGACGTTACAATTTGAGATATAAAGCTGATTTCTTTCAAATACATTTCTGTTGGTGGCGGAGAATTTATTCTCTTAGCTTAACACCCTTCTCTGAGACGTACGAGCTCAGAGGTTATGTAGTTGAAATTTATCAGCGATATATCCCAATTTGGTAACGTGGCATACTGAGTGTTGCTGTGAAATGATCAGTGTTTGATCATTTGTGATATGATCATTTGTTTGATCTTATATCTTTGTGATCATAGGTTGATCATTTTGTTTGACCCGAAGCAGGGCTTTTTGAGAAAGCGTAGCTTTGTGGACGAGACTTCGTCGAGCCTCACACCCCGGAAATGGTCGAAACAGGAAGAATGCAGCAAGGTTCTAGGGAGTAGCGCCCCTTAGTGTATGTCATTCCTTCTGGATAAAGGTGGTATCATGGTATGGAGCCCAGATACTTAACCTCTGTGGTTACTGCATTATTTTTATCTATGTGGTTTGTTGGAAATCGGGGATCCTCGGGAAGATCGGTGACGATCGGGGGATGGCATACGCGTGTCAGTAGTTACCTATTTTTGCAAAGGTAACCCGGCCTTGTGTTGGCAGAGATCCGGTTAGGTTCTCGGGTCGTCTATTCCAGGGACGTACCCATCGTGGAAAAGGAAGTTCCTTAGCCTGACCATTTGTTGGAAATCCAAAGAAACAATACGTGACTTGTACGGTTTTAGTTGTATTACCTGCTATGGAATGTGGCGGTAACCTGCTATTGAACATAGTAGCTATAGTAGGCATAAGTGCGGAATGCCTATGCTGGCTAAGATTAATATTATACTTTCGAAATATTTTCTACACTATGCACTAATAATAATATCAAAAATGATTTGATTTTGTGTAGTAAGCATCTTTGACTATCATAAGAAGAAATCTCCTCCAATTCTGTGTTTGCATTGTGTGTGTGGTGGGAGGTCTTATGGTAGTCTCATTTTCCAAAAAGCATTGCGAATTTGTTTTATTTTCTTTGTGAAAGAATAACTGTTTTACGATCTCACACCAGTCACCATGACTGACTCGGAGTTTATTGTTCCCTTCTAAACTCTGGGTGCCCACCAATTTCCACACGGGCAGCCTAGAGTTATATTATCAGGATATTCTGGATATTCTGGAGCTTTGGAGATAAGCTGGAGGACGAGACGTAGTATTTGTATCTGATAGTATTTATTCCGCTGTGTATTCTGTATGAGGACAAGTTTATATAACTGTCCATTGTTGTTTATTGATTCTGATGATATGATGTGATGTAATGTAATAACAGATATAATTCTTTTGTTTTTAAATGATATTCATTTATCTATTATATATTGTTCCGCTGCGATATGTGAGATTCTGATATTGTTTTCTGTTTCTGTTTCTGCTCTTGTTCTGTTGTTGTTCTTCTTTCTTTTTCTTCCATCTTCTTCTTCTACCTTTTTCTTCTTTCTTAAAACCATAACTTTTCGGGTTTCCGGCATTCGATGGCTCAGCAGTCGATAAAGTGAGTATCGATGTTGAATTTTCGAAAGTCGAAAATTTTCGGGATGTTACAATGCATCTGCCACATGGTTTGTAATTCTCGACTTATGCTTCACCACAAATGTAAACTATTGTAGGTATGTGATCCACGAAGCATGTCTGGCTGCAATTTTGTCCTGTCCCTGCAAATGTTTCAGTGCTTCATGATCAGTATATAAACCAAACTCTTTATGGAACAAATAGTGTCTCCAATGTTTTATAGCTTGAACAATAGCATAGAATTCCACATCATAAGTGTTATATCTCATCTTGGCTCCCGATATCTTCTCACTGAAATATGCAATAGGACGTCCTTTCTGACTCAACACCCCTCCAATTCCAACCTTCGATGCATCAGTATGTAACTCAAACAACAACTGAAAGTCTGGTAATACTAGAATTGGTGCGGTCGTCAATAGTCCCTTGATCCTCTCAAAAGCAAATCCTGCTTCCTCTGACCATGAAAACTGCTTCCCCTTCATACAATCAGTAACTGGTGCCATCACGCTACTGAAGTGTGGAATGAATCTTCGGTAGAATGATGCTAAACCATGAAAACTTCTAACTTCTGTTATCGTTCTGGGTTGTGGCCAATTTCTGATTGCTTCAACTTTATTCTGATCCACCTATATACCTCCTTCGGAAATAACATATCCCAAAAATAAAACACTATGCGTCATGAACACGCATTTCTTCGTTGCAGCATAAAATTGTTCCTCTCGTAGTATCATCAACACTTCTCTCAGATGTTGCAATTGTTCTTTTGAGCTTCTACTATATATCAGTATATCATCAAAATACACCACCACGAACTTCCCAATAAATGGTCTAAAGATCTGATTCATCACCTGCATAAATGTACTAGGTGCATTCGAAAGACCAAACGGCATAACCAGCCATTCATATAATCCTTCTCTCGTCTTGAACGTTGTCTTCCATTCGTCTCCGGGTCTAATTCGAATTTGATGATAACAACTCTTCAAATCAATTTTCAAAAACATAACAGCTCCACTAAGTTGATCCAACAAATCATCCAATCTAGGCATAGGGAATCTATATCTCACTGTAATCTTGTTTAGGGCTCGGCTATCAGTACACATCCTCCACGTCCCATCCTTCTTTGGCACTAACAAAGCTGGCACCGCACAAGGACTTAAACTTTCCTGTACACGCCCCTGTTCAAGCAACTCTTCCACATGCATTCTCAACTCCTCGTGTTCCTTTGGACTCATTCTGTAATGTGGTCTATGAGGTAACACAGCTCCTGGAACAAGATCTATTTGGTGTTGTATGTCCCTCAATGGCAGTAACTCTGTTGGTAGCTCCTCAGAAAATAAATCGTCAAATTCTTCCAGCACTGGTTTCACTTCTTCAGGAATCTCAACCACTTCATTACTCTCACGTCCAATCAACAAAAATACTTCAGGCTCTTCTTCGACTTCTTTAACAAACTCCTTCAAAGATAGCAAAGTTTTAAGTTCTTCAATCTCCTCCAACTTGCTTTCTTCTTGTTGTCGCTTCTTAGGAATTAAAGTGATTTTTGTGCCTTCAAACATGAATCTATAACTGTTAGTACGACCATCATGTTGCACAGCCCTATCATACTGCCACGGTCTCCCCAGCAACAGATGACATACATCCATATCCACAACATCACACCAAATTTCATCTTTGTATTTCTTCCCAATCGAAAAATTAACACAAGCTCTTCGTCCAACTTTCACCTCCCCATCTTTCCTCAACCAAGCCAACTTGTAAGGTTTCGGATGCTTCTCAGTCTTCAACGCTAACTTCTTCACAGCTTCTGTAGAGATAATATTGTCACAACTTCCTGCATCAATAACAAACTTGCAAACCCTTCCCAAGATAGTGCACGTTGACTGAAAGATGTTACTCCTCAACCAACTTGAATCATCCTCTTGCTTTGGTGTCAAACACGACCTCTTCATCATTAATGAATATCCTTCATCTCCCGACACATTTTCTTCCTCCTCATCATGTAGTGAATTAGAACATTCAGCTTCTACCTCCTCATCCTCTGCCTCAGCAACCATCACTCGCTTCTTTGGCTTTGGACATTCATTGCTTTTGTGACCAATCTCCTAACAATTGAAACATTTGATACCACTATTGATTCTGGTCTTAGCAACTTCATTAACAATCGGTTTTCAACAGCCTTCGAAACATTCGCATTGCTATTAGCCCCTTTCATTGGATTGTTGGAATTTGTAAACACAACACCACCTCTCCTACCTTGCTTCTCCCAAGCTAGAGCCTTTTGATGTGCTTCAGCCACAGATCTGGGATCAAACATATTCACCATATCTTGTATCTGCATTCTCAACCCTCCAACAAATCTAGCTATCAACTGCTCCTCCGTTTCCATGATATCATTCCTCGCAATCAACTGATAGAACTCATCCGCATAATCGTTCACAGACTTTGTTCCTTGTCTCAGATTCTATAATCGTTGATACATAAGACACTGATAATTATACAGCAAGAATGTAGCTTTCATCAACTTCTTCATCTTATCACATGACTCAATCTTTGACTTTCCCATTCTCTCCCGTGTTAGTTTAGTTTGCTGCCACCATGCCATAGCTCTCCCTTTCAAACGTGTAACAACCAACTTAACTCTCCAATGCTCGGGTACTTCTTTGAAGTCAAAAATTTCCTCCACATTAGACAACAAATCCAAGAATTCCTCCGCTACCATTCCACCCTTGAATTCTGGAATTTCAGTTTTCATTCCCGACTCCCATCGTCGATCATCTTCTACATCCCGATATGCATTTCGTACTTGGCCTCGATCTCGAGAATGAAAACTACATCTACCACCATCTTCATCAAAAACAGATGTACTTATATAACGATCTCGACTACCCACATCTCTATGATCTCGCATATCTCTTCTACTTTGTCTGTCATCATCACGGTATGTTTCATGTTCAAACTCACGTGGAGTTCTTCTCTCTTCATCTCTATACACATGATGTTCTCTTCTCAATGAAACTGAAGATTCTCTTCTTCCTCGATAAGATTGTGGCGACACCCTCCTCGCTTCCGTAACCGATGATGAAACTCCGTTTCCTCCAAGGTTCGAGATTGGCGACCTTCTCCTTTGTCCTTGATTCATATCATTCATCAGTTTCTCTAACTTCCCAATGCCTTCATCAAATTTTCATTGATGCATTGTTCCATTTGCTCGGCTTCTTCCCTTCGATACAACGCTTCAACATTCCGATGGCGATTAGCTCTTCTCGGCGGCATGATTGAATCTTCACAAATTTCAACACTAAACTTTCGGCCTTGAATTAGAAAGGAAACTATGCACGACTCAAACACTTCTCTTAGCTCGGCTTTGCTTGATGTAGCTCGGCTTCACTAACTCCTCAAACTCTTCTATAAGAATTGGCTCCAAGACTCGGCTTAGCTATGATTGGCTAAGTCTAGCTCCGATACCAAATGATGCAGCAGCGGATAACTGAAAATGATGAAACGGTGAAAGTAGCAATCGGGGAATTGAAAGATACCAAAGGCCCAAATCCGTTGATCCAAAGATACCGAATTCTAGCTATCTCAAACACTTTGATCGCGCACGATACCGTGTTTAAAGATCTACGATTCTTCGTACGTTGATCTAGCGCACTAGATTCCATGAATCGGTTTCAGCGATCGTTGATTCGAGCGCACTCGAATGCCAAAAGTGGAGATAGGAGATCACACTCAACTACCGATTTGAGAAGTGGCACAAAGCACACAAACAAAGTTTTATTCAAAATCAACTAACTTTTACAAATGACACCACCATCCCTATTTATAGGGTTACAACAACTCACTTACACGACTCAAAACAAACAACTCATTGGTCGTGACCGACCTAACACATACGACCTAAAAAAAAACAAAGCCATGCGACCTAACAAATAACGACTTAACAGATACAAGTTACAACAATAACACACGACTTACAATCTTTACATCACGCAACCTAAGTACAACACACGCGACCTAAACTCCACGCGATTTAAGTCAAAGCAGCATATGCGGTACTAGGTCGTTGGCTACCTTGAGCGACCTAAAGAATAGCGGCATAAGGTTTAGCGACCTAAAAAGAAGCGGCTTCAGGAAATCTTCGAGTGACCTAAAGTTGAGCGACCTAAGTTCTTCAGCAACGGAATCTTCTTCACGCGACCTATCTTCACGCGACCTATCTTCCAGCGACCTAACACCCCGCGACCTAACTTAGGTCGTAACTCGTCTTTCTTCCCGCAACATAAGGTCGAGCGACCTAATAAAATGCACGCTGGTTTGTTCATCTCCTTAGGTCGTTTGCATGCCTTAATGTTGAATCCAGTAACTCGCGAGCAACCTTCACTAGGTCGTGAGCGACCTTCACTAGGTCGCGAGCGACCTAAAATCTTTGAATGACTCAAATCTGAAAAGTTAGCAGATCGCGCTGCATCAATTTCAGTTGTTTGAATATGATAATTATCAGTGATTGATGATTCCATACTGAAATATGTTAACTATTACCAAATATGTATTATGAACAAAATGAAATAGAAATTGAATGAATTGATACAACGAGGGAAATCTATACAGTAAATAAATAATTTGTAGTGCGTTTATTGAACGCTACCAAAATATATATGGTGGAAAACAAAAGGCGTTGTTGTACGTCAATAATACTTTTTAGTCACATTTATACAATGCTACGATAAAAGATTTTGTTGCATTTAAAAAATGCTGCAATATATTATATCTGGTAGCTTTTATGTAAATGCACAAAAAGTCCTGGGTTTATAGTTGAATGTTTTTTAGCGACGTTCTCTAAAATGCTACCTTAAGTTATGGTAGTTCCTTTTGTGCTCCATCGGAAATACTTTTTGGTGTAGTGCATTCATGTACTTCTGATGTTATTGATATTATTGACATAGCCGCATTTTTCATCAGAAATTAATACTATGGATGAGTGCAGCATCCGTAGAGCTTAGTTTAGGCCTTAAACTAAGGAATGTTACAGTTTTGTATTAGAGCATAGGTTTATGTAAAACTTAGAAGATTAAAATATTTTGAAAACATAATCTAATGAATCAGAGAATATGATTGGGGTATGGGATAACGCTATAGTAACGTACTTGTATTCGCTATATATAAATATGTATTCTTCCTTCTCTCTTAGACCGTTCTTTTGTATCTTATTAAGGCTTGTATAAGCTTGTATGTAGATTACAAGAAAGCAAGATATGGAAGTAGGAAACAAAAAAGTGAATCTAGGTGGAGGAAGCAATACAACCAATGGAAATGTTTGACCCAATACCAGAACGAACCAATGTCAATAGGCAAATGCTAACCAAAATGCAAATGTCAATGTAGGTGTTGGAACCCCACCAGTAGATCTGGCCTCCACAAATCCCATCATGGGCTTCTCCCAATAACCATTGACCTTCCGAGATTGTTACACATCAAGATCATGGAGTTGAGAATCCCATCCTACACAGTACTCCATCTATAATGTTAAACTTTGGGGCCTTATATTTAATCCATCATGCTTAGGCAGCATCCAAAGGTAGAATGTCCTTAGTTAAATACTGGATATACGGTGACATACAATTTTCTTTAATTATTACTGGTGTTGTAGATTTACTTCTGGCAGCCTAAGCTCTTGTTATAGCCAACACTTTCTTTGGTACCTATATGCTTGGTTTCTCCAGAATCTCAATTAGGATGAAATTGAACTCTCTTACATCCTTTGAGCTTACAGATTTTGCTAAGGCATCAGTCCAAGCCTTTCGGTTCTTGAAAATGTTTTATATATAATAACTCCCGAAAGCTTCAAGTAGTTGCTTCACTTGTTTAACATAGAGAGCTAACCTCGGGTCTCGGGCCTGGTAGTGACCAAGAATTTGTTTAATTATTATCTGGGAATCACTATACATTTGGATCTTCGAAATCTTGGTGGAAATAGCCATCCTTAATCCAGCAATCAAGGATTTGTACTCGACAACATTAATGATTTGTGAGAAGGCGTGCTTGATTACACAATAAATTTGGTGATTTTCCGGGGTTACCAAGATATAGCCAGGGCCTACCCCTTGTTCATTTAAGGGTCCGTCAACATAGAGTTGCCAAGAGAGTTTTTTTTCTCGTTCTCTTCTTTTTTAGCTTCGGCTTTGAAACTAGTGCATTCAGTAATGAAGTCAGCTAGTGCTTGACCCTTGATTGCCATCCTAGGTTCATATGATATCTCATACTGGCTGAATTCTAAAGCCCACTTAATTAACCTGCCTGCAGTTTTGGATTTGCTAAAAACTTGTCGAAAAGGTTGATCCATAAAGAATTTAATAGGATGGTCCCGGAAATACGGTCGAAGCTTTCTTGTGGTGAACACCAAGCTGTAGGTGAGATTTTCAATTACTGGGTAGTGCTTCTCGGCTGGATCTAGTCTTTTACTTACATAATATATGTGTCTCTAGATCCCATTATCATCTCTCACTAAGGCTGAGCTTATGGCCAGATTCGAGATGACCAAATAAAGGAATAGAGTTTCTTCATCTATTGGTTTAGACAACACCGGGGAAAACTTAGGTGCTTTTGTAGTTCTTCGAATGTCTTTTCTCATTTGTCTGTCCATTTGAAAGTAACATACCTCTTTAAGAGGTTGAAGAAGGGAACACACTTGTTGGTTGATCGGCTTATGAACCTGTTCAAAGAAAAAATCTTTTCATTCAAGCTCATTAACTCCTTTCCATTAGTTGGAGCCTTTATGTTGGTTATAGATTTTTTCTAATCCAGGTTTATATTTATCCCTCTAGCACTTACTATGAAACCCATGAATTTCCTGAATTGTATTCCGAAGGTACACTTCCAAGGGTTCAACTTCATCTGATATTTTCTAAGAGCCTTAAATGTCTCGGCTAGATCCAAAACATGATTCTCTGACTACTTAGATTTAACCAACTTGTCATCAATATATACTTCCATGTTCTGACCTATCTGATTGGTAAACATTCGGTTAGTGTTAACGATAAAAAGTGAACGCTAACACCCGGTGTGTGTAATAGAATCGTGAAAGCACCACCCGTTGGTACGGGAACAGAATATAAGCTGGAAATAGCAGAAAAGCAGTAAATGAACAACGGGTTTATAGTGGTTCGGCTCGTGGTTGAGCCTACGTCCACTTTATAATCTTTTATTGCTGATTCGGTTACAATTTGATACAATATCCTTCAAAATACAATACAACTTGATCATGAAAGCACTCTTGACTACTAGCTCAATCTTTGATGATGAAACTCGACGAATCCGTGTTGGATGTAAGGAGTTCTTCTCGTAGATTGTTGTAGCGTCTTGAATGCTTGAAGATCTTTGATTGCTGAATGAGAGGAGACTTCGACAGCGTAATGGCGCTTGAAGAAATGAATGGCCAAAAAAGTCCCCGTGATGTTGGAAGTGGTGGGGTATTTATAGGAGCTGATTTGGATTCAGAAAATTCGCCTAAGTCTTAGGTCGCGTACGACCTTAGTTAAGTCATAGGTCGCGAGCGACCTAAGCTAGGTCGCAGTCTCCTTGCGGCTTAAGAGATTAGCTGGTGAAGCAGTGCTTGGCTTTATTTGATTAAGTGGTAGGTCGCAGGCGAGTTAAGGGATAGCTGTGGGAGCTCTAGGTCGTTGAAGCCCTAACTCGTTAGCCTCTTAGGTCGCAAACTTCTCCCAAGTCCTTAGGTCGCAAACCTTTCCTGTAGCTAGGTCGCAAACCTTTCTTAAGTCTTTAGGTCGCAAGCTTCTCCCAAGTCCTTAGGTCGCAAGGTCTTCTGATGGTTAGGTCGTAGACTCCCCTAGGTCGCAGAGCCTCCTTTAACAGTTAGGTCGCGACATTCTTTAGGTCGCCATGTTCTTAGGTCGTAGGTCGTCAACCTTTTAACTCGCAAACTGTTAAGTCGGAGCTCTTCTTAAGTCATAGTCTCTAAGTCGCAACATTGCTAGATCGCAATGTCCCTTTAGCAGTTAGGTCGCAACATTGCTAGATCGCAACGTCCCTTTAGCAGTTAGGTCGCTAGGCAAGTTAAGTCGCTGAGTCCTAGGTCGTAGACATTTTAGGTCGCAGACTTCTTAACTCGCAGGCATTTTAACTCGTACATTATTAGGTCGTGGACGACTTAAGCTAAATCCTGTCTCTTAAGTCGTAAGTTGTCAAGACCACTTAGGTCGTAGGCTTTTTAACTCGTTAGCTTCTTGAATCACGACAATCTGAGTCATCCATTTCTTAACTCATAGGTCGTTGCTAAAGAGGAGTTAACATTTTCCCCTCGAAGTACACGCCTAGGTCGTGGGTCGTGTGCTTCGATCTTCTCTCGCGCTCGTAGGTGTTATGTCGTGAACGACTTAGCAAGGAATTAGGTCGTGAGATGCCGGTTCGCATTTCATTGCCCTGGGGTACAAATATCTTAGGTCGTTCCTCCTTCATTTCATCTGACTTAACTTTCATTCTGCCATTAACAAGATTTCAAGCTCTCAAAGGCGAATCCAACTACTCGTTCATCGATCATCTTCAATTTCATATTGCGTAAGTGATCCCATTCTCTATTCAATCCTCAACTATCACCGAACTATCAATTTCGATTACCTTATGCCTTGCTTCACGATTTTCGTTTCAATTGATCGCCGAGGAAATCGAAGTGGTTTGATTTGGCTTTCGGTGATTTGTGAGAAGAAGGGGAAGAGTTTCAGTGCATTAGGTTGGCTGATTTATGAGGAATGGGATTCTTAGTGGAGGAAGGGATTTGAAGAGAGGAACTGATGCCCTGGTTTGAGTAGGAGATAGCCCGAGATCCCCTGAGAACGACCTAACACTTTCTCAGCTTAGATCGCGCATGACTTAACTTTTTTGGTTGCTCACTGCAGCATTGGGTTTTAGGTCGTTGCCGAGCTAGAAAAATGTTATTTTGACTTTTCTTTTGTGCGACTTACGACCTAAAAAGTTAATGACCTATCTTGTTGCAATTTCTCATGGACTGTTGGCGAGTTAGCACTTAATCCTCAACTTGCGAGCACATGTGAATGACTAGGTCGCGAACGAGATAGTCCTTAACTCGTAACTCACAAATTTATTTGAACGACTTAAGAACTTAGGACTCCATTGCTTCGAATTCTTGGACTTGAATGATCTGACTTAAGAGAACATGCCTTGGACATTTGCAAAGCCTTGGTTTCAAACTGTCTTATCTTTTAAACCGTGAACGAGCTAGAACTTGGGAAATTCTAGCCAATGCTAAGTCGTGAACGAGTTACAACTTAGGAAATTCTGACCCATGCTAAGCCGTGAACGAGTTAGAACTTGAACAAATCTTCCACTGCCTCGAATGTTGAGACTTGAGTTGTTTGAACCTTGTTGCATTCTTTTGTAGATTGTCAATAATTCTAACTGCCTGTTATAACATTTACAAAAAAACTGGGACGAATATACTGCCACCGACTGCCCACATCGAATGACAGATTAGTTGATAAAGATTAAATTAAATTAAATGAACTGTATGAGTGAGATGCTATACAATAACCAATTCAAGTGAAGTATTAAAGCAAAATCGTAATGGTAAACTAAAACTGATTTGTCTGTATTAACACTGCACTTGAGTATTAACAAGTTCTGAAATCCCGTAATCGACTGATTGTCAGTTAGTTTAATTCCAGTTATACTTGCTTTTTCTTGTTTTCATTAGTCTTGCACAGCACTTCACACTTTTAGGAAACGTGCACCTTCACTTTTGAACATTCAGCTGATTGTGTAGAATGGCATCTGATCAAGAAGACTTGGAACCAGCTGGAGAAACTTTTCCAATTGCTACCCCTTTGAATGATCCCCCGGAAAGGACTCCTACCATCCTGAATCATAAAGTCTTCCGTCAACTATGCACCCAGTTTGGCATTGCTGAAGCTGACGCTTTGCTCCTTGGAGTGAATGACACTGCTGATAGGCCGCCCCACGGCTTTGTCGCAGTGAACCGCCAAATGTGCTTGAGTGGAGCGATTCCTCCGTTTAATGACTGTCTTCGAGAACTTCTCCTTCGATTATCTATCTCTCCTTTTCAACTACACCCTAATGGCTACGCCATCCTGCTGGGACTGTGTGTGCTCTTTAAGAGAACGCTGGATCGTTTTCCCAGTTTTGGAGAAATTTGCTTCCTGTGCTCATTTGCAAAAAACAAAGACCATCCCTCTATCACAGTTGTAAGGAGTGCCAGGAATCATAAACTGATTATTGGTCTTCCCGAAAGCGTTCCTGGGTTTCTGAGCCAGTTTTTCTTTGTTCGTTGTCCCCCGGGATTTTACGCCATTTGGAGAGTGGGAAGTACGATTATCTATCTTTTCCTGTGTTTTCTAAATTCTTCGAAGTCCAAATTGTCAAGTGTTAACTTCTTTTTCTACTGTTTCAACGCTCCCTCCCTCCTCTAGGGAACCTCGTCACAAGACTACCCTCGAGAGGCTTATGGCCGTGCCGGTTGAGGAGAGGAGTGTTCAATTTCTATTGAGAGATGAGTTTCTCCACGAGTTTGGACTCTTACATCCTTCCCGTTCCACTCAGCCACATGAAGTCCCTGATTCTCCTACTGAGGAGTCAGATGCCCCTGTTCCTGCTAAAGAACCTTTACCGCAAGAACTTACCGCTGAGACTTCATTGGTAAAGTGTTCTACTCCTACCGACATTGCTGGATCGTCCAGTAAGTTAGCACTTGCCCCGGTTATTGAAGAGGAGGAAAATCTTCGCACTCTTGAAAAGACGGCTGAGGTGGAAGTTGAAAAAGATAATTCTCCCATGCACCATGGCGATGATACTTTTGATAGTCTGAGCGACATCATGATAACCTCTCAGGAGCTCTTTAAAGATGATGTGTCTAAAGTGGTCCCTCCTGTTATCGAAGCAACTTCTTCTTTGCAACAAACCACAACGCCTTCCACACAACTTATTGCCATTTCTACACCCAAAAGTGGTTTGTAGTCTGACGCGCGTAGTTTGCACATCACACACACTTAGGATTTTGGCACTTATATGCACTTAGCTTCTTCAATTTGAGGATTTCTAAAACTGGTCTTTTTCTTCAATTTCAGGTTCTCTGATGGGGCGAAGCGGCTCTTACTTCAACAAATTCCAGCGTTACGGAAGCCGTGAGGCTTATGACTTTAGGAGTTATATCGGTGCCGTGAAGGAAACTGATGAGGAGAGGGCTGCCAGAAAGGCTCATGAGAGGCGAGCTCATGAAGAGCGTCGTCGGAGAGAAGATGAGGAATACTATGGGAGTAGGGACGAGCGATGTGACTCTTCCCGCAGAAGCGACGATCCTTACAAGAGGAAATCTTACGATGACAAGGGGAAGAGTCATACTTCCGATGATTCCAGCAAACGGATCAGACTTGGCGAGAAAGATACATCTAATACCTCGGAAAAGACTACCGCTTCTATTCCTCCTAATACATCTTCCGGTTCTCCTGCCCTTAAGGAGTCTGACATCCAGACAATCATTAATAGGCCACAGTACCAAGCTGGAGATGGTCCTCCCACACTCCAGAGCCGATTTCCGAATTGGTGTCTGAAAGGAGTGCGTTTTGATTTGGATTTGGTCCCCATTGATAAGCAGGCGATGCTGAAAAATGTCGATGCTGTAAAGCTTGACATCGAAAGAATGTCTGGATGGCAGAAGCTGGTTGATGAACTTCAAAGGGTCAACCATATGAACCTTGAGGCGATGATGACCATGGAGAATGATAAATCAGAGTGGGACAAATGGCGTAAGCAGCATGACGCGGAGATGAAAAGCATTAGCGATGGTTATGGGAAGCTCGAAGCTGAAGTTGAAAGACTTAAAAATGAGCTTGCTACTTCTTCCACTTCTTATTCTCAGAAAGAAGAAATGCTTCAAAAACAAGTTCGAGACGCCCATGCTGCTCAGAGAGATATTGAGGTGAAACTCGAAGCAGAACAGCAGGTTACGAGAAAATACCGCGATGACGCTGTTCAGCTTCGAGAGAAAGTCAGCTCTCAAGACTTAGAAATTATAAGACTGCAATCTCAGCTACTGAAGGCTGAAAGAGAACGTGACGAAGCTCTTTCTGGTAAAGCTGCAGCCGAAGAATCCCATAAGGCAACCATAGCCACCATTGACGCGACTCTATTCGACTTTTATATGCATTGTGTCCTGGGGCGTGGGAGCCTTTCATTTTTGGGACCAGAATATGAAGTCACCTTGGCGGAAGTATAGGAGGCAATCATTGACTTGTTTGGCGGTGCCGGTTACGCTGAAGCAGATCTTCAAGCTACCTACTTAGGTGAGAGCGACCGCGCTGCCCTTGCCAAAGGAAAAGAGCAGCTTATCCGAGTGCGGGCCGAGGCGACGGGAGAGAAGCTTCCTGAGAAGGAAATACCTCCCATTGCTCCTGCTTATACTTCGGCTTTAGCTTACGCGGATATTACTGGCTCTAGTTCTCATTCCACGCCTCCTGCTAAGGTTGACAAAGAAACTGTAACCACCCCTACAGAGGAAGAGGCAATGAAGGACTTCCAAGCTCGGGAATTTGAGATTGATCTCGCTAAACCGGCTTCTCCAGGTAACTTTGACGATTCACGGTCTTCTTTTTTCTCGGAGAATACTGATTTTGATTTCTTTTATTATGCAGAAGACGTGCCGGAAACTGCACCAATTCTTCCTTCTTCAGCTGCCGTTCCTCCTCCTTCTCAAGTTATTCCTCTTCCAGCTTCTCAACCAGGTTCACAGGAAGAACCAATAGCAGCCCTTCAAGGTTTGGACGAACCACCTGCTTCCGAAGAACAGAAGGCAGAAGGTCTGGAAGATAGCGAGAAGACCCCGGAGCGGTCTTTCGACTACGACACAAAGCTTTCTACATTTCTTGCTTCGGGGAGTGAGTCTTCTTCCAAGAAGAAGGGAAAACGTGCGGTTTCGAAGAAAGGAAAGAAGAGTTCTTCTGCTGCTGGGGATGAAGCAGAGATCGATCCGGCTGAGTCTCTTTCTCCTTCTTCTCCGATACGGCCTACGAAACTAATCACCAGGCCGAGTAAAGGCTCCAAGGGTGGGAAGAAGGAGAAATGAGTTTGATTTTGTCTTTTCTGCTTTTTGCATGCATTGACCGGAGATTGTGCGGATACCGGTCTCCGCTCCTTTTTGTAATCTGCACAATGTAAAAAGTTTCCATAGTATTGAATAAAATGACTATTTTACTTGTACAAATTCTTGTGTATGTAGGAATATATCTGTTTCTCATTTGAAGTGTAGAGTAAACGATTCTTTTTACTTGTACAAACTTTTGTCTGTGTTTCAAGAACGCATTTATTCCACATCTTCTTTATGTGATATCGCAATGAACTTGTGGTGTGTCGCTTGTACATTACTTTTATTAACGTAACTGAATTGTACAATGTTGCCCCCATACCACAGGTGCATTGCAATATTTCTCGCTTTTACAAGACTGATACTCTTATATTAGAGAATAACTATTCCATTTTTAAGGCAAGAATCATTCTGCTTTTAATAGAGTATATCTCGTTTTTGGAGAAATTTTTACTCTCTCTTTCTGTCAGAAGAACACTTCGACTTTTGGGAATGATCACTTTTATTTGTTTAAAAATGAATTTTCCCGCACAATGAAATGAGCTTCTGAAGAAGGTTTTGATTTTTGTGCCCTAGTAAAGGGTTCATTTTTGGTACTTCAAGCAAGGTGAAGTACGCCTCTGAAGAGGTCTTTTGGTCTCTGAAGAGAAGCAATTTTGGTCTCCGAAGAGAAGCAATTTTGGTCTCCGAAGAGAAGCAGTTTTGGTCTCCGAAGAGAAGCAATTTTGGTCTTCGAAGAGAAGCATTTTTGGTCTCCAAAGAGAAGCAATTTTGGTCTCCGAAGAGAAGCATTTTTGGTCTCCGAAGAGAAGCAATTTTGGTCTCCGAAGAGAAGCATTTTTGGTCTCCGAAGAGAAGCAATTTTGGCATTTCAGCTCTGGTGAAGTGGGTCTCCGAAGAGAAGCATTTTGCACTTCTACACGGGTGAAATGTGCCTCCGAAAAGGGCTTTTTAGTATTTCATCACTGGTGAAGTGGGTCTCCGAAGAGAAGCATTTTGCACTTCTACACGGGTGAAATGTGCCTCCGAAAAGGGCTTTTGCCTCCGAATATGGCTTGTGCCTCCGAAGAGGGCTTGTGATTGCCTGGAAGTTACTTTCTCATGGTCGGAGGGGTCCACGGGACAGGTGTAAGTTGCTTGATTGGATGTTTGTTTGTACAAACGATCGCAATCAATTAACAAGGTGCCCCTTCGGTGGTCCTACCAATCTTTTTGATTGAGGAAAGCACTCCCATTTATTGGCGTGCCTCGTTAGAGGGCTTTGTTTGGTGTGCCAGGAAGGTTGCGTCTTAGGGGCAAGTAGATCCACGGGATGGACACAAGCTGCCTGATCGGATGCATCACAATCAGTTAGCGAGGGTCTTATTCCTTCTGCTTGGGAAGGTATCCCTTTAGTGGATCTACCGGCTTTCCTGTTGAGAGGCATACCTCCCTTTGGCTGCTTCCATGTTTGCCCGCTCATGTTGTATCATCATCTGCCAATCTGCGATCCTTTATCATCGTTTCCAAGCGCGTCTTCCTTTCTTTTGCAAGTAAACTGCTTTATCCGAAGAAGTAGACTTTACTGTTGAATGACTCCACAGAGTAAACGCAAGTTATTTGGTTGGATGCCTTTTTATATCAACGATCGCAACCAGTTAACAAGGGCTTGACACAGTAGAGCCGTCAACTTTTTATGTGAAGTTCCTCTTGTATGGGATTTGAGTTTGGAATTTTTGTTGCTTGAAATTTGCTTTAATAAATGATTTTTAAGGCTCGCTTAGCTTTGCGATGGGTGAGCTTTGCTTTAATGACCTGCAATATTAGATCGACATTTTAGCAATACATTTAGAGTATTTACACATCGAAATATAACAGGCATTTTATAATAGAAAACACAGAATGCATAGTTTTTCATTATTGAGTTGCGCTAATTTCTCAGCGGTTTACAATGCAGAAGTTACACATCCATCATTATCTTTACAAATTCAAGCAATGCTGCTAAGTAAAAATGAATGCTAGTCATTGTTGTTTCAGAATCTCCAAGCTAGATTTCCATTTGTGCTTGATTCATAGCTTTTGGATTTTTATGCCAGAGAAAGTGAGAGATGCCCCAGCCGCAGTTTTGTGGGTAATTAGTAGTCGTCCCAACTTCTGCTTGCTGGGTATGGTCCTCCTATGACAGCATTAATGACAAGCTTTCCTGAATCTTGCACTGCAGTGTTGTCGAGAGAATCGGATTGACGAGTAGGACGTTGTTGATCCCGAGTGGATGAGGTTGGATCGACTCCGCTTCTTTTAACGTATTGTTGGAGTTTACCCTGCTCTAGCAATTCTTCAATCACATTCTTTAATTGGCGACATTGGTCAGTGTCATGGCCAGGTTGATTGTGAAATTGGCAGAATTTTCCATTATGCTTTGCACCTCTCGTCATCTCAGGTGGCTTAGGATACCTGACAACGTCCTTTGTTGCAAAAAAGATATTTCTTGGTGTATCAGTTAAAGGAGTAAAGTCCGAAGGATTAAAGCGGCGAGGTTTCTTTTCATTTCCCTGGCTCTTTCCTCCTTCACCCTCCCTTTTCCGACTTTCAGATTCTCTTTTCTTAGATGGGACATTGTTATTATCAGTTTGGGCAGCAACCGCTTTCGATGTTGCAGAAAGGCTTTCAAGGCGAATGAACTCGTCGGCCTTTTTATAAAATTTATCAAGTGAGTTCGGTTCCTTCATCTTTAGCCATATTCCAAATTTACTCGATTTATCAATGGCTCGCATCAAATAAGTCAGGATCATGCGTGGCTCCGCATTTTCTACTTCGGCTAAAGCTATATTGAAACGGCTCAAGAAAGATTTGATTGATTCTCCGGGCGCTTGTTCAAGGTTAGATAGTGACATTATATCCTTAGCTTTTGAAGCATACAATCTGAACTGTTCTTTGAACTTTTGCGTTAAGTCGGAGAACTTATCTACACACCGAACTGGGAGCTTTGTAAACCAAAGTAAAGCCACACCTTCCAGGTATACTGGAAAGTACCGACACTTGATCTCGTCTGATGCTCTTGCACCGGTCATATGCCAATCGTACTTGTAGAGGAAATGATTAGGGTCACTGGTTCCCCTATAGGCTTGGATAGTAGGAGGTGCAAATTTCCTTGGAAACTCCGCTTTCAGGATCTTTTCAGTAAACGGAGTTCTGCTTGGTGCAAATCCCCAGTCGTTCTCATCCTCTTCCCTTTGCATGCTCTCTTTCATGATGCGGCTAATCATTTCGGACAGGTATTCTTTATTATTCAAAGACACCTCCGGACAAGCATCAGTTCTTCCCTCGGAAGTTTGCCCGGGCATATGTTTATGACAAGCTGGTTGCGGCATAGAACCATCAGCCTGGAAAGGTGGCATTTCAGGAAGAGTAGTTTGATGGTTTTCTGGTTGACGATTTGCATCGAGCAGAGCAGTTAACCTATCCATCATCAAAGCGTTTTGAGTTTTAATTTGTTGGTATAATCCAGAAACTGCATCGTCCAATTCAGCCCTGGTGACTCCAACGGTTGGAGTTGCTTGGTTTGTCGTCGGGGAAGCGGAAGTCCCTTCGTGAGCATTTCCGGATCTGATAGGTCTACCTCTTCTTCCAGGAGCCATTATTTCGGATCTGGTCTTTAAGAGAGGTACTTTTTATGAATCTTTGCGAAGCAATGGTGGATGATCGCCTGAGTTCAATTCTCAGTGAACGCACCAAAATGTTAACGATAAAAAGTGAACGCTAACACCTGGTGTGTGTAATAGAATCGTGAAAGCACCACCCGTTGGTACGGGAACAGAATATAAGCTGGAAATAGCAGAAAAGCAGTAAATGAACAACAGGTTTATAGTGGTTCGGCTCGTGGTTGAGCCTACGTCCACTTTATAATCTTTTATTGCTGATTCGGTTACAATTTGATACAATATCCTTCAAAATACAATACAACTTGATCATGAAAGCACTCTTGACTACTAGCTCAATCTTTGATGATGAAACTCGACGAATCCGTGTTGGATGTAAGGAGTTCTTCTCGTAGATTGTTGTAGCGTCTTGAATGCTTGAAGATCTTTGATTGCTGAATGAGAGGAGACTTCGACAGCGTAATGGCGCTTGAAGAAATGAATGGCCAAAAAAGTCCCCGTGATGTTGGAAGTGGTGGGGTATTTATAGGAGCTGATTTGGATTCAGAAAATTCGCCTAAGTCTTAGGTCGCGTACGACCTTAGTTAAGTCGTAGGTCGCGAGCGACCTAAGCTAGGTCGCGAGCGACCTAAGCTAGGTCGCAGTCTCCTTGCGGCTTAAGATATTAGCTGGTGAAGCAGTGCTTGGCTTTATTTGATTAAGTGGTAGGTCGCAGGCGAGTTAAGGGATAGCTGTGGGAGCTCTAGGTCGTTGAAGCCCTAACTCGTTAGCCTCTTAGGTCGCAAACTTCTCCCAAGTCCTTAGGTCGCAAACCTTTCCTGTAGCTAGGTCGCAAACCTTTCTTAAGTCTTTAGGTCGCAAGCTTCTCCCAAGTCCTTAGGTCGCAAGGTCTTCTGATGGTTAGGTCGTAGACTCCCCTAGGTCGCAGAGCCTCCTTTAACAGTTAGGTCGCGACATTCTTTAGGTCGCCATGTTCTTAGGTCGTAGGTCGTCAACCTTTTAACTCGCAAACTGTTAAGTCGGAGCTCTTCTTAAGTCGTAGTCTCTAAGTCGTAACATTGCTAGATCGCAATGTCCCTTTAGCAGTTAGGTCGCAACATTGCTAGATCGCAATGTCCCTTTAGCAGTTAGGTCGCTAGGCAAGTTAAGTCGCTGAGTCCTAGGTCGTAGACATTTTAGGTCGCAGACTTCTTAACTCGCAGGCATTTTAACTCGTACATTATTAGGTCGTGGACGACTTAAGCTAAATCCTGTCTCTTAAGTCGTAAGTTGTCAAGACCACTTAGGTCGTAGGCTTTTTAACTCGTTAGCTTCTTGAATCACGGCAATCTGAGTCATCCATTTCTTAACTCGTAGGTCGTTGCTAAAGAGGAGTTAACAGTTAGTAACCTTTGATATGTTGCCCCTGCATTGTTCAGCCCGAAAGGCATTACAATGTAATAAAACAAACCCATGTTGGTAACGAAACTCGTATGTTCCTTATTAGGCTTGAACATTGGAATTTGATTATACCCGGAATAAGCATTCATTAATGAAAGCAATTGGTGTCCACTGGTAGCATCTACTAACCGATCTATTCTCGATAGAATGAAGCAATCCTTTGGGCAAACTTTGTTTAAATTATCAAAGTCAATAAAAGTCCTCCACTTCCCATTTGATTTCTTTAATAATACCAGATTAGCGATCCTCTTTGGATAGTAAACATCTCGGATGATGTTATTCTTTAGCAACCTTTCAATTTCTTTTTGTAAGGCCATATATTGGACCTTGTCTATAGGTCTCCTTTTTTGCCTTACGGGAGTAACATTCTTATCTTTATTCAAGCAATGGCAAAAGATCGAGGGGTCGATTCCCATCATATCATCATGATCCAGGAGAATACATATTGGTTATGCTTGAGGAAGGAAATTAGCTCTTCTCGGATGAATGGATGAAAATAAGTACATATCTTGACTGTCTTAAACTTGTCATTTTCATCAAGGCACACTTTTTCTAGAGTTTCGGCTGATGAAGCCATCTTAGTCTCTTATCTCGGATCGAGATTAAGCTCAATTTCTTCTTCTCTAGTAATTTCCTGTATAGTGCAAATGATCTTCCACTTTTTCGAAGACTAACTACTCTGCCCCCATTCTATCTCATTATATTCTCTTAGATTGCTTGATATGTCGATTAATTCCCTAACCATGGAATATTTTCGCCATGGGAATATTCTTAAGGGTTTCCTATGGCTTTCCATGAATTTAGAACTCATGGCATTAACCGTTTCCTTAACTTCAAAGGGAGTGGCCTTGTTAATTTTGACATTGTTCTCATAAGATGATGTTTTCCCTTTATTGATTATATTCAGGCTTGCATAATACAGTTGCCTTGAAATCCACTTATCTCCTCTTACAATCCCTTCTCCTATCTCAGTAGGAAACTTTAAAAGTAAATGCTTAGTAGACACATACCCATCCATAGCATTGAGAACCGATCTTTCAAAGAAAGCATTGTACACCGAAGGGGTGTCCATGATAACAAAGATGGTGTCAAAGATCTTATAGTTAGTTTCACTTCCAATTTTGACCATCAGATTACACTCTTTGAGAGGCATGGTTCCTTCATCATTGAATCCATATATCGGAGCTTGACCGAATTTGAGTATACTCTAAAGTAGCCCCATCTTATTGAAAGCGTGCTTAAAGAATGTGTTAACAGCAGCTCTGATGTCAACCATTATCTTTGCAACTTCTGAAAGTCCAATTTGAGCCGTAATTGTAATGGGTCATGGTAGGGGTGGTTGACACCTCGCTTATTAAAGTCATCAAATGTAATTTCTAGCCCAACCTTTTGCATTTTCTCAAATCTACTCATCTCATACACCGAGACATCTCGACTTTTGGCCTCATTATTTTACCTTTTCCAACTACCGCTATTTGCCACAGCAATGTGTGGTCCTTTCAAAATGTGCCAACAAAGTTCCAAGGGGTGTAAAGACCCCGAGGAATGTGCCTTAGGTTGTGCACTTTTATTTCCTGTTGGAGTGGTGATTCCTAGAGCGTTATCATTCTTCAGAAACTCGTTTAACTGTCCTTCTTTGATAAGCCTATTGATGAAGGACTTCAAAAATCAACAGTCTTCAATACTATGTCCATTCCGTTGATGGCAGCTACAATATTTTCCTCCCTAGTTACTTTCTTGCTCCTTCCCTCTTCTCAGAGGGTATGAGATTCAGTCCTGAGTTATAACATAGATTTAAGCATATGAATGAGTTAGGGGATATGCTTCCATCACTTGAAGTTCCTTCTTAAATATTTTGGCCAAAGTGAACTTCTTGCTGTCACTACTCCATTTAGGGTTCTTTCTAACAGTTCCCATTGATTCCTCAATTCAAATTTCTCCTTGAGCTTGAAAAAAGATCTCGTTAAGAGATTTTCACTCCTGCCTCAATAGGTCGTCCCAGAATGGTATATTCCTCAATAACCCTTAAGTGATAGCAACCAACTTGATTTCATCTGTCATGCCCTAGCATCAGGCCGCTATGTCATTAAATCTTTTACAACAATCCTTTAGAGATTCTCCTCTCCCTTGCCTAAAGTTAGCAAGTAAACTTAGTCCTGTTCTAGTATCTTTCAAAGCAAAGAATTTTTTCAGGAATTCTATGGTTAGTTGTTCCCAAGAGCTAATAGAATTTGGTGGATAGCTTAGGAACCATTTCAATGCGGGTCCACTGAAGGTCGAATGCAAGAATCTGCATTTGATCTCGTCTGAAGCTCGAACTGCTTGCATCTAGATTTCATATAAAGCGATGTGATATTTAGGATGGCGATTTCTATCACAAGAAATTTCGGGATCCTGAGCCCTAGAAGCATGGGAGCTTTCGTGATTTCTCGAAAAAAGGGCTGAACCTTTTGGAGCTTCATTTCAGCGTCAAGACCAGATCGATCCTCTTGCAACTTCTGTACATGCTCCGATAATTTCATTAACAAGGCTTCCATTGCATGATCCCCATCGAGTCTTAGAGTTTCAACTTCAACATTTTGAGTTTATGGCCTATGTTGTTGCCTTCCTTCGAAGTTTACTCTTTCAGGACTTAGAGTCAAGGGCCTCTCGGAAGATATCGTTCTTGTCGTCTTTGTAGTCTCAGCTTTCTAAGCCGCTTCCATGAATTTAGCTTCTAAGGCCTTATTAGTTATTGGTAACTTTCCGAGGTTTCGGTTGAAAGTCGGAAGGTTCTTGTCTTCCTTAAGCATAGCCAAGAACTTTTTTCTCCAATTCGGCAAAAGTTTTCTTAACTTCGTTATGATAGTTATCTAAGCGTTGTGTTGTGTCAGAAATGATCTTCAACATCATTTGCCGAAACTCACTTTCGGTAAGGGCTGGAGTAGCAGTTTCCTCATTAACAATTTGATTTATTTGGTCCGCTTGATTCCCATCATTCACATGAAGTTCTTCGATTCCCTTATCCTGGTCAAGGGAGCGAGGTGTCTTTCAAGAGGATGGCTTTGACTTCATGCTCGATTGAAAGGTTGGAGTTAGCTAGATTATAAGAGAATGGAGCCCTGGATGGCTCTCCTTCTAGTACCAAAAATGTTGGGTAGATTATTCGGCTGACTAACTCCCTAAAGTTTCCGAAAGCTTGATCCAAAAGGATGTAGGTAAATTAAATAAATAGCGAAATTATGCAGAAAATAAATGCCAAAAGGTAAAAACGACACAAGATTTATATTGGTTCGAGACTAAGATCAGTACGTCCACTTTGAAGATTCTGCTTCTAGCTTTATTCCTTAATTTCATCTACAAATATATCTGTTACCAAATTCACCATTAATGATCTTTTGATTAACGCTTTCTATATGGAGTAAGGAATATTGAAGGACTATAGAATGTCGGAAATTATTCAACCAGCCCTTTTTCAGTAGCATGTGGTCCTATATTCATAGCAAAATTAAGGTTCTTCTATTAGTGCAGGGCTTTTACTTGGATTGATGACCTAGCTTATTATAAGCGGCTTTGATTCAAATACTTGTCATCATCTAGTTGAATGTATTTTGACACAGATTATGGATAGCTTCTTGAACATCTTTTGTTTATCCTGACCATTGGTCTTGGTCTGAGCTATCCAAGCTGTTAATTTTTGACATTTGCTGAAATGCCTTTGGTTCAGGTAGCTGCTGCTCTCGGCGAAGCTTCTTATCTTGGCTGGATAATAACCTTACCCTTGGTCGATGCTTTTATCATGCTCTTGTATTACCTACTCATGGATACCGAGTCTGGTACTTAAGATCTTGTTGGAGACCAAATGATGGGTCATGGACTTATAAGCCAATAATTGTTTCCTTTTGAGTATTTGTGATTTATACTTTATAGAAATTATGGTGTAACACATGGTAAAAGATACACAAGATTTATAGTGGTTCGAGACCGAGATCCCTACGTCTACTTTGAAGATTCTGCTTCTAGTTTTATTACTCAATTTGGTGTACGAATACATCTATGACCAAATCCACCATTAATGACCTTTTGATTAAAACTTTCTAAAAGGAGTAAGGAATAGTGAAGGATTGTAGAATGTCAAAAAATCTTCAACCTGCCCATTTTCAGTAGCACGTGGCCCTCTATTTATAGCATAATTAAGGTTCTTCCATTGGTGTAGGGGCTTTTACTTGGATTGATGACATGGCTTGATATAAGCGGCTTTGATTCAAACACTTGTCATCATCTGATTGAATGTATTTTGACGTAGATTGTTGACGTGGTGCTATTATATATAGCCTTTTGGACATCTTTCGTTTGTCTTAACCGTTGGTCTCGATCTGGGCTATCTAAGTCGTTAATTTTTGACACTTGCGAAAACACCATTGGTTCAAGCAACTGCCACTCTCGGGGAAGCTTCTTGTCCTGGTTGGATAATGATCTTAGTCTCGGTCGATGCTTTGGTTCAAGCTCTTGTATTAACTGCTCTTGGATACCGAGTCCTGTACTTAAGCTCTTATTGGGAACCAAATAATGGTCTCAGAATTATAAGCCAAGATATTTTTTCCTTTCGAGTATTTATGATTTATACTTTGTATAAATTATGGTGTTGTCCCCCAAAGTTCGCCTCATATGATTAATAAGAGGTGGACTTCGAAAAGAATAGTATCATATCGTGTTTAATACTTGGCTTGTTTGTTCCACTTCCATCATGAAGTTGATCCTGAGCTATCAAGTAAAGTAGCATTCCAAAAACTTTAGGAAGCATCGCTTTACCAAAAAACTACTAGTGGCGGTATAATGCGTATAGTTTGCATGCTATTATAAGAACGTGGCTCAATATATAGTACCATGCATGATACCTTTGACCATGGCTCACTCTTTGTATGACATGATTCGGTCATGGCTCACTCTTTTGCAAAACACTTTGGTTGTGGCTCACTAGGTGCATTCCACACGGTCGACTTCCCATGACTCACTCTTTGCACGACACTATCGGTCGTGGCTCCTAATTATTGGGGATCTACCCAACACATGGTTTTTCTTAACCATGGCTCACTATATTTGGAATCTACCCAATTTTCTAATCTTCTTGGGAATCTACTTGACTTCTTGATCTTCTTGGGAATCTACTCAGCTTCTTAATCTTCTTGGAAATCTACCCAATGCATGATACTACTTGACCATGGCTCGGTACATTAGGAATCTACCTATTTTCTAATCTTCTTGGAAATCTACCCAACTTCTTAATATTCTTAGGATTATACCCAACTTCTTAATCTTCTTGGAAATCTACCAATGCATGGTACTACATGACCATGACTCACTACATTGGGAATCTACCCAATTTTCTAATCTTCAATACTTTGCCTAATGACGAAACTATGTAATTGCTATGAGGCGAAATCATTTACTTAGAGAAGCAAAGCAATTTCCATGAGGCGAAATTATTTACTTGGTGAAACCAAGCAATTGCCGTGAGGAAAAATTATTCACTTGGCAAAGCTAGGGAATTGCCACGAGGCTAAATCATTTACATGGTAAAGCTAGGCAATTGCCGTGAGGCGAAATCATTTACATGGTGAAACTGAACTAAGAAATTGTCGTGAGGCGAAATCATTTACTTGGTGAAACTAAGCAATTGCCATAAGGCGAAATCATTTACTTGCCTAGGGGCAAAAGCATGGCTTTGAAACTTGCATGATGCTATTTGATCAGAGAAGTATCGTGACTAAAATGTTTTGATGCATTTTTTGGAAGTTGCATGATATTACTTGATCATGGCAATAATCATGTCTAAAACATTTGATGCAAAGTTTGAAATGCTCAAAACTTTTAAAAGGCCGTAGCTTCGCATGACATACCTGATTCATGGCTAAGAGATTAATTATTGTTCCAAACTTCTAAAAAAAACTTTATTTAGATAGTAACCTTGTGCTGTGATAATGTTTCAAATGCTTGGCATTCCAAGTCCAAGGTATATTATATTGTCATCTGGCCTTTTTAGTCTACATGTTCCTGGAGGGATGATGTCATTAATTATTAAGGGTCCTTCCCAATTTGGACCGAGAAGTCCATCTGACGGATCCTTGGAGTTTCGTATTATCTTTCAAAGGATGAGGCCTCCTTTTTCAAATTTTCTAGTCTGAACCCTCTAGTTGTAGTATCGGGTAATCTTCCAAAAATACTCTACTATTCTCAAAGCGGCTTGGTCCCGAAGTTCGGGCAACAAATCTAATGACTCCTCTTGGAGTTCTACATTCTGCTGCATATCATAATAATACCTTAAGTGAGAGGCAATTAGTAACTCAGCTGGGAGCATGGCTTTAGAAATGTAAACTAGAGAGAAGGGAGTATGTCCTATCGAGGTCTTGAGCTTGTCTAAGCCTACAAAACGAAAAGAAATTCATCTGCCCAGTTGCCTTTGGCCTTGTTTAATCTTTTCTTCAAACATGCTTTGATGGTTTTGTTGGCTACCTCTACAGCCCCATTTGTGGATGGGCTACCGAAGAAAAATTCTTAATAATACCATGATCTCAACAATATCCTACAAACTCTCAGCTTTCAAATTAGGTTCCATTATTCGTGATAAACTTATGCAGAAGGCCAAATCTAGATACTAAATTTTCATTACAAACTTTATCACTTGATGAGATGTTATGGTGGCCAATGGTTAGGCTTTGACCCATTTTGTAAAGTAATCAATTGCCACTATGGCATACCTTGCTCCTCCTTTGGTAATTAGAACGGTGCCAATAAGATCAATGCCCTAGATATCAAAGGGCTATGGAATCATCGTTAGGGTGAGCTCGTTGGGAGGAGCTCATGGTACTTTTGCATAAAATTATCACTTATCGCATTTTCCTGCATAGTCAAACGCATCTTGGTTTAGTGTCGGCCTGTACAAGCCTTGCTTGAATATATTTTTTGCTAGATCTGGCCTCCATAGTGGTCACCAAAAATCCCATCGTGAGCTTCTCTCTAGAATCATTGATCTTCTGAGATTGTTACACATCGAGAGTATGGAGTTGATAATCCCTTCATATAGAGTATTCCATTATAATGCTGGCCTTTAGGGTATTAAATCTATCTTGCTTCAATAGCATCCGAAGGTAGAATGTCCATAATTAACTATCGAATATACGGCGACATCCAATTTTCTTCATTTATTACTGGTGTTGTAGATTTACTTCGGGCATCCTGAGCTTGAGTTATAACTAACACTTATACCTATATGCTAGGTTTCTCTAGAATCTCAATTGGGATGAAATTGAACTATCTTACATCCTTTGGGCTTGCATATTTTGCTAAGGCATCGACCTTAGCGTTTCGATCCCTGGGAATGTTTTCTATATAATAACTCCCAAAAGCTTCAAGTAGCTGCTTCACCTGTTTAACATAGAGAGCTAACCTTGGGTCTCGAGCTTGGCAGTGACCAAGAATTTGTTAGACTACTATATGGGAATCGCTATATATTCAAAACTCCGAAATCTTAATGGAAATAGCCATCCTTAGTCTAGAGATCAAGGATTCATACTGGACAGCATTATTGGTTGCTGAGAAGGCGAGCTTGATTGCGCATAAAATGTGGTTGTTGTCCGGGGTCACCAAGATATAGCGGCTGCTTTGCCCACTGTTCATTTAAGGCTTCATTAACATAGAGTTGCCAAGATAGTTGTTTATTCTCGTTCTCTTCTTTTTTTAGCTTCGGCTCTTAAACCAGTGCATTCAATAACGAAGTCAGCTATTGCTTGACCCTTGATTGCCATCCTAGGTTCATATGATATCTTGTACCAACTGAGTTCTATAGCCCACTTAATTAATCTTCCTGTAGTTTCGGGTTTGCTAAATACTTGTCGAAGTAGTTGATCCATAAGGACTTTAATTGGATAGGCCTGGAAATACGGCAAAGCTTTCTTGCTACAAACTTCAAGCTGTAGATGAACTTTTCAATTACTGGGTATTGCTTCACGGCTACATCTAGACTTTTACTAACATAATATACGGGTCTTTGGATCCTATTATCATCTCTCACTAAGGCTGAACTTATGGCCTGATCCGAGGTGGCCAAAAAGAGGAACCGAGCTTCTCCATCTATTGGTTTAGACAACATTGGAGGAGAACTTAAATTCTTTTGTAGGTCGTTGAATGCCTTATGGCATTCGTCTATCCATTTGAAAGCAACATGCTTCTTTAATAGGTTGAAAAAGGGAACACACTTATTGGCTAATTGGCTTATGAACCTATTCAAAGCAACAGTCTTTCCATTCAAGCTCATTAACTCCTTTCCATTAGTTGGAGCCTTCATGTTGGTTATAGCATTTATCTGATCCGAGTTTATCTCCATCCCTCTAGCAGTTACTATAAAACCTAGGAATTTCTTGGGTTGTATTCCGAAGGTACACTTATGAGGGATCAACTTCGAATGCCTCGGCTAGATCCAAGCATAACTCTCTGACTGCTTAGATTTAACCAACATATCATCAACATATACTTCCATGTTCTAACCTATCTGTTTGGTGAACATTCGATTGACTAACCTTTGATATGTTGCCCTTGCATTCTTAAGACTGAAGGGTATTACCTTGTAACAAAACAAACTCATATTGGTAACGAAACTCGTATATTCCTCGTCAGGCTTAAACATTAGAATTTGATTTTACCTGGAATAAACATCCATAAACGAAAGCAATTGGTGTCCACTGGTAGCATTTACTAACTGATCGATTCTCGACAGAGGGAAGAAATCCTTTAGGCGAACTTTGTTTAAATTAGCGAATCCAATATAAGTCCTCCAATTTCCATTTTATTTCTTTATTAACACCAGATTCGTGATCCACTTCAGATAGTAAACGTATCGGATGAAGTTATTCTTCAGCAACCTTTCAATTTCTTCTTGTAGGGCCATATATTAGACCTTGTCTAAAGGTCTCCCTTTATGCCTTATAAGAGTAAAATTTGGATCTATTTTCAAAAAATAGCAAATGAGCGAGAGGTCGATTCCCACCATATCATCATGAGTCTAGGCGAGTACATCTTAGTTATGCTTGAGGAAGGAAACTAGCTCTTCTGGGACAGATGGATGAAAGTAAGTCCCTATCTTGACTATGTTAGACTTCTCATTTTCATCGAGGCACACGTCTTCTAAAGTTTTGGATGTTGAAGCTGTCTCGGTCTCTTGTCTCGGATCTCGGTCTGTTGCCTTGGATCGAGTTCAAGCTCAATTTCTTCTTCTCTCAGAATTTCTTGTATAGCGTAAACAATCTTTCTCTTTTTCCCAAAAGACTTACGACTCTACCCCATTCTATCTCATTATATTCTCTTAGATAGCTTGATATTATAGATTAGTTCCCCATCCACAGAATCTTCTCCACATGAAAAAATTCTTAAGGGTTTCCTACGGCTTTCCATGAATTTAGAACTTATGGATTTAACTGTTTCCTTAACTTCGAGGGGAGTATCCTGGTTAATTTTGACATTGTTCTCATCGATGATGTTTTTCCTTGATTAATCATTTTCGGGCTTGCATAATACAATTGTCTTGAGATTCACTGATCTTCCCTTATAAGCCCATCTCCTATCTCAGTAGGAAACTTTAAAAGTAAATGCTTAGTAGACACATACCTATCCATAGCATCGAGAGCTGGTCTTCTAAAGAAAGCATTGTACACCGAGAGGATGACCATGATAACAAAGATGGTTTTGAAGATCTTATAGTGAGGGTCACTTCTAATTTTTACCATCAGATTACACTCTCCGAGAGGCATGGTTTCTTCATTATTGAATCCATATATGGAAGCTCGACAAGATTTGAGTATACTCTTGGGTAGTCCCATCTTATTGAAAGCATGCTTGAAGATTATGTTAACAGTAGCTCCAGTGTCAACCATTATCTTTGCAACTTCTAAAAGTCCAATTTGAGTCATAATTACAAGTGGGTCATTGTGAGGGTGGCAGACACCTCTCTTATAAAGTCACTAAATGTAATTTTCGGCCAACCCTCTACTTTTTCTCAACTCTCTTCATCTCATACACCGAGACGTCTCCACTTTTGTCTTCATTAACATACCATTTCAAACAACCATTATTTGCACCAGCAATGTGGGATCCTCCTAAAATGATGCCAACAAAGTTCCGAGGGGCTGCTAAAGACCTTGGGGCATGTGCCTGAGGTTGTGCACTTTCATTTCCTGTTGGATTTTTAACTCCTTGATTGTTATCATTCTTCAGAAACTCATTTGACTATCCTTCTCTGGTAAGCTTGTTGATGAAGGACATAAAACCGAAACTCGTTAGTACTATTTTCATTCTACCGATAGTAGCTATAATATTTTCCTTTTTGGTTACTTTCTGGCTTCTTCTATCTTCTCGAAGGGTATGAGATTCAGTCATAAATCATGGCATAGATTTGACCATATAAATGAGTTCGGGGATATTCCTCCATCACTTGAAGTTCCTTCTTAAATCTTTTAGCCGAAGTGAACTTCTTGTTGTCACCACTTCATTCGGGTTCTTTCTGACTGTTCCCTTTGATTCCTCAATTCGAATTTCTCCTCAAGCTCAAAAAAAGAACTTGTTCGGAGATTTTCACTCCCTTCTTAATAGATCGTCCCAGAATGGTGTATTCCTCCACAATCCTAAAGCGATAGCAACCTACTTGGTTTCATCTATCATGCCCTTGCATCGGACCGCTATGTCATTAAATATTTTGCAACAATCCTTTAGAGATTATCCTCTCCCTTGCCTAAAGTCGGTGAGTAAATTTGTCATGTTCCAGTATCTTTTGAAGCAAAGAATTACATCAAGAATTCTATGGTTAGCTGTTCCCAAGTTCTAATAGAATTTGGTGGATAGCTTTGGAACCATTTCAAGGCGGGTCCACTGAAGGTCATTGGCAAGAATCTACATTTGATCTCGTTTGAAGCCCGAATTGCTTGCATTTGGATTTCGTATAAAGCGGCGTGATCTTTCGATCGGATGTTCCATCATAAGAAAGCTTTGAGATCCTGAATCCCAAAGGCATATGAGCTTTCTTGATTTCTTGAGAAAAAGGTTAAACCTTTCAGAGCTTCATTTCAATGTCAAAACTAGATAGATCCTCTTGCAACTTCTATACCTACTTTGATAATTTCATTAACAAGGCTTCCGTTGCACGATCTCCGTCGAATCTTAGAGTTTCAGCTTCAGCAGTTTGAGTTAGTGGCCTATTTTGTTGCCTTCCTTCAAAGTTTACCCTTTCAGAACTTAGAGTCAAGGGCCTCTCGGAAGGTCCCATTCCCATCGTCTTTGAAGCCTCGGCTTTCTTAGCCGCTTCCATGAATTCATTTTCTTTGGCCTCATTAGTCATTAGTAACTTTTCGAGGTTTTGACTGAAAGTCACTGGGTTCTCGTTTTCCTCAAGCAAAGTCAAAACCTTTTTTCTCCAATTCAGTAAAGGTGCTTTTAACTTCGTATGATAGTTATCTAACCGTTGTGTTATGTGAAACGAACTTCGAGATCATTTGCCAAAACTGGCTTTCGGTTAGGGCTGGAGCAGCAGTTTCCTCATTAATAGTTTGATTTATTTGGTTAGCTTGATTCCCTTCATTCACATGCAGTTCTTCAATTCGCTCATCCTGGGCAAGGAAGCGAGGTGACTTTCGAGAGGATGACACTGACTTCGTGCTTAATCGAAAGGTTTGAGTTTGCTGAATTAAAAGAGAATAGAGCCCCAGATGGCTCTCCTTCTAGTGCCAAATTTTTAATGAGGATGAGTGGTAGTTGAAGCTAGGAAATTCCCGGCGACAATTCAGTAAAGGAGCCGACCAACCCAGACCACATGTAACATAGCTTGACCAGGCGACTCCACCTATAGAGGTTGTGGTGTCCAGAGCCATCAAGGTCATGTGTGCACGTGTTGTGCATGGTGACCAAAGTTGTATTCCAAAGGTTGTTTTTAATTAGGTTTTTGGGTTAATTTGAGGCCTATTTATGTTATGTAGTGATGAGCAAACATTAATCAGATCTTGTATAAATAGAGATAAGAGCTAAATTGTAAAATGTGCGTTGAGATAATTTCGTAAGAAATTTTCATTCCATTTTTGAAAAATCTATTACATTCTCTTAACAATTTACATCTTGTTCTTATATTCAACACATCATAATTCTTTTGTGTATTCCTCCTGCAATCTAACTGCATCATCAACCTTCTTACTCTTAATAGAATCTGCATCCCAGTAACCTACCATCAAAACTTGTAACCATGCCAATGATGACCAGAAACAGAAAGCAACAAACTGGGCCTAACACGATGCCAAATGATGTATCAATGTTTTGGGTGACTCAACTTGAAAATTATTTGCAGTGGTGATGGAAATAAATTTGTCTAAGGAAGGATGCCTAAGATGAGGTATAATAATGCTGGCTATTGGCTTGTTGGAAGTCTTCTCTATTGAGGAAGGTTCTAGTATTAACAAGGTGAGTATTTAACTATAAAAACAAGGGTCTATTACAACGGTAATTGCAAGTTGCAAAATAGGTATTTTGTTGTAGTGTCAATCAGTCTCTTCTCCTAATAAAATCTACCAAATTTTCATGTGTTAACAAAATTATTAAGGAGCATTCAAATTTTCTTCATAAAAAATGTGTGCTCATATCCTTAAGAAAATTCATACATTCTCTTTTTATGCAAAAGTCTATGATCCAATGTTTTAGGGATTAATTCAAATATCTAACTAAAAGTAATTAATTGGGATAAGTATACTACTCAAATGTATAATTATATTGCTATCTTTTTCACAATAAAGTTAGTACATATGTAAAATTGCATGTTCTTCGATCTCTATACATAGAAGAGTGAAGCGTAAATCAAAGAAATCACATAGTGGCTACTGACAATCGTTTGCACATTTGATCAACCAGTTTAGCAACATAATTGACAATAACAAACAACTAAAACAATACATAAAATTGAAAATCGAGACTGATCTCTAACTCCTGCAAGAAATAGAGTTCAAATCCCACGAGAGAAAATAAATGACGTTTTGGGCATTGATGAAGGCGGAAGAGGGTTTAAGAAGTTGTTGACTAGTAAGGAAATGATGATTCAGGAATTGGAGGCACCTAAACTTCACTTATCATTTTCTTTTAGAGGGTTGCAAATTTCACCAATATTTATTATATTTCAGCAAGTATGCATTTTTCATCAAAATTCAAACAGGTCCTTAAAATTACCCCAAATTTTACCATAGTATATTTTATTATTTTTAGTCGAATTTGGTCAAATGAAAGTGGTACGCAGTCATCGGAAATAGACAGTTATGAGTTGTTTTATCGAATTGGAAGTGAATTTCTGATGTTGATTGAATTATTTGGAAGAATACACGTTAATTAAACGAAGGTTACATATTATCGTTCATATACATTAAACAACGTATGTATAATGAATCAATTATTAGTGCGGAAATCAAAAATTATTTGTACTCACGAATAAATTATTACCATGGAAATCAACATTCGTTTGTACTATGTTAATACCAATAATCAATTTTCTTTGCTTGTGGTAATTTCCAGAGTATTAAAAAAATAAAATGGGTGAAAAACGACTAAGGTAAAATTCAGTAATTTTTTTGATGAAATTAGCAACCCTCTTCTTTTATTTCAAATTAAGCCTGCTTCAATTGAAAATTCATAGGTTAGAGTAAAATTATAGCTACGGTTTTATTCTTCTTTTTTGGTGATAACAAATGAATTAGGGTACACCATTCCGAAAGATTCCAATAACCTCTCACTTATTGGTTTTACCCCTTTGAAAACAAGAATTATAATGGAGGTTGAAGTGAAGAAAACATAGGATTGAGAGAGAACAACTTTATTTTTTAATCTATTTCTCACATTCTTAGCAAAGATAAGTGGGCATTATAATTCAGCCCTTAATCCATTTTTATTATGAGAATTCTACTTCAGTCGACGTATATGATTACAGGCTTCATCAACGAGGACTGAAATCATTAGATTCATACAATCCATATAATTTCCAACATAGTATTTTAGATCCCCAGGTTAATAGGCTTCCTTTTTGATCATCCTAGCATATTTGTTAGTTCATGCATTCATGTTCCCTCAATTCATTGGAGCCCTGGAATGTAATAATTATTTGCTCAACCATTAGTTATTTTATCAAAATTGACACCTTTAGAATTTTACGTCTCTATTTAGTGAATGTTACTCACCATTTGCAGAATATAAAATACATGTATTCTTTTTTTTCATATTAACAATGGTTTGTAGAACCAATTATTTAATTTTTTTGAAAAAGTTTATAACAAATGAAGTGGATTGTAGCTCTTATTTGATGTTGAGATTGAGTAGTATAGGCAGTGAGTGGCTTTTTACATATATTATGTATGATATTTTGACTTATGTTGTTATGTACTCATAGTATTTATGATGTCACCATGCTATATTATAATATTGATTGATTAGGCTATGTTAGTTTTAAGAGATGATTATTATGTATGGGTGCTCTTTTGGATGTACTACTACAATATTATGTTATAATATTTGTTTAATCAGCGTGATTTTACGAGAAAAGCATGTTCTGGTATATATCGAGGGTAAGGAGGCATCCACCAAGGATGATTCAAACCCTTTATACTTTCCACCTTTCCCCATCGTGTGTGGTATGCATGTGTATCTAGAGTGTCGATTATATTGGTTGTATGCAACTTATTTGAGCCAAGTTGATAGGTCGATGATGTTGCTATTGATTTGTACGGTGATTAATATATATGCGCAGTATGAGATAAAGATTGTATGTCTGTTTGGTATAGTTGTACCTTAATGATAAATGTTAGCAAACCGTGTCTCTTGTCTCAACTAATATATATGATTTAGCTGTATTGTATTTTATCTGTTAAGGTTTATGATCATTGGGTAGATTGTAGTTTGTTGTATGTTAGTGCTTCCTCTCGGATGCTTTAATGGGTGTCAAAATGGGAGTTGTTACATGCCATGGTCATCCACCACCCAAACCTACAATAAGTCAAACCACCTTAGAGCATCCTCACTACTATCGTCATCATCGAGAGTTACACTAGATGTCACCTTTATCATGACCGCTTTACACTAGATGTCACCTTTACATTGGCTATAAACTCGCCCTTTTACATAGGTAAATATCATTTATATAACCAAACAATCTTCAAATGAGTTAAAATTATGAGAAATAGTATAATTCAATATTTTTGGACTTTAAAATAGAATATCTACGTTTCCGGGACTTAAACCTTGCAGGGTTCTTAACATTTAATTAATAGAAACAAAATTAGGATTTGATTCTTGTTTCAGATAAAATATTAGATATATCTCAATTCCCCAAAGTGTTCTTAATAGAAATTTAGACTAGTCGTTTGAGAGATATGACTATTTTAATTTTTTAGCCTGAATGGGCAGATTTGTTGCTAACCCCAAAAGCCCATATTATGGTCTTTTTGTAAAATTTGGGTTTTAGTTGTGAATGAAGATTAGATAAAATATTATATCATTTATTTTCAAATCTAAAAACATCCCTTAACCTCCATTAACATTTCTCTACTTAAAATCAACCTATATATTTTGGGATTAATGAAGAGATTAAGAGGGCTAAGCTTAGAGATATCATTAGAGATCAGATTATTATCATTTTGGGAGGAGATTTTCATCTTCTTTGCTATCCAATTCAAATTTGCATTCATTTAGAATTATTTTGTTGATTTAATCATTGTTAGGTGTTTTATAACCTCTAACTCATATAATTTGTAATAAATGTTTAAAAGTGTTTTGGATCAATTAATTGAGACGATTGAATCCATTTAGAGTTTGTATTAACATGGAATAGGGTTCCCTCTTCAGCCACCATTTTATATCTAGCATTCCATTCTTGTTTATTCACTTCCTTTATCCTCTCTTCGTTCTTTTCTCTTCCCCTTCCCATACCCTACTTTCCTGTTGATGCAAGCTCCCTTCCTCCTTCCTTCTTGCTATTCTCGTGCTCGTCATCATTTTAATAGATAGCTTTCTCTTGCACCTGCTTGCTCCGCGTTAGGATTTAACAATGCTTGTCCCGATCTTTTTTGTCGACTTTCTCTTAAAGCAACGATTGTGCTTCATTGCTACTCTAGTGCATGCGTGATAGCTTCTTGATCGCAATTCTTATAGTACCAAGTTCTGATTATGTTGGCTTGGTCTTTTGCTTGCTGGTCAAGCTTCCCTATTTTGGCAGTATGTTGCCTTATGAGTTGATGTTCTATTTATTTGCATGGGTTGCTTCTGTTTGTTTTAACATGCATATTAAACTTGTCTGTGTATGTTGTTTGTTTAGGGTAAGTTTCTTGCTCTGATATAGCGTTGTGGGTACGATGCTTGTTGTTTGCATGTTTATTGTGATGTCAATTGTGTGTTTTAGTGGTCTGGCATAGCGCCGACTGTGTGGTTATGTGTTTGGTTACTTTTATATTGCTTAGCCAGAAGGTTTATTTTGATTTAGCGTTTTGGATATTAGTAGGGTCTTGTGAATTGTTTGGGTGATTGTTTTGGGCTTCTGGTTATTTGTGTAATAGCTCCTCCCTGGTTCTAATCTAGCCTAATGTGTTGCTTGGAGTTGTTTTCTCTGCAATTGTAAGTTGTGATAGAACTTTGTCTTGCCTCTTTCCATTCTCAACTTTTGCCCCATGGGGATTGTTTATTATAGTCATTGTGAACTCTATTGGGGTGTAAGTGTTGTGCTTTATGGGATTTGTGGTTATCGATCTTAGTTGGCTTGGTGATGCTTTGCCTCCTTCGCTTTATTTTATGCTTGACCGCGATCATTATGGTTGCTTTCGAGCATTTGGTAAGTTTTTCAGCTTACTTTCGGTTTTTTTCTTGGTATCGCTTAATTGGATGATACTTACCTTCGCTTGGGTCATTTGATGAATCTTGGTTAAAATGGGACGTATCTTGTGACTTATTATACATGCTCACTCTCCTTTTTCATCTTGTTGCAAAATTCAGGCAACTCTTGGGAAACCTTTGCAAGTCTACAGTTTGGAGATATTATCCATGTATATATATAAATATATGTTGGCAATTGTTGTCGCTATGATGCCATAGTTCTTGTTGTTTGTGTTTTGTAGTTGCTAAGGTGCTTTTGTCTCATACCCGTATTTCATTTCTTATGGGAGGTGGTCGGATTACCTTATAAACCTATGGGCTAACGGCCAAAAATTGTTAGTTGTTGTATATCTTTTAAGTTTATGATATGGCTGCATAGCTTCATGCAACAGATCCTTTCAGCTAAAAATTATTTTGGATTTACTTTTCAACCAAGAAACCTATTTTTGATTCTATCCAGAACTATTTTCTGTGATGTGGGTGATATAGGATGATGGTGTTAATACCTCAGATATTGATGTTGATGAGAGAAACCATATAAAAATATGGTACTAATGTTTTGTCAAGTCTTATAGTGTATATTGCAGAATATTACATAGGTACAAAATGATTAAACTTAAAGACCAATCATTATAACGGCGAAGAATGAAGATTTAGAGATGATGATCAAGACTCATGAGTTTAAAGATAGATTTAAAGAGCTCAAGAATTTAGTGTATAGTTATGGGTCATCAGAATAAAATGTTAAAGTCCCTGATAAAAGATTTTGATCATTATCACAAATTTTTGATCATTGATATTTTAAACAAAATTATTTTAATTTCAAATCTATATTTTTAAATATTTTATAAAAAGCTTTTTTAAGAGTTCAAAATTATTTAAAAACTATGTTCACATTATTTTACAAAGTATAGGTTTATTAAAATAATTTAAAATAAAAACATTTTCAAATTTCACAAGCATATGTCGAGATACATATTTACATGTGCGGACATACAGACTGTCGGGGAGATAATTTTTAAATTTTGATTTTTGATAACATCTCTTTATGGGTAAACACTTCCTTTTAAATGCTATTTAAACCAATAAAACAATGCCTTTTTAATTTTAAAAAGTTGTGATTGTTTATTACATCTTTTCACGAACAAATATATCTTTTCAAATTGGGTAAGAAATTTTTTTTTGCTGACTTATCATCTTCTTCTTTCTCTAAACTCTCTCTACATATTTTCTCAAATACTACTTTGCTCTTTACAAATTATTCAAAAATCTACATGTACTCTCTCATCAATTCAAAGATTAAACCGCTATCAGAAGGGCTATAGGTCATCTTGTATCCTAAGTACAACTGTTTGTATTTGGAAATCAACAACTCTAGTTTTATTGGTTTGGGTGTGCTTGTAGCCCGTTCAAATCAAGTGGGTGTGCATGTAGCCTGTCTAAATCAACTGGGTGTGCTTAGTAGCCCAGTAAATCTAGTGGATGATCTTGTTGCCCGGTAAATCAAGAGAGTTTGCCCCGGACTTATAATACAAGAGGGTGTGTCTCATAGCCTTAAAATCGAGATTGTATTCTGGTTTGCATTTGACCTGGTATAAAGTTAGCGATTGAAAATAAATCTATACAAGCAATTATACGGGGCTGGATGTAGGATTGGTTAATCCGAACCAATATAAAATTCCTAGTGTGTTCTCTCTTACTTTACTTTATTACTTTTATATTTGTTTATGATTACATCTATGACTGATTGTTAGTATAAATCTGTGTTATGAATCTGTGAATTGGTATTAATCTTGAAAGAATTTTAAAAAGATTTACATAAGTTTAAAAACAATATTCACCTCATTCTAGTGTTAAATTAGCCTTAAGATCCATTATTCTACAACCTTATTTAACGTCAGAGAATTAGGTTTTCAAAAACTTGTAATTTGATTTTTGAAAAGTATAAATGGCTAGTAACACTGATAGTCCACTTTTTAACAATTTAAAAAGAAACAAAATTACGAAATATGTATGCTACTATTAAATAGATTAGAAACTAAATATTTGAAAAAGTCACTTGATGTTTGGGAAAGGTATAATGTGAAATTGCAGGAACAAGAATGTTATATGGCAGATGGTGAATAGACACTTGATATTCATACATCACAAATCAAGAAGGACAAATGGATAGACAGTGGATGCTCAAGACACATGACTGGATCTTAAAGGATATAGTTTACCAAGTTGGAGGATCGATTAACTTCTAAAGACAACTCAAAAGGATATGTGATTGGCATCGACAATGTCGATAACTCTAAAACTCATATTAATTCTAATGTCTTGCTAGTTTGGAACTTGAAACATAACCTTCTTAGCATTAATCAATTATGTGATAAGCGTTTTACAATTAAGTTTAAAAAGGATATTTTCCACATCAAGGATAATAAGTCTAAAATTCTCTTTGACGGTATTAAAAAACGTAATATTTACATCTTAGGTATGAAAGTGTCTATTGACAATCTTTGTCTTTTGGCCAAACCTAATGACCCTTTGATTTGACACAAAATATTTGGTTATTTAAATTTTAAATACTTATCTAAAATTGCTTAAAATTTAAATATTGATTTTGATTCCATAATTTATAAGTGTATCATATTTATAGGGAGTATTGTTTTTCACCCATTTTTTTGATGATAAAGGGGGAGAAAAATATAAAATATAACACATGCATATATTAAGGGGGAGTTATTTAACTCAAGGGGAGTTATATTATATTTTATATACAGGAATATTTACATGGATGTCATCATTAAAAAGTGGGAGGTTGTTAATACCTCAAATACCGTTTTTGATGACAACAACCATATAAATATAGATACGGATGTTTTGTCAAGTTGTATAGTATATATTGCAAAATATCACGCGGGTACAAATAATTAAACTTGAAGACTGATCATTATAAAGATCAAGAATAAAGATTCAGAGACGATGATCATGACTCATGAGTTTAAAGAAAAAGATTTGAAGTGCTCAAGAATTTAGTGTATGTTATGAGTCATTAGAATAAATTGTTAAAGTCCCTGATAGCAGATTCCAACCTTGATCACAAATTTCTGATCTTTGAAATTTTTGAAAAATTATTCAAATTTCAAAAATATATTTTTAAATATTTTATAAAAGTTTTAAGAGTTCAAAAATATTTAAAAACTATGTTTAAATTATTTTACGAAGTAAAAGATTTTAAAACAATTTAAAATAAAAACATGTTCAAATTTCACTGGCATGTGTGGACATACATATTTTCATATGTCGGCATATGGACCGTTAGGAAGGCAATGTTTGAATTTTGATTTTGATGACATCTCTTCACGAATAGACACTTCCTTTTAAATACTATTTAAACCAGTGAAAATATGCCTTTTTAATTTTAAAAAGTTGGGATTGTTTATTACATTTTTTCACGAATCGATACATATTTTCAAATACTATATAAAGGGCTAGAAATCGAAGGGCCCGTTTGGTTTATAATTTAAAATTTTGGATTTCGTATGATAAAATGCATTGGATTTTCAAAAACGATCAATATGGAAAATGGTTTTAACATATAAAATTGAAAAAGATTTTTTTCCCGTTTTTTCCCTTCCTCTTCCTTTTTCCCCTCCCCACGTCGTCAATGTCCTCCTATGCCCTCCGCTATTTCCAATGTCATCCTCCTATTCCACATCTTTTTAAATACATATTGAAAATGCAGTACTCAAAATTCCACTTTCAAACCAAACATGCCTGAATTTTTTAACTAAAATTTTATTTTCTTCTTTCTCTAAACTCTCTCTATATATTTTCTCAAATATAAATTCTACTTTGCTCTCTTCAAACTATTTAAACATTTGCATGTACTGTCTCATCAATTCAAAGATCAAACCACTATTAGAAGTGTTATAGGTTTTCTTTTGTATCCCAAGTACAATTGTTTGTATTTAAAAATCAACAACTCTACTCATATTTGTTTAGGTGTGCTTGTAGCCAATTCAAATCAAGTGGGTTTGTTTTTTTCCCATTTAAATCAAGTGGGTATGCTTAGTGGCCTGGTAAATCTAGTTGATGATCTTGTTGCCCGATAAATCAAGAGAGTTTGCCCGAACTCGTAATATATGAGGGTGTGTCTCATAACCTTGAAATCAAGAATGTATTCTGCTTTGCCTTCTACCTAGTTTAAATTTGGGGATTGAAAAGAATTCTATACAAGCAATTCTGTGGTACTAGGTTTAGGATTGGTTAATCCGAACCAATATAAAATTCCTGGTGTCTTCTCTCTTACTATACTTTATTGTTTTTATATTTATCTGTGATTGCATCTATGATTGATTATTACTATAAATCTATGTTGTTAATCTGTGAATTGATATCAATTTTGAAATAATTTTAAAAATATTGACATAAGTTAGAAAACACTATTCACCCCTCCTCTAGTATTAAATTAGCCTTAAGATCCACTATTCCGCAACCCACACTTGGGATAAACCTCCACAATCTATTTATCCTTGTTTAGGTTTTGTGCGTTGAAATCCTAACAATAACCATAGAAAATACTGAGATGTAGTGCAAAGGATGTAGGGAATCCTTTCTATTTGTATGTGCATGTGCATGTATGATGTGTGTTTGTGTATATATCTTTGTAGGTACACACACACACACATATATATATATATATATATATATATATATATATATATATATATATGCAAGCAAATAGATATGAAATAATGTTAATAATATTTAGTTACCTTTAACTTGTTCATTTGTTTGTTCAATTTTTTCTTAAATATTGTGAGCTAGTTCTAGCAAGTAACAGCTCATAAGTTAACATAATAAATCCAATTCATATTCATTATTTGTTATTATTAACGTTAGGTTAGTGGCTTAAAGATAGTCAAATAAGGTGCAATTTGGCAACAAGGGAGTTTGTACTTGTTATGCTCATAGCTAGTGCAACATTCTTATGACAAAATTATGCATTACCAACCATTGCATTTTTTAATCTTTAAATTCTAAATAAATACATGGAGTATGCATATGTTTAACTTATGTAATAAATGATATATTTTTGAGATAAAGGTTGTATGTTTTGAGAACCATATAACCATGCTAGATATATATAATAATAGTTAAAAGACATAGGTCACAGTTCCCTTGGCTGGTACATAAAACAAATGCCACTAAAATCCAAGTAGACAAGCCAATATGTCAGGCAAAATAGTAGGATAAATGCCAAAATGAACTAAAATACCATGAGAGAACTGAAAGCCTCGTAAGTTAGAAGACTAGATCTATATTCATCCATGGAACCATCTAATAATCTTAGGACATTAACTAGGGGAGCAATCAAAGAAAATGAATTTTTAGTTCCATTTATTTGTGGCCAAAATCTCCTCATTGTGAGTGCCATATTTGCCATCACTATAAATGACAATTCATTATTCAAGAGCTAGTAGTAGAGTTCCCGTTCATCCTTTTTGTCTTCGGAAATCCATTTGGAAAAGACCTTCCACAAGAGTGATAACACAGACCACTAGCCGGTTGGGTCCAGGTTCCCTCCTTCTTAGACTAAACAAGAGGAAATTCCTCTAAAAGTTTAACAACTATCTCTTGAGAAATGCATATAGAACTATCGGGATCAGACTGAAGGGAAAATATAAAGTGCCTTTTTAAACCAAAAATCGAGGAGTCGGTAGGAAAGGACGCATAAGCGCTGGGTGAAGGATTCGGGTCAGGCAAAATATGCCCCGAAACAAGTGAGCGAACAAGGGAGGTTGGTGGAGAAGGCACTAGAAAGAGGGGAGACACGGGTGGCATGGGAGGAGCATAGGATAGGGAAGCCGAAGGGGTAGAAATCTGAGGGGAATCTAAAGGAATCACAAAGGCTGGGACATCTATGGCAACAAGTGTTAGAGTGGACCTATCTGTCAAAGAGATTGAGTTATAGGAGGCTTTTAATTTTCTATTATGAGAGGAGGGTTTCTTAAGGAGAAATTTTAAAAGGAGATCAGAATGCGAGGCGCCGGAGTGGGGGCAAGATGATCTAATGTGGCCAAAGGAGAGGCAAGTATCACAAAGGGAGGCTTCCAATGGTAAGTAACATTCACAAGGATGGATCGATTCTTAGCCAAAAGTAAGGGGTTTAAGAAGGTAGCTGCCTTGATGGGGTAATTTCAATAAGGTCTTTTGTATACTTATGGCCGTGGTGCCTCTCTATGTAGATGTCAAAGCAGATTATGTGGCATATATGGTTTTCAGTCTAGTTTATACCTACTAAGGATTGAAAGGCTGAATAGATGATAGAAAGATGCACCCAAACAAGAATTGAAAGGATTTTTTTCATGAGTAAGGTAAACGAGATAGTTCCATTGGGCAATAACTAACACTTTTCCATCGACCCAAAATCTTGGATCTATCAAAAGGACAATAGAATTAAAAAAGTACAAATATTTTTCACACTAACATCAACTGTTCCATGAAGTTTCCAGGCCCTTAAGGCATGCATTTCATAGAAGAGAAGGAGGAGGTCATCAAAGAAAAAAAATAACAATATGGTCCTTCCAGAAGGAAATACCGGCATCGATAATTTACTTTGAATTGGGAATATTCTTGCAAGAAAAATCAACCATAATCCGATAGGGGATGTACTACCCAGCATTCTCTTGTCTCTTCTAAAAGAAAGGCAACCAATTATTAATTTCATTATGACCTATTTTCACAGCACTGGAATAAGCAGGACTATCAACCAAACTATTGCAACCCTAGGCATCAAAATATACAGAAGGAGGAATAGGAACTACCAGACCCAGGTGAATATCAGATCCTACGACGTGACAAGACTCCGAACTAAATGCTAAAACAACACTGGCACCGACATTGGAAGTCGACATAGGATTAATTTCTATCGAAGCCAACGTAGTTTCTAAGTAAGAAATGGGCTGACCACTAGGTCTCAACACAACATCTGATGAAGGTAACGACACAAGAGATGAGAAATCAGTAGTGTTAGAAAGCTGCGGGAGTCTAGTGCGACTGCTAGAGCGGGAATCAGAACTCGTGGTCATGAATGGCACGAAATCTGGGTCATGATGTTTGATCGAGGGGATAAGATGACATAGCAAAATCTACCCGAGCTTCGATTGGGATTTTCAGTTTAGATCTATTAAGTAGGTGAGAGAGTGGTGCCTTTAAATTTCAAAACCATTCTCATATCATTTTAGGAGCAATGCAAGTAATGATATTAAAGTATTCAAATAAAGTAGTATGTTCCTTAAATTATTTTCTTCCAACTTAGTTATGAAAGTGCACACGGACCTTGTATAATATGGTTTATATGCATATTCAAGTATATAGTCTAAACTAAGTAGTACTAACTAACAGAGTATTATAAAGTAAATAAAAGCAATCACTCCAAGATTTTTATATTGGTTTGGACCTCCCATTCTATGCCCAGTCCTGAAGCTTCCCTTTGATATTTCCTTTAACCAAATACACTCACTTCGCCGGAGGAAAGGCAATACAAAAAAGTTTCTAACATGACAAACCTGTGTTCTTTCAACATAGATTTTGACTCGTAGTATAGATATTCCTACAATCCTCCCTTAAGTGTAATGAGTGTAGATATGTGGATTTGCAGGAAGTTTAATCACCAAATGTTATGGTATAGATTTTGGGGATATTGAATGAGAGTTTTAAATCAATGAGAGTGCTTAGAGTTTAGAGAGTTAGATAGAAAGCAAGAAGCAAGAACAAGTTAATTCTAAACTCAAATCTTGGATATATTTATAAATATTCAAGAGTTTCTTCTAACAGTTGTTTCTGTTCAAAGAATATCCATTGATGAATAGTTGCAGCCATTAGAGAAGGCATTGTAACCGATGAAGGAGAAGAGAAGTGACTGTTCGAAAATTTGACTGTTGTAGAAAATCAAATGTTTGAAAATTATTATCAGACGCATGGCTGTAAACTTACTTTAAGTAGAGAATCAACAGTTAAAAAACACCTAAAGCCAGATGTTTGTTTATGTTAACCAAACGTCTGAATATATACTCAGATGTCTCTGCATATAGAAAATTTTAAAAACAGATGGTTAAATCAAAAATTCATGTAGTCGGACGTTTAAAAATAATACTTAGACGTCTGTCTATTGTTGTTTGGAAAACAGAGAAGATATGGTTTAAAAAGCTATGTCGCCAGACGTTTGAGATAATGTCCCCAAACGTCTGACTTTTTGAGTAGTTGAAAAATATGTTTTTGAACTTGTTTTTGAAAGCAATATAATTTGAGTGTGCATTTTGTTTGCTCATCCAACTTAAGGGAGATCGTACAAAGTAATCTAAGATACAAAATAAGTATATGACCTTACTATGAAATTTCTTTGTGTCGATCTTTGTGATCATTCTTCATTTCAACTTTTGTTGGTCTTTTGATGTCCAAACCGCTTTTGATTTACCTATCATATACCTCTAAAGAAGTTGACATATTTTACAATATAATTGTATAGTTGTTGTCATAAAACCCTAATAAGAGAGACTCTAACATTCGCCCCCTTTTTTATGATGCCAATTATACAATCTTTTCAAATAAATTATAATAACCCTAATTTTGACTAACACTATTTAGAATATTTAATTTGGTAAATTAAGTAAAATATTGTAGATAGTTAAATGATTGAGATTTGTTAATTAATAAGGGGTCGTGCCTTAATGAATATACAAGCAAAAGAGAATTAAAATAAGTAAGTAGGAGGAATATGGTAAGGGTAAAATGGTAATAGCCTTTGTTCTTATACCTTAAACCCTTCTATCATTAATTCCTTATTCACTTTAACATTTACAAACAAAATTAAAACCCCTAAGAGCTCAGCCCACCATCATTAAGAGGAATTAAAAAGAAGATAAGCTAGGAATCAAGTGGAAAGCTTGGAGAAATTAACCAAAGGGCAAATCTCAACCTTCTTAACACCAAGCCAAGGTGAATAATTTGATTTACATCTCACTTTTAATAATGATTTAGGTTTCATGATTATATCGGAATTATTTTGCAAGTAACATGCCATGTTATGTTTGTTTAAATAGATATATATGCTTGTTGATGATTTATATGACTTCATATGGATTTATGGTATGTTTAGAGTAGAAAACATATTAAATGACATCCAAATGAGTTGCATTTTTGATATATGGTCAAAAACAATATATTAGAAGTGGGTTTTAAGTTTCATAATTTTTTAAGTAATTGTGAATTTATTATGAATTTTTTCTGAGAGAAAATAATTAATATTGGATTTAAATTATTTAAGGCAATTAAGAATGTTTTTAAATCTGAAATTTATATATGTAAGAAAACATGTTAAAAGTGAATTGTTGTGATTTTTGGGAATTTTCCTAATTATTTTACTATAGTTATAAAATTATTTAAGTTAAGGGACTTAAATGTTTTATCAAGGAGAAAGGCTTATTTTCTTAAAATGTTTTAAATTGTTAACTGTGAATTTGTCAGCCTTTTAGAAAAGAATTTTGATAAAGAAATGACAACCAATCATATGTTGACAAATTAGGCAAGTTAGGTGAAAGAAATTACTTTGAAAGGCATAAAATCAGTATTGTTTCGAATTACAGCTTTGCCACTTCCTTTGCTTGCTTCCATCACCATGCCCAGTAGGCCTTTCTAACCCATTTGAAACCAATGCACATAGTATCAAGCAATTGGTACGTACTGTATTGGAGAAAAGCGAAAGGTTCTATGTCAAAGGCATGCTTTCGAAGGGGTTAAAGTCACTCTAATTAGCTTTCGAATCAATCAACTTTCTTTTGTTTTAAAAAAAGCTTTCTAACAAGCTGTCGCTTGTTTTCATTTTTAGAAAGGAGCTTTCGAATTAGTTGTTGCTTGTATTTGTTTTAAAAGAAGCTTTCGAAGGAGATATCGCTTTTGAACCTATTTGATACCCTTGTTGCCGCATTCATACCCTTTGAATTAGTTAAGTCCGCTTTTCTTTATATCCTTAAAACAATATATTCGAAAAGTGTGCTTTCACCTTTTTACTTTGAAGTCGACTTCTCAATGCTTTCGAAAGGGTCGTAAAGCCGCTTTTAAATGGTTTCGGAGGCCATGGTTTGGAAAGGGTGGACTTCGAAGCTATCCTCTTCCACAATTCTTTTACTTGGATTAAATTTTTTGAAAGGGACTTTCATTTCTGTTTTTCTTTAACCTAATAGTTATATTAAAAGTTAAACCCAATGATTTCGAAAGGAATACCTTTAAATGGTTTCGAAGCAATGTTTCCACAAACTCTTACTTGAACCCAATGCTTTCGAAAGGTATATTATAAATGTTTAAAAAGGTATATTATAAGCGCTTCAAAAGGTATATTATAAGTGTTTTGAAAGATAAGTTTAAATGGTTTCGAAAGGGGATGTCAAAGGTTTTATGTAATGGTTTCGAAAGGGATGCTTTCATTATTTCGAAACGGATTGTTTAAGGTCTTAAACAAGGGTTTTGGAGGTAATGTTTTGGCTTTATGGCCTAAATTTTTCTGATTTTAAAAAGGTTTTTAACTTATTTTGCAGGGATAGCAAATGCCGTTGATTTAGATTCATCAACATTGTTTTGTGTAAAGTATATATCATGGCATGAAAATTTGAGTAAAGCAAAAAGCATATTTTCCTTGTTTAAGTATAATTTAAAAGAGTTAAATCAATTTGAAAGAAATGTTTTCAAGGAAAATTAGATGGGTTAGTTAACCTAAGTTTATGACTCGGATATTAGAAGATCGAATAACGCTGGTGTAGGGTCACGCCTTATATTTTAGCTATTAGCCCCTAGCTAAAATAAGTCTAAAATTCCAGTGTGTAGGCCTTTGTCACAGGTAAGACTAAAATGATGTTATACACAGAAAGGAATATACCGAGATATGATAGTTTATTGGTGAGCCCGCAAAACCATTAGGATCAATTGACCCTAGCAGAAGTAGGTTAAGGACAGATAGTCTAGTATTGTATCTAACAAAAGTTTGAACATTTATTATGTTTGGTAGGCTCGAGTCAGCTAGCGGTTAATAGTTAGCCAGATAAAACTATAATGTTCGGACAGATAGTCCATTAATTACCTGATTTATATGCATATATGTTATTGCTATTGTTGTTGTAATTAGTTTGATTGCACGATTTTGATTTGTAAAAGATATGCTTTTAAAAGGATATTAGTGAAGGGAAACCCGTTCCGCTAAGCAGCACGGTCTCACTTAATTTCAGTAAACCGAGTTGTAATCATATTATTCACACCAGACTTTATGTTTGACTCAAATTTTATGTTTTCCCCTTAAACTCTCGGGTGCTCAAAATTAAATTTGAGTAGATTGAGAGTTAAAGACTTTTCAGGTTTAGTAGGTTGGACGAATAAGCTTTCCGAAGACGTGCAGGAGACAAAGCTAGCTATGTAGGAGATATTTAGTATTATTCCTACTATAATGTATTTATGATCGATATGTCTATCTAGTACTCTAATCATCCAACCAGGCATCTTCACATGTCGCTCTTCGCATAATTTGTAATAATCATATTTGATCAAAACCTTGGAATTGTTTTGCGATTATGTAATTAAATATGAAATATTTATTTGAAGTGGAATCAGAAAAGCTATTTTTGAAATCTATGTTGATTTTATTTCATATTCATGTGCTTCCGATATTATGGATATCATTAACAATACCGTATTTTGTCACCAAAAGTGTATACTATAGATGACTGTAGCTTCTATAGTGCTTAGCTTCAGGCTTTAAAATAGGCGATGTTACATGAATGCACAGGAATTTGTATGAACAATGCTCCCTCTAAATATGATATCTTTCCCTATCAGTATGCACATATTACTTTCGCTTTCTCATTATCAAAAAGAAATATATAGAAAACAATATATGGAGACAATATACGCACATCAAAAACACAGAGTATGCAATAAAATAGACGCATATGTTAAAAACACAAAATCCATACACTATGATACCAACTTAACAAACAGTGACCAACAATATTCCATCACAATAACAATACCAACAAAGTCATAACAAAAACAACTTCAAAAAAAAAACAAGCTCCCAAGATGGTTCAAAACACATGAAAGCTAAAAGGAAAAGATAGGAAAGAAATTACTAATAATGGCTATAAGATTATCCTCCCTAGTTCTCATAGTATTCATATAAGCGGATGGATCATATTGCCATTGATGCTCGCTGCTTGTTTGTTTTTCCTCTTCCTCAATAGATTGGCCTTGAAACGGGATATATTGAGTTTGTTTTAGACATTGGTCGGGCCAAGAAATTGAATCTTCTTCTTCTTTCTCTTCTTCCTCATTATGCTCATGAACTGTATTTTTTCCTCTATCATGACGAGAAGACTTTACACTATTCTCAGATGCTCGAGAAGGTGTGGCATGAGCGTGAGAAGGTGGCAGACTATGATAAGGAGAGGATGCTGAAGTAGAGCTCGATCGACCTCTAACTTTTCCCATTATTTTAGATGGCATGGGCATAATATTCTCCATAGATCGTTCCAATTTTCCCACTCTCATTGAAGGTGATCTTTCTAGACCCGTGACCTTCTTTTCCTAAGTTTATTTTTCGGTTATCACTTTTCGATTTTGAATAGTCAAGTCCACCAAAGATTCATTCGGATTCGGCTAGAGCCGGACCTCATAGATATCAAATTTGAAATGGTAGCTTATGTCTTATTTGGTAGGAAGAGAAGCTTGTGGAGGAGGTAGAGCTAAAACTGATGGTTAGGCAATGCCTTGCCTATGTAGATTTTGTTGTTTCGTCCACCCATCAAAATTTATATGACGAGGTATTATTTCAGCAAGATGCATTAAACTAAAGAATCGATGACCGCTATATTTTACTAGAATGGGTTCAAAATTTGATGGAATAATATTGACTTTGAAGAACTGAAGATGCCTCGTTATGTAAGGTGCATATATAATCATTGGGTGTCAATGAATCCAAAAATTCTTTATCTCATCATGAATAAATTTTGCCCAATTGACTTTTATTCAACCAAAAATTGCATAAAGTGCCTTGCGGTCATTTGCATAAATCTGTTCATGACTTCCTAGTCGAGGAAGCATGGTATTGATCAGTAGTCTATTCATCAATCTAGCACGGGGTTGAAAGAAACTATTTTTCCTTTCCACCATTCTATCTTCTCAAATTTCATGTGTTATAGCATTTGGAGGCAAATTTCTATAGTCCAGAAATTCTTCTAATTTAACTCCTTCATGCCCACAACTTAGAGCAATAGCAAGGCAGTTTACATTAGTTTTGATTGTTTATCCATACACACTCGTCCATAACCACCCTTCATCATTATTTGGTTTCCAAACATTGCAACTACCTAAATTTGCATAGAAAATATAAATTGCAAGAGGATCGATTATTAACTCATTTTGGTCATAGTTGATTAATGGAGTGATTTCAACGGCTTCGGTGAGTTCTTGAAGATGATATTCTTCGAAATTGGTCAAATGATAGAATAGTCCTTCATGAATTCATTTCATTTTTAGATCTTTAAAATTCTACTCGACAATAGAATTTTCATGCAACCAAATCCCGCTATGTTCATCCATAGCATGGGAGATGGTGTAGATGAAGAAGATTGACCTTTTCCTGCTCTTTTTGGGTAAGGTTTTGGTCCTCTTTTTATAGATCTTGAAGATTAAGGTTTTGGAGGCTTGAGGGTTTTAAAGTTGATTTTGAAATTTGAGTGAAAAAGTGAGGATGGAATGAATGAAACGATATATAAAAAACAAATAGAGATCTACTTAGACATTCGACTTATGGATTTTGATGTCTAAATTGGGTGTAAAACAGACCATAGTGGAATCAGTTCAAAAAATAGTGAGTTTAGACGTCTGGATCCGAAGAACATAAAATGGTTAATTTTTTAACAGAGCCTGTTAAGTATCAAAATTCATATGCTCAGACGTCTGAGTTCCAGTACCAGATGTCTGATATTGATATAATGTTGAGATTCTTAATTTACATACATACATACATACATATATATATATATTAAAACTTAGTATTAATATATACTTTTATTACATGTATTTGAAATATACACACACACGTTTATTACATAAACTTATGTAAGAGCTTCATTTGTAGATATGTTAGACAATGCCAGTTGTAAAATCTCAAAACAGACTTAATTCGTCGATGAACTTGATTCTTCTTCAGATGGGTCCGTCTCCCATGAATTTTCTATATATAGTTTTATATAGGTATACAATTGTTTAGATGGACTGATAAGTTGTTTTGATGAACTGGGCTGTTTTGAGGGACTTCCAGTGGAGCGAATGCATTGCTTTGTTGGTGATTTCATGCAAAAACGCATTATAGATCTTTCTATAAAACTGAAACGTTCTCCCTGATGACATTGTTCTCAATATATTTCTTTCTGTAGTCTCATAGATTCCCCTTGGTAGTGGACTATTTCATCAATATACTTATCTTGGACAGTACTTATTTGTCCTTTAAACTTGATCGACTTTTAACCTTTTTTTCCTTTTGGAGAGTAGCCGTATATGCTGAGTGAGATATGGTAATTCTGATGTATGATGATTTATTATTCGAAGTTTACATCATTTTTAACAATGTTATTATTTGAGAATCCGTAGGTTTTGTTGTGTAGTTCAAAATCCATATAGTAGTTATATATATATACACTTAAGTTTTTACTATGAAATTTCTTCATGTCGATCTTTCTAATTATTCTTTATTTCAGCTTTCATTGCTCTTTCGATGTCCAGAGTGCTTCTGATTTGCCTATCATATACCTATAAAGAAGTTGGAACATTCTACAATATGATTGCATAGTTATTGTCATAAAAACGCAATAAGAGAGATTCTAACAAGTTGCACTTTATTTTTATGGCAGAGATTATGTTGTACGATACGAGTTAATATTGCAATGGTGGCATAGCAATTTCATATTTATAATGTGTAGAAACCATTGGAAAACTAATATAATATCTTACCCTATTTATATTCTACAATATTTCATTTATATTGTTAATCATGCATTTTACAGTTGTTGAAAACGTTGTATAGAATTTCAGTAAATCTTTAAACATTATATAAGATACAACAAGTGTTGTAAGAAATATATAATACAATAATACTAGCAACGTTCTGATATGTACTGCAAAAAATATTCATTTTTTACAAATATGGATATCACGATATTAATAAAACATTATTAAAATGCTTTATCATTGAATTTTGGTCATTTTCTTATAGATTTTTTAACAATGTATGTACAAGGACTACCTCTTTACAAAAAAAATTACATAACATTTGTGAAATTAGCTTTATTTCCCTAAATATATTTTTAGATAGAAATTATCAGTTATTTTGTAAAGTTGTGTTTACATAGCATTTTAAAGGCTTGGTCAACATTTTGTTTAGTAAATTAGTATGTGATCCTTGCGTTGCACATGGCGATGTTATTTAAAAATGTATATATATTCTCATAATTTGTTAGAAAATATAGTTTGTAATCTAATTAAGGTGAGTTTGTTAAGAAATATTGCTATAATATTATAGTTGTTATTTTTTTTAATATTTAATTTTGGTTTGAACATTTGTTTATGAATTTATTTTTGAGTAAAATATAGTGACATTGAGTTTTATGTTGAATTAATATTTTTTATTATTTTATGTTGCTAGACAAATAAATAATATTAGTTGATTACATCAAATTAGTTGATTTAAAATTTAAAATTTTGTTAATGTTTGTCCAACAAATTATTGGGCCAAAAAGTGGAAGAACACCCTGATTCGAATTATAGAAGGTATATCTAGCTAAAAACAATATGAAAACAATAGAGAACATGCGAATTTTATAGTGGGTCGGCAAATTTGAGGCCTAGTCCACTTTAGCCTTATTCTGAATTTTTTGTCACAAATACAAGGGATTTACAGTTCGAAATAGCCAAATACAGTAAGAAGTAGCCTCCTTAGTGACAAAATCTAAGTAGAGGGAGAAGATGAAGAATAAAATGCCAAAAATTCATCTCCAAGTTGCCATTGGTTTGCTATTTATAGAGGAATTGGCCACCGAGGTTGTTGGACCATGAAATACTTGTTCAAACTCTAAATTGGAAAAGTTGGAGGGGAAACGAAGTCCTATATGCCGTAAATCATATTAGTACATATCAGAATCTGGTTGGTACCGATCTTATTTGTTGATTGCGGACCACATAATCTTCTTTTATTTCATCTTCTAGCTTTGATTCGTCAAGTTATGAGCACTTTTTCCTTAGAAATCAGTTTGTTACCGAGATATTCTATAACAACTCGCCTCGAAACGGGCCTAATTTTCGACACAGAAAAGATCCATCAAACATTAGAACCATTCCAAAGATGGCTACCAGTTGGTAAAGTTTTACAAAACATAGAACTATCTATATATACATTTAGAATCTCATAGTAGAGGGATAAAATATAATATCAAAAACAAAACCATTTTATAAAAACTCAAGTATCAGAAAAACATAGCATAATACAATATAACAACCTCAAATAAGGATGACATATGATAGGTTTAGGGTATAAACCTGGTAGATTTGCCTATGTTTTAACTCATTAAGACCCGCCCTTTGGGTCATCAGGGTGGGTAAACCCATGACTCGTTCCTAAGAGCTCCGAGTCTAGGGTCGGATCGAGGCTTGGCTGACCCGACCCGACCCGCACTACTGAGATCTCATAAAATCGCTTTATTACGATAACAATGATTTGTTAACCCTTTTATACATAAGCGGTTATGACTTGGATATTCTAATGTTCCATTCCATAAGTTATATGATTTTTATGATATTAAGTTGCATCACTAATAATTATATAATAATGTATGCATGTTTTTCTTGAACCTTTATCATACACCTCATTTTTATTACCATACTGATCATTGTAAACACATTGATATCTGTATTTATCGTATCGTTTAGTTACAATCCCTCTTATAAATAAAATAATAAATATATGTACATTAGTACATAATTTTGAATGAATATGTAAAGCTTCAACAGGTCTTGGTGGGGGTGGGTCTACCCTAATCCGTATGGGTACTAAGCACGTGGTGAAAGTCTAGACCCGCACCGCGTCTATGGGGCGGGTCTAGAAAACTCGGATGGGTCTAGGGTAGGGCTTAAAAAACCCCGAGCGTGTCTAGGGCATAAAAAACCCACCCCAACTAGCCCCATTTCCATCCTTAACCCCAAATATCTGTGGTGCAATATCTCAAAATACAACATCATCATGTCTAAATGAGTACATCAAAAATATAAGAACAACATAAGTAGATAGGTAAATAATTGCCATAAGACTCCACCTTCACCTTCATCCCTTAAAGTCTGCATTATCTTCTCTAACCTGTGTTGTAATGAGGAGGGAGTCAGAACAACAATGTCTGGTGAATAAAAAACTCAAGTCATTCCACATCATTACTTTGGCAGTAAAATTTAGATAAGTATATGTCTTAAGCATCCTAACTATATATATAATTTCTCCAACTATAAGCTCTAAAGCTTTTCTAGTCCAATACTATAATCTACACTATTCCAATCCAACTCTATAACTTACTCTTAACTGTAGGCCAAAGGACATTCCAAATTTCATAACTTTCCTAAGGGTGCAAACTTTAATGAACACCATGTCTCCTACCTCAAACTCCAATTCCTTTCTCCATTTGTCCATATAGATTTTCTGACGATCTTGTGCGTCCTTCATTCACTACCTAATCAACTCTATATTTTACAAGGTCCTTGAATCAAGTTTGGTCCGTGTAAAATTTTGTTGGTGGTTTCCACCAACAATTAGGCGATTTGCACAAGCTTCCATAAAGCACTTCAGTGGGTGCCATGCCAGTCGTAGCTTGTTGATTATTATTGTAAGAGAACTCTACTAAAGGTAAGTGTTGCTCTTAATGTCCTCCAAAGTCCATGATGCAAGCTCTTAACAAGTCTTCCAAGATCATATTCACCCTTTCAGTTCGATCGTCAGTCTGTGGGTAGTAAGCATTGCTAAGATTTAATGACGTTCCTAAAGCTGACTGCAAACTCCTCCAAAATTCGCTAGTGAATAAGCGACCATTATCACTAATAATGCTAACTGGGATTCCATGAAGTTGAACCACCTGATCCATAATGCAAATTAGTGCAAAAGGTGCTGCAGTCCTATTACTTCTAATAGGGATAAAATGAGCGCTTTTAGTGAGTCTATCCACTATAACCCAAACAGCTTCATTGCCTCTTTGACTCCTACACAACCCATCTATAAAGTCCATTGACATATGCTCATATTTCCAAGCAGCACCACCAATGGCAATAACAATCCTCAGGGCTTACCTTGTTTTGCCTTTATCCTTTGACAAGCCAAACATCTAGCAATAAATTCTACCACTTTCTTCTTCATCCCTACCAATAGAAATTTCTCTTCATATTCATATACATCTTATCTCCTCTGGGGTGAATGGTCATCTTTGAATAGTGACACATCATAAGCACTTCCTCCAAAATATCATCAACCGTCAGAACATAAAGGCGTCCATCTCTCCTCAAGCGTCCTCTTCCATCAATCACATATCTATTGCCATGGGGAAAGTGCTCCCCTCTCCTTAGATTGTCCAAAATATTCACTATCGCCTCATCTTTTTTCTGCTCTAGTCCAATGTGTTCCATCAACACTGACCTAACCTCTATTACTGCCAAATAGCCTATAGTGGGTTCTGTTGGCTGTTGGAAATTGAAATTCGAAAGAACTTCAATTGCCTCAACTCATATAGCACTTAGGGTAGCATACCTCCAACTAAGGGCGACGACGACAACATTCCATTTTCTGAGGTATATCGTATTCCAAAGTCATATAATGCTATAAACTCCATCCACCTTTGCTGCCTAAGATTCAAATCTTTTTGGGAAAAAAGGTATTTGAATGATTTATGGTCGATGAATAACTCAAACTTTTCTCCCAAAAGATAGTGCCTCCTCATTTTTAAGGCAAAAATTATGGCTATTGACTCTAAGTCATGAGTTGGCTATCGCTGTCATGGTCCTTCAATTGTCTACTAGCATAAGCTATCACCATTCCTTATTGGATAAGGACTGCCCCTAAACCCATACCACATGCATCTATATAAAATGTAAAAGGCTTCATCCCATCAAAAATAGTTAATAATGGCGCTGGTTAGTGGTTCCTTCAGCTTCTCAAATGCTTCTATGCATTTCTCATCCTATGCAAAAAATAGATTTTTCTTGGTTAAGCGAATTAATTGGACTGCTACCTTTGCGAAGTCCTTGATGAATTTCCTATAGTAACCCGCTAACCCAAGAAAACTCCCAACCTCCATGACATTCTTTGGAATCTTCCTATCTTGAATAGCTTCCACCTTTGCGAGATTTATAGACAATCCTTTCTTGGAAACAATGTGCCTAAGAAACCTTACCTTCTTCTTCCAAAGGTGACATTTTGAGAATTTGGCTTTAATTTGATGCCTTCTCCAAGCCCCTAGTACCCCCCTTAAGTGATTTTCATGCTCTCCTTTACTCTTAGAGAATACTAAGATGTCATCTACAAATATTACAATAAATTTATTTAGTTGTCCCTTAAATACTCTACTCATCAAATCAAAAAAGTATGCGGAGGCGTTCGTCAATCCAAAAGGCATCATTTCCCATTCATACAGTCTATCCAGAGTGTGAAATGCGGTCTTCTGCTTGCTATCCTCAATTAATGAAATATAGTGGCTAAGTCCAACTGGGAATTATTTGGCTCCAACATGTTGATCGAACAAGTCGTCTATTCAAGGTAAGGGATACCTATTCTCTTTAGTCAACTTGTTGAGTTCTCTATAATCAACGCATAGCCTTAATGAGTCATCCGCCTTATTGGCAAAGGCAACAGGTGCTTCCCATTCAGAAGTATTTTGATGAATGAATCCTTTCTACAATAGCTCCAAAATCTTCTTATCCAACACTCACATTTCTTTGGGGGCCATGTGCCTTAATGGTAGAGGGACAAGTCTAGCGTCCTTCTCCAAATCAATCCTAAAATTGATCTCCCTTCGAAGAGGGAGATCTGGGACTTCCTAAAAAACATCGAGAAATTCTTGAACTATGGGTACAAATGAGATCTCATCATGTGATAGACTCAGTGAATATAAATAATTTAACTCGACTAAGTTATTGGGTATACATCGAACATCTATATCTCATCCATTACAACTTCTTGAACATATAATCCACCAACCGTAATCTAAGACAGTAAGATAACCAATCCATCCCTAAGATCATTCCTATTGGGTCAGTGACAATTTGGGTTTTTAAACTCAAAGAGTTAACTACATTTTTAGCTATTAATGAATGTGCTGCTCCCGAGTCAAATAGGGTAATAATGGTATACCCAGAAATAATAGTTGTACCTTCCATTGCAGCCTTTCCTTGATCTCTAAGAGGAGGTCTACTCGAGAAAGAAACAACTTCAATAGCTTAGGCTTGCCCACTCTGCCCTTCCTTCGCAAGCTTCGGACATTGATTCTTGAAATGCCCCTCTTCGTGCCAGTGATAACAACTTCGCCATGAATTCTTCCCCCATCAGTCTCACTCTATAATCCTTAGCAATGTGCCTTTTCTTCAGGCACTTCCAACATGTTATACCCTTTTTCTTAAACTTGCCCTTGGCCTTCTTCTTCGTCCAAAATCCTCCCTTTATAGCACCTCCTTGATTTTGCACCGGTCCTGCCTTCTCCTTTTCCTTTTCCTTCTCCTTCGAACTAACCGTCTAAAGCAAAGCCATCTCAACTAACGGCTCGTAAGTAGCGCAAGTGGGTACTTGGGTCAAAAGAAATTCTCTAAGTAGGGAATTTAGGCCTTTCACAAACTTCATGATCTTCTTCATTGGAGTATCAATCAAACTCATTCTGAACTTAGCTAGTTCTGTGAACTTACTAATATATTCCTTCAAAGTGGAATCTACATGCCTAAGTTGTATAAACCTTTCTAATTGCAAATTCACCTCAACCTTAGATATAAATCATAACTCAAAGTGGTTTTTGAACTCAGCCCCAGTGATAACTCTCTCAATATTCTCTCAGCCACAACAATCCACTAATCTAAGGCTCTCCTTTAAAATTCCATGCCCCCATTCTCCTCTTAATCTGATCCTCCCATCCAAGCTCCCAAAAGATATGCTCATAGTCATTATCCAAGTTTTCATCTCCACAAAACCTTCAACTCCCGCGTACATCTTTCCACCTATATTCTGAAAGTCCTTTCACATCTTAGGAAAGTCTATAGGGCATGTTGCTGCTTCAGCAGGCGGGGCAGCGGGTGCCACTGGTGCAGCTTATTGAGGAATAAGAACTTGCCTTACATACCTCAGGTATTGCTTGAACCAATCAAGAATCCCTCGAATAGTAGGTATCTCTTGGGTAGAAGGGTTCTAAGTCTCAAAGGAATGATTTTTAGCCATTATCAACTATATGTAGGCTTAAACTTTTAGTTACAATTTCCTAAGATAGTATTATTTGCTAAAATAAAAGATTTGTCTAGTGTGTACGCGTATGTTCAAAATAAGTATATATATGGTAAGGTTTTGAAAAATATTTTCAAAAATAATAAATATGCACTAATACGTATACTTATACCAATTGATTGGGCAACCTAAGCTCTGATATCAAATGTAACAACCTTCTCTGAATGGGCCTAATTTTTGATCCAGAAAAGGTCCATCGAACATTTGACCATTCCAAAGCTGCCTATTGGTTAGAAAAGTTTTACAGAACACGGAGCTATCTATCTACACATTCAGAATCTTCCAGTGAAAGGACAAAAAATAATATCAGAAACAGTACCATTTATATAAAAACTCAAGTCTTGAAAAAACATAACATAATTCAACATAACAACCCCAAATATTCGTAGTGCAATATCTCAAAATACAACATCATGTCTAAATGGGTACATTAAAAATATAAGAACAATATAAATAGATAGGTAAATAATAGCCACAAAACTCCATCTTTGCATTTATCCCCTACAATCAGCATCATCTTCTCTAACCTATGTTGTAAGAGGAGGGAGTCCTAACAACAATGTCTGATGAATAAAAATCTTGATTCTCTCCATATTAGTATTTAGACAGTAAAATTTAGATAAGTGTTTTTACGTGTCCTAACTACACACACACACACACACACACACACATATATATATATATATATAATTCCTCCAAGTGTAAGCTTTAAACCTTTTCTAGTCCAATACTATAACCTACACTATTCCAATCCGACTCTATAACTTACATTTAACTGTAAGCGAAAGGCCTTTCCCAGTCCCATGCATCTATCATTAATCGTGTCCAAATAATGTGAGAGAAAGTACCCAAGCTATTTAATACCCTTTTTAATGGGAATTAGGCAGACCTTTACCATTTAATACATATACGCATGGAACCTCATCAGGCCACTAAATACTTGTTTTTGGAAGAGATCAGACCCTATAATAGCCACTTAATACCTCGAACTCGAAGCGGAACCTTCCGGAGATTTCCAACTACCATGCCTAAACGCTATCTCCGACCATTTAATACTTCCTAATTAGGGAGGAGGTAGATGCTACAACAACCATTTATGATGCAGCGCATACCTTAATTCGCGGAGCCCTAGGTCGTGAGCAGAGCAGAATGAAGAAGGTCGCGAATGACCTACTTATGTCGCGAAGCCTTAGATCGCTCACCCTAAGTCGCCTCCAGCCTAGATCGCAAACGAGCAAGATGAAGAAGGTCGCGCACGACATACTTATGTCGTGTAACCCTAGGTCGCTCCTCCTCTGCCTTATGTCACGGCGAACCTTATGTCGCTCCAGCAGCTTATGTCGCAAGGCAAATCCAGTAGGTCGCGAATGACCTATGCCGCTCGAGCTATCTTATGTCGCGAACGACATTCCAGTTAGGTCGCGAGGCTTAGGTCGCGAGCTTCCAGTAGGTCGCTGAAGTCTTATGTCGCTGAAACCTTATGTCGCTAAAGACTTATGTCGTTACTTCCTTAAGTCGCTCAAGTGAATGGCTGTTTTGTTAAGTCGTATATCGCATTATTGTTAAGTTGTAACTCGTTTGTTGTTATGTCGTTTGACTATTAAGTCGTGTGTCGTTGTTTGTTGAGTCGTTTGTGTTGTAATGTGTCGCATATGTTAAGTCGAGTATGTGTTGTAATTTGCTATAAATAGGGGTGTATGGTCATTTGTAAAGGGAGTTGATTTTTGAATAAAATTTGGTTTGTGCTTTGTGCCACCATTGAAATTGGAAGTTGAGTGTTATCTCCTATCTCCATCTTCGGATATTCGAGTGCGCTCGAATCAACGAACTTGAAGCCGATTCACGGAATCTCGTGCGCGAGATCAACGTCGAAGAATCGTAGATCTTCTAACGCGGTATCGTGCACGATCAACGTGTTGAAGATAGCTAGAATCCGGTATGTCAAGAGATCAATGTATTTGGGCACTTGGGTATCTTCAATTCATCGATTCATTTTGTTTCATCGATTCATTTTCCACGAATTCATCAATTCGTGAGTTGTGTGATCCTGTAGGCTGCGTCATTTGGTATCAGAGCTTGGAGACGAACTTTTCCAAGTTCGTTAGGTGTGAAGTTTCGAGATTTGAAGTTTGTGTTTGAATTTGTTGAAGATTTGATAATGCCTCCAAGAAGAGTTAATCGTCATCAGAATGTTACAGATGTGTATCGAAGAGAAGATGCTAAACAAATGGAGCAACGAATTAGTGATAAATTCAATGAGAAGTTTGATGAGGGAATTGGTAGATTGGAAAGGCTCATGATGGATATGAATCAAACTCGACAAAGAGCATCGCCAGGTTCAAATCAAGGTGGACATAGAATTTCGCCGTCAAATTCCGAGAGGAGAAGAATGTCAACACCATCAGATCGGGAAAGAAGAGAACCGTCAGTTTCAGGAGAAAGAGACGTGCGTGGTAGCAGAAATGTTGATGGTCAGAATCGACATCGACATACGTCAGATTTGGAGGAATCCAGTGATAGTGGTAGTAGCTCTTGTCGAAACCGTGGCCAAGGGCGAAATCGAAATAGAGATTCCGAAGATGATCGTCGATGGGAGTCGGGGATGAAAACAGAGATTCCAGAATTCAAAGGGGGAATGCTAGCGGAAGAGTTTCTGGATTGGTTATCAAATGTTGAAGAAATTTTTGACTTCAAGGAAGTACCCGAGCATCGTAGAGTTAAGTTGGTTGCTACACGATTGAGGGGAAGAGCTATGGCATGGTGGCAACAAACTAAACTTACACGGGAAAGAATGGGAAATTCGAAGATTGTTTCATAGGAAAAGATGAAGAAGTTGATGAAGGCTACTTTCTTGCCTTATAATTATCAGTCTCTTATGTATCAGCGCTTACAGAATTTGAGACAAGGGACAAAGTCGGTAAATGATTATGCAGATGAGTTTTATCAACTGATTGCTAGAAACGATATCATGGAAATGGAGGAACAGTTGACATCCAGATTTGTTGGAGGATTGAGAATGCAAATTCAGGATATGGTAAATATGTTTGATCCGAGATCCGTTGCCGAAGCACACCAGAAGGCTCTAGCTTGGGAGAAGCAAGGTAGAAGAGGAGGTGGTGCGTTTACAAGTTCGAGCAATCAGGTGAAGGGGGCTAGTAGAAATACTAATGTTTCCAAGGCTGTTAGTAAACCGGTTGTCAATGAAGCTGCGAAGACCAAGATCAACAACAATTTCAAGTGTTATAACTGTCAGGAGTTTGGTCATAAGAGCAATGAATGCTCGAAGCCTAAGAAGCGAGCGATGGTTGCTGAGGTTGAGGATGAGGATGCAAAAGTAGAATGTTCCAATTCGCCACAGGTTGAGGAGGAAGAAGAATTATTAACAGGAGACGAGGGATATTCTTTAATGATGAGGAGATCTTGCTTGACGCCAAAGCAGGAAGAGGAGACTAGTTGGTTGAGGAGTAATATTTTTCAGTCGACATGCACTATTTTGGGAAAAGTTTGTAGGTTTGTTATCGATGCAGGGAGTTGTGATAACATCATCTCTACAGAAGCCGTAAAGAAGTTGGCGTTAAAGACAGAGAAGCATCCCAAACCCTACAAATTGGCTTGGCTGAGGAAAGGTGGGGAAGTGAAGGTTGGTCGAAGAGCTTGTGTAACTTTTTCCATCGGAAAGAAGTATAAGGATGAAATTTGGTGTGACGTGGTGGATATGGATGTATGTCATTTGTTGTTGGAAAGACCATGGCAGTTCGATAGAGCCATGCAACACGATGGTAGGACTAACTGCTATAGTTTCATGTTCGATGGCACTAGAATCACTTTAGTTCCTAAAAGGCGACAACAAAGTGAAAGCAAGTTGGAGGAGATCGAGGAACTAAAGACTCTGTTATCTTTGAAGGAATTTTTCAAAGAAGTAAAGGATAGCCCTGAAGTATTTCTGTTGATTGGACGTGAAAGTAGTGAAGCGATTAAAATTCCTGAGGAATTTAAGCCAGTGTTGAAGGAATTTGAAGACGTGTTTCCTAAAGAATTACCAAAAGAGTTACCACCATTGAGAGACATACAACACCAGATTGATCTTGTTCCGGGAGCTGTGTTACCACATAGACCACATTATAGAATGAGTCCAAAGGAGCACGAAGAGTTGAGAAGGCAGGTGGAAGAGTTACTTGAACAAGGGCGCATACAAGAAAGTTTAAGTCCTTGTGCGGTACCAGCCTTGTTAGTGCCAAAGAAGGATGGAACTTGGAGAATGTGTACTGATAGTCGAGCACTAAACAAGATTACGGTGAGGTACAGATTCCCGATGCCAAGATTGGATGACTTGTTAGATCAGTTGAATGAAGCTGCTATCTTTTCAAAGATTGATCTGAAGATTGGGTATCATCAGATTCGAATTCGACCAGGGGATGAATGGAAGACAGCCTTCAAGACACGGGAAGGGTTGTATAAATGGCTGGTCATGCCATTTGGTCTTTCGAATGCACCTAGTACTTTTATGCAAGTGATGAATCAGATCTTTCGATCGTTTATTGGAAATTTCGTGGTGGTATACTTTGATGATATATTGATATACAGTGGAAGCACAGAAGAGCATCTACAACACTTGCGGGAAGTTTTGATGATACTTCGTCAGGAGCAATTTTACACGACAACGAAGAAATGCGTGTTCATGATACACATTGTTTTGTTCTTGGGGTATGTATTGTCCAAGGAAGGTATCCAGGTGGATCAAAGTAAAGTTGAAGCAATCAAGGATTGGCCACAACCCAGGACTGTAACTGAAGTGAGAAGTTTCCATGGTTCAGCATCATTCTACCGAAGGTTTATTCCACATTTCAGTAGCGTGATGGCACCGGTGACAGATTGTATGAAAGTAAAGCAGTTTGTGTGGACTGAAGAAGCTGATTCTGCTTTCCAACAAATCAAGACACTCTTAACTACAACACCGATTCATAGATACCCGGACTTTCAGTTGCTCTTTGAGCTAGATACTGATGCGTCTAAAGTTGGAATTGGTGGAGTGTTAAGTCAAAAGGGTCATCCAATTGCTTATTTTAGCGAGAAACTTTCTGGAGCCAAGACAAGATACAGTACCTATGACTTGGAGTTCTATGCTATTGTCCAAGCCATAAAGCATTGGAGACACTATTTGTTTCATAAAGAGTTTGTGTTGTATACTGACCATGAAGCATTGAAACATTTGCAAGGACAGGATAAGATTGCAGCTAGGCATGCTTCATGGATCGCATACTTACAACAGTTTACATTTGTTGTAAAGCATAAGTCGGGAGTTACAAATCATGTGGCAGACGCATTGAGTAGAAGAAATCATTTGTTGACTACGATGAGAGTTGAAGTGACGCGGTTTGATGTATTTCCAGATTTGTTTATTGAGGATCCTTACTTTGCCAAGATTGTAGATGAAGCCGAGAAAGGGAGGACGGATGAGTATGTGTTGGTAGAAGGTTTTCTATTTAAGGGAAATCAGTTGTGTATACCAGAGTGCAGTTTGCGAATGAAGATTGTGAAGGAATTGCATGAAGAAGGTCATGTGGGAAGAGATCGTACCTTGGAGTTGATTTATCAATCATATTTTTGGCCTTCCATGAGGAAAGAAGTTGAAAGATTTGTGCAGAGATGTCACATATGTCAAGTTTCCAAAGGGACAACTACGAATGCAAGATTGTATATGCCATTGCCTGTGCCTACTAGACCATGGGTTGATGTTAGCATGGATTTCATTTTGGGTTTGCCAAGAACTCAACGAGGGAATGATTCTATATATGTTGTGGTGGATAGATTTTCGAAGATGGCACATTTCATAGCTTGTAAGAAGACTGCCGATGCAGTCTGTGTTGCTCAATTGTTCTTTAAAGAGGTTTATCGACTACATGGGCTACCTGAGTCTATTGTTTCTAACCGGGATACTCGATTTCTAAGTCATTTTTGGTTGAGTCTGTGGAAGATGGTTGGGACTAAGCTGAATTTTAGTAGCGCATATCATCCACAAACGGATGGGCAAACGGAAGTGGTAAACAGATCTTTGGGAAACTTGTTGAGATGTCTTGTGAAGGATAATTTGAAGAGCTGGGATGTGAAATTGTGTCAGGCAGAATTCACACATAATCATGTCGTTAATCGAAGTACTGGATTCAGTCCATTTCAAGTGGTATATTCAGCAATTCCAAAGGGACCATTGGATTTGTCGACAGTTCCACTTCAGAAAGGGGTTGTTAAACGAGCTTGTGATTTCGTGAATGAGTTGCAAGAGTGTCACAGGATTGTTCATGAACGATTGCTTAAGTCAAATGAGAAGTATAAGCAATTGGCAGATAAGAAGCGAAGGAGTGTGGACTTCAAAGAGGGTGATTTTGTTTATACAGTATTGACGAAAGATCGTTTTCCAGTTGGAACTTACAACAAGTTGAAAGCTCGAAAGATTGGTCCAGTAGAAATCTTGAAGAAGATCGATAATAATGCGTATCAGATAAGGTTATCGAAAAATGTTCATATGTCTGATGTTTTCAATGTCAAACACTTAATTCCGTATTATGGGGAGAAGCTTGTCGAAGAAGAGGGGATCGTGAATTCGAGGTCGAATTCTTTCCAACAAGGGGAGGATGATGCAGTGCATACCTTAATTCGCGGAGCCCTAGGTCGCGAGCAGAGCAGAATGAAGAAGGTCGCGAACGACCTACTTATGTCGCGATGCCCTAGATCGCTCACCCTAAGTCGCCTCCTTCCTAGGTCACGAACGAGCAAGATGAAGAAGGTCGCGCACGACATACTTATGTCGCGTAATCCTAGGTCGCTCCTCCTCTGCCTTAAGTCGCGGCGAACCTTATATCGCTCCAGCAGCTTATGTCGCGAGGCAAATCCAGTAGGTCGCGAACGACCTACGCCAAATCCAGTAGGTCGCGAACGACCTATGCCAAATCCAGTAGGTCGCGAACGACCTATGCCGCTCGAGCTATCTTATGTTGCGAACGACATTCCAGTTAGGTCGCGAGGCTTAGGTCGCTGAAGTCTTATGTCGCTGAAACCTTATGTCGCTAAAGACTTATGTCGTTACTTCCTTAAGTCGCTCAAGTGGATGGCTGTTTTGTTAAGTCGTATATCGCATTATTGTTAAGTTGTAACTCATTTGTTGTTATGTCGTTTGACTATTAAGTCGTGTGTCGTTGTTTGTTGAGTCGTTTGTGTTGTAATGTGTCGCATATGTTAAGTCGAGTATGTGTTGTAATTTGCTATAAATAGGGGTGTATGGTCATTTGTAAAGGGAGTTGATTTTTGAATAAAATTTGGTTTGTGCTTTGTGCCACCATTGAAATTGGAAGTTGAGTGTTATCTCCTTTCTCCATCTTCGGATATTCGAGTGCGCTCGAATCAACGAACTTGAAGCCGATTCACGGAATCTCGTGCGCGAGATCAACGTCGAAGAATCGTAGATCTTCTAACGCGGTATCGTGCGCGATAAATGTGTTGAAGATAGCTAGAATCCGGTATCTCGAGAGATCAACGGATTTGGGCACTTGGGTATCTTCAATTCATCGATTCATTTTGTTTCATCGATCCATTTTCTGCGAATTCATCAATTCGTGAGTTGTGTGATCCTGTAGGCTGCGTCAATTTACTACCCTCGATCCTCGAAGCAGGTCCTATATACTATGACCCATAACTTAATTGTGACGTCTCACATTAGTCGACTCTTCATAGAAAGCAAAGCCATATTAACTAGGCAGACTTATCATACATAATTGGGACTAACCTCTCATCCTCCATGGGTACTTATTATAGGCGATGTCTCACATCAACTCCAAAGTCACAATGCTGGTAGCCAGATTAGTTGGGCAGGATTTCATGTGCTTTTGAATGACCTCACATCCATATAACTAAGTCTTAATTTACACTCTCCTAACCATGCTACCATATACCTCACTGCATTCTACTAAGGCTATTATGAAAGATGCTTTATTCCACCACTAATCGTAATCATTCTTAACGTTCATCCTATGGAGGTTTTAATGCTAATAACTAACATGTTTATTACATTATAATACATTGTTAATTATATCTTATTTATATGTTAATACACACACACACATGTACACACACATATACATACACACACACACACAGATATATATATATATATTGCTAATGTATTCCCAGGCATGCGAAGATTATGCCCTACACTAATCGTTAAATATCAAAACTTCCAATTAATAAAAGTTTAATTCCATACCATAACTTACAATTTAGCTAGTATCCTTGGCCTATAATAAATTTGTACAGGAAAATGAAATCAATTACCAAACTTATTTTATAACAAAATAGTATAACCAATATTAATAGAATTTACAATTCAGTCGTTGACACTCTATTCAACTTTCACATATAAAATGGAAAAGGGATTCATATCTAAAAACCCTCAATCATATCAAAGAGAAAATGAGAAGTGGATAGAATTAAAATATTAAAATTACAATAACTACATAAATTCTACCATTTTAATATAGAATTATTGAGATCCAAATAACATAAGAATTGACATTTTGCTTTGGAGGTATTTTAGGAGTTTAGATTTGAAGTTTCATGCACCAAAATTCCTTAAGGAAAATATCAAAACCAACATGTACTGTAACGATCCGTAATTTTACGATTTTGAATAGGAATATTTGATTAATTTTATATATTCAGTTGATTGTTTTAAATGATAAATAATCCATTCAAATTATTAAATAATGATAATAAGTGATTTGTAATGATTTTATAAATATATATAACGATATACAAACTTCGTCGCATTTTGGCAGATTAACGTCATATTTTTATAAATGGGTTTTAATATTATTAATTTTGTTTTATAGATAAATTAATCATGTTTTAATTATTTAAAAATGATAAGAAATTTCTTTTCAAGTTTTGTTTACATAAAAAACAGTTTGATTAAAAATTGAAAATATAATCGAAAATCAAATTTTGGATTTACAATGGTTTAACAAATGGAAATAGTTTTAAGTTATAGCAACCTTGTTTGAACATACATGCACATGCATATACATGCACATATACATATAAATGTGTATCAAACTTAGTCAAATCAAAGCCAATAGAAATATCTAAACATATATATATATATATATATATATATATATATATATAACTCCTTATGTATAAACAAATACAACTTGAAAAAGAAAACTCACCATCACTCAAATCAAGGGAAGACATACACATTGGAGGGGTGTGGGCTAGGGGGTGGTTCGACTAAAAGAAGGGGGAGAGTGGAGTAGCACATGGGTGAGATGATGTGTTATGTTGATGTTTGCGATATTTTACAAACTTTACCTTTAAAAAGAGAAGGATACCCTCTCATTCATTCACACTTTCCTTCATAAATTATTAAGCTTTCTTTATCTTATTTATGATTCCATTAATGGCTTCCATGACCTCTTAAAAATGTTCCAAAGTCAAGTCGAAGTTCTGCCGAAATAAATCATAATACATAGAGAGACATGCCACCTTAGTTTTAAATTAAAGCAAATGATCTTATCCTCTCCTCTTCTTGCTTGGCCGAGCTCATCTAGGAACCTCCACCCTCCCAAGTTTAAATCCAAGCACACCCAAGGGTCCCAGGGTAGGATTCATAAGCTTCAGTACATAAATAGCGAAGATATAGTTGATTTCGTAGCACTAAAAATTAGATCGGGAAAGCATATATATGAGAATTACTCCGATGGTTTATTAAACTATATAATGATATGATATGTTTTTCCATGCTTTTTTCATACGCTTGGTCATCATGTTTTGGATGTAATAATATGTTTGCTTGGCTATAGAAATAATTCACAGAAAATACATGTCGGATTTACACGAAGAAATCACTTTCTTTATATAAATAATAAAGTTGAATATAGCCTTGTTACCTCTCTAAACATAAGAAATATTGTCATAAATGGTTTAAAAATGATTCATAATGGTTTTACAAATATTTACAAGGTCTTCGGAAAAGTTTTAAAAAGTTTGGAAAATGAGTCAAAATTGAGCATGTTGCGTAACGGCAGTTCATGATTTCGCGCCGTAAAATTTATATCAATGTGTAGAATATAATATAGCTTGGAATTATTTGGAATAAAAAATTCTCCAACTCTTATAACTATAGTTTTCAAATGAAGAAGAAAAAAATAATTAAGATTTCATTTAGTAAAGATTTAGATATGTCTAAATTAAATTTTCAAAATAAACACTTTCCGACAATTCGAAAACCAAAGTTTCAAACTCTTTTTAAATGGATATTTTTTATCTTTAAAAATATGGAATAAATTCAAAAAATATGTTAAAGTATTTTAAAAGCGTTTTAAATGAAAAAGTTGATATATAAAAGGTTTAAATGGGATTTGTGCTACGAAGCCCTTAAAAGCACTGTTCGTGGGTAATTTAGCAAAGGAATTTGAAATTTTAAAAAATAAGATTTAAACTCAGTTTTTTCTTCCCGAATCCTTTATAAATGTTTTCCAAATAAGAAATCAAGTATTTTTAAAAGGGTTTAGAGTCGATCAAATAACTTGACCACGTTATGGGTAACAGAGAGGCAGTCTCTAGTCTATAGTTTGGAAAACTAGTTGTCTGCTCCCCCTAGCGATTCGGACTGGCCCGATGGAGAAGTTAGTTAATTTGATTTACTCGGATCATATTTTCTTAAGATAAAAGAAAAGAGGCTTGGAATTATCCATAAAGTTAAACAAGATTTCAAATAAGATTTTGATGGTAAAGAGAACGTTCTAGTTAAACTCTATATTAAATTCCAAGGAGGGAACCTATACTATCCATGTGAATTTAAAAGGTGATTTCACCATTATTTGATGAATAGTATGAGCTGAATAAGGAAACTATAATGGAGTATAATTAATCTAAAACCTTTGAATCCTTTTTACTCAGTACCAATTTGTTTGGGTATACAGTGAACGATAACATGGTTTTTAACCCATTAAAATACATAATTTGGAAATAAGTAATCTCCATTAAGAAGATGGAAATAATATTCCTAAGTAATTTAAAGGAAATGATTTGGTATTTCAAAAGTTAAAAGGAGGTTTAATAAATCTGTATATGGTAAGAAGAAATGGTTTAAAATATATCTCTAAAGATATTTTATCGGATATAAAGATATTAATTGATTGAATGATGATAACCAGTAACCCACATACTTAACGTCTTTTCTACTGAAAATTGGTTCGAAGAGATTGGGATTGGATTTGGTTGATTCCTGTCTGATACCATTTCAAACTAGTATATGCATTCGAAAGTGAAGACATGTTGAAGACAGTGATTTTGAACTCTTCAATGCAAGGATTGCTCGCTACTAATCCTAGGGATGATTCCCAAACTGGATGTAGTAGGAGTACCTTTGGTTTGTCCTGTTCCTAAACAACTTGTATGGATGAGTGTCTGACATTGCGTTTCTAAGACCACGTACATTTGTTTTTACAAACGTACATCTATTTGGTGGTGTAGGAGGTAACCCCTCTTATAAGTAACACCTTTCCCTAAGGCGTAAGAACTCGACGATTGTACGTTTGTGAAAACAATTAGTGCATCCTCAAAAATGGCAATATGGCATTCAAAGTGGGATTTGCCATATGAAATGTAAAACCTTACCCTCTATATATTGGATTTGTTGTGTATGCTCTAGGATTCCACGGATAGGTCGGGTACGACCAGGGTGATGACATATTCGGTACTATCTACGATAGATGTAGGCCAGTTCTATGTTGGTAGAGGGCAGCATGGCTATGCCTTAGTACATTCATCTAGAGACGTAACTTTGGAAGGTAGTCTCTTACCTTATCATTGTTGGAAATCCATTCTCCAATACGTGCCTTTACGGTTTTGATTATAGAACCTAGTATGCTAGAATTTAATTAATGTAACAATTTTGGCTATGATTAAATTGTTATTTGAAAGATTTTTCAAAGAATGCCATTTAAAATAATATCCCTGATTCTACCTAGCAAATGTTTTGGTTATCATATGGTAAAAACCCGTCCATGTTTATGTGCGACATGGTCTTATGAGATGCCCTTTGATTTCAAAAGTATTTGTACTTTTGAGTTTTCTTTCACCAGTCCCATGACTGACCAGGAGTTTATTATCTTTTTCCTTAAATTGTGGGTGCCCTATTTTTTCAAGTAGCCAAGTAGTCAGGTTTAGCTTGGGGCATTTTGAAGGAGCTTGGAGAAAGGAGAAGAAGATTCCTCTGTAGACAGTTATCCATTTCTATTTCCACTGTATAGTGTATAAGTTTATACCAACACCTGTGTAGGGATAGATAGTTATAACCGTCCCTAGCTGGGTTAGTACTTGTCATAACTCTGGTACATCATTTTGATAGTGACTGTATGTACTATCTATATGTAAAAAATTTAAGTTGTTCAATGTGATGTGAAAATCTGTGTTTCTATCTTCTACTTTAATTTCTTTTACCCTTGATCATCCGCCTCTCCGACACTTGAATATGCAGCACATGAATACTATGGATGTATTAGTGTCCATTTCCAAGGGTCAAAAAGGTGTTCATCACACTTGGTATCAGAGCTTAGGTTCAGCGAACACCTAAGCCTTGATGGGGTCGATTCATTAGAGATAGGGTCAGTAATGCCCTAGATTAAGTTTAGTCAATGAGTGTGCATATTTATCTCGATAATTCAAGTTATTTTGTACCCACCTCCTAAGATAATATCATCTATTTATTCTAAATCGATACCTTAATATATTCAGACAGTAGGAAATGAGTAACCGAAGAGGATGTAGAGGGGGAAATAACAGCACAACGACCACCAATGATCGAACTCCAAATGCTCCGGTAATTGAAGAAGTAGTAGTTCCTGTGCAACTTCAAGTTAACTTTACCGCATTATACAGAGATTATACCATCTTTGGAGGAAAGCCATTTAAAGGCATAGAATCTATTATTGAAGTTCAAGCTTGGCTCGATCATGTGAGAAAATCTTTAAAGCATTAAACATCGATGATGATCGAAAATGGTTCTTAGCATTCTAGTAATTGAAAGACGGGGCTCTAGCTTGGTGGGAGTCCATTACTATTAATGAATCAGAAGATAATTTCTCTTAGTCAAGATTTAAAGAAGTTTTTGAAGAACAATACATGCCTGCTGCTGGAAAGTCTCGCCTCTATAGAAGTTTCATGGATCTGAAGCAAGGAGAAATGTCTGTAGAAGGGTATTTATGCAAGTTTAACGAATTATCTCACTTTGGGCTTGGACCGATAGATACTCACCTAAAGAAAAAAGAGATGTTTATTACTGGAATGAAAGAGCAATATCATGACAGGAAGAATGCTCATGAGGAACCTTTGTAGATATGGTGGATATGAGTTTTCGATATGAAGTTTTGGACAAAAAGAATTCGGTAGCAGTTCAAGGCAACAACAATAATAAGAGGAAGAAGCTGTGGCAAGGCAAGACCAGTAGAGGATCTCAGGAGAACCAGTTTTAGAATGTGGAGTGTTTTAACTATGGAAAGAAGGGCCACCTTTCAAGGTTCTATAGGAGTGCCAAAGTTCAGAACATCAACAGGGTCCCATCTCTCATACAGTTCTGAAAAGTCTCTGCCATAACTACCATCAGCCCGGACACTGGAAAAATGCTTGTTCACCAATGAAGAAATGAGAGCAGGTTAAAATTTATGCTATCAAAGATGAGCCGTCAACCTCTAAAGATGTGAAGGGCAAGGGAGTTCTGGAAGGTAACATCTATGTTAATGAAGATTTAGTTAAAGTAATATTTGATACTCGGCTTACCATAGATTTATTGCTAAAGAATTGTTTAATACATTAAAACTAATCACAAAAATAGTAGATACCCCAATTTATGTGTCTAATCTCATAGGCAGTACAACTAATCTTTGTATGATTTGTGAAAACGTCAGAGTTATGCACCTTTCCCATAATTTGTCATGCGACCTATTTATCCTTGACTTTATTGGATTCGAAGTTTTATCTTGGCATGGATTTATTATCTAAGAATAAAGCTGTTCATGGTTGTGTTAAGAGGGCAACATTTATGGAAACAAAGTTAGGGAAGATTATTGAAATATTGTGTAAATAACTTAGTTTGGTAAGGGATAGTTTCATGTATGCGCTAGACTCATCCCAAAAAGGTTTAGAACGATACTGATTATTAAGGAATTTTAGGATGTTTTTAAAGAAGTGAAATTTTTTCCCCACATTAGGAAATTAAGTTCCATATCGACTTAATTCCTAGTGCAAGGCCTCTTATACACCCCATTCAAAGGTGACTCCGAAAGAAAAGGACGAGTTGAGGAATCAAACCGATGAGTTGTTAATGAAAGGATTGATTAGACCTAGCCGCTCAAGTTGGGGCGCAGCGATAGTTTTTGCAGCAAAATTTGATGGCTCCCTAAGATTTCGTGTAGATTATAGAGACCTGAACAAGAAGATGATTAAGAACAAGCATCCTCTACCCTGTATAGATGACTTGTTTGATCAACTCCATGGTGCTCGAGTATTCTCACAAATGGATTTAGCCAAAGGATTCCATCAACTAAAGATAGCAAAAGATTGCATTCTATTAACTGCATTCAAAGGACCAAATTGTTTCTATAAATGGTTGGTTATGCCTCTTGGGCTGACCAATGCACCCACTTATTATGTGGATTTCATGAATAGAGTGCTAGAGATGCGCTCAACATATTTGGGTTGGTTTTTATTGATGATATTCCTATCTATTCAAAAATCGAGTAGGAACACGAAAGACATCTGGAGATTATATTTAGGATATTAAGGAGACATGTACATGATGCCAAATTCTTAAAGTGTCATTTTTAGGAGAAAGAGGTAAGGTTCCTCGAACATGTAGTATCAAGTGATGGAATTCCGGTTAATCCAGGCAAGGTTATAGTTGGTCAAGACTGGAAGCAACCACAAACTCCAAAAGATGTCCGCAGCTTCTTAGGATTGGCGGGATATTACCAGAGGTTATTTAGGTTTTCTCCAAAATTTCCTCCCATCAAATGAAGTTAACCATGAAGAATGCTAAATTTTACTAGACATTGAAATGTGAGAAAACATTTAATGAGCTGAAGAAAAGGTTGACCAGCGCTCCAGTCCTAACTATTGCTGATGGAAACGGCAGGTTTACCGTATATATAGATGCTTTTAAAGAAGGAGTAGGAGTAGGTGTAGTATTAATGCAAGATGGAAGTGTTATCGCTTATGCAAGTAGGCAGCTAAAGCCTCATAAGCAAAATTATGCTACATAGGACTCAGAATTATTAGCTATTGTATTCACATTAAAGTTGTGGACGCACTATTTACTAGGTGAAAAGTTTGATCCCTTCACAGATAACAAATCTTTAAAATATATTTTCACTTAGAAGGATTTAAATATGAGCCAACAACGTTGGTTAGAATTTCTCGTGTCATATGATCTTGGCATTTCATATACACCCGGAAAAGCTAACATAGTAGCCGATGCGCTAAGAAAAAGGCGTGCCATTATAGCTTACCTAGTAGTGACTTCGACTCTTCGTGAAAGAATTTCCAGCAAGCAAAGAAAAGATAAGCATCTAAATAAGGTAATTAAGGATATTAGCAAAGGAAGGGATTCAAGCTTGAAAATAGATAACCATGGGGTATTACGGTTAAATGGGAGAATTTGTGTTCCCAATGTTGACAGCTTAAGACAGGAAGTGTTGATTAGATTCCTTTAATCCAAGCTTAATATTTGCCCGCGAGTTAACAAGATGTAACAAGACGTGAAACAAACGTTTTGGTGGAAGCATATGAAGAGGGACATCTCCATTTATGTTAGCATGTGTGCAAATTGTTAGCAAATTAAAAGCGATCCGCAAAAAAAGTTGTATTGCTTCAACCTCTCGAGATTCGAACTTGGAAGTGGGACCAGATATCAATGGAATTTATTGACAACTTACCTTGAATGAGGAAAGGAAGGCCTTTGTGTTATTATAGATCGATTGACCAAAAGCATATACTTTATTCCAGTAAAGCCGAAAGGACTGCCTCAAGCCTTGCAGATATATACATTAAGAAGATTGTTTGTTTGCATGGCATTCCAAGCAGCATAGTAAGTAAACGAGATCCAATTTTTATCAGTTAGTTCTGGGAAGCATTACAGACAGCTTTAGGGATGAAGCTAAGTTTAAGGACCACATATCAACCCCAGACTGATTGGAAAACCGAGACAGTAAACAGAGTATTAGAAGATTTTCCGAGAGCTTTCATTTAAGAGTTTAATGGTTCATGGGAGGATCGTCTTCATCTTATAGAATTCTCTTGTTGTAACAGCTACCAAGCAAGTATTGGCATGACACCGTATGAAGCCTTATATGGTCATCAATGTAGATCATCAGCATGTTGGATAGAAACCAGAGATGGGTTAGTACTTGGTCATGATATAATTCGAGAAGCCTTTGAGAAAGTAGATATAATTAGGAAGAAGCTAAAGGAAGCTCAAGCAGGAAGAAAAGTTACGCTGATTAGAGATGTAGGAATTTAGAATTCTCAATTGGAGATTTTGTATTTTTGAAAGTCTCTCCGATGAAAGGAGCAATACGATTTGGAAGGACTGGGAATTTAGCACCTTGATATATTGGATCTTTTCTTGTTCTTGAGCAGATTGGCCCACTAGCCTATTGAGTAGAATTACCAAAAAGGTTATCAGGTGTACACAATGTTTTTCACGTATCTCATCTGCGAAAGTATGTGTATGACCCGGAACAAATTGTGGAGATAGTTGCCCAAGAAGATTTAGAGGTAGAGCCAAACTTGACTATTATTAGGCAGCCTATTCGAATCATAGATCAGGATGAGAAGCGATTAAGAAGAAAGGTTATGAGATTAGTTAAAGTTCAGTTGAGTGGTGATGTTGAAGACTATACTTGGAAAACTGAGGATAGAATGAGAAAGGCATATCCTGAGTATAGGATGGATGGATAGTCCGTATATATATTGTATCGATGTAGTGTACTCACTGCCTGTGGTTTAGCCACTTATCTTTATCTTTGTATATATTTCATTGTGTCTTATATATTCCGTTTTGAGCTATCTTCTTCTTATCTTAAATTTTGGGGACAAAATTCTTTTAAGGGGGAAGAATGTAACGACATGTAATTTTATGGTTTTGAATAGGAATATTTAATTGATTTTAAATATTCAATTGATTGTTTTAAATGATAAATACTCCATTTTAATTATTATATTACGATAATAAGTGATTTATAATGGTTTTATAAATATATATATATAAAAAGATATACAAACTCTGTTGTATTTTGGCAGATCAACATTGTATTTTTATTAAATAGATTTTGATATTAAAGAATATGGTTTAATAGCTTAAATAATCTTGTTTTAATTATTTAAAGATGATTTTCAAATTTTGTTTACATAAATAAATAGTTTGATTGAAAAATGAAAATTAAAAATATGACTGGAAATCGGATTTCAGATTTACAATGATTTGACAAACGGAAATAGTTTTAAGTTGTAGCAACCTTGTTTGAACATACACGCATGCTATACATGCACATATACATTTAAATGAGTATCAAAATTAGTCAAATCAAATCCAAAAGAAATATCTAAACATATATACATATAAACTCCTTATGTATAAACAAACACAACTTGAAAAAGAAAACTCACCATCACTCAAATCAAGGGAAGACAAACACATGGAAGGGGAGTAGGCTAGGGGGTGGTTCGATTGAAATAAGGGGAGGTGGAGTCGCACATGGGTGAGGTGATGTGTTATGAGATGATGTTTGTGATATTTTACAAATTTTTCCTATAAAAGGAGAGGAATACCTCATTTATTCACATTTTCTTTCACAAATTCTGAAGATTTCTTCATCTTCTTCATGAGTCCATTAATGGCTTCGATGACCTCTTAAAAATATTCCAATATCGAGTCAAAGTTCTGCAGAAATAAATCATAATACATAGAGAGATATACCACCTTAGTTTGAAATTAAAGCAAGTGATCTTATCCTTTTCCCTTCTTGCTTGACCGAGCTCATCTAGGCATCTCCGCCCTCTCAAGTTCAAAGCCGAGTATACCCAAGGATCCCAGGGCTGGATTCATAAGCTTTGGTATGAAAATAGCAGAGCTATAGTCGATTTCGTAGCACTAAAAGTTAGATCGGGAAAGCATATATATGAGAATTAGTCTGCTAGTTTACTAAACTATACAATGATATGATATGTTTTTTCCATGCTTGTTTCATATGCTCGATCATCATGTTTCGGATACGATAATATGTTTGCTTGGTTGTAGAAATAATTTACGAAAAATACACGTCAAATTTATACGAAGAAATCACTTTTTTATATAAATTATAAAGGTGTATAAAGCCTTGTTAACCTCTCTAAACTTAAGAAATATTATTATAAATGGTTTGAAAATGATTCATAATGATTTAAAAACATTTACAAGTGTTTTGGCAAAGTTTTAAAAAGTTTGGAAAATGAGTCAAAATTGAGCGCATCGCCTAACGACAATCCTCAATTTCACGCCGTAAAAGTTAAATCAATGTGCAGAATGGAATATAGCTTAGAATTATTTGGATTAAAAATTTTCCGGACTCTTATAACTATATTTTTCAGTTGAAGAAGAAAAAATCAAGATTTCATTTAGTAAAGATTTAGATATGTCCAAATCAAATTTTCAAAATAATCCCTTTCCGGTAATTCATAAACCAAAGTTTCAAAGTGTTTTTAAATGGATATTTTTATTCTTTAAAAATATGGAATAAATTCTAAAACTATGTTAAAGTATTTTAAAAGAGTTTTAAATGGAAAAATTGGACGTATAAAAGGTTTGAAATGGGATTTGTGCTATGAAGCCCTTAAAAGCACTATTCATCGGCAATTTAGCAAAGGAATTTTGAAATTTCGGAAATAAGATTTAAACTTGGGTGTTTCTTCCCAAATCCTTTTTACATGTTTTTAAATAAGAAATCAAGTACTTTTAAAAGATTTTAGAGTCGATAGAATAAGAAATCTAAAACCTATGAATCTTTTTCACTTAGTACTAATTGGTTTGGGTATACAGTGAATGATAACATGGTTTTTAACCCATTAAAAGATATGTTCTGTAATAAGTAATCTCCGTTAGGAAGATGGAAATAATTTTCCTAAGTAATTTAAAGGAAATGATTTGGTACTTCCAAAGTTAAAAAGAGGTTTAACAAATATGTATATACCAAGAAGAATGGTTTAAAATATAGCTCTAAAGATATTTTATCAGATATAAATATATTAATTGATTGAATAATGATCGCCAATCACCCGCATACTTAACATCTTTTCTATCGATAATTGGTTTGGATGACTGCGATCAGATTTGGGTGATTCCTATTTGAAAACCACTTTGAACCAATATACGCATTCGAAAGTGAAGTTATGTTGAAGGCAATGATTTTGAAATCTTCAATGCAAGGATTGCTCGCTATTAATCCTAAGGGTGATTCCAAAATAGGATGTAGTAGGAATACCTTTGGTTTGTCAGGTTCCTGGATTGTATGGATGAATGTCTAACATTGTATTTCTATGACCATGTACATTGGTTTTTATAAACGTACATCTATTTAGTGGTCTAGGAGGTAACCACTCTTATACTTAACACCCTTCCTTGAGGCGTATTTACTCGAGGTTTGTACTTTTGTGGAAACTATTTAATATGTCGTCGGAAATGACAAAGTGGCATTCAAAGTGGGATTTGTCATATGAAAGGTAAAACATTACCTCAAGCCTCACACCTTGGTAATGGAAAAAACATGGTAGATGCAACAGGGCTAAGTGGGTCGCTACCATTAGGAGATGTTCATCACCTTTCTAGATTACCCTCTATATATTGGGTTTGTTGTGTATGCTTTGGGATCCCTTGGATAGGTCGGGTATGACCTGGGTGATGACATATTCGGTACTATCTACATTAAAGGTAGGCCAACTTTGTGTTGGTAGTGGGTAGCGGGGCTGTGCCTTGGTACATTCCTCTAAAGATGTACTGTCAGAAGGTAGTCCCTTACCTTATCATTGTTGGAAATCCATTCTCCAATATGTGCCTTTACGGTTTTGATTATAGAACCTGGCATGCTGGAATTTAATTAATGTAACAATTTCGGCTATGATTAATATGTTATTTGAAAGAGTTTTCGAAGAATGTCGTTAAAAATAATATCCTTGATTTTATGTAGCAAATGTTTTGGTTATCATAAGGTAAAAACATGTCCATGTTTATGTGCGATTGAAACACCCCACACCCCTTAATATACCCAAAAGGATACATTAAAAGGCATGGGGCGTTGTAGGTATAACTGAAACTAATAGAGACTAAGATTCACAAGACAAAAATAGGTAAAAACAACGAAAACTAAATAAGTATTTAATTAAAACAAAGCTTCATAATTAAATCATAAATACGTCAAATGCCAAATACAACATCCATATCTCAAAACCCATCATGTCTTAGGAAATAAAAGTTCATAGTCTCAAAATCAAAGTGCATAATATCCCTCATAATAAACCAGTGCATACAAGAACAAAAGCTGAAAATAAAAGAAGTAAATAGAAGAAATCTCCTCCATGAAGAACTCCAAGCTGCAGCAATCTACTAGCTTCTCCCTTGATTGCCTAAGGGGGAAAACGGGGGGAAATATAGGAGTGGGTCGGACTAAAAGTCTGGTGAATGATAGTAATTACTAGAGTCCTTAAGAAAGATAAAAGTAATAGACTCTACAACAGTTCTAGCATAAATAAGGATAACAAAGGAAATGGAAAAGAGATAAACTGGAAATAAATACGATGAAATATTGCTCAAGATAGGTTAACTTTGATTGCTTGCACTTGTTCTGTTTTAATTAGGCTGAATTCCTAATCCTGTAATTAGGATGTGACCCTAATTCTACCCATTTTGATCAGCCTGCTACTCTATAAACCTTACTGCGGACTAGCTGCTATATAACTCCCTACACAGCAGCCAATGGTATCTACGAAAGATGCACAGAGCAACTACTGTGGATCCGGACGACATATATAGCTCCCTACATAGAAGGCAATGATGTCTACGAAAGACACTCATACTAAGCACTTGGAACTCATAGCTATTACTGAGCACCCGAATGGAAGTCGCACGTGTAACTGCCACCAAGCCCATGCTACCTTTTGTTCTACCTATTAGTTATTCTTATTACCTTAATGTCCAGCAAAAGCGTGCCCCTCATCCCACTTCAGGCTAATGTGAGATCACCATGTGTCTATAGAATCTATAGGGGAAATGCTTTTGGTACTGGCCCTTCATCCAAACAATATCCAGTTGCGCCCCTTATCTAAATCCCCCGTGATTTTGACTTCAATTTGACCAATTACTACCATTCTTAGCATAAGCGTGCCCTAGGGAATGCTATTTGGTATAGGTCCTACTTTCATCTTTACTTATTAACTTAGGTAAATTATTTAGATAAGCCTTTACACTTTTCTCTACTATATGTGCTTATTAATTTATCCTAAGTCTTAAGTTAAGCCTTATCATGTTCTTTTTCTTATTAAAACCTACGTTATAATCATGCTTATTACTTAACCCAAGGTCTAAGTGTGAAAATAAGCTTCTTTCATCTTTTACTCCATTTAGTTATATTAATTCTAAGTTATAACTATGCCAATTATCTTTAATTAGTCCAATTCTAATTATAATTAGGCGTAATTTATGTCCAATTCCATTATTTATTAGAGTCCAATTCCATTATTTATTACAGTCTTTATAATCTACATCTTAATTTCTTCATTCAGTATTCTTACTTATAAAATCCATATTCGCATTTAATTTACTCTAATCCATACGCGAAGAAAAGGGGGATGAAGAGAATAGATGCTTGCATAAAATCCAAAACGTCAAAAAAGATGTAAATAAGAAATAAATAATAGTAAATAAACTTAAATACTGTAAATAAACTGTAAATAAAAAGCTATGCTTAACAGTAATAAATTATAATTAATAGAAATAATACTAAAATTACTGAAAAGAATAGCTGAAAGGAAATAGACTGAAAATAATTCTAAAAACTGTAAATAACTACTAAAAAGGCTATTCCAAAAATCGTAGTAAAACTACAACTATTGGAAACCCTATTATTTTTAATTACTTAAAGAAATCTTAAAATAATTACAATCACTCACCTCCGATCCTAGCTTTTCCTTTGGTCTTCCCGGATCCACTTGGAGTTGTAAAATAATTTAATTTATAACGATTTTCTCCTTTGGAAAAATTATTCCGTTTAGGGTCCTTCCTAGAAAGGTGAACCCAATTGGAGAAAACCTATAATGAGAAAAAGTGTTAGGGCTAGGTGTCTATTTATAGGTGTAGAAGTAGATCTCAGACAGTTGGATTTGGAGATTGAATAGGATGCAACCACGTCATAGGCTGAATAGGAGCCATCGGATGCAAGAATGGAGGTACCAGATTAAACTAAAGGATGCAAAAAACATGTTCGGAAGCTGCTGATTCATTCGAACGAATTAACATTCGTTCGCCTGCCAAAATGCAAGCTGGTTGACCGCCCCCTTGCCCAGGTCGACCGGTCGGTCGACCTGACCATATATATATATATCGTTTTATTTCTGCTTATTTTGTTTATTTTATAACTTGGTCATATTAGCTCGGTTTCTGACGTTCTATATATGGAAATTGACAAGAAAACTATCAAGGACACAATGGTGCAATTCCCATGGCTCAACTATGATAATTTCACAAAGTTATTTTATTATTTAATTAATTAACAAATTAATTATTATGGGTTAAATTTTGGGTTGTTACAGCGATGCGTTCTTATAAGATACCCTTTGGTTTCAAAAGTGTACGTTCTTTTGAATTTTCTCACACCAGTCCTGTGACTGAACCAGAGTCTATTTTCTTCTCCCTTAAACTCTGAATGCCCTATTTTTCCAGGCGGCCAAGTAGTCAGGTTTAGCTTGGAGTATTTTGGAGGAGCTTGGAGCACGAAGCATGGAGTAGAAGATTCCTCTGTAAATAGTTATCCATTTCTATTTCCACTACATTATGTATAAGTTTATACCAGCACCTGTGTAGGGATAGGTAGTTATATCTATCCCTAGCCAGGTTAGAACCTGCTATAACTCTGATACATCATTTTCAAAGTGATTGTATGTACTATGTATATGTAAAAATATTAAGTTTTTCAATGCGATGTGAGAATCAGTGTTTCTATCTTCTATCTTTATTTTCTTTTACCCCTGATCATTCGCCTCTTCGGCACTTGAATTTGCGGCACACGAATACCATGGATGTATTAGTGTCGGTTTTCAGGAGTCGAAAAGGTGAGTCATCACGTATACTGTATAATTACTAAAAGGAGAAAAACTTAGATTTCCACTTTCAGACCGTTCTTAGCTTTCTCCTTTGGATTTGAATAAGCTTTCTTATTAAATCTCTTTCCAAATCTTTTCCTTTAGAAATATACAACAAATGAGTTGTATACAAATTAGATACAAAATTTCTGGGATTGGAGGAGAATAGAATTAGAAATTAAATATTAACACCTAAAATCTCTTGCTTGAAAACCTTAAGAAAATTTTGAATTGTTTGAAAGAAAAAAATAACAAAACTCCGCTTACGTTCCCAAATAATTTGTGAATAAAAGTGATGTTGCTGGGCTCTTATTTGTAGTGGTTAGAAACCATCAAAATCATCTGACTTAAGTCAGTTTAAAATAATATAATCCGGGTCATTCGTGGTCGAAATAACCATAGCCGCTGGAACACACATCGGTTGACTGTCCCTAGATAGGCGGTCGTCCGATCGCCTAAATATAGGAATGTATTTTTTGTGTTGTTTACTATTTATTTAATTCATTATTTAATTTTTAACGTTAATGTTTCTTTTAACGTTTACTTAACCCCCAAATTTCTTATTACCGTAAACTTTTAATTTCAAATTTTAGCATTAATTACAATTTGAATTTGAACTCCATTTAAATTATTTTGACTTCAAAAACTTCGAACATCAATAACTTTTCCTTTTGATTTCGATTACAAAAATTTATATATGAAAATTGATCAGAAAATCGCCCCGAACGCAACAGAAAAACTTCCATGGTCAAATTCTAACATTTAATTTTTTTCCATTTTTCGCCTTATTATTATTTTATATACTAATTAATCTCTTATTAATTTTTACATGGTGTTACATGTTCTGACACGTCTAGTACTTGTCCTTTTATGCAAAGCGTTTTGAAGTTTTTCACATACTCCTTCAGAAATTGGCCCTATGATGGTCACTTTACCTAACTGCTCAACGACCATAACTCCGAAGTCCACCAACGCGCACGAGATGACATCGGTATTGCTTGAAAAGAGGTTGGTACTGGTCTATCCCTTAAACATATTTTTTTACTCTACCTCCTTGAAGCTTCTTCCATTGTCCTTCCAAGCATGCTTCAAATTCCTTAAACAATTTTGTCTTCATTCCGACGTCCAAATTCGTTTCAAAGCTACTTGGTCTTAAAGATGGATAATACTTGCCCGCCCAAAGTACATTTCTATTGGAAACAAAGCATGCTTTGGATCAAGACAGACAAGTAGAGCCATCTACATAAGTCCATTGGCCATCCAAGAGTTGCTTTGAAGTGTCGACTCTATTCCGTGGGCATCCGTTCAACTTTTTTAAATCGCAGTTGTATGCTTTTTATGCCAAGGTCAGGATCTATATTTTCATAGATTGTTATATGCCTTAGCTAAGTGAGAATTCCTTTTTCTTCGGTTTTTATTTTTTTAACCTTGAGCCTATAATTTTTGTCGGTACCGACCTGTTCATGTCGGTACCGAAGTGAAATGCTGAGTCATAGGTTTCATTTAAATATCCAACACTTAGTTATTTTTCATCACACTCTCATTTTTTCCTTTGCCTTTCCACTTTTCGATTCCAAAATCTTGCGACCTCAATCTTTTAGCTGTCAATGCCTAACGCCGATTGTCCAAAGTTGCACCGCCACCGTCCAACTGTCACTACCATTAGTCTTCCAATTCAACAGTTGTCGCCTTCTCCAAGTAATTCATGCTCAAATTCTTCAAGTCCACTCCTAGATCCAAGGTTTCTGAAGTAGTCCGCCATTGCTGAGCATGATGGTGGAAATGTTGGGTCGCCGTCAACTATGCTGGAGGTTTCCTATAGTCAATGAACTACAATGGCTTGCTACTTGTGATTTGACTGTGTCTCAACCTTGGCTATTGCAAGCTCCTAAATTTTTCTAAGTTGACCACAAGACAGAAAAAAGTTAACACTACGATTGCCTGAGCCATGGTGGTTTCCCATCTAATTAGTGTCAGCCCTAAGTCACCCTTGCCCTTGCTTCAGGTCAATGCTAACCTTGCCTCAGGTCCTCCCTTTTGCAATAACCTTGAGTCTTTTGCACATTTTAAATTATTTCGACACTTTAATAAGTTATACTGGATCATAATTTGCCACTTTAAAGTGTGACGAGATGGTTCTCTTCCAAAGAACAATCACTTCAAACGCACTTTGGGATCCGCCAACTACATTATAAAGCTTACTGCAAAATCCTGTGTTCGGGCAAAGAATGCTCTGCATCGCTTTGAACAACAGTTCTATTATCGATTATCGGAAGATAACCTGTCAGATTTGATACACGGTTTTATCACGTGATGGGGATCGTTTTTCGGCATGAACATGATATCCACATAATGTTTCATTCATCATGCATGGAAAATAGGACACACGATGCACATATTGACACTTTTAATTTGCCGCGTGCGACGTTTAAAATCAGATCGGTCAACACACATCGCCACTCATTGGATGCTGAGCGTCGATCATATGGGTTCACATTAAAATAGAATTTTGAAATAAAACATATACAACCGTGTTCACCATCAACTTTTTTAGTCTAGAATGATTCGCCATTTACCTCTTTAAAATGTTGGCACGGGACCGTCAACTCCTCCTAAAGTCAAGTCCACCACGGCTCAAGCTTTAAGACCTATGCAATTAAGAAATAGATGCTTGATCATAACTGACTTGCAAGGGATGATAGCACTAGCAACTCCATTATGGGATCCATCTCCTCCTTTGATCAAGTAGGTCGGTTTAAGGGTTCTGGTCGATCCTTTATAACAAATCCATTAGGGTTAATAGCCAAGTCACTTTGAAATATATGCCTTTAACATGGAATCCCAGATAGCTACATATTGTTTCTAACAGTTAATCAATGGGTGCACAATCCTCCATAAGGTTACATAGCCTGCAACAAGGACATGTTTCCAAGCGAGGCTATATTGCCCTTTAATCATTCCTCTAACTGTTCCTTTATGAGCTTAGGCATGATTCCACTCAAATACACCCCAATGGATATGCCTTGCTGAACTCCCTATACATCTTATTCATGAATCAATTTCATCGGCCTCAAACCTTTAGAGAGTTAACCCACCTTCTGAGCTTCAAACAATGGAGTGAGTAACCATCCTTTTTGATCGTAGAAGTCCGGCGTCGATGTAAAGTTAACAAAGCACCTTACAACAAATACACATATTTTAAAAATGGGTACTTCTTCATCTGATGCCCTTTCAGATTCAACCGGCTTTGGTTATTTAGAAGTAAGGCCAGTTCCTTTCTAATCTTTTTCATACTTGGATTCTTATCGTTCAAGTGCCTAACTTCTTATCTACTCTCTTTATGGCTATTCTCATTTGAGATAAAAGCCTTATGCACTTCGAGACTCTAAAGGACCTTAAAAGAGTTAGCATCAAATTCCACACCACCTCTTACCTTTTGAAGAATGAGAACCTTTCTCAATGCGGCTTTATATATCCTAAATGATTTGCTGCTCTACTCGAACTTCTACTAAGAGGGTCTAGAGTATCCACCAGGTCTTCTGCCTCCATTCGCAACTCTAGCAAGGATAGCCAAGGAGGTGTTAAAGGCTCATCAGGCATGACAAACATCGATGAAAGCACCGATGGAGTGGTAGAAGCGAAAATTACTAGTGTAGTGCAAGTAGAGAGGGAAGAGAGGGAAGTGGAAACGATACATGAAGGAGGAGAAGGAAGAGAAAGAGGGGAGGAAGAGAATGAAGAAGAAGGAGAGAGGTACAAAGAAGACGATGATGATGGGAACTTCAGTTAGGAAGGAGACGAGTGGTACTGAGAGACATCTTGAAAGGGTATCGAGATTTCTGTCTCATCATATTTGAGGCAAATAGTCATCAGGACCTCCCAATAGTCCACAGAACCGAGCATGACACCAATAGCCAAGGCAACTCCTCTAGCTAGTTCTTTAGAAAATATCTTCGACTCTCTCAACGACATTGACATCTTGATTGACGGTCTTCTTAAGGAGCATCCTTTGGGTTTTAACTTTCCATCCAAGGACTCTTAGCCGAATGAGATAAAACCCTATCTTTACAACCTTATGAACATGGTCTGTTACTTAAGGCAACACCAGCAGCACACACACTTCTACGATCATGAACACTCATATCTTGCATTCATCATTACTTCAGTATTCTGTAACTAATACAATCCTTTCCTTCGTTTTAGTTACAATATACAGAGATTGATTCCACTACATATGCTCTAGCATCAGTAGGCATTGCATAAACACCCCCGATCCTTATTCTCATCGCTCCTCTTTGCCTCAAGAGATCGAAGAAGAGAGAAATAAGAGGAAGGAGAAGGAATACCATGAGGATAAGGATAGGAGAAAGCAACAAGCCAAAGGAAGGGAAGAATACGACCTAGGGATGAAATACCATGGTTCCCATAATCGTTATGGTCCTATCTTCTGCTCTTCTCTGCTACGCTCTTAGCCTATGAATTCTTCTAAACAAATTCTGGCAATCTAGCCCCTAATCACTATATCGCTAACCTCCAAAAGATCCAAGAGGCTTATGTCCATCAAGTTCCAATCCTACCTCCTTTAGGCTTGTCAACGGCAGTGATGACCAAGATGTAGGTCGTTTTTCCTAACCTCTGCTTGTCAGGGTTGAAATTTAATCTAATACCAAGGACATTCCCCATGAAGAAGCCAACCACAAAGTTGGAGGTGTTGCTGAGCTTGTCGACCAGCTCCATGAATGGAGAAATCTCACATTTTCCCTATCCAATGTCAACATAATCAATCAGATGTACATCAAATCATTTGAGCCAGAGAGGAAAAGCTATGATAACACGGTAGAGAAATACAAGAGGGAAGTAGTCGAGGTTAAGAAATAGAGAGATAGGGCTCAGAAATTGGTTGATAACTCTAAAAAATTAAATAAGGAGTTGTCTCACCTGCATACTCAAGCGCTCAAGGTGATAAAAAACAAGCTTAAGAAGGACCACCTATAGAGCAACGAGCTTACCGCCTAAATCAATGCAAAGGATAAAGTAATTAGAGAAAGACATGGTACTTCGGGCCAAAGACATAGAAATTCAAATGCTTAAAGACGAAGTCTAAAGACTCCAAACCATTCCGAGGCTAGATAGAGGAAAAAGTAGAAGATCTGGTTAAGCTTGGTATTGTCGTAGGTTAAATAAAAGAGCTTAATAATCAAGCCATGAAGCACAAGGAGGAAATTCACTCTACCCTCTAATAGTAGCAAACAAGATTGAAGAAAATAACTTAAAGTAATTGGGAAGAAGCTATCCTATGACCTTGGAAGATGCATGGATGAATCCTACACCCTGTGACTGAGTTCAATGAAGGCCTCAATAAAGACCAATTAAAGGCCAAATACTTGGATGCCAACGACATTATCGCCTTAGAGAAAGGCAATGCAATTTTGGCTGAGGAGGATGTGGCTACATGCAAAGCTCTCATCGACGCTCCTATTAGTCCTAGTGCATTGGGCCAAGCAGAATCGTCATCTCTGAAATCCAAAGAGCCTATGAATAAAATCCCAACTTCCGTAGAGGCTTGCTCCAAGGCTGCCCTTACTATGATTCCAACTTTTGGTACCTTGATCATCGATGAGCCCTATATTCATGTTCCCATCTCCCAGCTAATATAATCAACAATGAAAGAGGGTGAAGTCACTACATCGCCAACTAAAGAAACTCCGACCAGTGAACGTATTTCTTTTGTCTCTTCAGTGTTTGAGAAATATTAGTTCTTGCTCAAGACCATCACTAAACTTTACTTCATTATTTGTGAACTTAATGGTCATCTGTAGCTCCCTCCTCCTCCGCCACAAATCACATAAGGCTTGGGTCCTATTGCTATCTCCATCGAGTCAACCTCCATCACCATGATACTTGTCGCTCCAGTCCTTCCCTCCATCTCCGTTGCTGGTCCCAATTTAGAGAAGATCGAGGTTCTAGAGAGACTGGATGACATTCCATAGTCCTTAAGCGAAGATATCACTATCACTGGTGCTACGTGCCCAACTGATCCTGTTTCTATGGCAAAGAGGTGGAAGCTCGACCTGTCGAAGGTCAAAATCAAGAAAGAAACTAGAACTAGAACTTGCCGGCCTAGGACTATCAGACCCTACTTTGAAAATTCCTTCCCTCAAAATCAAATTTTTAAAGTGTAGTGGTGTTATTGGCTCCTTAAAGTCTTCTCACCCAGTTGTTGAAAAGCTTGAAGACCCCATCGTCATCACAACCGAGGGAGTGATCACACACTCCGAGGGTAGCACTCCTAAGGCAAGAAAACTTAGAAAAGAGAAATCCAAGGAATCAATGAATCGCTCGATGAAGGACAATCCTAAGGGAGACAACAAAGAGTGAAGAAGAAGTAGGCTTCCTACTTGGATTGTGCAAAAGCAGATTTAGTGCCTATTGTTGTACAAGACAGCTCCTTTTGGTATTCTTTTTAATGTATTTATTTTCCCTTTGCACATAGACTGAGTTTGTGTGGGATCGACCCCTGCAACATATTTATAAGAAGTGGTTGCAAATAAAGATTATTGTTTTCTATACAATCTTTGTTCATATTTACTGTTAGTACCATAGGTATTCGTTTTGATGACAACGACTATAGACATTATATAAAATATAAATACTAATGTTTTATCAAGTTATGTGTAGTATATAGTGTAGGATATTAGACAGAAGCAAATTAAGAAGACTGTACAGTATCAAGAATACATTCAAGATGTAGATATGGAGTTTCAAGAGTTGAAGAATGAAGACCGATGAGTATTGAAGAGTTCAAGATTTCAAGATATTCTAGATAAGTTATAGAGTCGTAGAATTTATGTTAAAACCTTGATAGCACTTTCCTAATCTCTCCCTCCTTCTCTAATTTTGTTTTAAATTGTTTTTCAGATATCCTAGTTTTAAAATAATCTTTTCAAAATATTTCTCAAAATGATTTTCAATCACTTATACTTATAAACATATTATTTTAAGGTTTTTAAGCTTATATATATTGAAATTTTATTTATACGTTAATAAGTTATAATTACATTGATTATACATATACATATACATATACATATACATATATATATATATATATTATTTACATTATATTAAAATTTTCAAAATTATTATATAAAGTTTTATTAAGTTTTATTATGATTAGAATATGTATAAACTATGCTTATGATTTTACAAAGTATCAAATTATTTTATAAAACAACGATTTTTTAAAATAATGTTTTGAAGTATTGTTAAATTTTAAAAAGAGCGTGTCGACATACTCTTTGTATGTATGTCGACATAGTGGTCGATTTTTTCAAATTTTAAAATTTCAAATTAAATGTCTTTTCGTTGTATCTCTTCACGAATGGATATGACCGTTGTACCTCTATAAATACCAGACTTCTAAAGTGAATTTTTTATCATAACTTTCTTATTCATCTCTCCTCCTACCACTCTCTCATTTTCTAAATCGAAATATACACAAACACTGCTAAAATTCAACCAGAATCAAATTCAATCATCACTAGTTTGATTCTTCTTCATCTACTCTGATTTTTTTCATCTCTTTCACTCAAATCAAGATCAAAGTGCTATTCAAAAGTTATAGGATCAGTTGTAATCAAGATCAAAGATTCAAGTCTATAAAACTCTATCAAATCATATTTCTATACTTGTGGGTGTGATTGTAGCCCGTAAAATCAATTGGGTGTGCTTAGTAGCCCATAAATCTAGTGGGTGTTATTGTAGCTTGAAAATCAAGTGACTCTACCCAAAGGTCTCGATTCTGGAAGGTGTGTTTCGTAGCCTTGAAATCGAGATTGTATTTGCATTTACTAGTTGAAAAAAAATCCGTACAATGAACTGTATGGGATTGGATGTAGATTAACTCCAAACCAGTACAAAATCCTACTGTGTTCTTTCCTTTTTTACTTCTACAGCATTTATTTTTATATGCACTTTGATTCCGTGATTGTTTCTATGAATTTTAATTACATCATTCCAAGTAGAATCTTAAAGATTGAAAAATATTCGTATAATCCATTAAACACTATAGACCCCCCTCTAGTGTTAAATTGACCTTAAGATCCCTATTCCGACGACTCACATTTGGTATCACAGCATTGATTTTCAAAGTATTCATAATCTGATTTTTGAAAAAAAATTTCAATATGGTAATTTTGATAATATTTTCAACACTATTTTCAAAAAGATAATTTGCACAATCATCATAATGTTGTTTCATAAATTTTCATCTATTCATTATAAATAATCATGTGATCTTTTAAATAGGTATGAATTACAGTAATAGATGTGTTACATGGCTTTTGATGAACATGCATCTGATGATCATACTCTATAGATCAAAAAGGGTAAATGGATATTTGATAGTGGATGCTCAAGGTACATGACTGGAAATCCGAAGATTTTGAAAGATATAGTTTACAAAAATGGTGGATTGGTAAATTTTGGAGACAACTCTAAAGGATATATGATTGGCATCGACAATGTCGGTAATTCTAAAACTCCTACTATTTCTAACATTTTGTTAGTTAGGAATTTAAAGCATAATATGTTGAGTATTAGTCAATTTTGTGATAAGTGTTTCAAAACTAAATTCGTAAAAGATAAATGTCACATTGAAGATAATAAGTCAAACATTATCTTTGACGGTATTAGGAAATGAAATATCTATATATTAAGTATGAAAATATCAAATGATAATCAGTGTCTTTTAGCTGAATCAAGTGATCCTTGGATTTGGCACAAAAGATTTGGCCATTTGAATTTCAAACTAATATCTAAAATTGCTAAAAATGATCTAGTTAGAGGTCTTCCCAAAATGAATTTTAAAGTTTATAATTTATGGGATGCTTGTCAATTAGGAAAACTTAGAAAAATTTCTTTTAAATCAAAAGATATGATTTCTACCTCTCAACCCCTTAAAACTCTACACTTAGAGCTTTTCGGTCTTCACAGATACAATATATAAATCACAGTATATATGTATTTGTAATCGTAGATGATTATTCCAGGTTTACCTGGATGATTTTCCTAAAACTTAAAAGTAATGATTCTGAAATGTTTAAAATCTTTGTTAAACAAATTCAAAATCAAATGACTAGTAAAATTAAAACTATTTGGAGTGATCATGATGAGAATTCGAAAACTAAAATTTTGAGTATGATAAGAAAGGTATAACTCACAATTTTTCATTTCCAAGAACACCACAACAAAATGGAGTGGTAGAGCGTAAAAATAGGATGTTTCAAGAGTGCGCTAGAACTATGCTTAATGATAGCAATTTACCTAAAAAAATTTAGGCTGAAGCAGTTGGTACTGCATGTTATGTATTAAATAGAATTTTAATAAGACCATTAACTAAAAAAACACCATATGAATTATTATATAATAAAAAGCCTAAGGTATCATACTTTAGAGTTTTTGGTAGTAAATGTTTTATTTTAAATGCAAAAGATAATTTGGATAAATTTGATGCTAAATTGGATAAAGGAATCTTTATTGGATATTCAAATAGAAATGAAGCTTATAGAGTTTTCAATACTAGAACTATTACTACTGAAGAGACATTACATGTCTCATTTGATGAAATTTTTAAAGTTTATAATCCAAATATTGATGAAGAAGAAAATATTAATAACCCAAATGAAACTAGTAATAATAAGATTATCAAAAATGAAAAAAGAATAATTCAGAAAATTTACATCCAAACAAAAGAACAAGATACTTGAAAGATCGTCCTACAGAAAATATACTTGGAAATATTAAATATGTTGTTAAAATTAGAAATCAACTAAATAAAATGAGTAACGTTGCTTTTATTTCAACTATTGGACCTAAAAATCGAAAGGAAGCGTCCATTGATGATCCATGGATTCTTGCTATGCAAGAGGAATTAAATCAATTTGCAGGAAATGATGTATGGGAACTAGTCCCAAGTCCGAATGATAAATCCATAATAGAAACTAAATGGGTATATAGAAACAAAATGAATGAACAAGGAGAGGTTGTGAGAAATAAAGCTTGATTAGTTGCACAAGGTTATTGTCAAGAAGGAATAGATTTGATGAACCTTTGCATCCGTAGCAAGATTAGAGGCTATACGAATTTTACTTGCTTTCGCTGATCATTATAATTTTTTATATCGAATGGATGTTAAAAGTGCATTTTTAAATGGTTTTATTAAAGTAGATGTATATGCAGAACAAGCCCCACTTTTTCAAGATGAAAAACTACCTAATCATGTTCAAAAATTAAAGAAGGCATTTTACGGTCTGAAACATGCTTCAAGAGCTTGGTATAGCAGATTTAAATCCTATCTATTACAATCAAATTTTGAAATAGGCAAAGTAGATATTATGCTTTTTATTAAAAGAGATAAAAATCATATTCAGTTAAAAGAAATATATGTTTATGGTATCATTTTTGCATCTACCAACAATAAACTAAACATGGAATTCTCAAAAATAATAACTAAGGAATTTGAAATGAGTCATATGGGAGAACTAAATTATTTTCTAAGATAACAAATAAAACAACTAAGTAATGGAATTTATATTAGTTAAGAAAAATATGCTAAAGATTTAGTTAAGAAATTTGGCATGTCAAATACCAGTGGTAAACCAACTCCCATGGCAACTAATGAACAATTAAATAAAGAAGAAAATTCAAAAGATGTAGTTCAATAATTATATAGAGGAATGATTGGATCACCACTCTATATAACTGCTAGTAGACCTGATATAATGCATAGTGTTTGTCTTTGTGCAAGATATCAATCTCAATCTAAAGCTACTCATTTAAAATCCGTAAACTGAATTTTGAGATATGTAAACAACACATTAGACTTTGTACTCTTTTACCCAAAAGAAGTCTCCTTTGAATTAATTTCATATAGTGATGCTGGATATGCTAGTAGCAAATCAGACTGAAAAAGTACAAGTGGAACTTGTCACTTTATGGGACACTCGCTGGTTTCCAGGTTTAGTAAGAAGCAAAACTCTGTATCTATGTCTACAACAGAAGCAGAATATATTTCAGCAGCATTAGCATGTTCAAAGGTTATCTATATGCAACAAACATTTAAATATTTTGGTTTAAATTTTACTAAATCACCAATATACTATAATAATACAAGTGTGATTAATCTATCTAAAAATCCAACTCATCATGCTAGAACTAAACATATTGATATAAGGCACCATTTTCAAAGAGATAATGTAAATAAAGAAATAATATCACTTGAATATATAAACATTGAAAATCAGTAGCTGATATAAAACGAAACTATTGAATCAAACATCTTTTAATAAATTGAGAAGGGAGTTAGGAATTTGTTCTCCATCGAAAATATAAAAATAATAAAGTAAAAAATTACAAAATATAATGAAAAACAAAATAATCAAAATTACAACATATATGTCGACATATCCTATCCCCCTATGTCGACATATAATGGTAATTTTTGTTTTTTAAATTTCCCTTTAAAATTCAAATTGTTGGTTATATAATAAAGAAATTTCGACTTTCTTCTTCATTTCTCTGTATACTCTCTGTTTTAAACTTCTGAAACAAATAAACCATGGCCTCCTCTAGTCCTAAACGTTCTAGAGAAGTGTTTGTACCAAAATTGGGCACAACACCCTTCGGAAGTGTTTGAAGAGATAAAATGAAGAAAGTAAATGTAAAAAGAGGATTATCTAACAAACACTCCAAACAATAATCAGAAAAATAGCAAAAGAACACAAAGATTTAGAGTGGTTCGGCGTGTTGCCTACGTCCACTATGAAATGATTGACTTTTATTAACTTTTGCTTGCTGGTTACAGTGGATTACAACAGTAAATTTTGAGTACAACAGTGATTTCTGAGTGCCACAGTGATTTTGTAGAGTCTGGACGTCGAAGAGCCAATCCCATTTCTGTAGGTCCTGGGCTGCTATTTATAGGCGTAGGCTACAAATATCCCGCTCAGATCTCGAGAGACCTCTTCTTGCACGTGAGTGGGCCCACACAATCGATCCCATGTGATTTGCACACGATCCGGGATCGATACGAACGAGCTTCGTATCGATCAAAACTTAATCCAATTGAGTCGGGATCGATTGTGAGTGTTGCTGAGGATGTATGCAAGCTTCTATGAAAATTTGGAAGCATTTGGACATGTAGATTGTGAGTTATGATCTATGCAAATTTGCGTTTTCTTTAGGATATTGAATTCGTATCGATACCTTCGTATCGATCAGTTCGTATCGCTTTGTGGGCACGTGCTTGCAAGCTGACATGCTGCTAACTCCTCGGATCGATCCACTTTTCGTGTCGAGTTGACTGCTTCCCCCTTTGTATCCATTGACTGCTATGTCCTTCGAGTCGATGCCGGCGTGTATCCTTCTTATCGATCGTTTGAGGCTTTTTTCGTATCGATGCTCGCAGGTCATTTCGTACCGATGGTGTTGTAACAACCCTATTATTAACTACCTAATTAATTAAATTTAATTAGGGAAGGTTAATGCAAAATAGTGATTTGTGAAAATTTAGTTGCAAAAATTTAATTTAGTTTTGAGAATAATTGGTTTTGATTTATTTAAGAAATGGGTTTCATTTCTTAAAAAGGATTTCAATTTAAATTTGAAATATGATTGAATAAATTATTTAAATTTTGCGTTTAGAGAAAAATGTTAATACTGTGATTGGTAGTTTAAATTAAAAAATTATAATTGTAAAATTTAATTATGAAACTAAACCTATTTTTGTATATAACTGATTTGGTAACTTTCGAAATGATGTACATCCAGTTAAGTGTTAATATTGGGATTTATTATTAAAAATTTTGAGAATAATTTTATTTCAGATGTTATATTTAAAATTTTACAATAGCTTAATATTATTATAAATAAGAGTTTTAAACTTGTTAATTTGGTCTTGTTGAATTTGAGAAAATAACTTGTGATTTTGTAAAATATTGGTTAGTGTGAATAAATGAAATAAGAAGGAAATAGCAACACTTGGCTTAAGAAGTTAATTAGCAACACTTTGCTTTAGGATCCATACTCAAACGCATTTAGCCCATTTAAGAGAAGTATAACTTCTTCTTTCTTTTATCTGTACGTTCATAAATCTATTTGAGAAATAGAAATAGAAATATGTTTCTCAAAGCTAAATAAAAACCTAGTTCTTAAATCCTCAAATCAAAGCTAGAAATCAAAGGGCTTTTGGTCAATACTTGTAGAAATTAAAGCTAATCAGCTCTACCTTCTAGATCCATAAAAGGAAGATTTTGATCTCATTTTAATCTTGTTACTTGCTGGTTGGTTTTCATTTTTTTGATTTTTAGGCAATTTTTGTGAGGCTAAGGATTTAGTAAGGCTTGGATGAAGATCTAGCAAGCTATAGAAGGATAAAGGTGAGTTGAACACTCACCATATATACTATCTCTAATCCATTTATTTAATTGTTATTTGATGTTAGGATTGAGTTAGATAGTTTTTTGATTGAATTGAATAATTAGTTGATTGAACTGCTTGCAATATGGTTGTAAATATGAGTGATTGTTCGAATTGTTGTTTACTAAAAATTATTTGTGAAAAATCGCTGTAGTAAAACAGCGTTACCATAGTGTAAAATGATTCAAATTAGTTCAATCTTTTTGTGGTAGAAAGATATTTCAATAAGCTACAAGTTGTCTGTTAATCATTTTTCGAAATACTAGGTTTAAATGGGTCTAAATTAAGTGTGAAACAGAGGTTATAGCACAACCATATCAAATTTTCTAAGTTGATAGCTGATAGTAAAATGGACATAACTTTTGATCTATTAATCCAATTATGTTGAATCTTTTTGCAGTAGAAAGATAATTTCCTAAAGAAGAACTTTTGTTTTAATCACTTTCTCATATTTTGAAGATTTCTTGGTCAAAAATGGGGTTTTTAACAGAGTAATAGTCTCTGCCCTGTCAAATTTTTGTGCTAAACATCGTTAGTAATTTAAACATAACTTTCTCATTTCTTATCGAATTTTGATAATATATAAAGTAATGAAAAGATTAAACTTTGTGCTACAACTTTCATGTTGTAAGTATTCTAAAATATGTGATTTAAAGGGTTGAAATTGCATTTTAAAACTGAAACTTGTGACTCAGTTGTAATTGGTGAAGTGGTTGAAATTACCGATGCATTCCAACCCATTGCTTGAACCCGTTTGACTGTTGTGTTTGTGATGTTGTGCCCAGATGTTGGAGTGATTATTTTAGTAGTTGGTTATATATAAATATATATTTACAATAATAAATTTATATTATAAGTTTGATTTGGTATATATTTAAGAGTTAGAATTCTACGAAGTTGGTTCATGACCAAAATCTTGTGATAATCTAATATTTAGTCATAATGAATTCTAATGTGTTTGTGGATTTTGAATCATTTGATTCAAAGCTTTGGACTTAAATAAAGACGTATCTATTTATTTATAGAGATAAATATTTAGTTATAAACATCAATAATTTGGTAAGGAGAGTTTATTAAAGTTATAAATATTAAACTTGTTTTATAAATTGTCTAATCTCTTTTATAAACAGTTTTGTCAAATATTTATGTTTATATTAAGTATTACTATTATAAATAGTTATGGATTTGGAAATATGTTTTGTGAAATGTGAATTTAATTTATTAAATAAACTGGTTGTGAGATTTAGTAATATGGTTTTGAAGTATAAACACAATTTGTTTTATACTAGTGTATAAATACTAATTTGGACATTTCTAAGCGTAATAAATATGGTTTTAGAGAATAAGTGATTACTTAAATATGTATATGGTTTTAGAATATGATATGAACAATACAACTTTATGGAAATTTAAGTATCAATATGATTTCGGAAAATGGAAAATCATAGTTTATAAAATAAATACAATTGGAACAATTTGGAATAACGGAAAATTTTAATAAGTGACAAATTAAATAAATGTTTTGAGAACCTTAATTCTATAATTTGAGGAGTACTAATAATCGACTTAGTATCATCGATTGGTTTAAATGCTTTCGAAAAATGCTTCGTCGAATATGGTACAACTCATTGAATAGAATGTTTGAGTGGAATTTACTATCTATTAATGAATACTCGAATTTCACCGGGTAGTATGGGATGCCTTGGTTAAATTCTTGTGATCGTATTTGGGGAAAATACTTAACACTTTAGAGTTGTATTCTCTTTTGGTGTGCGACAAGTGGTTGCTAGATCCTTAAGAGAATATGGTTCAGGTTTTCCAGTGGTATCCGTAATAAGTGATACTTACTAGCTTTTAGTAAATACTTGAATTTCACCATACGGTATGGGACGTATTGGTTAAATTCTAGTGATTACTGAAGGTAATAGTATTTGGCACTTTAGAGTTTACTCTCTTTTTTTGTGTGGAAAGTGGCTGCTAGATCCTTAAGAAGTTAATTCCTAGATTTCTTTTCAAACATAATAATTTAATATTATTAAACAAATGTGAAATTATCGAGTCATGGTTTCTACGGTCACCTCGATCGGTATGGACTATCCTTGAGATCATTTTGTGATTCTGTGTTCCCGGTCTAAGTACGATCCTTGGTATCGGATCGGTTCAGTGATACCAATTTGTTTGTTTATTTGCCACGAGTTTTGAGTACAATCATTGTGATTGTTTTGGACGATCATTACGATTGGTTTGGGTTAAGATCTCTTGGATTCTGGATATTTGGATTTTGTGACTGTTCTGTGTTCGTGAAATAAGTATATATATTCTTCTGTCTTGTCATTGTGAAATAAACATATATTCTTGTGTCATGTGTTCATGAAATAAATATATGTTCTTGTGTCTTGTGATGGATGTTAAGTTAATTCTACTATTTTGTGTTTAGTGACTAGTTGGTGTTTGTGACGAAAACTTATAACCTTGTACTGAGTTAATCACCGATATTTGTGTGCTTAGAGATATTATGTTTTGTTCTATGAATTCAATCCTGAACATCTATATTTACTTATATGTTGTTTGTTCTTGTGCTATATCTTGTTCTCACCTTATTGGATATTTAGAGATAGTCTGACCCGGGTGTTATTTTGCTCGGGTCAGGCCGAGACTTTTCAGGTTACAGGACAAGTTGACCTTTGAATGGTTGTGCTAGCAAGAAGATAAACATTTGGACTTCTAGTTTATCCCATTTAGGAATTTGGACCTTGTATATAAGATGTACAATTGAGATTAGAGAATTCTAAAAATTTGTATAACAATCGAGTTTAGTATTTCATTTTGTAAACTAAATAATTTGTATATTTATAAGTGTAGATTTATTCCGGTATGATCTGTGACTGTCATTTATATGATATATTGTTCTGATTTTGAGAAATTGGTTGGTCTATTATTTGTATTAATATTGTACACGTCAAATTCAGTTCAGATATTAAGTGAAAAGGTATAAATGATGTGTCAGTATTAGTATAAAGATATTCACATTTGATCGCCCTTAACAAGCTGTATTCTACGAATTAGTAGACGACAATACTTGTAATGTTCTTTGCTAATCTGGGCATCACGGTGGGGCCATTACAGGTTTGTTGTTACTTCGTATCGATTGCTTTGTATCGATCGCTCTTAGTGGTGTGTTTCGTATCGATCAATGGCCGATTGATACGAACTAAGTTGATGGAGGGACCGGTACGAAGCATGTATGAACGAGATCGATGCGAAGTGTTGTTTGTTGATGTATACGAAATGGAGCAAATATGATCGATACGAAATGACAACTCTCCATGGATACGAAGTATTCTAGCTTTGATGGACACGAAGAGATGCGGTGGCTAATGGATACGAACCAATTGAGTTTTCTTTTTATCGATACGAATTCTCATCGATACGAATAAGGTTCATCTGATGGGTTCGAACCAGGTCGATACAAAGGGAAATCTTCTCTGGTTGTTTGATGGATATGAACAACAGATAACGTTGAGGCTTGATGGATGCGAAGTGTATGGATACAAAATTAGCATGCTTTTCACGAAGCTTAATCGATCCATAACTCGAGCATACGAACTCCAATTGACATGAAATTTGAAACGTTGGCTTCCATAGCTTTAATTGTTGTGTCATACCAATTGTAGATCGATCCGGACTCGGACAAAATTCATCGATATTCATAGTGAGTCTGTGTATAACCGATCTTTGGGATGAACTATCTTTGGTTTTCAGTCAATTCCTTGATATCACGGTCTTGTCAAAAGGCATGATAACATTTGCACCCTGAAGTACGTCTTGTGAGGACATGACGTGCTTTGAAAAGCCGCAATCTTCATTCTGAAAAGTTCCATCTGACTTGTTAAACGATTGTTGTCTTCTCGTCGAAAGTTGTGACCTTTGATTGATCCATAGAAGCATAAATCATGAACTGTTGTAACTGAGTATTGTATGATAGTGATCTGTTGTTGTAATCGTCATCAGATGAGTATTCAATTCCTATGGATTTTGAAATTTGGATGTTAGTCTGTTTATACATGTATGTATGTTAGCCTGACTCCCGTTAACGTTCGCACGTTCATGAGTCGTTGTCAGGCTTTTTTCAGTTTTTTTGTATCGAATTCCATATTGACCCTCTCCTGAATCAATGTGAAATTCGATTTGTAACAACGCTTGATGGTTTTTTTGGAGTGTCCCTTCGTATCGATCCTCTCCTGGATTAATGTAAAAAGTTAAAAAAGCCATTCTTCGTATCGATGGCAAGCGATACGAATCAGTTGGTTCTTTGAATCATTTCGTATCGATGGATACGAACCAAGACGGTTTTTATAATGATGGACGCGAAGTTTCCATTTCGCATCGATGGATGTTTGATGGACGTGAATAGTTCAATCAATCTTTATAGCAACGTTCGTGCTCCGTACTGATAGCAAGATGGTTACGAACAAGTGTTGCCTCAAATGTATGTTTCATGGATACGAATAGCTCCTTTCGTATCGATCATGGGAGAAACCTGTTTCTACCGATCGAAACAACTGGGAGGCGAATCGTTTCCTTTCATTTCTCGGGTCCATATAAAAGCATTTTGGACTTAGCCAAATTTCTACCCGTCATTGTTTTCTTTTGGCATTCGCATCGTTCTAGACTTTACAGAATCGAGAAATCGTTCTTACCTTCCAATCAAATTGAACTTTAATCTTTCCAACTAATTACCAAAGCTAGGTAAATAAACCATGAATTTGTATCGAAAAACGATGAGACTTGGAATTCCGTGCCGTCCTGCTTGCTTCCATGATCGGTTCTGATGAAGTGGTGGCCGGAGGCGATCGACATGAGGTCGAGGAGGAAGAGGATGGCACCCGAGTGGATTTGGAGAAGGTGAAGTGTAGAGGGCAGCATAGCTTCAATTTCGTATCGATAAAAGGAAGGAGAAGACTTGGCTTCGTATCGATTTAGGGCATAAGGTTCGTATCGATGAAGAATTGATTGACAAAATGGTGAATTTCAATGCAAGTCATATCCCTGTTGCTCCACATAATCCACTCCAATCCCCAAAGCATCATCATAACACACCCCTGATCCCTAAAACTTTCTCAATGGCGGACACATCACTGCTCCTCATCGCAAACATTATCTCCGACACATGGTCCATTGACTCTCTACACCATGCCCTAGCATCCACATTCCAACACAGAGAATGGCCACTTTGGCTTCAGTATGAAAACAGCTTCATCTTTTACTGCCCCACTTTCACAATCAGAGACCAAATTCTCCAGAGATCGACCATCACCACGGTCGGAGGAACCGTGCAATTCCAACCCTGGTCTGAGCTCGACCGCCCGGCGCCATCTCTAGACCCACCTTCATGGGCGCGAATCTCAGGCTTCCCAGAGCTCCTTCGCTTTAACACAGAAGCCATCACCGAAGCAGTTAAACCAGTGGGTAGGTTCCTGGCCCTGGACGACTGCGAATGGGCTGGATTGGATCACCGTTTTTTATTCATTCAAATTCAGTTCTACAGTGGCATCACTTCTCCAGCATCCTTTGTCTCCATCCTCAACAACACAGAATACCTCTTGCGCATTGAAAGATGGGAGCACGAACACCCTAACAGGCGCCCGGAAAATCATCTACTGGGATTTGACTACGAAAGACACTTCCCCCTTTTTGAGCAACACATCATGATCGAAAATTTAGAATCAGAAGACAGATTCGACGTCATGAAGTACTCCCCAATCTACTCTGGCTCCCCACCGGCGCCTGGCCAACCTTATGATCAATCATTCGAAGTGGTCGGTCCAAGGGGCTGGGACCCATGGCCAACCCAAGAACACAGGTGGGACCCTTTCTCTGACCTAGACCTCTCATCCCCGCTCTTCCAGCAGATCCCAACCCCCCCAGCCTCCGCTGCCCCTCCCAATCCTCTCCCTATTCCTATCCCCCAAACTAATACCCAATCTCTCCCGGTGCAGATCCACAATTCCACCCCCCAAGCTGACCCTCCTTCTCCCGCTCATCAATTCCCCGTCCCTAGCGCAGAAGAGTTCAGCCAAGCGGCCCTCCCGAGGACTGGTCAAGAGCCTCACCCAACCACTCCAGCGACTACTCAGTGGTCCCTGCCAATCACCCCAACAGCTGTGCGCCGTAGCTCCAGACTGGACAGAGCAGCATCTCATCCTGGTAGTTTTTTAAACATGTTGTCTTTTCTTCTCATAATAAAATCTTAAATAAGAAAATGGCACGTTGCATGGGAGTAAACTTGCATGGAGAGCATTACTCTTCCATGCAGGCACTAGAATCGGAGCGCTTATCATTCTCCCAATGAAGCTAATATCCTGGAACACACGGGGGTTGGGGGACTCCAGCAAAAGACATTCTGTTAGCCTTGTTATAACCCCACATAAAGTAGACATCCTTTTCTTGCAAGAAACCAAACTGTCAGACCCAAACCCCAACATGCTCAGACAAATCGGTGGGCCATTCCTAACTGGGTGGGCCCACATAAATGCTGTTGGTTCGAGCGGCGGTATAATGACAGCCTGGAATGAATCTGTGTGGTCCCACTGCCAAACCTTCTATCACACTTCAGCCTTACATGTAGCCCTTCGCCACTTACAAACCGGAACAATCTTCTTCTTCTCCAATATCTATGGCCCACAAAACCCTCGAGATCGAAACGAACTCTGGACGAACTGTCTCACCTTCTCCGCTCATATCAACGGCCCTTGGATTGTCGGAGGAGATTTCAATACCACCAAATCCCCAACAGAAAGGAACTCTGGCAATCTATCCCAAGACTCTGAAGCCTTCAACCAGTTTATCAATCTTTGCTCCCTAATTGACCCACCCATCAGCAACCGCCTTTACACCTGGTCCAATCGCAGATCAGATCCCTCACTAGCTAAATTAGACCGCTACCTCTTCAACCCGGCCTGGGAGGATTCGCACCCCCTCTCCATTGTCTCGGGTCTAGCCACAGTTATCTCCGACCACTGCCCGCTCCTCCTAGACACGGGATCCCCCACTTGTCTCAACAGACCCTTCCGGTTCGAACGCCTCTGGCTCCTCGAGCCATCATTTGATAATTTCATCAAAGAAATCTGGTCTCAGCCTTCCCCAATCCAATCAGCCACTGTCAGGGTCGTCTCCAAGCTCCGTTCCCTTCGAAAAATCATCAAACCTTGGGCCAAATCAGTTTGGGGCTCCATTCGCTCGCGCATCTCCGCCATCCAAGATGAGATTCTGGACCTAAATATCCTGGAAGAATCCTCTCCTCTCTTCGAATTAGACAGATCTCGTCTGAGAGAACTGGAAGCTGACCTAGACAGATTGTCACTTCAAGAAGAAATAGGTTGGAAACAACGCTCCAAAGCGAAATGGATTGAAGAAGGCGATAAGAACACTGCTTACTTCCACCGTCTCGCCAATGGCAGACGAAGATCAACTTTTATCCCTGAAATCACCCAAGACAACAACACCACCTCTGATCAGTCAGTCATCCTTAAACTCTTCACCGACTATTACCGAAATATTCTAGGAAACCATCACCCCCCTCTTCCCCCAATTGATTGGAACCTGCTCTACCCGGAGAATCTCCCCATCCCCATTGACCATCCCTTCTCTGAAACAGAAATTTGGGCAGCGCTTAAGAGCATGTCCGATGACAAGGCTCCTGGCCCAGATGGCTTCGGGCCCCTATTCTTCAAACACTACTGGGATACAGTAAAATTCGACATCATCAAAATGTGCTCCGAATTTCATGCCAACCCATCATCCATGGCCCGCATCAACTACGCAAATATCATCCTCCTCCCAAAATCCCCCGGCGCCACCTCCCTCCCGTCCTTTCGTCCCATTAGTCTCCTTAACACAACCTTTAAGATCATAACCAAGGTCCTGGCCAACCGCCTTCAAGCCTTCATAGCCCCTCTAATTGGAATTGAGCAATCTGCATTCATCTTGGGCCGTAACATCATGGACTGTGTAGCAATGACCCAGGAGGTCATATCCTTCTGTCACTCGACTTCAACTCCAGGAATGCTTCTCAAACTAGACTACTCAAAAGCTTTTGACTCAGTTAACTGGCAATTCATCTTGGAGCTAATGGAACACAGAGGCTTCCCCACAAAATGGTGCAACTGGATATACTCTATTCTCAACTCAAGCATGTCCTCGATAGTCATTAATGGGGTCTCGGGGGGTCTAATCAAATCAGCCCGTGGACTGCGACAAGGAGACCCACTTTCTCCCTTACTTTTCGTTCTGGTAGCCGATGTGTTCAACCGCATGATCAAGTTAGCAATTTCGAATAACATCTTTAGGGCATCAATCTCCCTAATTCTAACCTAATCATTTCCAACCTTCAATTCGCTGACGACACCATTCTATTCGCTTCACCCATGCTCAACCACATCCATTGCTTCAAAGTAGCTCTATATTCATTCGAACTCATATCCGGCCTGTCCATCAACTTCAGCAAAAGCTCCATCATCATGCTCGGAGGCGCTGACCATCTCGGGCAAATCTGTTCCAGCCTGCTCAACTGCAAGATCGCTCACTTCCCCATCTCCTACCTCGGAGTCCCAATCCGTCCAACCAAACTACATAGATCAGATTGGTTACCCCTCATCGCCAACATCGAAAACAGACTCCTTTCATGGAAAGCTCACTCCTTGTCCTCAGCAGGGCGTCTTGTCCTTGTTAAATCCGTTCTATCAGCGATACCCACATATTGGATGTCACTGTACAAACTCCCATCCTGGGTAATCAAAAAAATTGACGCGATCAGAAGCTCCTTTCTTTGGAATGGTAGTAATATAAAGAGACTCGTAAACTGGCAGACCGCCTGCCTCCCCCCGAAAAACGGCGGCCTTGGAATCGTTAATCTTCATGACTTCAACGTCGCGCTCCTCGCCAAATGGCTCTGGCGGTTCCTTACCCCTGGCTCCTTCCTTTGGAAATCTTGGATTACCTCTCTCCATTATCACTCAAACCCTCACCTTGTCCTCCATGCCTCCACCGGAATCAAACCATCCCCTTTTTGGTCTGGGGTCGTATCAACCCTACCACGTGTCAAACGGCTCTTCCACGTCAGCCTGGGCAATGGGGCTAATTGCCTCTTCTGGTTGGATACATGGCATAATCAGCTTTCCCTCTCCTCCACCCTCCCCAACCTCTTCGCTCTTACAACCAACTTCCTCGCCTCCACCCTTGACATTTCTATTTCGGGCCCCGATCAGCTTCTTCCTACCTCCTACTTTGACCTCGCCACCCTCTCCGAGCTTCACCTTGTCACCTCTATTCTCCGTAACATCCACCTAAACCCCCGGCCTGACTCCTTCACCTGGGCCCCCAACCCATCAACCGGCTTCTCCGTTGCCTCCTGCTATGCTCACCAAAACAACCCCGGACGTCTCTTCACCTTCCCCAGACTTTGGAAGTGCAGGATCCAGCCCCGCTTCGCTTTCCTGCAATGGTGCCTTATTCACGAGCGAATCAACACAAGAGACAAGCTCCTTCGCCATAACATCGACGTCGACCCCAGCTATGCCTTATGCTCTACCTCACCAGAAAGTCTACAACATCTATTCTTTGAATGCGATTTTGCTGTCAGGGTCTGGGCGGCTTCGACGGTTCACATTCTTGGACATATCCCCACGTTCAACTCGTTTTTCGACCACTGGCAGAACAACCCCCCCAACTATCACTTTGATCTAATTGTAGCTATTTTCAGTTGGTGCATCTGGACCGAGCGTAATGCACGTGTATTCTGCAAGCCCACATCCAACTTCGAAGGAACTTGTAGACGTATTATTCACTATTTCTCATCTATTTCAGGTCGAAGCTTCTCCGCACCATTCAGACTGAGATTACCATACCCCAGCTCTCCACCAGCCGAATCCTCGGGCAGCACTTCAGCAATTCCCCCTGGTAGGCATTGAGGGCATCACCAACTGCTATATAGCTCTAGGCTTTTTTCTATTCTGTTGTTCACAATATGTATTTTGTATATAAAACTCTGTCTCTCATCGACTATCTTGCGGTTCCTTACTACATTTTGGCCAGCGATCAGGCTTGTTGATCGCACTACTTAACTATTTATATGATATTTAATCGGCTGTGTAGTTCCACGCTACACAACCGTGTCGCTCAAAAAAAAAATGGTGAATTTCGTATTGATCCGGGATGGTGACAATTCGTATCGACTCAAGGCTATCAACACGAAATCGAAGAGCCAAGGATCAATCCGAAACCCAGGGTAGGCAATCGATACGAATCTCACAATCGTCGATCGATACGAAATACTATATAACCCGATCGATACGAAGCCAGCAATCCTTGATCGATTCGAAATGCCATATAACCCGATCGGTACGAAGAAGCTGAGTTCCGATCGATACGAAATTAATAAGCTTTTGATCGATACAAAACTAGAGTTTCTGACCGATACGAAATTAAGGCCTTTGTAATGAAAGATCTGAGCTTTGACTTTGATGGATACGAACTCCATGCAAATTCGAACACTTGACTCCGACGAGCTTCGGCCTTGCATAACTGGACTTAACTACTAAACTGCATATTTGACTGCACCTCAAAGTTCATCGATGGAACTATAAATCAACAAAAATTTAACGAACTTTAACTCGGATCGACCTTTAAAGTCTGGATGGCGTAGTCGTGACGGTCAGCGATGACGGTCACTCCAATTGAATTCTGAAGTCTCGTCGTTTGAATATTTTCTCAAACTATGTAGAATATCTCAAGTAACATGTAGCACTGCACTGCACAACACATTCACGCACTTCACACTGGGGAACGCACGAGCTTATTATCATCTAATGATGGGTTTTGATAAGTTGATTAGTTATGGAGTCTACAAGCTCACAACTGCATGAGCTTCAGAGTTCATCTCCCTTAGTCATAGAGATACAGGTCATCGCGGTCGAAGTTATAGATCCAGCTCCGGACGAGCTGCCAGGTGCCAGGTTCATCGGGAAGCCATAAGATTCTGTGCCGTTCAACGTCTCCGAAGATATGCTGGGATGGATATGCCTAAGGCACGGTCTACCGTTGGATGACGTCTTATTACCAGGACCGAATGACATACCGCATGCTCCCCCAAAAGGGTTTACTACTTTCAATCGACATTCGTGCACTGCTGGAACACTTCCCCCATTCGACCAGTACATTTGGGAAGTGTTGGTTTTTTTTGGAATTTCCCCCTCACAATTACATCCCAATGGATACGCGCTGCTGAATAGTCTATTCATTGTATTCATGGAGCATCTTTTCCGACCCCCGACTCCGATCGAAATCAGATACCTTTTTAATGTTAAGAGTCGGGGAGATAGCCCTTCTTTCATGTTCTTAGAGGCGGTCAGGAACTGCCAAGTTGTGATGGGGTCTTGGACTAGACTGAGCTACTTCAGAACCGAGTTGTTCTACGTTCGATGTCCCCCAGGGTTCACCAATCGGTGGTTGGTTAGACGTAAGTGCTTCGACTTCTCTAGTAGTTAACAATATAGTTGCAACTGGTATTGGGACTAATACTTTATTTCTTTTACAGCCGCAAGTCCTCGACTTGAAGGTGCACACTTTAAAGAATTAGTATGGGTCCTTCAAGAAGTGCCGGGCGAGATGAGAGAAATCGAGTCGGTGCTCACCGACAGGAACTTAAGAATTCTTGGGTTAATCGAACGAAAACAAAGCATAAGACTCGATGGAGCGCTTAGGGCAGCGCCGATGAAGCGGGTGAAGCATAAAATGCCTGGGGTCGTAATAACTGAGGAGGGTGATGAAAAAAACATGCCTACGAACAACAAACCCATAGCTGGACTCTCTGATAGTTTTCAGGGTTCAGAGGGAAGGAGAAAAAACAAGGCAGTTGCACACAAGCGTCATAAATCTTTGAGATGGAAATCTGTAGTTGTGTCCCTGCTAGCCTCCGACGTTAGAATTTTAGAGGCTCCTCCCTCGCAAGTAGAGAATCCTTTTGAAGGACTTTCTGATATTCCGATTCCAGACTATGTGTCACTTCAACACGACACCGGATTGGAGGGGCTTCAAAGTGGTCTAGATTTAAGCGAGTCTCTACCCATCATTGCGGCCGACATTACCGGTTGGTTGGGGGGTTGCACACACATCTACACTTCACAGCACTACATGGTTTCCAGCCTGAAGTTGATTGCTTCGAGAATTCACTAACTTTGTTCTTCTTTTACTTTACAAATACGATGAATAGGCGAGATTCTATGCTTGGAAGTCTCCGTTCAGCACGCCAATCGTCGAGTTCGTATTATGTGTCCCGCCGGAGGGAGGATGATAGAAACTGTGATCGCGGTTACTCCAGCCAAGAGCGTTACGAGAGGGATAGAGATAGGGATAGGGAAAACTGATATCGATCCTGATCGCGTTCTCCACCTCCTCAAGTTCCTACACAACCTTCAGGCCATGGAAAACAACCGGTAGAGCCTCTTCATCCAAAACCATCTTCTCATGTTCCAAGGTCCGAGTCTCAACATCGTAGGACTGAGGCCGAACCTCCCACTGTTGCTGAACAAGCCATCACTGAGCGCACTGGGGAAGGGGCTATCAGAATTTCACAGTTAAGAAAAGATTTCCCAAACATTTGCTTCGACGGCTTTATCTTCCCTCCTCACTTAAAGAAAATCCCCTCTGAGGCCGAACAAACGATGCACGACTATATCCACGATATTTATACCCAATACAAAGGGTGGGTAAAAGCCGCGGATAAGGCGTTGGCAGTGGCCTTTGAGCAAGCGAAGGTAATCGAGAAGCTAGAGACCGACCTCGCTAAAAAAGATCGTATTATCCAAGTGCTCAATGCTGAAGCTGAATCCTCTCGGAAATCTGAAATGGAGGCCATCCAAAAAGCTGACGAGGCAACTCAATCTATGGAGAGAATGCGACAAACGCGTTTCGCTTTGGTGGAGGAGATGGGCCACCGAAACACCACAGTTACCACTGAAAGGGATGCTGCTCTAAAAGAACTCAACGAGCTTAAAGCCAAATTTTCTAAAATCATCAAGGAGAAGGATGATGCAAATAAAGCAGCCCATGAGGTGTGCAAACAAGCGATGGTGCTTCGGGACGAAAAGGATGTGGCCGTACTTAAAGTTCGGGAGGCCAAGGCCAATGTGGAGGAGGAAGTTAAAATGGCTGAAGCCAGGCTAGAGGCAGATATTGAAACCTTCTCATTACTTACAATGCCAATGTTTTGAAGCACAGAAACCTGGCCTGGCTTTATAACTATCCAATACATATGTTTAATGCTTAAGGTTGATTTGTAGGAGATGAAAAGACTGCTCACCAAGCTAAATCGATCGATGAGTTTGAGCTCGAGAGTCGGGTGTTGAGAAAAGATGAGCGGAAAGTTCTTCACGATGCAATGATCTCATATGAAAAGGAAAAGCTTGGCGCTCAGAATTCGGAAGTTGGAGAAGGCTCTGGTGTCGAGCATCATGATACAAGCTCTGAAATTCTCGTGCCGACTCAGCCTGAATCCACACCTGTTGTTGATCCTCAGCCCATTCCTGCTTATAACCTGGATCAACCACAGTTATCTTCGGTCCGCGAGCAAATCTCTGAGGCTGTTTAGCCACTCACGAGTCAAACTGAGGAAGGTACTCTTAACAATCTCTATGCTTATCTGAAATCGGAAGCATCACTTGAAATAATTACTAACAGTCATTCCTTTACTCTTATCCAGTGATCGGAGCAACATCAGTCATGCCTCCTGCAACTCAAGAATCACATCATGTGTAGGAGGCCATTATAACAGAAGCGACCACCACAACGATCACGACACCAACTGATGGAGGGCAGGGAAGCACACTTATCTTTGATGAGCAGATGATGGAGGAACTTCTCGGTAATCACAATGACCCCTTTGCCGATTTGCCGTTCGTTATGGGTGGAAGCGCACCAATGATGAGTTCTTCGGCCCCAACTGCGGGAGTCCCCGGCGATGTGCAAACACTTCATGAAGAGGAAATCATAGCTGAAATCAATGCTGAGATGGAGGCAGCTGCGCGGGGCAGCGGCTTTGGCGGTGGAAAGGCCGGACCCGGTCTAGCCCCTTTGCGGATGATATCTCCGGGAGGAATGGTCGTTGAGATAAGTGTGCCTGCCCCGTCTCCTACTGCTGATCCTATCCCTCCGACTCCACCTTCAGGAAGCGTTCCAATACACTTGAGTTCGGAGGAGGAAGTCGATATAATGCCCCCGATTGGAGATCGGCCACCAAAAGCCAAGGGCTCAAAGAGAAAACCAAGCGACAGCTCCAGCCGGTCCACACCAAAGAGGAAACCCAAAAAGAAAAAAGAGTAAATACATCTTTTCGGCTTACTTTTGAATAAATGGGAATTTCTTTAGCTTTTGTTGGCTGTGTATAGATGTAGGTTCAGCCCCTGCTAGTAGGATTTTTAGGATAAACTTGTACTCGGTTTTCTTCCACAAATAGTTGAAATGAAATTCCATTTTGTCTTCAACTCAATTTTCGTTTATTTGCATAAGTGTTTCAGCATTTGAACTTCAGTCCAGTACACTTGTTGAGTTTCGACCTTTGGATTGGATCCGAATTTATTCGTTAAGTCCTGAAACCACGACTATGAGTTATGACCGAGCGTTAAGCCGGACCTTGATGCTGCACTGTCTCAGTCAGTGATTGGCACTTAATTTCTGCCCCCAGTTTCAGGGACGAACTGTAAAGATCAGATGGCAATCGTGCTTCTTCTTCAACACATCGAGCTTAACATCGTTGAATTGATGCTGAAACAAGGAAATTCGAGTGGTCGAATCGCACTCGCTCATTTATCGACTATTGCATCCACACTCTGTGGATATGCGTTCGTACATCGGCGTTCGGTCATGCCTGCTTAAGTTTCAAGGATATGTCCATGCTCCGGGGACTTAAGTTATTTTCATGGGTGGTCAGTCACACCCGATTTGAATTTACACTCTGCCCATGCTCCGGGGACTCAGAGTTGTTTTACGGATGATCGATTCTAATCCGGTTTGTGTTTAAACTCCAATCCACTCTCCGGGGATGTAGAGTTGACGTTTATACTCCAATTCGCACTCTGGGAATTTGGAGTTAATGTTCATGTTGACACTCCGGTTCGCATTCTGGGAATCCAGAGTTAGTTGATGTTTATACTCTAGTTCGCGCTCTGGGAACTTGGAGTTGGCCGACAGATAGTCAGTCACATCTGTTCAGGTTTTAGGATTTCGTTCGCACTCTGAGAACGACGAATCTATCAGGATCGTGGATGGCCAGTTCGCATCCACCCCGAGTTAACAAGCAAGATCGTTAGATGGCGGATCCATCCTCCTCAAACTTGGTCAAGATACGGGTGAAGTTGTTAGGTGGACGGATCCACCCTCCTCGAGACCGTATTTGTAAGTTTGTACTCCAGTTCACACTCTGGGAACCCGAAGATGGTTGAAGGATTGTCATGTATCAATCCTATTTTGATGTCGGTGTGATGACTTCCTCCCGAGCTCGAGTTTCACTTAGCGAGTAACCGGTCCATTGGATGAGAAGCATGAAGAGGCTGATTTGAGGGCAGCCGGGGTCGGACCTTGGCATTGTATGATCGGGCGACTCGACTTCGATATGCGGCTGCCCTCAAATCAGCCTCTTCAGTGGGATGACTTGCTCTCGAGCTCGGATCATAGTATGTCACATGATGAGAAGGTACTTCTAGTTCGACTGGAATAACAGCTTCTGAATCATAAGAAAGAGAGAACGGAGTGTGGCCGGTCACGGTCTTGTGGGTTGTTCGATAGGCACATAAGGCCATAGGAAGTTCATCGACCCATTTGCCCCCGGCTTTTTCCAGTTGTTTCTTCAGAATAGACTTTATAACTTTGTTAAAAGCTTCGACTTGTCCATTCGCTTGAGGGTGTGCAACTGCGGAGAATTTCTTCTGAATGTCGAATCGTTGACAGAAGTCATTAAATTCAACACTATCGAATTGGGTCCCGTTATCAGTGATGATAGTACGTGGGAGACCAAATTGGCAGATGATGTTACGCACTACAAAGTTGATCACTTTCTTTGTTGTGATGGTAGCAAGGGGTTCAGCTTCCGCCCACTTGGTAAAGTAATTAACCGCTATGATGGTGTACTTTGCACCACTTTTGGCTAGAGGTAGAGAGCCAATAATGTCAATGCCCCATACTGCAAACGGAGATGGACCGACCATCTGAGTTATTTCAGTAGGTGGGGCTCTTGGAATCTGAGCGTGCTTTTGGCATTTGTCACATTTTCTAGCGTAGTCCGATGCATCACAATTTACGGTCGGCCAATAGTACCCATATCATAGCACTTTCTTGGTAAGGGATTCCCCCCAGTGTGATCGCCACATTCTCCCTCGTGCACTTCATGCAACACTCATCTGATTTCATCATGAGCGATACACCAGAGTAAAGGAACAGAGTATCCTCTTCTATACATGACTCCATTCTGAATAGTGAACCGCGAAGCTTTTCGAAGAATCTGTCTCTTTTCACTCCTGCACTCTGGTAAGGTTTCGTGTTCAATATAATTTCTGAACGGAGTCATCCATGACTTCTTACCGAGAATTACCTCGATTATCCAATCTGTCTTTATTCGGTCGATGCTTGGGGAAGCTAACGTCTCTACGGGAATGAGTCCCGTTTGTTGTGCCTCGCCTGTACTGGCTAACTTTGCTAATGAATCGGCTTTCTGATTGCGCTCTCGGGGTATGCAGTAGATGGCATAATAATCGAACTAATTTAGTATCTCCTGGACTCGAGCTAAATAAGTAGCCAGCCTTCGGTCTTTGGCCCGGTATTCCACCCGAACTTGATACATGACCAATTGCGAATCACAATAAATCTCCACAGCGATGATTTTCAGTTCTCTAGCAAGTCTTAATCCGGCAAGTAAGGCTTCATACTCGGCTTCGTTGTTGGTCGTGCGAGAATCAAACTTTAAAGCATAACATATAGATCGACCCTAAGGAGTTTCAAGTACAACCCCTGAACCTGAGAAACGGTCATTTGATGCACCATCAGTTTGCAGCTTCTAGATATACTCGGGAGATTCACTAGTTTCAGGCAAGTCCTCGGGGATGGTAAATTCAGCTATGAAATCTGCTAGGACTTTCCCTTGAATAGCTCGCCTTGGAGTGTAAGTAATGTCAAACTGACTTAACTCGATATTCCATTTGAGTAACCTACCAGACGTCTCAGGCCACGTAAGGACCCGTCGTAATGGCTGGTCGATGTAAACGGTGATAGGATGGGCCTGGAAATACGGATGAAGCTTCCTTGAAGCAATAACAAGACAATAGGCCAACTTCTCTAGTTTTGGATAATTTCTCTCAACTAGGGCCAGTCGACCCAAGAAAGCATTATATGGCGAGTCTATATCCAACACCACAAACTGTAACATCCGTACTCTCCGGTGTTCTCCAATTTCTAACTCCACTGGCAATTCCACCACTCCAGCGAGTATAGTCGCACTCCCATTGAAACCATGGATATGGTACTGACAAGGCTTCAAATCTTTGGTTTCCATTTTCATCTGGTCATAGGCTCGCTTAAAAAATATATTCACAGAACTTCCATTGTCTACCAAGACCCTCTTCATCCAAGCAGGACCTACTTGAGCTGATATGACAAGTGGATCGATGGTTGGGATTTCGATCCTGTCGGCATCTCTGTCTCGGAAGACGATGTCTTCAGTCATCATCTTATGTTGCTTGGCCGAAGCCCCATCTTCCAGACTACTACAACACTCGAAGCTCGCATGCCTAATAGAACTGGCATACGACTTCATTTCTTTCCAGCTTCGGTCGGTTGGATGAGGACCACCACTAATAGTATTTATCACTAACCTCCCGCCAGTACAAGCGGGTTCCTCCTATCTTGCCTGATTCGGTACATGATTCTGATTTGATGGGCCTGCACCTCCAGACTGCGGCGCCCGTACAAACTGCTCCAACTTTCTCTCTCTTATCAACTTTTCGATGAGGTCCTGCAAGTGACGTCACTCATTCGTGTTATGGCCGTAGCTTTCGTGGAATCTGCAAAACTTCCCTGTTTGAATCTGTTTTTCTGATGACTGTTTCGAAGCAGATTTCTTATACTGAATAGTATTGCAGGTATGTAAATACACATTTTCTAGCGACGTATTCGAAGGAGTGTAATTATCAAACATAGGAGCCCTAGGTCATGGACCACGATTCTGATCCTGTTTCCTATTTTGATTACCATTTCATTTCTACTGATTTTGTTTATTCTGAATGTTCAATTGCACTTTTCCGGAGCTCTCCCCGGATTGTTTAACAACAACATTACTCTGAATTCCTTCCATATTGGGCCCTGCGTCATTCTTTTTCCTAGACTGTTTCGCATCCTCCCTTCTCAAGAATTGGGCTGCCTTGGAATAGAAACGGTCCAATGACGCAGGAGGTTTTTCGGCCAACCAGTTGCCGAACTCAGAATCGGGATCAATCCCTTTAGTTAATGCCATTAGAATGAAGTTATCATTAAGGTTGCTGATCTCAGCGCACGCAACATGCAATCTCTCTCTATAACGTCTGAGTGTCTCTCTAGGAGCTTGAGTGACACTAGACAAAGTATTAACAGCTTTCGGTCTTGTGACATGCATGCGAAATTGCTCAATAAACTTTATTGCCAACTGGTCAAAACAAGAGATATATCGAGGTGGTAAATGGGTAAACCACATAGTTGCTATGCCCCCTAGAGAGATAGGGAAGATTCGGCACTTAACTGCATCATCAGCTCGTGCAACATTCATTAACCATTCATACTTCAGGATATGTTGATTAGGATCAAAGCTCCCTTCATATACGGGTAAAGTCGGCATCTTGAATCGCCGAGGTGGTTCAGCATAGAGTATCTCGTCAGTAAAAGGGGTATGACTCTGGGAGATTCCCCAGTCATCATTGGTAAGACATTGGCTTTCACGGATCATTTGACGGATCATCGTTGGAATGTCGAGCATCTGGACATTTTGAGCATGTTGGGCCAAGGTGTGGTTGGGTTCCATAATGCGAGGAGGGCCCGGTCGCTGTCGACGGTCCATGTCTTGCCTCCTTAGTTCTATGTCTTCGGGGACATAAGGCTCGGGAGTATGGTTGCGTTGGTGGTGGGTCGGATCCATTCGGTTCCGAGCGTCAACTCCTAAATCGGTAGTAATGGTAGTGCGGTTGTCAGTAATATGGTATGGTGTAGCACCTCCTCGGGAGGAGGGTCCAGTCTGATGGCTGGTTGACGGGCCAACTCTCGGTTGCCCAAGATTTAATGTATGCTGATGCTCAGTGGCCTGTGTGTAACTTCCATCCAGTCGCGGGCGCGTGGATCTATGATGGTAGTCAGAAGAGGCTGAACTCTCGGTGGATGAATAGGAATCCTGATCCCTCCTGGATCTCTTTTGTCGTTGACGGTTCAGTTGGTTAGTCAATTTCGCATTAGCACGGAGCTGTTGAGTGAGCTGTTGGGGGCTTTGAGTCAGTTCTTGCATTAGCATTTGGAATTCTTCCCTGGTGATAGGGCCCTGTGGATCTGACGGTCCGGCAGCATTCCGGTCGGCAGGAGGTAACTATACAGAGTTCTGTCTGTTCCATCCTTCTGGATCTGCGGCAGTTGAGGTAGTCCTTGTGTTAACCATGATGGATAGCGCAGCTCTTTCCTAGACTTGATGCAAATCTGAATAGGATGAAAGAACTTTTATCTTTGAAATCTGGATCTTCTTCTTAGATTTGTGCAATCCGATATCGATAGTAGATCCAACGAATAGGAGAAAAACTGTGTTTTCTCGATGAAAGCACCAAAGTGTTTGTACCAAAATTGGGCACAACACCCTTCGGAAGTGTTTGAAGAGATAAGATGAAGAAAGTAAATGTAAAAAGAGGATTATCTAATAAACACTCCAAACAATAATAAGAAAAATAGCAAAAGAACACAGAGATTTAGAGTGGTTCGGCGTGTTGCCTACGTCCACTATGAAATGATTGACTTTTATTAACTTTTTCTTGCTGGTTACAGCGGATTACAACAGTAAATTCCGAGTACAATAGTGATTTCTGAGTGCAACAGTGATTTTGGCAGAGTCTGTATGTCGAAGAGCCAAAAAGTCCCATTTCTGTAGGTCTTGGGCTGCTATTTATAGGCGTAGGTTGCAAATATCTCACTCAGATCTTGGGAGACCTCTTCTTGCACGTGAGTGGGCCCATGCGATCGATCCCATGTGATTTGCACACGATCCGGGATCGATACGAACGAGCTTCGTATCGATCAAAACTTCATCCAATTGAGTCGGGATTGATTGTGAGTGTTTCTGAGAATGTACGTAAGCTTCTGTGAAAATTTGGTTGCACTTGGACTTGTAGATTGTGAGTTATGATCGATGCAAACTTGCGTTTTCTCTAGGCTGTTGAATTCGTATCGATACCCTTCGTATCGATCAATTCGTATTGCTTTATGGGCAAGTGCTTGCGAGCTGACGTGGTGCTAACTCCTCGGATCAATTCACTTTTTATGCCGAGTTGACTGCTTCCCCTATCCATTGAGTGATATGTCCTTCGAATCGATGTCAGCGTGTATCCTTCGTATCGAACGTTTGAGGCTTTTTTCGTATCGATGCTCGCAGGTCATTTCGTACCGATGGTGTGTTGTTACTTCGTATCGATCGCTTATAGTGGTGTGTTTCAGATCAATCAATGGCCGATCGATACCAACCGAGTTAATGGAGGGACCGGTAGGAAGCATGTATGAACGAGATCGATGCGAAGTGTTGTTTGTTGATGGATACGAAATGGAGCAAATATGATAGATACAAAATGACAACTCTCTATGGATACGAAGTATTCTGGCTTTGATGGACACGAAGAGATGCGGTGGTTGATGGATACGAACCAATTGAGTTTTGTTTTTATCGATACGAATTCTCATCGATACGAACAATGTTCATCTGATGGATTCGAACCAGGTCGATATGAAGGGAAATCTTCTCTAGTTGTTTGATGGATACGAACAACAGATAACGTTGAGGCTTGACGGATGCGAAGTGCATGGATACAAAATTAGCATGCTTTTCATGAAGCTTGATCGATCCATAACTCGAGCATACGAACTCCAATTGACTTTAAATTTGAAACTTTGGCTTCCACAACTTTGATTTTTGTGTCATATCAATTGTAGCTCGATCCAGACTCGGACAAAATTCGTCGATATCCATAGTGAGTCTACGTATAACCAATCTTCGGGATGAACTGTCTTTGGTTTCCAGTTAATTCCTTGATATCACGGCCTTTCCAAAAGGCGGGAAATAAGAAGAGAATTCATCGTTTTCCTTCCTTTCTCCTACCCTAGGCCCCTTTCAGAACACTATTATGACTAAAGTTATTAAATTAGAAGGAGAAATGAAGAATTTTCTGGAGATGTTGATTGAAATACAAGTTGTACAACTTTGTACGCCTAAAGAAAAAGAGAAACAAAGTAGAATTCTTCACAATCTGCAAAAATATATATTGGATAATCCTACGAATCGAATAGTTATTAAAGATGATTATGCAAATTTGGTCGTTCATAACCCTATTCAAGGCAGCGATGATGAGGAAGAAGGGGAAGAAGAAGAAGAAGAGGAAGAAAACATGGAGGAAGATGACGAAGTCCGATGCATCGTAGAAGTATGTTTCGATCGAGATGGAAATCTTGTCGAGGAAAGGGGAACTTTTGCCTTCATTATCCTTATTGTTCTATTCACAAATCCCTCATCATTAGGAAATCACATTAGGATGGTACTTGTCTTCGTTAATTTGATTGTATGGTATGTGTATTTAATTTAATTAACATTTTTTACTTATTTATATATACATTTTAAGATGTGATTGGATTATGGTGTGGTATTGAATGAATATATAGATTGGTTTGATTACTATTAATGATTTGTGTTATCACTAATCATTTCTTATATATCATCCTTATCATTATTTCCATTTCATGATTATCTCATTTTAAATATCACTTATTGTTCTTATATAAATCATTCTCACCATCGTTATATGTCATTAGTCTACTGTATTTTATTTTGGGGGGGTTAGAGTAAGTGTTAGCGTTATGGTTTTAATTTTAGGTGGATTTTTTTGTTGATTACAATGGGGGAGAAATATATAAAATCTAGGCATAGATTAAGGGGGAGTTTGGTAACCCGGGGGAGTTATATTAAATTTTATATATAGAGTTGTCATCATCAAAAGGGGGTAGATTGTTAATACCTTAGGTATTGATTTTGATCATAACAACTTTAGACGTTATATAAAATATAAATACTAATGTTTTATCAAGTTATATATAGTATATAGTGAAGGATATTAGAATGTGTTGATTAAGAAAACTATAAAGTATCATAGTAGATTCAAGATGTTGATATAGAGTTTCAAGAGTTGGAGAATGAAGACCCATGAGTATTGAAGAGCTCAAGATTTCAAAATATTCCAGATAAGTTATAGAGTCATAGAATTTATGTTAAAACCTTGATAGCACTTTCTTGTTCTGTCTCTCCTTCTCTAATTTTATTTTAAATTGTTTTTCAAATATCCTAGTTTTAAAATAATCTTTTCAAAATATTCCTCAAAATGATTTTCAATCTCTTATACTTTTAAAGATACTATTTTAATGTTTTTAAGTTTACATATATATTGAATTTTTGTTTATACGTCAATAAGTTATAGTTATATTGATTATATATATTATTTACATTATGTTATAATTTTCAAAATTATTATATAAGGTTTTATTAAGTTTTATTATGATTAAAATATGCTTGAACGATTTTACAAAGTATCAAACTACTTTACAAAACAACGAGTTTTCAAAATAATGTTTTAAAGTATTTTTAAACTTTTAAAAGAGTATGTCAACATACTCTATATATGTATGTCGACATAGTGGCCGATTTTTTCAAAATTTAAATTTCAAAAGAAGTGTCTTTTCGTCGTATCTCTTCACAAATGTATATGATTGTTGTTCCTCTATAAATACCAGACTTCCAATGGAATTTTTTATGATAATTTTCTTATCCATCTTTCCTCCTTCCACTCTTTCATTTTCTAATCAAAATATACCCAAGCTCTGTTGAAATTCAATCAGAATCAAATTCAATCATCCCTAGTTTGATTCTCCTCCATCTACTCTATGATTTCTCTTATCTCTCTCACTCAAACCAAGATCAAAGTGCTATTCAAGAGTTATAGGATCAATTGTAATCAAGATCGAAGATTTGAGTCTGTAAAACTCTATCAAATCATAATGCTATCACAATACCAGAATTGTCATTTTGTAACGGTTATAACCATTGGTAATCAAATTCCTAACGGTTATAACCGTTGGTAGCAGGCACATTATATTTTTTTTTACATATTTTGTAATAGTTATAACTGTTGGGAATTTTGGTATTCCCAACGGTTATAACCGTTGAGAATTTTTTCTTTTCCAACGGTTATAACCTATGACTATTTTCATATTTCCAATGGTTATAACCATTGAGAATTCTTTAATTTCCAACGGTTATAACCATTGGTAATTCCTCGCACACATAGGTAAATAACAAACTTACCAACACTTATAAGTGTTGCAATTTGGTATAGTTGAACCATATCTTATTCAACATCTAATAGTATTTCATTCAGCTATATCTATACGAATAAATAACAATAGAAAACACAAAACTAAATTTCAAAACATCATTAAATTATAAAAAAAACATCAAACATATGAAATAGTGCATATCAAATTCTACAAAGTTCATTGTGACAACTTCAAATTTCTCTACTACAACATATCTAGAAGCTTACAAACAACGAATACGACACTCCGGCCAAACTACAAAACCACCATCAACCAACTCGGACAATGTATAATGACCATTTTGAGGCGCATCAAAAAGTGGCTCATCTGGATTAAGAACATCCTCCACCCAAAAAACCTTTTCTCCATCTCCAACCTTTCTACCATGATAAATCTTTTGCACTCCAAGGGATCAGCGTGATAAGAAACCTATACGTTTTAAAGTATAAACATAACCATTTTATAAATCCAAACCAACGAAACAAAACATTCAGCCTATAGTATAACATTCAGTTGTAATCAATAATATTGTTTTATAAATTAACCAAAAAATCAATATACATACCCCATACTAATATATAACTAAAAATGTTATAGCCATAAACCTAATATGTTTTTGTTGAGATAAGCACTCGAATTTTTTGTTTTAAATGCTCAATTCTGATTCTTGATTGTGGAATACTGAATCATAGATTGATTGTTTGTTTTAATTTTCAAAATTTCTTTAAATGATCCTTGATTTCATCTCAACATTCATTTATTTTATTATATAAGTTTGTTCTCATTCCAAAAGTTTCTTTAACATAATAAACTAACCTTAATACAAGATCAGATACTTCTCTCTTTCATAATTTTGCTTGGATCATGGATGCGAAGGTTAGTACATACCATACCCCAATTTCATATCTATTTTTAGTTTTTTATGTTCATTTTCTGATATTATATATTTATAAGTGTATCGGAAAATGGTTGAAAAATGAATTACCTCAATCATAGCTCTAACCTCTGAGTCAAAGCTCTCGTAGCGCTTGCGGACAAGCTCCTCCAATGAACCATCCTGGATTAAAAAAATAAGAGGAGAGCATAAGCTTTAAGTCACTATAGTGCAAATAAATCTACAAAGAGCCTTTACTTGCAAAACTTTTATTCCCAGCATAACTAATTAGTAGATACTTACTAATATTTCACTTGCAAAGTAGTTGCATCTCCGACTTTGACCTTCTGCCTGAAGAATTCTTTGTAGTCGGCTCCTTTTACTGCAAACTCCATCAGAAGTTCTTTAAACGGCTATTTCAGTTGAAACATGAATGATTTGGAGAAACCCGTCGAGCTTCCATTGCTGTCTGCTTCCTTCTTTTGTTCTTTATTTGCATTGCCTACTATTTCTTTGACTAAGTAAGCTCTTGATGCTACAATAAACATTGTTAAAATTACAATAAACTTTTAGTTCATCCTTTTGCTGCAAATAGTCATTATTATCATTGTTCGCTACAATAAACATAATTGATTTTACTTTCATTGACATTTAAAAATTAAAATGGTTTGGAAGATAAAAATGGATGAACTAAAAGAGCAGCTTACCTAAATGACTAAACTGCAGTAACAACAATCAGCGGCATACGACTCTTGCAATGATTCCATTATGAAAATACACAGAAACAAGTAAATTATATGCATACCAATGATTTACTTTACCAGTTTATGATGGAAGCAGTAGTTAAAATACTGGATGGATACAACAACTGCAACATAAGCAATGCTCCAAACAGTCATTGCAAAAAAACATTTTGAAGAAATCACCATGCATCCCTCTTTACTTCCTGATGCATCCATGAACAACATTGAAATTACGAAATTGCATAGTCAACGAATTACATTTGTACTAGCCAATTTGCTGTTGAAATTATAAAATTGCATAGTCAATGAACTACATTTGTACCGGCCAATTTGCTATTGAAATTATGAAATTGCACAGTCAATGAATATTGATATACAACATGGACACCAAACTACCATATACTCAATGTTAATTATAATCCAGATACAAAATATATAAAGCATCTCTTTTATTGCACGCTTGCTTAACTATAGATGTGTTCAATAAATGATTTGTGAATCCAAATAAATAATAAAGTATCGCATAAGTAAAACCGACTTAAGGTAACAAGTGGACAATTATGTACACTATCTCTAATTGTATGAATTCAATTCATTTGAGAATGAGTGAAAATATACTTTGTTTGTGATGGATATTTACTAGACAGAAATGGATGGATAACGTCACTGTAAAGAAATTAAAAAGGTGTAACTATTCCAGAAGCTAATTACGGCACTATGTAGTCATTTTTCTTTTTACATAATGAATTCAAAATTAATTAGGAAACGTCTAGAATCAAAGAATATATATTAATTACTAAGATTCAAACAAAAGAAATCTCACCTTGCATCATAAAAATGCAAGAGTTTTAAGTAACCTGCATGATGTCCAAGATCGTTCACCAAACTTCCTTTTACATTAAAACCGTGCATATGTATTTCTTTCTCAATAATTAAACATGATACTAGCTAAATCTGAGTATAAACGTTAAAGGAAAAATGACTCAAAATTAAAAAAGATATAGGACAATATTGATGATGAATAGACTTCTAAATATTTCATATTTTTGCATTTCTCATTAAGTTTAATAAAGTAGAAAACAATTGCGAACATTGATCTTATATAAGTCCCTTATTGTCATTTTATACCAAGGTACATTGGTTGCAAAAGAGTAATTAAATTTACCTGCTTGAAGCGCATGGAGATCTATTTCAAAATGAAACAAAATTAAAGTAGCGGTTTATATATCACATTATAATCGTATTATTTCCGTTACATAAATAACAGAAGTACCCTTCTTTGCAGGTTATTCACGTCTCACTTGCATATCTTAAACAACTACAACTTTTGTCCTTTATATTTAGTATATGTCTAACTTAAACTGGGCGTTATTATTTTACATTAGTTCTCTACTATGGTCAATTTCAATTTTCTAAAAGGTAAATTGCATAAAGTGGTCAATATATTATGGAAAGATATTTTGAAATTCATTATGGAAATGTTATTTTTATCCTATAATTTATGATTTTTAAATGCCTTTAATTTATGGTGAATGACAGGAATGCTTTAATGAATTACCTAAATGGTGTAATGTTAATTTAATGCATCCAGCGACCTTGACATGGTGACTGTTTATCAAGGAGATATCATCACATCTTCTAAATCGTTTTCCTTCTGTGGACTGCCAAAACCTATGGCCTTAATCATTCTCATTTCCCTGAAATCAATGCCAAAGTTTTCAATTGTTACTTAGATACATATCAAAAATCAAACTTAAAGAAAATTAAGCAGAGCTTGCCTTATAAGCATTCCATCCGTATTCTTTGGTAGCATCAGTAAGATTGGTAGCCTTTATGATTCCTCGACCAACTACGATCACATCACTACCTCTCTCATTAATTACCTGAAATATTATTGTATTGTTTCACAATGATTAGCAAAGGGCTCTTCTTCTTTTATTGTTGTGTCTCTTAATTTCTTAGGTATGTAATGAAATTAGACTACTTGAAAATAGCAAGGAGAAAATATAAATGATTTTCTCAACTCAATACAACTGTTATTATGAAAACATCAATAACATTTGAAACTGTATCGACTTCTTTGTACTCAACTAATAGACAGTTAAGCTGCAGCTAGTTGATTCAGCTCAAATCATTAAGCCTCCTTAAAATAAACTACCTTAAGAGTTGTACAGTAATTTCTCTTTTTATTTCATCAATCTTATGTTATTTACAACCTACCTTATAAACCCTGTTTTATAGAACTGAGAAAGCATATGAGTAATTTTAAGCAATAATTACATCAATAACCAAGTTTCAGATGTTGGCACAGACAATAACACCCAAACTTTTGCAACTTGATAAACTTTAGCTTCTGATTGTAAAATGGCATGCAATTGATATCATGATTCTTGTACTAAAACTAAAAGCATTAAAAATACTTGACCCAACCATTTTTAAAAAGCACCCACTAGTTGAGCTATTATATTAGTGTTATGCTTACACTAGGATAGTAGAACTGCTGTGCTACGGATCATCATCCAATGCAAATTTACCAAACAAACCATTTTTGTAAGATGGACCAATTATTAGTCTTTAATTTTCAACTTTAATGTACATAACCCATTTCAAAACTGAGTATGCTCCCCTCTAAGTTTCTAAGGTGTACAGACCAAGGAGTTTAAGTAAAGGTAATCTCTAAGTAGGTAAAACAGTGAAATGTCACCCAGTTTATATGAATAAATAGTCTGTTTATATTGAAAAGCCAACCAAATCAATCATTTTATGATTTTTTTGCATTGTCTTTAGCGTCTTTCAGGATACTCACATATTCATGCATAAAACAAGCCAAAACAACTATAAAAATAGACATATAATCATAGTTTTAAAATAAAATGATGTCGTCGTTTTTGTAGTTTCTACTCTCAATTTTAGCATTTTCCTAATCATTAACACCAAAGTATCCAAAAATATCCCAAAGAAAAACAATACAATACTTTTACAAAGATGTCAAAATATGTTATATTCACTTCTAGTATGGCATAATGGAAATTTATCTTATAAATAGGGAATAAAAAGAACAAAATATTTGATAGAATATTTAATTGAAGTTCTTCCAAAAAAGAAAAATATGCATAGTATGTAAAAGTAAATGCCAATCTACCAACATAGAAAACATACCTTAGGAAATGATGTATGGACAATAATTTTAGGCAAACCATTTAAATTTGAAACTATAAATAGAATGTTAACACATCTGCCAAAAAAATATACAGGGAGCAGTAGATGTTGAAAGATTACCATGGATTGTGAGCAGCAAGCAATAAAACCTTTCAATTGTTGAATTATCTTTGTCTTGTATTAACTATCATAAATCTCGATGGTGAATGATATTTCACAAAATTCATTTAGTATCAAATCCCTTATTTGTTCATGGGTATACCTATGTCAACTTTTATTCAACTGTCTCAAAGTAGGTTTCGGCATTAGCAAGCACTTTTACCACTTCCTTTTTAAGTAACTACAACAGTAATGTAGAAATTTAAAAATGTAAATTAACTTATATGTAAGTAAAATAGGATAGATAATCTTTAAAATGGGAGACGTGGTCATTTAGATAATATTCTAGAAAAATTATATAATCATGATTATGGTTGGTTGTCTCCTAAAAAAATTGATAGTATTCTAAAAAAAAATTCTCTAAAATCAAGGTGATCAGAATTTACATATTGTTAATAGTTGAAATAGGTTTACCACTTTTTGGTCTAACCGTCAATATTTTAAAAATCCCTTGTTGTACAACATCAAATACTAATTTGAAAACTCATTTATGATAGCTATTCGTATGTTTGAACAAATTTACCTTTAGAATAATTAAAACAGAAAAATGTAATATTTGTAGTTTGCACCCGAGTAGACGGAGGTGGAAAAGCGAAACCCTAGATTTGTAGTTCGCAACCTAGATCTTCCTTCATCTTCGTCGATTTGATAGGACAAAGGGAGGAGGTGGTGGCAGATGGCGGAGGCGGTGGCAGACAGTGGAGGCGGTGGCAGACAAACCTGGTAGGAACAAAAGAGAAGTAAAACGTGAGAGAGTGAGAAATAAAAAGTTACCATGAGAAATGAGATAACGATTGATACAAGATAAATTTACAATTTTATCTATACTGCTTTTAATTATTTACGAAATTATCATATTTACTAACGGTAATAACCGTTGTAAATGGTTGTAACGGATATAACCGTTAGAAATTTGTAACGGTTATTAGCGTTGTAAATTGAAAGTAGAAAAGTGTTACAAAATGGGTTGTTTGGTATAGTGTATGCTTGTGGGTGTGATTGTATCCCGTAAAATCAACTGAGTGTGCTTAGTAGCCAGTAAATCTTGTGGGTATGCTTATAGCCCGAAAATCAAGTGACTCTACCCAGAGGTTGGAATTGTAGAGGGCGTGTTGTAGCCTTAAAATCGAGATTGTATTTGCGTTTACTAGTTGAAAAGAAATCCGTACGAGGAATTGTGAGGGACTGGATGTAGGATTACTCCCAACCAGTATAAAATCATGGTGTGTTCATTACTTTTTACTTTTACTGCATTTACTTTTATCTGCACTTTAGTTTTGTGATTGTTAATTACATCATTCTAAGTATAATCTTAAAGAATTTGAAAAATATTCATATAATCCATTAAACACTATACACCCCTCTCTAGTGTTAATTTAGCCTTAAGATCCCATTTCCGCTGACTCACATTTACATTCATGCACTTTTACTTTACTTACCTATATACAACCGGCTGCATATATAGTATAACTACCTCTAATGTAATATACTTATATTATACATGTTTGTCTATATGCAATTCTATTACTTAATGTAGCTCTTTACATATAAGTAATTTTATGTGATTGCACAGTTATATTCCACTGTATAGTACTGTTTATCATTGCCAAAATATTTTCCATTTTGGGCAAACAGAACTTGTTATTTATTTAGCCATCTCTATGGCAGGCTTTGTTGATTCTTGGTCGAGTTCCATCCGGCCATGAGCAAGGTCATAATGAAAGGAATGCTTGACTTCCCGCTCTTTGCTATCTTTAGGAAACAACGTTCCTACTGTTTGTCTCTGGACACCATATTTCGATCTCGCCTATTGATTGAATTCGTTCCTTAGTCCTTTTCACTTGCCATTTGTCGGGTGTGTTTCGCTGAGCCGCAAGTGATAGATAGTCCAATTACTCATTGACCCCTATCTTTAGAGATCAATGGTTCAGATGCTTATCTCTGAGCATCAACGTTTAACCTTGCCAATTTCTGGGCATGTATCGAAATAGCTCCATAACCATCATCGTTTTATCCTCTACCGGGCATGTCTTGCCAACCCGTAAACATGATCATGGAAATTCCATTTATACACCGATTCCTATCTCCAAAAATTAGTGTTTCAGGTGCCTATCTGTGGGCCTTCACCTCGATCTCACTTGTCTTCGGGCGTTTATTGAGAACATTCATCGACCATCTTCGCTAATCCTCGCCTAAGTATATCTTACCGAGCTGCAAGTGCGGTCATGAAATTCCTTGTCGTACACCAGTTCCTATCTCCCGGAACCGACGTTTTGGATGCCTAACTCTAGTCATCCGCTCTTAGTCTATTCTATCTTCGAGTGTTGACTGAATGTGTCATTTTACTATCCTTGCTTATCCTCGGCCAGACATGTCCTACCAGGCTGCAAGCATGGTCATTAAAACTCCGGTTGCACGCCATTTCTATCTTTAGTTGTAGAAATCCTTGAAATCAGTATTCTCAAACCGAGTTCCATTGTCAATTATAATTTTCTAGGGAACTCCAAATCTATAGATAATATTCTTTGTCACAAAGCTGATCACTTTCATCGTTATGATCAGGGCAAGGGGTTTCGCTTTAGCCCTCTTTGTGAAGTAATCCACTGCAATAATAGCATAATTAGCTCCTCTTTTCGACATCTGTAGCACACTAATTATATCAAATCCTCAAGCTGCAAATAACCACGGGCAAACCATCTACGTAAGCTCTATGAATGAGGCTCAAGGAATTTTCCTAAATCTTTGGCATCGGTCGCACCATTTAGTTTAATTAGTAGTATCACGGTTTATTATTAACTAGAAATATCCATAGTGTAGCATATTCTTCACTAATCTCTACCCCTGATGTGATCACCACAGCTACCCTCATAGATTTTCTTGAGGATTTTCATAGCCTCATCCTTAGTCACACACCTAAGCAGGGGGTTAAGAAACCTCTCCTATATAGCACTCCTTGCATTATAAACCGTGGCACTTTATGTAGGAGTTTTCATCGTTCGTTCCTTTTTTTCGGGAGAGTTCCCTTAAGCAAATAGTCCTTGATTGGAGTTATCCATAACTCGTTTTCCTCCTCGGCCTCTAAGATCCAGTTGACATTCATTCGGTCGATGCTTGAAGCAGATATATCCTTCACTGGAACATGTCCCATCAATCGCGCATCCCTAAAGTTGGTCATAGCCAGTGAATTGGCTTTCGTATTCTCCTCTCAAGGGATGTGTGTATGTAATTCACTATATTGTTCAACAGTTCTAGTATCTTCATTAGGTAAAGGGAAGTTCTTGCAACCTTAGCTTGAAATTCCTTTTTACCCGGTAAACCACCAACTGGGAGTCACTGAATACTTGCACCATCCTTAACCCCAGCTCTCTCTCTCTCTCTCTCGCTATCAACTGTACATACTCAACCTCATTGTTTGTCTCAGGGAACTCTAGCTTCAGTGTGTAGCAAATTGTCCATCCCTTTAGAGTTATAAGTACTACTCCTACCTTAGAGTTACATTTATTGGAAGCTCCGTCTACATATAATTTCCATTAAGAAAGTAGGAATCGTGCCATCTTCCTCTTTTCCATCCTAGATTGTAAAATCAGTGGTGAAATACGCTAATGCCTATCCTTTTATCACCTTTCTTAGATGGTAAGTGATATCATGTAGTTTAGCTCGATGTTCCATTTCAATAACGGTCCCGAAAACTAGGGTCGGTGTAGTACTTGTTTTAGGGACTGATCCATCAGGCCTTTATCGGGTGATCCTGGAAGTATGGTCACAACTTCCTTAAAGCAATAAGCAATTAATAAGAAAGCTTTTCCAACTATGGATAGTTATTCTCTGCTCCAGTAAACCACTTGCTGATGTAATATATCTGCCTTTGGATCCTTACCTCCTCACGTACCAATATTGCACTTAGTGCATGAGCAAATACTGCCAAATAGATAAACAAATCATCTCCGTTCAAAGGCTTGGATAATACTGGTGGCCTTTCCATGTGCTACTGTAATTATTGGAAAGCATCTTGGCATTCCTTCATCTAGACAAACTATACTTTCTTCTTTTTAAGGGCATCGAAGAATGGTACACTTATTGGTCGCTTTTGAGAAGAATCGACTCGGTGTAGCAGCTTTCCCATTCAAGCTCTTCATTTTCCACCGTGACTTTTGGGTGGTTACATATTCCAAGGCATTAATCTTCTCCAGATTAAGCTTAATGGCCTTTGAATTCACAATAAAACCCAAGAATTTGCTCGATACAACTCCAAAGTAACACTTCAATGAATTTTATTTTATCTCATCCCTTCGTTGCACATTAAATAGTTTCAAAAGATATTCCATGTAGTTCGTCAATAGCCATAACTTCACAAACATATCATCCACACTTCCATTATTTGTCCAATCTGGTCCTTGAACATAGAATTCATGAATCTTTGGTAGGTAGCTCAAGCGTTATTCAGACCCAAGGATATCGCTCGATAGAAGTATAGTTTGTCGTACGAAATTTTATTTTTAATGCGTAGCAAATCGATCGTCTTTCTGGAATCATGAATGCCATTGTTGCCCTAGAATTACGTTCATTGGAAGCTCCTTCTACAAATAGTTTCCATCGAGAAAGTAGGACTATATCACCTTCCTCTTCTCTATCCCAAAGGATAAATTCAACGTGAAATCTGCCAAATGATTGTTGTCTTAATGCCCAAGATGGTAAGTGATGTTGTACTGACTCAGTTCGATGTTCCATTTCAATCACCTTCCCATAGTCTTTGGTTGGTGAAGTGCTTATTATAAGGGTTGATCTGTTAGCACCTTTATCGTGTGAGCCTGGAAGTATGGTTGCAACTTCCTCGATGCAATCAACAAGCAATAGGCGAGCTTTTCCAACTTCGGATAGTTCTTTTCAGCTTCAGTAGATTACTTGCTGATATAGTATGCAGACCTCTGAATCCTTGCCTCCTCACCTATCAATGTTGCACTTAGTGCATGAGTATACATCGCCAAATAGATAAACATGTCCTCACTATCAAAAGGCTTGGATAACATTGGTGGTCTTTCCATATGCCTCCATAATTCCTCGAAGGTGTCTTAGCACTCCGAAGAATGGTATACACTTATCAGTTTCCTTTGAGATGAACCTACTCAGCGGCAATCTTCTCGTTCAAAATCTACATCTCCTTCTTCATGGTTTGGGCAGTTACATGCTTCAAGGAATTAATCTGCTCTGGATTAGCCTCACTGCCCCTTGAATTTATAATAAATCCAAAAAAATCTTGATGTTGCTCCAAAGGAACACTTAATGGATTTAATTTCATCTTGTTCTTCCACGGCACACCAAAAATTTCTAAAAGATCATCCATGTAGTCCGTCTATAGTCATGACTTCACGAGCATAACATCCATATATACTTCCATTGTCCATCCGATCTGATCCTCGAACATGAAATTCACCAATCTCTGGTAAGTAGCTCTATTGTTTTTCAAACTGAAAGACATCACTCGGTAGGAGTAAAATTCCTAATTCATTATAAAAATTAAGTGCTCCTGATTCGGAACTTACATCGGTATATGGTTATAACTGGAATAAGCATCCATGAAAGAAAGTAACTCATGTCCGGTGGTCCCATCTACCAGTTGGTCGATTCTAGGTAATGGGAAGCTAATCTTCAGGAATGCTTTATTCTAATACGAGTAGTTATTGAACGTCCGCCACTTCCCATTTTCTTTTTAACCAACATGGGGTTTGATACCCATTCAGGGTACAAAGCATCATGGATAAAGTCGTTTTCCTTCAGCTTATTCACTTCCTCCTTCAATGCAACTGTTCACTCCGGACCCACATTTGCTTCTCTTGTGTTTTACAAGGGTATTTCGAGTCCACATTCAGTGTGTGGCATGCTATCTCTGGCAATATCCCGCACGTATCTGAATGTTTCCAAGTAAATATCGCTTGATGAAAACTAACCAATTCCTTCCTCAATTCAGCGCTAAGATAAGATTCGATCACAAGGACCTGAGTAGGATCATCAATATCGATCATAATATTGATTGTAAACTCAACTGGTGTAGCCTGTACTTCCTCTGATTACTTCCTAGGATACATAGACTTAAATAATTTTCTATGGTTCACGAGCTAGGACTTGGGCATTAATTGTTATATGTCTGATTTATTGATGCAGAGAGTTCTCTCTTCACTCTTTCCTTTCTCTTGTTGCTTTTCCTCTCTAAGCTCAGCAACATAACATTCCCGTCCAGTGCTCTAGTGACCTCGAATTGATTCGACCCCATTGACTATGGAGAACTTCATCATCAAACACCAAAAAGATAGTGCTATCCTAAAACTAGCTAGGGTCGGTCGACCCAAGAAGGAATTGTATGCCAAAATTCATCCATAATCACAAACTTTTGAATCCGCAAAATACTGCAGTCACCATCTTACAACTCCACGGACAAATCAATAGTCCCAATGGGTTCCTTCGTCTCTCTAGTAAATCCTTGAATCCTAGATTTACAAAGCTTGACATCATTCAAACTTATTCTCATCTAATCAAAAGTCCTTGTGAATAGAATATTTATCAAGCTTCCAAAATCCACTAAAACTCGTTGCACGGTAGCTGGGCCTTCAACGGCCGTTATCACCATGTGATTAAAGGTTGGTGTATCAATTCCTTTAGAATCCCTATTATGGAAGACTATGACATCTTTCATTAACCTTTGCTGCTTAGTCAGGGCTCCATCCTCTAGTGCAAAGTAGCTCTCGCACAACATATTCTTTAAAGAACTCGCATATTGCTCCATCTCATTCCAGCTTTTCTCTATTGGATATGGTCCTCTAGTTATTGTGCTTATAACAATCCTTCCATCTGGCCGCTTGGCCCCTCTCCATTGGGTCCTGGCTGGTTCCCTTGGGCATTCTATGCTTGGGTCTAACATTTTGTCCACCACTCTGTGGCTTTCTAGCATATTGTTGTAGTTTCTTTTTCTGTGTCAACTCTTCAATGAATTCTCTAAGATGCCAACATTCGTTTATATTGTGCCGATGATTTTTATGGAAGCAATAATACTTCCCAAAGTGCTTTTTTAACATAGTTGCATCTCTGCTAGGTGGCTTCATATACCTTTCCATGCTTTATGTGACAAGGTATTTGTTCTCAAGTGTATCGTTCAGATGTGTGTATTCCTTTGGTCTCATATTCCTTGGATGCTTTTTAAAATCATTACGTCTGCCCCCAATGCCCTGGTTCCTCTTTCTTTGGTTAAATACCCACTAATTCAAGCTACATTATTGGTACTCTCATCGGACTATTTAATAGCCACATTGCTCTGTATAACTTCCTTTGACTATCCACCACCAGTCTTTCCAACAACCTAGCTTGCCTCTTTCAAGCGCAAGGACTGGTTAGCCTCTCAATGGAACTCCTCCGTAATGGTTGGCTATTTCATCCTCAACTACTTTCCAAAATCCATGTCCGGATGTTTTCCACTAACCAATCCCATCAAAACCATATCCTTATTCGGATTGTTTACTTCTATGACCACAATATCAAACCTACTTAGAAAATCCTTTAACGACTCTTCAAGTCTTTGAGAAATGCCCGACAAGGAAATCACATCCTTGGGCCGTGCAGTATGGAGCCTAAACTGCTCTAAGAACTTCTTAGCTAATTCATCAAAAGTCAAAATGGATTTTTGGATGAGCCGAGTAAACCACATCGATACATCCCCATCTAAAAAGATAGGGAAACAATTGCATCAAACTGCATCTATCACTCTTGCACCTTCCATGCGCCACTCATACTTGAATAAATGTTGCCTAGAGTCAGCCGTCCTATTATATGAAGGCATTGAAGGCATCATAAACTTCATGGGATACTCTTCCCATAAGATGTTTTCCTAAACGGAGTTCCATTAGGTGCAGAACTCCAATCATCGTTCTTTCTCCAATGGTTTTCTTCTAGCAACCGTTTTATCATATCAGCAATATGTTCCTCACTAGCCTAGTGATCAGAAAGACGACTATTAGGAGTTTTGTTGAGTGTTTGAATCTACAAATGGTCTCAGTTTGCTCGTTGATGTCTAAGCTCTCATGTCTCTGAGAGAACCACTACTTAGGAAATTCTTTGATGTTTAATCGGCTCCGTAGTGGTTGCTTGAACACCATCCTAAACTCTGGCATCTAGTCCAACTTCATTGCATCTGTCTTTCAAATAATTCTCGAAATCAAACAGACTGATGACTTTAGGCCATCGCCCCTCAGAACATCTCAAATTCATATCGATACCAACCTAATTATGATTAATACATATATTAATTCCCTTTGTAGGGTCTCGGCTATTTCCTCAAACATTCCACCCTGCTGCTCCAGTAGTCTGCTCCTTCATCTTTTGCTTTCCATCAACCAAAAGCAAATGAATTTTTCTCTTCAAAACTAAAACGTGATGCTTCTCTCCCGCTCCTCTTAGACCTTTGAGACTGCTGGGTCAGCAAGGCAGTGCTAGCATCCATCTTGTCAAGGAGTGCACAACACCATAGATAGCTAGATTTGTGTTTGAGAAGCTCTTTTCTCAATGAAACCATAAAAAAATATTGGGCCAAAAAAGTTGCACAACACCCCAATTCGAATTATAGAAGTTAGATCTAGCTAAAAACAAGATGAAAACAATAGAGAACACATGAATTTTATAGATGTTCGGCAAATCTGATGCCTACATCTACTATAATCATATTATGGAATGTTTTTATCATGGATACACGAGATTTACAGTTCAAAACAACCAAGAACAGTAAGAAGTAGCTTCCTTAGTGAAAAACCAAGTAGAGAGAGTAGATGAAAAATATAATGGCTAAAATGTCATCTTCAAGTTGCCATATGCTTGCTATTTATAGAGGAATCTCCCAATAGTCACTAGATCATGAAATACCAGTTCAAACTCCAAATCCTTAAAAGTAGGAGAGGGGACGAGGTCCTCTGTGCCATAAAATCATATCGGTACTGATCAGAATTAGGCCAATACCGATCTGATTTGCTAATTGCAGGCCAAAAAATCTTCATCTATTCCATCTTCTAGCTTCGATTCGTCAGGTTTCGAGCACTTTTGCATTAGAAATCAGGTTGTTACCGAGATGTTCTGACATGTTTATTGCTTTTCCTTTTGTGCAAAGCATTTTGGACTTGTTCACCTACTCCTTTAAAAATGCTTCCTAGGATGGTCACTTTACCCAACTGCTCGATGACTATAGTTCCAAAGTCCACCAAAGTGTATGAGATCATATCGGTACGGACCTGAAAAGTTGTTGGTTCCGATCTCTCCCTTAAACATATTTTTGCACTATACCTCCTTGAAGCTTGTTCCATTGTCCTCCCAAGCATGTCTCTATGTCCTTGGACCATTTCGTCTTCATCCCGACATCCCAATTTGTTTGAAAGCTGTTTGGTCTTAAAGCTAGATAATTCAAATATTTACTCATCTTAGTTTAGGGTTTGATATGATGACACATTTCAATAAATGGTATATAGATTTAGTTTTAGATATTCCCTGAGATTGTGATAAATGAACATGAAATTGAAGGTATAATGGCAATGAACTAATGAACTTCTATTTTTTTTAGAGCTTTTCCATAATATTCAAATATTCGTATAAAAATTGGTGCATAATAAAATTAGATTTATAAACATAACATTTCATTACAAATTAGAGAAAATTGGAATTTGAAACAAGAATCGAAGTGTCAAAACTGAATTGATATTTAAATTTTTATCAAAAAAGATTTTACTTTTTATTATCTCATATTTCCATAATTTCTTTTGTGATTTAATTTAATGAAAGTCTTCTAATATTTCACTAAAAATAAGAAGTATTAAGTGTAAAGTTATTGTTGCATGAAAAAAAAATCTAAAATTAAAAATGAAGAATAATTCAAACATAAATAACTAAATGATCATGTTTCCATGACTTATTGTATCGAAAATTACTCTTGATATGGAAAAAAATAGAAGCGATTACTTATGTAAAGAATATTATTGAAATGAGAATTTTAAATTAACATAATATAGTAAAAGAGAGTCCAGAAAAGCAAAGATATTGTTTTATTGATTATTTATTAGGTAGTTATATATGTTTATTATTTGTAATGAAGTATAAATATTTTGAAGAAACACAATGTGTACTTGAATCAAAATGTAAACTGGTAGTAGAGAATTAAGGAGAGATCTAAAATTTATAGAACTAAGGATTGAGTAGAAAATTATTTTACTTTACCAGTAATGGATCTGTGTCTAATGTATTACTATTATGATTCCCACAAAAAGAGCACACATAAGAGATGAATTTGGGTTATAGTAAAACACATAAATTCTTCCCATTTGGATGCAAATGTCTTAACGTCGCAATTGAAATGAAGGTTTAAGATATAATGAAAATGAGATCTTAATAGCATCTACCATAACACATTAAATTAAAGCAACAAAAAACAATCATCGTAGAACATATCAAAATCCAAAAGAAAATTAAATTACCCAAACAATATCTACATTAATCTAAACACATCACATAAAATGCAATACGTGTTTTAATAATGAAACAACATATTTATTTCTATAAAAACATAACCGAATATCAATGGTTCATGTAATGTTTTTGCTCTTAGTCATATATTCATCTAAATTTTCTTTTTTCATTACTCTTATTGTTCCAAATATTCACTTTTGATCTTCGGTAACAACACAAAGAATTAAGTTCTCAACATTGATTAATAATGTTATTTCATTTATTTCTTTTAATGTTCGACACATATGAGTTAAACTTTTATTCATAATTAAAAATTTGTTGTATCATAATTAGTTTCAAATGTAAACAAAATTCTTGTCATCAATAATTTCATTACATACACACTATAGTTAGTTTACTCAAATATTTCAGTAAGATAGCTTACAATTTATTATTGATTATTAACTTGTATACATATGAAATCAATTGCTTCTTAAATAGCATTTTATGTTTAATACATCAACCTTTAGAGCATGATATAAAAGACATAAAGCATGACAAAAAATTACTCCTAAACAATTATTTGTTTAATGCATGCCTTCCATGCGAACTAAATTAGATTACTAGGATGTAGCCGAACCTTTTCATTTCATATTATATATAAAGTAAAAAATATTATGCTTTCTTCACCATGGTAAAATGTATAGTTGTAGTGATTAATTCACAATGCTAGCCGCATGACATAAAATGCATCATAGAACTAAAATTTACTTATTACATGCATCGTTGTTTATGTTTCAATGTAATATAAATGAAATTTGTTTATTAGATGATATAGAGGAGTGATAATGGACGAAGGAAATTATAAGTTAGCTTTGTTACAAATTATCTACAATGATTGTAATTCTCACATAAATTAGTATTCAAAACATTATACATAGCACTCAACAAGTATCTGGAGTTTGTGATTATAAACTATTAGCCCATTTTGGACTTCTAACTTATCCTACAAAGCTAGCAAACTTGTCATAATAATATATAAGTAAACATTTATGCAACAAATTAAAGTTATTTGGACATAACTTGGAGAACACAATGTTGTCAGGGAGAAGGCCTCTTAGTTACAGAATTATGTGCTACTGTTTACTTTGACAAATCGTATTAAAATTTCCCAATAGAAATAAATAAATTTTACAGTCAAGTGTACTGTAGGAGAAAGAAGAAAATAGAGATTTTATTTATTAATTATGGAAAATGTGACAACATATCTACAGAGAAGGGGCTATGAAATACAGAGGTAAAAATTAGAACAAGCATAATCAGGGAAGTAATGAAATTCTCCTATATGTTGATATAATAAATCCAACTTGAATAATCATGAGATTCCTCCATTATAATTTTCTTGTCCTCTGACGTCTCTTTGTTTGAAAATATATGAAATGCATAGCCTGCAACATATAGTTAATAAATTATAATCAATTTTATACACAGTAATCATATGAATGATCATATTACTAATATTGCACGTGGATAAAGAATTTACCATGGTTGACATAGCAAATGTTTCTCTAATTAACATAAAACATGTAGTAAACTGAAGGTCAACATGTCAATCAAGTTTCTTTTTAGAAATTTTCCATCCCTCTATGGTTTATGATTTGACCCTATACAATCATTGACATAAGAAGACTGGACAGTTGAAAGAAAGCTTAAGTATTGATACTGGCTCATGTCTTCACTATGGTAAAATTTACAGACAAGCTATGACGTTCTATGTTATTTTCCAACATATTTGTTTAGTGGGAACAAAACATAAATACTCATTTTTCTACTCCCAAGTTGTAGGGCCACTATTCTTGCAACTTCGTGTTTTTCATAGCATTCACTATATTTATTAACAATTTAATATCATACTACTTTAATGGAATAATCCAAATTACTGCAAATTCAACTTAGTTAATCTATTATCATCCTAAGAGGTAAGACCTAACTATATTGGCATGCATTAACAACATTATGAAGGAGGTATTCAAAGTTTATTCGGAGAGAAGTGTGTGTGTATCTCTAAGAAAATGCATATATTCTTTGTTTATACAAAACTGGATTATGATCCAATAATCAGGTGATTAATCCAAATATCTAACCAAACAAAATCAATTGGGCCGAGTATACTGCTCAAAGGCATTGCTATATTGCTATATTTTCACATTAAAGATAATGTATATGTAAAATAGCATGTTCTCTACTCTCTATTCATGGATGAATAAAGCATAAATCAAAGAAATAGCTCAGCCGTTATTGAATTTTTTTTTCACATTTGATCAACTAGTTTAATGGCATGGTCAGTATTGACCTAATTACTAACAATGCATAGAACTGAAAAAGGAAGCTAACCACCACTGTAAGGTGTAGAATTGGAGGCATCGAAGAGGAGGAAGAGGAGTTGAGGAAGTGGTTGGGCAGTAAGGAAAAACTTATTTAAGAATTGGATGCAACTCAACTTCAGTTTCCACTTTCTTTAGATTCAAATTAAAGATTACTACAATCGAAAATTCATAGATTGAGATAACATCATAGTTATGCTTTAATTATGTTCTTTTAGTAAACATAATTAGTTTAGGGCGAAGCATTGTAAAAGGTTCCACCAACCCTTTAACCTTTTGTTTTTACCTATTGAAAATCAAAATTAACAATTAAAATTCAAGAAAAGCACGAAGGACAAATTTTATTATGTTTTAAGCTATTTGGACCAGCTCTTAATTTCAAAGAGTGGAGGACAAATTTTACAACTAATTTTCATATAAGGACAACTTTTAATGAGAATGACAAGGCGTAGCAAAAGAATCTGGATGATGGAGAAGGTTTGTAACTACTTCAGTAAAGGCCGACAAATCTAGACTGCGTTGCCGCCGACGAAGGTTGGTGGAGTGCAAATCTCGTCGATGGCTAGGATTTTGAGAAGCACGGGCTAAAGTACTTTGGCGATGTAGTGCGGCGAGTAAGGATGGAGAAAGGGTGACTCTAGTGGCTCGGTGGCAGCAATGATGTAGTGAAGTTGTTGTTTGAGAGGAAGAATTGAGGAAGAAGAAGAAGCGGCATATTAGGGAAGAAGACGATAATATCTAGTATTTCTACTATGACTACGTAGTGTAAGTTTTTTTTTAATAAATTTATTAGGTATATTTCTATTCATCATGTTATGTTGTAGCTGTTTATGAACCCTAATGGTAGTTTTTGAATTTTAGTAAAGGCTTTTTTATATAGTAATAACAGATTATAAATAATTATAGCATCTTTTTGATATGTGTAGTAATGATACCGTGTGGTATCATTTTACAGTTTTTTAAATAAAATTATGTATAATATTGTCATAATTCTATTTTGTAGTAGCATTGCATTAATCGTAGTGGTGATTTCTAAATTGTAGTTGTTATTCACATATTTTCTGACTACTATTGTAACTCTTGCTTTTCCATACAATTCAAGCTGACAATAAACCATACATGTCTAAGCCAAATCGAATGGAAAGACAAATAGTTAAGGGAAAGAAAGAAGAAAGAAGAAGAGAAGAAGAAGAGAAAAGAAACTAAAACAACACAGAATCTCACAATCACAACAGAACTGTTAAATTTTGGTGATACAAAATCACAAATAGAAGGAAACAAATATGCAAAAGGGAAAGTAATCACGTTTGTTCATTATGGAAATACATTAATAATTGGATTGCATTTGAATGAGATGGCAAGGAAATTTATGCATGCGCACGTTATGGAATAATATATATGCAAAAGATATGCATATTATTTCTTTCTTCGTAATCGCATTGCTTTGGGATTATTTTCTTCCATCTTTGGAACGAGTGAATTACTTGCTATGTTTGCGTGATTTGTTACCGTTGTAATTTGCCTCCATTATCTTCTTACCGTATTTTGGTAATTTGATTGATGACTCACATGAATTTATATTGGCTATATATTGAGGGTAGACTTCATTGTAAACCCATCCTGGTATTCAGCCAGTGATCTCCAAATAGAGTGTCTCTTTTTTATCCCTAATTGGGGCTTTGGTATGTAAACTCTTATCTTGTAATCTCTTGTAATTCTCTCATGTGGAATAAAATCTCTCTCCTTTGGACTGGACGTACACTATCTAGATGATAGTGGAACCAGTATAAATATTGTATCTACTTTTTCTTTATAGTTATTTGCTATTTATTTGGAGTATAGAATAATTGCTGCTAGTTAAGTGATGTTCAAATTGGCAAATCTAGATCCTGTTATTGTCTTTCCGCATTTGTGCAATTTTCTGCACAACAGATTGGTATCAGAGCTAGGCGATTTGTTTAGATTTGTGCATCAATGGCTTCTAGTAAGAGCGGTAGATCTGGTGGTGATTATGCTATTACTCATTTGGATGGAAAAAAGAGATTTTGTGCAATATGGAGTGGAGGAGATTATGTTGAGAGAGAAGAGTGTTTCAGTCTTGGAAATTTGATGATAAGGAGTTTACTGTATTGAAGATACATCTGGATTTGGGAACTTATATCTGCTTTATGGCTCGATGTTGATGTGAGAGTCTTATGTTGATTTCCATGGGAAATTTGTTGTTTGGCAGATAAGGTATGTGAAAGGAGAGAGATTTGTCTTGTATACAGAGATTTGGATCAGCCTTGTTATGTCTGGTGGCTTTTTTGTTTTCTAGCTCTGTATTTGATTGGTGATTGAGAGAATTTTTTAGCCTTGGTGGCTTTGAGATTATTTTGATATCTACCTTCTTTTGATTTTGAATATTTGCAACATTTTGTTGGCGGGCGGGGACATAGTCTGAGCTCGTTAGCAAGGTGTGATGGGGGGTGGCCTTGCTGGAACCCATTGGGTAAGTATTCATTTTTGGTATCCATCTCGTTAAGAGATTTTGGTTGAAGGTGGAGTTTGATTTTAAGAGTTTTATGTTGAAAAGAGAATTTGACTCGAGGTGGAGTGTTGGAAATATGTGATTTTGCATCAAGGTGGAGTGTTAAATTTTGGTGATACAAAATCACAAATAGAAGGAAACAAATATACAAAAGGAAAAGTAATCACGTTTGTTCATTATGGAAATACATTAATAATTAGATTGCATTTGAATGAGATGGCAAGGAAATTTATGCATGCGCACGTTATGGAATAATATATATGCAAAAGATATGCATATTATTTCTTTCTTCGTAATCGCATTGCTTTGGGATTATTTTCTTCCATCTTTGGAACGAGTGAATTACTTGCTATGTTTGCGTGATTTGTTACCGTTGTAATTTGCCTCCATTATCTTCTTACCATATTTTGGTAATTTGATTGATGACTCACATGAATTTATATTGGCTATATATTGAGGGTAGACTTCATTGTAAACCCATCCTGGTATTCAGCCAGTGATCTCCAGATAGAGTGTCTCTTTTTTATCCCTAATTGGGGCTTTGGTATGTAAACTCTTATCTTGTAATCTCTTGTAATTCTCTCATGTGGAATAAAATCTCTCTCCTTTGGACTGGACGTACACTATCTAGATGATAGTGGAACCAGTATAAATATTGTGTCTACTTTTTCTTTATAGTTATTTGCTATTTATTTGGAGTATAGAATAATTGCTGCTAGTTAAGTGATGTTCAAATTGGCAAATCTAGATCCTGTTATTGTCTTTCCGCATTTGTGCAATTTTCTGCACAACAAGAACGATATATAATATAATATTAATGATTTTTACAAAAGAGAAACTGTTATCTACATACATCCATCAGAGTACAACAACAATCACAATCATCGGCTTGGATAGTTATAACATCATGTCCTCACAATTGTTGATAATTTCAACAACAAAGCAGCGGAAAAATAAACACTACAACAAAACAGCCATTTTACAACGCCCTTTTTACAACGGGCATTGGTTGCCCGTTGTAAAAGAAGGCTATTACAACGGTCCATTCAGGCCCGTTGTAATAGATGCCCTATACAATGTCCCTTTTACAACGGGCAATGACTGCCCGTTGTAATAGAATGCTATTACAACGGTCATTTCATGCCCGTTGTAATAAATACCAATTTTACAACGGTAAAACATGTCTGTTGCAAGAGGAAACCCGACCCGCTTTTAGAAGCTTCAAATTAAAAAACCTATCGCTGCCTCCCTCATTCATACAAGCAGCCAAATCGAAAGACGTTAAGAAATCCCTAGAACTAAACCCTAAATCACCTCTTGCTCCATCAAAAGCCGTCACAAACCCCTCCACACTTCAGCTTCATCTCCACAGCTTCTATGAGAGACCGCATCTCGACGTCGCAGCTGGATTACTCCTCTCCTCTTTCGACTCTCCATCAGCATCTGTTGTTCTTAGCTCCAATCTTACAGTTCCTTCCTTTGTTGTTCATCTCTGGCCAAGCATCGATTCGGTGTACGTTCATCCATTGTTGGTCAAGTTAGCTGTATGACTAGAAACGGTAGTGTGTTGTTTGGTAGTCAAGGGTTTATCACGAAAGATAAGTTCCATGCCCTTGTATCTTCTTTTGAAATGTTTGATTATTGTAGTAATTGTCTGATATCGGTGCTTATTAGTTCCAAATGAATATGAGATGTAGTTTCTATCTGTCTGAATCCTATAGAATTACGTTCCACCAGTATATGATAAGCACAGTGAACACGATGTTTTTATGTTGCCAAAATGCCTTATTTCTCTTGTTTAGACAGAGCATATATTCGAAAATCTCACCAATTGCATAGTTTCCACCCGTTTTTAACTACAGCTTCTAAAATAAATTGCATAATAGAGCTCTAGGGTATTGGAAGTCAAAGATGATTCCTTGTTTCGTTAACTTGATTGCACATTGTGCACTTCGTTTCTATGTCTACATTCCATTTGGATATCTTCTCTTTTGTATTTAATTTGTTCATCTTTTCCATTAATTGAAGCACATAATGATTAGTCATTCGCAATGGGTCAATATCTGAGGCCAGCATGATGAGCAGATGATGATATGGTATTGAGACTTGTCTTTGAAATATAAAAATTGAGCTTTTTAAAACTGATGCTCAGTCACCTCAGTCATTAAATCAATTAAATGAGTTATTTTGAAAAAATGGAGGTATTACTGAAATTAAATTTTGCGGAATGCAAGTGTGTCTCGTATCTGTTATCAGCTATGCTGATGCCAAATGTATACATTAGTGATATTTCAAAATGTGTTTGATTTCAGATTAATAGTGCAGAAAATGACCATTTCTGACATTTGCATTGGAGAGAAGTTGTAAATGTAATTGTCATGTATGCAAACATTGAATTAACATTGTCTACAATCTGTTGACACGTAAGCTTTACATGACATTATTTGTTAAATGGGTTGAAAATGCTCTAGCCTCTTTAAACAACTCCAAATTCTAGAAACTTTCTACCAATTACAGATGGTTAAACCTAAAGGGCGATGGTATTGATACTGAAAAACTTTAACCTTAATAATTAATAAAGCTTATTGCGATGCCTATACATTGACTTAGTCCCATGCAACTAAGATACTTAGCATCTAGTAAGTAAACTTAAATGCGAGCATTATTCTGTTAACATGCTGTGTTACTTGTAATTTATATTTTATCACTTATCATTTGTTCACTAATCAATGGTGTTTTATAATTCATTTGTGCAGCTGTTCTCTAAGCTAAAGGAATCAACAGAGGTACTTTTTTATATTTTATTTTATTTCATAGCATGTTGAAATTTTTAAAACATATATTCAGAAAGTATTATATGCATTGTATCATATTATTTTACAAGTTGATTTCCGGAGACGATGTATTATTTCCTCATCTATTATTAAAACATGTTCTGAATTGAACACTGTTAGAAGCTTACATATATTTTTGAGGATGTATACACGAGAGAGATATATTACTAATGCACCCCAGACACTTACCCTAAAGGTGCAGCAGTGGAAAAGGCAGAAATAACCCAACTCTGTTATGGTTATGAGGGTATGAGAATCCAACATAAACATGATAACTTGCACACAATTCTGAAGGCATGCTAGATCATGTCGGTCAAGTTAATACATAAGTCAACTAAAACGTGAAAACAAAATTTCAAGAATAATTTAAGTGATCTTTTAAAAATCATGATATATCTAAGAAGCAATATTTTGTACTTGATTCTATTTTGTCTTGATATCATATCATCCACTTGAAATTACGAGCTTGACCTACTTTTTGGTGTTTGCCTTTTCAGGGGAGGACTAAGTTATTTTTTAGTTCTTATTTTGAATATGTAAGGATTCGGAATTTCTTAAAATCCCAAGAAGCTTCCTTCTGCATGTTTGGATAGTAAGATGGATTCTCTATATCATATTTCTCTTGCACTAGAATACTTGGTCATGGATGTTATTATTATTATTTTCGCTGCATTAAAAATGTGTTCAAAAGCATTATGTTGCCGTTTCATACATTTTTCTTTGAAGTTTTAAACTACTTAACTGTCAATCTTTCTTTTTCCTGATGTAGTTACACAGATGCCAGGGATATATCTCGTGCACGTACTTTATTTTTCAAAGGAGAATGGAAGATCATGCTTTATACTAACGAGCTCACTTTTATTATAGATACAAGGTCGTGTAGATAGATCCCTATACATACCTATTTAATAAAATGTCCAATGTTTGATTGTTTAATAAATGTTGGTGGCCTGAGAATTCTAAGGGAGTATCCTTCTTTGGCTCGTATTGATATTTTTTCTACTGTGCGCAGATTAAAGGAATAAATGGATTAGAGTCTTTAGTGTTTTTTCTTTGATCTTTGGTAAAAGAAAATTTACGTTGATATTTTTTCTACTGTGCGAAGATCATGCTTTGAAGACATCTTCTCACTTCGTCTTGATTTCTATTACATCTTGCTCGAGTGATGTGGCTCACGTCTTGATTTGAAATGCTTCTCAAAATTGGTAGCCGAGATCTGGGCTATGTCGCTTGAATCCCAAACCATCTTCGAAGCTCGCCTGAAATGTCGGTTGAATCCCAAAATTGGTAGCTCAGATCTGGAGAAGCTCGTCTGAAATGTCGCACATCTCCGTAGCTGTTTGCTGCATTGATATTGCTGCTATATTGTAGTTCATCGATTCATGGAGAACAATAACACTGTCGCTCTAAGAGAATGGTTTCGAAGAGTTGACTCAAATAATACTGGAAATATTACTGCTCTTCAACTTCAGGTTAATTTTTTATTTCATCTTCTTCTTCATTCTATACTTTAATTTTTTTACCCCTAACTAATCCCTAGCGTTGATCATGTGTTTATTTGACTTGATTCAACATATTATTGTTGATCAGAGAGCTCTCGAAGTTGGAAACCTGGTCTTTTCTCTATCAATTGTTCAACATATGATCAGGATGTATGATTTTGATATGAATGGCACCATGAATTTTCAAGGTTTGCTCAGATATAGTTTATCTATCTTGTTTTTGTTTACTAATTAAACTAATTAGTGTTTACTTTATTGTATGGTTCTTTGTAGAATTTGTTGCACTGAACAATTTTCTTTTCCTGGTAAGTATTTCTACTGATGTTTTTCCCCCTTCCGTATATGCAATATTTTCATACAACTATAGAATCTCACTGCATATACCAATATTTTACAAAAGATTAAAATCCACTTGTTCCCTCCCACGTTCCTCCATGTATACTTCCTCTCGCACTTTTCCCCCACTCTCATTTTATCCCCTCAAGTCAGTTTATAATTAATTGTCAGCATATTTACTCCTATTCGTTAGTTGTACAGTAGTTCGGCCACCGACGTTACACCCTTCCTTTTTACATCTTCTTCCCTTCCGTCGTTCTGTTCCCCTACCCGATCTCCACCGAGAGATACCCATAATTTAGCTACGTATTCTTCCCTACATACGTGTGGATTTCATCGTATGATACCTGGACTTAACATTGCTGCCTGGTGGATTATTGGTGAGTTAACCCAATTTTGGTTCCCTCTCTTTGGCTGAACTTTGCTCCCATCTCTCTGACCTATGTAGTTGTATAGGTATAACCCATTTTTTTATCAATCAACGACAGTTATTGGTATCTGAGAACATTTTTGCTTGTATGTGTTACTCGATATTTTGGTTGAAGTTTGAACTGACATTCACATTTTGTAATAGGATACTTATACGACTTAACTGCTATGCTCCCTGGATTTGGCGATGACCCATTGACCTATCACATGTAGCGATTACCGGGGTATGTCGTCCTCATATCTACTACATCTGTATAGGTCAGTCTAGCTACTTTCTTCTCTTTATGCTTAGATATTATTTGTCCTGTGAACAGAGCATCACCATAATATGTGCAGAACTACTAGTTTATGCATACATCTTTTTTTCCATGTTACACCAAACCCCACAGATTAGAGCTAAACAAAATTGCAATTTTTACAGACCTAAAATGAAGTTGTAACTAAAATACATTTTCTTTTTTAAAATTAAACAAGCATACTTTTCTTTTTCCTATTGATCGTTATCAACAATAGTCTATAACAAATCAATAATTGCTGAAAATGTAAACATCTAAATAGTAAGATAGATTAAATCCTTATTAGTGGCTATTTAAGAAAACCAAATAGTAAGTTAGGTTGGGCAGCATTATATGGTGGAGTTGATGTGATGTCAAGTGGACCAATTGTACACTGATTGACATAAATTAGATAAGTTGTTACTTCGCTTCCATTGTTGCCTGGATTTCCTTTGAATTATACTTCATGTACATATCATACTATGCAGAACATATAGCTTGTGTCATAATCGATAACAGGAGCATTTGGATTTGATGACGGTAGAACCTTGCATTATTTCAAAATATGATTGAAAGCATGTTTAGGATGACACCAATAAAGTAAAGAAAGTAGAGCTACGTGTACGATTTGATATGCTTTTAGCTAGCTTTTACGTTGTCGCAGAGATCCACTAAATATCGCTGTTTATCTTTACCTTAGATTACCATTGCAGATTTTGTTTTGCACTTTGATTATGTTCAAGAGCTTCAAAGGCAGGAAAGAAGTCAGGTTGTAGTTTGAAGAGGTGCACACTGAAGACAGTGTTAGACTGAAGGGAGTTGCGGCAAGGTTGGAGTTACAGGCAGTCAAAGATGATGTTATATGTGTTGGTAGAACAGGAAGATAGTAAGGCGGAAAGATTGTTGGTTGTAGTGTAGTAGGGGATTGGTTGCTGTAGTTAGAGGTGGTAGACTGGTAGTTAAACACACTTGAAATGAAATGATTTTGGTTGTTTAATGATAATATTTATTACTCGTTAAATTATTCATTATTGGTATGGATGTATGCTGTTGTAATTTTTTTTTAAATTTGCATTTATTTTGCAACGGTCAGAAACCGTTGCAATATCATGTATTACAACGGGCATTGCCCGTTGTAAAAAGGTGTATTACAATGGGCATTGCCCGTTGTAAAAAGATTTATTACAACGGGCATTGTCCGTTGTAAAATATGGTCAACCTATTATAACATCGCCTATTACAATGGTCGGCTGCCCGTTGTGGAACACATATTACAACGGGCATTGCCCGTTGTAAAAAGCCTGTTTTGTTGTAGTGAAACATATACTTGAATACGACTTGAAGACCTCCAACTCGTCTCCTGATCTACAATGCATCCAAAGAAATATGTAAATCTACCCTGTCTGACCCAAGCATTATAATAAAATAACACCCGAGTCAGTTGGGAAAACCAACGTGAGAAAACACACCCAATTTAACTTTTAAAGTTATAGAAACCTTTCAAAAATCAAAGGTACCTCGTAAGACCACGCCGCACATAAATACGGATGGCTTTTTACCTTACGATAACCAAACCATTTCATATGAAATTCTCTGATATTATACTAATGTCTATTATACAAATACTTATTAATCATAGCGGAAATTGTTACATTAATTAAATTCCAGCATACTAGGTTCTTCAATCAAAACCGTGAAAGCTCCTATTAGAAAAATGAATTCCAACTATGAAAGGGTAAGTGTCTACCCACCGAATCCGTACACCTTTAGATAAGTGGAAATTAGCCACAAGGGCCTCTTTAGCTAGTGCAATTAGTTTCTAGGACGCGCAACGAAAATAATTACTTTTAAGGAAAAAATGCAAAATAATTAGTTTCTAAGGCCTAAAAACCTATGAAATTATGTCCTTGAAAGTAATTGGACTGCCAACTTTGTCCTTAAAAGTAATTATTCTGCTGACTTTGGCCTTGAAATTAATTTCTATGGATGTGTGTCCTAGAAACTAATTGGACTGCAAAGTTTGTCCTTCTAGTGAAATGCCCCTTTAGATAAAATGTACGAGAGGCTACAACATGTTGCACCTCAACTACTCCGAACTGGCACTACCCCCTTCTCAAGTAGCACCGAATATGATCACCCCATGGTTGCATTCATCAACCACGCAATGGGATCCTTAAACATACATGAATATCGTTCTGGATTTGGGATGATCATACCCTACTTGGGTGCGACCCACTTAGTCTTGCCGCATGTCCCTGCTTTATTCATTTTCCGGGTGTGAGGCGCGAAGAGGCCATGCCCTTAACATTTCTTCCTAGCAAACCATCTTGGAATTCTAATATTTCCCATCAGGAAACCAATACAATACCAGCATTCATCCATACAAGTTCATTCTGGTACTGAACGAAACGCTTGAGAACTCCGTCTCCAATTCCATCATCTTCAAGATGTATTACTTCAAACGCTTTATTTGGATCAAAGTGATTTTCGGATAACATATCTGATCCCGGTCTCTTCGGAACAACATTCGACAGTTTTGGGTAAACTCAACCCCGGTTCTTTAGAAAATAAACAGTCAAAGATAAGATCGGAGATCACCACCTAACCGTTAGTGGATGGATTTCCTTATCATTGTCTTAGAAGAACGAAACGAGATTTACATGCACAATACATCATCGTCGGAGATGACTGTGCCATATAACTCACATGTTTCTCCTAGATATTTCCAAAGTTACTTTTGGGTCCAAATTCCGATAGTCGGTTATTTAACTATCGAATAACAAACATTCAATCAGGGATTTAATTCCATAGGAAAACCCAACATTTGGTTAAGCACCTAGCAATAGTAAGCCTCCTTAATTGATCTTTTCATTAATTAAAACCATCTTGTAAATGCTTGTATCAAAACACTTTTACAAAGATATATTCACAGCCCTTATATTTTCAATACTTAGAAAATATCCATTTACTTATCTCAATGGTTTAAGTATATTTGCCAAACACTAAGAAAGATCTCCTTTTTACCAAATTCTAAAATCATTTATAAACTCCATTACAAATTTCTAAAACCGTTTATAAACCATTTTTAAATTATTCTTCAAGTCATTTCTAAACCCTTATAAAACCATGCAATTTTTTATAAATTCGTTTTATAAATCTGTAAACCCATTTCTAAAATTCATTATAAATATTCATCTATTTGTAAACCTCTTTATCTTGTAAATAATCTCCCTTTAAATCCTCAAATCATTTTATCGGCTCTTTTTATAAAAATCCAAGTCAGTTTGCTAAACTTTATTTATGAATCTCGAAACCATCATAAATAAATAATAATTATTAAATTTTAACCTCTTAAAAATAATAACTAATAATTCAAAACATTATGAATAAACCAATCGTTAATCTTTACCATATAAATAATAATGGTAAGCTACCAAAATATTAATAATAATCATTATTAATAATTTCAAACCATATTTGTAATTTAAATAATTAACCTTTCAAAATTATTTAAATATTTATAATCAACTTTAACCAATATTAACATGAATAACGAACTTTAAAACAATATATATTTCCTTAAAAATTCGATTCTTAAATCTTCAATCCAGTCATTTCCATATTTATAAAGCTATATTCAAGAATCTCTTTCCCTTTTATAAAAACTTCCTTTCATAAAACCCACTTATATATGAACTCCATTTATAACTCTATTTCTTATATGAATCTCACTTATTCATAAATCTTATTTAAAACATCAATCCCCATCTGTTTTAATGTTACTTCCATATAGATAAATTCCTTTTATAAATTCCTTTCTATTTATAAAATATCGTTTAACATTCCAAATTTATCCTTGCCTTCAACTTCCAAAATAGGGTCAACCATTTCTATAATACCATTATGTATCTTATAATAAATCCACCATTTGATTTATTCTTCAATTTATTAAACGATAATAGTTTCCTTTAATTTACAAACCCCGTTTATAAATTCTTGCTTTTATTAACAATATACGATTTTATAAATCTTTACTTCCTTTGTAAAAATATCACTCTTGTAAATTATCCCATTTATAAATTTCACATTTATAAATAAATCATAATATATGTACCTATATATATCACTTTATACAAAGATGATTAATAATTATTATATCAAAATATTTTGTAATTCCTTTTAAAAATTTCCCTATATTATAAAAGGTGGAATTATTCTCCACGATTTTAAGAATCTATATTTTACTGCTTAGAAATGTCTATTTAGAATATTTTATAAAACTATTAAATTAAAATATCCAAAATCATACTTTCATTTTAGAAAATTGTTTAAAAACATGTAAAATTTTCAAAATCACTTTGAAATCCCTTTTAAATCAAATCACTATTTTATAGTATTTTAAAACACCAAAAATGAGGCTCGGTGCCACTGAAGCACTAATTAAGCAAAATTATATCCATGTCATCAATATGGCATTCAACAAATAATATATCACCATATATATGAAATTAAAATCAGCAGTGTGAGGAATCATGTTGGATCCCTCCAACCTATCCCCCTACATCACATACAATATATAATAATAAAAATAAAAATCAACTGCTTCAAGGTGGGATCCCCATATAAAAGGTCATCCGCTCTTACACGGGAACGTAATAGGGTCTCATCAGCTCTAGTAGGTGGGAATATATCCAATCCAACTAATAATAATTAGTAAATTATCCAAACAGTCAATAACTATCAAAAATAAATATCCAAACATCCAATAGATAATTTTATGGACTAAAAATATTTCTGGTAACCAAAAATGTGAGATTAACTCAATTTGATTTTTAATAGTTGCCAAACCATTCGGTTTTGAATTAAAATTGAATGGACGTTCAATTTTAACCAAAATTCATGCTTCCTCTGAATCCATCCAATCTACCTCCATATCATATTACTCGCTGATATGAACGCAACCCAACTTGTCATACACAATTTGGACCTCGTACGAGAAAGTTATGAATTTACTAACATTCGCGATAATTAAAATATAATTAACTAAAATTGTTAAAGTTTAAAATTAACCTTTCTTCCCTCTCACTCTCTCACGCTCATATGCGTTTAATTCAGGCCCAAGATTTTTTTTTAAAATCGAACGACCGCCGTGACCAACCATGGATGTCGACCGCCCACCACCTCACCGCACCACTGCCATAGCCACCTCACCTCCCCCATGCTCGCGCGTGCGAATCTCTAATTGAACCCAAATTGGTGCTACGAACAGAGGCCTCCAACCATCGCCTCACGACGAATGATGATGATCCGACCATTGAACAAGCTCGTATCGTCGTGCTCCACGTTTTCCTTATTGAAGTCGAAGGCTAATTCGACCCCTATAAGCTCCGATCGTCAAAGTCCGTTGGATGGTTAAATTTAATGGCAGCTGAAATTTTCTTTTAGGGTTAGGTTTTGCAAATGGAAGAAAGTTAAGGGCCTTTTATAGGAAATTTTCGCGGCACTGTTCATCCGTGAAAATTTAGAACTCCAAACGAAGCGTGCCGCCTGGCATTCTGTATGTTATACCTCTATTCCAAACACAATGGATATATAGGGAACCAATTCCATCATATACAGACAAATTTGTTTAATTTAAATTCCTTTATTAAATTTTTACGCGTTTCGAACTCGCACAACCAAACGATACGTCTGATCGCCACGAAATTTGACAGCATATAATAATTCACTATTACAGATCCAATGAAAATGGTTTCGTCAAAATCCGAGATAGTGCCCAAAAAGACCATTTTTATATGTTAATTAAAACAAGTAATTTTCGAAATCGGTTAAATCACTTTTAAATCAAATTTAAAAGTTTTACAATCTTCCTACTTATTTAAATAGAATATAAATCAACTTTTCTAATCGTTTCGTTCATATTAAATTCTAGATTCAATTATTTAAACAATTCCAATATTAACTTCAACAATTTAATTATCAAATAAATCACTATATTTGAAATTCAAGTTAGTTAACTTATGAAATTAAATTTTTAATATTTAAAATCAATTAAATATTCCAAATTTCTTTGACTGAAATTCTGGGTCATTACACTCTCCCCCTTAAAAGAATATTGTCCCCGAAATTTCTAAGGTAAGAAAAAAGCCCAAACCCAGTAACCTTCAAAACCAATTAGTTAAAATTTGTTATCGCAATTTTCTAAGTCTTTAATTTCATAATTAAATTTCCAAAACCAATTAATACCATTCCAAGTTATAAAACTAAAATCCAATTTTAAGTTATCAAAAATTTTCCAAAATTTTGGAAATTTTTCTAACGCCTTAAATTTTCGGATAATTTTGTCAACGTCTCTTTTGCGCAGTTCGATCGTAAAAATTTATGATATATATAATCAAAAATATACATCCCATCTTCGAGGATGAGGCATCCCGTAGGAAAAATATAAAAGTACGGTATGTAATGCTAGATGTGTACCTTTTTATTATATTAACAAGCATATGCAATTAACAAAATGCAAAAGCGAGCTCCAAATACGAAACGTACGCCATTCGCACCTACTAAACACTCAACAACCAATGAGAACAAGTATATGGAAAAGAACATCAATATATAACATAAGAATATACAATAACTATATGCAAATGTAACAAATGCAACAAGAGAAACCATCAAACTAGTTATATTCATTCAATTTATTCATAACCATATAAATTTGCATCTGCTAATTTCAACATTTTATTTATCAAATCCCGTACGATGTAAATATACCATCTGTATGCAAAAACATATCTGATCGCTTGCTCGATCACACAATTTCACTTCTAAACTAGTATCGTTCACACGACCTCTCTAGTGCGGACTCAGATCCGGTTCCTTGATTAAAAACCGTCATTCTCTTTGCATAGCCATATACCATGATAGAGAATATCAGGATCAATCAAATATACATATCCAGGGTTAACCGTCAAGAAATCAAGTGAAAAATCCTAACTCGGATAGGTATAAATCACCTCGAAATTGTATACTCGAATCTGGATCAAACAATTATGCGAATAATATAATATACACCTTACGTATTTATTTCCATTTACTTCCATTCAATTGATTTACATTCAATCATTTACGTTCACTTCATTTACGCTCGATCTATTTAAATTCATTGGTTCACATCCAATTATTCATATTATGTTTAACAACATTTCATTCCATATTTAATTCAGTTATGGATCATTTCATCAAATCATTTCATTATAACTTTCCTATGTTAAATTCTTTTCATTAGCACTTAGTATTTTTCTTTCAATACTAATATTCCTTAAGAACCATTTCATACAACAAGTGACTTAAGTTTTATTGTAAACATTTTTATATCACACTTTCACTGTTTATTTTCACTTTGTAACTTTAAGTTCTAATTCAATTTTATTAAACAATATTCCAACCATATTCAATTCAATTTGCAAATCAAATTCATATCCATTTTACTAATTTATTCCATTAGTTCATTAATTAATTCATTACACATCAATTTCAACTTCATTTGATTCATTCCGTTACCCTACTTGAGTTAAATTCCATTTCAAAAATCTTCTTATTTAACTTAATTTAAGTTAAATTTAGTTACCTATCTTAGTTTATGATTTTCATTCCATAACATTCATATTTAACAAATTTAAATTTTGTTTTTAGCTCAATGTTCCTCAAATCTATAAGTTATACAAACTTATTTACTTAAAATTTTATGAATTTATTTGACTCAAGTTTATTCACATAGTATATCTACAATTCAAGGTTATATAATCACTTTACGACTTAAGTGTAGATTCATTTCATTATGTTATCTAATTCAATTCAAATCCCTTTTCAATTCCACTTAACCCTTTACTCAATTTATTTATCTTAACCGAAGTTAAATTTTAATTTCATATCCCAATTTCAAATTTCTTTTCTTATCTATACTATTTTCAAATTATAAGTTCAAAAAATTATTGTTTCCACCAAAATTGGTCACAAACCCAAAATATCGTAAAAGCACCAATGTACGAACACAGATCAGCAGTAAATGATCATAGATCTCAGATCTAAGTACTGTAGAGAATAAAAATGAGGATTAACAAACTTAAAACAGAAAGAAATAGACAGAGAGACAAAGTTTATAGTGGTTCGGCTATCTCCGGCCTACGTCCACTTCAGAGGATAATCTTTTATTGACTTTGCTCGCTGGTTACAGCGGATTACAGTAGTAATTTTCGAGTACAATAGTGAAGTTTGAATACAATGGTGATTTCGGTAGAGTCTGGACGTCGCAGGATCAAAATGTCCCTTTTCTGTAGGCCTTGGGATGCTATTTATAGGCGTAGGCTGCAAATATCTCGCTTAGATCTCGGGAGACCTCTTCTGGCATGCGAGTGGGCCCACGCGATTGATCCCAGGTGATTTCGACTCGATCCTTGATCGATACGAGCGAATTTTGATCGATCAAGATCTTGTCCAATCGAGTCGAGATCGATCATGAACATTCTTTAGGCTGTACGCAAGCTCTTGTGAAAATTTGGTGGCATTTGGACTTGTAGATTGTGGGTTATGATCGATGCAAGTTCGTGTTCACCAGTCAGCTATCGCGTTCGTATCCATGTCTTCGTCTCCATCCATTCTCATCGATCCACATATGCCTACCGCTCATTTCGTGTCGACTCCTTGTTATTGGTGCTGCCTTATTCATATCCATGCTTCTTCGTATCGACTCGAAGTATCCAATGTTGATCGATACGAACAGTATCGATTCGAAGTAGTCCATGTTGATCGATACGAACTATATCGATTCGAAGCATCCCATGTTGATCGATACGAACACTATCGATTCGAAGTAGTCCATGTTGATCGATACGAAATGTATCGATTCGAAGCATCCCATGTTGATCGATACGAACCCATCGAGTCGAACAAATCATCATGCACCTATCTGTTCAATCCAACTTCGTATTCACCGAGTCGAAATCCACTTAACCTTACTCCCTGATCGATACGAACGTCTTGTTCGTATCCATAGGCATCGATACGAACAAGGCTTCCTTAAGCATGCATCCATCAATATCTCAGACAAACGAACTCCATTCGACTTGAAACTTAAGCCATAGCCTTTTCTAGCCTTTTTCATCGTTCACAATCGATCCTGTCTTGATTGGAGCTCGGCCAAATTTTGACGATATCGATCATAGCCTTATTTCCAATTGATCTCCAATCCTGATATCCATTCTTTCCAGCCAATCTATTGATATCCCGGCCTTGACCAAAAGGTGGGATAACATTTGCCCCCCAAAACATGCCCTGTGGTAAGAAGGTGTGTTTTGAAAAGCTCCGATTCCGACATCCGAAGTCCACATTCCGTTCATAGTCGTACCATTCGATTCATAATCCAAACCATTACCAAGCCATCCTATCCGAGTGCCGCAGCCATAACCTGATCCAAATTCGCGACTGCTCTGAGTCGATGTCCGATTCCGAATTCAGTAACCAAATCCTTAGCCAATTCCACAGCTATCCAAATCCATCAACCGAGCTTTAATCCATCTATATCCAATATCCAATAGCCAAATCCATAACATTTCTGAGTTGATATCCAAATTCGGGACCGCTCCGAATCGTTTGCCAACTCCAAGACCCCTCCCGGTCCATTTATCCAAAGCTGAAATCTGAATCCATGATCTCTCCGGGTTTGACTTCAAAACCATAGACCTCGCTGGGTCGCATTGTTTTGCTCTGTTCCCGACTCTCCGGTCGAGGGCTTCTATGCTCTCCAGCCTTGGCTCTCTGGTCAAGGACTTTTTATATTCGCCAGCCTCGGCTCTCCGGCCAAGGACTTTTATATTCTCCGGCCTCGGCTCTCCGGCCAAGGACTTTTATATTCTCGGGCCTCGGCTCTCCGGCCAAGGACTTTTATATTCTGTTTGAGTCCATTCCATCGCTCTCCGACGAAGGGACTCATAATTTGTGATTACTGCCCCGTCTCTCTGGTCGGGACCGTAATCGCGAGACCTATATTATTCATTACATTGATCCAAATCCAACCATTCAAAATAAGAGTTTTTACAGCCAGGGAAAACAAAATAAATGTCTGTGCATCCAAGGAAAAAACAAAAGTTTTTAGGAAAACAAAAAAGAAAAACAGGATTTCATAGACTCGAGCAATACGGTTTATCATCGTCTCAGAGCATGCCTGGGGACCGTCCTCGATCCCATACATGTGTAAGTGATTTAGTCGCATTACTTCGAGTTCTATTACTTATTCCAAGCCATAAATCTATTTAGTTGATAACAAGTTGATGTTGCCTAAGTCCAGTGCCATCCTCGTTCGAGGTGGGCGGTGGTCGTTCCTGTTCCATTGCCACAGCCCGATTCCTTACATACTGCTATGGATGACCATTCCTTACAAGCTCCTCAACGATATCCCTCAAATGCCTGCAGTTGTTCGTGTTGTGCCCATCTAGCTCATGGAATAGGCAATGCCTTCCAGATGCCCTTTCGTAATCAGAAGGTTCCCTTCTTGTTGGCCTTCGATACTGGAGGCGCCCTCGAGTGTCCAAATAAATCCTTTCTAGAGTTTCAATCAGATCCGTGTAAGAAGAAAACTTTGACTCCCTCCGTGGCCTTTTTGAAGCGCTACCATTATCGTTCATTTTCCTTTTGCCTTTGTCGTCTTTGTTTGGATTTTCTCTGGGTGGACCTCCATCCCTTACCACATAAGCTTCAGCCTCTCTGCCTTCTCTTTCAGCCTGCGCATCTTCCTGCCTTAGAAATCTCTCCGCCTCATGATAGAACTCTCCAAGATCCCTTGGTGGGTCCCGTTCCAATGATATCTTGAAATCCGAATTGTTTGCAATTCCTGAAACCGCTGCCATCAAAACCATCGACGGATCAGGTCGTTCCACCGAAGCCACTACCGCATTGAATCTGGTCAAGAAATCTCTAAGTGATTCTCCTTTCCATTGTTTCATTGATGTTAAAGTCATCACGTTCTTGGGTCTAGCTATGTGGACCCAAAACTGTCTCATAAACCTTTCAATCATCTCCGTCCATGTGCCAATAGAGCCACTCTCCAACTGTCTGAACCATAACGCCGCTATATCCGTCAGATACAAAGGGAAGAATCATGCCATGACCTCCTCTGATGCTCCCAGTACTTCCATATGCCTCGTGTACCTTGTCAAGTGAACAACGAGATCTGTTCTCCCGTCATACATCTCTAGTGTTGGTAACATGAATTCTGGTGGATTCCTGGCTTGCCTGATCGTAGGAGCAAAGGGACTCCTATTCACATCTTCCAGATCTCTATTCACTAGTCCACCTCTCATGTCTCATCTGACCATCTCTGCCAATCTGTCACTGTCGTCAAGCTGTAGCCCTTGTCTATTGCTTCCGACCTGCCCCTCGAGTTCACGAGGGAATCCTGGAATTTGGTCTCCTGGACATGCATCCATTCCTCTACCAAAGCCATGTTGAATAGCTCCACTTGGTATCCTGCCTGAGGTTGGATCAACGTCCTCAGGATGTGTGCCCCCAAGTTCTGGTGCTGCTCCTGACGGTCCTGCTCCATTCTGAACTCTGGTTGTTCCACAATCGTGATCTCTATCTCCAACATCTCCTACAACAGCGTTCCCTTGATTTTGCATTCTGGCTTGTCCAGCTTGTTGGAGTAGGTTCTTCATCATCTCTTCTTGTCTTTTCAGCATTCCTTCCTGCATAGCTTCCATCATCATCTCCATCTCGTCCTGGGTGATAAAGATTGAGGTGTGATTTGCTCCAGAGGAAGCCTCCTGGCTCCCTTCATGTTGACTCCTTTCAGTCCTTTGTCTTCTTACCGATTGCCTTGCCATAGCTTTCCAAATCCAAGTCTTCAAGCTTTTAAACCTGAAATCCAAACTTTGGAATTCCCGAGTTCAATTCTCAGTGAAAGCACCAAATTGTTTGCGCCAATTGTTCACAAACCCAAAATATCGTGAAAGCACCAGTGCATGAACATAAATCAGCAGAAATGATCACAGATCTCAGATCTAAGTACTGTAAAGAATAAAAATGAGGATTAACAAACTTAAAAAAAAGAAATAAATAGAGACACAGAGTTTATAGTGGATCGGTTATCTCTGGCCTACGTCCACTTTAGAGGATAATCTTTTATTGACTTTGCTCGCTGGTTACAGCGGATTACAGCAGTAATTTTCGAGTACAATAGTGAAGTTTGAATACAATGGTGATTTCGGAAGAGTTTGGACGTTGCAGGATCAAAAAGTCCCTTTTATATAGGCCTTGGCATGCCATTTATAGGCGTAGGCTGCAAATATCTCGCTTAGATCACGGGAGACCTCTTCTGGCATGTGAGTGGGCCCAAGCGATCGATCCCAGGTGATCTCAACTCGATCCGTGATCGATACGAACGAATTTCGTATCGATCAAGATCTTGTCCAATCGAGTCGAGATCGGTCATGAACATTCTTTAGGCTGTATGCACGCTCCTGTGAAAATTTGGTGGCATTTGAACTTGTAGATTGTGAGTTACGATTGATGCAAGTTCGTGTTCACCGGTCGGATATCACGTTCGTATCCATGTCTTCGTCTCCATTCACATCGATCCACATATGCCCGCTGCTCATTTCGTGTTGACTCCCTATTATTGGTGCAGCCTTGTTCATATCCATGCTTCTTCGTATCGATTCGAAGTATCCAATGTTGATCGATACGAACAGTATCGATTCGAAGTAGTCCATGTTGATCGATACGAACCGTATCGATTTGAAGCATCCCATGTTGATCGATACGTACAGTATCGATTCGAAGTAGTCCATGTTGATCGATACGAACAGTATCGATTCGAAGCATCCCATGTTGATCGATACAAACTCATCGAGTCGAACAAATCATCATGCGCCTATCTGTTCAATCCAACTTCGTATTCACTGAGTCAAAATCCACTTAACCTTTCTCCATGATCGATACGAACGACTTGTTCGTATCCATAGGCATCGATACGAACAAGGCTTCCTTAAGCACGCATCCATCAATATCTCAGACAAATGAACTCCATTCGACTTGAAACTTAAGCCATAGCCTTTTCTAGCCTTGTTCATCGTTCCCAATCGATCCTGTCTTGATTGGAGCTCGGCCAAATTTTGACGATATCGATCATAGCCTTATTTCCAATTGATCTCCAATCCTGATATCCATCCTTTCCAGCCAATCTATTGATATCCCTGCCTTGACCAAAAGGTGGGATAACACTTATTATCTTAGGTTTTCTCAAAACATTTTGATACAACTTCAAGTTTTTAATGCCCGCTTCTATTTTCAAATCATATTGAAATTATATATATACATAACTCCTTTATATATATCAAATTACACCTCTGTAATCTAAAACTAATTTTTTATCCAAACAAAACTTCAATGGTATCAATCCCTCACTTAGAAACTCAAAAATGAATACCGATGATGCTGCAGTCATCATCGAAATTATTTTCCAGCGACTGAAGTGAGTTCAGTGCCTTCTATCTCTTTTAAATCCATTTTTAAAATTTTTCTAATTTTTTTTTAAAATAATACTATTATTATTTTTCTAAAGCTTTTTGAAAAACAAATTTCAAAATCAATGGGTTTTAAATTCTCTAACTTCTTGTTTTTGAACCCGTGTTTATTTTGCAACTCATTTATATTATACTTAGGAGGTTTCCTTTACTTTTCGTTTGTAAATCACCTTATAAATCATATTTCTAAAATTCATTTCACAATTGTTGATTGTTTTAATCATAATCAATTCTTTAATTCATATTTACACAAGTTTATCTTTGTTTAAATTATGATAATAACAACTTTTATTAGAACAACAAACAACAAATGATAATAATCAAATATTATTATTCTCTAACAACGAAATATTCCTTATATAGCTATAATAATTTTTGAAAAATTATTCTTTATATATAAAATATAATTTTTTGTAAAATTATTTCATTTACCCAGTTTTCAAAAAAATACCGTGTCAGTTTGCCTTATTTAAGCGTTTAGAAACCCTTATCGATATCGTGTCGTCTCACGTATTGACCAGAATTCATAAGCCACTCAACAGATAAATTAACACAATAAAAAATATTTTTTTTATAATCACTAACAAATACAAGCTCATATATATACACTCAAACTCATCCTAGGGTCTCGCTTACCCATCTCAAATGAGTAAATTCCCACCAAAGCCTTGGTGTTCAATCAACCTAAGCTCTGATACCACGTGTAACATCCCGCTTTTCCGTACAATTCAAGCTGACAATAAACCACACATGTCTAACCCAAATCGAATAGAAAGACGGATAGTTAAGGGAAAGAAAGAAGAAAGAAGAAGAGAAATGAAACTAAAACAACACAGAATCTCACAATCGCAGCTGAATAATATATAATATAATATCAATGATCTTTACAAAAGAGAAACTGTTATCTACATACATCCATCAGAGTATAATAACAATCACAATCATCAGCCAGTTATAACATCATGTCCTCACAATTGCTGATAACTTCAACAACAAAGCATCGGAAAAATAAACATATACATGAATACAACTTGAAGACCTCCAACCCCTCTCCTGAGCTCCAATGCATCCAAATCAATCTGTAAATATGCTCAGTCTGACTCGAGCAGTATAATAAAATAACACCCGAATCAGTCTAGAAAACTAGCATGAGAAAACACACCCAATTTAACTTTTAAAGTTATATAAACCTTTCAAAAATCTTAGGTATCTCGTAAGACCATGCAGCACATAAACACGGATGGGATTTTACCTTACGTTAACCGAACTATTTCATATGAAATTCTCTGATATTATCTAATGTCTAATATACAAATACTTATTAATCTTAGCTGAAATTGTTACATTAATTAAATTTCAGCATACTAGGTCCTACAATCAAAACCGTGAAATTTCTAAAACCATTTATAAATCGTTTTTAAATTATTCCTCAAGTCATTTCTAAACCCTTATAAAACCATGCAATTATTTATAAATTCCTTTTATAAATCTGTAAACCCATTTCTAAAATTCGTTATAAATATCCATCTACTAATAAACCTATTTATATTGTAAATAATCTCCCTTTAAATCCTCAAACCATTTTATAAGCTCTTCTTATAAAAATCCAAGTCCGTTTGCAAAACTCTATTTATGAATCTCGAAACTATCATAAATAAAAAATTATTATTAACTTCTAATCTCTTAAAAATAATAACTAATAATTCAAAACATTATGAACAAATCAATCGTTAATGTTTACCATACAAATAATAATGATAAGCTACCAAAATTTATTAACTATCATTATTATTAATTTCAAACCATATTAATAATTTAAATAATTAACCTTACAAAATTATTTAAATATTTATAATCAACTTTAAGCAATATTAACATGAATAACCAACTTTAAAACAATATATATTTCCTTGATAAAAATCCATTCTAAAATCTTCAATCTATTCATTTCCATATTTATAATACTATATTCAAGAATCTCTTTCCTTTTATAAAAACTTCCTTTCATAATACACACATATTTATGAACTTCATTTATAACTCTATTTCTTTTATGAATCTCGCTTATTCATAAATCTTATTTAAAACATCAATCACCATTCGTTTTAATGTTACTTCCATATAGATAAATTCCTTTTGTAAATTTCTTTCTAGTTATAAAATGTCGTTTAACATTCCAAATTTATCCTCGCCTTCAATTTCCAAAATAGGGTCAACTAATTCTAAAATATCATTATGTATCTTATAATAAATCCACCGTCTGATTTATTCTCCAATTTATTAAACAATAATAGTTTCCTTTAATTTATAAACCTCGTTTATAAATTCATGCTTTTATTAACAATATACAATTTTATAAATCTTTGCTTCCCTTGTAAAAATATTACTCTTGTAAATTATTCCATTTATAAATTTCACATTTATAAATAAATCAAAATATATGTACTTATATACATATATATCACTTTATACAAAGATGATTAATAATTATTATATCAAAATATTTCTAATTTCTTTTATAACATATCCCTTTATTAAAAAATACGGACTTATTCTCCAAGATTTTAAAAATCTATATTTTACTGTTTGGAAATCTCTATTTAGAATATTTTATAAAACTATTAAATTATAATATCCAAAATCATACTTTCATTATTGAAAAATTATTTAAAAACATGTAAAATTTCTAAAATCACTTTGAAATCCCTTTTTAAATCAAATTACTATTTTATAGTATTTTAAAACACCAAAAATGAGGCCCGGTGCTACTAAAGCACTAATTAAGCAAAATCATATCCATGTCATCAATATGACATTCAACAAATCATATATCACCATATTTATGAAAACTAATATCAATTGTATGAGGAATCTTGTTGATCCCTCCAACCTATCCCCATGCATCACATATAGTATATAATCATAAAAATACAAATCAACTGCTTCGAGGCGGGATTCGTATACAAAGGTTCATCCGCTCTTGCACGAGTACGTAATAGGGTCTCATCCGCTATAATAGGCGCGAATATATCCAATCCAACGAATAATAATTAGTAAATTACCAAATAGTCAATAACTATCAAAAATAAATATCCAAACATCCAATTGATAATTTTATTGACAAAAAATATTTCTGGGTAACCAAAAAGGTGAGATTAACTTACTTTGATTGTCAATAGTCTCCAAATCTAATTCCATAATGTAGTACCCGCTGATACGAATGCAATGCAACTTGTCGTGCTCGGTTTGAACCTCATCCAAGAAAGTTATGAATTTACTATCATTCACGATAATTAAAATATACTTAACTAAAATAATTAAAGTTTTAAAATTAACCTTTCTTCCCGCCCACTCTCTCACGCTCGTATGCGTTTAATCCAGGCCCAAGCTTTGTTTATTTTATTTTGTTTTATTTTAAATCGAACCACCACCGCGACCAACCATGAACGACGACCGCCCACCACCTCTCTACGTCGCTGCCACAGCCACCTCACCTCCCCCATGCTCGCGTGCAAAGCTCTAATTGAACCCAAAGTGCTGCTTTGAACGGAGGCCCTAATTTGTCGCCTTACGATGAATGATGACGATCCGATCGTTGATCAAGCTTGTATCGTCATGCTCTACGTTTTCCTAGTTGAAGTCAAAGGCTAATTAGGCCCCTAGAGGCTCCAATCGACGAAGACCGTTGGATGGTTAATTTTATTGGCGGCTGAAATTTGTTTTTAGTGTTAGGTTTTGCAAACGGAAGAAAGTTAAGGGTCTTATATAAAAATATTTCGCCGCACTATTCATCCGTGAAAATTTCGAACTCCAAACGAAACGTGCCGCTTGGCGTTCTATATGTTATACCCCTATTCCAGACATAGTGGAATATATATCGAGAGCTAATTCTATCATATACAGAAGTTAACTTCTCAAATCAAATTATTTTAATTTAAATTCCTTTGCTAAATTTCTACGCGTTTCGAACTTGCACGACCAAATATGTCCGATCACCATGAAATTCAAGAGATATAATAATTCACTATTACGGATCCAATGAAACTAGTTTCAACAAAATTCGACACAGTGCCCTATAAGACTATATTACACGTTAATTAAAATGAGTAATTTTTGAAATCATTTAAATCACTTTTAAATCTAATTTAAAAGTTTTATTATCTTCCTACTTATTTAAATAGAATTTAAATCAACTTTTGAAATCATTTTCATTCATATTAAATTCAAGATTCAATTTTTTAAAGAATTCCCATATTAAATTCAATAATTTAATTATCAAATAAATCGCTATATTTGAAGTTTAAGTTATTTAACTATTAAAATTAACTTTTCAACATTTAAATCAATTAAATATTTCAAATTTCTTTGACTGAAATTATGGTCGTTACGACTATGCTAGAGGAATATTCAAGGAAAAGAGAAGCAATTGAGTCAACAAGAGGATATAGAAACATTAAAAGATAGGTATCGAGCTTATTTGATAATAAAGAAGGCGAGTTTATAAGTGCTTTGAAGATGTCGAACTTATAAACAAAGGTAATGTTGAACTTGTAAATTAAGAAGATGTTGAGTCTATATGATGATGAAACTGCCGAGCTTATAAATAGATGATGTGTCGAGTTTAAAACAAGCAAGTATCCAATGGAAATACCGAGCATCTAAACCAGAGGTGGTGTCGAGACTCAAGGTTCTGATGATGTCGAATCATAAGGTTCTGGGGATGTCAGGCATCAAGGTTCTGAAGATATAAAGTTTCTAGCACAGTGTCATCAATCTTATAAAGATGGAATTGAATGTTTAATAATAAAGAAAGGGTATCAATTTTCTAAAAGGTGATGAAGGTGTTAAGGCAGAAAATGCCTGTAGATACCGAGGTACAACAGAGGAATAAGGGATATCAAGCTTCAACAACAGTGGGTACTATCTAACATCCACAAATAGAAGACGATACCAAACATCTAAACAATAAAGGAGGATGTTGAATCACAAAAGGATGGCAAGCCTTAACAGTAAAGTTAGGTTTCTAAAGAATGTCAAGAGAAACTGTTATCGAACTTCCACATTAACAAGGAACGTTGAGCGTTTACAAGCAGTAAGAGATGACGAATCACTAAAGACACAAAGATTGCCCATATTTTATAAGTAAGTGGTGTTGAAAGTGTTATGAAAATGGAGTTATCGAAGCCCTCAGATCTTAAGTTGGGACACGTGTCAATCATCCTGCATGATTGACACTCCTACAACTAGACCCACTCCGCCACTTAGTGAGGGGATCATTTTCTCTTTCTCCCTTTGTCAAATTACAAGTTCTAAAATTGTAAATCGATTAAGGGATTTCAAGACCTATTTGTAACCCTTGGACCTTTTTAGAATAAAGGACTTGAACATTTGATATCGCATAACATAGTTCCTTTATACTTGCACATTTAATTATTTATGACAATGGACATATGTGACTTTGTCCTTGGACTAGAACTTAGACTCACATACCATCAATTTTTCCAAGGCCATTTAAGCCCTTGCTTGGACTAGATTTTACCACGCATATCGACTATCATGCCCGTTGACATATGTACAGAAAGGTCAATTGCATATCTAGATGACTCATCCAATTACCTTTAAGCATGCAACATAAAACCCTGATTAAACCTTATGATCATATTGAAAGCAATATATAACATTGGAACTTTTCAAAATGATGCCATTCTGTATGACATCAGGGGTGTTAAGGCAATTTTCGGTATAACATGGCGCTAGAAGGAGGGCGTGAACCTCCGACTCATCTTTTCTTTACTTTGGAACTAATTAAGTAAAACTTTTAGTTTAGGAAAATGGTGAGGACCAAGAGACTCAATGTGATGAATGAAGAAGTAGTACAATAGATAACCATAGAGGATAATGCCACTCCAAACTTCAATTTGGAGAATATAGAGATTGGAGAACCTTCAACCCCATCAAAGCCCATAAGCATTGAAGCTAAAATTCAAGATTTAACACAACGACTTGCGGTTATGCAAGAGCTTCTTAAGAAAGTAATTTCCCACAAATCTTCTAAAACAACAAAGCTTACTAGAGGAGGAGAAGAAGGGAATCTCCAAGGAGAAACCCTGACACCTCAATACTATAAAAAAAGATAAAGGCAAAAGTATCATGGGCTCACAAAGAAAGAAAGGAACCTAAGATGAAGGACCGGCAATATATTCTCCAAAATCACAAGAGAAAGAAGGTAATAAAGCTAAAATGAATCTTAGAAAGAAGAACCAAGAAAAGCTAGCAGAAAGTTCTCCCGAGCAATCAAGTAGCTCGATCTCACACAAAGAATATAGGCCCTATAGATTGGACTATCATGATAATGAAACGTACCTTAATGACACAGTCAACAAAATGGTGAAAGACATGCTTGACCTTAAGGGAAAGAGGACCATTAACCCAAGAGTTAATAATAATTTTTGGGAAGCTCCTTTTACAAAGAAAATAATGTCCGTCAAAATCACGTCTCACATTAAAATCCCTTCTCTGAAGTATGATGGAACCACGGATCCTAATGACCATCTATTGCCTTTTGAAAGCCAAATGTAAGGCCTATGGAGAAGTTTGTTGCAGGCTTTTCCCGACCACTTTTCATGCAGCAGCTGCCAAATGGTATAGGCATTAATGTGAAAAGACCATCTATTATTGGGAGTAGTTTTCTTATGAATTCTCGACACAGTTTTTCATATGTAAAAACCCTACTATAGATTCTAGTGTGCTGGCTAATGTCAAGCAAAAGCCAGGGGAATTTTTTGGTCAGTATCTAAGAAGATTCAGTGCAAAAGCACTAAAAGCGCAAAATGTGACCAATAGAGAAAAGCTGATGGTAGTGTGCTTGGGGATTATTGAACAGACTTCTTTTTGGAAAGAGCTTAATGCTCATGGGTGTAGAAATTTGTAAGACTTCCATTTCCAAGCTGATAAATTCCTCTGCATGGATGAGATGTACCATGCTAGAAAAAAGTCTCAACCAAAGAAAGTTGGAGGAAAGTTCAATTTCGATTATCCTAACAAAAACCGAAGTGGGACGAAAGTAGAAGAGGGAATTGGAAGGAGGTCCCAAAACCAGTTACTTAGAATTGAACAAACATATCACCTACATTTTTGCTATGGCCAAAAAAGGTAGAAATTTCCCTACATTCTACAAAGCAAGAAACAATCTTGAACCCAAGAGAATGGGAGATTATTGCGCTCACTATAAAGAAAATGGGCACAAAACTGATGAATGTCGCGTCTTAGCAGGGATAATCCAGAATTTGATCGGATCAGGATCTCTAAAGGAGTTTGTCAAGGAAACACAGAAGCCTTCACATCCCAAAGGAAATAATCTAAGGCATCCAAGAAATACTGCTAATTTTGTAGAGAATGATTCTCAACAAGACTTTATTCCTCCAATTAAACACATAAATATCATTCACAGAGGTCCCTATCTCATCGGAAGTAGCTAAGTGGCCAAAAGCAGATATATTAGAGAAGCAAGAGATGGGGTCATCTCTATTCAAGAAGAGCCACCATTAAAGAGTCATAAATTTCAACTACAAATGGCCAACTTAACAATAACTCCACAAGAGCTAAGGGGAGTCCGTCACCTGTATAACTATCTACTGATAATAACTTCACAAATTAGGCTCTCTGTTATAACAAATATCTTAGTAGACACTGGAAGTGCAGTAAACGTCATTTCCAAGCACGCTTTTGATCAAATGAATATTTTAGAGGAGAAGTTGGAACCAAGCTTTGAGCCTATCTTTGGGTTCAATAATAAAGGATCTACTCCAGTAGGGCAGATAATCCTCTTGGTGCATATGAGATTCCGCCATACTCCAGAACTTTTGAAACTCTGTTCATAATGATGGACCAACCTCCTATTATCATGCCTTCTTTGGAAGGCCAGCTTTAGATGAAGTGGATTCATTCGTCTCACCGAAATGTCTAATGGTAAAGTTTTTGACTAAGAATGGTTGGACAACTATAAAAGGGGAGCAATTTAGCTCTCGAGAACTATACTTTGCTGCACTTCAACAATTCAAAAGAGATGGTATTTCTTATTATGATTCGGGGAAAAGTAAATTAAGAAAAACTGAAATTGAGAAGCCTTTGCATAATAGTCTTTCAGGCCTACTATACGAAGTAAACAAAAAGACAAGAATAGTTGAAAAGCTCGAGAATGTGTTGAAAAGATTCAACTTATTCGAGACAAGAAGAAACGAAAAGAAGCAAACTAGATAACCAATGAAATGGAGGATGAAGAAATCATTATCGAATTAGATTGCAGAAATGAGCAAGAAAGAATGAAATCTGTCGATGATCCAGAAGTGGTTGGCTTAGATTCGCTTAATCCAACAAAAACAGTAAAAATTGGAAAAGAACTAAACGATAGTCTTAGAAGAAATCTTATCTGATTTCTCCTATCTAGCAAAGATGTGTTTGTCTAGACTCACTTAGATATGGTCAAGATAGTCCAACAATTATTAACCATGCTCTAAATATAAATCCAAATATCATTCCTATTCGACAAAAGAAAATGCAGTTTGATAAAATTCATGCTAATGCATTAAAGGAAGAGATTAAAAGATTACTCGAGAATGGGTTCATCAGAGAAGTATTATACCCCAAATGGTTAGCTTTCTGTACTAATTAAAAATTACAGTGAAAAATGGAGAACATGCGTCAATTATACTGATCTTAATAAGGCATGCCCCCAAAAATTGCTATTCCTTACCTAGAATATATCAATTGGTTGATGCCACAAGAGGACATAAGCTGCTATCTTTCATGGATGCACACTCAAGATATAATCAAGTTCTCATGTTCAAGCCAGATGAAGAAAACACAAATTTTATAATGGATTAAGGGATTTACTACGACAAAGTTATGCCTTTTTGGTTCAAGAATGTTGGGGCTACATATCAAAGATTAGTAAACAGAAGTTTAAGGAACAAACTAGATGAAACATGGAAGTGTATGTGGATGATATGCTAGTCAAGTCCCAAGAGGAAATTAACCACTTGAAAGATCTTGAGGAAATGTTTGAAGTATAAGGAAGTACAAAATGAAGTTGAATCCACAAAAATTATCTTTCAGAATACAATCTGGGAAATTTTCGGGATATATCGTCAATGCCCATGGAATTGAGGCCAATCTTGACCAAATCAGAGCGATCAAGGACATGGTAGAACTGAAAACAAGTAAAGACGTAATGGGCCTAAATGGATGGGTGGTGGATTTAAACAGATTTATCTCTAAATCCACTGATAAGCGCATTCCCTTCTTTGATGTGATTAAGAAAAAGAAGAACTTTGAGTGGGGAGAAGATTGCAGAAAAGCCTTTAATGAATTAAAGGTCCATCTTGAAAAACCTCCAATCTTATCTAGCCATGTAGAAGGAGAGAATTTATACCTTTATATGGCAGTCTCCAAACATTCGGTAAGTTCAATTCTAGTAAGAGAGAAAATAAAATCCAATTTCCGATGTACTATACTATTAAAGGGCTTAAAGAGGCAAAAACTAGGTATCTGGTTATAGAGAAATTGACATACTGTCTAATTTTCACTTCTCGCAAACTAAGAGCCTAATTTCAAGCACACCCACTCAAGGTCTTAACTAATTTTCTGCTTAAGCAAATTTTCAGTAAGCTCAAATCATTGGGAAGGCTAGTAAATGATGAATAGAGCTGAGCCAATATGAGATGGAATTTCAATCCCAAGTGGCAATCAAAGGGCAGGCTCTACCCGATTTCCTTAATGAATACACAAGTTTTATTAAATAACAATTGAAAAGGGAAAAGGATTTAAAGGCTAAATGGTAATTGTTTGTTGGTTAAGCATCAAACGAGCAAGGGGCTGGTGTAGGATACATAACCGTTACTCCTGATGGACATCGATTGAACTATGCAGTGAAGTTAGGTTTTCTCGCTACTAGTAATGTGACTGAGCACGAATCAATGGTAGCAGGACTTACCTTAGCCCTTCAGTAAAAGACTCCAAGGATAGAAATTTTTAGCATTTCTCAATTAATGGTTAACCAGTTGAATCAGACATATCAAACGAAAGATGAAAAATTGACCCTTTATGTCAAAAGGTACTGAAAATGTTAACCCAATTTGAAGATTTTTGAATACATTAAGTGCCTAGAGGAAGAAATTTTCAAGCGATTCTCTGGCTAAGTTGGCCAGCTCACGATGGGCACTAGAAACTCGAATTGTGCTAGCAGGCTTTCAACAGAATCCCAGTATTGAGGAAAATGCCCCTGAACCAAAAACTAAGGCTGTGGTATTGACTAGATCATAAGCTCTTACACACATAAATGAATAGTCGGTATGAGAACAATTGGATAACACCCATTGTTAAATACCTGGTAGAAGGGAAACTACCAAAAGATAAAAGAGAAGCTAGAAGGATATGACACCAAGCTCCAACTTTTATTCTGATGGATGGAACACTTTATATAAAAGGAAATTTGCTTCCTTACTTGAGATGTGTTAGTCCAGAAAGTGGCGCAAAGTTGTTGAGAGAAGCCTACGAAGGATTCTATGGAGATCATTCTAACGGCATAAAATTGGCCAAAAAGGTCATGAAGCAAGGTTTATATTGGCCCCATATGAATAATGATGCAGTTAATTATGTAAAGAGATATGAGAAATGTTAAAGATTTTCAACAATTCCACATATGCCTCCAAGTGAGTAAACCCTAATATCACAAGTCCATGTCCCTTTAATGTGTGAGGAATCAACTTGATTGGACCGTTGCCTTTATCTAAGGGCGGAGCAAAGTTTGTAGTAGTAGCAATCAACTACTTTACCAAATGGGTAAAGGCAGAACCATTATCGAATATAACATCAAGAAAAGTACTTTCAACTAAATTTTCTTCTTTCGCTACTACTTCCGTTATAAATGATACATTTTTAATATTCTGAATAAAATACAAGGAAAGTAGAGCTTTCAACATTGATTTAAGAGATTATTTAATTTTTTTACTTTACAGATGAAAAGATCAAAACATTTGACCAAAAATTTTAATCATAAAATTAAGTTTTATCATAATTAACTTTAAAGGTAAACAAATTTTTGGTTATCAAATATTCACTGTGTGCATACTATAATTAGTTTACTCTAATATTTCAGTAGGATAGATTAAGGTTGATTGTTAATAATTAACTTGTATACATTTGAAAACATTTGCGTCTTAAATATATTTTTACATTTAGTACATAAGCCTTTCAAAGCATGATACAAAAGGCAAAAGCTTGATAGAAAAATTCTTTCAAACTATCATTCAATGCATCCCTTCTGTGCAAACTAAAATAGATTATTAGGTTGGAGCTAAATATGTTCATTTCAAATTATTGGTAAGAAATGTTAAGCTTTTTCCACCAAAAACAAATATGTAGTAGTTGTGACTAATGTCCAATATGAGCCATATGATATAAAATGAATCATAAAATGAGTATTATACTTTGTGCTAGTATATCGATATATTTTTTTGAAAAAAAAGCAATACTTATTCAAGTAGAGTATTCATTATGATGTCTCACGGGCTCGAACTCCATGGCCTCTGGAACCGTTGTCTAAAACATAATACCTCTAACCACTTGAGCTAGAGGTCCTTGATCAGTATCTCGTTATTTTAGTTTTAGCATAATAACAAGAAAGTTATTTACATGAATAGAGATGAAAGAGAGGAGAGACAATAGCTATGGAAAATACAAGTTAGCTTTGTTGCAAACCGTCGATTGTATTTCTCATACAAACTAGTTCTCTTAAACTTATATGTAGCACATGACAAATGTCTTGAGTTTGTGATTTTTGAATGTTAATCAAATATGGTCTTCCAACTTATCCTACCATGCTAGCCAAATTAGAACAAGCATAATGAGATACGATAAATTTAGCTTGAATAAAAATGAGATTCCTTTGTTCCAATGTTCTCATCCTATGACGTCTATATATTTGAAGCCCTGAGAAGTGCATAATATACAACATATAGTTAATAGGTTATAAACAATTTAATATATAGTAATCATACAAAATGGTCATATAACTCATTGTGCATGTGGAAAAAGAATTTACTACAGTTAACACAACAAATGTTTCTATATAATTGCCATAAAACATGTAGAGTTCCGAAGGCCTACGTGTTAATTGAGTGCTTTTTGGAAAAATGTCCAACTCTTCTTGGTTTATGTTTGACTTTAGAATATAATCGTTGACACAAGAAGATTAGAAAATAAATCTGAAAGAAAGCTCAAGTATTGTTTACTGGTGTTTGTGTTATGGTTAAAGATTACAAAATAATGTAAAGAGATATGAAAAATGTCAAAGATTTTCAAAAATTCCACATATGCTTCCAAGTGAGTTAACCCTAATATCAGGTTCATGGCCCTTTGATGTGTGGGGCATCGACTTAATTGGATCGTTGCCTATATATAGAGGCAGAGCAAAGTTTACAGTAGTAGGATCGACTACTTTACCAAATGGGTAGAGGCAGAACCATTATCGAATATAACATCAAAAAAAGTACTTTCAACTAAATTTTCTTCTTTCATTACTCCTTCCATTATAAATGGTTCATTTTTAATATTCTGAATAAAATACAAGGAAAGTAGAACTTTAAACATTGATTTAAGAGATTATTTAATTTGTTTCCTTTATAGATGAAAAGATCAAAACTTTTGATCTATAATTTTATTTTTAACCATAAAATTAAGTTTTTTCATAATTAACTTTAAAAGTAAACAAATTTTTGGTTGTCAAATATTCACCGAGTGCATACTATAATTAGTTTACTCTAATAATTCAGTAGGATAGATTAAGGTTGATTGTTAATCATTAACTTGTATACATTTGAAAGCATTTGCGTCTTAAATATATTTTTACACTTAGTACATAAGCCTTTCAAAGAATGATACAAAAGACAAAAGCTTGATAGAAAATTTACTTCAAACTATCATTCAATGCATCCCTTCTGTGCAAACTAAAATAGATTATTAGGTTGGAGCTAAACATGTTCATTTCATATTATTAGTAAGAAATGTTAAGCTATTTCCACCAAGAACAAATATGTAGTAGTTGTGACTAATGTCCAACGTGAGCCATATGATATAAAATGAATCATAAAATGAGTATTATACTTTGTGCCAGTATATCGGCATTTTTTTGAAAACAAGAGCGATACTTATTCAAGCAGAGTATTCATTATGATGTCTCAAGAATTCGAACCCTATGACCTTTGGAACCATTGTCTAAAGCATAATACATCTAACCACTTGAGCTAGCACTACAAGGACGGAAGGCATAGCAACGGCAAATAGCCATTGGCGGCCGTTGCTAGCCGTTGCTAAAAGCCGTTGTAATTAAGCTCGTTGCTACTTGTTCCAGCAACGGCAATAGCAACGGCTCCGTTACCAATTTAGCAACGGCTAGCGACGACAAGTTGTCCACGTGGCAATAGTTAGTTCCAATCCTTGTCGTCCCGTGGCATCGCGAGCCGTTGCAAGCCTGGAACCAGATAGCCGTTGCGAGCGGTTGCAAACCTGGAACTTTTTTGTTTTCCAGCAGCTAGCTTTCACTGTTCCAACCTCTGTCGTCGTAAACCATTCCACATCACAATAATCACTTCCAATCAATCATATACATTCCATTCCAACCATTATATAACCAAATACATCGCAAATAATCAAATAAAACACATATATATCAATAATCACGCAACTATATAATCAACTAACACAAATATTTCATCATCAACCAAACAAAATACATCTCAAATCCATCACACATAATATCCATCACCAACACCATAGGTACACAAAACACCAAACAAACTACCAAGTCCATCAACCAACATAAGTACACAAGTCCAACAAATATCCATTAAAACCACAATCTTGCCCAAAAAAAATACCCATCAACAAAACATACGTACTCATCATCATCATCAGCATCATCGTCATCACCACCACCACCACCACCTGACCCTGGCATGGTCCCATGCTCTGAAACGAATGCGGCAATGCGCTCATCTATCTGCTAAGACAAGAAGCTCTGTCGCCAATCATTTATCTTGTCCAGCTGTCGTTGCATCTAGGCTATCTCCTCCTCGGCCATAGATTTCTTGTAAGCCCTCTGGAAGTTAAGAGCCTGTAAAACAATCAAACAAACTAGTTCTAATTCACGCTCGCAACGGCTATATTAAATTCAAATATAAGTTATTAAAACAGTTTACCTCCTGATTGCCGTATCCATAACGCCTATTGCGAGAAGGCGGATCAATAATTCTATCCCATATTTGATTGGACTCTTGAAGCGTAATATCCTCCCGTCCAGTTCTTTGCACCATCGCTGCCCGCTTCGCTTCATATCTACCCTGCAATTACGAATACAAATTTGACTCAATATATAGCTATACAATTTACTTATACACTACTAAAGGAATGTGAAACGTTGTCATTGCGAATAAACATATTTACCATAACAGATTCAGCCTTCGCATCTGTCCACTCATAGGTGACATTCCCATCATCATCGGTCTGCTCCACCGCATGAGTGACTCTAAAAACCTCGGCCATTGTAGGCTCCTGTCCGGTTCTTGAATGCTGAAATTATACATGAATAAAAAACATTACTAATATGATTAAATAATATTACAGTTTATAAACTCAAATTACAAATTTACCAATTCCCTCCGCCATTGTTGGAATGACTTGGACCGACCACGGTGTAACGCTGGATTTTTATTTCTGTTCGTGCTATTTCGCTTTGCTATTTCCTGTTAATTTAAATACACGGTTAATTAAATTAATAATGCAACTAACATACATAATTTAAATAAATAATACTAACAATACAGCAATACATAACTTACTTTGACAGCTTCACTTTCCCAGTGGGTGACAAATGCAGCCCAAACATCATTACCCATCCAACTGGGTTTTTTTCCGCTTAGCTTGGCCTTCGAAAGAGTCTCCCTGTAATTTTTCCGCATCCTCTTATTTCAATGATTGAAGAAGACATTCTTATCTTCCGGGCGGACACGTATTGCAGCCTGCTTATTGAAAATAATTTGAATTATATACGGTATTTTACGATTGATTTATAATTTGTCATTAAATCAACTATTTAACAATTGAAAAACATTTTATAATTCATTGACGGCCGGTCATCCTACTTCCCATTACAAACACAATATCGTAATTACATTTTATAAATCATTTCAGGTTAAACAATTCAACAAAATTTCGGCAGCACTTCCCTTTATTCCCTGTATCGTACACAAAATGCATGTACACAGGGAACAAAAAGGAAGTGCCACCAAAATTTTGTAAACTGTTTAAACTGAAATGATTTACAAAATGTGATTACTTTATTGTGTTTGTAACTTGTCCAAATACTAGGACAAATCCAACAAATATTGTATTAGATGAATATAAATGTCCGTTCTTGGAAAAAACAAATATCCATATAACGATCATATACAACACTTGTTAGACGGGGCCAAAATATCTCTAAGGGATTTACAGAAATAAAACATATTTTCTAATTATTCTTCTAACAACTACAAAATATTTTATAATTAATTAATTCATTATATTTATTACTAAATTTTAAAACGTGTTTTAACTTTCACTGAATAATTAGCTCCTTGTTATTACGCTCATTTCAAAATGTTATAATTCATTCAACGAATTATATTTATTTTAAACTACGATAACAGTTAATTAGCACTTCTGAATTAAATTATCGTTAACTGTACCAATCTATCAAAATATGTATTAATTACTAGACAATTAACTTTGGCGTAAACTATACACATTATTTTAAATAAAAACAAATATTGTCATAAACTTAAATATCAACAAGCATGTTCATCAATAATATACACTAATTTTAAAATCAAACCACCAATCAAAATCAACTAATACAAATATTACCATAACTAATACGCATTAATCATCATTTTCAACATAATCATAAACTAATTTAACTTCCACCTAACTTAAAACACTATAATCATAACCCAATATCACTATAATCATCACCCAATATCACTATGATCAACTAATACAATTATTTTCAAAATTATGGTTTTACAATTAATCCTAAATTAAACCTAAATCAAAGCCAAATCAAGTTTAGAAGAAATACCAGCGAGTTTTGGAGGTGTTTGAGCGACGTGGAGGCAACGAGCGACGGCTGGAGTTGGAGAGGCGGCGGATTGCGACGGGGAGGAGGGTTTTGGGGAGAAAATGATTTTGGTGGGAAATGAGATTCTGTTCGTAAGTTCCAGATCTGTAATCGCGATATGCAACGGCTAGCAACGGCCGCATTATTTAGCCGTTGCCAGCCGTTGCAACCATCTGACACAAAATGGGGCCTTTTCTTGTATTGTAGAGGTGCTTGATCAGTATCTCGTTATTTTAGTTTTAGCATAATATACAAGAAAGTTATTTACATGAATAGAGATGAAAGAGAGGAGAGACGACAGGCTATGGAAAATACAAGTTAGCTTTGTTGCAAACTGTCGATTGTAATTCTCATACAAATTAGTTCTCTTAACCTTATATGTAGCACATGACAAATCTCTTGAGTTTGTGATTTTCGAATGTTAATCAACAAGCATAATGAGATACGATAAGTTCAGCTTGAATAAAAATGAGATTCCTTTGTTCCAATTTTCTCATCCTATGACGTCTCTTTATTTGAAGCCCTGAGAAGTGCATAATATACAGCATATAGTTAATAGGTTATAAACAATTTAATATATAGTAATCATACAAAATGGTCATATAACTCATTGTGCAGGTGGAAAAAGAATTTACTACAGGTAACATAACAAATGTTTCTATATAATTGCCATAAAACATGTAGAGTTCTGATGGCCTATGTGTCAATTGAGTTCTTTCTGGAAAAATGTCCAACTCTTCCTGGTTTACGATTTGACTTTAGAATATAATCATTGACACAAGAAGATTAGAAAATAAATCTGAAAGAAAGCTCAAGTATTGTTTGCTCGTGTGTTTGTGTTATGGTAAAATTTATAAACAATACTATGATTTGGGATCCGTTGACTATATAATTGGACAATCTTTTTGATACAAAAATTAGCTTGTTAAATTACATCATTCTAATCTTGTTTTCCTATACGTTAAATGTCTACATTGGTAACCTGTCATTCAACTGCCTTTATTTATTGCATGTACACTTAACTTGTAGACCAATGGAAGATAAGCGAATAAGGGTGCATATTCACCCTAAGTTTATACTTTTATGTAAATCATGTTAACACGATATAATTAAATTGACTTTATCTTCTTACCCCTTTTCTCAAGTTATTTTCTAAATTTCTTTTAATAACAAGCAAACACATAGTCAAAAAATTAAGTACATTAAACGGAGTGGAAGTTTCATTTCTCCATATTGTTCTCTCTCTCTCTTATTTTTACCTTTCTTGAAAGAAAAACATTTCAATTCTACCATATAAAGTGACATACATGATCTATAATATTCTATATCAAATTTGTTTAACAGGATAACAACAGAGTACTTATTTTTCACTCCCTGTCGTAGGGCCACTATCCTTGCAACTTCATGTTTCATCATCATCATATTTATAAGGCTAATTCTATTTGCACCCAAGTTATCTCCTTCCACACAACATAATTTTGTTCAAATTCAAAAACTCCATATTCGACCTTACACACCCCACCGTATTACCGATTTACGCTTTTCTCAAAGCTTCATTCTTCCATTACCTTTTATCCATAATTCCTAAACAAATATCTTTAACACATCATCCCAAATCTGAGTTTTAACATCCCAAAATTCGTTTTTTAGAATCCCAATCCAAAATCTAGAAATACCCTAACTTTTGTCAAAGTGCTCTCATTTTTCTTTGAGTTTAATTCGAATTTGGTTTGAATTTTAGTAAATTGTTAGCATGTTTCGAAATGAAGTTGTATGTACTGATTTTTAGTAGTAATCAATGTTTGGTTTATAGGTTTAGTCGATTTGGGTTTTTCTTGAAGAAGACAACACCCTTGTCGATGGACGATGGTGTTTTTATCACTAACGCCCGCTGCAAAGAGGGTGCTATTGTCACATAGCCCGGCGACACAAGGGGGTGCTGTTGTCATCAATTCCGACCGCTGGCGAGGTTATTGTTGTCATCCATGCTGCCATCGAATGAGGACGCCCATTGTCCTTTTTCTTTTTATTTTCTAAAAGGTAAGACGAAAATAAAAAATGGGTAAAATTTTGTGTAAAAAGTTAGTTATGGAAGTAGGCGTGTCAATGGATACCCGAAAAATCCGAAATCCGTCCGGATCCGTATTCGAAAAAACGGATATTATCCGATATCCGAAAAACGGATGCGGATATCCGATATCCGAAAAGAAAATCGGATGCGGATGCGGATATGGGCATATCCGTATCCGAAAAACATCCGTCCGATCCGAAATTTTATGTGTGTTGTCATTTTGTCATTATGTATGTTGCTATTTTATCATTTGAATTGATGTAATATCGTGTAAACTTGTTTGATATTATGTGTGTTGTTATTTTGTCATTTGAAAAACTGATTAGTATTGTAGTGCAATGTTTTCAAAACGGGATTTAAATCGTAAATCGTAAAGTTCAAACTTTAAATAGAAACGAGATTCAAATCGTAACTCGTAGATTTAAAAGATTCGTATTTGAAGGTTTGCGCACAATTTGAAATTGATTTTGATGTTTGAACTTCTACAATTAAACATAAAACTCAATTTCCTTTCTTATTATATTTTTATTTTATTTTGAAAACATTGTATTTTGAATTTTGAATTCAAATAAACATATTAAGTATGTTAGTATATAAATATAATGTATTTTTATCTGCGGTTTTGACTAAGTTTGGATCGGAATGTAAATCGAATCGTTAAGGGTGAGATCCGATCCGAATCAGAATTTAAATCGTAGGATTTTAGGATTTTTGACAACAATGTTGTAGTGTGTGTATTGTCATTTGAGAAAGTGATTGTTTTAGTTCAAAAATATTAGTATAATAAAAAATTTATTCAATTTCGGATGCGGATATTTTGGATATTTTCGGATATCCGGAAATATCCGCTTTTTATTTTCGGATGCGGATGTTTTTGAATATCCGAAAAATATCCATGGATGCGAATACGGATGTTAATTTTCAGATATCCGCGGATATCGGATGCGGATTCGGATGCGGATTTAAATTTTCGGATGCGGATGCGGATACAGCCATATCCGCATCCGTTTGCATCCGTTGACAGCCCTGTATGGAAGGAGATATTTGGAGTGCAAATAGAATTGACCTATTTTTCAACAGTTTAAAGTCATATCTTTCGAAGGGAATAAGCCAAATTATTGCAAATTCAACTTACACTACAATAAAAAGGCTATAACAACTTTTCCTTTACAACGTTCACAAAATAACCATTGTAATAAAGGTCTTTAATAACTGGATTTTCATTAAAGTTGTAGTAAACACTACTAGAAAAATGTCAAATAGCGACGGGGGGGAGCGACGGCTTCCGACGGCCTTTTTTCGACGGGTCGTCGGCGGCCGTCGGAAATTATCGAGATACAGCAGCCAGCCGAGCCTTTCTTCCTCATTTTCCAGCCAGTCAAGAAATCGAAAAAACCCCCAAATCACCATTTTCGACCTTCAATCGCTGATTTCGTGCTTTTTCCTCCTCCCCGCTGTGAATTCAACACCTCTTGCTCTCCAGCTAAGGTATAATCTCTTATTTTCGTGAAAAATTCAGTTTTTATCCTAATTCAAGATTTGCATAAATTGATAAATTAGGGCTAATTGGTGATTGAAATTGTTTCCAATTGTGTTATAATAGTTTCTAGCATTCAATGATATACCTATTTCATCTTTTATCGTGAAACTGTGAAAAACATGTATAATTTGGGGTACTTCGTGTATATGGAAATCGTTGTGTATGCCTTGGTTGTACCATTGTATATGTGTGTAGCGCTGCTATCATTGTATTGTGTTAGTTGGAATAAGATAAAATGAAAGCACGAGCTAGGAATATTATATTGTGCTATTGACTTATGCAAAAAAAAATGCGTCGAACGAGCCTTAAGTTGATATAATATGTCGAATAAATGTGTTAAATTAAAATATATTTTTGTAAATGTGAACAGTTAGTAAAACTGTATTTTTTCGTAAAATGCGCACATTTAATTAACTAATGTCCCTTAGACAGTTTTTGGCCCCGTCTGACGAGTGTTGTACATGATCGTTATATAAATAGTCGTTTTTTTTTTCAAAAAAGGACCATTTATATTCATCTGGTACAATGTTTGTTGGATTTGTCCCTGTATTGGACAAGTTATGAACACAGTAAGCATTTACATTTTGTATACTACTTCGTCTCAAACAGTTCATAAAATTTTGGCCTAACTTTTCTTTTTTGTTTCCTGCGTGTTAACCCTTTTTTATTCAACGACCTAGCGACCTACTCGACTCAACGACTTAAGGGAATAAGCGACTTAAACTAAACAAGGCATATGCGACTTAACGATCTACAACAAGGCAGCGACCTAGCGACCTATAACACAAAGCGACTCAATGTGGCGCGACCTAACGAGATAAGGAAGCAGCGACTTAGTAACCTAAAGACTCCTACGACCTAACAGGTTAACGACCTAGCGACCTATAACACAAAGCGACTCAATGCGGCGTGACCTAACGAGATAAGGAAGCAGCGACTTAGTAACCTAAAGACTCCTACGACCTAACAGGTTAACGACCTAGCGACCTATAACACAAAGCGACTCAATGCAGCGCGACCTAACGAGATAAGGAAATAGCAACTTAGTAACCTAAAGACTCCTACGACCTAATAGGTTAACGACCTAACGACCTAGCTATTCAATGAAGACAGCGACCTAGCGAGCTAAAGAAAGAGCGACTTAACGACCTAACGAACTCCAGAGTTAAGTCGCATGCCCTGCCTCTTCTGTTAGGTCGCTTACGACCTAATCTTGCCGAGATAACTTCTGCACTACTCATATTAGGTCGCTCTCAGCCTTTATCTCGCCCAGAATGGTTCCATTAAGTCGCCAACGACTTAAGGTACCTCGCAACCTCTTAGGTCGCTCACGACCTAAAACCTAACGACCTAAGCCCGGTTATCTCCTATAAATACCCCGCCTACTCCGCACTTGAAGGAGGATGAATTTTTGGAACGCCAAGACTCTGCTGTTTTCTCTACTTGCTCCAACACTCCAAAGGCAAAAGAGACTTCAACGAAACTTGGGAAAAGGTCAAGTTCATTCAATATGAATTCAAAGAGCTTTTTTGCATCAAAGTTCTAATTGCTTGTCTTGATTGTGTTGTAATCGAAGAATCATTGTAAAGTCTGTAATCAAATCAGCGATAGAAGAGATTAAGTGGACGTAGGCTTAATTTTGAGCCGAACCACTATAAAATTGTTTCCTCTTTTACTGTTTTCTGCTATTTTCCGCTTACTTTTAGTTCCCGTACTAACGGGTGGTGCTTTCGCTTTATCACAAATCACACCGGGGTGTTAGCGTACATTTTTAGCGTTAACATTTTTGGTGCTTTCACTGAGAACCCAACTCAGGAGTGCTTTCATCATTGCTTCACAAAGATTTGTGGAAAGACTCTCCCTTAGAACCAGAAGTCTAACCGAAATTATGGCTCCTGGAAGGAAAAGTAAATCTACTAGACCTGGAGTTGCTCATGACAACACCGCGACTTCTCCCGCATCAAATCAAGCGGCTCCTAGTGTTGGAGTCATAAGGGCGGAATTAGATGTCGTAGTGTCTGGGTTGTATCAACAAATGGAAGCCCAGAGCGCTTTGATGTTGGACAAATTGAATGCTTTACTTGGAGTTAACCAGCCACCAGAAAACAATGAAGAAACCTTTACTGAAGATGTTCATGATCCCCAAGGGAAAAGTATTCCTCAAAGGGCAGCTGGCACCGCCGAAGGGGCACCTCCCCAAGCCGGAGGTTCAAGGCCGCAGCCAACTCTTCGTGAACGTTTGCCCAGGCAAACTTCCGAAAAAGTAGCTGACGTCTGTCCCGCGGAGCCTCTAAACGATGAGGAGTACCTCTCAGGAATGATTCGACAGATTATGAAGGAGAGCGTGAGAAGCAAGGAAGATGAAAGTGACTGGGGGTTCGCTCCAAGCAAAACTCCTTTTACTGAAAGAATTTTGAAGGCTGAATTTCCAAGGAAGTTTGTTCCTCCCACTATTCCAGCTTATCGAGGGACAAGCGATCCTAACCAATTCTTATACAAGTACGACTAGCATATGACAGGTTCCAGGGCAACAGACGAGATCAAGTGCAGATACTTTCCTGTGTACTTGGAGGGAGTGGCACTGCTTTGGTTCACAAAGCTGCCAGTTCGATCCGTAGATCAGTTCTCCGATCTAACTCGGAAATTCAAAGATCAGTTCAGGTTATATGCTTCGAAGGCCAAGGACATAATACTTATTAATTAATTCCTAACCATTAAATAATACTCTAATTTATAATCCTCAATTATAAATTAATCATCCCTAATTAATTAATCTTAATCATAAATAAATTAGTTTAAACCTTTAATTACCTATTTAATTAATCCAAATGATTAATTAATCAAATTAAATTAATTATCTATTAAATCTCCTAATAAATTAAATAATCACAAGTCTTTAATTAATTTAAGATAAACTTTATTTTATTTGATAAACAAGTTATCATTTACAATTTATATTTGAAACATCCATTTCAAATCTACTTTTAAATTTCATTTTAAATTCTGTATTTAAAATGAATCCCAATTTATTTTTAACTAAGTTTTTAAAACCAATTTAAAAACTTTTACTTATTAAAAATTCTTATCTCTTATAAAAGAAATTTAAGAAGAGTTTAAACCAAATTCCTTTTTAATTTTAAACTAGAATTTAAATCAAGTTTAACTATATAGATTCAAGTTGGTTTTGAATCTTAAAGGTTTGAAATAAATAAGTTATAAATTTATATGTTTTAAATAGGTTTTAAATGATAAATAGATTTAATTAAATGTTTAAAAATAAAAAGGAATTTGGTTTAAACTCTTCTTAAATTTCTTTTATAAGAGATAAGAATTTTTAATAAGTAAAAGTTTTTAAATTGGTTTTAAAAACTTAGTTAAAAATAAATTGGGATTCATTTTAAATACAGAATTTAAAATGAAATTTAAAAGTAGATTTGAAATGGATGTTTCAAATATAAATTGTAAATGATAACTTGTTTATCAAATAAAATAAAGTTTATCTTAAATTAATTAAAGACTTGTGATTATTTAATTTATTAGGAGATTTAATAGATAATTAATTTAATTTGATTAATTAATCATTTGGATTAATTAAATAGGTAATTAAAGGTTTAAACTAATTTATTTATGATTAAGATTAATTAATTAGGGATGATTAATTTATAATTGAGGATTATAAATTAGAGTATTATTTAATGGTTAGGAATTAATTAATAAGTTATTAAATATTAATCTATCCATCCTTGAACAAAGCCCCGGAGTGTCTATTAAATCTTTCTTAACCGCTTCAATATAGCCTTGGCCGAAATTGATAATGCAGAGCCTCGAATGATTCTGACCTACTTCATGCGAGCTATTGATAAATCAAGTGAATTCGGAAAATGGCTAAAGATGAAAGAGCCAAACTCACTTGAGAAGTTCTATAAGAAGGCTGATGAATTCATGAGCTTAGAAAGCCTTCATGTACCAGCAAAAGTAGACGTGGCTGAAGTCAAGAATAACAATGTTGCTACTAACAAAAAGGAATCTGGTGGTCGGAAGAGGGAGAATGACGGTAGGAAATGGCAGAAAGATATGAACAAACTTCGCTTCTTTAAACCTTCAGATTTTACTCCCTTAACTGATACTCCAGAAAATATCTTTTTCGCAACCAAGGATGCTGTCGAATACCGAAAACCACCTGAGATGAAGCTTGGGAAAAATGCTATGCATAATGGGAGATTCTGTCGGTTTCACAATCAACCTAGCCACGACACTAATTAATGTCGCCATTTAAAGAATTTGATTGAAGAGATGCTGAGACAGAATAAACTACAACAATATGTGAAGAGAAACAGAAGTGAGTTAACTTCATCTACTCAGGAACAACAAGTTCCTGCTCATCAATCCAACTCAGGTGAGAGGACTGCAGCGCAGGAATCTAAGAGGCCCATCATCAATGTTATCACAGGGGGTCCTCACCCAGTGGGCAGAAGTTGGGGTGAGATGGAGAGATATGCTCACGCTTTGAGATATGTCCCAGCGGAAGAAAATGTTTTTGTCTTGGAAGATGCTGCACCTTTAAAACAGCAAAGAACCTTCAACGATGACATCATATTCTGGGCTAGAGACTCTGTTGGCATTGAGGCTCCCACCATGGATCCTTTGGTAATATCTGCTGGCATCGGATCAGCCATTGTGAGAAGGGTGCTTGTTGACTGCGGCGCCTCTTGCAATATCCTCTTCAGAAAGACATTTGATCAGATGAAAATTCCCATGGCTGATGTCCAAGCTTCCTCGCAGAAAATTTTTGGGTTCATTGGAGAACCAAAACAGGCTATTGGGACTATTGACTTATTGGTAGAACTCGGAGAAGGGGAAAAGAAGGTGGTCCGACAACAAACTTTTGTGATTGTTGATGAATTCTCCGCTTACAATGCCTTCTTGGGTCGACCAACTCTTGCCGCATTCAAGGGCATTCTCGCCCCATGGTGCCTGACTATGAAGTTCCCTACTGATAATGGCGTCGGTGTTGTGAAGGGGGACCAAAATGCCGAGCGAGAATGCTATTTCATAGAATTACGTGAAAGAAGGAAAAGAGAAATGGGTAAGGGTGCGGCAGCTCCGCTCCGCATCAAAGAACCCACCTTGTAGAAATTACGGGGTGGACCCTGCACTGGTGAGCACAGTGGTGCACGAAAAGAGATTGATCCCAGAAAAACCAGTGCAGGGGAAAGTAGAGTGGTGTCGGTGGAAGTAACGGTGCCAATATCTGTTGACCTGAATGACCCAAATAAGGTGCTGAATGTGGGTTCACAACTTGGTATGACGGTTCAGAACATGCTAATATCATTCTTGAAAGCAAATCTGGATGTATTCGCTTGGAGTCATGCCGACATGTGTGGAATATCTCCAGAAATCGCAGTGCATGCTTTGAATATTGATCCAAAATTCACACCCGTAAAACAGAAAAGAAGAACCCAAGGTCCTGAAAGGTCGACAGCATTAAAAGAAGAAGTAGATCGGCTCATGGAAAATGGCTTCATCAGAGAATCCACTTATCCAAATTGGGTCTCTAATCCGGTGTTGGTTAAAAAAGCTAATGGAAAGTGGAGAGTATGCATCGACTTTTCAGACTTGAACAAAGCATGTCCCAAAGACTGTTTCCCGTTGCCCAGAATCGATCAATTGGTGGATGGAACAGCCGGGCATGAATTAATGTCTTTTATGGATGCTTACTCAGGATATAATCAAATCACGATGCATGAGCCAGATCAGAAGGACACGAGCTTCATCACTGATGTTGGTCTTTACTGCTATAAAGTCTTGCCCTTCGGACTAAAGAACGCAGGGGCAACTTATCAAAGACTTGTTAATGCCATGTTCAAACCCTAGATTGGCAAGACTATGGAAGTGTATGTCGATGACATGTTAGTGAAATCGAAGAAAGTAGTGGATCACATGGATCATTTGGCAGAAATGTTCGCGGTTCTCCGAAAGTATGGGATGAAGCTAAATCCTCTGAAATGTTCGTTCGGGGTAGAGTCCGGAAAATTCTTGGGTTTCATTGTGATTGCTAGGGGCATCGAAGCTAATCCTGCTCAGATTACTGTTTTAAGAGAAGTCAAAGCCCCTAGAACAAAGAAGGAATTGCAAAGCCTCAACGGGAAAGTCGCTGCTTTAAGTCGGTTTATTTCCAGGGTCACTGATAAATGCATTCCCTTCTTTGACGCTCTGAAGAAAGGAAAGAAAAACTTTGAATGAACTTCTAAATGTCAGAAAGCTTTTGATGAACTGATTCGTCACATGGAAATGCCTCCAGTACTTTCTCAGCCTAGCAATGGTGAAGATCTTTTCATATACTTAGCGGATTCATCTCATGCTCTCAGTGCAGCATTGGTACGGGAAGACACAAAAGTTCAGCACCCGGTTTATTACATCAGCAAAAGATTCACTGGGGCAGAGATGAACTATTCAAAGCTGGAAAAGCTCGCCTATTGTTTGTTCATTGCGTCCAGAAAGTTGAGGCCATATTTCCAGGCTCATCCTATCAAAGTCCTCACTGATCAACGTCTAAAGCAAGTCCTATTTCGCCTTGAAACTTCGGGTCGTCTTCTGAAGTGGAATATTGAACTCAGTCAATACGATATCACCTACCATCCCTGAAGAGCAATCAATGGACAAGCTTTAGCAGATTTCATTGCAGAATACATAGATAAAGGTGGCAGTGAGGAAGAAGTGACTAATAACATCCTGATCTGATGGAAATTATATGTTGATGGTGCAAAAAATGACTATTGCTCTGGAGCTGGGGTTGTGCTTGAAGCTCCCAAAGGGCGATCATTGTGTTATGCATTGAAATTAGAATTTCCTTCAACAAATAATGAAGCAGAATATGAAGCTCTTATTGCCGGCTTGAAGATTGCTAAAGAACTGAACATCAAAGTATTGCAGATCTTCGGTGATTCCCAGCTTATTGTATGCCAAGTCAAGAAAGAGTTTCAAACTAAAGGAGGAAATCTGCCTGCTTACTTGTCAAAGGCCTGGGAGCTTCTCGATGATTTTGATCATTATACAATCAGCCATATACCCCGGGAAGAGAACATGAAGGTAGATTCTCTCGCAAAATATTCAAGCTCTGGCGAAGCTCAATTATTGGGATTGGTCCCTGTAGAAGTCTTGTCAGCTCCAAGTACTGATGAGATGGATATTGACTGGATCATGGCTGTATCTCAAGAGCATGAGTCGTGGATGACCCCGATCAAGGAATATCTACTCAACGGCACCCTGCCGGAAAACTCAAAAGAAAGCCAGAAGCTGTTAAGAAAAGCCCCGAGATATGTAATTCAAGGCGACCATTTGTACAGACAAGGATTCTCGATGCCATTACTCCGATGTGTAACCAAAGAAGAGAATAAGACAATTTTGGCTGAGGTGCACGGAGGAGAGTGTGGGGATCATTCAGGTGGCCAAACTCTTGCAAAGAAAATTCTTCGCTATGGGTATTTTTGGCCAGATATTAATCGAGATGCTGCTAGCTACTCCCGAAAGTGTGACAGATGCCAGAGATTTGCAAAAATCCCAAGAGCACCTTCCACCGTGCTAACACAGATGGTCAGTCCATGGCCATTCGCCATTTGGGGGATAGATCTCATTGGGCCTATGCCGACTGCCAAATCCGGAATCAAATATGCTATTGTTGTTGTTGATTATTTCACTAAATGGGCTGAAGCTGAACCATTGGCTACTATTACCTCTAAATAGATGATAAACTTTGTGAACAAAAATATCATTTGCAGGTATGGTGTGCCTCAGAAGATAATCACAGACAATGGTACCCAATTCGAAAGCGAAGAATTCCAGGACTTTTGCAGGCGATTCAAGATCCGAAAAAGCTTCTCAGCAGTGGCTCATCCGCAGGCAAACAGGCAAGTGGAAGCAGTGAAAAAAATTATCAAATCAACCATAAAAAAATAGCCGGAAAAAGCAAAAGGTGGTTGGGTCGATAAGATGCCACTAGCACTATGGGCATATAGAACTACCCACAAAACTGCGACTGGGCACACTCCATTCTCATTAGCATATGGATCAGAAGCAATGATTCCAGTGGAAATAGAGGTCCCCTCACATAGGAGAATTCATTTCAACCAAGCTGAAAATGAAAAGCTGCAACTTGAAGCACTTGACTTGCTTGATGAAAGAAGGAAAGAAGCTGAACTCAGAGTTGCAGCTCATCAGCAAAGGATAGCCAGGCACTTCAATTCTAAAGTTCGCCAGCGCAGCTTTGAAATTGGGGATCTAGTCTTGAAAAGGATCATGACAGCAACAGGAGTGTTTGGGCCAAACTGGGAAGGGCCATATGTCATAGGCAAAAAACTTCTCGATGGCACTTTCAAGCTCACAACTGTCGAAGGAGATCCAATTCCGAGAGCCTGGAACAACAATCACTTACTTCCATATTTTACTTAGAAGCTATGCTCAAATTTGTAAAATGATTATGGATGTATAATTCTTGTATTGTAAGCCATTGTAAAATCAGTGTGACTCAGCAATAAGAACTATAAATTGGATTAGGCCCAATTCTTGGCCGAACCACTATAAATCTTGTGTTTTCTACTACTATAAAATGCATGTCTCACTTTGATGTGCAAATATCTTAAATATGTTGCTAAAATGTCGATTTAATATTGCAGGCTATCGAAGCAAAGCTTACCTATTCAATACATCGCAAGACCTAGTGATTCCTACAAATCACTCGACAAACAAATGTCAAGCCACAAAAATTCCAGGTTCAATTCCTACATAAGAAGTGCTTCTCATAAACAGTTGGTGATTCCACCGAAGAGGCACCTTCCCAAAGTGAAGGTTCCAGCCCCTTGCTAACTGATTGCGATCATTTGTGCAAACAGACATCCGGTTAAGTAGCTTGCGCCTGCCCCGTGGATTCACTTAACAATGAAGTACACTTCTCTGGAAGAATCAAACAACCTGCAAAAGAAAGGAACATGTGCTTAGGAATGATAACGAGGAATCGCTAAGAAACAGATGGTGAAAAGACATGGGCAAGCAGTCAAAAATAGCCAGAATTGGATCTTGTCTCTCAACAAAAAAGGTTGGTGGAACCACCGAAGGGGCACCTTCCCAAAGTGAATGTTCAAGGCCCTTACTAGTTAATTGCGATCGTTTGTGCAAACAAACATCCAGTTAGGTAGTTTGCGTTTGCTCCGTGGATCCACTTAACTGTGAGATACAACCTTCCTGGCAAACAAAACAAGTAAAGCCCTCTCCGGAGGCACAATTCAAAGCCCTCTCCGGAGGCACAATTCAAAGCCCTCTCCAGAGGCACAATTGAAAGCCCTCCAACGAGGCACGCTGTAAAATGAAATGTTTTTCTCAAACAACAAGGTTGGTGGTACCACCAAAGGGGCACCTTCCCAAAGTGAAGGCACCGGGCCCTTGCTAGTTAATTGCGATCGTTTGTGCAAACGAACATCCAATTAGGTTGCTTGCGTCCGCCCCGTGGATCCATTTAACTGTGAGAAATAACTTTCAGGCAAACAAATGAAGCCCTCTTCGGAGGCACACTTCTACTCTCATGGGAACGCTCTTCCCCAAAAAAGTTGAAGTGCTAAATAAATCCCTCTAACAAGGCACGCCGTAAAATGAAATGTTTTTCTCAACCAACAAGGTTGGTGGTACCACCGAAGGGGCACCTTCCCAAAGTGAAGGCACCGGGCCCTTGCTAGTTAATTGCAATCGTTTGTGCAAACGAACATCCAATTAGGTTGCTTGCGTCCGTCCCGTGGATCCATTTAACTGTGAGAAATGACTTTCAGGCAAACAAATGAAGCCCTCTTCGGAGGCACACTTCTACTCTCATGGGAACATTCTTCCCCAAAAAAGTTGAAGTGCCAAATAAAGCCCTATCCGGAGGCACACTTCCACAAGTTGAAATGCCAAATCAAGCCCTCTAATGAGGCACGCCCAGAAAAAAAAAATAGCTGATGGAACCACCGAAGGGGCACCTTCTCAAAAAGAAGGTTCTAGGCCGCAGTTAACTGCTCGCGATTGATTGTGCAAACCAAATGTCCAATAAAGCAGTTGACGCCTGTCCCGTGGGCCCATTTAGCAATAAAATATAACTTTCTAAGCAACAAATCAAAGCCCTCTATGGAGGCCCGCTTCACCGCATAGGGGAATCCACTTTTCAAAAATAAAAGTGACCATCTCCGAAAGTTGAAGTGTTAAAAAAAAAGAGAGAAAACTCCTCCGATACAAAGCACACTCTACTAAAGCAGAATGATATTTCCTCAAAATGGAAAAATTATTCTCTAGAATAATAGTACAAGTCTTTTCAAAATGGAGAATATTGCAATAAGCCGTGGTATGGGGGCAATATAGCTACATTAACAAAAACAACGCTCAAACAGCATACCACGAGCTCACTGCAATATCATGCAAAGAAAATAAAGAAACTTGGGCTAAAATAGGGAATAAATGCATTCACAAATACAGACAAAAGATTGTACAAGTAAAAAGAATCATTTTATTCCATACTATAAAAAGTTTTTATACATGTGCAGATTTCAAAAAGCGGGGGCCGGTACCCGCACAATCTCTGGTCGATACAAATCTTTAGATACAACCAAAAAAGGAGAGCAAGAAGGATAAAAGCCAGCCTTATTTCTTCTTCTTCCCGCCGCCTTTTGAGCCCTCACCTGGCCTAATTGTTAACTTCTTAGGTCAGTTTGAACTCTTCGGGGAAGAAGGAGAAAGAGGTGCAATTGGGTCCTCTTCTTCTTTCTCATCACCAACAGGAGCGTCCTTCTTTTTCCTTGAAATTCCGCGCTTTCCCCTCTTCTTTGAAGAAGATTCGCTGCCCAGAGAGATAAGATCAGAAAGCTTTGTATCATTGGTAGTAAATTTCTCCGGGGTTCTCTCACCCTCCTCAAGTTCTTCAGCTTTCTGCTCTTGTGAAGCCGCCGGGTCATCTAAACCTTGAAGAGCTTTTATTTGTTCTTCTTGTGATCCCGGTTGAGAAGCAGAAGGAGGAGTAACTTGAAGAGGTGGAGGGGCAACAGCGGGAGAAGGCGAAGCATGTACAACACTTATTGATTTCACTACAGAAGAAGAAAAGTTAAACATCAGTATTCCTCGCAAAAGAGAGGAGATAGTGGCACGTCGAGGCTTAAGTAATAAGCAAGAAATTCATCGAGCTCATGTGAACCAAACGAGTAGTCCACTTGAGCTGGATCAGTGTTGAAGTACCTAGAGAGGTCGGCTTTATCACGTCAGTTTCATAATCATGGGCTTCGGTGCTTTCTTGGGCCTCATCTTCGGCGTGAGTAGTTTTAGCTTCGACTTCGGCTTCGGCTTTAGCAGGAGGCGGAGAGTGGGAACTGGAGCCAATAATATCAATGTCGACCGAAGACGAAGGACGAGTTGGGTCGGTCAAAGGTTCCTTCCCTGGATGCTCTCCTTCCGCTGCTTTAGCTCGCTCTTTGGTAAGTTGCTCTTTCCCTCTCGCAAGGGTGGCATGACCATCATCGTCCAAATAATTAGCCTCAAAATCCTCCTCGGTGTAGCCGGCGTCTTTAAGCACTTCAACTGCTGCCTCACACACTTCAGCCAATGTAACTTCATACTTTGGGCCCAAGAAAGAAAGACTACCACGCCCTAAGACGCTGAGAACGTAAAACTCGAAAAGAGTGGAGCTAATGTTGGCCTTGGTTGCCTCATGTGAGTGTTCAGCCGCTGCTTTCCCAGCGATAGCCTCATCACGCTCTCTTTCAGCCTTAGCAATCTGGGCCTTTAACTTTGTAATCTCCATATCTTGAGAGCTAGTTTTTTCCCGTGGCTGAGCAGCATCTTTGCGGTAAATTTCTACAATTTTCCGCTCCGCTTCAAGTTTAGCCTCAACGTCTCGTTGAGTGGTGTGGGCGTCTCTTACTTGTTTTTGGAGAATCTCTTCCTTTTATGTATAAGAAGTGGAAGAGGTGGCAAGATCATCTTTAAGTTTCTTAACTTCAGCCTCAAGCTCCTCGTTGTAGGCGGTGATGCTCTTCATCCCCGTATCATGCTGATCAAGAACTTTTTGCCATTCAGATTTATCGTTCTCCATGATCAGCATGGCCTCGAGGTTTGCACGATTAACTCTTTGGAGCTCATCAACTAATTTATGCCATCCAGACATTCTTTCAATGTTAAGCTTGACGGCGTCAAGATTTCTTAGCATAGCCTGCTTATCAATTGGAACCAAGTCCAGATCGAAACGTACTCCTTTCAAACACCAATTTGGAAATTGGCTTTGGAGTACAGACGGAGGCTTTTCAACTTGATAAGGAGGCCTATTGATGATTGATTGAATATCAGCTCTTTTAAGGGAAGGAGAGCTGGAAGGGATGTCTAAAGAGATAGAAGCAGCGGGTACTTTAGAAATTTCAGATGAAGACTTGTCGTCGAGTTTGGCCCGCTTGCTTGGATCTTCAGCTATATGACTCTACCCTTTATCATCATTAGATTTTCTTTTATGGGAGTCATCATCCCTTTGGTAAGAATCGTGACGGTCGTCCCTTCTCCCATACCGCTCCTCATAAGTTTGCCTTTCACGAGCCTTCCTAGCCGCTCTTTCCTCATCAGTCTCCCTGGGGGTAGGAAGATAGCGCCGGAAATCATAAGAATCACGCCTTGCATAGCGTTGAAAGTCATCATAATATGAGCCGCTGCGTCCCATGGGAGAACCTGAAAGTGAAGAAGAAACAAAATTTTGAAATCTTCGAAATAAAGAAGCTAAGTACGCATAATTGCCAAAAATCCTAAGTGTGTGTGTGGCGTGCGAACTACGCGCATCAAGCTACAAACCACTCTTTGGCTTAGGAGTGATGTCAACTTTTACAGCAGGAGTCAATTCTTGGGCCGGTGGAATTGATCGCAAGGCGGATGTCGCTTCAATTGCTGGAGAAGCAAGTTTAGGAGTGGTGGTATCGTCTTTAAAGAGCTCCTGAGAAGTCACCACGAGATCACTCAGTCCTCCAAAAGTATCATACTTCCCAGAGTGTTGAGGAAATTCCTCTTCTTCAATAACTGGGGGAAGTTTAGATTTGCCAGATAACCCTGCACCGTCAGCAGAACTGGAGCATTTCACTAGTGAAGTCTCTACAATAAGTTCTTTCGGTGCAGATTCCTCTGCGGAGACTGGGGCATTTGACGCTTTTTGAGAACTGGAGGCGTCACGAGACTGAATAGATCGAGAGGAATGCAAGAGTCCGAATTGATGCAGAAATTCGTTCCTCTATAGAAATTTAATACTTCTCTCGTTGGCAGATATGGCACTCAATCTTTCAAAAGTTGATTTGTGGGCAGAATCTTTAGAGAGAGGAGGAATTGCTGCAAAAGTAAAGAATGAAGTTAGCACTTGACGACTCAAATTTTGAAAGGCTCATAAATGAAGTAAACGGAGATAGGTAGTCTTACTTCCTACTCTCCAGATGCCATAGAATCCTGGAAGGCAACGGACATAGAAGAATTGGTTTAAAAACCCGTGAGCGCTCTCGGGCAAATCCGTGATTAGCTTGCGATTCCTTGCGCTTCTAACAAGAGTAATGGAGGGGTGATCTTTGTTCCTCCCAAATGTACACAGATAACAGATCTCCTCAAAGCTTGGGAGACGGTCAAGAGTCCTCCTAAATAGTACGCACAACCCCATCAAAACGGCATAGCCATTGGGGTGCAACTGGAATGGAGAAATGGTTAATCGAAGGAGAAGTGTTCTGAGGAAATCATTGAAGGGGGGAATAGCTCCGTTCAGACACATGTGACGGTTAATTGCAATGAAGCCATGTGGCGGCCTGTCGGCAGTGTCATTTACTCCAGGAAGCAAAGCATCCGCTTCAGTAATACCAAATTGCATACATAGTTGGTTGAAGGTCCGTTGGTTCAGTGTGGTTGGAACCCATTCCGGAGGATTATCCAAAGGAGCAGCAATCGGAAAAACTTCATCGGTCGGATCTACTGTCTCTTCTTGTACTTGTTGAGAAGTCATTCTACACAAGGAACTGGATATTCAAATATGAAGGTGCACGTTTCCTAAAAAGTGTGTGAAGTGTTGTGCAAAGCTACTGAAAATAACAAGTAAATAAAGTAAAACTTGAAATAATACTGGTTGGCGCGCGTCAATTCAGGAAGATTCAAGACATGTTATTATATCAAAATTAAGTGTAGTATCAATGCAAATAATATTCAGCAATAAGCAGTTATAACTGTATGGATTTTGCGTTGATGCTCCATTTAAGTTAGTTGATTCACAACATTTCACTTTTAATTAGATTCATATTATTTTCTCTTTGACTTAATCGATCACTCGATGTGGGCAGTCGATGATGAGTATATTCGTCCTAGTTTTCTGCAAATGTTGTATTTAACAGGTTGTTAGCTTAAAAGTCAATATAATCTGTGAAAGAGTGCAACAAGTTCTGGTAGTTCAAATTGGAAGTTCAATCAAGTTCTGGTTAAATCTGCAAGTGTTCAAATGTTGTCCATCCCTTAAGTCGCAGGAATGACTTAAGTTAGCTCGAGACTCTTTTAGGTCGTCCATTTCATGTCCAAACGACCTAACATAGGTCGGGCTTTCCTAAGTCGCTCTGCTCGAGTCATGAAGTTCATCAGTTATGTTCCTACAAGTTAAAGCTATGCTGCGAGTTAAGTTAGGTCGTTGATTCTTTAAGTCGTTCAGATTTAAGTCGTATGCTATTCTGGCAAGTTAAGTCGCAGTCCCTTATGTCATTTGGAGTTTGATGATTAAGTCGCTAAGTCGTTCACAGAGTTAAGTCGCGCGATTCATGTCCAAACTGCTAAAGCCCTAGGTCGTTCAAGGCTCCTATGTCGAGCACGACCTAACTCTCCTTAACTCGCTAACTCCTCTTCTTTCAACAAATTGCCTAACCCACTAACCCGTTAGCCTCTCTACAATAAAATCCACCATCTCTCCACACCAACAGATCATCCAAAACCAATTCAAATCGCCTCGGATCCATCATAAACCCGATGCACTGCTGTGCTCTCGTGAATTACAGCAACAACATGTCCAATAACAATCAAAAATCAATCGTAACATGATTCGTGGCGAAATGCGGCATGTGAAATTGGGTTAGGCTCGAAAAATGGGGGGTTCACAATTCGGTGATGGTCGTGGTTGGATAATGGTCGGAATTCACTTACGCAGTGTGATTGTAGAGATGATCGACGACTGGTTGATTTGAATTCTTCTTTGAGAGCTTGGAAATCCTTCGAAGGTGGGTTAGAGTGTTAGAGTAGGTAAAGAGAAGAAGGAGTGATCTCAGCGACTTATATACAGGGGCAGAGGAACACAAATCGGCATGAACAACCTAACTCTCTCATAAGTCGCTCACGACTTAACGATTCAGGATGGCACGAGTTAAGAGATATCGAAGCACAAGACCTAACTCCTAGGCGTATACTTCGAGGGGCAAGTGTTAACCCTCTTTTATTCAACGACCTAGCGACCTACTCGACTCAACGATTTAAGGGAATAAGCGACTTAAACTAAACAAGGCATATGCGACTTAACGATCTACAACAAGGCAGCAACCTAGCGACCTATAACACAAAGCGACTCAATGCGGCGCGACCTAACGAGATAAGGAAGCAGCGACTTAGTAACCTAAAGACTCCTACGACCTAACAGGTTAACGACCTAGCGACCTATAACACAAAGCGACTCAATGCAGCGCGACCTAACGAGATAAGGAAGCAGCGACTTAGTAACCTAAAGACTCCTACGACCTAATAGGTTAACGACCTAGCGACCTATAACACAAAGCGACTCAATGCGGCGCGACCTAACGAGGTAAGGAAGCAGCGACTTAGTAACCTAAAGACTCCTACGACCTAATAGGTTAACGATCTAACGACCTAGCTATTCAATGAAGACAGCGACCTAGCAAGCTAAAGAAAGAGTGACTTAACGACCTAAGGAACTCCAGAGTTAAGCAGCATGCCATGCCTCTTCTGTTAGGTCGCTTACGACCTAATCTTGCCAAGATAACTCCTGCACTACTCATACTAGGTCGCTCTCAGCCTTTATCTCGCCCAGAATGGTTCCATTAACTCGCCAATGACTTAAGCTACCTCGCAACCTCTTAGGTCGCTCACGACCTAAAACCTAACGACCTAAGCCTAGTTTTCTCCTATAAATACCCCGCCTACTCCGCACTTGAAGGGTGACGAATTTTTAGAACGCCAAGACTCTGTTGTTTTCTCTACTTGCTCAAACACTCCAAAGGCAAAAGAGAGTTCAACGAAACTTGGGAAAAGATCAAGTTCATTCAATATGAATTCAAAGAGCTTGTTTGCATCAAAGTTCTAATTGCTTGTCTTGATTGTGTTGTAATCGAAGAATCATTGTAAAGTCTGTAATCAAATCAGCGATAGAAGAGATTAAGTGGATGTAGGCTTGATTTTGAGCTGAACCACTATAAAACTGTTGTCTCTTTTATTGTTTTCTGCTATTTTCCGCTTACTTTTAGTTCCCGTACCAACGGGTGGTGCTTTAGCTTTATCACAAATCACACCGGGGTGTTAGCGTACATTTTTAGCGTTAACACTGCGTACACGCATTTTGGTCCTTTGATCGATGAATCAAATGTTTTGGTAGAAGCATTTGATAGTGCAGAGGAAAATATCGTAGAAAACGAGACCGAATCTGAATCAGATGACGATGGTGACTGATATAAATCTGAATCTGATTTTTTTGCAATTGATGTAACTATGTTGAATTCTTGATGTATTATGAAATTGATGTGACTATGAAACCAAATCTATTTACCATTATTTACATGTTTTATGTCATTTCAATTTGTCATTTATTTACCAATTTTAATTAAAAATGCAATGAAATCTGCTTATCGTCGGAAGAGTACACCCATTATGAATCAGGTATAACACACTTCCATTTCTATTTCCATTTCAGTCATTAATTAAGAAATTTATACCGTTGATGTCATTTACATATGAAATATATTTCATTATCATGTTATTATTCTCTTATATAATTATGTGTATATATATCACAGGTTTATCACAATGTCATATAGAGGTAGGAGCTCTTCACGTTCATCAAGAGGCGATGGCAATGACCCATCGCAAGAGTCACAACGTCCAGCGGTTTCGTTAGTCCCTAGAACAGAGGGGTAAGAATTAAATTTTCTTGAGCATCTTATTTTTTTTATGATATACGTACGAACTTATCTGTATCGTATTTAAAAATAGGGGGTTCGACCTACTTCCCTCGAAGGTTGTGCTAGATGTCTCTAAAGCTTCTTATCGTAGTAGGATGAGTGCTTGCTGGCCGAAGTGGGATAACATCCCTCCTCACATCATAGAGTGCATATGGCAGGATGTCCTATGTTTGCGCAAAAAATGGTCACAAACCCCGAATGTTGTGAAAGCACCAGTGTATGAATACAAATCAGCAATATTCAAACACAAATATCAGATCTAAGTAAGCAACAAACAACAATCCAGAAATAATGAACAGAGACACACAATTTATAGTGGTTCGGCTATCTCCGGCCTACGTCCACTTCAAGGTTTTTATGATTTTATTGCTCGATGCTTGAAGATTACAATTTCGTGTGTTGTATTACAACTGATTTTCTGAGCTAAGTCTGAATCTATGGCAGCAATGGTGATCTGGAGTAAATCTGGTAGAGTCTGGGCGCTCTTTAGTTCTCAAAATTGTCCGACCCCTTTTCTGAATGACCAGGGGCTCTATTTATAGGTGTAGGAGGCTGATATTTTGCCTAAACTGAAGGGAGACCAGTTCTGGTACGTCAGGGGGCCCACATGCCCGCTTTCTGGAAATCCGGGCCCACACCGGGATCGATTCGACCCTTGCTTCGAATCGATCAAGATTTGTTCCGATTGAGATGAAATATTGCATGAACATTCCTTAGGTTGTCAGTAAGCTACTGTGAAAATTTTATAGCATTTGGACTTATAGATCTCAAGTTATGATCAAGTCAAGATTGCATCCCTGGCTGACACGCTTGCTTCGACTCGATTCGTTCGAATCGATAGGCTCGACTCGGTAGCCTCACGCGCCTTTGCGATGACGTGGTGCGCCTTTCCTGGGTCAATCCACTTTTTACTCCAAGTTAAATGGGTCGACTCCATCTTTTCTGCTGCTTTGACTTAGTGGATTCCAGAGAATGGATTCGAAGGTGTGCTCGTTCGAATCGATCATGTTATGCTACAGCCAATCGATTTGAAGTCATTATTGGATTCAAAGGTATTTATTTCGATGGAATCGAAGGACACCGGCCTGTAACTTTATGGTTTCGAAGCGACTCATCCCTTGATCGATTCGAGTGAATGTTGGTCTGGTGGATGCGAACTAAGTGGAGTCGAACCGATGGATTCGAGCAGAATGCTTTCCGGTGGATACGAAGTGGATGGAGTTAACCTTGATGGAGTCGAAGCTAAAGGACTTCTCATCGATTCGAAGCTGGTGGTGCGAAGTCCATGGATTCGAACTGAGGTGTGGGTATGGAAATGATGGATTCGAACAGAGCATTCTTCCTACCTTGTATCGATCGTATCTCCTCCGTACAAACTCCGATTAACCTGAAACTTGAAACGTAGCCTCTCCTAGTCCTCATCATCATCTCCAATCGATTCCATCCTGATCGGAGCCCGGTCAAATTTTGATGACATCGATCACAACCCTGTCTCTAATCGACTTCCAATCCTGATACCCATCCTTTCTTGTCGATTAGTTTGATATTCCAGCTTTGACCAAAAAGCGGGATAACATTTGCCCCCCAAAACATGCCTTATGATAATAAGGCGTGTTTTGAATAGTTTCCAAATCCAATGTCCAAAGTCCGTAGCCAATTCCATGCCCATCCAAACTCGAAGGCTGAGTTATTAATCCATCCTTATCCAACAACCGAATCCAAGACCTCTCCGGGTCGGTATCCAAATCCATAACCTCTCTGGGCTCTTGCCAAGCGCAATCCATACCTGACGACCATGGTCCAGTGTCCCTGGACGTTGAGCTAACCTCTCCGGGTTCTTGCCAAGCGCGATCCACACCAGACGACCGTGGCCCAGTGTCCCTGGGCGTAATTAATGCCGTGGCTTAAGTCCTAAGCCGAATCCTGGTCACTCCGGACCCTTGCCGAACATAGTCCATACTCGACGACCGTGGTCCAGTGTCCCTGGACGTAAGTAATGCCATGGCTTAAGTCCTAAGCCGAATCCTGGTCGCTCCGGACCCTTGTTGAGCATAGTCCATACTCAACGACCTGAGACAATAATCAATAATAGGGGGCCTAAGTCCTAGGCCGAATCCTGGTCACTCCGGACCCTTGCCGAGCATAGTCCATACTCGACGACCTGAATGAGTCACTTTACCGCGTTCGGGCAGAACGACTCACCCCTTGCTAGGCATAATCCATACCTGACGACTGTTTTTCAAAAACCAAAAAGAATCCAATCAAGATCCAATCCAAAATCCAAATCAAATCGGAAAACCAGAAATCCATATCAAAAATCAAAACCATCATCCAAAACGGAGAACAATCATCCGAATGAATGCCAAAACCAGAAAAACAAGCAAAATCAGGAGTTCAATCCAAACTCCAAAAACCAAACCAGAAAACTAAGTGTCCAATCCAAAAACAAAAGACAGATTTCGCAAACCATGGCTTTGCGGTTTATCATCACTCAAAGCATGCCTAGGGGCTATCTCCGTCCCCATACATGTGTAAATGACTCGGTTGCTCGCCAATGGTTTGTTACTTATTTCATATTATCCTGATCAATTGATGACCAATCGACCATTATTCCTGTGCCTCATATCCTCATGGTTTGAGGTAGACGGTTGTTGCTCCTGCTCCACCACTGCATTCCGAGCCCCAACATACTGCCTCAACTGTCCATTCCTCACATGCTCCTCAATTATGTCCTTTAGGTGCCTACAGCTATTGGTATCATGCCCGTCCAAATCGTGGAAGAGACAATGCTTTCCTGATGCCCTCTCCCGCTCGGATGGTTCTCTCCTAGCCGGCCTCCAGTAAGGAAGGCGATTCCGAGTTTCCATGTATATCCGCTCTAGTGTCTCGTTTAATTCTGTGTATGTGGAAAACCTTGGATCCTTCCATCGTTTCATAGCTTTTTCAGAGTTTTCGTCCAGCTTCCTTTTTCCTTTATCTTTATCCGAGCTTCCGTCAGATGGTCCTCCACCCCTGGTCACATTCACCTCCTTTAGCTTTAAATCCATACATGCGTCTTCTTGCCGAAGAAATCTTTCAGCTTCGTGAAAGAATTCCCCGAGATCCAGTGGTGGGTCTCGTACTAAAGATACCTTAAAATCTGAATCCTCTCTGACTCCCGACACTGCCGCCATCAAAACCATCGATGGATCCGGCCGATCCACCGAAGAAACCGCCGCATTAAATCGAGTTAAAAATGCTCTAAGCGATTCATCCGTTCTTTGCTTTACCGATGTTAACGTCATCACGTTCTTAGGTCTTTTGATATGAACCCGAAACTGTCCCAAAAACCTGTCCACCAATTCCCTCCAATTCCTGATAGATCCTTCCTCCAGCTGCCTAAACCACATTGCCGCTAGGTCTGTCAAGTATAAAGGGAAACATCTGGCCATCACTTCCTCCGATGCCCCCAGCACTTCCATGTGTCTAGTGTATCTCATCAAGTGATCAATCGGGTCAGCCTTTCCATTATATACTTCCACGCTAGGTAACTTGAACTTAGGTGGATTCTGAGCCATCCTGATTTCCCGAGCGAACGGACTCCTGTTCACTCCTTCCAAGTCTCTATTGGTCGAACCTCCATGCATAGTCTTCCTAATGATTTCCATTAATCCAGCATTGCCTGTTAGGTGTTGCCCCCCATGCTCCCGAGGGAACTCCGGCACATATTCTTCATGTGGCTCATTAGCCGCAACGTTGGCTCTAGCCTGCTGAACTCCTTCCAAAGGTCCTTCTGCGTTGGATCCTGTGGGCCTGCCCCCAAGCCCTTGTTGATTGCCTTCCGGTTCTGTATTCTGTCCTCCATTGGGTTCTGCAACCCTAGTTCCTTGTTCCACATTTGCAGTCGCTATAGTTGGTCCAAGGTTCTGTGTTCCTGTGGCTCTCATCTGCTCGAAGAAAGTCTGCATCATATCCTGTTGACTCTTCAGCAACCTCTCATGCAATGAATTTTCCATAGCTTCCATTTCGTCTCTGGTAATGTAAATCGGAGCTTGTCCTTCTCCAGCTCCGGAGGATGCCTCTTGACTTCCTCCCTGTTGGCTTCTCTCAACTCTTTGTCTTGCTTGTCGAGTCATTGCCGAGTCAATCTGAATCCTTCAAACTTTCAAATCTAAACTTCAATCCGATGTAGCGGGTGCTAGTCCTTCTCAGTGAAAGCACCAAAGTGTTTGCGCCAAAAATGGTCACAAACCCCGAATGTTGTGAAAGCACCAGTGTATGAATACAAATCAGCAATATTCAAACACAAATATCAGATCTAAGTAAGCAACAAACAACAATCCAGAAATAATGAACAGAGACACACAATTTATAGTGGTTCGGCTATCTCCGGCCTACGTCCACTTCAAGGTTTTTATGATTTTATTGCTCGATGCTTGAAGATTACAATTTCGTGTGTTGTATTACAACTGATTTTCTGAGCTAAGTCTGAATCTAAGGCAGCAATGGTGATCTGGAGTAAATCTGGTAGAGTCTGGGCGCTCTTTAGTTCTCAAAATTGTCCGACCCCTTTTCTGAATGACCAGGGGCTCTATTTATAGGTGTAGGAGGCTGATATTTTTCCTAAACTGAAGGGAGACCAGTTCTGGTACGTCAGGGGGCCCACATGCCCGCTTTCTGGAAATACGGGCCCACACCGGGATCGATTCGACCCTTGCTTCGAATCGATCAAGATTTGTTCCGATTGAGATGAAATTTGGCATGAACATTCCTTAGGTTGTCAGTAAGCTACTGTGAAAATTTTATAGCATTTGGACTTATAGATCTCAAGTTATGATCGAGTCAAGATTGCATCCCTGGCTGACACGCTTGTTTCGACTCGATTCGTTCGAATCGATAGGCTCGACTCGGTAGCCTCACGCGCCTTTGCGATGACGTGGTGCGCCTTTCCTGGGTCAATCCACTTTTTACTCCGAGTTGAATGGGTCGACTCCATCTTTTCCGCTGCTTTGACTTAGTGGATTCCAGAGAATGGATTCGAAGGTGTGATCGTTCGAATCCATCATGTTATGCTACAGCCAATCGATTCGAAGTCATTATTGGATTCAAAGGTATTTATTTCGATGGAATCGAAGGACACCGGCCTGTAACTTTATGGTTTCGAAGCGACTCATCCCTTGATCGATTCAAGTGAATGTTGGTCTGCTGGATGCGAACTAAGTGGAGTCGAACCGATGGATTCGAGCAGAATGCTTTCCGGTGGATACGAAGTGGATGGAGTTAACCTTGATGGAGTCGAAGCTAAAGGACTTCTCATCGATTCGAAGCTGGTGGTGCGAAGTCCATGGATTCAAACTGAGGTGTGGGTAAGGAAATGATGGATTCGAACAGAGCATTCTTCCTACCTTGTATCAATCGTATCTCCTCCGTACAAACTCCGATTAACCTGAAACTTGAAACGTAGCCTCTCCTAGTCCTCATCATCATCTCCAATCGATTCCATCCTGATCGGAGCCCGGTCAAATTTTGATGACATCGATCACAACCCTGTCTCTAATCGACTTCCAATCCTGATACCCATCCTTTCTTGTCGATTAGTTTGATATTCCGGCTTTGACCAAAAAGCGGGATAACATCCTAGTATGTATATTTTTCTGTTTTCCATTTTTAATTCGTTTTTGTCGTTTTTCTACTATTTATCGTTTACAGTGTAATCTTTTTTTTTTTACTTTTTATCGTGAAACACATGCTGAGATAGACATCAAGACAGACGATATGCTACTGGCATGAGGATACTGGATGAAGAAGATGCGCAAGAACTATAGGGACATGATATCTGAAATTAAGAAATCTGGTAAGAAACCACAGTGGATGGGGGAGAGCGTATGGCAAGCATGGTTGGGATACTGGGAAATGGACGAGGCGAAGGCAGGTATACTAATTTTTTTTGAATTATTAATTTGACATGATCGAAAAATAATATATCAAATTTTGAATGTATAGGCAGAGTCGGATAGAAACTCTGCAAACAAAAATAAAAATCCCGTCACTCATCGCGGAGGGTCGAAGTCATTTCAGCAGTATCGGTAGGAGTTGGTAAATTTGCTGAATGATAATTGTAAATAGTTTATGCTATATAATTTTAAATGTATAATAATTGTATGTAAAAATCAACTTTAGGAAGCTGAGATGCATGGTCCCGTGGGCTATATGGACGTGTTCACTCGTACGCATGCTGTCGAGCATGTAAATACGGACGGAACTGTTTCGTATACATGGCAGGACGATAAATCCAGGAAGAGCCATGTAACCATATTTCATTTTATGCAGTATTAGTAATTGTTCTGCTTTTTAAACTATAATGAAATAAGATATGATGTTATTAATTTGTTAATGCAGGAAAAGTTTATGGAGCAGCGCCAGAAACTCCTTGCTGATACGGGTCGAGAACAGCTGACGACTGATGAGGAGGATGCTATTTTTGAGTCCGTTATGGATCCAGCAGAGCATGGCAGACGATACGGATTTGACAATCAAGTGGTAAATAATTTATTTTACTGCTAATTTGATATTTAAGTCAAAATTCTATGTTGGAATATATAATTTTATCTTGAATACTTCAAATATGCTATTTGGACCTTTTCAAAACAATAAACTTGAATTTTATTCATTTACAGAGATATGCACATACACTTACAGAGATCACACAGCTAAATTTAATATTTATTGCAGGCCAGCAGTCAGAGACGGGGTCGGCGGAATAGAGGTCAGAGCGATCTAGCCGATATAGAAGAATTGCGGACTAGAGTGTCCCAGCTGGAGGAGCAGAACCGCCAACAGGCCATGCAGACCACACAGTTGTTAGAGTACATGCAGCAGTTTGGTGGCCGCTTCCCTTCCTCGGCTGGCTCTGGATATGGAGGAGATCGATTCATTGCTTTCATGCTTTTTCAGGTATGATTTTTTTAGTTTTGTATGATTATTTTTGATACACTTGATTGTGTGGTTGTATAATGATGTGGATGTTGATGATTTTGTGTATGTATGACATGGTATAACACTTATTGTTGGGGTTGTTGGAATGGTTATGTATATTATGTATTTTATTTTGATGTAATTTTATATATTTGTATGTTTGATTAATTTTGTGTAGTTTGGGTTTTGATATTTGGTTGGTATATTGTATATTGGATTGTGCAGTATTGGTGTAATAGTTTTTGGAAGAGAAATGTGTATGGAAGGCTATATTTGCAGCAGTAATAAAAAACAGCAGATTTCCGACGGCTTCCGACAGCCTGTAGGACATTTTTTCCGACGGTTTCCGACGGATCCCGACACATGTCGGAATCCATCAGAAACCGTCGGCAATAAGTACGTCGCCCTCTGTCGGAAGCCGTCGGAAATACTGCTCCCCGACGCCGTATATTCTGACGGCTTTTCCCGATGGCCGCCGACGGCTTCCGACGGCCGCCGACGGCTTCCGACGGCCGCCGACGGCTTCCGACGGCCGCCGACGGTTTTCAACCGTCAGAAATCACTGTTCTCCTTGTAGTGAAACTTGTTTTTAACAACTTTCAATCTTTTTAGTTATAATACGAGCCTTTAACAACTTTATAGTCCTGACCCAGGGCCGGATCTGGCCTAGGGCAAATTGGGCAATTGCATGGGGCGTCATTAATGAAGAGACATCGCATGGACAGGGGAAAAAACAATGCACACAAAATAAATTCGCATAAGGAAAAAATTACATGAGGAAGAAAAGAATCGCGTGCATGTGCTTAGCTTGTGAGGAGGATTCCACCAGAATAGAAATTGAAGAGGAAGAGAAAAACCCAAAAGAAATTGTTGTCGAGTGTTGTTGGAGGAAGAAGGTGCTATTTGAGGACTGAAGTAAGGAATCCTAATTTTTGAATAGTTTTATTTTACATCAATTTATTTGTTCTATTAGAAATTGGGGAAGGGAGAAAAAAATTGATTTCAAGTACGGAAATTTATCTCTAAATTGTTCTCTTTCGCTTGATTCTATATAAGGAAATAGAGAAATAAAATTATTTTCTTCTTACTAGGAACTTGGAGAAGGATATGAATTAAGTTATTAAATATTATGTTAAAAAAATATAATTTTTATTTTTAATTTTGTTATAGTATTGACAAACAAAGTGTTTAATAATTCATATGAATTTACCTTATTATAAATATAAATTTTGTTTCATAGTTGCATTTTCAAACTGGAGAAAATAAAAGTTAGTTACAATTTTGGAAATTACTGCACATATAGTCTCTTTGGGTTTCAATAACCGATTCATTTTAGATACCATAATGTTTTCTAAGAAAACAATCATAAGAAGTTTTAATAGAGGAAAAAAAGAAAAAAGAATGAAGAGATAGCGGAATCGTTTAGTAGGTCTCTTAACAAATATTTTGCCATAAAGATAAATGTCTTCATATTATGACTTATTATTGTTGAATTTTTGTATTAGATTGTGATATGTTATTTTTGTCTTATTTGCAATGTTACTTCGTGATTCACATATATATAAACTGTACAACAACTACCTGATAGTAATATAAAAGCGTATACTTTATCGTATTGAGTTTTCAAAAATAAGTTATGATCCAATTATATTCAGTATTGTTGTGCAATTTCACACAATAAGGAGCATCATTTAATAGACCGCATTAGGCATTGTGAACCTTAGAACCGACTCTGACCATCATAAATATTAATCAATAAGAAGTGTTATTTATAGTTGTGGCACTCATAGGTTGTAAATGATCGTACATATTATAATGTTCATCATAATCAAAGATGTGAAAAATTGAAGAACCATAACACAGTACAAAAAAGGAAATTCACAAAATTTGAATAATTGCTAAAAATTTGGAAATTAAATTTCTAAAATTTTCTTAATTTAACATTCTTAACCAATTTAAACATAGTATTCGTAATGCACTTTAACTGCATTTTAAACAAAGTATTCGTAATGCACTTTAACAGCATTTTTAAACATAGTATTATTAAAATACAGTTAAAAACTGCACTTTAATGATGCGGTTTTAACTGCATTTTAGAAATGCAACTGCATTTTAGACATGCAGTTAAAAACTGCATTTAATTGGTGTAGTTTGTAACTACATTTTTGTAATTTAGTTAATTTTTTTATAAAATTGAACTTTCTTTAACTATGCAAGCTAGTTTAGTACAGCACTCATAACTATAGAAGCTAGTTTAGTACTGCTTTTCCTTTAAAATGCAACCTCAGTTTATTTCAGTATTTACATTCGGAATAAATATAACACATGTCCTTTCTTTAAGCTTTCCTTCTTCTTCCACTGAATTTACTCACCTACTTCATAACCATCTGAAATTATTTCCCAACCTCATTCTCTCTTTCAAATTAGTATAACTTGCCACTTGACTATGTTATAAATCCTTACTACTTATAATAATACTATAATCTACAGTACAAATAAATTTATTCTTCAGTCAGAACAAACTGTTGTACTGCATTCTATTCTTTAAACTTCAAACCTGATTGTATGTCATATAGAAAGAAGATTCGCACTTCAATAATAATCTTTTACCAAACAGTAAATTAGTAATACAGTTAACTGCATTACTAAAATACAGTTAAAAGCTGCACAATAGTGTTTCAGTTTTTAACTGCATTTTGGTAAGGAAATTTAAAACTACATTATTATAATGCAGTTTTTAAGTGCATTAGGTTCAATTTTTATTGAACTACTAAAATGCAGTTAAAACTTTGTTTTAGTGGTGCAGTTTTTAACCGCATTTTCGTAATGCGGTTAAAACTACACTAAGAAAAATGCTATTTTTAACTGTATTACTAAAATACAGTTAAAAACTGCTATGCAAAAATTATGTTTTTCAAAATTTTATTTTTAGATACCAACGATGGGTATTAGTGGAAAGTTTATTAAATTTGTGATTTAATGGTGAAAACAATTCTTAAACCCGATTAATCTATAAGAAGTTATAATATTTTAAAAACTAAAAATAAATGAGTTGACGGATGCTAATAATTATTGGGTGTGATGTTAGAGACGTATGGACCTAATTATATAATTAATGACTAAGGGACCCATTTTAAAATTCAATTATGAAATAGGTACCCGAGATTAATATTCTATCCTTGGAATAAGGGTGTACAACCTTACTTAAGTAAAGCACTAATGTATCATCCCACCCAAAATCAAGTTAGCTGTAACTTTTCCTTTAGTTTTCCGTTCTTTCTGCTATTATTTTTCATTTTTCCATCCAACCATTCTCTTCGGGAAAGTGGTGAATTTTGTTTATGAATTATTATTTATATACTATAAATCATAAATCATTCATTATAATTTACTAATTATAAATTGTGAATTATTGGAAATTATTTGTTAATTTAACTATGCATCTTTTATCCTTTGCACCATTTTCACTCCTCTGTCACAACTCAGTACCCATCTGTGTTAACCTTATTTTTTTGTTCCCTCCCTGATATTTCATTCCTAAAATCATTCCCCCTTAAATTTTTCGTTCCTTTCTAAAGTTAACCTACCTATTTCCTTTAACAAACACCAACACCCCCAAGATACACGTGACCATTAACATCTCAGATCAGCTTCATGTGCGATTGCTCCAACTCCGTCATCGCTCCAACTCCACACCGCGCATGATCACTTCAACTCCACATCGCGCATGACCGCTCCAACTCCGTAGGATTGCACCATGCGCTATTGCTCTAACTCCATCGCTGTTCCGTGAATCAAAGGTGGTCACGATTCAAATCTGAAGTTGGGGCTGGAAAGAGCTATGCTTGGGTTGATTGAAGGAACTGATATAGGCATGGATCTGTGTTCGCGACTTGTGGTTACGCGCAGTTGAGGGATTTAGGAGGTATAGGGATCGATGCTTGAGTTTGATTGACCGTCGCAGTAGTATTAACAAGGTGAGTATGATCTTGTTAATTGTTTCAATGGTATGATCTTCTTGTAACAATGTATGCTTATATATTTTTGCATGGAAATACTAACGTACTGTTATTACCTTATGCAGATCTGCAACGAGTTTTCAATTCCAGAAGACACGGTGGAATATCGCCGTAACATAACTACTAAAGACATGATTTATTCCTAGGTTCCCTGATCTTTAAGATGTTTTGCCACTGTGCTGAAATTATGCAAGGCAATCAATAGTGCAGCGCCACCTCTAGGATAAAACAATCTTCCATATGTCAATATCAACAGCGTCTTGCACAAAGATCGGCGAGTCGGTAGCACCCAAATTTAATATTGCTCGGATCTTAAGAAAGCAGAGGAAAAAGAAGAAGAAGCGCTTGGTTTTTAAAACTGATTATTATTCTGTCAAATAGCTTGGTTTGTATAGGAAAAAATCTAAGGGTAAAAATGGATTTTTCCTTGCTGAGTCAGGAGAAAATATTGGATCTAAGTTTACTGGGTTTTATTACCGAGTCAAAGTCGGTTTAAAAATATACAGCCAAAAATAAAGAGTAACACACTATATTAGCCAAGCCCAGCCCGGGTCGGGTCAAGTCGGTCAATTGGCGCGCGCGCGTGTGATGCTCAGCATGGTCTCCCTCCTCAAAACAAGAGAAAACATTTTCTGTCCAAAGTGCCCATCCTTTCTCTTGAGAACCCTATATCTAAATAGGATTTCTCTATAATTTACCCGAATGTGGGACTATTCACTAAGATGGTATTCAAACACCCTTCTCGATATTTTTAACAGTTCATTTTTAAAATGAATTCCAACAATACCCCACTTGAATTTTTAAAAATATTTTTCTTGAGCAATTACCAATTTTATAAGATTGTGCATAAACAAATTTATCTTCCGATTTGAACCTTTGCACAGCGAGTAAGATCCAGATTATACTAGAGTGATTCGTAGTCTTGAACTCTATCTTTGATATCAAACAACATACAACCATTCTAGGGTGCTGTCTATAACCCATGCTTTAAAGACCATGCATATCTATCCCAGTTTAGTGAACACTGTAGGAATTTTGCCCAAAATCCATAGGAATGGCCACATTTCCACATTCACATGGGTGAATCTATCAAGAGTACTCCTGTAACTAGGTACTCCACTCCACATCGAGTATAGATTTCATTAAGAGTTAAACTCACCCTCCTATCGCTTCGGGACTACATGCTTCTATCTAATAAAACTAGCACGTTCAATCAATGTCACTTCATAGTTTGTTATTACATAGTGAACCTAATTCCTAGGATATCTAGTCATTAGATTGGGTTACTACTTCTTCTTCTCTGAGTTCTCAATATAAGGGCAATAGTCTCATTCTTTTAGATGTAGAAAGGACTTTCTCTCTAGCCAATCCTTTCATCAAAGGATCCGGTAGATTCTCATCAGTGCATACATGATCCACTCTAACAAATCCTGAAGAGATATACTGTCTTACAATACTGTACTTACGACGAATTTGTCGTCTCTTACCGTTGTACTAATGGTTCTAAAAATTTTGCAATAGTCGCGGTACTATCGCAATGGATCAGCACAGCTGGTATGGGGTTTTCCCATAAAAGGATATCAATTAGCAGATTTCTTAAATAATCCGTTTCTTCACTAGCAATAACTGGTGCTATCATTTCTGACTCCATAGTTGATTGAGCCAAAATAGCCTGTTTCTTAGATTTCCAAGAAACGACTCCTCCTACAATACTAAAAATATATCCACTAGTTGCTTTGGAATCGTCTAATAAAATATTCCAATCTGCATCACTATATCCTACAAGGACAATGGGAAACTTCTGATAGTGTAATCCAAGGTTCCTTAATTCTGACTATTGGAATATTAGTAGTAGATATGCCCCCACTATTCCTAATTTTAAACGGAAATTTATTTTCAAAAAAATCAACATCATTTGACTCAATAATAACTCAAGCGTTCAAATCAAAAAATTTATATACTTTGTTGTTAATGGAAAAACCAATGAAAACACATTCATATGCTCGACTTGCTAATTTAATTCTTTTAGGGTCTGGAATACGAACATATGCTAACCAACCCCAAGTTTTAAAATAAAACAAGTTGGGTTTATGGTTTTTAAAAATATCAAAAGGTGAAATTTTGCACTTAGATTTAGAAATTCTGTTTAATACATAACAATTAGTTAACAAAATTTCTCCCTGCCAATGTGATACTGCATCCAAATTTAATAAAACAGCTATAGCTAATTCGATAAAAGTCATATAGATTATCATTCAAGCCACTGAGAATATAATTTCTGTAGAGGTAGTCATTGTCCATCTAGTCTTGCAAAGCCTTTTTCTGTTCGTCTATTTCTTCCTCAGGTAGCATTGGTTTTTCCATCGTCAACACATGTGCCACCTTCTTTACAGTCAGAAAAAATTGCATTTTTTTGTCTCCAGTGTTTGAAATGAAGCCCCTTAAATTTAAACGGTTTTTTTGTGTCGTAGCCAGCAGAGTTGATAGTGATCGAAGCCATAACTTCTTAAATTGTTCTACCTCGATCTGGAACTATAGTGTCTTTATGCTTGAGTTGCGGACTACGTCACTCTCTTTAAAATGTTTCGCCACTATGCCAAAATCGTTCAAGACAATCAATAGTGTAGTGCCGCCTCAAGGATAAAACAACCCCATATATGTCAATATCAACTGCCTCTTGCACAATAACCGTCGAGTCAGTAGCACCTAAATTTAATATTACTGGGATCTTAAGAAAGTAGAGGAAAAAGAAGAAGAAGAGCTCGGTTTTTAAAACTAATTATTATTCTGTTAAATAGAGTGGTTTATATAGGAAATAATCTGAGGGTAAAAACGGGTTTTTTCCTTCCTCGGTCATGAGAAAATGTCGGATCTGAGTTTATTGGGTTTTATGACCAATTCAAAGTCGGCTTAAAAATATACTACAAAAAAATAAAGAGTTATACACCACATTAGCCAAGCCCGGCCTGAGTCGAGTTGAGTCAGTCGGTCGGCACATGCACATGTGTAGTGGTCAACATAGTCTCCCTTCTCAACACAAAGGAAAACATTGGGTGCCCAAAGGGCCCATCCTTTCTCTTGAGAATCTGATATTTAAAAAGCATTACTCGATAGTTTCCCACAATGTAGGACTATTCACTAAGAGAGGCATTTAAACACTCTTCTCAATGTTTTTAATAATTCATTTTAAAAAAATCAAATAATCCCCAGTAGAATTTTAAAAAATATTTTTCCTGTGCAATTTTCGATTTTATAAGACTGCACATAAACAAGGGTATCTTTCGATTTGAACCTTTGCAAAGTGAGTAAGATCCAGATTATACTAGAGTGACATATAGTCTTGAACTCTATCTCTGACATCAAACCACACAACCTTTCTAGGGTGCTATCTATAGCCTATGCTTTAAAGGTCACGCACGTCTATCCGAGTTTAGTGAATGCTCTAGGAATATTTCCTAAAATTCCATATAAAACGACCACATTTCCACATTCAAATAGGTGAATCTATCAAGAGTACTCCTGTAGCAAGGTACTCCACTCCACATAGAGTATAGATTTCATTAAGAGTTAAACTCATCCTCTTATCATTTCAGGACTACACGCTTCTGTCTAATTAAACTAGCATGTTCAATCAATTTCACTTCATAACTTGTTATTACCCATTGAACCTATTTCTTGGGATCTCCAATCATTAGGTTGGGTTACAATGATGAGGGACTTCTCATTCTAAGGGCAATAGTCCTATTCTTTTAGATGTAGAAAGGACTTCTTCTCTAGCCAATCCTTTCGTCAAAGGATCCCCAGATTCTCATTATTGCGCACATGATCCACTCTAATAGATCCAGAAGACATATACTCTCTTACAGTACTTTGCTTACAATGAATTTGTCATCTCTTACCATTGTAATAACGGTTATCAACTTTTGCAATAGTCACGGTACTATAACAATGGATCAACATAGCTGGTATCTATTTTTCCCATAAAGGGATCTCAACTAGCAGATTTCTTAAATAATCTGCTTCTTTACTAGCAGTAGCTAGTGCTATCATTTCTAACTTCATAGTGGAATGAGACAAAATAATTTGTTTCTTAGATCTCTAAGAAACAACACCTCCTGCAATAATAGAAATATATCCACTAGTTGCTTTGGAATCGCCTGATAAAGTATTCCAATCTACATCGCTATATTCTTCAAGGATAGCGGAAAACTTCTGATAGTGTAATCCAAGGTTCATTGCTCTTCTAAGGTATCTCATGACCCTTTCAATAGCATGCCAATGCTCTATACTAGGTCTGCTAGTAAACCTGCACAGTAATCCCACGACATAGGCTATGTCGGTTCTAGTACAATCAGTGCCATACCGAAGACTACCAATGATGCTGACATATTCAGACCGTTTTACGCCTTCACCGGTGTTCTTAAATAGTTTTACGCTAGGATCATACGGTGTACCAGCAAGTTTACATTCAAAGAAATTATATTTCTTTAATATCTTCTCAATATAATGAGATTGATCCAAAGAAATTCCTTTTCAGACATAGTAATCTTATTGCTAAGAATTACACTCGCTTCACCAAGACTTTCATGCCAAAATTGGCACATAAAATGAACTTAACATGATTTACATCTTGAATATTTGAACCTAGTATATGTAAATCATCCACATATAAACATATGATAGTGCAAATGTTATTCTTGGACTTATAATAAATACACTTGTCACTTTTATTTACTTTAAAACTAGTGTAAATCAAATTTTTCATGCCTTTCTTCAGGTACCTGTTTAATACCCTATAGAGGTTTATCTAATTAACAAACTTTATGCACTTAACCATGTATAACAAAACCTTCAGGTTGGTCCATATAAATTTCTTCTTCTAATTCACCATACAAAAAGCGATTTTTACATTCATTTGGTGATTAGTAAATCATAAAGTGAAGCAAGATAAATTAATATTCGAATTGATGTTATTCTTGTAACTGGTGAAAAAATGTCAAAAAAGTCAATAATTTCTCTTTGTCTAAATCCTTTAGCTATAAGAAGAGCCTTATATTTATCAATTGTACCATCAGGTTTCAACTTCTTTTTAAGTACCCCCTTACAACCTATAGTTTTACAACTTGGAGGTAAGTCAACTAGATGCCATGTTTTATTAGATTCAAGAGATTTCATTTCATCTTTTATAGCTTCTTTCCAAAGGTCTGAATCTAAAAAAGATAGAGCTTCTTTAAGATTAGTAGGGTCCTCTTCTAGTGCATAAGCATAATATTCTGGACAAAAATCTTTAGCTATCCTAACTCTTTTACTTCTACTAGGTTCAGATTCAATTTCCACGTTAGGTTCGTTATTTCTGATTATTGGAATATTAGTAGTAGATGTGCACCCAGTATTCCTAAGTTTAAATGGAAATTTATTTTCAAAGAAATCAACATCATTTGACTCAATAATAACTCGAGCATTCAAATCAAAAAATCTATATGCTTTGCTGTTAATGGAATAACCAATGAAAACACATTCATATGCTCCACTTGCTAATTTATTTCTTTTAGGGTATGGAATACAAACATATGCTAAGCAACCCCAAGTTTTAAAATTAGACAAGTTAGGTTTATGGATTTTAAAAATCTCAAAAGGTGAAATTTTGCTCTTAGATTTAGGAATTTTGTTTAATACATAACAAATAGTTAACAAAATTTCTCCCCACTAATGTGATATTGCATTCGAATTTAATAAAATAGTTATAGCTACAGCTGATTCGATAAGAGTCCTATTTTCTCTTTTAGCTTTACCGTTCATTTCAGGCGAATATGGTGCAGTTCTTTCATGAATTACACTTGTTGATTATAAAATTCAATAAATAAGCCAAATTCAAATTTTGTTCCTCTATCGCTTCGAAATCTCTTAATTTTCTTTTTAAATTGGTTTTCAATTTTAGTGATAAATAACTTAAACGTATCTAGCGCATCACTTTTATTTTCATGAGATAAACATAAGCAAAATCATAGCAACCATCAATAAAAGTAATAAAGTAGCATTTGTCATCCCTAGTTTGAGTGTCATCAAGTTCACATATATCAGAGTGTATTAAATCTAAAGGTTTGACTCTTTAGACACAAATTTATGTGGGGTTTTAGTAATTTTAGCTTGGCTACAATATTCACATTTATTGAATCACTAATGAATACTTCAAGGATTATTCCTAAGTTACTCATGCTATGAATAAGTCGCTTATTAACATGACAAAGTCTGGCATGCCAAATATTAAAATCATACATCATATAAACAGAACAACTAACTTTATTCAAATCAATATTGAACCTAAACATCCCATCTACAACATATCCTTTACCAACAAATATACCATTTTTAGTGATGGTGTACAAGTCAGATCCAATAGTTTGAGTAAAACAAGCTTTATTTAAAAAGAAATCAGATACTAAGTTTTTCCTCACCTCTGGAGTATGCATCACGTCATTCAGGAATAAGTTCTTTCCAGAGGTAAACTTCAACTCCACAGTCCTAATTCCAGCAACAGTAGTGCTATGAGAATCTCTCAGTATCACTTTTATGTCATTAGTAGTATTGTATGTTTTAAACATTTCAGGATCATAGTAGACATGGCGAGAAGCACCAATGTCTGCGCACTACCCTTCTGATCCATAAACTAGGTCGATCTTAATAAGCATAGTCACAAGGGCTTCTTCAGTTAGGTTAGCCTGCTGTGTAGGATTTGGCATGTTCCGACACTTTTGTGCCATATGCCTAGTTTGCAATAATAACATAAGAACAACTGTCCAGTACCATTCTTTAGGTGAGCATTATGCTGATTTTTCTTAGGCTGATTGTTGTCATTCTGATTCAGTTTGGCATTATGCTTTTTTTTAAATTCGCATTTGGTTTCAGACCCACGTTTATGGATTTCTTAGTGATGTTGTTAGAAACAACAAGCACCTCTTCTTTCTGGTCCTATTTTCTGGCCTCTTCCTCAATACAAATGAGTAATCAAAATTTCTATGGAAAGTTGTTTGTCTTACGCTTGAGAACATTTTTAAAATCTTTCCAACTGGACGGTAATTTATCAATTAACACAGCAACTTGAAATTGTTCATCTAAAGCCATAACACCGTAGATGATCTCATGTGCAATTTTATGAAGCTCGTGCGACTGTGCCACCATCGATTTTTCATCTGTCATCTGGAACTTTATATAGTGGCTGATGGCATACTTTTTCGCTCCAGCTTCCTCGGTATCGTATTTCTTTTGCAATGCATTGCTGATCTCCTTTGTTGACTTGTCGGAGTTGTATTAGTCATATAGATCGTCGCTCAAGCCGTTACGAACATAATTTCTGTAGAGGTAGTCATGGTCCATCCAATCCTGCAAGGGTTTTTCTGGTCATCCGTTGCTTCCTCAGGCAGCGTTGGTTTTTCCGTCATCAACACATGCGCCACCTTCTTTACAATAAAAAAAATTGCATTTTTTCCTCCAACATTTAAAATGAAGCCCCTTAAATTTGAACGGTTTGTTCACGTCGTAGCCAGTAGAGTTGTTAGTGATCAGAGCCATAACGTCTTAAAATTATTGTACCTCTATCTGAAACTGTAGTGTTTTTTAGGCTGAGTCACGGACTTGGTCGCTCTCTTTAAGATGTTTTGCGAATAATCGAAATCATGCAAGGCAACCAATAGTGCAACACCGCCTCTAGGATAAAACAACCCTCTATATGTCAATATCAACTGCCTCTTGCACAAAGACTGTCGAGTCAGTATCACCTAAACTTAATATTGCTCGGATCTTAAGAAAACAGAGTAAAAAGAAGAAGAAGAGCTCGATTTTTAAATCCAATTATTATTCTGTCAAAAAACGTAGTTTATATAGAAAAAAATTCATGGGTAAAAACGAGTTATTTCCTTGCTGAGTCATGAGAAATTATCGGATCTGAGTTTACTGGATCTTATTACCAAGTCAAAGTTGGTTTAAAAATATACTGCCAAAAATAAAGAGTTATATACTACATTAGCCAAGCCAAGACCGACCCAGGTCAGATTGAGTCGAGTCGTTCAGTCGATGCACACGTTTGTAGTGGTCATCATGGTCTCCCTCCTCCACACAAGAGAAAACACATTGGGCCCATCCTTTATCTTAAGAATCCTATATTTAAATAGTATTTCTTTATAGTTTTCCATAATGTGGGACTATTCACTAAGAGGGGCATTCAAACACTCTTCTCAATTTTTTTAATAATTCATTTTAAAACAAATTCCAACAATCCCCCACTTGAATTTTGAAAAATATTTTTCTTCAGCAATTTCTGATTTTATAAGATTGCGCATAAACAAAGGCATCTTTCTATTTGAAACTTTGCATAATGGGCAAGATACAGATTTTACTAGAGTGACTCGTAGTCTAGAAATCTATCTCTGATATCAAACCACACACAACCCTTCTAGGGTGTTGTCTATAGTCCGAGCTTTAAAGGGCATGCACGTATATCCCAGTTTAGTAAACACTCTAGGAATTTTGACCAAAATTCCATAGGAAACGATCACATTTCCACATTCACATAGGTGAATCTATCAAGAGTACTCCTGTAGCAAGGTACTCCACTACACATGGTGTATAGGTTTCATTAAGAGTTAAACTCATCCTCTTATCGCTTCAGGACTACACGCTTCTATTTGATGAAACTAGCAGGTTCAATCAATGTCACATCATAACTTGTTATTTACCATTGAACCTAGTTCTTGGGATCTCCAGTCATTAAGTTCGGTAACTGTTATAAGTGACTTCTCATTTTATGGGCAATAGTCCCATTCTTTTAGATGTAGAAAGTACTTTCTCTCTGGCCAATTCTTTCATCAAAGGATCCTCCAGGTTTTGATCAGTGAGTACATGATCCACTCTAACAGATCATGAGGAGATATACTTTGGTACAATACTGTTCTTACAACGATTTGTCGTCACTTGCCATTTTAATAATGGTTCTCAACTTTTGCAATAGCCGTGTTACTATTGCAATGGATCAACGCAGTTGGTATCGGTTTTTCCCATAAAGGGATCTCGGCTAGCAAATTTCTTAAATAATCCGCTTCTTCACTAGCAGTAGCTAGTGCTATCATTTCTGACTCCATAGTGGATTGAGCCAAAAAGTGTGTTTATTAGATTTCCAAGAAATAAATCCTCCTCCAATACTAAAAATATATCCACAAGTTGCTTTGGAATAGTCTGATAAAGTTTTCCAATCTGCATTGCTATATTCTTCAAGGACAGCGGGAAACTTCTGGTAGTGTGATCCAAGGTTCATTGTTCATTTAAGGTATCCATGACCCTTTCAATAGCATGCTAATGCTATATACTAGATCTGCTAGTAAAACTGCACAGTAATCCTACGACATAGGCTATGTCGGGTCTAGTACAATCAGTGGCACACTGAAGACTACCAGTAATGCCTGCAAATTCAAAACTGTGTTACACCTTTAATAGTGTTTTAAATAGTTTTACACTAGGATCATACGGTGTACTAGCAGGTTTACATTCAAAGTAATTATATTTCTTTAATATATTCTCAATATAATGAGACTGATCCAAAGAAATTCTCTTTTCAGACTTAGTAATCTTAATGCCTAGAATTACACTCACTTTACTAAGATCTTTCATATCAAAATTGGCACATATTATGGACATAACATGATTCACACCATGAATATTTGAACAAAATATAAGTAAATCATCCGCATATAAACATATGATAGTGCAAATGTTATTCTTGAATTTCTAATAAATACACTTGTCACTTTCATTTATTTTAAAACCATGTGAAATAAATACATTATCAAATTTTTCACGTCATTGTTTAGGTGCCTGTTTAAGACTATAAAGTGATTTATCTAATTTACAAACTTTAAGCTCTTGATCAGGTATAACAAAACCTTCAGGTTGGTCCATATAAATCTCTTATTCTAATTCTCCATTTTAAAAAGTGGTTTTTACATCCACTTAGTGAATTAATAGACCATAAAGTGAAGTAAGAGAAACTAATACTCGAATTGATGTTATTCTTGTAACAGGCGAAAAAGTGTCAAAAAAGTCAATGTTTTTTCTCTTTAAATCCTTTAGCTACAAGACGAAACTTATATTTATGAATTTTACCACCAGGTTTCAGCTTCTTTTTAAGTACCCACTTACAGCCTAAAGTTTTACAATCTGGAGGTAAGTCGATTAGATGCCATGTTTTATTAGATTCAAGAGATTCCATTTCATCATTTATAGCTTCTTGCCAGAGGTCTGAATCTAAAGAAGATAGAACTTCTTTAAGAATATCAAGGTCCTTTTCTAGTGCGTAGGCATAATATTTTGGACTAAAATCTTTAGCTATCCTAGCTCTTGTACTTCTTCTAGGTTCAGATTTAATTTCTGCATAAGGTTCGTTATATTTTATTATTGGAATATTAGTAGTAGATGTACCATCACTATTCCTAAGTTTATACGAAAAATTATTTTCAAAGAAATCAGCATCATTTGGCTCAATAATAACTCGAGCATTCAAATCAAAAAAATCTATATGCTTTGCTGTTAATGGAACAACCAATGAAAACACATTCATATGCTCGACTTGCTAATTTAATTCTTTTAGGGTCTAGAATACGAACATATGCTAAGCAATCCCAAGTTTTAAAATAAGACAATTTGGATTTATGATTTTTTAAAATTTCAAAAGATGAAATTTTGCTCTTAGATTTAGGAATTATGTTTAATGCATAACAAATAGTTAACAAAATTTCCCTCCACTAATGTGATGCTATGTCCGAACTCGATAAAACAACTACAACTAATTCGGTAAGAGTCATATTTTTTCTTTCTGCTTTACTGTTTATTTCAGGCGAATAGGGTGCAATTCTTTCATGAATTATACCATGTTGATTATAAAATTCAATAAATAGGCTAGATTCAAATTATGTTCCTCTAGCACTTAGAAATCTCTTAATTTTCTAATTTGATTGGTTTTCAATTTCAGTGATAAATAACTTAAACGTATCTAGCGTGTCACTTTTATTTTTCAAGAGACAAACATAAGCGAAATCATCAATAAAAGTAATAAATTAGCGTTTGCCATCCCTAGTTAGAGTGCCATCAAGCTTACATATATCGGAGTGTATTAAATCAAAAGATTCTGACTCCCTAAATTGAAATTTATGCGGGGTCTTAGTAATTTTAGCTTGGCTACAATATTCACATTTTGTTGAATCGCTAATGGATACTTTAGGGATTATTCCTAAGTCACTCATGCTATGAATAAGTCGCTTATTAACATGACAAAGTTTGGCATGCTAAATATTAAAATCAAACAGTATATAAGCAAAACAACTCACTTTATTCAAATCAATATTTAACCTAAACATCCCATCTACAACATATCCTTTACCAATAAATATAATATTTTTAGTGATGGTGTACAAGTCAAATCCAATAGTTTGTGTTAAACCAGCTTTATTTAACAAGAAATCAGATACTAAGTTTTCCTTATCTCTGGAGTATGCATCACGTCATTCAGGAATTAGTTCTTTCCAGAGGTAAACTTCAACTCCACAGTTCCAATTTCAACAACAGTAGTGCTGTGAGAATCTCTCAGTATCACTTTCATGTCATTAGTAGCATTGTATGTTTTAAACATTTCAAGATCATAGAAGACATGGTCAGAAGCACCAATGTCTGCCCACTACCCTTCTGATCCATAGACTAGGTTGATCTTAATAAGCATAGTCATAAGGGCTTCTTCAGTTAGGTTAGCCTGCAGTGTAGGATTTGGCGTGTTCCGACACTTTCATGCCATATGCCTAGTTTGCCACAATAACAAAAGAACAACTGTCTAGTACCATTCTTTAGGTGAGCATTATGCTGATTTTCTTAGGCTGATTGTTGCAGTTCTGATTCGGCTTGCCATTATGATTTTTAAAATTTTCGCATTTGGTTTCAGACCCACGTTTGTGGATTTCTTAGTGATGTTGTTAGAAACAACAAGCACCTCTTCTTTCTCGTCCTGTTTTCTGGTCTCTTCCTCAATACGAAGACGAGTAATCAAACTTTCTATGGAAAGTTCTTTGTCTTATGCCTGAGACATTTTTAAAAGCTTTCCAACTGGAGGGTAATTTATCAATTAACACAGCAACTTGAGATTGTTCATCTAAATCCATAACACCGTAGATGATCTCATGTGCAATTTTATGAAGCTCGTGCGACTATGCCACCATCGATTTTTCATCTGTCATCTGAAACTTTATATAGCAGCTGATGGCATACTTTTTCGCTCCAGCTTCCTTGGTATCGTATTTCTTTTGCAGCGCATTGCTAATCTCCTTTGCTGACTTGTTGGTGTTGTATTTGTCATATAGGTCGTCGCTCAAGCCATTATGAACATAATTTCTGCAGAGGTAGTCATGGACCATCCAATCCTGCAAGGGTTTTTCTAGTCATCCGTTGCTTCCTCAAGTAGTGTTGGTTTTTTCGTCGTCAACACAAGAAAAAATTGCATCTTTTTCCTCCAGCATTAAAAATGATGCCCCTTAAATTTGAACGGTTTGTTCACGTCGTAGCCAGTAGAGTTGTTAGTGATCAGAGCCATAACGTCTTAATATTGTTGTACCTCGATCTGAAACTGCATTGTCTTTGCGGTTGAGTCACGGACTTGGTCGCTCTCTTTAAGATGTTTCGCCAATATTCCAAAATCGTGCAAGGCAATCAATAGTGCAACACCGCCTCTAGGATAAAACAACCCTCTATATGTCAATATCAACTACCTCTTGCACAAAGACCGTCAAGTCAGTAGCACCTAAAATTAATATTGCTCGGATCTTAAGAAAACGGTAAAAAGTAGAAGAAGACCTTGGTTTTTAAAACCAATTATTATTCTTTCAAACAACGTGGTTTATATAGGAAAAAATCCGTGGGTAAAAATGGGTTTTTCCTTGCTGAGTCATGAGAAAATATCAGATCTGAGTTTACTGGATCTTATTACCAAGTCAAAGTTGGTTTAAAAATATACTGCCAAAAATAAAGAGTTATATACTACATTAGCCAAGCCAAGACCGACCCGGGTCGGGTTGAGTCGAGTCGTTCGGTCGATGCGCACGCGTGCAGTGGTCGGCATGGTCTCCCTCCTCAACACAAGAGAAAACACATGGGGCCCATCCTTTCCCTTAAGAATCCTATATTTAAATAGTATTCTCTATAGTTTTCCATAATGTGGAACTATTCACTAAGATGGGCATTCAAACACTCTTCTCAATTTTTTTCATAATTCATTTTAAAACAAATTCCAACAGTCCCCTACTTGAATTTTAAAAAATATTTTTCTCGAGCGATTTTTGATTTTATAGAAAACGGTCACATTTCCACATTCACATAGGTGAATCTATCAAGAGTACTCCTGTAGCAAGGTACTCCACTCCATATAGTGTATAGATTTCATTAAGAGTTAAACTCGTCCTCTTATCGCTTCAGGACTACACGCTTCTATCTGATGAAACTAGCATGTTCAATCAATGTCACATATAACTTGTTATTTACCATTAAAACTAGTTCTTGGGATCTCCGTTCATTAGGTTGGGTAACTGTTATGAGTGACTTCTCGTTCTAAGGGCAATAGTCCCATTCTTTTAGATATAGAAAGTCTCTAGACAATTCTTTCATCAAAGGATCCTCTAGGTTTTGATCAGTGAGTACATGATCCACTCTAACATATCATGAGGAGATATACCTGTGTACAATACTGTTTTTACAACGATTTGTCGTCACTTGCCATTGTAATAATGGTTCTCAACTTTTGCAATAGCTGTGTTACTATCGCAATGGATCAACGCAGCTGGTATCGGTTTTTCCCATAAAGGGATCTCGGCTAGCAAATTTCTTAAATAATCCGCTTCTTCACTAGCAGTAGCTAGTGCTATCATTTCTGACTCCATAGTGGATTGAGCCAAAAAAGTGTGTTAATTAGAATTCCAAGAAATAACTCCTCCTCCAATACTAAAAAATATATCCACAAGTTGCTTTGGAATAGTCTGACAAACTTTTCCAATCCACATTGATATATTCTTCAAGGACAGCGTGAAACTTCTGATAGTGTGATCCAAGGTTCATTGTTCATTTAAGGTATCCATGACCCTTTCAATAGCATGCCATTGCTATATACTAGATCTGCTAGTAAATCTGCACAGTAATCCTACGACATAGGCTATGTCGGGTCTAGTACAATTAGTGGCATACTGAAGACTACCGGTAATGCTTGCATATTCAAACTGTCTTACATCTTTAATAGTGGTTATAAATAGTTTTACACTAGGATCATACGATGTACTAGCAGGTTTTCATTTAAAGTAATTATATTCCTTTAATATATTCTCAATATAATGAGACTGGTCCAAAGAAATTCCCTTTTCAGACTTAGTAATCTTAATGCCAAGAATTACACTCACTTTACTAAGATCTTTCATATCAAAATTGGCACATATTATGGACTTAACATGATTCACACCATGAATATTTGAACAAAATATAAGTAAATCATCCACATATAAACATATGATAGTGCAAATGTTATTCTTGAATCTATAATAAATACACTTGTCACTTTCATTTATTTTAAAACTATGTGAAATAACCAGATTATCAATTTTTTTAGTCATTGTTTAGGTGCGTGTTTAAGACTATATAGTGATTTATCTAATTTACGAACTTTATGCTCTTGATCAGGTATAACAAATCCTTCAGGTTGCCATATAAATCTCTTCTTCTAATTCACCATTTAAAAAAGCGGTTTTTACATCCACTTAATGAATTAGTTGATCATAAAGTGAAGCAAGAGAAATTAATACTGGAATTGATGTTATTCTTGTAATAGGCGAAAAAGTGTCAAAAAAGTCAATGTTTTTTCTTTCTTTAAATCCTTTAGCTACAAGATGAACCTTATATTTATGAATTCTACCATAAGGTTTTAGCTTCTTTTTAAGTACCCACTTACAACCTATAGTTTTACAATCTGGAGGTAAGTCAACTAGATGTTATGTTTTATTAGATTCAAGAGATTCCATTTCATCATTTGTATCTTCTTGCCAGAGGTCTGAATCTAAAGAAGATAGAACTTCTTTAAGATTATCAGGGTCCTGTTCTAGTGCATAAGCATAATATTTTGGACTAAAATCTTTAGCTATCCTAGCTCTTTTAGTTCTTCTAGGTTTAGATTCAATATCTGCGTTAGGTTCGTTATTTTTTATTATTTGAATATTAGTAGTAGATGTACCACCACTATTACTAAGTTTATACGGAAATTTATTTTCAAAGAAATCAGCATCATTTGAATCAATAATAAATCAAGCATTCAAATCAAAAAAATCTATATGCTTTGTTGTTAATGGAACAACCAATGAAAAAACATTCATATGCTTGACTTGCTAATTTAATTCTTTTAGGGTCTGGAATACGAACATATGATAAGCAATCCCAAGTTTTAAAATAAGACAATTTGGGTTTATGATTTTTAAAAATATCAAAAGGTGAAATTTTGTTCTTAGATTTAGGAATTCTGTTTAATGCATAACAAACAGTTAACAAAATTTCCCTCCACTAATGTGATGCTGCATCCGAATTCGATAAAATAGCTACAACTAATTCGGTAAGAGTCCTATTTTTTCTTTCAGCTTTACCATTTATTTTAGGCGAATACGGTGCAGTTCTTTCATGAATTATACCATGTTGATTATAAAATTCAATAAACAGGCTAGATTTAATTTCTGTTCCTCTATCTCTTCGAAATCTCTTAATTTTCTTATTTGATTGGTTTTCAATTTCGGTGATAAATAACTTAAACGTACCTAGCGCATCACTTTTATTTTTCATGAGATAAACATAAGCGAAATCATAGCAATCATCAATAAAAGTAATAAAGTAGCGTTTTCCATCCCTAGTTAGAGTGCCATCAAGCTCACATATATCGGAGTGTATTAAATCTAAAGGTTCTTACTCTCTAAACATAAATTTATGTGGGGTCTTAGTAATTTTAGCTTGGCTACAATATTCACATTTTTCTGAATCACTACTGGATACTTCAGGGATTATTCCTAAGTTACTCATGCTATGAATAAGTCGCTTATTAACATGACAAAGTCTGGCATGCTAAATATTAAAATCACACAGTACATAAGCAGAACTACTAACTTTATTCAAATCAATATTTAACCTAAACATCCCATCTATAACATATCCTTTGCCAACAAACACACCATTTTTAGTGATGGTGTACAAGTCAGATCCAATAGTTTGAGTAAAACCATCTTTATTTAACAAGAAACCAGATACTAAGTTTTTCTTCATCTCTGGAGTATGCATCACGTCATTCAGGAATAAGTTCTTTCCAATGGTAAACTACAACTCCACAGTCCAAATTTCAGCAAAAGTAGTGCTATGAGAATCTCTCAGCATCACTTTCATGTCATTAGTAGCATTGTATGTTTTAAATATTTCATGATCATTGCAGACATGGCGAGAAGCACCAATGTCTGCCCATCACCCTTCTGATCCATAGACTAGGTTGATCTTAATAAGCGTAGTCACAAGGGCTTCTTCAGTTAGGTTAGTGCGGCGGTGTAGGATTTGGCATGTTCCGACACTTTCGTGCCATATGCCTAGTTTGCCACAATTGTAACATAAGAACAACTATCAAGTACTAATATTTTGGGGGGCATTATGCTAATTTCTCTGAGATTGGTTGTTGCGGTTCTGATTCGGTTTGCAATTTTGATTTTTAAAAATTTTCGCATTTTGTTTTAGACCAGCGTTTGTTGATTTCTTAGTAATATTGTAAGAAATGACAAGCACTGGTTTTCTGGCCTATTCCTCGATATGAAGACGAATAATCAAACTTTCTATGGAAAATTCTTAGTCTTATTCTTGAGAACATTTTAAAAATCTTTCTAACTAGAGGTTAATTTATCAATTAACACAACAACCTAAAATTGTTCATCTAAAGCCATACCTTCGGAGATGATCTTATAGGCAATTTTATGTAGCTTGTGCGACTGCACCTCCATCGACTGTTTGTCCATCATCTGAAACTTTAAATAATGGTTGATGGCATACTTTTTCACTTCGGCTTCCTCAGTATCATATTTCTTTTGCAGCACCTCTCAGGTCTCCTTTGCTGACTTATCTGAGTTGTAGTAGTCATACAGATCATCACTCAAGCCATTAAGAACAGAGTTTCTACAGAGGTAGTCATGGTTCATCCAATCCTACAAAGCCTTTTTCTGGTCATCCGTTGCTTACTCAAGCAGCGTTAGTTTTTTTGTCGTCAGCACATGCGCCACCTTCTTTATCGTCAGAAAAAATTGCATTTTTTAGTCTCCGCATTGGAAATGTAGCTAACAGTATATTTTTGAAATGTGGGACAATTCATTAAGAAGGGCATTCAAACACTCTTCTCAATATTTTTAATAATTTATTTTTAAAACATATTCCAACGGTATATTATCGAAGATCGTTACAAATTGGTATCATGCTTCCAACATTATGTAACTCGAACAGGTAAATTTTTTCATAACTCCAAAATTGTGGGTTAACATTGAAGGGAGATAATGTTGCAGTTAGCGATGTACAAATTGATTTGAATAAGTGCAAAAGGTAACCCCCTTGACCAAACTGGTCAAGGGGGTCTAAAAACCTATCTTCCGCATACGATCGAATTAGGTCTTGAAACAAATTCCATTGCGTTTGGAATAGGGGTATAACATATAGAACGCTAGTGAGCACGTCTTAATTGGAGTTTTTAAATTTTAGATCGTGAATAGTGTCGTATAGGATTTCTATATAAGGACCATTGGCCACTCTTTCTGACCAAAATCCAAACTAAAACTCTAGCCGCCTCTTCTGAAAAACTCCAGCTCCCCAAAATCAGATGGTCGTGGTTCATTAAGGCCTCTAGAGGCAGAGTTAGGTCACGGACCTAACTACAAAAGGGTTCGGCGTGATGAGTTAGGCTCGATCAACGGTTAGATCGTTGCCTAGCGAGCGAAATGGCCATAAATCTTCAATGAACGACGGGAGTTACTTGCGTTTTCTGGTGTAACGGCGGCGATTGAGTGCCGCATGAGGGTGGCGCAAGTATGGGCGAGTGAGGGTCGGTGTTTGGTTAGCGTGCAACAGCAAGTGATCGAGCATTGCAGCAGCGATGATCAAGGAAACGTTGGGCCATTGGGTTCATGTGCGTGTACCTGGGAACGTTGTGGAAGAGAGGGATTAGGTTTAAGTTTTAAAAGTTTAAATTAATTAAGTTTAATATTAATAATTATAAGTTAATTATAGCTTAATTATTTACACGTTCATTAACCCATATCGAATTCATACATGGTCCAAATCGAATGCGACAAGTTGCATTGCAATCGTATCGGAAAATACTACGCTATGGAGTTGGATTGAATGAGATTGGAGGTTGTTGGAATTTATGCTAAAATCGAACGGTCATTCGGTATTATTTCTAAATCGAAATATTTCGGCGAAAACGAAAATCAATGCGAGTTTAACTCACATTAATTTTTATTATGTCATATCAATGATGTTATAAACGTTTATTGATTGTTTAGATGTTAGTTAAATTGTTTGATTTCTTGTTTGGTTGAATTTTCGATTGGAAAACGGATGACATATTAATTTGATCGTTATAAACCCATATGATTATTTATATACTATCCATAACCATTGTGTTGTAGGAAAAATCTGTAGAGAGACCCAAAAGGGTTTTTCACTCATAAATTATTTATTACATCCGTATGCTGATATTGACGGTTAATTGAATTAAACCATGATATTCCATTTAACTTGTTAATTGTCGTTATAGCGATTTCGCTATATCGTCATTTATTAAATTCTATCCCCAAAACCCCATCGTATGAGCTTGCGCTTGTGTTTCCACTAAAAATAATATTGTAAATTTCATTAATCATTTTGATTAATGATAATTAAAAATAAAAGTAATGATTTTGAGATTATTTAACCAATTAAATAAATGATGATAAAAAAATAGTTTATCTTTAGATTTAATTTATCATTTTTGCTAATGATGTTTTATACTTAATTAATCGTTTAACTAATGATTATTTGAGTTTAATTAATTATTTTAATTAATGATACTCGAGTTTAATTAATTTATTGAACTTAATTATTTATTTTAATTAATGACGATGAAATTAAATTAATTAATTCAATTACTGATAATTGAAACTAATAATCATTTTAATTAGTGATATTTAAAAGTAATTAATCATTTTAAATAATGATATTTGAATTTTATTAATCATTTTAGTGATTGTTTAAAATTTAATTAATTGTCTTAACTAATGACATTTGGAATTTAGTTAAATTATTTTAATTAATGATGTTTTATAATTAAATAAATCATTTTAACAAATGATGTTTTATTAATTGTTTTAGCTAATGGAGTTTGAATTTAATCGATTCAATTAATTTATGCTTATTTGAACATGATTAATTGTTTTAATTAATGGTTTTTAAAAACTTACTTATCATTTTAATAAATGATTTTTGAGATGACTTATTCATTTTTAACTAATGATTATTTGAATTTAATAAATCTTTTTAATTAATTATATTTAAAGTTAATTAATTGGTCTAATAAAAGTGATTTAAGTAAATCAACTAATATGATAAAATTGCTTTAATCAACTGATTTAAAGTTAATTTTCCAATGTTATAAAAGTGTTTGGAAATAATTATCTATTTTATTAAAGATAATGGATTTGTTTATTTAAAAGAGATTTTAAATGTGATTAATTATCTTTTAGGATAATTAATATTGGTTTAAAGTTATAAATAGGAATTGGAACTCTATTATTGGGATGTTAGGTTGGATAATCTTCTAGGTGTTCGGCCTAATGTTGGTTTAGGCCTTTGGGGTCGCTTACTTGGAAAAATTATTCTCTTAACATTTTAACAATCATGAACTAATTCTAAAAGTGTTTTACCAATATGGAAATATGAAAATCAAGCCTAAGTTTAGTTCATTTTTAAAGAAAAAGTTTGATTCGTTTATGGAAATGAATTATTTCTGTAAAGCGAATCACTTATATGGAAAAGATTTATTTGTATAATTAGCACTAAACATGGAAGCAGTAAACTTGATGCTATTTCAAAAGTTAAGAAAAATCGTTGAACATGACTTCGAGGTAACACTATTGTCCGGTATTATTGTTAACCAAGAAATAGTAAAAGTTTGAATTCAATGAGTGGTGATAAGTAAACAAGACTTAATTTTCATATATGATCGTTTTATATCCTCGATAGTTGGTATCTCAACTATCGGTTACTTCAGCTACTTTATCATCGTCATTCTAAGATGATTTATTGCTCCATTGAGTTATTGCTATTCTTTGTTGGAAATGGCTAAACCAAAAGCGTGAAAGGAAGCCAAGCTATGTGGGGTTGTTCCCATTTGGGTATTTTCACATCTCATCTAGTTTGGATTCGATTGTGCACTTAGATGTGGAAATTCGGATACTCGATAAGGTCTGGTGGAGTCCGGCTTGGTATTGTCCGAGAAGTATCACAGAGTAAATGAGCTTCTCAGAAGTATATTACTAGAGGTATACTTCAAGGGGGGTGCACCGTCCTAGTCATTTGTTGGAAAATTTCCTTTCCTTATTTGATTCGAAACCCTAAATCTGTTTTAGCTTTAAATTGCCAGGAGTAGAGCCAACTCCTCATCACGACATTTAAGTATTTATTTAGTCCATTCTATCTGGTTGAACTGTTACCTTATTTAGTCCATTTTACCAAGTTGGACTGTTGCCTTATTTAGTCCATTCGATCAAGTTGGACTGTTATTTTATTTTTTCCATTTTATTATTTGGACAATTATCTTGTTTTGTCCATCCTATCAAGTTTGGACAGTTTTCTTGTTTTATCTTTTCTGTCTTGTTTGGATTTTGCTCAGATTATTTTAAAGGTTTTATTTTAATATTGTATATGCTCATTCTTATTGGGAATTGTTCCCTGATGTTTATTTTTTTCTCTTGCCTGTATGGATGTTATTCGTGTGACGTAAAAACTTGTTCCGCGTTAGCGGTGTGGTCTCCCGAAACTTTAAAATATGTTTCCATTATTCGAGTTATCTCACGTTGGTATTTCCAGACTGATCCGGGTGTTATTTATTTATAATGCTCGGGTCATACCGAGTATTTTTCTAGGTTATTCATGGTGTTATGGAGGTCTTGAAGGGGAGCTGAAGAGTCACCTATCGTAGTATTTTATTTTCCGCTGTATTATATAGTATACCTATCGGCATTTGTAAGGTCGGGATTTTATAACTTCCAGCTGTCAAGGTTTGTTTTTACCTCTGATATACTCTGTATTTTTGAAGTGACAGTTTCTACTATTCTTGTTATATTATATGTTGTCGATTCCACTGTGAGATTCTGTTTTCTCTGTTCTTTATTCTTTTCTTTTTATTTTAACCTAACAATCTGCCCTTTTGTTGATTGGATTGCGACATTGGAACACTAGTGTTTGGGGTCGACTTTCGATGGTCAAAAAAGCGGGTCATTACAGCATGGTATCAAAGTGCAAGGTTAAGCAAGAACCTTGGCTTCGGTAGGGTTTGGCTCATTAGAGATAGGGTAAGAGACACACTAGAATGAGTTTGAGATCATTATATATACGAGAGCATATTTGTTAATGTTATAAAAACGTATTATGTTAATTGGTCTATTGAGTTTTTATGAATTGTGGTCGAGACTTGGGATGCCACGGTGTCGATAAGGATTTCTAAACAATCGACCAAGGCCAATGGACGTGGTATTGAATTTTTGAAAATTTTGGCAAATTTAATATTTTCCTGGAATTATATTTTATATATATAAAGAAATAATTTCAAAACTTTATATAGTTATAAAGTGTGTTGGTTTAAATGTGATAATATTTATTTATTGTCACTATTGTTTTTCGGTTATGCTTAATTTAAATTAGAAGCATTGACGGTTGTTTGTTAATTACTAAATTGTGCTCGGTTTATTTAGGAACATTTATCGCTTTGATTTAAAATGAACTCTTTGTGAATTAATTTTCACAATTGGACTATAAAGGTGTTCGGAGAAAATGTTAACTTGAAAATTCACCATTTAATAAAGATGGATGAAGAATTGAACTTTAATAAAAAGCTATAAATATAGTCTAAGTGGTACAATAAAACATTTAGATAATAAACATTTGAGAAAGTCTGATTATAAGAAAGAAGAATTATTATAATATGAAATGATATTTATATAAAGGAAATTTTATATAAATTTAGTTTGAGAAATGTGTTTAAAATGAATTTTTGAATCTAAATCTCGGAATTTTTGAAAATAATTTCAAAGGAATTTTTGACAAATAGCAGTACTTTTGAAAGTATTTAAAAATAGAAAATATATTGGGAAGTAAAATTTTAAATGGAATGCATTTTCTTTGGGATAATTAGGAGGAAATTGTTCCGAATAGTTTAGTGGTAATCTGAATAATCTTCTAAGTGACAATCAGATGTTTGCTTAGGCGAACGTTGTGGAATACTTAGTAAATTATTCTCATTATCATTGTGCGATCGAAATGACTTGAAATCCAAATAAACCCAAAGTGCGCTTTAATAAATAAATTGTTTGAAGTTGATATACATCAAAATATATGCAATATGCTTTCAAAGTTGAGTTTCGAAATTAAAACTGGGCACCTAATCTTTAAGTTCCCTTAAACGAGAATTTTTTTCCAAAACAAAAAGGTATTTTAATAAGAGATTCTTTTGATAAATGAGATTTTATCCTTAGATAAAAAGGGATAATTTAACACAGGTAAATTGGGTTAAATTAAATGTAAAGGTTTTGATAAATAGTGTTTTTATTAAAACCATATAGTTGTTTAAAAACATACAAGTAGTGTAAACTATTTGTTGATTGGGTCAACCCATAAATATTATTCGTTTTAACACTCTAAGTTAAAAAGGTTAATAGGTTGACTCGATTTTAAGAAACCATAATTTGATTTGATCTCCATCAAGATCTTTGAAAAAAGTTAGAATGAATTTTGTATGTATTCTTAGGATATAAAAGAATATTATACAAGTAAATATGGTGAAACAAGTTATTATTTGATGTTTTATGAAGAAATAACTTTGTAAAATATTTTTAAACTTGGGTGAAAAATTCATTAAATAATTCATAAATAAATTTAGTATTGAATAGAATACTAAGTGAAATATAAGTTAAGAAAATAATAATAATGATGATAATAATAATTTAATGTAGTTAAGACTTTCCATTTTGTCCGAGTTAGTTTGGATAATCTTCTAAGCAATGACCAAAGGCAAATTAGGAAACGGTACGCTTAGTTAATTATCTACATTTTTGGACAATTAAGAAAGTTTTGAACTTACGTTAAGATTTTTTTGTTAGTCATTTGACATTTCAAAACAATGTTAAGTTATAAGTTTTCCCTTATGCAATTTGATTGACTCTTAGAGTTAGTTTATTCCCTCATGGAATTTGATTGATTTGATTGAATTTAATTGATTGGTTGTTTGATTTCATATACCATTGCCTATAAAATTTTAAATTTATAGATAAAGGATTTTAAATTGTTGTTATTAGGGCCTAATCCCGGTGGTTTTGAAAAAAAAGAAAATTTTGAAGGTTTAGGGACAAAATTATATTTATTCACTCTAGTCGATGTTTTTGGAGGAACCGAAATACCACTAGACGCTCCATGTTGTTTTGATTCTAGAGTTTCATCATACTTTATTAGGAGGAGTTCCCTCCTTGTCATTTCGATTTTGATCTTTGATTTTCTCGTCTGAGAAATTTGAAAATAATTTTTTGATTGAAAAACATGGGTATTTAGATCTAAAATTATCATTTGAAATAATTGATGCATAGCATCTATTACAAAATATTCTCTGTATTTTGTCGCATATGATTGTTGGTTGCATATGGATTTATATCATGCTAATTGTTGCATGTAGAGTTACATCATATTGCTTTTGTCAACTTGATTCTCTTTTAGATTTCGTAGGTACAGGTATGCATGGGATTTCCACTTGATTCTTGTGCACCTGCATTTGCATAGAAGATAATAAATTCCTTGCCAAATTATAAATCAAACACAAAAAAGGTGCGCAATAAATTTAGAAAATTTAAAGTGGTTGATGATTTTATGCCCCAGATATGGGAGGCACTTGGGCTTTGTTTTCTTTGATTGGTTTGGAGCCTGTAGAGGCCATTTGTAGTTGTTCCGATCGAGCCACGCAAAGGAGACGCTGGCGAAATTTTTCGTAAATTTAAGAGTTATAAATTTTTTGAGAATTTTAAATATATTTTTTTTGATAACTAAAATTTGATTTTTGAGTTGTAACTTGGAAATGAATAAATGGAAGGGAATTAGTTGGTATAGGTAAATGAATTTAAAAGACTTAGAAATCTTAGAATCTATTCCGGCTAATTGGTTTTGAAAAGTTAATAACTCATTTTAAATTACAAGTTTTAAACTTAAGAGTTTGAAAGCATTTTCTTCCTTAGGAATTTCGAGGACAAAATTAATTTAAGGGGGTGAAATGTAACAACCCAAAATATCTGGTCATTTGATTATTAAATGTTTAAGTTATTTTAAATATTCAAAATAATTGAATTTTGGAATTTAAGAACTTATAATTCAACTATATGGCATATTTAAATATTTGAATTGTGAATTAAATGTTAATTAAATGGATTTAATAATTTTATTTAACTCCTTTTAACTAATGAAAAATATTGGTAAATTCAATTTGTAAATTTATTTACAAATGTAAATAGACCGGATAAATATCGATAATTAAATATTTAAATCTATGAAATTTGCCTTTCGGGGCACAATCTCGGATTTCAACGAAACTAGTTTCATTGGAACTGTAATGGTGAATTATATTACGCCGTCTAATTTCGTGGCAATCTGACGTATCGTTTGGTCGTGCGAAATCGAAACGCATAGAAATTAATATTGGAAATTTAACTGGGTCTAAAAACCTATCTTCCGCATACGATCGAACTAGGTCTCGAAACAAGTTTCACTACGTTTGGAATAGGGGTATAACATATAGAACGCCAGTGAGCACGTCTTAATTGGAGTTTGTAAATTTTAGATCGTGAATAGTGTAGTACAGGATTTCTATATAAGGACCATTAGCCATTCTTTCTGCCCAAAATCCTAACTAAAACCCTAGCCGCCTCTTCTAAAACCCTAGCTCCCCAAAATCAGACGGTCATGGTTCATTAAGGTCTCTAGAGGCGGAGTTAGGTCATGGACCCAACTACAAAAAGGTTCGGCATGATGAGTTAGGCTCGATCATCGGTTGGATCGTCGGCGAGCGAAGCGAAATGGCCATAAATCTTCGATGAATGGTGGGAGTTACTTTCCGTTTTCTGGTGCAATGGTGGCGATTGGGGGTCGCGCGAGGGTGGCGCAAGCATGGGCGAGAGAGGGTCGGTGTTTGGTTGGCCTGCAACAGCAAGCGATCTGTGATGACCCGGGATTTTGGGCAATATGAATTTAATAATCTTTATTTATAATTAAATTGGATTGATAATTTTCCTTTATAATTTTAATTTAAATTAGTAATTAAAATTTTTAAAGGCTAATAAATATTTAATTTGGCAATATCTATTTATATCTTTTCTAAAATTTAATAAAGGTTTTAATTTGTTTTCCTTTAATAAGTATTAAACTAAAAATGGTTTATAAATTTATATATTAAGGTTTTAAATAAGCTTTCTTTTAAAATATCTCTTAAACTTAAATGGTTTGTAAACATATAAAAGAGATAAGACATAAGTAACATATAAATAATTATAACATAAGTAAATACAAATTCACATTTTACATAATTTAAAGAAAATCATAGATACTTTTATAATAAGGGTTTTAACACTTGTAAGTATATAAAACAAGTTTGGACATGTGTAAGCTAATTAAAGAGGACAAGTGGCTTCATTTTTGTTTCTCTTTGATAATGTAGGTCTAAAAATTTTAAATTATGAAAAAGAGATCTGGCATTTTCATTTCTTCAGCTCTAATCTCCCTTCACTTATTTCTCCACTAAAATACAATTCGAATCTAAAAATAAAAATGAAAACCTGAAATCTAAAACTCAAAGCAAAAGAAGAAGTAAATCTGGAAATCAAATGCAAATCAAATGAGGATGGAGGCAATTTAATAAGCAGCTTCAAATCTTCAATTGAATCTGAAGGCATGCAATCAGAGGATTTAATAAATCAACAAGCAACTAAATTCAAAGATCAATTTCAGATAATATTCAATAGCAAAAGAAATTCAAGAAGTTTAAAATCTGGAACAAGCCTGGAAACTGTCTCTGTTTAAAATAACAGGTGAGTAAATCTTATTTTTAAAAACAGATTTAAACTTTTGATATGGATGATTTATTTTCTGAAATGTTGTATGAATGCATGTATAAGTATGTTTGTGTGATTGACATTGTGATGGAATTCTCTGTAATATGTATGGTTTCTGAATGCATGTTTGGGTTTTGATGTGTTCTTCCTGTTTTAGAATTCCAGGTTTAAATCCTAATCAAAATCATGATTTTCATGTTCAAATCCTTGTTAAGGTTTAAGATTCAAATAAAGTATGGGTATGTAACATAAGTTATAGTTTGAAAATTTATTTAAATTTAAATAAAACTGTAAGGTCTCTGGAAAACAAATATATAACAGAACAAACTTGATGTAAGTCAAATTTGATTTTCCAGTTTCTTTGATCCAAGATTAGAAATCGATTACTTAAACAAAAACTTGAATTTTAAAACTCAAATTAGAATTTATAGTTTGAAATTGATTGAGGATTTCTGGTTTAACCAGAAATCACATTTGGGGTTGGAACTGTTAATCTAGAAGGTCGGAGTGACCATGGTTTCCTTTGATGATGAAGTGATGATCAAGTATTCAGGAAAAAAATGATAGTTGATGGATTAATGCAGTGAGGCAGTAGTAATTAAGGATTGAAATATTTAACCCTAGTTTTTTTTGTGATCAAAAGAATTTATCACCGCGACCTTTTTAAGTGATCGAGCTTGCCCTGAATTGAATTGGTAATAGGTGGAGTATGGATGGAGTAGTGGCCGGAGGCGTAGCTTCTCTGGTGATCAGATTTTGGAATTTGAGGCGTTTTCAGATTCGACATTTCTTCTGTGTTTGAGCTCGAAAGCTTGTTTTTGATTTGGGGTTTCTACAATTTCTCTGATGGTCGGATTTTGGTTAAGAGATGGTCGCCGACATGTGTAGGTGGTCGCGAGGGGTCTGAGTTGGTTGCCGTGATGGTGCACGTGCACGAGCTTGTTCGTGTGCACTGGAAGTTGAAGAATGGAGGAAGACGAGAGTGACTCGGGTTGAAGTCGCGTTGTCATCGTGGAAGACTCGAAGCAGGAAGCTTAGTTGAGTGACTCGATAATTACTTCGAGAATTCTAAGGATTCTCTCGGGTTTTGGTATGGGCGGGTTTTAAATTGGGACAGGAAGTTTAAAAAAAAAAAGTTTTAAAACAAAAGAAATTGTTTTGAAATGTTTCTAAGTTTTTAAAACAAGTTAAACAAGTTTTGTTTATAAAATTAATTCGTTTTAAGTTAATGTTTTAAACAAAGTTCTTGTATTTTGAAATGTAAAAGTTTTTAAATAAAATAAGTGAATTTTAATAATAAATTTTGTATTAAATTTTATTTGATAACTTTGGGAAAAGTTTTAAAGATTTAAAGGTTTAATTTAAAATGTGTTTAATGATTTATTTCTAAATCTTATATTTTAAATTAATTAAGGTTTAATGATTAAGATTTGGTAATAAGTTAAAATAAGAATTTTCTTAAGTATTAAGAATGTTGATTTATTTAAAGATAATTAAATTTGAAAAGAGAAATTTAGATAATTAAATTATTTTAATTATCAATGTTATTGGTAAATGATTGATTTAATTAAGATAATAGTTCTTAATTTAGAACCTTTAATATAGTAAGTTAAGAATCATTTAATAAAATTTAAATGATTAAGTTAAATTAATAATTAATTAATTAATTAATTAATGATTAATTAGAGATAATCATTTATAAATTAATTTAGTATAATTACTTGTTGAAGTAATTAAGGAATAATTACTAGATGTAATTAAGTAAAGGTAGATTATTTAATAAAGTAATTAGAGGATAAATATTTTATGAAAGTAATTAAATAAGAAGTGATTAAGGTTAATTACTTAGTGTTATTAATTAAATAAATTATTTAATTAAGTTAATTAAAGGATTAAGATTAATTATAAGGTAATTAATTATTTGTTAAGGTAATTAATTAAAAGGTAATTAATTAATGGAAGTAATTATGGGAAGTTAAGTACTGGATTAGATTAGTCAAAGGTGATTAATAATTATGGATTAATTAAGAATAATTACTTAATGTAATTAATAAATAATTAAAGGTGTAATTAGGGATCATTAGTTTATAATTAATGATGTAATTAAGAGTTGATTAATTAAGATTAATTAATCAAATGATAAGTGATTAATTGTAATTAGTTAAGGATTAAAGTAATTGATTATAATTAATTAATTAATGAAGTAATTAAAGGTTAATTACTGTATTGGATTAAGGATAATTAATTTGTGAAATTAATTAAAGATAATTACTTAAATGTAATTAAGGAATGATTAATCAAGGTGATTAATTAAAGTGGATAATTAGAGAAAGATTAATTAATTTATTTGTAATTAATTAATGATTATATAAGTAAGATTTATAATAAAATAATTAATTTAATTTACATTAAATTAATTAAGAGATGAAGTAATTAATTTAATTCACTTTAAATTAATTAAAGATAGAGATAGTTAATTTAATTCATTTTAAATTAACTATGTCGTGATTAAGAATGAACGACATTGATTGTCTTGAATGGATGTAATCTCAGAAATGAGATAAGTAATGTTGTGTGGTATGAATGCTTGGTTGCATTATGATGGTAATATAGATTAACTATTGTGATGTTGATATGGATTACCTATTTGGTTATGAATCATCTGTTTAAATGATAATGGATTATCAATTGTGACTTGTGAATTATCTATCTGTATGAATATAGATAAGTTAAATTGTTTAAACCTTTAAACAACTTGGCCTTAAAAGATACGTTTTGGATTTCGATGAGACCGGGATCGGGTTTCCGTATACCGGTATTCCAGGTCTGGAGACCCGAATACCACATCGATCCAAATTAACGATAGGTCGTGAATCTCAAGTGAAGATGAAGATTCAGAGTGCAAGGGTTATTGTCGTTAACTCTGAGGGTGATTCCAAAACGAGTGTAACGAGATAATGCCTTCGGTTTCGTTCGAACCCGGAACGAACTTATATGGATTGAATGCTTTCAGCACATCGTCAGGCGGACGATGAGCATTCTAAGTGATATGTTCTGATTAAAGGTAATCGTAACCTCAAGCCTCATCAACCGGGAATGGCTAAAACAGGGGAGGTGCAGCAAGGTTTCGTGGGTAGCACCCACTGAGAGCAAGATAGATCCCTGTCTAGAGGTCCCTTTTCTTTTATTCGGCTTAGTGTGTGGTTGGTCGCGCCAACTACGGGGTTATCTTGTTCGGAATTATCCAGTAAGGGATAGTTCCGGCTTTGTGTTGCAGGGGAGCGGGCGTACTCCTCGGTACGGTGATCTAGGCCACGTACTGTGACGGGCGCTACCCCAGTAGCCCTGCCATTGTATGGAATCCAAACTCCAATAAGTGTCGTACGTATTAGTTGTGCCCAACTATGTTGGAATGTGAGATGTAAGCATTTCAGCTATTTCTGTATTTTACTTGAAAACCCTAGACCCTATTATAATATAACTGGATTTCATATCAAATGTTTTAGTTAGCGTAAGGTAAAAACTTACCCATGTTTATGTGTGGGGAGTCTTACGTGATACTTTTGTTTTCAAAGGTTTTCAAAGTTAAGCAATTTAAACCGTTTACTCACACCAGACCCATGTCTGACCCAAGTGTTTATTTTCTGTTTTATTAAACTCTTGGGTACTCAATATTGTATTGAGTAGTCGAGGGATTCAGGTTAGCTTTGACGAATTCTGGAGGAGATTTGGAGCAGGAGGCTTCACCGTGTAGATATATGATGATTCCGCTGTGTATATGTTGTGTTTGTATCTGTGATACTTGAGTTGTATGAATTAGACAGATGTTTATAACTGTCTAATATGTGTTGTATAAGTTGTGTAACTCTGATGTATATGATACTATGTAATTTTTTATATGATATATTATATTTCATTCGTTCCGCTGTGAGTTTCTGATGTTGTTATTCTTTCTTCTTTTCTTTCTTTTCTTCTTCTATCCCTTTCTTTCTTAATTCACGATACGTCTTTCTGGGCATAGAAAGTCGGGTCGTGATAGATGGTATCAGAGCGGTAGGTTGAGTGAATACCTAAGCTCTGAAGTGGTGTCTATCTTGAGAGCGCGTAATTGTTAGTTATATAAAAATGGTTTTATATTGTGTTAATTGATCGGTTGAGTGGTATATGGATTCTGGTCAATACGAGTAGCTAACGTTATTGATAGGGATCTCTAAACACTTGAACCAGGCCAACGGACACAATATTGTTTTAAAGAGGTAAATGAAATAATTTTACCCAGAAATAATTTCTATATAAAAAGTATCATTTTAAATATATATATATATTTCTACCTATTTGTTGGGTTACCTGTTCGGGTTATCCAATATAAGTTATAAAGGTAGATAAGGTGGTAGTGTGAGTAACACGACTACCAATAGTTAGAATTTGAGTGTTGAGGTTGGAAGTATATCTGACGAGACTGTAGACCCAATACTGTCTCGAGTGAGCTTTGTTGTGGTGTAAAGATTTCACCGATCTCTGAAGGAAACCTGTTAAGGTTCGGAGTTTATCTTTGAAATTGGATGAGCAAAAGCGAATGATGGTATCTTGGTAACTTCTGGAAGAAGTAGCTGTGTGGTGAGACGCAGTGACTATGGATGTTTCCGAAGATGTTTCTTCTGGAACAAGTTTTAGGAAGTATGTCTGTTTCGGTGTTGTGGTTGAATTCAGCATGGTGTTTCTGTTTGGTTTAAGGTCCGAGTTTCTCGAAGAGCTTTGTTTTGAGAAGTCTTTGGCATCTGTGTCAGCGGTGCAACTCGGAAGTGTTCTGTGTGTTGGCAGGAAGTTTCTGGCTGGGTAGTTTTTCTGAAGGTGTAGTTCAGAAGCAGTAGAGTGAATCCATTTCTTCGATGGATTGGTTAGTCAAATATAAGCTGTTCTGATTAGTGAAGAGAGAACAGTTATCTTTGGAAATTAGGCCGAGCTGATCGCAAAAGTGACTTGCGATTGTTTAAGTATTCTCTTGAGATTATTGGAGATTGAGATTCCGTATCAACTTGATTCGTGGAGTTACCAGAAGTTCAGCTTAGTAGAAGGATGTCTCCTAGAGAAGAATTTGGTGAAGCGGCTCAGGATTCTTTGGAGAGGAATTGATCACCTAATTTTCTGAAGGAAATTCTACTGGGATGTTTTTGACCAAGTGGAAGGGTTCACTAAGATTTTATGGTTTGGTGAACTGTGGATGATCAAGTTTGTGCTCGAGTTTCTCCGATGGCATTCTCATCTGTTCCAGATCAGAGTTGTGCAGCGAAAGCAAGATAGCAGCTATTCTAGAGTGGAAGCAACCGAGAGTTGTAATTTTCTTCGAGTTGAGGATTTCTATAGGAAATTCAAGTGTATCTCTAAGTATGAAGAATTTTTCAAGATTTGGAGGTAAGGTTGTCAAGTGCAACTGTTTGGCTATTCCAGATAGGAGAAGTAGTTCGAAATGCTCTAATGTTGTGGAGTAGAGTTGTATTCTGGATTTCGGTGATTTTTGGGAAACCATTTTGTTGAGAAGGATCCGGAAATTGGTTTGATGTTGGTCTAGATTATTTCAGGAAGCATCAGCAAGAGTTAAGCTGATCAGGAAGGATGAAGTGACTCAGGATTGTCAGGAGAGTTATGCAGTTAAGAATTGATGGAATTTGGAAATTGATGTTGAAATTGGATATTGTTTAAGTTTTTCTCCGATCAAAGGAGATATAAGATTTGGTAAGACTGGAGAGTAAGCTCCGGAAGTATTATGAGATTTTTCTGTGTTCTTTGGAGATTAGATTTTGATCCCCAGGATTGAGTTGCCAGTTCGGATAACTGGAATTCATTTTATTTCACATATCTCTGAGGAATATGTGTATGATTCATCAAGTGATGAAATCAGCAGTTCAGAAGGATTTGGTAGTTGGGATGATTTTGAGTTTAGTCGGATATTTTGTTTAGATTTGTGATCTAGATAGGAAGGAGTTCTAGATTATTGTAGATAGTTAGTTTAGATCCTGTAGAACGAGTCTCCCGGTATATATATATACTTGGGGAAACTCGAGTAAATTCTATCCAGATTTTGACTGGATAGTTAAATTTGTTTGATTAAATTGTTTGCTATGGTTGTTAGAATATGATTGATATGTATGATTGCTGTTTAAAATTAAAAATTTGCTGGGTTATTAAATTATCTTTGCTTTTAATTTCGGGGACGAAATTCTTTTAAGGAGGGAGGAATGTGATGACCCGGGATTTTGGGCAATATGAATTTAATAATCTTTATTTATAATTAAATTGGATTGATAATTTTCCTTTATAATTTTAATTTAAATTAGTAATTTAAATTTTTAAAGGCTAATAAATATTTAATTTGGCAATATCTATTTATATCTTTTCTAAAATTTAATAAAGGTTTTAATTTGTTTTCCTTTAATAAGTATTAAACTAAAAATGATTTATAAATTTATATATTAAGGTTTAAATAAGCTTTCTTTTAAAATATCTCTTAAACTTAAATGGTTTGTAAACATATAAAAGAGATAAGACATAAGTAACATATAAATAATTATAACATAAGTAAATACAAATTCACATTTTACATAATTTAAAGAAAATCATAGATACTTTTATAATAAGGGTTTTAACACTTGTAAGTATATAAAACAAGTTTGGACATGTGTAAGCTAATTAAAGAGGACAAGTGGCTTCATTTTTGTTTCTCTTTGATAATGTAGGTCTAAAAATTTTAAATTATGAAAAAGAGATCTGGCATTTTCATTTCTTCAGCTCTAATCTCCCTTCACTTCTTTCTCCACTAAAATACAATTCGAATCTAAAAATAAAAATGAAAACCTGAAATCTAAAACTCAAAGCAAAAGAAGAAGTAAATCTGGAAATCAAATGCAAATCAAAAGAGGATGGAGGCAATTCAATAAGCAGCTTCAAATCTTCAATTGAATCTGAAGGCATGCAATCAGAGGATTTAATAAATCAACAAGCAACTAAATTCAAAGATCAATTTCAGATAATATTCAATAGCAAAAGAAATTCAAGAAGTTTAAAATCTGGAACAAGCCTGGAAACTGTCTCTGTTTAAAATAACAGGTGAGTAAATCTTATTTTTAAAAACAGATTTAAACTTTTGATATGGATGATTTATTTTCTGAAATGTTGTATGAATGCATGTATAAGTATGTTTGTGTGATTGACATTGTGATGGAATTCTCTGTAATATGTATGGTTTCTGAATGCATGTTTGGGTTTTGATGTGTTCTTCCTGTTTTAGAATTCCAGGTTTAAATCCTAATCAAAATCATGATTTTCATGTTCAAATCCTTGTTAAGGTTTAAGATTCAAATAAAGTATGGGTATGTAACATAAGTTATAGTTTGAAAATTTATTTAAATTTAAATAAAATTGTAAGGTCTCTGGAAAACAAATATATAACAGAACAAACTTGATGTAAGTCAAATTTGATTTTCCAGTTTCTTTGATCCAAGATTAGAAATCGATTACTTAAACAAAAACTTGAATTTTAAAACTCAAATTAGAATTTATAGTTTGAAATTGATTGAGGATTTCTGGTTTAACCAGAAATCACATTTGGGGTTGGAACTGTTAATCTAGAAGGTCGAAGTGACCATGGTTTCCTTTGATGATGAAGTGATGATCAAGTATTCAGGAAAAAAAATGATAGTTGATGGATTAATGCAGTGAGGCAGTAGTAATTAAGGATTGAAATATTTAACCCTAGTTTTTTTTGTGATCAAAAGAATTTATCACCGCGACCTTTTTAAGTGATCGAGCTTGCCCTGAATTGAATTGGTAATAGGTGGAGTATGGATGGAGTAGTGGCCGGAGGCGTAGCTTCTCTGGTGATCAGATTTTGGAATTTGAGGCGTTTTCAGATTCGACATTTCTTCTGTGTTTGAGCTCGAAAGCTTGTTTTTGATTTGGGGTTTCTACAATTTCTCTAATGGTCGGATTTTGGTTAAGAGATGGTCGCCGACATGTGTAGGTGGTCGCGAGGGGTCTGAGTTGGTTGCCGTGATGGTGCACGTGCACGAGCTTGTTCGTGTGCACTGGAAGTTGAAGAATGGAGGAAGACGAGAGTGACTCGGGTTGAAGTCGCGTTGTCATCGTGGAAGACTCGAAGCAGGAAGCTTCGTTGAGTGACTCGATAATTACTTCGAGAATTCTAAGGATTCTCTCGGGTTTTGGTATGGGCGGGTTTTAAATTGGGACAGGAAGTTTAAAAAAAAAAAGTTTTAAAACAAAAGAAATTGTTTTGAAATGTTTCTAAGTTTTTAAAACAAGTTAAACAAGTTTTGTTTATAAAATTAATTCGTTTTAAGTTAATGTTTTAAACAAAGTTCTTGTATTTTGAAATGTAAAAGTTTTTAAATAAAATAAGTGAATTTTAATAATAAATTTTGTATTAAATTTTATTTGATAACTTTGGGAAAAGTTTTAAAGATTTAAAGGTTTAATTTAAAATGTGTTTAATGATTTATTTCTAAATCTTATATTTTAAATTAATTAAGGTTTAATGATTAAGATTTGGTAATAAGTTAAAATAAGAATTTTCTTAAGTATTAAGAATGTTGATTTATTTAAAGATAATTAAATTTGAAAAGAGAAATTTAGATAATTAAATTATTTTAATTATCAATGTTATTGGTAAATGATTGATTTAATTAAGATAATAGTTCTTAATTTAGAACCTTTAATATAGTAAGTTAAGAATCATTTAATAAAATTTAAATGATTAAGTTAAATTAATAATTAATTAATTAATTAATGATTAATTAGAGATAATCATTTATAAATTAATTTAGTATAATTACTTGTTGAAGTAATTAAGGAATAATTACTAGATGTAATTAAGTAAAGGTAGATTACTTAATAAAGTAATTAGAGGATAAATATTTTATGAAAGTAATTAAATAAGAAGTGATTAAGGTTAATTACTTAGTGTTATTAATTAAATAAATTATTTAATTAAGTTAATTAAAGGATTAAGATTAATTATAAGGTAATTAATTATTTGTTAAGGTAATTAATTAAAAGGTAATTAATTAATGGAAGTAATTATGGGAAGTTAAGTACTGGATTAGATTAGTCAAAGGTGATTAATAATTATGGATTAATTAAGAATAATTACTTAATGTAATTAATAAATAATTAAAGGTGTAATTAGGGATCATTAGTTTATAATTAATGATGTAATTAAGAGTTGATTAATTAAGATTAATTAATCAAATGATAAGTGATTAATTGTAATTAGTTAAGGATTAAAGTAATTGATTATAATTAATTAATTAATGAAGTAATTAAAGGTTAATTACTGTATTGGATTAAGGATAATTAATTTGTGAAATTAATTAAAGATAATTACTTAAATGTAATTAAGGAATGATTAATCAAGGTGATTAATTAAAGTGGATAATTAGAGAAAGATTAATTAATTTATTTGTAATTAATTAGTGATTATATAAGTAAGATTTATAATAAAATAATTAATTTAATTTACATTAAATTAATTAAGAGATGAAGTAATTAATTTAATTCACTTTAAATTAATTAAAGATAGAGATAGTTAATTTAATTCATTTTAAATTAACTATGTCGTGATTAAGAATGAACGACATTGATTGTCTTGAATGGATGTAATCTCAGAAATGAGATAAGTAATGTTGTGTGGTATGAATGCTTGGTTGCATTATGATGGTAATATAGATTAACTATTGTGATGTTGATATGGATTACCTATTTGGTTATGAATCATCTGTTTAAATGATAATGGATTATCAATTGTGACTTGTGAATTATCTATCTGTATGAATATAGATAAGTTAAATTGTTTAAACCTTTAAACAACTTGGCCTTAAAAGATACGTTTTGGATTTCGATGAGACCGGGATCGGGTTTCCGTATACCGGTATTCCAGGTCTGGAGACCCGAATACCACATCGATCCAAATTAACGATAGGTCGTGAATCTCAAGTGAAGATGAAGATTCAGAGTGCAAGGGTTATTGTCGTTAACTCTGAGGGTGATTCCAAAACGAGTGTAACGAGATAATGCCTTCGGTTTCGTTCGAACCCGGAACGAACTTATATGGATTGAATGCTTTCAGCACATCGTCAGGCGGACGATGAGCATTCTAAGTGATATGTTCTGATTAAAGGTAATCGTAACCTCAAGCCTCATCAACCGGGAATGGCTAAAACAGGGGAGGTGCAGCAAGGTTTCGTGGGTAGCACCCACTGAGAGCAAGATAGATCCCTGTCTAGAGGTCCCTTTTCTTTTATTCGGCTTAGTGTGTGGTTGGTCGCGCCAACTACTGGGTTATCTTGTTCGGAATTATCCAGTAAGGGATAGTTCCGGCTTTGTGTTGCAGGGGAGCGGGCGTACTCCTCGGTACGGTGATCTAGGCCACGTACTGTGACGGGCGGTACCCCAGTAGCCCTGCCATTGTATGGAATCCAAACTCCAATAAGTGCCGTACGTATTAGTTGTGCCCAACTATGTTGGAATGTGAGATGTAAGCATTTCAGCTATTTCTGTATTTTACTTGAAAACCCTAGACCCTATTATAATATAACTGGATTTCATATCAAATGTTTTAGTTAGCGTAAGGTAAAAACTTACCCATGTTTATGTGTGGGGAGTCTTACGTGATACTTTTGTTTTCAAAGGTTTTCAAAGTTAAGCAATTTAAACCGTTTACTCACACCAGACCCATGTCTGACCCAAGTGTTTATTTTCTGTTTTATTAAACTCTTGGGTACTCAATATTGTATTGAGTAGTCGAGGGATTCAGGTTAGCTTTGACGAATTCTGGAGGAGATTTGGAGCAGGAGGCTTCACCGTGTAGATATATGATGATTCCGCTGTGTATATGTTGTGTCTGTATCTGTGATACTTGAGTTGTATGAATTAGACAGATGTTTATAACTGTCTAATATGTGTTGTATAAGTTGTGTAACTCTGATGTATATGATACTATGTAATTTTTTATATGATATATTATATTTCATTCGTTCCGCTGTGAGTTTCTGATGTTGTTATTCTTTCTTCTTTTCTTTCTTTTCTTCTTCTATCCCTTTCTTTCTTAATTCACGATACGTCTTTCTGGGCATAGAAAGTCGGGTCGTGACACGATCGAGCATTGCAGCGGCGGTGGTCGAGGAAACATTGGGCCATTGGGTTCGTGTAAGTGTACCTAGGAATGTTGTGGAAGAGAAGGATTAGGTTAATAAGTTTTAAAAGTTTAAATTAATTAAGTTTAATAGTATTAATTATAAGATAATTATAGTGTAATTATTTAAACGTTCATTAACCCATATCGAATTCATACGAGGTCCAAATCGAATGCGATGAGTTGCATTGCATCGTTTCGGAAAATACTATGCTATGGAGTTGGATTGAACGTGATTGGAGCTTGTTGGAATTTATGCTAAAATCGAACGGCCGTTCGGTTTTAGTTCAAAATCGGAATGTTTCGGCGAAAATGAAAATCAATGTGAGTTTAACTCACATTCATTTTTATTATACTATATCAATGATGTTATAAATGTTTATTGATTGTTTGGATGTTAGTTAAATTGTTTGATTACTTGTTTGGTCGAATTTCCGATTGGAAAATGGATGACATATTAATTTGATCGTTATAAACCCATATGATTATCTATATATTATCCATAACCATTGTTTTGTAAGAAAAATCTGTAGAGAGACCCAAAAGGGATTTTTCACCCATAAATTATTTATTTACATCCGTATGCTGATATTGATGGTTAATTGAATTAAACTCTGATATTCCATTTAACTTGTTAATTGTCGTTATATCGATTTCGCTATATCGTCATTTATTAAATTCTATCCCCAAAACCCTGTCTTATGACTTGAGCATTTGTGTCCACTAAAAAGAATATAGCAAATTTCATCAATCATTTTGATAAATGATAACTGAAAATAAAACTAATGATTTTGAGATTAATTAGCCAATTTAATAAATGGTGATAAAAAAATTGGTTTATCTTTAGATTTATTAATCATTTTTGCTAATGATGTTTTATACTTAATTAATCGTTTAACTAATGACTATTTGAGTTTAATTGATTCTTTTAATTAATGATGATGGAGTTTAATTAATTTATTAAACTTAATTAATTATTTTAATTATTGATGACGGAATTAAATTAATTATTTCAATTAATGATAATTTAAATTAATAATCATTTTAATTAGTGGTATTTAAAAGTAATTAATCATTTTAAATAGTGATATTTGAATTTTATTAATCGTTTTAATGATTGTTTAAAATTTAATTAATTGTCTTAACTAATGATATTTTTGGAATTTAGTTAAATCATTTTAATTAATGATGTTTTATAATTAAATAAATCATTTTAACAAATGATGTTTTAATTAATTATTTTAGTTAATGGAGTTTGAATTTAATCAATTCAATTAATTTATGCTTATTTGAACGTGATTAATTGTTTTAATTAATAGTTTTTAAAAACTTACTTATCATTTTAATAAATGATGTTTGAGATAACTTATTCACTTTTAACTAATGATTATTTGAATTTAATAAATCTTTTTAATTAATGTTCTTTAAAGTTAATTAATTGATTTAATAATAGTGATTTAAGTAAATTAACAAATATGATAAAATTGCTTTAATCAACCGATTTAAAGTTAATTTACCAATGTTATAAAAGTGTTTGGGAATTATTATCTATTTATTAAAGATAATGGATTTGTTAATTTAAAAGAGATTTTAAATGTGATTAATTATCTTTTGGGATAATTAATTTTGGTTTAAAGTTATAAAAAGGAATTGGAACTCGATTATTGGGATGTAAGGTTGGATAATCTTCTAGGTATTCGGTCTGATGCTGGGATAGGCCTTTGGGGTCGCGCACTTGGAAAAATTATTCTCTTAACGTTTTAATAATCAAGACCTAATTCTAAAAGCATTTTACCAATATGGAAAAATGGAAATCAAGCATAAGTTCAGTTTAATTTAAAAGAAAAAGTTTGATTCGTTTATGGAAATGAAATATTTCTATAAAGTGAATCACTTATATGGAAACAATTTATTTGTATAATTAGCACTAAACATCGAAGAAGTAAACTTGTCGCTATTTCAAAGGTTAAGAAAATCGTTGGACATTACTTCGAGGTAACACTACCAAGACCCGTCTGGTATTATTGTTAACCAAGAAATAGTACAAGTTTGAATTCAATAAGTGGTGATAAGTAAACAAGACTTAATTTCCATATACGATCGTTTTATATCCTCGATAGTTGGTTTCTCAGCTATCGGTTACTTCAGCTACTTTATCATCGTCATTCTAAAATGATTTATTGCTCCATTGAACGTTGTTATCCTTTGTTGGAAATGACTAAACCAAAAGCGCGAGAGGAAGCCAAGCTATGTGGAGTTGTTCCCATTAGGATATTTTCACATCTCATCTAGTTTGGATTCAATTGTGCACTTAGATGTGGAAATATTTGGATACTCGATAAGGTCTGGCGCAGTCCGGCTTGGTATTGTCCGAGAAATGTCACAGAGTAAATGAGCTTCTCAGAAGTATATTGCTAGAGGTAACTTCAAGGGGGTGCACCTTCCTAGTCATTTGTTGGAAAATTTCCTTTCCTTATTTGATTCGAAACCCTGAATTTGTTTTTGCTTTAAATTGCCATGAGTAGAGCCAACTCTCATCACAGCATTTAGGTATTTATTTAGTCCATTCTATCTAGTTGAACTGCTACCTTATTTAGTCCATTCTACCAAGTTGGACTGTTGCCTTATTTAGTCCATTCTATTAAGTTGGACTGTTATTTTATTTTTCCATTTTATTATTTGGACAGTTATCTTGTTTTGTCCATCCTATCAAGTTTGGACAGTTATCTTGTTTTATCTTTTCTGTCTAGTTTGGTTTTTGCTCGGATTATTTTCATTCTTCAAAGTCTGATTTTAATATTATATATGTCTATTCTTATTTGGATTTGTTCCCTGATGTTTATTTGTGCTCTTGCCTATATGGATGTTATTCGTGTGAGGTAAAAACCCGTTCCGCGTTAGCAGTGTGGTCTCACAGAACTTTTAAATATGTTCCCATTATTCAAGTTATCTCACGCTGGTATTTCCATACTGATCCGGGTGTTATTTATTTATAATGCTCGTGTCAGACCGAGTATTTTTATTCATGGTGTTATGGAGGTCTTGAAGGGGAGCTGAAGAGTCACCTATCGTAGTATTTTATTTTCCGCTGTATTATATAGTATACCTATCAGCATTTGTAAGGTCAGGATTTTATAACTTCCAGCTGTTAAGATTTGTTTTTATCTCTGGTATACTCTGTATTTTTGAAGTGACAGTTTTTACTGTCCTTGTTATATTATATGTTGTCGATTCCATTGTGAGATTCTGTTTTCTCTGTTGTCTATTTTTTTCTTTTTATTTTACCCTAACAATCTGCCCTTTTGTCGATTGGATTGCGACATTGGAACACAATGGTAGTGTTCGGTGTCGACTTTCGATGGTCAAAAAGGCGGGTCGTTACAACTGAAATGCAATTTTACAGTGTAAACAATTGTCTAAACAAACAAGGGTCTACAAAATAGAACCTTACTGAAATGAACCTGGAAAAAATTATTTTTCTAAATAAGGACCTGAGCTAAAATTTCACTTTATTTATTGTTTGCGTCTCTTCTAGTACAAAGCAAGCTGCTATCCTCTAATAACTATAGCTATGGAAATTTCAAATAGACCATAATTTTACAAGATGCTTTGCAAAAACTCTATCTTTTCGGTTTTAGAACTCCTTAGAGCACCTCCAACAGTTCAATATTTAAGGCTGAATATGAAGAGAAGAGAGAGAAAGCAACACCAATGGCAATGATTACCCTTAATATTAAGGGTAATCTTCAGTGGCCAATTCAGTATTATGAATTGAGTGGAGGCGCCTATTTAATAGACGTCTAGTGCTGGATGCCCATTTAATAGCGTCCAAAATTGGGTGCATATTAAGTAGATGTAATGACCAAGACTTTCTCTCCATAGAAAGTCGCATCGTTAATAAGAAAGAAAGGGGTGAGAAGTAGAAAAGAGAAGAAGAGAAAAGAAACAACACAAATACTCACAGCGGAAACGGAACAAAATATAATATATCACATAACTATTACATAGTCTTTACATAATCAGAGTACACAACTTATACATCACGAAATAGACAGTTATAAATTTCTGTCTATTATACAACTCAAGATATAACTCAAACAAAAGACTCAGAGAAACCAACACAGCGGAACACTATATATCTACGAATGCTGAAGCCTCCTGCTCCATATCTCCTCCATAGATTCGTCAAAGCTAACCTGAATCCCTTGGCTACTCGTAAAAAATTGAGTACCCAAGAGTTTATAAAACAGAAAATAAACACTTGGGTCAGACATGGGTCTGGTGTGAGTAACATTCTTAGAACTTAAAATATAAGAATCTGTTTGCTTGTTAGCTCTGAAAGAAGTATATTCTTGTGTGTATCTATATGTGAGTTTCTATAAATATATATATGTGGATGTATTGATATATAGGTGCATGTCTGTTTTGTATGATATCCCTGGTTTTATATTTTCTTTAAGCTCAGATTCTTGATATAAATCTCTATCTCCTTATCTGATCTTTGATAGACTTAAGTTTTAAAACAAAATAAGTTTGTTTTATCATAAACTAAATTTTAAAATTTAAATTAAGTCAAATTTGAATCTGAGTGTCTCTGTAAACCAAAAACTGAAATGCATGTATATAAATATGAAAATTCAAACTGGGTAATTCGGAAATCCAGGATTATATATTGAATACCTAAACTATAATATGATTTTTAGCATTTAAATCATAATTTTTAGCTTAGTATTAAAGGAGCAGTTCTGTGATGAACTAAATATGAAGTTTTGGGTAATTCGTTTGATCTAGATGGTTTTATATGTTGAAATCTGCAGTAAGGATAGAGGGATGATCAAAGATGTAGGGAAAATTGTTGGAAGTTGAATTAATACATCGAGGAAGATAGGATTTAGTATTTAAGATTTTTAACCTAGTTTGAATAAGCTGGAAATTGATGGTCAGGGTGATATCTATGGTGGACCGAGTGCTGCCACACTTTGGGAAGAGGAAGATGGGATATAGGCGAGGACATGGCCAGAAAAGTAGACTCTCTGGTGATCGGAATCTCGAGTACGAGGTAGTTTCCAGGAATTGAAAACTGTTCCAGGTTTCGATTTTTAGGCTCGAAATTCTCGTTCTTGATTTCGAGTGTTGTTCGAAGGTTGGAGGATTGTAATCTGGTGTAGGGTTGATCGTCGATGTGTGGGGATGTTCGGTGATGGTCGGAGACGCCGCAGTTGATTGTACACGTGCACACGTTTGGAATATCTGGTGAAGTCTGGTTTACTGGAAGGTAATTCGAGCTCTCGGGTGTATTTCGTAGGAGACTCGGAGAGAAAGTCTTGGTCGTTACAGTAGATGCCTATTATATTAAATTTACTATAGCTATAAATATGGCAGTGCAGATTTAATGTACTATATAGAAAAAGTGAATGACACGTGTTGTATTAAATAACAAAAGTGAATGGCATGTGAGCATAAAGGGGGAAGTACATAAAGTTGAATTTTGGGTGCTTATTCAATAGGTGCCCAGTACTTGGGTGCCTATTAAATAAGAGCATAGCAAAGGACGCTTATTTAATAGACGTCCATACACTGACGAATATTAAATAGGAGCCCCGCTGTTGGGGCCACCCCTTAAGCTATTGGAGATGCTCTTATCTCTGGTTGATTTTGACTTTGCCAAGCAATGTGATAACTTGACCTATTTAACTTTCATACAGGAAGCTTAATGCTAAAATTTACAAACAAACATTGCACATGCATATGGCTAACTGCATTATTTTTTCTTCGTGCAGTTTTGCTGCTGCCTTAAGAGAGAAGAAAGTCTGGGTGATGAATATTGTTACAGTAGATTCTCTTGACATACTTCCTATAATTTTCGAGTGTGGCTTATATAGGATATATCATGATTGGTGTGAATCATTCAACACATACCCCAAAATATATGACCTTCTTCATGCCAATGTAACAACCTTATTTTGTAAACTGAACTGAAAGTTTCACTTTCTTCAATAATTTTACTTGAATTTTAATCAAATTTCACTTCCCATTTCATTGTGGCCTTATTTTACAGGGTGCAAATTACTACCTGTGATTGTAAAGGTTGATGTTCTTTACATAATAGAAAGTGGAATGTGAAATCATAAATTTTGATTATCACAAAAACAGATATGTTATTAATATAGGTAGAATGTAGCATTTTGTTATCTGTTTATTGCAAGTTTTAAAAAACTATAAGGTAATTCTATTGTACTAATATTAATATAGGCTTGAACTGTGATATTTTGTAAATATGCTAACATTTTATGAATGATGTGAATATATGAATCGTTTTAGCTATTTTTGAATGTGAATCTTTCATGTTATTATGTGAATGATTTTAGTTGTTATTAGGACAGCGGTAGCTTCGGTTGTACTATGATATTAAATATATATGTGCATGCTGCACAAATGCTCATTTTTTTTTAACTTTGCATTTTTTAACAATGGGAATTTTTTTTGTAAAAGACATATTAGAACATGCAAAAACAATTGTAAAAGATATATTACAACATGCAAGACCTGTTGTAACAGACTTTATTAAAATGTTCTTATGCAACGGTAGAAAATAGTTGTAAAATGCTACAAATCTATTATAACTTCATATATTACGACTTTCGACTAACCGTTTTAATAGGGCCTTTCACAACGGTAATTGCAAGTTGCAAAATAAATATTATATTGTAGCGTTAATCACTCTCTTCTCATCAAAAAAATCTACCAAATTTGCATGTGTTAACAACATTACTAATGAGGTATTCAAATTTTCTTCATAAAAAAGTGTGCTCTACTTGAGAATATGCACACATTCGCTGTTTATACAAAAGTCTATAATCCAAAGTTTTAGGATTACTTCAAATATCTAAGTAAAAGTAATTAATTGGGACAAGTATTCCACTCAAATGTATAATTATATTGCTAAAGTTAGAACATATGTAAAATAGCATGTTCTCCGATCTCTATAAACAGAAGAGTGAAGCGTAAATCAAAGAAATCACATAGTGACTACTGACAATCATTTGCACATTTGATCAACCAATTTAGCAACATAATCAACAATAACAAGCAGCTAAAATAACACATAAAATTGAAAATCGAGACTGACCTCTGACTCCTGCAAGAAATAGAGTTCAAATCCCACGAGAGGAAAAAAATGACATTTTGGGCATCGATGAAGGAGGAAGAGGGCTTAAGAAGTGGTTGAGCAGTAAGGAAATGATGGTTTAGAAATTGGAGGCACCTCAACTTCAGTTCTCATTTTCTTTTAGAGGGTTGAAAATTACACCAATTTTTATTATATTTCAGCAAGTATGCATTTTTTCACTGAAATTCAAACTGGTCCTTAGAATTAACCCAAATTTTACCATAGCATATTTTATTATTTTTAATCGAATTTGGTCAAATGAAAGAGGTACGTAGTCTTCAGAAATAGATAGTTGTGAGTTACTTTATCGAATTTGAAATGTATTTTCGATATTGATTGAATTATTTAAAAGAATACACTTTAATTAAATGAAGGTTTTGTATTACCGTTCATGTACATTAAACAACATATGTAGAATGAATAAGTTATCGGTATGGAAATAAAAAATCATTTATACCCGTGAATAAATTATTATGGTGGTAATCAACATTGATTTGTACTCTATTAATACCAATAATCAATTTCCTTTGCTTGTGGTAATTTCCATTGCGCCAAAAAAATAGAAGGGGTAAAAAATGATTGAGGTAAAATTCAGTAATTTTTTGGATGCAATTAGCAACCCTCTTCGTTTATTTCAAATTAAGTCAGCTTCGACTGAAAATTCACAGGTTAGAGTAAAATTAAATACTGATTTTATTCTTCTTTTTTAGTGATAACAAATGAATTAGGGCATACCTTTTCGGAAGATTCCAACAACCTTTCGCTTATTGGTATTATCCACTTAAAATCAAGAATTATAATGAATGTTGAAAGAAAATATAGGATTGAGAGAGAATAACTTATTTTTTAAATCTATTACTCACATTCTTAGCAAAGATAAGTGGGCATTATAACTCAACCAATAATCCATAATTCATTTTTACTACGAGAATTCTACTTCAGTCGACGTATATGAGTATAGGCTTCATCAACGAGGATTGAAATCTTTCGATTATATTCATACAATCCATATAATTTTTACCATAGAATTTTGGATCCGCAGGTTAACAGTCTTCCTTTCCGATCATCCTAGCATATATGTTAGTTCATGCATGCTCATGTTTCCTTAGTTTGTTGGAGCCGTGGACTGTAACAATTATTTGCCTGACCATTAGCTATTTTGTCAAAACGGACACGTTCAAAATTGTACCTCCCCGTTTAGTGAATGTTACTCACCATTTGCAGAATATAAAATACATATATTATTATTTTTTGATATTAACGATGGTTTGTAGAACCAATTATTTAATTTTTAGGAAAAAGTTTATAACAAATGAAGTGGATTGTTGCTCTTATCTGATGTTGAGATTGAGTAGTATATGTAGTGAATGATCTTTTACATATATCATGTATGATGTTTCTACTTATGTTGTCATGTACTCATAGTACTAATGACGTCACCATGCAAAATTATAATACCGATTGATTATGATGTGTTAGGTTTAGGAGATGATTATTATGTAAGGGGGCACTTCTGGATGTACTACTGCAATATTATGTTATACTATGTATTTAATCAGCATAGTTTTATGAGAAGCATGTTTTGGTATATATCGAGTGTATGCAGGCATCCACCAAGGATGATTAAAATCCTTTATACTTTCCACCATAACCCCATTGTGTCTAGTGTGTATGTGTACCTAGATTGTAGATTATTTTGGTTGTATGTAGCTTCTTTGAGATGGCTAGTACCTCGTTGATGTTTAGATTTTTATGGCGATTGATACATATATGTAGGGTATGAGATAGAGATTTTATGTCTGCATGGCATGTTGGAATTCCTTTTAGATGGTGAATGAGATATATCCCACATCACCAAAAATATGTCCAATAAGAGCGGACCCGACCCGGTTATATTTTTGGTAAATAAAAGTGAACAGTTTTACTCTTTGAATATGAATAGATGCGATGAAGAGACGCGACGTTTTAAACATCAACGGTTCTGGAGCGTTGCAACTGAACGGATGCGATTGTTGCAACGATTCTGGAGTGTTGCAACTGAACGGACGCGACTGTTGCAAACAGCAATAGTTCTGGAGCGTTGCAAATGAAAGGAAGTGACTGTTGCGAACAGTAACGCTTTTTTGACGTTGCAAATGAAGAGGTGCGACTTTTCTCAACGGATGCAGCCGTTGGGAATTCGGCTATAAATAAGGAGGAAACCTGATCACTTTCCTCACTCATTTTTCAAACCGAATTATCTCTTCTATCTCTTCATCTCTTAAATCATATTCAGTCCTATCACACAGAAGATCATACACATCACAATCTCGTGCAGATTACGTCTGCTGTAACTTGGGAGAATTTTGGAATAAAATTCTTAAGGAAATCGTTACGACGAGCCTCAGACAAAATCGGGTTAGAACTTTTATTCTACATTCTACCCTTTAATTTTGTTATACTATTTATTCAAAATAGTATAACGATGTTGTTGTAATTTATTTACAACATTCATATTGTTATTATAATTAATACAGAATTCCAGTGTAGTGGAAATCTAAGTTATAAACTTGTGCGACGAGTTTATAATTGATTATTCTCTGTTTTGGTATACTAGACGTATAACATCTTAAGAATTTTACTGTTTTCACTAAAACAGAGATGGCAACAGTAGAGCTCTCAACAAAGGCTACTACACACAACAGACCCGATCCTTTTAAAGGAGATGGTTACGACTTTTTAACATGGCAAAATCAGATGTTATTTTACCTCACCACACTCGGTCTGCAACGGTATCTCGAGGAGGAGGAACCGATTTCTTCACCAGGCAAGGAAGCAGATGCTGCTAGGTGGAAACATTCTGATTTCCTATGCAGAAACTATATTCTGAATTGTCTTTACAAGGTGCTATACAAAGTATATCAACCTCTAAAGACAGCAAAAGCACTCTGGAATGCACTTGCCACGAAGTATAAGACGCAGAATATCAGTCTTAAGAAATTCATTGTACACAAATTCATGGACTACAAGATGGTCGACTCCAAACCGGTGACTGCTCAACTGCATGAACAACAAATCATTATTCATGAACTCGAGGCGGAAGGTCATAAGGTTGGAGAATCGTTTTTGGTTGAAGCCATCACGGGAAAACTGCCACCGTCGTGGAGAGATTACTGCAATTATCTAAAGCATAAAAAGAAGGAAATCTCTTTACAGGATCTCATAGTCCAATTGAAAATTGAGGCAGATAACCGTGGAATTACAAAACAAAGCGAGGAGGCATTTGTGGCTGAAGATTCAAAGACCAAAAACAAAAGGAAGAATTTCCAGAAGAAAAGGAAAGCTCCAGACAACAAACCAAAAGACAACAAACGAACCAAAAAGTTTAATGTTGGGTTTGTGGAAAGGTTGGACATGCCGCTAGAGATTGCAGACTCAAAAAGGACCGCAACAAAGAGGCAAATTTAGTAGACAACATGGAAGTGGATGAGTCCAACTTCTCAGCAGTTGTATCTGAATGCAATTTGGTTCAAAATCCTAACCAATGGTGGGTGGACACAGGCGCTACTCGTCATGTCTGCTCTGACAAATCCATGTTTTCTACATACACGAAATTCGATCATGAAGAAAAACTCTATATGGGTAATTCTGCAGTATCTATGATCGAAGGCAGTGGCACAGTAATCCTCAAGTTTACTTCAGGAAAAACTGTCAAGCTGAATGACGTGCTCCACGTTCCAGACATACGCAAGAATCTCATCTCTGGTGCAGTATTATCAAAGAAAGGATTCAGAATGGTGTTCGAGTCAGACAAGATGGTTCTGTCCAAAGCTGGAATGTATATCGGAAGGGGATATTTATGTGATGGCCTATTTAAGGCAAATGTAGCCGTTATCGGCAATAAAACTATGTATTATGATTGTGCTATTAATAAAATTGAAGTTTCTTACTTGCTTGAGCATGAAATTTTACTGTGGCATGATAGATTAGGACATGTAAACTTCCGAAAAATGAAAACATTATCAAACTTGGGATTAATTCCGAAATTCCAAGTAGATAAGAACTACAAATGTGAGACATGTGTAGAAGCAAAAATGGTTAAAAAACCATTTCAATCTGTTGATAGAAGCACCGAACCACTAGGTTTGGTTCATACAGATTTATGTGATTTTAAATCATTACCTACAAGAAGTGGGAAAAAGTACTTTATCACGTTTATTGATGATTATATGCGATATTGCTATGTATATCTTTTGAATAGTAAAGATGAAGCAATTACATCATTTATAAAATACAAAGCTGAGGTAGAAAATCAGTTAAATAAAAAGATCAAGATATTGAGATCTGATCGAGGTGGAGAATATGAATCACCATTTGAACAGTTCTGTGCCGAAAATGGTATAATTCATCAAACAACAGCTCCATATTCACCACAACAAAATGGTGTAGCCGAGAGGAAGAACAAAACGTTAAAAGACATGATTACCGCCATGCTTTTAACTTCTGGCCTACCGACGAACTTGTGGGGGGAAGCCTTAAATATGTCTAATCACATATTAAACAAAGTCCCTCACAATAAAACAGGAACAATTCCTTATGAGATATGGAAAGGACACAAACCAAGTTTTAAATACCTCAAAGTGTGGGGGTGCTTGGCAAAAGTTCTAGTTCCGCCTCCTAAGAAAGTCAAACTTGGACCAAAAACAGTAGATTGTTACTATTTAGGGCCAGCCCAAAATAGTAGTGCTTATAGATTTTTGGTATTCAAGTCTGATATAGCTGATATTCATGTAAATACAATCATGGAATCTAGAGATGCCTCATTCTTTGAAGACGTGTTTCCGCACAAAAGGAATGAAGGGAATAATGTCCCTAAAAGGACAAGAGAAGAATCAAGCAATTCACATGAAGATGAACCTCATCATGAGATTGAGGAAGTTGAACCAAGAAGAAGCGTAAGGGCTAGAACTTCCAAGACATTTGGTTCGGATTTTTTCATATATGTGTTAGAACATGAACCTCAAACGTACAAGGAAGCAATGTCATCTTCTGAATCTTCATGTTGGAAAGAAGCAATCCAAAGTGAGATTGATTCAATTCTAAGTAATAAAACTTGGGAAATTGTTGATATTCCACCTGGAATAAAACCTATTGGCTGCAAATGGATTTTCAAGAAGAAAATGAAAGCAGATGGCTCTATCGACAAGTATAAAGCCAAATTAGTAGCCAAAGGATATCGTCAAAAAGAAGGAGTAGACTTCTTTGATACATATTCGCCGGTAACACGAATAACCTCTATAAGAATGTTAATAGCAATTGCATCCATCTATAATCTAGAGATTCATCAAATGGATGTAAAGACAGCGTTCTTAAATGGAGATCTCAATGGGGAGATCTACATGGAGCAACCTGAAGGTTTTGTTTCCAAAGGAAATGAAAACAAAGTCTGTAGATTAGTAAAATCATTATACGGACTAAAACAAAACAATGGCACGCAAAATTTGATAGTGTCATGATGAGAAATGGTTTTCGTATAAATGAATGTGATAAGTGTGTTTATTATAAAAAAATTGGACAATCATATGTGATGATTTGTTTATATGTAGACGATATGTTAATATTTGGTCCAAATACTCAGGTAATAGAGACCATAAAGAAGATGTTAACTAACAATTTCGATATGAAAGATTTAGGAGTTGCAGATGTTTTTTTGGGAATCAAAATAATAAGAACTCCTAATGGAATTGAATTATCTCAGTCACACTATGTAGACAAAGTGATTGAAAAATTCCAAGACTATGGAATTAAAGGAGTGAGAACACCTTTTAATCCATCAGAAGTACTGCATAAAAACACTAATGAGAGTGTAATGCAACTGGAATACTCTCGTGTAATAGGATGTCTCATGTATCTCATGAATTGCACAAGACCAGATATAGCTTATGCAGTAAGTCGACTGAGCAGGTATACAAGCAATCCAGGAAAGGAACACTGGAAAGCACTAATGAGAGTGCTTGGATATTTAAAAAATACCACAAATTATTCCTTACATTATGGAAAATATCCTGTCGTCTTAGAAGGATATAGTGATGCAAACTGGATTGCAGATTCAGAGGAATCAAAATCGACAAGTGGTTATGTCTTTACCCTAGCAGGGGCAGCAGTATCATGGAAATCTATTAAACAAACATGCATAGATCGATCCACTATGGAATCAGAGTTCATTGCATTAGATAAAGCAGGCGAAGAAGCAGAATGGCTTCGTCACTTTTTAGAAGATATTCCATTTTGGCCTAAACCTGTACCGGCCATATGCATACACTGTGATAACCAAGCTGCGCTAAGCAGAGCGCACAACTTTGTGTATAATGGAAAGTCACGACATATTCGTCGACGCCATAACACAGTTAGGCAGTTACTCTCAAATGGAACTATTTCCATAGATTATGTGAGAACAAATGATAACCTAGCGGATCCATTTACTAAAGTTTATCAAGAGAGAAAATTGACTGCGCATCGAGGGGAATGGGTTTAAAAGCCTAAACCACCAAGAGTTATCTTATACGGAACCCTATCCTAGCGACTGGAGATCCCACGGACGAGGATCAATAGGCAAACCAGTTCTGAATAACTCAAGACGTATTGCATTTGCGTGGACATAGTCCAACTCCATTCCTATGGTGCACAATATAAATGCATGCCTACAGAAGTATTTAAAGGTTAAAACTATGTTTTTTAATGATGACCATATCTTGGAAATAACAAGTGGGGTATATGTAGGATACTCTTAATGGTTGCGATCACCTATGTTAGTGTGAGCTGGGTCGGCTCTATGAGAATATTAAAAGGCTTTTATTCTCTAAAAACACTCGTAGAACCAAAAATTGTTCAGGACCAAAATGAACACAACCAAGAGATTGGATGTGAAGGGAAATAATGCTTTGTAAAGCTTATTGTCTGGTTATACAATAACGGCTGACGGTTCAAGATGAAATAATTCACCGATTAGCCAAGTATATCCGATAAGTTTTAACTAGGGAAAGTTCAAAGTGAAATATCTACTTATCCTCGATATAGCATTATTTTCATATGAACTGTGTGATATTACACTTTGTGTGGGGGAGAGATATATCATCATTCATGTGGGGGATTGTTGGAATTCCTTTTAGATGGTGAATGAGATATATCCTACATCACCAAAAATATGTCCAATAAGAACGGACCCGACCCGGTTATATTTTTGGTAAATAAAAGTGAACAGTTTTACTGTTTGAATATGAATAGATGCGATGAAGAGACGCGACGTTTTAAACAGCAACGGTTCTGGAGCGTTGCAACTGAACGGACACGACTGTTGCAAACAGCAACGGTTCTGGAGTGTTGCAACTGAACGGACGCGACTGTTGCAAACAGCAACAGTTCTGGAGCGTTGCAAATGAAAGGAAGTGACTGTTGCGAACAGTAACGCTTTTTTGACGTTGCAAATGAAGAGGTGCGACTTTTCTCAACGGATGCAGCCGTTGGAAATTCGGCTATAAATAAGGAGGAAACCTGATCACTTTCCTCACTCATTTTTCAAACCGAATTATCTCTTCTATCTCTTCATCTCTTAAATCATATTCAGTCCTATCACACAGAAGATCATACACATCACAATCTCGTGCAAATTACGTCTGTTGTATCTTGGGAGAATTTTGGAATAAAATTCTTAAGGAAATCGTTACGACGAGCCTCAGACAAAATCGGGTTAGAACTTTTATTCTACATTCTACCCTTTAATTTTGTTATACTATTTATTCAAAATAGTATAACGCTGTTGTTGTAATTTATTTACAACATTCATATTGTTATTATAATTAATACAGAATTCCAGTGTAGTGGAAATCTGAGTTATAAACTTGTGCGATGAGTTTATAATTGATTATTCTCTGTTTTGGTATACTAGACGTATAACATGGCATAGTGTAAAGCTTTGTATCTTGATGAAAAATGTTAGCAAACTGTGTCTCTTGTCTCAACTAATATATGTGATTTAGTTGTATTGTATTTCATCTGTTGGGGTTTATGACTCTTCGGTAGATTGTAGTTTGCTACGTTAATGCTTCTACTTGGATGCTTTAAATAGATGTCAAACGGGGGTTGTTACATGCCATTGGCATTTTCTAACCAAACATATAATAAGTCAAACCACCCAAGACCATCCCCGCTATCATCGTCATCATCTGGAGTTACAGTAGATGTAAACTTTATCACTACCTTTATTGGCCTCCATTAAAAGTCTTGGCTTTGAATATAAAGACTCACACTTTAGATCGGTGAAATATCATTTATATAACCAAAAGATCTTAAAATGAGTTAAAACTCTGAGAAATAGTATAATTTTATAATTTTAGACTTTAAAATAAATATCGACATTTTTGGGACATAAACCTTGTATGGGCCTTAACCTTTGATATGAACTAAATCAAAATTTGATTCTTGTTTCAGATGAAAGATTTTACTTATCCCAATTCTATAAAGTGGTTATAGTTGCAATTTAGACTAGTTACTTGAGAAACATGATTGTTTTAAGTTTTTAGCCTTACTAGGCAGATTTGTTGTTAACCCCCAATATAAGAAAATGATTCTATTAAACTAGTTATTTACAACTGACGTCAAATGACAGTTGTAATAAATGGTTTTTAACAACTGACATTTACCGACAATTGTAATAAAAGGGTTTTAACAGCTGGTTTTTCATGGCAGTTGTAACAAACGTATTTTTAAAAGTGGAAATTAGCCACAAGGGTCTCTTTAGCAAGTGGAATTAGTTTCTAGGACACACAACTGAAATAATTACTTTCAAGGACAAAACGCAAAATAATTAGTTTCTAGGGCCTAAAAACCTATGAAATTCTGTCCTTGAAAGTAATTGGACTGGTGACTTCGTCCTTGAAAGTAATTATTCTGCTGACTTTGGCCTTGAAAGTAATTTCTTTGAATGTGTGTCCTAGAAACTAATTGGACTGCAAAGTTTGTCCTTCTAGTGAAATGCCCCTTTTTAAAAACTAAGTTTTCCTGCCAAATGTAACAAACCTATTTTTAACAACTAGTTTTTTCCGCCAGTTGTAATAAACGTATTTTTAACTACTGGTAGGATAATTACTAATTATTATTAATAATAATTAATTATTTTTAATATTTAATAATTAATTATTTTTAATATTTAATAATTAATTATATTTAATTATTAATAATTAGTAAATTATAGTTAATATTTTTTAATTACATTTAATAATTAATAATTAATAATTAGTATTAAAAAATTAACATTTAATAATAAATGTTTAACATTTAATATTTAATTAAGAAGTAATATTCAATATTTAATCATTAATTTTTAATTATTATTAATTAATAATTACTATTAAATAAATAATTTTCAATAATTACATAATAATTAAGACAATTATTTAATAATTAATAATAAATTTTAATAATTACGAAGTGCTATTTAGTATTTAATAACTGATTTTAATTAATTTAATTAATAATGACTATTAAAAAATTTGGTATATTACCAGTGATATGGAAAAAAAATTGAATAATAATGTAAAGATAACAACTATAACAATAATTTCTAATATTGTAAGATTGGTATAATATAGTAAAGGAGAATTTAGAAAAGCAAAGTCGATCTACTTAATTAATTATTTGTACAATGTAGTAAAGGAGAATTACATATGTTTATTGTTTGTAGTGAAGTTTAATGTTTTTGAAGAAAAACCATATGGACTTGAATGCATGTCCGACCCTAGAGCAAGGCTGGCAAGATGGCCGCCTAAGGCAACCAATCCGGCATGGGTAATGGTTGATGGTGGTGGGGATGGTTTAGTCTTTTATTAGGATAAAAATATTTTGTATAATAACATTCTTAATTCAGTGTGTGGTGTGACGATGACTTTGCTCTTACCTCAATGGGGTAACCCAAGTTCAAATCTAGTTAGGGCAATTTTTTTTGGTTACTTGATATTTGGCCTAGAGCAACCAAATTGCTTGGGCTGGCCCAGCTTGAATGTAATACAGTGGAAGAGAGTGTGAGGACCTTATGTTGCATTCCCTTTGGATGTTCATAAATAGTGTTTAGTTTATAATTTACCTATATAAAACATAATACTGGAAAAGAATTGAGAAAGAAATTTCTTTTGCTTAACCATTATGCCAAAGATTAGTATTTGATATATAATGTTATGATTCTTAGAAATAGAGCACATATAAAGGATAGTTTTGGTTTACATCGGCACTCAGTTTGATACCTCGAGGATTCGAATCCATAACCTCTAGAACCTAAGTCAATTGCAGCATACTACTTATCACTTGAGATAGTAATTCTTGACTTATTTATTTTAATATTTGTTTCAATTTCTGTATTTTTATTTGATTTTATTTGTGTTAGATATAGATTTACTTAGGTTAAATAAATAGGTATTCAATTATAACATTTTTTAAATTTTCATGTAGAGGATGTTACTTTTTTTTGTCTGTTTATGGTACTGTTTGCCGCCAAATAATGGCACCTTTCCATTTAGCATGCATAACGATACATTAGATGCCCTAACGGTTCATTCCCCCCAAATGTGTGGAGTATACGTCTTATTTGATGATAATAAATATATTTTATAATTTATTTTGCTTTCAGAGTATGTTACAGTTAAAAATCATCAAAACACAATTTTGTTTCTATTTAAATTATCGTCCATTACGCCTCATATGCCTGTTTCACATGTATTACATTTTAAACGCATATATTTTATTTGTAAAATAATATATATTTATTATTATCAAAAAGGAAATATACCATATATTGCAATTAATTTCTGTTTGATATTAACAAATATATATTATCTAATGTTTTTGTCTAGTGTTGTATATTTACTGGTAGTGGAAAATGTTTCCTTTCGATACAATAAAAGGCTGCCTATATGGAGAAAATGAAATAAATAAGGATCAAAGGAAGGAAATATTTCAGTACGCAATCAGAGACTGTATATATATAGAGAAAGTGAAAACAAATACAAAGCAAGGAAATACACACACAACCAGAGGTAGTATATTTGAAGAAAGGGAAATAAATAGAGATTGGATGCGAAGAATTATATACACAATCAAACGATATATTTTGAAGGGGCTTTGCATGAAAGGTCCCTATTTCTCATGTTGTTAGAAGAGAAGTCCCTATAGAAATGAGTATGTAAATTAGATCCTTGTTTTTTCTAAATCAAAAAGCGCAAGTTAGCTTGCGCGTTTTAAAAATTTCAAAACTTTTGAAAATTTCAAATATTTCAAATAAAATTTCAAAATCAGAAAGTGCGAACTAGTTTGCGCTTTCCTGATAGAACCTTGCGCTTTTCAAAAATTTCAAAAGCAGAAAGTGCAAACTAGCTTGCGCTTTTCTAATAAAAAGCGCAAGTTACCTTGCACTTTTCAAAAATTTCAAAAAAAATTTCAAAATCAGAAAGCGCAAACTAGCTTACGCTTTCCTGATAGAAAGTGCAAGTTACCTTGCGCTTTTTAAAATTTTCGAAAATTTCGAAAAAAAATTCAGAACCAAAAAAGTGGAAGTTAACTTGCATTTTCTGTCCGAAAAGTGCAAGGCACCTTGCGTTTTTTATTTTCTAAAAATAGAATCAAATTTACATATTCATTTCTACAGGGACTTTTCTTATAACAACATCAAAAATAGGGACTTGTGGCTATTTTCTTGATATTTTGAAACATACAACAAAGTTTATTTCACATTATATACAGATTTTATTTTGTATGTAAGGAAACAAACTATCTCACAAATCAAATCCTTCTCCATATACCCTCACACATATTTGTTTCCCTATTATATGCAGATTTTATTTTGTATACATGAAAACAAACTATCTCACAAATCAATTCCTTTTCCATATATCTTCATACATATTTGTTTCCCCAATATATACAGATTTTATTTTGTATACAGGAAAACAAATTATCTCACAAATCAATTCCTTTTCCATATATCTTCACACATATTTGTTTCCATACATACACATCCCCTCCATGAGCCTATAAAAACTGCAAATTACATCAAAAGAAAATCATTGGGTATAAAAATAAAGCTTCATCTATCAATTAAAATCCAATCATCAAATATCATCTCCTTTATACAATTCTGTTCATTATCATCTCAATCTCTACATAAGCCTTACCCATGTGAAGTACTTCAAATCTATTCTACAACAGCTAAAATAAGCATTTCAATATCAAAATAAAATTTCAAAACAAAGCACCTCTCTATCAGCAAACTCCAAACATAGACGTGAGATACTTTTACAACAGCAACAATACCATCCTATTCATCATCTCCCTCAAACAATAACCAACATAAGCATCAGAGCAAGCTCTTGCAAGTCTCGACCAAACAACTCTAGAATAGTAGTGCATAGTCGAAGAAAGCTACATCTCCAGCAACGCAATCAGGTAAAGAAAGGAGGGAGTCTATTTTACATTGTTTCAAAAAAAAATTCGACTAGTTTTTATTATTGTTGTTTTTGTTCTGTATTTTCTTTTTTATTGAACTTTAGATTTTTTTCTAGGTGAGCTACGTGTTACAGTTCTGGATTTTGATCTCAAGGTATTGAGTCCAAGCAGGTTTACTACACATAGGGTTAGTATATTCAGGTTAGCAGAGAGTGCCAGTTTACAGGTGTTGTAAGCATCGAGTATATAATCCTAGTAGTAAGTTGGGGGCAACGGTAGGCTTTAGGCCGAAGCTAGGTATATCTATGTGTTATTTACTTTTCACATTTACGTTTTGCATTATTTATCTGTTTATCTACGAAATAGTTTAAATACCCTATTCACCCCCCTCTAGGGTATATTGTATGATCGAAACAAGTAGTATCAGAGCAGGTTTGTTATGAAAAATCAGATATGATGTCTTACCCTAGCTGTCATAGTTTTAGCGAGAGTCAGTGCATTTTCGGTCCTTCTATTTTTGATAAAACAGATTTTTTATATTGGAAGTGTAGGATGGAAATTTATTTAAAATCTGTTGATTTTCATATTTGGGATATCACTGAAAATTGATTGGACATGCTTAATAAGAATAATTTCTCACCTAATGCCAATGTTATGACTATTCTCATCTCTGTACTTGATAAATTTGAATTTAACCACATATCCCATTGTTTGACTGCACAGGAAATTCAAAGCACTCTCGATGCAAAATATGGTGGAAAAGTCAACAATAGCGAACAACTCCCCAAAGCTAGAATAAAAGGAGAACTGTGTCTGACGGGATTCACAAGAGATGATTCTGAAGATGATAGTGAATATGACAATGACAGTGACTGAACAAATGATGAGATAAGTGATTTTTAATTTAAAGATTTACTTCTCTTGTGTCAGGAATTAACTGGAACAATTGATAGCCTCAAGTTGAAAATAATAAATTGAAACCAAAAAAGTTTGAATTGCATCAAAAAATTAATAAATTGGAAAAAGAGCTTGAAAACGCTAAGAAACTTGAAAATTTTGATTGTTAAAAATGTTTTAAATATGAAAAAGAATTTGTTCGCTTCAATGAAATTTTTTAAAAGCTTGAAAATGAAATTCTGTTTTTGAAGAAAAATGAAAGTGTGTTGATTTGCAAAAAAAAACATTTTACAAAAGGAGTTGAAAATTTTAAGATTCTGAAAATTCCAGACTTGCAAATTTTGAAAAAGATAATTTGGTGAAAATAGAAATGATTCTAGATGTACTTTAAAATGAAATTGAAAAGATCAGAAATCTTAAGTGCGACAAATGTGCAAACTTTCAAAAGGAATTAAAAGACATTAAGGAAATTTCAAAACTTTTGAAAATGAAAACGTGATTTTGGAAAAAAGAAAAAATGAAATTATTCAAATAAATCACAAATTAGAAAAAGAGATTGAATAAAGCTCGAATTTGAAAAAAGCCAAGTTTTTGAAATTGATATGCTTGAAGTTAAGACCAAAATTAAAAAGCTCGAAAACAAAAATACGGTCTTAAAAAGAAATGATTTTGAAAAGAGAGAGAATGCTATTAGTCATTGTTCTAAGCTAATGGAGAAAAATCTTTTACACTCCAAAGTTAATGAACTCGAGTTGATTAATCGAAAATTTTCCTTTGGTGAAAAATCATTTAATATGTTATTAGGAAATCAACTCTTTGCAAATAACAAAAAAGGATTTGGATTTGAAATGGTGTTAATTTATAAACAAATAACTAGTAACACTGCTAGGGGGAGAAGTGTGTTTTTCAAATACGTGAAGTGTAGCAATATTTGAAATAGTTATAATAGCTATCGGAAAAGGAACATAAATGAACAAGTCAAATAAATTTGGGTTCCTAAGGGTATAGTTGTTAATATTAACGGTTTTCCATATATACAAATTTGGATTCCAAAGATTTCAATTATAAACAAAAGTGGTCTTACATCTCTTTCTAGGCCACTCACTTCTTCTTCTAATATGCAAGTATGAAGATAGGCTAAGGAGCAATTGCGATGGAGGCATATTTCGAGTTGTTCTACACATTTGATGAGCGATAATTATAATGTTCCTTAGCTTAGGAAAACAAAATGGAGATCCATGTAATTTTAATGACAATGGTGAACACGAATGCAACTTCAAAGACTACTTTGCTGGGAAATTAGCACGTTGGAGTCATTTCGATTAACATTGTGGAGTATGAAGTATGCTTGTTTTGATAATGCTTATTTTCATGCTTAACTTGATGATGATGATTCAAGATATCAGACGTAAACCCAGTGTCTCTGAGGTACCATTGTTCATCACCACTGACACGTAAAGAGTACAGGTGGTATTATTTCTTGCCACCATGAGTAGCCTAGTTAACAAGTGATATCATGAGATATATTTTTTCATTTCTATTCAAAATATCTGGTATGACTTTTAACCCTTGTGATTCCCCCAGTTTGATATTTTAACAGCCCATATATCAAATGGATTGACTACTATTTCACATAATTTTTCACGGATATGTGACGAGTTTGCATTTTGATTTCTGTTTTATTCTATTTTCAAAAATCCAAAAAGATATTTTGTTTCTCTTTCTTGTAATTTTTTTGTTTTTTAAAGAATCCAAATAAAAAGTTTTGCCTTCTTAGGATTTTTTTTATTTTTTACTTTTATTTTTCTCTCCATATTTATACATGTTGTGAATATTTTAAAATGAGACACTTTGGCTATATCTTGGACATGAGCTTTTAATGAGAATTTTTTGAGAGGCTTGATTAGAGAATCTTTTGAAATGGGTTTGTTGATGTTCAAAACTTGAGATGATTGTTGGAGAAAACTTTGTATGATTTGTGATGAAATTTTCTGAGATTAAGCCTTTGATTTTTTGTTTTGATCTTTTATTATGTATACCCTTATTCCACGTGCTCCACTTTACACAAATACCTCTAAAACAAATTCATATTGCATGTTCAAGATTAGAATATAAAATTGAAAATATTTTTGAGATATTTATAATGAATTTACTTTTGAAATCATATCATCGATTGAACTTTCTTGTATCTATTTCAAATGTATTTATATTGATTACATAGATGATTAGGATATTGCATTTTGTACTTGATTAAATAATGGCGTTATGATTTTTTTTTGATAATCAAACATGCTTTAAAGTTCTATATTTTTACCATTGCATATCTCACACCATCTCTGAATCTACCTTTTGATATTTATATTCCGTTGACTTATATTTTTCAGTTTTATGCTTGTGTTGGCTAGAATGACATAAACCAAACACGATAAAGATTGTTGGCTTAAAAGTCAGTATAGGGGACAAATAATGTACATGCTCCATATGAAAAGAAAAACAGATAATATATTATAATTTTAAATATAAATGGCTAAAAAGCTACACATGAAAAATGGATGCGGTATGGGCATAGAGTTATATCACCTAAGGGTATCCATCCTGTTCTGAAAATTCTTTAGCATTGGTGTATACACCTATCAAGCAACGCTTCCCCGTCATCTAACAGAACTCACGGCAATGCATAAGTTCAAGTATCTTGATCTCATTTATGATGAGTTAGGGAAAAACCATCCTCACATACATACTTCACTCGGATTATTATTTGGTTGAGTTTATTGTTTTTTGAATCATGCTACATATTACTATACTTATTTTTGTCACTCTCTTTCCACCCATGGGATATGACTTTGATCAATATAGCTACTATGATTTATGGTTGATTTTTCATTTAGATATTTGTTGTTATATTTTTATCGAGTTTCATCATTTAGTATCACTTTCTCACTGTGCTAAATTGATATTTATACTTTTTATGAAAACAAAAGTGGGAGAGAGTGGTTAAGATTTGGTCACAGTGTGATTTCATTCTTAATATTGAAAGAAAAATTATTGGTTTGATATTTTATTCTAGAACACATATGCCACATATGTAGGGGGAGCATATCAATAGGGGAAGCATATTGTATATATTGAAACATACATACATTGTGCAATGATTTTGATTAAAGATATCAAGTACACACTCAACACAAGTTAGATATGTCAAATCTTAAATTTTTGTTTGTTATCAACAAAAAGGGGATATTGTGGAGTATACGTCTTGTTTGATGATAATATATATATTTTGATAATTGATTTTGCTTTCAAAGTGTGTTACAGTTTAAAATTCATCAAAGCATAATTTTGTTTCTATTTAAATTATCGTCCAATACATCGCATATGCCTGTTTCACACGTATTACATTTCAAACACATATATTTTATTTGTAAAATAAAATATATTTATTATTATCAAAAAGGAAATATTGTCAAATATTGTAGTTAATTTTCGTTTGATTTTAATAAATATATATTATATCTAATGTGTTTGTCTAGTGTTGTATATTTACTGTTTATGGAAAAAGTTTCCTTTCAGTACAATAAAAGGATGGTTATATAGAGAAAAGGAAATAAATAAGGATCCGAGGGAAGAAATATTTCAGTATGCAATAAGAGACTGTATATATAGAGAAAGTGAAACAAATACAAATCAGAAGCAAGGAAATAAACACATAATCAGAGGCAGTATATATGAAGAAAGGAAAATAAATAGAGAATGGAAGTGAATAATTGAATATAGAATAAAATGATATATTTTGAATGATACAACATAGTTTATTTTCCATTATATATAGATTTTATTTTGTATATAGTTAAAAAAACTATTTCATAAATCAAATCCTTCTCCATATATCCTTACACATATTTGTTTCCCCATTATATACAAATTTTATTTTGTATATAGGAAAACAAACTATCTCACAAATCAATTCCTTCTCCACATATACTCACACATACTTGTTTCCATACATGTCCCCTCTATGAGCCTATAAAAACTTCACACTACATGTAACGACCCAGAATTTTGGTTACTTGAAATTGGAATATTTAATTGATTTTTAATATTTGAAAGTTAATTTTATAGATTTAATAACTTGAATTTCAAATATAACGATTTATTAGATAATTTAATTGTCGAATTCAATAAGTGAAAATCATTTAAATTATTTAGATGTTGGATTTTATTTGGATAAAAATGATTTAAAGGCTTATTTAATTTCCATTAATAAGAAGGAAGATAATAAAACTTTTTAATTTGATTTAAAAGTGATTTACTCGATTTTAAAAATAACTCGTTTTAGTTAACACATAAAATAGCCTACCGGAGCATAGTCTCGGATTTCGATGGAACTAATGCCATTGGATCCGTAATAGCGTATTATTATCGAATTTCAAATTTCATAGCGTTTGAAGTTACCGTTTGGTTGTACGGAATAGAAACGCGTTGAAATCAATATTGAAATTTTAATATTATAACTGGGTTCAAAAAGCTATTTTCTGCATACGATCGAATTAGGTCCCCAAACTTGTTCCATTGCATTTGGAATAGGGGTATAGCATTAGGAACGCCAGGTGGCACGCCTCGATCAGGGTTCCAAATAAATATCTAGATATTTTGGAATTACATATATATATATATGTATATATATATATTATCACATCAGCCCACCAAAACCAAGGTTCTCGCTTAACCTTCAGCTTTGATACCACGTTGTAACGACCAACATTTCTTTACAGTCTAAGCTGACAATAAACCGCACATGTCAACTCAAATTGAACAAAAAGGTGGATTGTTAGGGGTGAAGAAGAAGAAAGAAAGATAAAAGAAAACTAAACAACACAGAATCTCATAGTGAAACGAATAATCTATAATATGCCATAAATCTTTACACAAAAGCAAAACTATAATATATGTATATACAGACATCAATCAGAGTATACTAACCTATCTCAGCCTGAATAATTATAGCAGTCTGTCCTCACAATTGTTGATTAACACAACAATGAATACAGCAGAAAATAATCATCTACGTGAATATGTCTTTGGGCCTCCAACTCGTCTCCTGAAGCTCCAGGCATCCAAACTAATCTGTAATATACTCGGTATGACCCGAGCATTGTAATAAAATAACACCCGAGTCAGTCTGGAAAACTAGCATGAGAAAACACACCCAACTAGATTTAAAGTTATAAGAAAACCTTTGAAATCAAAAGGTATCTCGTAAGAGCACGTCACACATAAACACGATGAGTTTTTACCTTACAATAACCAAAACCTTTTATATCAAAATCATCTGATATTATAATAGTGTCTATAAAAAATAAAATATAAAATAGCTGAAATGTTTGCATCTCATGTTTCGGCATATTTGGTATACAACTAAAACCGTACGGCGCTTATTGGAGAATGGATTTCATACAATGACTAGGCACTGGGGTACCACCTATCACGATACACGTCTAGAAAATGTACCGAGATTGAACCTATCGATCCCTGCCAACACATGACCGGCCTACCCTTACTGGATAGTACCGAATATGTCATCACCCTGGTTGCTTTGCAACCCTTTTGAGATCTCATGCAAAACCAATCCATAAATATGTAGATGTAAGGTAATCTAGAAAGGTGGCAACATACCTGAATGGGTGCGACCCACTTAGCCTTGCTGCATCTCCCCTGATTTTCAGTCATTCCCGGTTGATGAGGCTTGAGGCTACGTTTTACCTTAATAATAGCATTCATACGTGGAATGCTAACACTGCCTTCCAGGCAAGCAATGCAATGATAGCATTCATCCATACTAGTTGTTCCGGTACTGAACAAACCTAATCTCCAAAATCACTATCTTCATCATCTTCAAGATATCACAATTCGCAACGCTCAAATCGGATCGAAGTGGTTTTCGGATAATCAAATCCGATCCCGATCTCTTCAAAACGATCAGCGAAATTGGCCAGATTTGATAGTCGGTTATTAAAATATCAAATTACACACATAATGTAACGACCCTGAATTTTTGATATTTGAAATGTGAATATTTAATTGAGTTTAAATATTCGAATGATAGTTTAATTTGAAATTCAAATATCAGAATGGAATTTGGCGATTAAATTTCTGAATTTAATTATGGCAATTGGGTAAAAATGTTGAATCTCGATTTTTAAGCCGATTAAAAATAATCTTAAGGCTTTGAAAATTTATATTGATAATTCTGAAGGTAATCGAACTTTCAGAATTGAATTTGAAACTGTTTTGTTCAGTTTTGAAATTCTGTTGTTGTTTCTGTTTTTCTGTTCTTTTTCTTCTTTTGTCTTCTTCTACCTCTTCTTTTAACCCTAATGGTTCGGTTTTCCGGCATTTGATTGCGCGGAATTTGATACAGTGGACGTATTAATGTCGACTTTCGAGCGTCGAAAAATCATGATCGTTACAAGTGGTATCAGAGCATCCGGTTAAGAGACAACCCTGCTCTGTTGGGTGTTACTCATTAGAGATAGAGTCAGTAGTACTCTAGAATGAGTGTGAGTGTAATAATAGATATGAGCGCGTATTTGATAGTGAATATAAAATTTGTTTTGTATTGTGTTGACTTATCAGTTGATTGTTTATAGATTCTGGTCGGTGCAGTCTAGCTAACTGTAATCGATAGGGGTTTCTAAACTCTTAAACAAGATAAACTGACACAGTATTGTTTTAAAAAATAGGGTAAATGAAATAATTTTGCCCAAAACTATTTTTTTATAGAAAAGAAATGATTTTCTATGAATTATCATAGTATATGGATGCTTGGTTGTTAGGAAAAGATAATATTGAATTATTATCACTGTTATATGAAAAAAAAGAAATAATATGATATAACCAAAGGTTTGAAGATAAATTCATTTAACAAATGAAATTTATAAATATGAATTGAAAGATGAGGAATTGAATTCATATACAAATGAGATTTGTAAATATAAATTGTAAATGAGATTTATAATTGGAAATAGAATTCCACGAAAGTATTTTAGAATAAAATTCATTAAGAAAATGAAATTGGTAATGTGAATAAATAAATGAATTCTCTAAATTAAAATAAAGGGCCAGAGTAATTGTTTAAAAGACTCTGGGATTTCTTTAAATTGTTTTGGAATGTAAATAAGTTGATAACTTATAAAATATTTAAAATCTGATTGGAATGAGATTCAAAGTGAAAATGAATGAATTTGTGAATGAACAAATGAGTTTACATTTGTAAATAAATGAATTGAAGAAATGGAATGAAATTTGATTTGAATAAAGTTGAATAAAAATCCAAACCTGGAATAAAATAAAATAGATTAAATTCAAGTGAATTAACTTGATAATTTATTAATTCGTGAAATAAATGAATTGGAAGTTGAATTAGTTGAATAAAAATGATTTGAATTTGTATATAAATTCAAGTAGTAGAAATAAATTGAATTTCCTTGATAAAGATAAAATAAATTCGATAAACGAAAACCAATCAAAGAAAATAAATTGAGAATTGTTTATGGAAAATAAAAAATAAAAAAAATATAAATGATAAACTTGAGTTTTGAATTAAAATAGCTTAAGTAAATATTGGACAGTAACTCAAATTTAAGTGAAGCTTTGAAATGGTTTAAATGAAAACTTAGTTGATTAATAAGTTGAAAATGCGAAATTGAATAGTGAAAAATGTATAACTTCAGTAATGAAGTGAAAATAAATACAAGAAGTGTATATAAATATTTGCATTGTTGTTGTCGAGTTTTGTACGATGGTTTTGAACAAATCGAATGGTTTTGTAAATATGGAATGCAAATTATATTGAATGGAATCAATTAAAAGGGATATGAGTTAGATTCATTTAAAAATGAATTGAATGGAAGAAAATAAATTATAAACCATTGAATTGAATAGAAATTGAATGTGAATTAGATGGAAGCGATCTAAGTTAAATTGAAACTTGATAAATTGCTTATTGAAATTTATTTTGGATGTATGGCTAATGAAATCTATATATTTATTATTGAAATGAGTGAATTATTAAATAGATTTCTTATATTTGTCACTTACGTGTTTAAATTGAGTAAGTGTAGGTTTTTGAAGCCGTTTGGCTGCAATTTGGGTTGCGTAAATGCTAATAAATAAACCGCTTTGCTTAAAAATGCTAAAAGGTACGCCTACGTAATAAAAATAGGAAATATGAACTGTTTTCTGTTTTTCCAACCGAGTGGGTCGATGTATATATATTTATATCTTTTGTCAAATTGCAAAAGCTCCTCCGTACAAAGGAGACTCCACCAAAATTTTCTGAAAATTTTGGGAGTTAGAAAATTTTTGGAATTTTTGAAAATTTTCACTTAACGACAAGTGATTTGAAATTGAATTTGAGATAAAGGTAAATGAAACTCAATATTCAGAAATAAGAAATGAATCGAATTCAAGTAAAATTCGAAATGGAAATCTGAATAAAAAAATTTGGAAATAAGAGTATTTGAAATGAATTCCAAATAGAATTGAAATTGTCAATTGAATTCAAATGAAATTGAAAATGCAAAGTTGAATGAATATATAACTTTGTTTGTGTAGTGAAAATGAATATAAAAAGTATGTAAATACTTATATTGAACTTAAGAGATTAATGGTAGAATTCTTAAGTAAAATGGGTATTGGGAAATCCAATAAGTGAATTTGGACATTATTGTTCAGTAAAATATACAGGGTATTTAGAATTGGATTTTGATTTCGAAGATGAATTTGAATTTGCTCGGCAAAGGTATGTATTTGAATTTCAATATGAAATTTGATGAGATTCTGGTTTTGCCACTTGGCATTTTGTTTTTTTTTGAAATCTGAGGGTTCGAAAGGACATTTTGTAGTTGTACCGAGCTAGCCGCCCAAAGGAGACGTTGGCGAAATTTTTCAAAAATTTAGAGAGTTAGAAAATTTTTGAGAAATTTTGGATAATTTAAAATTTGAATTTAAATTTAAATTTGAATTTTAAAGTAAACAATGTTGTTTGAAACTTATAATTGAAGTTGGAAATTTAGTTGAAATGATAACGAATCTTTAGTAGAAAAATTTGTTTTGAAAATTAGAGAAAACTGTTTGGTTTGGTAAAAATGATAAACGAGTATTGGAACATTTTTCTTGACTTGTAATTTCGGGACGAAATTCTTTTAAGGGAGGAAGATTGTAACGACCCTGAATTTTTGATATTTGAAATGTGAATATTTAATTGAGTTTAAATATTCGAATGATATTTTAATTTGAAATTCAAATATCAGAATGGAATTTGGCGATTAAATTTCTGAATTTAATTATGGCAATTGGGTAAAAATGTTGAATCTTGATTTTTAAGCCGATTAAAAATAATCTTAAGGCTTTGAAAATTTATATTGATAATTCTGAAGGTAATCGAACTTTTAGAATTGAATTTGAAACTGTTTTGTTCAGTTTTAAAATTCTGTTGTTGTTTCTGTTTTTCTGTTCTTTTTCTTCTTCTGTCTTCTTCTACCTCTTCTTTTAACCCTAATGGTTCGGTTTTCTGGCATTTGATTGCGTGGCATTTGATACAGTGGACGTATTAATGTCGACTTTCGAGCGTCGAAAAATCATGATCGTTACACATAAGATGTCACTAGGCCCATATTATAATCTTTCAAACATTTATCTCAAAATATCTTTACAAAGATATGTATTCAATCTCTTCCAATATTCAAAATTTGGAAACACTTTCGAATACTTATGTCCATAACAGGATATTCTCAAATCACATCAACACTTAGAAATATTTCCAAATCCAACTTATAATTCATTACTTAGAAAAATATTTCTATAATAATCATTTCGTCGCTAAAATATCTCCAAACCTTTAATTCCAATACTTAGGAAAATATTATAAGTCTATTTCCCAAAATAATTTCTAATATCTACACTTAGGAAATACTCCACACTTATCTCATAAATCTCCGGAATTTTTATTAATTCCCTTTACAATCTCCAAAAATTATCGATTATACTTATTTATAATCCAACTAACAATTTATAACTCTTTTAATGAATTCATATTCATTTCCGAAGTTCCCGTATCTAAACAATTTAGAAATTTTCTTTTCTCAAAGTTCTTAAGTTCCTGAATTCAATTATAAGATTTTCAATTATACAATCACATTCATTAAATAAAACCCGGTTCACAAATCTTGAGAGCATTTATAAATAAATTGCAATCACTTACTTTTAAATTATATATATATAATAATAAATTTCAAAATAATGGTTAAATAATTATTTAAAATATCAAAGCACTTTTAAATTAAACATCAATAAATAATTCCAATTCATTATAAAATTCCTAATTGATTTACAAAACTTGTTTATAAACTTAGAATTCATCTCAACAAATTTAAATATTTAAATAACTAACTTTCTAAAATAATTTAATCCAATTAATAGTTTTTAAAACTACATGGTTTAATAAATAAAAATCCATTTTAAAAACAACTTCACTACTTGATAAATTTTTGTAAAAAAAATTTCAATATAACGAATTTTATATTTATAAATCTCTCTCGATTCATCACAAATCGATTTACGTTTCCAATTTCATCACCCTTTTCCAAATTCCAATATAGAATCCACTATTTCTTTCTAAACCGATTACCATATCTCATTATAAATTCTCACCGTGATTTTATATTTCCAATTTTACCAAATGATAATCATTTCACTTTATTTATAAACATTGTTTATAAATTTCATAAACTCATTTCCAGTTTTATAACAGGTTCATATTACTAAAATCCATTTATAAATCAATTTCTAATTAAAATTCCATTTATATATCCATTTCTTAAATAATCCAAACTATATTCCCGAAACTATTCAAATCTTGATTCCGACTTCCATTCCATATTTTAAGAATCTCATTTAAAAATTCATCGTTTAAAAATCCTCAATTTAAAATTCTCTATTTGAAATCATTTTACGAAATAGCTAAATAAATATCCAAGATCCAATCGTTTATTTTATCCAAATCAATTTCCTTTTAAATAATTCCAAAATTCAATTAATTATTTTCATATCCAAAATACCCTTTGAAATTCCTTTTTAGATTCAAAGATATTATTTACGGTATTTATAATACCTAAAATTAAAGCCAGTACTAATATAACATACAATAAATTCAAATCAGAACATAATCTATCACAGATTATTCAAACACACCATATATCACTATATATGAAATTAAATTCAACATTTTTGAGGAATCCAGTTGGATCCCTCTAACTTGTTTCCCTGCAACCACATATGTTATATAATCACAAAAATATAATCACCGCTTCAAGGCAGGATATCACAAATAAAAAGGGTCATCTGCCATTATGCGGGGCGCATAGTGTCTCATTTGCTCCAATAGGCGGGAATATATATCCAACTACTAATATATATACTAATATATAATAACATCCAACTGATAATAATTTATCATTTCATCCAATCAACCAATAAATAATTTTAACGCTTTAAAATAAAACAAGTTATCCAAAGTGAGTGAGATTTACTCACATTGATTTTAGAAGTCGCCAAAACGTTCTGTTTGAATTCGAATGACATCCGGATCTAGGGTAAAATCCAACAAGCTTAAATCTCGACCAACCTAATTCCATCTTATAGTATTTGACGATACGATCCTATGGGAACTCGTTTTGTTCGAATTTGACCTAAAACGAGTAAGTTATCACGTATATAAAATTATCAGATAAAATAATATATAATTTTCCTTAATTACAAACTTAAGGACTAATTACCCCAGTTTAAAAATTATTAGCCTCTAAACCCCCCCTCCCCCAATCTCGTTCACGAACGAACACCCAGGCCTGAAATAACACACGCGACTTCAATCACCATCACCGCTGCTAGGCCGCGCCGGAGGCCACCAAGTCATCACCCCAAACTGCCCCGAGCCTCCTCTACGCTCGCCAGTCATCACAGCCCCACCAGAAGCCACCAGCACGCACGAAAACGATGATGAACACCGCCACCTCCCATGCAAAACGCCACTGCCACTGCCACGAGCCACCGTTGGCCAAGCGACGACCACTGTCGAACCCCCCCAACTCCCCTCTACCCTTTTCTTTCACACTCCATCACCTATAGACTCACCAAATCGCCAAAATCACTGCCTCCCTCTCCTCCGTTCATCTCGGCTGTAACGACCTAGAATTTTGGATATTTGAAATGAGAATATTTAATTAATTTTAAATATTCAAAGGGGTAATTTTGACTTGAATTTCAAATATCACTATTTATTGGGTGATTTAATTATTAAATTAAATAATTGGAAATTGGGTAATTGTTGAATCTGAAATTCTAAGCCTGTTAAAAATAATTTGAAGGCTTATAAAATTTGTATTAACAATGATGAAGCTAATAGAACTTTTAAAATTGAAATTAAAAGTGTTTTGTTAAGTTTTGAAAATATATTTCAAATTTCGGAGCGTTTGGAGTTGTCGTGTGATCGTACGATAGATAAACGCGCTGAAATTTATATCGAAAGTTTAATATAAACTGGGTTCCAAAAAGCTATTTTCCCCATACGATCGAATTAGGACTCGAAAACTTTTCCATTGCGTTCGGAATAGGGGAATAACATTATAAACGCCTAGCGGCACCCCTCGATAGGATGTCAAATTTTCAGATGCATTTATCAAGACCGTTCGAATTTAAATATAGTATATATATATGTTGTTTGGCTAGTCAAATTCTTCCCATCAGCTTTTTCTTTCCATCAGCTGAAATCCTTTCAGCATCAAAGCTTTTTGGTCTCCTCTGCTAATCACTATAGTTGTTCTTGTACACGCCAACATCATCGTGTCCCCTTCTTCTTTTATATTAACAGTTGAACATTTTTTTTAAAACAAATCGATTTCCCCTTCATTTCAAAATCAGATCAGGGACGAATAAAATCCTTCCTTTTTTTCCTTTTAAAGAACAAATGCTTCCTCCTCTCTTCAGTTTAAACAATACCATATTCCCTCTTCTCCGATTAACCTCAAGGCAAATCGAAGTGGCGCCTCCCTCTTCCAAATGAATCGAGTCAGCTCGTTGCGAGACTCGCTTCAAATTCGGGCATGGTGGAATCGAAGCCGCTCGATTTTGAGAGGAACAAGCGCGCGCGACGTCTTGGAGATGCGAGTTTGTGTTTTGGAGGGAGATAGAGGTCGCGAGTTCATCTGATTCGAGCTCAAACTCAGCAGCTTCGGTGACGTCTCAACGACGAGGTTTGGATCTCGAGTTTGTTTGCATCCTGGAAGCGCGAAACCAGCGACGACGTGAAGGACGAGGCGGAGTCGCTGGTTCGTTCAGTCTGGAAGTAGCATCGATGTTTGGTGTAGGCTACGGTGACATTAGCAGTTAGAGCAAGATCGATTTGACCTTGAGGAGCCTGCCATGGTGACTGGTATCAATAGTAAGGTAATTATTAAATAAAAGAAATTTATTGCTTTAATTTAAATCAAATTTAACAAAGGAATGGTCAGTGAGCAATTGGTTAACTTAATCCCTGAGTTGATTTATTAAAGTTGTTAACTCATTAACATTTTAATTTGTTCATACGGGAAAAAATTAATTACAGTAAGGTTTTAAAAGGGAAATCTATTTTAAGGATTCAACAGTGAGCTAAAGTTTTGTTTTATAAAAAATAAAGTATTTACAGAAGGGTGAATTACAGATTTGATATTTACAGAAAAAAGAAAATATATACAAGGAGATATATAAAGCAGTTCCGTTTTTAAAATGTATACAGGTTATTTTAGTATATGAAGATTTAAAGAAGAGGTAAATATACATATATACATATTTTCACTTACGGGTTTAATTTTAAAATGATGAAGATTTATTTGTTTAATTAAATCTAAATTAATTTAGTTACTAAGAAATTATTTAAAAGAAAATTAGTTTAAATTAAATAAATAAGTTGTAATTAATTGTTCGATCAATTCAAATATTAATAAACCATATAATGTTTATACATGGTCTAAAATAGTGGAGAGACAAGCCGATTTGGATCAGAGTGCAAATTAAAGGTCAAAGGTGAGTTAATCTCACTTAAATTGGATTGCTAGTGAATTTAAATAGTTAAATTTAAATTATTGGTTGATTGATTGAATTGTCTGGATGTGATATTATATATAATAGTAGTATATATATTGGAGTGATTGATATTCTCGCATTATATAGCGGATGAGACCCTATGCGCCGCATAATAGCGGATGATATTATATTAATCCCATATACCGCGATATTCCACCTCGAAGTGGAATTGGTATTGTGCAAACATCTGTGGATGTAGGAAAACAGGTTGGAGGGATCCAACTGGATTCCTCAAAATCATCTAGATTGTTCTAATAATTCTGTGATATAATTATTTGACAATCTGTGATGAATTTTATTGGTAATTGGAAATATTGGATGCTGTGTTTGATTGAATATATTTGGGTATTCTGAGTTATCAAAAATATATAGATTTGATTTTTGATGAGAAAATAAAAGAGATAATTCTTAAGAAAAATAATTATTGAGAATTTGAATAAGTTAAATAATGAATTGGAAAAGAATAAAAGTGATTTTCAAATTCCAAGGAATAAATTCCAAGTATGGGAAGGAGATTTTTGAATGAATGGGGATAAGTGGATTTCTAAACTTAAGTAATATTAATTAAGCAGTGAAAAGTTTATTTTCGAATTCAGGATTAAAGTGGTTTATAAAGAAATTGGAATTTTAAAAGAAGAATTTTGAAATAAATATGAAATTGGTATTTTCAGTTAAAAGATTTTAAATCATAATTAAGAATTAAAATCTGAAGTTAATGGGTTTTGAAATGAATTGAGTAAGTAAAGGAATTTATTTAAAAATGGAGAAAATTTTGGAAATCAATTTGGAAATTGATTTGTATTTGAAAACTGTGTTTTGGAAGAAAGGTAAGACTATGGAATTTATAAACTGGGTTTATAAAGTGAAGTAATATATCAGTGGATATTTGGAAGAATAAATTCACGGTGGGAATTTATTAAAGAAATAGGTAAATTTGTTTAAAAATAAATAGTAATTTATTTTTAAAGATGTGAAAGAGAAGTGTATTTCCCTGGATAGCCAAGTACATTTCCAAAGCAAACTTTTAAGTATGAGTTAAAGGTTTTAAAGTTGTTTTTAAAGTATGTTTTAGAAAATTTATTATTTTTAAATGTTTAAAGTTTAAAAGTAAGTATTTCTCAAATTTAATTTAGTAGTAATTATTTTAAGGTAACTTGGTATTGTGTTTTAAAAGAATAAAAAATGTAGTTTTATATTTTATAAAGTGGTTTATTTTAAATATTCTTAAAGTATATATTTTTAAATAAAGTATTAAAGTAATTTTAATTTAAATGTTTTAAAGCGTATTTTATAATAAAGTGTTTTTAAATTATTTTAAAAATCTAAAGTAATTGTACTAGGTGATTTCAGTGGAAATAGAAAATATTTGGGAAATTTATTCCATGAGAGAAGAACGGTTTTAAACTGTTTTCAAATGATTTAAAGGTGGAAATATATCTTGCGAAGATATTTTGAGGTAAATAAATAATTTGGAAAATTATTTATTGTTTGATGGATGTTTGTGAATGTTATTTGATAGTTAAATAACCGACTATCAATATTGGCCAATGCGTTGATTGTTTCGAAGAGACCGGGATCAGGATTTATTTTTCGAAAACCACTTCGATTCGGTTTGTACGTTTTCGAGGGGAAAACGAGTTTGGAATCGAAGATGGAGCAGTAAAGTGCAAGGGCTAGTCGCTACTAATCCTGAGGGTGATTCCAAAATGGATGTAGTAGGAGTAGTGCCTTCGGTTCCGTTCGAACCCGGAACGGACTTGTATGGATGAATGCTTTCAGAACATCGTCAGGAGGACGATGAGAATTCTAAGTGAAATGTTCTAAAAAGGTAACGCTTAGCCTCGAGCCTCATCAACTGGGAATGACTGAAAATCAGGGGTTATGCAGCAAGGCTATGTGGGTAGCACCCATTAGGGTGAGGTCATCCCTGTCTAGATGTTCCTTTTTATTTAGGCTTAGTGGTGCGGTTGCTGATCCCAACCGTGGGGTGATCTTACTCAGAATTATCAAGTAAGGGGTAGTTCCGGCTTTGTGTTGCAGGGGATCGGGCATGGTCCTCGTTACGCTGATCTAGACCAGGTACTGTGACAGGTCGTACCCCAGTGCCTAGGCATTAGTTGGAAATCCATTCTCCCTACGTGCCTTTACGGTTTTGTTTGTATACCTATTAGCTGGAATTTAATAGATGTAACCATTTCGGCTATTTGAATAAGTATTTGTATATGGACACTATTATAATATCAGACAGATTTGATAAAAAGTGTTTTGGCTATCGTAAGGTAAAAACCCGACATGTTTATTTGTGGCGTGGTCTTACGAGATGCTTTTGATTTCAAAGGGTTTGGAAAACTTTAATAATCCAATTGAGTTTGTTTTCTCATGCTGGTTTTCCAGACTGACTCGGGTGTTATTTTATTATAATGCTCGGGTCAGACCGAGTATTACAGATACAGGATAGGATGCTGTGGAGCTCAGGAGACGAGCTAGATGGCGAGATGTATCACACGTATTTGATGTATTCCGTTGTGTATCATAAATGGTATAGTCATCTTGTGAGGACAAGTTATTATAACTATCCTGAATTGTGATGTTGATTGTATTGTACTCTGATGTTGTATTCTGATGATGTATGTATAAACAGATATAGTTTCTTTCTGTAAAGATCAGTTATTATCTATTATATTTTATTCCGCTGCGATGTGAGATTCTGTTTTGTTGTTTCTATTTTCTTCTTCTACCTCTTTCTTCTTTTATCCTAGTTATTCGCTCTTTCGTACAATATGGGTTGAACGAGGAAGAATTATTATCAACTCAAGGGGTACGGAACTGCGGGTCGCTAAATTTGGTATCAGAGCTTAGGCTGGTGATAACCTTGGCTCTAATGGGAATTACTCATTTGAAAATAGAGTTCGTAGTACTCTAAAATGAGTTTGAGTGTATTAATAGATATGAGCGCGTATTTGTTAGTGGATATAAAATTGATTTATATTGTGTCGGTTGGTTTATTGAGTAGTTTATGGATTCTGGTCAATACGAGTAATTAACGTTATTGATAGGGATCTCTAAACAGTTGAATAGAACAATTCGACACAGTATTGTTTTAAAAATAGGGTAAATGAAATAATTTTACCCAAATTATTTTTGTATATGAAAGGAATAATTTTCGTAAATTATTATAGTTATATATGGTTGTAAGGAGTGATAATATTAAATTATTATCACTATTGTGGGGAAATTGAATAAGAATTGAAATCATAACTGAAAGCCAAGGAATAAATTCATATACAAATGAGATTTGTAAATGCAAACTATAAATGTGATTTATAATCTGAAATAGAATTCCAGAGAAATATTTGAAAATAAATTGAGTTGAAAATTCCAGCGTAATGTTGAATATGAATTGGATGGATTTGGAATTTGGCATTTTGGGAAAGTTTAAATTCCTTGGGTTGAAAATAGTTTTCAAATGCTTTGGAGAAATAATGATGATAGTATTTGAGAAATATTTTGAGTTGAATTTGAAATCTAGAGAGATTTGAAATTAATAATATTTGAAATTGTTTTAAAGAGATAAAAGCATTGAACTCTTTCGGTCGCTGGAAAATAACTTCGGTGATGACTGCAGCATCATCGATGTTCATTTTTGAGTTTCCAGAAGAGAGATTGCTGCCAAATTGTTTTAAATTGGAATGGTTTTGAAAATGGGGTTTGGTTTTGAGATTCAAAGAATGGTTGATTTGGATATGTATTTTTTTCAAATCTGATTTTGAATGTTTAAACCTCTGGAAGTTAATTTAAAATGTTTATGGAATAATAAATGGGTTTGAAAAACTTATAAAAACTTGAAATTTGTTTAGAAAAAAATTTAACTTGGAGAATAGTTAAATGAAAGTGAATTTGGAAATTGTTAGTAAATTGGGTAAAATGGTGACTTAAATGAAATTTAATTGGACTTGTTATTAATAAAATAAGTTTAGAAATAAATTGAGAATATGAATTAAAAATTTAAAATGGATAAGGAGAATGAACTTAAGTTATGGAAGCTTGACTTCAGTGAAAATAAAAGTCCATTAAATAAAGTCTGAGTTGAATTAATTTGGAAATGGTTATTAATATACAAGCAAGGAATGTTGTCGAGCCTAAATAAAATGGTTTCGAATGAAAATTATGCAAATATGCAATTGACATAGGTGTCGAAACCTTATATGTGCTTATGAAAAACTATATAACATACATTGTTTATAGAATTCATGTATTAGCTTTGTAAACGAAAATGAAATGTTGTAAATTGCATATATTTGGCACTTACATATTTGAATTGAGTTAGTACAGGTGCAGGGAAGCCGTTTGGCTGGTTTTGATCGCGCAAAATGCTAAATAAATAAGCCGCTTGCTTAAAAATGCTAAATAAAGGTACGCCTACGTAATAAAAAGATAGGAAATATGAACTGTTGTTTGTTATTTTGTTTTCTGACCGTGTGGGTCGATGTATATATATTTATATCTCTTGTCAAATTGCAAAAGCTCCTCCGTACAAAGGGGAGACTGCCAAAATTTTCTGAAAATTTTGGTAGTTAGAAATTTTTTAAAATTTTCACTAACGACAAATTATTTAAAATTGGTAAGCAAATAGAATTGAAACTGAATATTGAAATCTAATTTAAAATTGTGTATGTAAAGTAAGGTGAAATCGAAGAAATTATTCGAAGAAACTGAAGGAAGAAAAGTTTGAAAATAAACTTTTATTTGAGATTTTAAATAAACTAGTAGGTGAAACTAATAAAAGGAAATGGTTAATTAAATATCGGTTGAGATAAGGTGAACAGAATTCAATATTCAGAGTTTGAAGATAAATTGAAGACAAGCAAAATTGTAAATGAAAATCTGAATGAAAATCGGGAGAAAGTATTTAGATTTGAACATAACTAATAAATTGAAGCAAATTGATTTTATATGGAATTGGAATTCAATTTGAATATAAACTTCAGTAGTGAAGTAAAAATAAATATAAGAAGTATATAAAATACTAATATTGAACTTAAGAAATGAATGGAGAGAGTTATTAAGTAAACTTGGTATTGGAAGTATACTAAGTTAATAATTGGATGAAAGTCAAATTGGAAGTTGTGAAATGGGAAATTGAGAATAGGTGTATAGAAATAAAAATAAATGTGAATAAAAAGAGAATTGATATAGTTAAAAGTCAATTGAAATTAATTACGTAGGATGTACGTATATTATTTTATTCGCATAGTGATTTGATCCAGATTCGAGCACAGAATTTCGAGATAGTTATATCGATCCGAGTTAGGATTTTTCACTCGATTTTCGATGGCGAACCCTGGATATGGATTTTGATTGATTCTGGAAATTCTCTATCATAGTTTGTGGATATGCAAGGAGAATGACGGTTTCTGATCAAGAAACCAGATCTGAGTCCGCACTAGAGAGTCGGGTGGACGATACTAGTTCGGAAATGAAATTGTGTGATCGAGCGAGCGATCAGATTTGATATTGCGTACGGATGATATATGTACATCGTACGGCCTCGAATGAATAGATATTGAAATTTTGTGAAGAAGTCAATAAAATGATTTTGGATTCTGTGATTGGATTGGATATTATTGCTAAGTAAGATATACAGGTGTTTAAAAGCAAAAGGAAATTAGTTTTGATTTCAGAAGATAAATTGGTATGGCCCAACAAAAAGGTATGTATTTTAAATTGGCATATGAAATTTGATGATTTTCTGGTCTAGCCACTTGGCATTATGTTTTCTTTTGAAATTCGGGGTCCGTAGAGGCATTTTGTAGTTGTACCGAGCTAGCCGCGCAAAGGAGACGTTGGCAAAAAAATTCGAAAATCTAGGGAGTCAGAAAATTTTTGAGAAAATTTTGATAGTTTAAAATTTGGTTTAAACTATAATTTGAATTATCGAGGGGATAATGTTATTGGGAACCTAGGGATGGGTTTGGAAAGGTAGTAGAATTGATAGTGTTTTTAATAAAAAGATTTGTTTGGGAAGTTGTTAAAACTGTTGGTTTTGGGAAAATAGTAAACGGGGATGGACCATTCTTCTTAACCAGAAATTTCGGGGACGAAATTCTTTTAAGGGGGGAGGAATGTGACGACCCGGAATTTTGGATATTTGAAATGAGAATATTTAATTAATTTTAAATATTCAAAGGGGTAATTTTGACTTGAATTTCAAATATCACTATTTATTGGGTGATTTAATTATTAAATTAAATAATTGGAAATTGGGTAATTGTTGAATCTAAAATTCTAAGCCTGTTAAAAATAATTTGAAGGCTTATAAAATTTGTATTAACAATGATGAAGGTAATAGAACTTTTAAAATTGAATTTAAAAGTGTTTTGTTCAGTTTTGAAAATATATTGTCTAAATTGATAGTTAAAAATAGCCTTCCGAGGCACAGTCTTGAAATTCGTTGAAACCAATTCCATTGGATCTGTAATATTGTATTATTATCGGATTTCAAATTTTGGAGCGTTTGGAGTTGTCGTCTGATCGTACGATAGATAAACGTGCTGAAATTTATATCGAAAGTTTAATATAAACTGGGTTCCAAAAAGTTATTTTCCCCATACGATCGAATTAGGACTCGAAACCTTTTCCATTGCGTTCGGAATAGGGGAATAACATTATAAACGCCTAGCGGCACGCCTCGATAGGATGTCAAATTTTAAGATGCATTTATCGAGACGGTTCGAATTTAAATATAGTATATACATATATATGTTGTTTGGCTAGTCAAATTCTTCCCATCAGCTTTTTCTTTCCACCAGCTGAAATCCTTTCAGCATCAAAGCTTTTTGGTCTCCTCTGCTAATCACTATAGTTGTTCTTGTACACGCCAACATCATCGTGTCCCCTTCTTTTTTATATTAACAGTTGAGCATTTAAAAAAAAACAAATCGATTTCCCCTTCATTTCAAAATCAGATCAGGGCCGAATAAAATCCGTCTTTTTTTTTCCTTTTAAAGAACAAATGCTTCCTCCTCTCTACAGTTTAAACAATACCATATTCCCTCTTCTCCGATTAACCTCAAGGCAAATCGAAGTGGCGCCTCTCTCTTCCAAATGAATTGAGTCAGCTCGTCGCGAGGCTCGCTTCAAACTCGGGCACGGTGGAATCGAAGCCGCTCGATTTTGAGAGGAACAAGCGCGCGCGACGTCTTGGAGATGCGAGTTTGTGTTTTAGAGGGAGATAGAGGTCGCGAGTTCATCTGATTCGAGCTCGAACTCAGCAGCTTCGGTGATGTCTCAACGACGAGGTTTGGATCTCGAGTTCGTTTGCATCCTGGAAGCGCGAAACCGGCGACGACATGAAGGACGAGGCGGAGTCGATGGTTCGTTCAGTCTGGAAGTAGCATCGATGTTTGGTGTAGGCTGCGGTGACATTAGTAGTTAGAGCAAGATCAAGTTGACCTTGAGGAGCCTGCCATGGTGACTGGTATCAGTAGTAAGGTAATTAGTAAATAAAAGAAATTTATTGCTTTAATTTAAATCAAATTTAACAAAGGAATGGTCAGTGAGTAATTGGTTAACTTAAGCCCAGAGTTGATTTATTAAAGTTGTTAACTCATTAACATTTTAATTTGTTCATACGGGAAAAAAATAATTACAGTAAGGTTTTAAAAGGGAAATCTGTTTTAAGTATTCAACAGTGAGCTAAAGTTTTGTTTTTAAAAAAATAAAGTATTTACAGAAGGGTGAATTACTGATTTGATATTTACAGAAGAAAGAAAATATATACAGGGAGATATGTAAAGCAGTTCTGTTTTTAAAATGTATAAAGGTAATTTTAGTATATGTAGATTTAAAGAAGAGGTAAATATACATATATACATATTTTCACTTACGGGTTCAATTTTAAAATGATGAAGATTTATTTGTTTAATTAAATCTAAATTAATTTAGTTACTAAGAAATTATTTAAAAGAAAATTAGTTTAAATTAAATAAATAAATAGTAATTAATTGTTCGATCAATTCAAATATTAATAAACCATATAATGTTTATACAAGGTCTAAAATAGTGGAGAGACAAGCCGGTTTGGATCGGATTGCAAATTAAAGGTCAAAGGTGAGTTAATCTCACTCAAATTGGATTGCTAGTGAATTTGAATAGTTAAATTTAAATTATTGGTTGATTGATTGAATTGTCTGGATGTGATATTATATATAATAGTAGTATATATATTGGAGTGATTGATATTCCCGCATTATATAGCGGATGAGACACTATGCGCCGCATAATAGCGGATGATATTATATTAATCTCATATACCGCGATATTCCACCTCGAAGTAGAATTGGTATTGTGCTAACATCTGTGGATGCAGGGAAACAGGTTGCAGGGATCCAACTGGATTCCTCAAAATCATCTAGATTGTTCTAATAATTCTGTGATATGATTATTTGATATTCTTTGATGAATTTTATTGGTAATTGGAAATATTGGATGCTGTGTTTGATTGAATATATTTGGTTATTCCGAGTTATCAAAAATATATAGATTTGATTTTTGACGAAAAAATAAAAGAGATAATTCTTAAGAAAAATAATTATTGAGAATTTGAATAAGTTAAAGAATGAATTGGAAAAGAATAAAAGTGATTTTCAAATTCCAAGGAATAAATTCAAAGTATGGGAAGGAGATTTTTGAATAAATGGGGATAAGTGGATTTCTAAACTTAAGTAATATTAATTAAGGAGTGAAAAGTTTATTTTTGAATTCAGGATTAAAGTGGTTTATAAAGAAATTGGAATTTTAAAAGAAGAATTTTGAAATAAATATGAAATTGGTATGTTCAGTTAAAAGATTTTAAATCATAATTAAGATTTAAAATCTGAAGTTAATGGGTTTTGAAATAAATTGAGTAAGTAAAGGAATTTATTTCAAAATGGAAAAAATTTTGGAAATCAATTTGGAAATTGATTTGGTATTTGAAAACTGTGTTTTGGAAGAAAGGTAAGACTATGGAATTTATAAACTGGGTTTATAAAGTGAAGTAATATATCAGTGGATATTTGGAAATAAATTCACGGTGGGAATTTATTGAAGAAATGGGTAAATTTGTTTAAAATAAATAGTAATTTATTTTTAAAGATGTGAAAGAGAAGTGTATTTCCTTGGATAGCCAAGTACGTTTCCAAAGCAAACTTTTAAGTATGAGTTAAAGGTTTTAAAGTTGTTTTTAAAGTATGTTTTAGAAAATTTATTATTTTTAAATGTTTAAAGTTTAAAAGTAAGTATTTCTCAAATTTAATTTAGTAGTAATTATTTTAAGGTAACTTGGTATTGTGTTTAAAAAGAATAAAAAATGTAGTTTTATATTTTATAATGTGGTTTATTTTAAATATTCTTAAAGTAGTTTAAATTTAAATGTTTTAAAGTGTATTTTATAATAAAGTGCTTTTAAATTATTTTAAAAATCTAAAGTAATTGTACTTGGTGATTTGAGTGGAAATAGAAAATATTTGGGAAATTTATTCCATGAGAGAAGAACGGTTTGAAACTGTTTTCAAAGGATTTAAAGGTGGAAATATATCTTGCGAAGATATTTTGAGGTAAATAAATAATTTGGAAAATTATTTATTGTTTGATGGATGTTTGTGATTGTTATTTGATAGTTAAATAACCGACTATCAATATTGGCCAATGCGCTGATCGTTTCGAAGAGACCGGGATCGGGATTTATTTTCCGAAAACCACTTCGATTCGGTTTGTATGTTTTCGAGGGGAAAACGAGTTTGGAATCGAAGATGGAGTAGTAAAGTGCAAGGGCTAGTCACTACTAATCCTGAGGGTGATTCCAAAATGGATGTAGTAGGAGTAGTGCCTTCGGTTCCGTTCGAACCCGAAACGGACATGTATGGATGAATGCTTTCAGAACATCGTCAGGAGGACGATGAGCATTTTAAGTGAAATGTTCTAAAAAGGTAACGCTTAGCCTCGAGCCTCATCAACCGGGAATGACTAAAAATCAGGGGTTATGCAGCAAGGCTATGTGGGTAGCACCCATTAGGGTGAGGTCATCCCTGTCTAGATGTTCCTTTTTATTCCGGCTTAGTGGTGCGGTTGCTGATCCCAACCATGGGGTGATCTTACTCGGAATTATCCAGTAAGGGGTAGTTCTGGCTTTGTGTTGCAGGGGATCGGGCGTGGTCCTCGATACGCTGATCTAGACTAGGTACTGTGACAGGTGGTACCCCAGTGCCTAGTCATTAGTTGGAAATCCATTCTCCCTACGTGCCTTTACGGTTTTGTTTGTATACATATTAGCTGGAATTTAATAGATGTAACAATTTCGGCTATTTGAATAAGTCTTTGTATATAGACACTATTATAATATCAGACGTATTTGATAAAAAGTGTTTTGGCTATCGTAAGGTAAAAACCCGACATGTTTATTTGTGGCGCGGTCTTACGAGATGCTTTTGATTTCAAAGGGTTTGGAAAACTTTAATAATCCAATAGAGTGTGTTTTTTCATGCTGGTTTTCCAGACTGACTCGGGTGTTATTTTATTATAATGCTCGGGTCAGACCGAGTATTACAGATACATGATAGGTTGCTGTGGATCTCAGGAGACGAGCTGGATGGCGAGACGTATCACACGTATTTGATGAATTCCGCTGTGTATCATAAGTGGTATAGTCATCTTGTGAGAACAAGTTATTATAACTGTCCTGAATTGTGATGTTGATTGTATTGTACTCTGATGTTGTATTCTGATGATGTATGTATAAACAGATATAATTTCTTTCTGTAAAGATCAGTCATTATCTATTATATTTTATTCCACTACGATGTGAGATTCTGTTGTGTTGTTTCTATTTTCTTCTTCTACCTCTTTCCTCTTTTATCCTAGTTATTCGCTCTTTCGTACACTTTGGGTTGAACGAGGAAGAATTATTATCAACTCAAGGGGTACGGAACTGCGGGTCGCTACATCGACTATCTCGCCTCCATACACCACTCACATCCATATCTACCGTCCAAGTTGATCACCTCGCTTGAATCGACACCAATTGGCCTTGATGATTTTCGGCCGATGTATGAGTGGGTTTATTTAAAAAGGGAATGAACGTTTCTTTTTTTTCTTTTCGTTTAAAAATGAGGAGGGAACGCATTATAAAGAAGATGGTAGGTACGAACATAGGTTAGGGTGGCTTGAAGGGGGCTGAGGGTAAGGTTTGGTGGGCTGATGTGATAATATATATATATATATATATATATATATATATATAATTCCCAAATATCTATATATTTATTCCGAACCCTGATCGACGCGTGCCGCCTAGCATTCCTAATGTTATACCCCTATTCCGAACGCAATGGAACAAGTTTCGGGACCTAATTCGATCGTATGCAGAAGATAGCATTTTAAGCCCAATTATAATATTAAATTTTCGATATTGATTTCAACGCGTTTCTATCCTGTACAACCAAACGGTAACTCCAAACGCTACGAAATTTGAAATTCGATAATAATACACTAGTACGGATCCAATGGCACTAGTTCCGTCGAAATCCGATACTGTGCCCCGGAAGGCTATTTTATGTGTTAATTAAAACGAGTTATTTTTAAAATCGAGTAAATCACTTTTAAATCCAATTTAGAAGTTTTATTATCTTCCTTTTTATTAATGGAAATTAAATAAGCCTTTAAATCATTTTTATCCAAATAAAATCCAAGATTTAAATTATTTAAACGATTTTCAATTATTAAATCAACAATTAAATTATCCAATAAATCGTTATATTTGAAATTCAAGTTATTAAATCTATAAAATTAACTTTCAAATATTTAAAATCAATTAAATATTCCAATTTCAAATAACTAAAATTTTGGGTCGTTGCACTACATCAAAACAAAATCATCAAATATAAAAACAAAGCTTCATTTATCAAACAAAATCCGATCATCAAATATCACATCCTTTATACAGTTCTGCTCACTATCATCTCAATCTCTACAGAAGCCTTACCCATGTGAAGTACTTCAAATCTATTTTACAACAAGAAAAATAAGCGTTTCAATATCAAAATAAGAATTTTCAAGACGAAACACCTCTCTATCAGCAAACTCCGAACATAGATGTGAGATAGTTTTAGAATAACAACAATACCATCTTATTTAGCATTTCCCTCGAACAGCAACCAACGTGAGCATCAGAGCAAGCTCTTGCAAGTCCCGGCCAAACAACTCCCTAATTGCAATGCACAATTGAAGCAAGCTACATCTCCAACAACGTAATCACATAAAGAAAGAAGGGAGTCTATTTTACATTGTTTCAAGTTTGTCGTCGAATTGTTTTTTCTTATTGTTTTTGTTTTGTATTTTAATTTTTTTGAACTCTAGATTTATTTAGGTGAGCTAACTGTTGTAGTTCACGGATTCTGGTCTCACGGTATTGAGTCTAGAGAGGGTTACTAGGCATCGGGTTAGTATATTCATGTTAGCAGAGAGTGCAAGTTTACAACTATTGTAAGCATCGAGTATATAATCCTTGTAGTAACTTTAGGGGCAGCAGTAGGCTTTAGCCGAAGCTGGGTATATCTGTGTGTTATTTACTTTTCGCATTTACATTTTTGCATTTACATTTTCGCATTATTTATCTATTTATCTACAAAATAGTTTAAATAACCTATCCATCCCCTCTTAGGGTATATTGCATGAACCTAACAAAATGGACCGTTGTGGTGAAAGCAGGAAAATAATTCATTAGCGTCAGACGGGTCTGACGAGTCGATGCTAATTTCCATGTTGATATGTTCTCCTCCCCTTCTTCATTTCATCGTCTTTCTCTTCTCTTCTCTTCTGACCATAGTTGCTCTTCTACGTCAATGGTTGATTCAAATACAGATATCAACTATGAACATGTGCAAGATTTTGTCATTATATCAATTTATCTATGCTAAAGATATTAGACGAATTCACATATTAAATTATATAGGTTTACACTGGTTGGAGGACATATTAAACGGTCATCAAGAACGTTGTCAATGTATTTTAGAACTAAAAGGCTATGTTTTCTCTTGTTGTGCGATAGGTTACAAATTTATGATCTAGTTTCAATGGGAAGTATGAATATCGGGGAATCAACTGCCATTTTCTTATACACCATAGCTACATCGCTCTCAAATTGAAAAATGAACGAAAGATTTCAAAGATAAGGTAGCACAATTTCAGTTTATTTTCTTGTTGTTTTAGAACATGTATTGTTACTTGCTAAAGATATTATTAAGTCAGATGGTCCTCACTTTAGTAAGGTTTTAGAACATATTAAAAATTAAAACTAGTACTACCCATGTTTTAGAAACTATGTTGATGCTATAGACGGTATACACGTAATGTGACACTTAACTGTAGATCAGGCTATTCCATATATTGGATGAAAAGGTTTTGCTATAGAAAATATCTTTGCAGCATGTTCATTTGGTTTACATTTTACTTATATTATGTATAGTTGGGAAGATACTGCGCACAATAGTAGAATTTGAAATGCAGTTATAAATGGTAGAAACTCTAATTTTTCTCATCCTCCATCGGGACAATATTATTTTGTAGATTCAGGATACAAACTTCAAACTTGATATTTACCAACTTATCGATTTATTAGATACCATATTTCTCATTTTTGTGAAACCACAAATCAACCAAAATCAGACAATGAAAATTTTAATTTCTATCATTCAAGTTTACGTATGGCAATTGGGAGAACCTTTGGAATATGGAAGAAAAAATTTACCATTTCAAAGAATATGCCAACATACTCACTGAAACTCAAGTAAAAGTTATCATTGCTACAATGGCTATACACAATTTTATACGAAAATACAATAGTGGTGATCCAGGTTTTATGGCTTACGATGATGATCCTGATCTTGTTCCAGAAGAACATCATGAGGAGCATTACAATATGAGAAATACCACAAATATAGTGACCGAACAAGCATAACGACACGCAGGAGACGGAATGACCACGCGTCGCAATACCATAAGAGATGAAATTATTGCAGTAGGGTTGTGCTAAAATAAGAGATTTAATGAAATTTCACAATTTATTTCATTTTAATTGCAATTATTTAATTCATATTACATGACAAAAATAATTAATTAACTGTAAATTAAATTATTAATTCAAATACTCCGCTTAAATACACATCTCGCAACACCAAATAGATTCCTATTTCTAATAACTTCCCCGCTCAAATACCCCACTCAAATGCTCCACTCAAATACCCTGCTCATTTCGTAAAGAATGGATCCTATATGTCTATAGTACCGTTATTTACTATATTTGAGGTTAAATGGAGAAGTAATTGAATAGCGAATATTTTATAAATTGCATCATCTTACTTTACAATTATGAGCAAACTGTAATCAAGTCATTACACTGGTCACCAACTGACCAATGGATATATTTGAATAGTCATTACTGTGCCGACTAATCTTTCTAGTTATGTATATAACCCGATTATCTATATATAATGGGAATACCTCTATTTGAAGCTTTTGAAGTTACCATTATACCTTTTGTCTCAATTAAAGAAAAACAAAAGAATAAAGGGAAATTATGTCGATAAGCACCATTGTCCCAGTGGTTAAGTGATTCGACTTTGGTACGAGAGGTCACAAGTTCGAAACTTGCGTAGCGTGATTCGAACATATATTGACATGTGATGTGTGTTATGTTGTCCCAGTGACATGCTGTATCGAAGTACCATTTTAAAAAAAAAGGGCAATTATTTCTTTTATTTTTCCACTATCCCATGTCTCCCTGCTTTTCCTTTCCCTACCATCGAGATGAAAGAAGATCGTCCTCTCATCACAAATTAAGGGCAACTTAATATCAATAGCATCGAGACCTTAAACTGTTACTCCTTTCCACTATCTTTTGAAAATAGCTTCCATTTCCATTAATTGCTTGAGGCATTAGTTATACATCGCGATTCCATCAAATTGGTTGTATGTAATGTCGACTAGGTAATTTGATCTTATGTCAGTTAATTTTATTTCTCTCATGGATTTCAAGTCCTCCCTATAATTTGTATGCTCTTTTCAATTGATTTGTTTTATTCATAAGTTTCTACTAGTCTATTTAGGAATCATAGGTTAAAAATCATTTAATTGTAGAAATTACCATTTTAAAATAAACCTTAAACTTATTTCTTAAGCATTGTTCGAGTATTGATGTAGAAATCACTTACTATTGTTGGTTTACATTGTCCTATTTTTGAGTCTTAAATGTTTACCTCTATTTTAATGGCAATAGTAGTCAAATTAAATATGTCATTGTAATTTTATGAGTTATTGCTTAATATTATTCATCATATAATAGTGAAATCGCTATAATTTACAAACCCAATTGTCCAAAGCTACAGATTAGGAAAGCTATTGAACAATCCAAATCCACATAACATAAAATTTTCCATAACTATTGTATAATATTACTAAAGTACTATTATTACTAGATAAATAGTCCAAAGTTCTTTTCGACAAGGGATGATAGCAATTATTTACAGACTAACATTACTTACATAACCATAGTAGGCTGTTGAAAAATTGTTTCGCCATTATTTTAGTTGTACAAAGGTCAATAACCATTGACCATCTACACAACTATTATATTTAGTGGTGGTCAAGATGGAAGGGTAGAGAGTCATAGTGGGAAAAAAAGAGGAACAACAAGAATATTAAGCTGTAAAGATTTCTCAAGATACATTATTGTATAATTCAAATTTGAGGTAAATGAAGATTTTTGATGCTTATAGTTTTTTTGTTTGACTTAAACGCATACCATAAGTTATAGAATGAAGGTACATATTACATATTTTTAGAAAGATAGCTATATTTTTCCAAAAATATGAATATATTTCATTGAATTTTAATTGAGCATCTACCAATTATTTGTTTTATTCTAACATTAAGTAACATGAGTATTTGAGTTATAATAATTCCCATAGTTTTTCAATTTGGTGCAAACAGATAGATAGGAGATCATTTATCTTGGTTAACCAAATTTTTACATATAGTGAATATATTGAGTCTTTTGCACGTTTGTACATACTATTTTGAACTAAACAAAATTTAACATATGGTTTTCTTCGCATACATCCAACAGACGTGTCATACATACTGGTACAAATAGAACTTTTGTGTGATGCTTATTGGTTCACATTATTGGGCTCGGTTCACATCATGATATATACAATATGTGGATTAGAATGTGGTTAATATATTTTTTTACTAACAGAGGCAATCTCCAGTTTATGTATCCAACCAGAACTTGGTGAAATTCACTATGAAGTATGTGTTGTCACTGTGGTGATTCATGTATGAGGATTGGTAAAAAATAATTTTATTACTATTTTAATATTGTATAAGTTAGCTAAACGAATTTTATTGCTAAAGGGGATACACCTACACATTGAGTTTTGGAGTTTCAACTTAAGAGCTCCACTTTTAAACTTGAATTGTTGCTTCGTCGGTTGGAATCATCAACTTATCGCTTTGAGGGGACAACATAGAGTTTTGTAAACGTCTTTTAACAAAAAAATCTCATGTTGTACATGTGACCAAACTCATATACACGGTCTTAAATCTCATATATCTCATCATATACATGGTTTTAAATCTCCTATATCTCGCTCGAGATCTCTTCCGTGATCTCATTGTCACACTTAGAGGAAATGAGACATCAAATCTTATTCATATCTCCCCCGAAACTCATCTTATCTGAAATATTCAATTCTCACCTTAAATATGGATCACAATCTTAGTCTGAGATATCACATTGAAATTGTATCTTTTTTCTTTTTATATAATATTTTATCCTCTTATAGATTTAAAGAAACAACTCAATCCAATTGCTTTTTTATCAACTCCTTGAACATATTTCCTACACTTTATCTTAATAAGTCACAACAAAAGACTTCATTTCTTTTTTATGTTCAAATAAGTGGATATTATTTAATCATTACCAAATAAATTAAGCTAATCAATGCACCATTATTCTCCAAAACATTAGTTTCAATTCGTTTTCTATGCAAATCAAGTATGTTACAATTTTATGTTCACTTTGAGAATTATAGTTGTTAAACAAATCATTAAAAAATCAATTTTAGACACATAAGTTACTCTGAGATATACCTGAGATGTACTATAAGACCCAAGATGTAAACCTGAGATATACACTCGAGATACACTCATCTTGCCTGAGATCTCCTCCGGTACGTGATAGCTTGTGCAAAAACATCAAGATGAAATGTGATCGAAATCTGAAATTTAAAGCCTTGCTCATAATATGTCACTCTACCTCCTTTTTTCATAACATAGGTCTATTATTTCTAACCCGTGCCTACTACCCATATACAATGCAAGGCACCCAACAAATCTCCACCTTAGCTCGCATCCATTCAGGCGCCATTCAGTCTACCGACTTTGATTCATACACTATATCAAGGCTTGTTCACGTGTCATTCTCCTAGACCAACATACCATGGTCTAGCTCTACCTTAAGTTTGACTACTTAATTCTATACTCCTAATGTAACGATCCGGATTTTCGCGTTCGAAAATCGACATTCATACTTTACATCGTACTCGAATGCCGTAGATTCGACCGTTCAAATCCGAGTCGCCGGAGCTTATAACACAGTTAAGTAAATAACACAGCGGAATAAATGAATAATACATTGATATACAATATCTGATACAACAGAATGATACAATGAATATCAATATACATCAGAGATATGATACAACAAATAGCAGCGGAAAAGAAAACGATAACATCAGCAGCGGATAATCTCCATCTTCAAAGCACTAATCCAGAAATAGCTTGAACTCCCAATAACGATACACCAAGATAAGCAAGTGCAGTCCGATCCAAAGACTGAACTAGCTCCAGATAACCTACTAATCTGACTATCTGAAAAACCAAACTCTATACTGCTCGTGTAGAAAAATTTTGAGCACCCAGAGTTTAGGAAGGGAACAATAAACTCTGGATCAGTCATGGGACTGGTGTGAGCAACAAAAACAGTTTATCTTTAAAAACAAATAGCAAAAGAATTTTAAACATTGAAATCCGCAATGCTTTTCGAAAATGAAACTACCATAAGACCTCCCACCACACACACAATGCAAACGCAGACTTGGAGGAGATTTCTTCTTATGTTAGTCAAAGATGTTTACTACGCAAAATCAAATCATTGGATATTATTACTAGTGCATAGTGCAGAAAACATTTCGAAAGTAGAATATCAATCTTAGCCAGCATAGGTACCATTATAGTATGCCTACTATAGCTACCATATTAAATGGCAGGTTCTACAACTAAAACCGTACAAGGCTCGTATTGTTTCTTTGGATTTCCAACAAATGGTCAGGCTAAGGAACTTCCTATGCCACGATGGGTACGTCCCTGGAATAGACGACCCGAGAAATAACCTAACATTACGGTTAGATCTCTGCCAACACAAGGCCGGGTTACCTCTGCAAAAATAGGTAACTACTGACACGCGTATGCCATCCCCCGATCGTAACCGATCTTCCCGAGGATCCTCGATTCGCAACAAACCACATAATAATAATGCAGCAACCACATAGGTTAAGTATCTGGGCTCCATACCATGATACCACCTTTATCCAGAAGGAATGACATACACTAAGGGGCGCTACTCCCTAGAACCTTGCCGCATCCTTCCTGTTTTGACCATTTCCGGGGTGTGAGGCTCGACGAAGTCTCGTCCACAAAGCTACGCTTTGTCACAAAGCCATGCTTCGGGTCAAACAGATGATCAACCTATGATCACAAAGATATAAGATCAAACAAATGATCATATCGCAAATGATCAAACAGATGATCAACCTATGATCACAAAGATATAAGATCAAACAAATGATCATATCGCAAATGATCAAACACTGATCATCACACAGCAACACTCAGCATGCCACATTACCAAATTGGGATATATCGCTGATAAATTTCAACTACATAACCTCTGAGCTCGTACGTCTCAGAGAAGGGTGTTAAGCTAAGAGAATAAATTATCCTCCACCAAACAGAAATGTATTTGAAAGAAATCGGCTTTATATCTCAAAGTGTAATGTCAGACATGTATCCATACAAGTCTGTTCCGGGTTCGAACAGAACCGAAGGCATTTCTCACGAAGCCCTTGCAATTCCGGATAACTTTCAATCACGTTCGGACTTCCCGTCACAAAAGAGTGATATAAATCTCTATACCGGCGCGACTCAGTGTAGAGACATTCGACAGGTTGTCCTTTCATTTTCGAAAAATATCCGGTCTTCAACACCGGTCTTCAAATGCTATCCATATACGACGTATCACTATTCGGAATGAGTTATACGACCCAAAGGTCCTTTCCCGGCTAACCCGAATAGTGAGCGAAATATTTAAAAACATACGGATATTGGGATTTCAATTAAGTCACAACTTAATACCCAAACTTTCTTTTCAAATGGTTTAACAAATTACCATTTTAATCTTTTAAACAAAAAGATTTTAATCTTTTAAACAAAAAGATTCAATTCCCAAAGTTCACTTAATTTCACAAAGATTCATTCACAGATTTTCCAAATCGATTTCCATTTCAGTTTAATTAACTCGTTAAATCTTTAAATCAAAGATTTAACTTATAGTTTTCAAAACAATTTCATTTCGAATGGTTTAAACAAAACATCACTTTTAAATCTGTTAAAAATAGACAGATTTAATTCATAGCTTTCAAAAAGAATTCATTCATAACTTGGAAAATCCATTTTTCCATTCACTTGAAATTCCTTTAATTTAACTGGAATTTCATTTCTTATCTGAAAGCTTTTATCATTTTAAAACAAACAGTTTCATTTCAAAAAATCTGATTCATTCATACGAGTTGAAATCCTTGGTTTAAATTCAAATTCCCAACTTATACTTTTAAAAATGGTTTAATTCATACAAACACATTTATATCATCTTTTATCCCTAGTTTCCAAATCATAGATTTAATTTCAAACTTGAATTCAAATTTAAATCTAATTATTTAAATTTTCAAAAAGTCGGTTAAGTTATTCTGTAACGACCCTGAAATTTAAATTTATTTAAATTCATAATTAAATGAGTTTTTGAATTAAATTGAGTAATTAAATAAATTTTTGATAAAAAAATTGTAAATTTAATTAGAAAATTTGAGCGAGTTTCCCCGAATCCAAATTTATTTGGAATAAATCATTTAAATTTAATAATATTGTACATATATGTGGATATATATATATACGTGATATATGAGTAGATTTGAAATTCTATATATATTAATTTGGATTTAAAATTGTAAATAAATGGTTTGATAATAAAGGATAGTAATAGAAATTACAATAAGTGGTTAATAATAATTTGAAGTTATAAATTTAATATAAGATAATAAATACTAAAGTAAAATAAATAATTGAGTTTATAAAGAAATACAAAATAGTTAGTGGTAAAGTAAAATAAATATTTAAGTTAAAATGGAAGTAAAACTATAAAGTAATGACAAGAGAAATACAATCAACAAATAGCAATAACAACTTTATATCTATTAGCATAAGTCTAATTTCATAAGTCAAGAATTTAATACATAACTAAAGCAACTTTTATAATATGTACATAAAGTAAAAAGCTGCCAGGCTTTGTATAAATGGAAATGTTGCCTGTAAACAAAGTTTAGGCAGGAAAGTAAAGAAAATATTCAAGTAAAAGAATGAAACACTTGCTAAAGGAGAAACAAATAAATAAAATACAAATCATTTCACCCTACCCAAACAAAGCCACCACTATCTTCATTTGTACAGCCGAGATCTTGTAAATGAAACAAAGATGTGAACAGGCAAAACAAATACAAACAAGTACAGATATAAACAAGATATCAGCCGAGTTAAAGGAAGGCAAGTATCTTTAGCCATGCCTATTGTACAAGCAAATAAAGAAATAAAATATAATACCCTTGTTTAAGGTATACACCCTGTAAACTTCCTTTTCACAAATTTATCTTCATTTCAATTTCGTTCCTTCCAACTGAAGAAAAAAAAATCAAGTATCAGATCATCTCAAACAAATCGAAGTTCAACATTTAGACAACTTCCAGTTTTCAAAGTAAATCTGCTCCTCTGCTCTTCTTTTCCAGGTGAGCAACTTTTCTTATTTATCTGTGAGTAACAATTGTTTCCGTTAAACATAAGTACATGGTTGAATTACATGATCATCTCCAGATATAAATATGCATGTGAATATGCTTTGTTTCTATGAACATATTATGTAATACTTTGAGTATGGTGTGGATGTTTACTGGTTTCAGATTCTAAACCTATGCATAAATCAAACACTCAAGGTTTAATCTTCATTGGTGACTGAGTTTAGAGTAATATAGGATGTTATATCTTGGAATACAAACTGGTTTAAGTTAAACAATTTGAGTTGCATCTGGAAAATAAGAAAATACAGAGCACCACTTAAAACAAGTCAAAATCCAAGTGTTTAAAATCCTTATATTCAGTTATATAAATCGATTTCTTATACAAAAATAGGATTTTTAACATAAAAATCTAAATTTTTAGTGATTGAATTCGAGAGCAGTTATGGGTTGATCGAAAAATGGGTTTCGATCACGTTCAGGTGATTGGATGCTCTATCGAGGTTGGGCCTTCGCGTAGGGGTAGAAGAGTGATCGGCGCTACTGGGAAAAATAATGGGATGGTGGTCAGACCATGGTGGTGGTGGCGGCAAGTGTTTAAAATCCGTAAACCTAGTTTTGCCGTGGTTTGGTATTTGGTGTCGTTCATCGTCTGGAGATGATCGAGCGTCGCAAGGCTCTGGGAGGTGGTAGAGGAGACATTGGTGATTGAGTGGCCGAAGTTTGGAGTCGCCTAGTGGTCGGAGCGCCGAGAACTTGGCGTTGACAGGTTCGAGAGGGGAAGTGAGCTCGTGTTTCCAGGTTTGCATTTGAAGTTCTCGATTTCGTTTCGAGGTGGCGCAGCGGGTTTTGGAGATTGCGAGTTGGTCGTGGGACGATGGGTGATAGGTGGTGATGCTGGTCGATGGCCGGAGGTGGCTGGAGGCGTGGTGCACGTGCACGTGTGCATCTGCGTATCTGGTATGATGGGGGAGGATGAAGTTGTTCTCGAGTGTTTACTCGAGATTCTTGAGGGTCGAACTCAAAGGAGATTGCGAACAAAATAAGGAAGGAGGGAAACTCGAGAAAAATTGGGATGAACTCGAAGTCCAACCCGAGTTATTTGGGAAATTCGCTCAAATATGAACGTGAACAGTTTTAAACAGGAACCTGTTTTTGGTCTTTATAAATTTAAACTGAAAAACTTTAAATCCTAAAGCAAGGGTGATTTAGGTTTTAGAATCAAAATTTGAAATCAACATTTTTAAACCTGGACTTGAGTTTAAATTTGAAATCAAGATTTTGAAATAAAATAAGTTTATGAATTTAAATGTTTAAATAAGTTTAAAATGTCTAAGTATACTTTGATATGTGAATTCAAAGAGAAATTGAAGCTGAATTCTTTTAAACTTCTTTTATAACAAAAGAATCATTTAAACTTCATTTAAGTGCAATTGGTATTTATTTTGAATTTAAAATGAAATATGAAAAATAAATTTGAAAACAAATTGTTTAAATTTGCTTTGTGATGATAGTTAAAACATTAGTTAGAAAATGTTTTAAATTTGAATTAGTGAAGATAAAATGATATGCACTCATTAAATTAGTTCAAGTGAATAATTGATTAATTTATTTAATCAAGAAATTAAGATTTAAGTTAAATTAATTAAGGTAAATTAATTTGTAAATAAGATTCATTAGTTTAATAAGAGTGTCTTTTAAACAAATGATTAAGGTTATTTAATCAAGTAATTAAGAATTATTAAGTTACAGTTTAGAACTTAATAAATTAAATAATTAGTGATTAAATCTATGATTTTAAAGGTTAATCAAATGATAATTAACAATAATTAAATTGAGTTTAATTACTTAAGAATAGAAATTAAATAATTTTGAATAGTTAATGAGGATCATTTACTTGAAATTAGTTGATAATAAATGTGAAAAGAATTATTCATAGAAATTTAATCTGATTTAAATTTATCAGATAATTTATTGACCTTACTTATGGATGATTGGATTTGACTAAATGATTGATTTTTTTTTGATATCCCTGATATATGATGCTTTGTGATACACCCTGATTTATGTTGTGATCTGTAGTTTACTTACCTGTGATATATATCTGTGATCTGTGAATGAAAGATAAGCGTTATAGTTTATATCGCTTATCAACTATATCCTGTATTTTGATCTGTGATGATTGATGTTGCACTATTGTGTTAAACCCCTGGACTACACCATACACACACAAATATGGATTTCACGTGGAAATCGGTTAAGTCACAGATAATCTAAATTTGATGTTTTTGAAATTGAAATTTTAATTTCAATTGATTTTGAAATTAGAAATTTGGGGTTTAAAGTGAAAAGCTTTTGAAATAGAATTTCAAAGATAAAAGTTATTTTAAATAACTTAACCGAGTTTTGAAAATTTAAATAATTTGATTTAAATTTGAATTCAAGTTTGAAATTGAATCCTATAATTCAAAACTAGGGATTAAAAATGCTGTACAAGTTATATGTGGGTTAAACCATTTTAAAAAGTATTGATTTAAGAATTTGAATTAACCCAAGAACTTTAACTTGTATAAATGGATCAGATTTCCGAAATGAAAACAGTTTGTTTTCAAAAGATAAAAGCTTTCAGATAAGAAATGAAATTCCAATTTAGTTAAAGGAATTTCAAAGTTTGAATTGAAAAATGTTTTTTCCAAGTTATGAATGAATTCTCTTTTTGAAAGCTATGAATTAAATCTGTTTATTTTTAACAGATTTAAAAATGATGTTTGTTTAAACCATTTGAAATGGAATTGTTTTGAAAGCTATTAGTTAAATCTTTGATTTAAAGATTTAACGAATTAATTAAACTGAAATGGAAATCGATTTGGAAAATCTGTGAATGAATCTTTGTGAAATTAAGTGAACTTTGTGAATTGAATATTTTTGTTTAAAAAGATTAAAATGGTAACTTGTTTAAACCATTTGAAGAAAGATTTTTGGGTAATAAGTTGTGACTTAATTGAAATCCCAATATCCATATGTTTTGAATATTGCGCTCACTATTCGGGTTAGCCGGGAAAAGACCTTTGGGTCATATAACCCATTCCGAATAGTGATACGTCGTATATGGATGGCATTTGAAGACCGGTGATGAAGACCGGATATTTTCGAAAATGAAAGGACAACCTGTCGAATGTCTCTGCACTGAGTTGCTCCGGTATAGAGATTTATATCACTCTTTTTGTGACAGGAAGTCCGGACGTGATTGGAAATTATCCGGATGTGCAAGGGCTTCGTGAGAAGTGCCTTCGGTTCTGTTCGAACCCGGAACAGACTTATATGGATACATGTCTGACATTACACTTTGAGATATAAAGCCGATTTCTTTCAAATACATTTCTGTTTGGTGGCGGAGAATTTATTCTCTTAGCTTAACACCCTTCTCTGAGACATACGAGCTCAGAGGTTATGTAGTTGAAGTTATTAGCGATATATCCCAATTTGGTAATGTGGCATGCTGAGTGTTGCTGTGTGATGATCAGTGTTTGATCATTTGTGATATGCTCATTTGTTTGATCATTTATCTTTGTGATCATAGGTTGATCATCAGTTGACCCAAAGCGTGGCTTTTTGAAAAAGCGTAGCTTTGTGGACGAGACTTCGTCGAGCCTCACAACCCGGTAATGGTCGAAACAGGAATCGTGCGGCAAGGTTTTCAGGGGTAGCTCCCCTAGGGTATGACCATTCCTTCTGGAAAAGGGTAGTATCATGGTATGGAGCCCAGATACTTACTCATGTGGATACACTTTCTTTATGATGTGTGATGTTGGATACCGAGCTCGGATAAAGGTCCCAAAGGACCGGGGGTGGCATATCTGAGGTTTCTTTTATCCCTTGGGAAAAGGGGTTGCCGGCCTTGTTTGGCAGAGAACAGTTGGTTCTCGGAACGTCCCGCCAGAGGCGTTTCTTTCGTGGAATAGGAAGTTCCTTAGCCTGACCATTTGTTGGAAATCCATCTTCAAAATACGAACCTTGTACGGTTTTAGTTGTATTACCTGCCATGGAATGTGGTGGTAACCTGCTATTGAACATGGTAGCTATAGTAGGCATAAGTGCGAAATGTCTATGCTGGCTAAGATTTATATTCTACTTTCGAAATTGTTTTCTACACTATGCACTAGTAATAATATCAAATGATTTGATTTTGCATAGTAAGCATCTTTGACTATCATAAGAAGAAATCTCCTCCAATTCTGCGTTTGCATTGTGTGTGTGGCGGGAGGTCTTATGGTAGTTTCATTTTCCAAAAAGCATTGCGAATTGACTTTAAAATTCTCTGCTATTTGTTTTAAAGATAAACTGTTTTTGTTGCTCACACCAGTCCCATGACTGATCCGGAGTTTATTGTTTCTTTCCTAAACTCTGGATGCTCATAATTTTCTACACGAGCAGTCTAGAGTTGGGTTTTTCAGATCTTCAGGTTTAGTAGGTTATCTGGAGCTAGTTCAGTCTTTGGATCGGACTGCACTTGCTTATCTTTGTGCCTCGTTATTGGGAGTTCGAGCTATTTATGGATTGGCGCTTTGAAGATGGAGATTATCCGCTGCTGATGTTATCGTTTTCTTTTCCGCTGCTATTTGTTGTATCATATCTCTGATGTATATTGATATTCATCACTGTATCTGGATATTGTATCAGATATTGTATATCTATATTCTTTTATTTCCGCTGTGTTGTTTACTTAATGTTGTTATAAGCTCCGGCGACTCGGATTTGAACGCTCGAATCTACGACATTCGAGTACGATGTAAAGTATGGATGTCGATTTTCGAACGTGAAAATCTGGGACGTTACATATTCAAAATAACTTTTATATTTGAAATTCCATTTCAAAAGCTTTTCATTTTAAACCCAAATTTCTAATTTCAAAATCAATTGAAATTAAAATTTCAATTTCAAAAACATCAAATTTAAATTATCTGTGACTTAACCGATTTCCACGTGCAATCCATATTTGTGTGTGTAAAGGTGTGGCCCAGGGGTTTCACACAATAGTGCAGCACAATGAATCATCACAGATCAGTATACAGAAATATAGTTGATAAACGATATAAACTATATCGCTTATCGTTTAGGCACAGATCACAGATATATAAAAATCACAGATAATAAATTACATCACGGATAATTTATCACAGATCACAATACAAATCAGGGTGTATCACAAAGCATCATATATCAGGGATATCAAACAATCAAGTCATCCAATAGAATCCAAACATTCATAAGTAAGATCAGTTAATTGTCTGATTAATTCAAATCAGATTAATTTATTATGAATAAACTACAAATCTTGGTTAATTAATCATTAATCAATTATAAACCATTTCAATTAATTAATCTTTAATCATTTATTAATTAACTTTTAAAAATAAATTAATTAACCTTTAATTTTTAAATAATTAACTTTTAATTATTTAATTCTCCATTTAATTAATTATCATTCCTTAATCACCTTCATTAATTAATTAACCTTTAATTAATTATTCTCAGATTTATTACCTTAATTGATAAATCATATTAATTATTTAATCTTTAAACCAATTACATAATTAATCAACCCCTTAATCATTCAATTATTCTTAAATTAATCATCTCTGTAATTAATTTTCATTAACAATTTTTTTAATTTCTAATAAATTAAATTGCTTAATTATTAGTTTGCCAATTTATTAATTACAAATCGATAAACCCCTAATTACTTAATTAATGACAATTACTAATTTACCCTTCTTAATTTCTTTCCACAATAATTAATTAAAAATAATAATTATTTATCTTAATTAATATTTTAAAAGAAATCTTCTTTTAAATTTTTTTTTCTTTTTTCCTTTCAAACAAGTTTAAGCTTAACATAAGTATGGGTTTAAACTTTAATTATAACAGTTAAAAATATTCCCAGATAACACGAGAAAAGTTCGAACCATCTCCAGGAAAAGGAAAAAGAAACGCGAGTAACCCCTGATAAAACATCGTCTTCCCTAATCCCATATTCCAGTATACAGGGCGTACACGTGTGCACGTTGCACGGCGAACCAAGCGACGCCGAACCTCCCTCCACCCATCTCCAAGTCACCATCAACCCCGACGTGTGTTCCCTCAACCCAGAATCCAAAATCCATCATCGTATCAAAATTCGACCCTCAGCTCGAAAAATCTGCAGAAACTTCGACCACAAAACCCCATTGCCACTGATGAACTCGCCACCGGAATCTCCAGTACCTCCTCCAGAGCATCGCCGCAACACCACGCCTCCATTCCCCAACACGCGAACGACTCCGGTCTACCTCTCATGTCGCCATTTCCTTGACAACCCAGTCGAACAAAACACTAACTTAAACCCTAGTTCGATCCCATTCGAATTAATTACTCATTAGAAAAATTCTTTTACATTTTTCCCATAATCCCCGATGCCATAGCTAGCTTCAACCACGAGCTCGTCCTCAACCATCACGTTGATCACCGGCAATTCGTCAATTTGCCGGAAACGTTCATCTCCAATTTCCCGATCGAATATCAACTTAAAAATCTGGAAATATATGTTAAAACTCATAGCTTTTAACTACAAATCCCTCTATACACCCCAAAACAGAAATTAGATGTGTTGATTTTTGACATGTATATGTAATTCACTGTTATTTTTCATTTTAAAAATTATTTGTTGAAATAAAAATCTGGAAACTATTTTTACAATCATCTTTAGACATCTACAAACTACTTTCATTTATAAATCAAGGTCGAACCTAAATTCCATTGTGAGATTTGAAATTTTTCCCTTTTCAAACCAAAACTGAAAGTAAGAACAGAGCATGATATGAACAGATGTTTGCACACACATACGAATACCAGATACATCACAAATAAGAGTATTCCATATTAACTTAAAATATAGTTTTAGAATAAATGTTACTCACATATTTGTTTGAAACAGAGAGTACAAGCCTGGAAGTGCTCTGAGAAACTGGAAACTGGATTTGCTTTTAAACTTGCATGATCTTTGCATTGCTTGATGAATGTTTTTAAGTCTGAAGCTTTTGTAACGACCCGTAAATTTTAACTGTTTTAATAACGTAATTAGTTGAAATTTTGTGAAATTTTAAACGATAAAATTTTGAAATATAAATTTAATATTTGGAATACGTCTAGTTAAACATAGCAACTGGTAAATTTTCGTCTGAAAATATGAAAGTTTATTTCGCGCGTAAATTCACTTCGATTTAATCAGTTAAAAAGCAGTGAAAATAAAATGTTTCCGAAACCTAAATATTTTTACATAGAAAAATTCTAAACCATCTTCTGAGCAAGATGTTAGTTCGTCGTTTTTCCAAATTCGGACATCTTTGGCTCCGTCGATCTTATTTTTGGCAAAATAACAGTATTTGGTACCGATATCGATTTTTGATCGGATAATCGTACCGCTGATATCTGTATACCGTTTTGATCATCTCGCCGTGCTGATCTCTATGGTATATTCAATTCTGCGTTTCGAATTTCCGGTACCCTGCGGTATCGGTAAAACAAATAACCGTATCGGTACCGTTTAAGCCTTTTAATCTACCCGTGACCATTCATTTCCATAGTTCATAGCTGTCCAACCACTAGTCTTTATTTTCCCCAGAATTCGATAGGGTGGCTGTCATCATTTCCAACGGTTCATTTGACATTTGCTCTTCCTTTTGATTCGGTAGTTCAAAACAAATATGAGAAAATATAGTGGTATTAAAACTTGAACTACCCTTCCACGTTTCATTTCTAGAACGCCAGCATCCAAATTCTTTCCAAATTCTTTTCCCATTCCCATCTTCATTCTCTACCCTCCTCTCCCGAAATTCATGCACGCATCTCCTCCGCCTCTGCCAAGTAACCCAGCATCACCCACCCTTTCATTCCACCTCTCTCTACAAATTGCCGCATCCACTGACATCGCCGAGCCTCCACCCACCAACTCCGGCGACCCGAGCTACTTCGCCTGGCAAACCACCGCTAGCCCTTCCTTCCAACCCCACGCCTCCAACCTTCCCACCTCCACTTCACCGTGCTGCCCTCCCCTCACACAAAACCCCTCCGCAACCCATTCCAGACCGGCAACGATCTCCACCTTCCCGAACGCTACAGCTCGTTCCCTTCCGCCTTCCTTTGCACTCTCACACATAGCCTTCCGCCTACACCCGCTTGCCACCACCGTGGTTCCCACCTGACAACCCTACAGGGTGAACATCGAAGACCACCCTCCCGTACGCCAAGCTCACCGTCCAGACCTTGGATCCACCACCAGAGAACCCCGTCGCCAGCACCTATCCCACCCTGGCCTCAACCAATAGTCGCCTCCTCTGGCCGTGATCTTCGGTCTGCCCTCCTTTGCATGTTTCTCTTCTATATATGAGTTATATATAGGTAACATATTATTTTATAAAGAACTGCTTATATACGTGATTCATGTATGGGTTTTGCTAAATTGTAGATACTATGATTTTGTTACTCTATATATTCCAGATTTAATATAAAAGAATTTTAAGTTTAAAGTATGTACATTGATATGCTGGTATATGTTTTGTATATATGATACATATATTTATACTTCAGTTATATTATCTGTATACATTTATCTATTTATTTTATATGTTTAGAAAATGAATTTTGTTCAAATCTGCTTAAAGTTGTATAAGAGTTATATACATTAGTTTAAAGATATACATGACAGCAATATATATAGATGTTTATTTATCTATCGAATGTTGATAGTTGCTGTGAAGTCTTAACAATATGTATATATATTTCACACGTTTTCCTATATATTAGTCATATATAAGGTGGATTTCAAAGTATACATTTGCAGTGTGCATATAGCCTGCACATATTTTTAGCTATGACGTATATACTTTGTATATTGGACAGAGCTTTGACTTTTGAAGACTTGTATGTTGTAATAAGTGTTATTATATCATCGGTATTTGGTTCATATAAACTATATTATAATTTATTAAGTTATAGCATGTTGTTGTGTATATGTATGTATGACAGTTCAAGTTTATAAACGTGATTTATACATATGTTAAGTTGTATAAATTTTGACTATAATTCCCTTTTATAGGTTAAAATAATATAGTTAAACTTTGGTTTGGATTCTTCCGGTTTATAAATTCATATTACAGCACATTTTGTATATAACATATATGTCACCTAATTACAAAAAATTTTACAAAACGTATATTATATATTCCTATTTTGATCTTAAAGTATGTTTGTGACATTAGTCTGATGTCAATATGATGTACATTTACATATTGTCAGTTTGTATATACATATTTAAATATTAGTTTATATAGATAAGTAGATATGAGTTTGGTTTTTCTTTTACATGTTTGAATATATGTTTAAAATTGATTTTGAAATACATATATGTATATAAAACATATTTCGGTTCAGTTATATCAAGTTGGTTCTGATTCGCTTTATCAATTCCTTTTATCAGCTTTGTCCGTCGTGCTTGTTTCTTCATCGAATCATGTCCATTGTGCCGTACTCGGAAATCCGTGCTTGGATTCGTAACCCATTTCAGTACCAAAAATATCTAGCCTCGAAAGGTGAGCACTCACTCACGATTAACGTTCTTTTATTTATTAGATTTGATTTCAATTGAAACGACAATTGAAATATGCTGCTGTTAGTTAATTACACTGTTTTATATGCTATTACCTGTATCAGTTCACCTGTGACATCTGACACCATTATCTGTTAATTATTTATGCGATGATAATATAGTTTGGCTGATAATTGATTGATTGTTGATGTTTATATTGGATGTTAAATTGTTAATGTTAAAATGATAAATAGTATGCAATTGAAATTGATATATAATAGTTAAATGTTAAATTCGATTAAATGACATTTGTATAATATGACCCTTTTAACTGTTCAATTTATTGACACGTAGGATTTGTTTAATTACACCTTGAACCACTGAATGTATGTTGTTAAATTGATGATGTATGAAATTGTAAATAGATGACAAGTGAAGAACTGTAATGTAATAATCTTTAATCTACATGAAATGATAGTGTAGATTCTAGAAATAATTATATTAATTCGCACAAATAGCAATGTGAATTAATACGATTATTTTAGGATTATTTGAATTGATTATTGGATTGTTATTGATTATTGTTATTGCTTGTTTATTTACTTTGACATCTTTCCAGTTATCACACTGCAAGTTCCCTTTGCTATGTTTTGATTTTGAATTGGAATCTTGTTGAAATGATAAATACCCAAATTGAACTTTGACCTAGGATAGAAAATTAAATAAAACCCGATTAGTCAATAATTTGATTTAAAAATAAAATGAAGATTTTATTTGAATAAATAATATGGTTTTGAAATGAAGTTGAAATTTGAATTTTAATGAAAGGAAATGTTAATGTTTAATAATCTGAAACAAATTATTAAAAATGTAATTGATGAAAGAATGTTGTTTAAGTTGAGAAACTATTGAGTTAAGTTGGAAATTATAATTAAGTTTGAAATTATTAAACTTTGAAATTATTTAATAATTAAGTTTTGAATTATTTAATAATTAAATAAGATTGAATTATTTAATGATTAAATTAAATTGAATTTTGAATAAGTGAATTTTACTTCGTAATACTTGAAATTGAGTTTCTTTATTAATAAAGTTTGGAAAATCATTTAAGTAAGTAAATAGGTGAAATTGAATTTCTTTAACAAGAAATAAAATGTGATATTTTGGAATTAATGTAAGACTTGAAATTTAAAGAATTTGATTTGATGAATTTAATTTAATTCAAAATTGTAAGTTTTGTTTTAATGAAGTTGAACTTCAGAATTGATTAAATGAATTGGAAATTTAATAGAAATTGTTTTGAATGATAAAGTAACTTAACGAATATTGAATGAAATCGATAAATGAGTTTAAATTGATTTGAATGTTAAATAGAATTTATTTAAATGATTTTGGAATGAAACTTATATACGAACTTGAATCAATATTCGAATTGTTCTATTTGAAATTGAAATTGATTTGGTTTTTGAAATATATAAACGACCAATCGGTGTAATAATTACGAAAGTTATTAAAGAGACCGGGATTGGTAATGGATATACTCTCTATCTGAACCGAAACCACTTTAATAATTATACGCGGAGTGTTGATCCAGAACGAAGTGGATGGTTTTGATGAACGCGTTGACTGAAGAAAGAGAACGATTTTGGATGACCCTTGACATGACTAAAACAGGAGCCGCGCCGGGCCATTGAGGATCGCCATCTCTAGCGGACACACTTCTTCGATACCATATCTATTACTTTTGTGATTCGATTTGGGTGCACCCCTCGATTATGGGAGTGTTGTTCGCGGTGTTGGGGTAGTAGCTGCTATGCCCAACATCAGTCCGGATCAGGCAACTACTAGTATCCTAGTTGGTATCACCTCATGTACCTTGTCATACTGATTATCCTATTCGCGACCACTACGATTTTGATTTGTACCTTTAGTATATGGATTGCCCTCTGGTGACTTCCGGTTTTGGGGAAACTACGGTCTTGTATATGCTTTTGGGAATAAACAGGTTAAGAGGTGTATGGGCCCTGCTTAACCCTACTTTGATATCTTTATATTACTGATAGACATTATCTACTTAGCGTACATTACTACCTAGTAGATAGTTTAACGGATCCTTAAAGGATGGTTATTCCAAACATCCTTTGAGTTACTTGTATTTCAATTGCTATTTCACTTGAGTTGGATTTATTAATATAAGAATGTTAATCCTGACTCGAGTGTCTTGTGTTTTTGCTTTACGCTCGGGTCAGACTGAGTGTACCAGTATTCGAGACTCACCTTTGGAGTTGGAGCTTTGCTTGAAGATCCAGCCATCTATTCTGCTTTCAGTATTCGATGATTCCAGTGATGTATTCTGATTTGTATCTGATGTATCGTATTACTCTTCTGTTGTAAACTCTGATGTATTTTTATATATTCATATAGTAGCTTCATGAACTACTATCTCTTTTATTTCCGCTGCATTTATTACTCTGTGTCTGTGATCTGTGATTATATCTATTTACTGTATATGTTCAGTTTTGCCAAATTTAAATTAACAACGCGGTATTTTGAGCAATTCAACTCCGGCATGAGTGTCTATGTGACGCCCCACTCTGAGACCCACTGTAACAAAGAGTATTACGGGAGTAATACTGTCTGTTAGAGTGGAGAATAGAGTATAGTGGAAGCGACCATTTGTAACCAAGCTATAACTATCTACTGAATACGTCGAAAGGATGGTATCTATATATATTTTTCAAGTGGTTCGACATATTCGGTAAATACTTATAACGAAATTACAAATGGCTAAAGATCTATCAGGACAAAGCATAATAATAAATGATAAAACATCACAGAACAGAATCACATAACAGATATAAAATCCCAGAACAATACATCGTCAATACAGATCCAAATATCATAAGTGGGTACAAAGCCACTGCTCACACATGTGAGTCAAAAATATGTACATATCAAAGTCTGAATAATAACATAAGACAGACACTAAGATAAGCTATCTCAAAAGCATAGCAGATAAGTCCAAAGCGGAAGCACAGAAGCTAAGTCCAGAGACCTAACCTGAAACAACTCGGTCTGACCCGAGCGAAAACACTCGGGTCAGGCTAGCTAAACAATCAGTAATAACTGAGATATATCATAATGCGGTACATAAATAAAATAGTACTTATCCAAAGAGAAGTATATTATGAACCACATGAATATAATGACGATCCCTAATCATCAATAAACAATAAAAATCTCCAAAGAGAAATCAACACCAAAGTGTAGAATAAATAAAATCGCCTCATATCATCGGCGTAGCCAAAGCTATAAAAAGATGCCCATAGGCAATAATCCCAAGAGTGACCAGAGTCTGTAATCAATGCCCAAGCAAAGATCGATGCTCCAAAGAGCAATGGGGATATACTGAAAAATCAATGAAATCAAACACTGAAAAGCAGTGTCCAGAGACACTGTGAATCCACAAGGTAATCGCACTTACATCGTATGGTTCCATAGAACCAACGCCGAATGGCGGTACTCGAATGGATATAAAAATCATCAGATAATACAAGTTTTGCACGTGCACCGACCAGAGTCGTTGTTGCCAAGTACTGTAGAGTTGTGATCGATCACTCGCACCGATGCGAAACGCGCGAGACGACGAGATCCTTCCCAGAAGGATAAAGGCCCAGAGGCACACGCCGAAAAATAAACTACTCCATAGAGCAGGTGTCCAGAGACGGTTGCCCAGAGGCGTGGTGACCCAGAGGTCCAGTACTGGCCGCCCAGAGGCTAATGTGTCACTAACTTCTTGGAGAGGAACCCGCAAAGTGTTAACAATGAGTCCCATACCCCACGTTCGCACTAAACGGTTTCCTAACCAATAGCAAGCTCACACTCCAAACAATAAAAAGTCTACCTCATATCATCGGTAAACTAGACCCAAAGGTCAAAACGATCAATCGAATAGGTCGGGGATTAACCGGAAAGAAAATACACACGGTTTCCATAGGCCGGAGATTTCCTAACCGTTTAAGCACCTTTCCACTTCGCTCGACGTGCTAAAAGTGAGTGTGAGATTTTTATTATAGAAAATAATGGTGTAAAACGGATTTATAATTGATTTTCGGAATCACTTTTAAAACGGTCTTTTGAAAGGTCTCCTATTATGGAGTAATTAATTTAATAATTAAAATAATATTATATAATAATTTTCAAAAGCCATTTAGGAGTGAAAATATTTTGAAAATGATTCATAAAACCCGTGTACGAAATCTAGAGACAAATCTCAAAGAAATCAATGAAAACCAGAAAATCATCAAAAATATTCTAAGTGTTTGTAAACATTCAAAAACAGCTGTGAACTCAAGTTCGATAATTTAGTTGGACCAGCAAACTGTGTCCAAATGTCATGAAAATTTGCAGGCATGTAGTCCAACATCCCTACTTTAATATGCAAAAAGAATTTCTGGATTCCGAGTTGAGACGAAGTGGCAGCGACGTCTCAAAGTTGGACCCAGAACAAGATTTACACTGTTTACAAACAGCGACTAGAGTTCAACTTCGACACGAAATTCGAAGTACCAAACGAACTCCAATGTTGTCCAAATTTTCCTGAGATGGATTTCGGTACTCCACCTTTCTAACGAGACCAAAAAAGTTGAATTCCGACTTCCGATGCGAACGTGGAGGCATCGCGGAGTGGCGCTCAAAAGCTGGAAACAGAAGGGATATTTGATTTTCATTCTAAGTGTTTGACCATTCAAAAACTGCTGCGAACCCAAGTTCGGCAATTTATTTGGACCAGCAAACTGAATCCAAATGACATGAAAACTAGTAGGAATATAGTCCAACATCCCTACTATAAGATGCAAAAAGAATTTCTGGAATCCGAGTTGAGACGAAGTAGCAGCGACGTCTCAAAGTTGGACCCAGAACAAGATTCACACTGTTTACAAACAGCGACAATAGTTCAACTTCGACACGAAATTCGAAGTACCAAAATAATGCCGATGATGCCTAAATTTTACAGAGATGGAGTTCGAAACTCCACCTTTCCAACGAGACCAAAAACGTTGAATTCCGACTTCGGATGCGATCGTGGCGGCATCGCGAAGTGGAGAAAAAAAAATCTGGAACAGGGTTTAAAAAAAAAAATTATTTATTGTTTTTTTTTCTTTTTTTTTTCTCGGGACAGTGGTAAGAATGTACAATTTTAACCAAAATAACTTCGAAATTTCATAAAACTCAAAACATGAAAGTTTTAGCTCTAAATCTAAGCTTTCCAGAACATCCAAAATTATTAGATTTGGATAAGAAACAAGAGAGATACATGCAAAACAATATCAGATTGAAACTCAAGATAACTTGTTAAAGACAGAATTGGTCTTCTGTCTTTGAACGCATTTCAGGTCATCTAAATGGCAATATTACAGAAAACTCACTGAACAAAAATTGTAGCATATGTTTTAAGCTTTCCGGAACATCCAAAATTATCTAAATCGGATCAAAAACGAGTAACTTATGGCCAAATCAATTTCAGGGTTTTATTTTATCAACCTTGTAGTTTGTTGTCAGGGCAGCGACAAACAAACGTGATTTCGACCATTGAAACCACAAAATTAGGCAATGCTCAAAACATGAAAGTTATAGGCTACAGAATAAGCTTTCCAGAACTTCAAGAAAATCTTAATTCCGATTTAAGATGAATGAGATATGACTAATTTACTAACAGCAATAAACTAATTATAATTTCAGCTAGCATATATTACCTCTTTCCAAGCAATGAAAAGAAGATCAAAGAGTTTCACAATCTAAATGCACAAAAAAAAAGAGGATTACAAAATAATTTCAGAAATTAAAGAATGAATTAGAGGTGGGTTTTGTGATTGCTATTACCTCTTTTAGTAGTTTGGATTAACTCTCTTTCATTTGGTGTAGATTGGAGTCTTGCTTAGGAGGCCATGACTAGGTTTTGGAGCTTTCTAATTAGGTTTTAGTGGTTATGAAATGAAGTGTTGGCTGAAATGGGAGAGTAAAAGATACTTTATAGGCTAATGGTTAGGGTTATTGGATCTAATACCCATTAGGACTTTGTATTATTCATGTGCATACATATATAGGCAATTTTCTCTAAGTACACTCTACATACAAATTACTAAATACATTTCAAACCATAGAAAATTATGAAAATATGTTAACAATTACTTTTAGCCATTTCATAAAATCCTATATCAACAATATTTTACATTTTAACCCCTAATTTTTCCAAAACACCGTTTATAGTTAATATTAGCCAAAATCACCATTTTGCAAATAAATTGCAAATTAATTTCCCAAATCAAATATTGCACTATTTTACACATATAAAATTTTGCAATAATATAAATTACAAATTTCCCTAATTAATTTCCTTGAAATGCTCCATTTTACACTTAAGCCCAAAATATTAATTTATTCAAAATGACTAAATTTTGAACAAATTAGCCACATTAAAAATTCATTAATAGCTCCAATTAAATTAAAATCCCAATTTTAATTTATTATTTGGTAACCGCAATCACGGGTTGTTACAGTCTACCTATACACTTATAATGGATGCGAATGGTCCAAAATGGCGGGTCGTTACAGTTGGTATCAGAGCTTTGGTAGCTCTAGGCAAAACTTAACATATAGGGTAAATGTATTTACAGAATCACTCTCATTCGAGTTTCAATCTCTTCCTTTGACTCAATTCCTTTAAATTTTGGAACGTTCCTTCGGTTTCGAAATTCATTCGTGTCCCTCACTATTCGTCTCCTTTCAATTCTGGAGCATCACATAACTCCACTTCGAATGACCCTTATAATGAATTGGCGGTCTCGCCAAACTTCGAATGATTTGTAAAGAGGTGAAACTCCTTTACAATTGGCATTGATTTACCGGAGATTTCTGTATCCTCGGTTTACGATGCTATCTATCTCCTGCTATACATGAATTTTATTTCTTGAGATCGAATGTCGATTTACCTCGGAATTCTACACCGATCTTATTTTTGAAGTCACGGTCGATCCAGTTAAGGTTGCCCGCGATTTATATAAACTTATCCATCGCCCTGTTTTGTTATTTAATTATCTTATCTTTGTTCCAAAATTTTCTTCGAATCAAAATTCTCTTTGATTTAAGTCCATCAAAAATTTGAATCTCTATCCTTGCTTTGAAATCCATTCTTGTATCATCAAGTGAGGAAGTGTATTTGTAAATTAATTTTAAAATGTTTTATATATTATGTTGTTTGAGTTGTTGATGTTGATTTGGGTTTTCGATCGATTCGTCTGATCAACGCTATCGATAGGATTTCCAAAACACTTGAACAGAACAAACAGACACAATATCGTTTTCAAATTTGGTAAACAAAATAAATTTTTGAATGATTATATTATATATACAAGTATAAATTTTTCCGAAATTAAATTATTAATGAATTTGTTGTCTGAAATAATAATATTTGATTTTCATTTATTGTTTTGTAAACCATTGACTATTGCATAATATAAATAAATGAATTTATGAAACTTGGTTTAATTTGATTTGGGATTTGAAAGGAATTTAAATAAAGAATTTGAGAATTTAATTTCTGTTGATTTCAAAAGTTGATTTGAAAGTTTTAAAGTGTATAGTATTTAAATATTTCAAATAGAAATCGTTTTAAAAGAATTTTTAAGATATTGAAATCAGTGCTCTTCTCTTTGTCGCTGGAAAATAATTTCGGTGATGGCGGCCGCATCATCGACATTCATTTTCGAGTTTCGAAGTGGAGAAACCATTATGTAGCTTTGCTACGGTTTTGTTTTGAAAAATATTTTGATTTGAATTTCTTCAGTATATTTTGATATATATATATATATATAGGTATCTTATTTTAAAATTTAAATTGATTTGATATAAATATATTATATATATCTCTAAATTGTTTAAAGTTAATCGGAAATCTAATTCTTAAATTTTGTTAAAAGATGATTTTAAATTATAAATAAAACCAAAATTTGGAATGAATATTTAAACTTGAATAATTGAATTGGGAAATTTTTATTTGTATATTGTTCAACTGCATTCTCATACAACTTACCTAAATCATTCAGAAGTTAAAATGTAATTGGATAATATACAATATAAAATAATTTTATAAATAAAATTTTGGTGTTTATAATAAATGTTATACACTAAATTTTGATTATAAAGATGTTAATAGAGTTGGATAGGATAATAAGTAAAACTGAGTTAATATGAAATAAATTTGTTTTGAAAGAATTAATAAAATTGAAATTTTATCACCATATGAAAATACCGTGAATTTAAAAGAAATTAATAGATGTAAACTAATTTAAATCGAAACTTTTATGTTTTAAATTAATTTATATGGGTTAAATATATGTGAGTAGATATATTAAGTAGAATAAACTTAATAAGAATTTGGAATAAAGAAGAATTTAAATTGCTGAAAAATATGATTATAATAAAAGACTATTCAAATTATGGTTTTAGAAATTGTAAATTTAAGATGATTGGATAATATGATAATGAATTTAGAAATAGCTGAGATCGATTTTAGTGAAATCAAATGGATTAAATCAATTATTGAATATCAATTAATTTAATTTTTGAATTTATATGGTTTAAATTAATTGTTATTTTGTATTTCAAATCTGTTTTTCTTTCTGGTTGTTTCTATTCTCCTACCTCGTTCCTTTTCGGGGACGAAAAGTTTTGAGTGGGGGAGAGTGTAACGACCCGTAAATTTTAACTGTTTTAATAACGTAATTAGTTGAAATTTTGTGAAATTTTAAACGATAAAATTTTGAAATATAAATTTAATATTTGGAATACGTCTAGTTAAACATAGAAACTGGTAAATTTTCGTCTGAAAATATGAAAGTTTATTTCGCGCGTAAATTCACTTCGATTTAATCAGTTAAAAAGCAGTGAAAATAAAATGTTTCCGAAACCTAAATATTTTTACATAGAAAAATTCTAAACCATCTTCTGAGCAAGATGTTAGTTCGTCATTTTTCCAAATTCGGACATCTTTGGCTCCGTCGATCTTATTTTCGGCAAAATAACAGTATTTGGTACCGATATCGATTTTTGATCGGATAATCGTACCACTGATATCTGTATACCGTTTTGATCATCTCGCCGTGCTGATCTCTATGGTATATTCAATTCTGCGTTTTGAATTTCCGGTACCCTGCGGTATCGGTAAAACAAATAACCGTATCGGTACCGTTTAAGCCTTTTAATCTACCCGTGACCATTCATTTCCATAGTTCATAGCTGTCCAACCACTAGTCTTTATTTTCCCCAGAATTCGATAGGGTGGCTGTCATCATTTCCAACGGTTCATTTGACATTTGCTCTTCCTTTTGATTCGGTAGTTCAAAACAAATATGAGAAAATATAGTGGTATTAAAACTTGAACTACCCTTCCACGTTTCATTTCTAGAACGCCAGCATCCAAATTCTTTCCAAATTCTTTTCCCATTCCCATCTTCATTCTCTACCCTCCTCTCCCGAAATTCATGCACGCATCTCCTCCGCCTCTGCCAAGTAACCCAGCATCACCCACCCTTTCATTCCACCTCTCTCTACAAATTGCCGCATCCACTGACATCGCCGAGCCTCCACCCACCAACTCCGGCGACCCGAGCTACTTCGCCTGGCAAACCACCGCTAGCCCTTCCTTCCAACCCCACGCCTCGAACCTTCCCACCTCCACTTCACCGTGCTGCCCTCCCCTCACACAAAACCCCTCCGCAACCCATTCCAGACCGGCAACGATATCCACCTTCCCGAACGCTACAGCTCGTTCCCTTCCGCCTTCCTTTGCACTCTCACACATAGCCTTCCGCCTACACCCGCTTGCCACCACCGTGGTTCCCACCTGACAACCCTACAGGGTGAACACCGAAGACCACCCTCCCGTACGCCAAGCTCACCGTCCAGACCTTGGATCCACCACCAGAGAACCCCGTCGCCAGCACCTATCTCACCCTGGCCTCAACCAATAGTCGCCTCCTCTGGCCGTGATCTTCGGTCTGCCCTCCTTTGCATGTTTCTCTTCTATATATGAGTTATATATAGGTAACATATTATTTTATAAAGAACTGCTTATATACGTGATTCATGTATGGGTTTTGCTAAATTGTAGATACTATGATTTTGTTACTCTATATATTCCAGATTTAATATAAAAGAATTTTAAGTTTAAAGTATGTACATTGATATGCTGGTATATGTTTTGTATATATGATACATATATTTATACTTCAGTTATATTATCTGTATACATTTATCTATTTATTTTATATGTTTAGAAAATGAATTTTGTTCAAATCTGCTTAAAGTTGTATAAGAGTTGTATACATTAGTTTAAAGATATACATGACAGCAATATATATAGATGTTTATTTATCTATCGAATGTTGATAGTTGCTGTGAAGTCTTAACAATATGTATATATATTTCACACGTTTTCCTATATATTAGTCATATATAAGGTGGATGTGATATCCCGGAATTTCGAGAAGTTTAAAATGTGATAATCTCCTAGTTTAAATTATTTAAAATTGGTAAATTTGTTATTTTTAAATATAAATAACCAAATAATAATAATGTGATGTTTTAATTATGGTATATATTGATTTTTAATAAGAATAATTATTTAAATTATTTATAAATTTGAGTTTAAATAGATTTATCAATTAATAAGTATTGTTTAAATATATATATATTGTCTTGAGTTGTTTTTAAATGAAATAATCATTTCAAACTTAATAATGTGCTTATTTAAAATATAAATGTTGAGTTGATTTTCAAATTGGATTTTAAAAGTAAAATTTGAATTTGAATTTGGATTTAAATTTGAATCCTTAAAAGATAATTATTTTAATATATTTTGATATGAAATGTATGAATAAAGTTTTTATTAAAATAAGATTTGTTTACAATATTTTCTTTAAAAGGAATTTTATTCATATAAATTTAGAAAGTATTTATTTAATAGTAAATTTAGTACAAAAGATATATTTACACTTATAAATTAATTAAATATATTGTATATGATTTTATTAGAATATGATTAGTCTCTATTTTTATTTTCTTTTAAAGGTGTCATTTATTTATAATATGGGAAGGCCTTTACTAAATAAGGTATGTATTTATTTAATTAGGAAAATTCATTTTAAAGGCTTTTAAATAATTTTAAAAACAAATAAAAATAAATAATTACAAGTGTTAAAATTTTAGACATGTTAAATACATGTGTAAGATAATTAAGGATTGTATGAGACAAGTGTCATAGTTTATTTTATTTTCTTTAATTTTAAAAAAAATCCTAACAAATCTATATAAATCTACATCATCCCTCTCTTCCATTTTCTTGTTTCTATTCTCACATTTTCAGTTCAAAAACTAAAACCAAAAGAAAATGTATCAACCCCGAAATGATCTCCAGCCAAAACTAAAATCTCCTCAAAACTGAAATTCTTCTCAAACCCAAAATGAAATCATCTCAAACAAAAGAATCTACAACCTAAAATCTTTTCAAACAAATCTGCAATGTTTTTCCTGTAACCTTCTGAAATGCAAGATTAAAAACTTGTGAATCCTTTTTATCTTCAACCTGAAAACACTCCTCAAAACCTGTAATCTACCAAAAGCCTGTAATCATTTCATCTCAAGCCTGAAATCAATTATCCTAAGACCAGAAACCATATTTCAAAACAAATCTGCAATGTTCTTCAAGTCTGAATCATTTCAAGATTTGCATGCAAGAAAATCTGAGGCAGAAGCAAGTTTTCAAAAGCTTTTCAAATTTTTAAAAGAAATCAAAACGAGCTCTTCAGTTTTTAAAGGAATGAAGCAAGTTCAGTTTCAAGTTTTCAAAGTCCAAATTCCAGTTTTTCTTTCAAAGCTCTGTTCACCTGAAATAGGTGAGTAAACAATTATTTTGCAAAGGTTAAAATAGATATAAATTTGCTTTCTTATGATTCTTGAATGAAGTAACTTTGCATGTTTATAGATATGGATGTATACTGTCTGTATGTATTGAACTATGTATATATGCCTCTGTTTCCAGATTGTTGTGATAACCAGATTACCAAATTCCATACCTTCTTGTTTATTCACTGTTAACACATGGATTAAAGACAAATTAGCTTAGTTTTAATATAATCTAAGTACTAAAAATATAAGCAAGTATATATGTTTTGAAATATGTTTGCTTTTGTGAAATAACAGTAGGAATCCTGTAAGACATCAAAAATCAAATCTCGAATTATACTAATTCAAGTTGATGTCTGAAATCATCTTTGAAAAACAAGATTTTTAAAACAAAAACTAAAAATTTTAAAATTATATTGAGGGTGCAGTTTGTAGTTAACCAGAGTTTGGTTTTTGAGTGATTTCTGGTGACTGGGATGTTTGTGGTGATCGAGATTGTTGCTGGAGTTAGGTGAATGATCAGGGTAGTGGGCAAAAATAATAGGAGCAGTGGTAGTTCACCGTGGCGATAGCGGTAGGTCGAACTAAAATTTTGACCTAGTTTTGGTTGAGGATGGAATCGTGATCGATGCTTCGGCTATGATGGATCGAGTGTCTCGAAGCTGTGGGGGTTTGGTGGCGTACGTGTTCGGCTAGACGTGGACCAAGCGATTAAAATTCCGGTGGTCGGAGTTTGGCGATTCGTGGAAGTTTTGGTGACTGGGTTCGTTCCAGGTGGGTGCTCGAGTGCTCGTTTTCGTTTTCAAGTTTGAATTGATGATCGGAGTTGTCGAGATGGTCGAGAGGAAGGTGGGCGACTCGATGGTGATCAGCAAGTTGGTCGGAGTCGTCGATGTTCACCGTGCACGTACACGTGTTCTCATTTGCGTATCTGGAATTTTGAATTGGGGAAGATGGAGTTCTCGTGTTCATACTCGGGGAGGACTCGTGGAAATTATTGGCTCGGGTTTGTGATAGGGTTGTACGCGAGATTTCGAGTGATAATGGTTAAAGTTTTAACAGTTAAAAATTAAACGAGCAGTTTTTAAATCACTCGGGAAGAACATCGGGGAAGAAGGCTTTTGGCTCTGGTTTGTCTTCGTGTCGCTCGCGAGAATGAGAGAAAACAGTTAACTGTTAAGTTTTTTTTTTAAACAGTTTAAAAAAAAAGAGTAAACAAACTCTTTTATAAAAAGAAAAAAAGAAGATGTATTTGTCTTGATTCAAATACATATGAGTTAAAACCAAAGTAAGATGTTTAAATCAGTTTTTAAATTTAAATAAAGGTAAGATTTTAAATTTAGATAATCAAGTTAAAACAAATCGTTTTGGAAATTCTTTTTCTTTGTAATAAATGTTTTGACTAGATTTAATTTGTATAATTTGTTTAACTTAAGTATATTAAGTTAAATTCTTAACTTATTTTCAAATTAAATTTGGAAATAAGGTAGTTAATAAAGAAATGTTTTATCTTAAAACTTAATTTAAGTTTAATAATAATGGAATGAATAAGAATGATGTATTAAATTAAATTAGTAGATGATTAAGGATTGTTAATAAATAATTAAGGATAAGTAATTTATGATTATTTATTTTAAAACTTAATTAATGATTTTAATTAAGTAAGTTAATTACTAAGATTAAATGTTTTAATGATAATATTTAATCTCAAGGATAATTAAGATTTTTAAAGAGTGAAATTAATTAAGTTAATTAAGAAATTTAAGTTTAATTAATTTAATTAATTATTGATAAGGATTAATGAAATGATTAAGGGTTAATTAAACTAGTAATTAAGAAGTACTTAATAAAGTTTTATTAAGTAATAATTAAGTTTTCTTAATTAATAATTAAGAAATTATTAATCTAAAATTAAAGTTAATTTAGGATTAATTAACTGTTATTAAGGGATTAATTAATTGTCATTAAAGATTGATTAATAGATAATTATGAATTAATTAAATTGGTAATTAAGGTTGTTAATTAATAATTAAGTTTTATTAATTAGTAATGAAGAAGTAATTAATTAGTTAATTAAGTTTAATTAATTAATTATAAAAGTAATTAAGGATTGATTACTTTGTATTAAAGAATATTAATTAATAATTAAGGTTTATTAATTAATAGTTAAAGAATAATTAATCAAGGATTAATTAATTTGTTTAAAGGGTAATTAAGGATGAGTTACTTAGTTATAATTTAGGAATGAATGTGATTTATTTAAGTTAATTAATTTGTTAATTAATTAAAGATAGTCACTCGATAATTGATTAAGTATAATTACTTAATAAGATTGGTTAAGTGTAATTACTTGATATAAGTAATTGATAATTGAATTACTGTATGTAATTGGTGTAATAAATCAAAAAGGATTTATGAAGTAAATAGTAAGTAATTAAGAAGTAATTAGGAATAGTTAATTACTATTGATGATTATTTAAGATTGATAAATGAAAGTAATTAATTAATGTATGATTAATTAATGTAATTAATTAAGGAATAATGTAATTAATTATAGTTAATTAATTAAAGAAAGTAATTAATTAAGGATCATTAATTAATGTAATTAATGAGAGTAATTAAAGGTTAATTACTATAAATGATTAAGGATAATTAATTTGTGAAATTAATTAAAGGATAATTACTTTATGTAATTAATGAATAATTAATCAAGAGTGATTAATATTTAATGATTAATTAATTAAATGGATTGTAATTAATTAATGGTTGATTAAGCAAGGATAGGAATTAATTCTTAAGTAATTAATTTAATTTAAGTTGATTAAATTTATTATAATAGAGATTAATAAATGGTTGCTTATGAATGATAGTTGAGTAGAATGTCTGATTTGGTTGATATCTATTGGATGATATGCTATGATATTTTGTGATATGATATTGGATATATCTGTGATAAATGTGTGATATTTATCTATGTTAATGCTATGTGAATTCAAGTATTAAATTGAATTGAATTGTTTAAACCTTTAAACAACTTGGCCTTAAAAGATACGTTTTGGATTTCGATGAGACCGGGATCGGGTTTCCGTATACCGGGATTCCAGGTCTGGAGACCCGAATACCACATCGATCCAAATTTACGATAGGTCGTGAATCTCAAGTGAAGATGAAGATTCAGAGTGCAAGGGTTATTGTCGTTAACTCTGAGGGTGATTCCAAAACGAGTGTAACGAGATAATGCCTTCGGTTTCGTTCGAACCCGGAACGAACTTGTATGGATTGAATGCTTTCAGCACATCGTCAGGCGGATGATGAGCATTCTAAGTGATATGTTCTGTTTAAAGGTAATCGTGACCTCAAGCCTCACAAACCGGGAATGGCTAAAACAGGGGAGGTGCAGCAAGGTTAGTGGGTAGCACCCAAGTAGGACAAGATTACCTCTGTCTAGATGTCCCTTTCTATTTTCGACTTAGTGGTGCGGTTGCTGATCCCAACCGTGAGGTATCTTGTGCGGGAATTATCCAGTAAGGGATGTTCCGGCCTTGTGTTGTAGGGGATTGGGAGTGATCCTCGGTACGGTGATCTAGGCCACGTACTGTGACGGGCGGTACCCCGGTAGCCCTGCCATTGTATGGAAATCCAACTTCCAATAAGTGATAACGGACTTGATTGTATACCTATGTATGCTGGAATTTAATAATGTAACAATTTCGGCTATTTCATATTTATTTGAAAACCCTAGACCCTATTATAATACAATCGAATTTCCTATCAAATGTTTTGGTTAGCGTAAGGTAAAAACTTACCCATGTTTATTTGTGGGGAGTCTTACGTGATACCTTTTCTTTCAAAAGGTTTTGAAGTTAAACAAGTTTAACCCGTTACTCACACCAGACCCATGTCTGACCCAAGTTGTTTATTTCTGTTTTATAAACTCTTGGGTACTCAAATTTTTACGAGTAGCCAAGGGAATTCAGGTTAGCCTTGACGAGTAATCTGGAGGAGCAATGGAGCAGGAGGCTTCAGCATTGTAGATATAGATAGTATTCCGCGGTGTTGATATCTGTGATAGTGTCTTGTCTTGTATTTGAGTTGTAATGTCTAGACAGATGGTTATAACTGTCTAGTAAGTGATGTATATGCTGTGTAACTCTGTAAATTGTTGTATACTATGTAATAGTTTATGTTATTAATATAATTTATTCGTTCCGCTGTGAGATCGTTGTTGTTGTTTCTTTCTTTCTTCTCTTCTTTTATATTTTCTACCCCTTTCTTTCTTCATAACGATGCGTCATTCTGTGGAATGAGTGGCGGGTCGTTACAGTGGATTTCAAAGTATACATTTGCAGTGTGCATATAGCCTGCACATATTTTTAGCTATGACGTATATACTTTGTATATTGGACAGAGCTTTGACTTTTGAAGACTTGTATGTTGTAATAAGTGTTATTATATCATCGGTATTTGGTTCATATAAACTATATTATAATTTATTAAGTTATAGCATGTTGTTGTGTATATGTATGTATGACAGTTCAAGTTTATAAACGTGATTTATACATATGTTAAGTTGTATAAATTTTGACTATAATTCCCTTTTATAGGTTAAAATAATATAGTTAAACTTTGGTTTGGATTCTTCCGGTTTATAAATTCATATTACAGCACATTTTGTATATAACATATATGTCACCTAATTACAACAAATTTTACAAAACGTATATTATATATTCCTATTTTGATCTTAAAGTATGTTTGTGACATTAGTCTGATGTCAATATGATGTACATTTACATATTGTCAGTTTGTATATACATATTTAAATATTAGTTTATATAGATAAGTAGATATGAGTTTGGTTTTTCTTTTACATGTTTGAATATATGTTTAAAATTGATTTTGAAATACATATATGTATATAAAACATATTTCGGTTCAGTTATATCAAGTTGGTTCTGATTCGCTTTATCAATTCCTTTTATCAGCTTTGTCCGTCGTGCCTGTTTCTTCATCGAATCATGTCCATTGTGCCGTACTCGGAAATCCGTGCTTGGATTCGTAACCCATTTCAGTACCAAAAATCTCTAGCCTCGAAAGGTGAGCACTCACTCACGATTAACGTTCTTTTATTTATTAGATTTGATTTCAATTGAAACGACAATTGAAATATGCTGCTGTTAGTTAATTACACTGTTTTATATGCTATTACCTGTATCAGTTCACCTGTGACATCTGACACCATTATCTGTTAATTATTTATGCGATGATAATACAGTTTGGCTGATAATTGATTGATTGTTGATGTTTATATTGGACGTTAAATTGTTAATGTTAAAATGATAAATAGTATGCAATTGAAATTGATATATAATAGTTAAATGTTAAATTCGATTAAATGACATTTGTATAATATGACCCTTTTAACTGTTCAATTTATTGACACGTAGGATTTGTTTAATTACACCTTGAACCACTGAATGTATGTTGTTAAATTGATGATGTATGAAATTGTAAATAGATGACAAGTGAAGAACTGTAATGTAATAATCTTTAATCTACATGAAATGATAGTGTAGATTCTAGAAATAATTATATTAATTCGCACAAATAGCAATGTGAATTAATACGATTATTTCAGGATTATTTGAATTGATTATTGGATTGTTATTGATTATTGTTATTGCTTGTTTATTTACTTTGACACCATTCCAGTTATCACACTGCAAGTTCCCTTTGCTATGTTTTGATTTTGAATTGGAATTGGAATCTTGTTGAAATGATAAATACCCAAATTGAACTTTGACCTAGGATAGAAAATTAAATAAAACCCGATTGGTCAATAATTTGATTTAAAAATAAAATGAAGATTTTATTTGAATAAATAATATGGTTTTGAAATGAAGTTGAAATTTGAATTTTAATGAAAGGAAATGTTAATGTTTAATAATCTGAAACAAATTATTAAAAATGTAATTGATGAAAGAATGTTGTTTAAGTTGAGAAACTATTGAGTTAAGTTGGAAATTATAATTAAGTTTGAAATTATTAAACTTTGAAATTATTTAATAATTAAGTTTTGAATTATTTAATAATTAAATAAGATTGAATTATTTAATGATTAAATTAAATTGAATTTTGAATAAGTGAATTTTACTTCGTAATACTTGAAATTGAGTTTCTTTATTAATAAAGTTTGGAAAATCATTTAAGTAAGTAAATAGGTGAAATTGAATTTCTTTAACAAGAAATAAAATGTGATATTTTGGAATTAATGTAAGACTTGAAATTTAAAGAATTTGATTTGATGAATTTAATTTAATTCAAAATTGTAAGTTTTGTTTTAATGAAGTTGAACTTCAGAATTGATTAAATGAATTGGAAATTTAATAGAAATTGTTTTGAATGATAAAGTAACTTAACGAATATTGAATGAAATCGATAAATGAGTTTAAATTGATTTGAATGTTAAATAGAATTTATTTAAATGATTTCGGAATGAAACTTATATACGAACTTGAATCAATATTCGAATTGTTCTATTTGAAATTGAAATTGATTTGGTTTTGGAAATATATAAACGACCAATCGGTGTAATAATTACGAAAGTTATTAAAGAGACCGGGATCGGTAATGGATATACTCTCTATCTGAACCGAAACCACTTTAATAATTATACGCGGAGTGTTGATCCAGAACAAAGTGGATGGTTTTGATGAACGCGTTGACTGAAGAAAGAGAACGATTTTGGATGACCCTTGACATGACTAAAACAGGAGTCGCGCCGGGCCATTGAGGATCGCCATCTCTAGCGGACACACTTCTTCGATACCATATCTATTACTTTTGTGATTCGATTTGGGTGCACCCCTCGATTATGGGAGTGTTGTTCGCGGTGTTGGGGTAGTAGCTGCTATGCCCAACATCAGTCCGGATCAGGCAACTACTAGTATCCTAGTTGGTATCGCCTCATGTACCTTGTCATACTGATTATCCTATTCGCGACCACTACGATTTTGATTTGTACCTTTAGTATATGGATTGCCCTCTGGTGACTTCCGGTTTTGGGGAAACTACGGTCTTGTATATGCTTTTGGGAATAAATAGGTTAAGAGGTGTATGGGCCCTGCTTAACCCTACTTTGATATCTTTATATTACTGATAGACATTATCTACTTAGCGTACATTACTACCTAGTAGATAGTTTAACGGATCCTTAAAGGATGGTTATTCCAAACATCCTTTGAGTTACTTGTATTTCAATTGCTATTTCACTTGAGTTGGATTTATTAATATAAGAATGTTAATCCTGACTCGAGTGTCTTGTGTTTTTGCTTTACGCTCGGGTCAGACTGAGTGTACCAGTATTCGAGACTCACCTTTGGAGTTGGAGCTTTGCTTGAAGATCCAGCCATCTATTCTGCTTTCAGTATTCGATGATTCCAGTGATGTATTCTGATTTGTATCTGATGTATCGTATTACTCTTCTGTTGTAAACTCTGATGTATTTTTATATATTCATATAGTAGCTTCATGAACTACTATCTCTTTTATTTCCGCTGCATTTATTACTCTGTGTCTATGATCTGTGATTATATCTATTTACTGTATATGTTCAGTTTTGCCAAATTTAAATTAACAACGCGGTATTTTGAGCAATTCAACTCCGGCATGAGTGTCTACCTATACACTTATAATGGATGCGAATGGTCCAAAATGGCGGGTCGTTACAGCTTTTGTTTTTGTTTTTTTTTTCTTTTTCTTTTCTCAGTTTTGTATCAAGGGACGAAAATGAAATGAAGAGGAGGTATGAAAGAATGAGTTTACAGATGATGTATGTTGTTGTTTGTACAATCAGAGTAAGGCTGAGATGTTTGTATTAAATGCATGAGTCCTTTATCACTTTTCTATGTTTTATTTAGTAAAATAGGCATGGCTGGTATGTTGTTTTCGGTGGCTAAGGAGGTTTGCATTTATTGCTTTGTACAAAGCTATATATTTATTTTTTCTTCTTTTGCCAGCCTATACATCTCGGCTGAAGACAATTTGGTGGCTTGCATTTATCACTAGGCTTGTATTTTTGTTTGTTTCTATTTCCAGGCTTTAATTCTTGTTTTATAGGCTGAGGTGATTTCTATATCATTTTTTTCATTTGTTTATACTTTGTTTATTTGTATTTGTTTTGTTACTTATTTAACTTTCCCAGGTTGATGTACTTTATTTTTATTTCACCTGTTTTGATTACTTGGTTTGAATTTGTGTAATCTTTATTTATGAAGGTCATTTATAGTTATACTTGTTGGCTTGTTTACTTTATATTAAATAAAACTATATAATTTATTTTATAAACTCAAATTATTATTAACCATTTACTTGAAATTTAAATCTAAATCACATATATATACAATATACAGATTTTTAATTGATTTAACATAGAATTTATTTGAATGTGGGGAAACTCGTTTCAATATTTATTTACAATTTAAACTCAAGTCAAAAAATATATCTATATATTTATTATTTTCAAATTCACTGATATACGATCGGGGAAACTCGCTTTCATTCAATCGATTTATTTTACTATTTTATTCAAAAATTCATTTAATTACTCAATTTAATTCAAAAATTCATTTAATTATAAATTTAAATAAATTTAAATTTCGGGGTCGTTACACCTAACCACCACGATTTATAGATCTTATGCCCATTGTTACTTTCCCAGGCGGTTTCCATCGTTTTTGATACTATGCTGAGTTTTGTCATTTCCCTTCTAGAGCACCACTTTTAGACTCCAACACTCACTCCCCTGGTTGGATCCTTCAACATGTCACTTCATGGAGGGAACATAGAGTTTGGTCAACCATCTCTTAACAAAGGGAATCCCTTGTTATTACTCAGATATATTTAGCTCCACCTCTCTTATTTTATTATTATGAGGGACTATATTTTCCAACCCGCATCTATTACTCATATACAATGCAAGACACCCCGATTTGGACATTTAGGTATCCCAATGCATTATATTAATTTGATACGAAGATAGTTAATAAAGACATAAGGTTCATCCATATTATTTTACAAAATTTTATATTGATGTTAAACACTCTTTAAATATTTTGCCTCAAATATTAGTTTAAGGTTACAAAATTGTTTATTATCTTATTATTACTATTATGTGAAGGTGGTATGAAGCATAAAAGCCCATGATTAGATGGAAATGGACATTTATGAAACTTCGAAATCTTCATTATCCATATTTTATGGGCAAAAACTAGCGATATAGTTTTCTAAAAATGAACATGAGCTTACATCTAAAATTTCCTAACCTATTAGTCCTATTTATTTTTGCAACCCAACTTATGTTATACTATTTTAATAGAAGGTTTCCATTGTTCTTTTAAGCGAACAACAAAATGATACTCAAGTAATATTTGTGAGTAAACCATATATTTGTACTCCATATGAAAATCAGTTTCTAGGATAGCCATATGAGGAATTAGGGTAATTATTTAACATTTATGTCATATTATTTCACTGATTGTGGTCTAAGCATATTTAATTATTTCTTTGCATGTCGATGATATCAGTTATAGAAAAAATAATAAAGTCTCTACCTCATATTTACAAATAAATTGACTAAAAATTAAAGCGTCGTTCAGTTTGAAAATGAATTTTGTGCTTCGCATTTTCAACGAATACTTTAATATGCATGGACGAGGAGAATGGAGCAGAAAACGGTTGATTACAAAAATTATTTTAAAATATAAAATTGAAAAGGACATTTTTTGTTTTTCGCATTTTGGAAAATACTTAAATCTATCTTCTTCCTTTCCCTTCTACTCTTTGTACGAATGAATAGAATTTTTCAACCATTTCTACACACGTACGCCATTTGACATACATATTGAAAACACTAAACACAACTCATTTCAAACCAAACACTATCTAATAATCTAGAATTTTGAATAATTGTATAATGAAACATCAAATTCATAGTTGGAAATTTCGATAGCTATTAGTTTTGAATTTAAAATACTCAAGTAAATACAAGTAACAAAAGAACGACCTAAGAGAATGCACATAGTTTTATTTTTCTTTCTCTGTACCTTCTAGGAATGCAATCAACATGATTAAAATTGTTTGATATATAAATTAGCTATTGTGAGCGAAGAAAAGTGACAGTGATACGAATGTGGTGACTAACCCTTTCGACCCTCAGAAATCGACACTAATACATTCTCGCTATTCACGTGCAACAAAACCAAGTGCCGAAAGGACGGATAGTAAAGAGTAAAAAGAAAATAAAGATAGAACATAATCTTTTTTTGAAGACCTAGAGAACCAAGCTTTTCTTGTAAACTCTAAGGAAGTATGCACCGAACCCACAACACATACTTCAGGTAAATCACAAGGATATGTAGTTGGTGGGGATTGAACCTTCGACCTTTAAGGTGAGCGCCGCATGTCCTAAGCATTGCACTACCTTGAGGGTTAGATAGAACATAATCTTACATGAATATAATAACATATATTATTTTAATATATATGATCTTTAAAGTGGAAATTTTAAATAATTTTATCAGAGTCTATCTTATAAATTAGTATGGACAGTTATAAATCTCTGTCCTTATAAATAATGAATACAATCAGTAAACTAATGTAGCAGAAATGGAAATGGAGAACTATCTACACGAACACCTTCAGCTCCAGACTTCAAACTTCATCACAATACTCGAAGTTAAACTTGACTACTTGGCTGCCCAGAAAAATAGGGCACCCAAAGTGTAAGGGAGAAGAAAATGAACTCTGGATCAGTCATGGGACTAGTGTAAGAAACTCCAAAAAAAAGGGTATTGGTAAATAAAGGGTATCTCATAAGACCACGCCGTACATAAACATGGAACAGGTTTTTACCTTATGATAAACAAAACATTTGCTACGCAGAAGCAGGGATATTATCTTTCATGGCATTCTTTGAAAATCCTTTCAAATAACACATTAATCATAGTTGGAACTGTTACATTTGTTAAATTAGATACCATAATAGGTTTACAACTAAATCCGTAAAGGCTCGTATTGGAGAATGGATTCCATACAATGATAAGGTAAGGGACTACCTTATGACAGTGCATCTCTAGAAAAATGCACCGAGGCACCAACAGATGGTCCTCTACCAACATAAGACCAGCCTACCTTTACAATAAATAGTACCAAATATGAAATCACCTAGGTCATTTCCGACCTATCCAAGAGCTCTCAAAGCATACACATCATACCTGATATACAGAGGGTAATATAGAAAGGTGATGACCGTATCCTAATGGGTGCGACCCACATAGCCATGTCGTATCTACCCTGTTTCTATCATTCTAGGGTGCGAGCCTTAAGGTCACGTTTTAACTTGCATAGAATCATCAAATTCTACTTAGAATGCCACATTGCCATTTCCATCACACACTATTGATTTTCACAAATGTACAACCTCTGAGCTCGTACATCTTAGAGAAGGGTGTTAAGTGTAAGAGTGGTTACCTCCTACACCACCAAAGAGATATACGTTTGTAGAGATCAATGTACATGTATTTAGAAATGCAATATCATATATTTATCCATCCAAGTTGTCTAGGAACGGGACAAACCGAAGGCATTCTCTTACTACATCCTGATTTGGGAATCACCGCTAGGATTAATAACGAGAAGTCCTTGCACCGAAGATTTTCAAAATTAAGTACTATTGCCACCATATGTATATCATATGGAAATCGAGTGGCTAGTGGCAAGTAGCCTTTCATTATGAAGATCTCTGTCTTCGAAATCATTGCCTTTATCATGTTTTCACTTTCAAACGTACATCGGTTCGAAGTGGTTTTCAGATAGGAACCACCCAAATTCGATCCCTGTCTCTCCGAACCAATTATCGATTAAACATCTTTTAGAGATATATCATTTCTTTTCCAGTATATACGAGATTATTAAATCCCTCTTTAACTTTGGAAAAGACCAAATCATTTCTCATAAATCATGTTGGAAAACATTGTTGAGTAAAAAAGATTCATAGAAATTATACTAATTTTACTCAATATTAATTTCCGTATTTAAAAAGTACTATTCGTTAAATAATGGTGAGATCGCCTTTTAAATTCACACGAATAGATATGAGTTCCCTCCTTGGAATTTAACACTAAGTATAAGAACATTATTTCTATACAACCCAAGTTAAGGAATTAGTTATGGAAAGTAAACTTTTATGCTTGTCTCATTTACGACATTTCGACCTTATCTATTCCTCACCCAGGAAGAGGCCAGGTGAGCCAGGGCACTGGTTGCTCCTGTACATCTCCTTAGTTTAAGCACCACACATCCAGATCTCACGAATAGAAGAATCAGGTATACTCAACAGTTTTTAGAACCAAGATTTAATCATTTATTTATAACAGCTTTTCTTTTAATCATTTATTTAAACTCTTTTTAAAATAATTATAAAACATCTAAATTATCTTTAAAACACTAATTTATTTATTTGAAAACGTTTATAAAAGATTTGGCAAAGAATAGTTAAGTTAAAACTGCAATTTGTATGAGTTATTAAAACTGCTACAAAAAGTGCTGTAAATAGTGTTTTCAAAGCTTATTTGATCAAAACAACTTTTCTATTTTTTGAAAGTCCATTTTTGTAATCAAATCCATTTTTAAAATATTTTAGTTTATTTATATAATTTATTCTGTACTATTAACGATATAAAAATATCATTTCAAAGAAATTTCCTTTTTGGATTCCGAACAGCCAAACCATGAATATTTGGAAACTTGTTTTGCTCATATTTCAAAATCTACTAAATGAAATCTCGTTCCTTTTCTGTTTGAATACTATGATTATAAGAGTTCAAAAAATTCTTATTCCAAAGAGTTCCGACTCCAATTCCATCGTATAAATGGATTTAAACTATTACAGCGCGAAATCGCGAACTACCGTTACGCAACGCATATATTTTTGACTCCGATTTCAATTCTTTTCCAACTTCATCAAATTGAGTTTTAGTGACTATAAACCATTTATAAACCAATTTAAAGAGATTTAATCATCTCGTAACACTTTTATGATTCATTTTGGAAAGTGATTTCCGTTGTGTAATTTCAACGTGTATTAAACGTAAATTGTTTACACATCCAAAGCACCATATTTTTCACAACCAAAACATGATGATCAAAACATAACAATAAATCATTCCAAACATATCATATCATCATCCATATAATAATATAAATGGAGTTTTATCACCTTCATTGGATATTAGACTTATGAAATAGACTATAGCTCCGCTACGATCGGAACAAGGCTTATGGAATCGACTCCTATACCCTTAATAAGCTCGGCCTTGGCTTATAGATGGTGGAGGGTTCAGCCTTGGTGGTTGTGGGTGTGGCCGTGAGTAAAGAAGGAGGAGAGGAGGAGTTTTGAGCTTGTTTTGATGTGAAATGGTAATATATGTACTATATTAATTTAATCTCTTTTTACACTATTTTTCACCATAAATTTCCTAAGACAAGAAGCCATTGAAAAGCTTAAAAGTGTGGAGGAAGAAGAAGAAGAATGGTGTTTAAAATGTGAAAGAGTGGATGGGTATTTATAGAAAAGTTTTGGAAATAAATATCAAAATGTGCATGGAAAAAAATGCCCTTGCTCACACCCTCCCCCTCACCTCCCTAGCGCACGGCTACCCACCCCCCTCCTACATGTGTGTGAGTTGATGTGTGTAAGGAGTTGACATTTGATGGCTAGTTTGCTTTTAACTTTGTAAAATATCATGATATTTTAATTTTTTACTTTATGCAAATATAAATGTAAATGGTATATATATATATATATATGTATATATATATATATATGTATATGTATGTATATGTGTGCATGTGACATGTATGTGCATGTGACATGTATGTGCACAAGAGAACAACAACGTTGCACCGACTTTGAACAACTTTCGTTCGTTAATCCGTTGAAAATCGGGAAGGTGATTCCCTATCACATTTTTACTTATTAATTAAATTACATATAAATGTAAACAAAATTTAAAAACTAATTTCTTATGATTATTAATGAATTAAAATGATCATAATTGGAATTATAAAATCATATAAATCAATATTAAACAACTGTTACAGAAAGTGCTATTATATCAATAAAGCGATATTAATTTTCCTTATAATTTCAAGTCAAATATATAACTTTATAAGACTATTATAAATGATTTATTATCACTTCATAACTAATTAAAATTAATTATTATCATTTAAAAACAATTATTTGAATAATTATAATAATTATTAAATCATTAAATCTCAATTTAAATTCATAAGTTAATTATTAAATATGATGCCATTATTAATAATGTCATAAATACATTTTTTTTTTCAAAAATAAAATAGACCTTTTCATTTCATATTCTTGTTTAAATTGGTAAATAAGTGTATGTATCCAACTCCGTGCGCGACTTCTGATAAATATAGACTTGTTTATTAATAAAACGATTTTCGACCATTTTATCGATATTTCTTCAAGGTTTATATTTTTGTAAATACTTATTAAGAATAAGATTACCATCATTATTGTTCAAAACATAATAAGTTATGTTTTAAAAAGCTTATATTTGAATATTTAAAAATCAATATAATTTATCAAATTGATAAATTTGCGGGTCATTTCAGACTTTCCTCCTTTAAAGAATTTTGTCCTCGAAATTACAATGCAAACCTTAGTGGCGTTTGCCCAAAATATTTATTTTTTAAACTTACACTTGTATAATGTATATAGATTATACATACGCGATAGTTGTTTCGATCTTTTTCTCGAATATACAATTTTACGTCCGAACTAGTATTGATCCTTCGATTCTCTAGTGTGGAACATTGATCAGGCTTAGAAGCTTTTATTTTCCTTGCATATCTCTCAACTATGATAGAAATTATAAGTATCTGACTACAAATCCTTATCAATGTTTGTCATCGAGCATCGAATGATAAATTCTTTTTGGATATCAAAGTCTTATATCCAAATCTTAGGTTAAGTTATGTTGCGAAATAATTAATGGATAATGCATTTATACTTGACCTTATCCAAAATATTTAGTAAATTATTTTTAACTTTTTAAACATTTCATAACATACCTTTTTATCGTACAAAGAAAATTCTCGATTTAAATTTTGTTTCCTTTATCAAGAATTCTTGTTAATGTATTTGAGTGATTTGTGTGATTGCAAATGAACGAAGTCAAAAATGAAAGCTCATAGTTATATTATACCACTTCATATCTTACATCCATCAGTCCTACCATACTTGGATCATCCTTAAGTCCTCCTAATCTTACTTGGGTACATAACAGAAGTACATAATACAAATACAAGACTAACCGCAACACCACCTTACACAAGCCATATATATAGGCTACTACTTAATACTTAATACTAGATAGATAGTCACAAATCTTCAATCACAATCTCAATCATCACTCAGAATCTGTTGCCGATGGTGCACTTTAATATCTAAACTTAAGTGAAACTTCCCTGACATCCTCATCTTCACTTTCTTGTTCGCCGTTAGCTTCATTTCCATCTTTATTTTGCTGTATCTCATCCTCCAAATATGGTAGCCAAGGATGATTCCATGGAACATGTCCAAGTCGAACTGGTACTCCCTGTAACATTTCCCCTTCCTCTAATTCCTTTAATCCTAGCACTACCATCTCCTGGGGATACTTGAATTCCTCCACAGCTTCTTCCTTTGGTTCCTCTTCATTATCTTCCATGTCATCCCAATGGATGTATGAACTTGATGACTCCTCATGCCAAATAACATGATCCTCATCCATCTCCCATATGATATTGCTATCCCCACTACTGTGATTTGATTCATTTGATATTGTATCATTCGGGTTCTCCTCTGGTTCAGACTCTTCCTCCATGGGTTTTTCTTCAGGTTCGAATTCAAAACTAGCAGGTCAGTGAACCACCTTCCTTCTGAGGTTGGAGCGGCCTCTGCGTCACTAGATATAATGACTAGATCTGGAGTTAGGGGAGGTATAAGCATTCCTACTATCAGGTAACCATCTTTGTCTCTAGGAGTATACGGATAATATTCTTCTTCTATGGGTTCTTCCTTATCCCTTGAAAGAATGATTAGATCATCTTTCTCACTCTAATTTGCTCTTGCGGTTTCTCCTTTTGAATACTTCCCTCCGTATGGATTCTACAAATATAAACACAAATACATAGAAGCGGACACTAAGTAATTATCCTAACTTAACAAGTATACTGTTTTTCAAACCAAGGTTTGATCAATACTTAGGAAGCAAATTGAGCTCTTTATCAAAAAAATTTATCTCTTTCCAAAAATCCATTTGAAATTTCTTTAATAAAATGTTTTCCAAACATTATAATCATCGACTTCCAAAATCCTTTCTTAAAAAAATCTTTTAGATAAAAGTTCTCATTATCCAAATCTTAGGTTTTTCTTCCCTATTCTTAATCCGTTCAATACCATTATTAAACATCTTATAGTCAAACTGTGAAATTCTTATCACAAGATGTTTATTCTTGATTTAACTATCTTGGTTTTAAAACAATTATATAATATATAACTTTAATATCATAACTAACTATGTTTTCCAAAATATATTCTTTATATTAAAAATATCACCTTAGGTAAAATTATTTCATTTACCATATTTTCAAAACAAATTATTTTTATATATCATTAACAAATACATGCTCTTATATACTACACTTTGTGTAACGACCCGTAAATTTTAACTGTTAAATAACGTAATTAGTTAAATTTTGTGAAATTTTAAAACAATAAAATTTTGAAATTTAAATTTGATATTTGGAATGCGACTAATTAAAAATAGCAACTAGTAAATTTTCGTCCGAAAATATGAAAATTTATTTCGCGCGTAAATTTACTTCAATTTAATCAGTTAAAAATTGATGATAATAAAATGTTTTCCAAACCTAAATATTTTTACATGGAAAATTTGTAAATCATCTTCTGAGTGAGACGTCATCTTTCGTTTCGTCAAATTTGGACTTCTGTTGCTCCGTTTATCTTAATTCGGTTAGAATAGCAGCATTTCTGGTACCGGTTATCAACTTTTGATCGGATGACCGTATCACTGATATCTGTGTACCATTTTAATCGTCTCGTCGTGCTGATCTCTGCGGTATATTCATTTCTAAAATTTGAGATCCGGTACGCGTCGAAAAGAATAAACAGTTCACCATAACGGTACCGAATTTTGACTTTACATTTTTCCCTTAGGCTTCAATCTATAACGTGCAGCCCAACAACAATTAATTGGTTTAATAAATTTCCAAAAAATCATGGGGTGACCAATTCTATTCCTACTGTTTAGTACTGTGGACCTTTTCTTTCGTTGTAATTATATCCGTTCGTTTGCCTTCTCTGTTCAATGCGTTCCAAATATTAATCAAAGAAGCTACCTTCTCAATCCTGCTACTCCTCCATTTCTATTTTGCCTTCCATCATTTTTGTTCTCAATAATTTTATTGCCTGTCACTTTTCTCACTTCTCACCAGATCCACCAACCACGTCCAACCCCTTCGCCTAACCCATGCCTCCACGAAGCTACTACCTCCACGTCGTCAACACCGAACCCACCAGCACCCACCACCCCACCGAATCCATTCGCCTCCAATACGACTCCAAACCACCACTGACTCCACGCCTTCACCACCACGACGTGCCAACCACCTCCAATTCCTCGGCAACCCATAGCCTCCCACGCAAACCCACCAATACCTGCCCGTGCGCTGCTCCTCTCATCACCGTTCAACCAGAGCCCATCACCTTCGCCTGCCCTTCACTTTCCAGATCCAGACCCCATCGGCCTTAACCACTTCGCCTGCCCCTTAGCCTCGGATCCGCGACCCAGACCACCCACCTCCAATCCCTTGCTTCTACTCACGTGTGCGTGGCAAACACCACCACCCGGCTCTTTCCCTCCACCTCGTTCAGACCAACGCCGCCTTCATCTCCTCCTCTTCCCCTCTCTGTCAACTCAGCAGCCTACAACCGTGCTCCACCACGTCGACAGCGCCTATCATTCTTCTTCCTGCAACAACGTACGGTGTCTCCTTCTCATCTATGTTTTATATATCTTTTGGAATGAATGTTTATATATTTTATTATATTTTATTTAGGTATATATGGGTTTATATATATATATATGTATTTTTATATGAATGTTTATTTTATGTTATATATATAACAGTGTAATCTTTAGAATGTTTATGTTAGTATATATATCTGTTGTATGTTTAAAGCTATATAGGTCTATATGATATTTATAAGCTGTGATGTATATAAATTTATAGAAGTTGTAAATGATTTGTTCGGTTGTTTATTTTAAGTTTTATACTATCATCGGTGGATATATATATATATACACTTAGGGGTTTGATAACCAATTTATAGACTAGTGTAAGTTTATATATGTTGTATTATATATGAGCTTTTCATATGTTGTGTTAACCTATATATATTGCTTAGATAAATCATGTAATATATCGTCCATAGACTTTAACACTTTTCTTTATACTGTTAGTCATACGTGTTATATATATTTGTGCATATTTGCCTTACTGCTACTAATTGCCAAAAGGAAGTTATATGAGAGTTATAGTACAATATATATTTGTTGTTTATGAAAGTTAGACATATATAAATATGCACATATATATAGTTTGATAAAATTTGTAACCGGCTTTGTATTTAAACAGATTCTTGTAATATTAATATATATTGGTTTAAATTATAGTTTTGATGATGTTATAAAGTTTTAAAGTTATATAGTATAAAGTATAACATATATGTCAGTATAATTCTCAAATGATATGTTTTGTATGTTGGTTATAAGTACTGTGTTTTACTTTTCATGTATGATATATGGTACTGCATATATAGGCCGGCTGGGTAGCATATTATAAAAATATTATAGGCATGCTTTACTGTATATGTTATAGCATATATAGATCCGCTGGTTTATATGTATTAGCTTTGGATACTATGTCGATTTACCGTATATATATATTTTTAAATATGCCATTTCATATTATATATATATAAAAATTATATACATGTTGTATTTTATAAGGCTTATATACATTAATTTATATATTAGTGTATACATATTTTGATTCCAAAGTATTTATGTATGTAAGTTATAAATGTGGATTTATATACATTAGTCTATATATATGAGTAATGTTATGGCTGGGTATGTATATATAAGTAATAGTTCAACATATATTGTTTATATATATACATATATATATTTGACTGTAAAATATTTGAGTTTTAGTTAAAGCAATGGATTTTGAAATGCATATATATTTAATTTAATATATGCTTTAATTTAGAATCTGACTCCATATATATAGTTATATACAAATATAGTTCACCTATACCAGTTTTTCTTCATCGATCCAGTTCTGATTCGTTTTATCAATTCTTGATTATCAGCCTTGTTCGTCCAACTCGCGTTCAATCTTGCTTTACTTTGAAATCCGTGCTTGGAATCGTAACTCACTCTATCGTCAAATCTCTCTCTAGCCTCGGAAGGTGGGCAATCACTCACGATTAATGTTCTTATATTTATTAAATTTGATTTCAATTGAAATGTCAATTGAAATATGCTGATGTTAGTTATTTACATTGTTATATATGTCATTATCTGTATCTGTTCACCTGTGACATCTGACACCATTATCTGTTATTTATATTGTTGATATATGCCTGTTACTGTTGTTATTTTATTTTCATATCTATTATCACTCTGCATGTTCCCTGTTAGTATTGAATCACTATGGGTTGAAATGATACATACCCGAACGATCTGTAGAATAGGAGAAAATCGTTATGGGTTGAAATGATAAACCCAAGCGATTTTTATTGAATTGAATTTGGGATTTCGGGTTGAAAAGATATATACCCGAATATGTTTTAAATTGCGGATTGAAATGATAGATATCCGTATCACTTGACCATAAGATAGAAAATTATATACAGGCACCGTTGGTCTATATATGAACGTTTTGAAAAGGAATTCTATGGTTTTGAAAAGAAATATATGGTTTTGATAAATATTGATTTTATAGATTTATTAAAGTTGATTTAATAAAGTTGATAAATAATATGTTTAAGTATTTATTTAATATCTATATTTTTAAATATAGGATTTAAAATGATTTGAAATTGATTGAAATGGTATTTATTTAAGAATTATACTTAAATAAGTTTGATTTGAAATGTATTGAATTTGAAATGTAAAGAAGTGATCTACAACTTGGAATTTGAAAAGGGTGACTTAAATGGTTATTTCAAACGTATAAATATTTGAATGAGATATTTTGTTTATTTAAATTGTAAATTGAAATGGAATTTAAATGTTATGGAAATGATTAAGTTAAAACTAAATAATTGTAAAGGGAATCTGATATGTATATAAATTTATCGAATTTAGTTTTGAAATGTTGAATATTTAAAGCTTTGAAATATATTAAAAATGAAATGACTTATTTTATGGTTCAGATATGTATTTGAAATCGATAAATTGAAATGGTTTATTTAGAAGCTGAATCGAGTTGAAACTAATGATTTGAGATTTGATTAAATTAAATTTTTGGAATTCGAGTTAATTTGAATCGTTTTGTGAAATTTAAGGAAACTAATATATTCTATAACGAAATTTAATATCTAAACTGTTTAAAAGGAAAGTGCTATGATTTTTAAAATACTGTGATTTCCAGACTATGATTTCGAAAGCATTATAACTTTGGAAAGTAAATATGATTTTGAAAATGGATATATTTAAAATGAAATGATATCGTATTAAATTAGGTTTTGAGATGATAATGATGTTGGTTTGAAGTATAAACTATTTTGAAACGACCACGGTGTTATAATAACGATTGGTTGGCAAAGAGACCGGGATCGGATATGGACATACTCTCTGTCGATACCGAAAACCACTTTGACAACCGTGTACGCGGTGGAGATTCCAGAATGAAGTAGGATGGTGGCGGCGTTCTTAAGGTATGTTACGTGGACCCAACTCCCGTGAGTTGGCATAAGGTGGCTAAAACAGGAGCGATCTTGGACCAGTGAGGTAGCACCTCTTCTCGAACGCATTTCTTCGATATTATACTCTTACTTGTGATTTGACTAGATGGCCATCCTCCGATTTTGGAATGTTGTTCGAGGTGGAACGGTAGTGGCTGCTATGCGTATCCATCAGTCCGTGTGCGTAATTGGTATATCTACCCTGGCATTGCCTTGTTGTGCCGTGTCACCTACCATACCGAGCTTTACTACGATTATGATTTTAAGATCCGACCGCGTTAAGGTTCTCCATCCCCTTAACGCTATTTTCCGATATGATTATACTTTACTTATTTAGACACTATTATAATAGCGAATATTACTACATAGTAAATAGTTTAACGGATCCTTAGGGGATGGTTATCCCAAACATCCTTTAAGTTACTTGTATTTTTGTTGATATTTCACTTGAGTTGGATTTATTAATATAAGAATGTTAATCCTGACTCGAGTGTTTTGTGTTTTGCTTTACGCTCGGGTCAGACTGAGTGATACAGCATTTGAGACTCACCTTTGGAGTTGGAGCTTCGCGTGGAGATCCAGCAATCTATCGATCCTGCTTTCAGTTATTCTGTTGATTCCAGTGATGAATTCAGATCTGGTATTTGATTATTGTATTGAGACATCTATTGTATTCGAGACCTCTGTTGTATCTTGTTTAACTCTGTTATATATATAGTAGCTTCATGAACTACTATCCTTTTGTTTCCGCTGCATTATTGTTATATTACTCTGTGTCTGTGATCTGTAATTATTTTATTTACTGTATATGCTGAGTTTTGCCAAATTTTATTTACAACGCGGTATTTTGAGCAATTCAACTCCGGCATGAGTGTCTACTTATACACTTATAATGGATGCGAATGGTCCAAAATACTGGGTCGTTACATGTGGTATCAGAGCTCTGGTTTTAGGCAAAACTCAGCATATAGAGTAAATTCAATTACAGTCACTTTCGTTCGAGCTTGAATTCCTTCTTCTTTGACTCAGTTCCATTGAATTTTGGAACGTTCCCTTCGGTTCCAAAGTCCATTCGTGTCTCCCCATTTCTGTCTTTTGATTCTGGAGTATCCCATAACTCCACTCCGAATGATCTCTATAATAAATCGGCGGTCTCGCCTTCAAATAATTTGTACTGGGGTGAAACTCCTTTACAATCGGTATTGATTCACCAGAGATTTCTGTATCCTCGGTTTACGATGCTGCTATCTTATGCTATACCCGAATTCTACCCCTGATAATCGAATGTCGATTTGTTTCAGAACTCTACATCGATCTTATCTATAAGGTCACGGTTGACCCGGTTAAGGTTGCCCGCGATTTATACAACTTTATCCATCTTCCTGTTTGAAATGCAATCATCTAACCTTCGTTTCGAGCCTATCTATTTTAGATTAGAATTCTCTTTGATTAGAGTCCCTCTATATTTGGATCTCTATCCTTGTGTTGGAATCCAATTCTGGAATCATCGTGTGAGGGAGTGTATTTGAAATTAATATAAAATAGTTTATGTTTATAGTGTGTTGTTTGAGTTGTTGATGTTGATTTGGATTTTCGATCGATTCGTCTGATCAACGCTATCGATAGAATTTCCAAAACACTTGAACAGAGCAAACTGACACAATATAATTTTCAAATGATTATATTAAATATATAAGAAAAATTTTCTGGAATTAAAAGTTAAATAATTTGGTTGTTGAAAATGATAATATTTGATTTTTATGTTATTGTTTTGTAGGTCATTGACTATTGAAAAATGACTATTGGTTATAAATTTATTTGGAATTGAAATGAATTTAAATCGAAGATTTAAGAATTAAATTTCTGGTGATTTCAAACTTTGTTTTAAAGTCCTAAAATGTATATTATTTAAAGTATTTTCGAATAAAATGGTTTTCAAAGAATTTTAAATGTTTAAACCAGTGCTCTTCTCTTTGTCGCTGGAAAATAATTTCGGTGATGACGGCCGCATCATCGACATTCATTTTCGAGTTTCGAAGAGGGGAAACTATTCTGTAGCTTTGCTACGGTTTTGTTTTGGAAAAAAAAAATAATATATTCGATTTGAATTTCTTCAATATAATTTGATTTATATATATATAGGTATCTTATTTTAAAATTTAATTTGATTGGTATAGATATAATATATATATCTCTAAATTGTTTGAAGTAAATCGGAGATTTAAATTCTTAAATTTTAGGTTTAAAGATGATTTCAATTATAAACTAAAGTCAAAATTCTTGGATAAATAATTTAACTGGGAATAACTGAATTGTAAAATCTTATTTGTATAATACTCAATTACATCTCAACATAACTTACCTAAAATTTTCAGAAGTTAAAAATGTAATTGGATAATATACAATATAAAATGAATTTATAAGTAAAATTTGAGTGGTTATAATAAATGTTATACACTTAAAATTTAGTTATAAATATCAATTGAAATAAATAGAATTATAAGTTAAGTGGATAATAAGATGAGACAAATAAATTTGTTTGGAAGGAATTAATAAATTGAAATTTGATTAAAGTATGGAAATACCTTGAATTTAAAATCAATTATTGAATATAAATTGATTTAAACTGAAATCTATATGGTTTAAATTAATTTATATGGTTTAAAATATATGTGATAAGACATATTAAGTGGAATAAATTTATTAATAATTTGGAATAAAAGAATTTAATTTGTCGAACAAAATATGAGGAAAATAAATGATTATACAAATTTGATGACTTAGAAATTGTTAATTGAGGATGACTAGACATAAGGTAATGAATTCAGAAATAGTTGAATTGATTTAACTTAAGTGAACTCAGTGGATTAAATCAAATTGTTAAATATTAATTAGTTTAATTTGAAATTATATGGTTTAAATTAATTGTCTTATCTTGTCTTTTAATCTATTTTCTTTCTGGTTGTTTCTACTCTCCTACCTCCTTCCTTTTCGGGGACGAAAAGTTTTGAGTGGGGGAGAGTGTAACGACCCGTAAATTTTAACTGTTAAATAACGTAATTAGTTAAATTTTGTGAAATTTTAAAACAATAAAATTTTGAAATTTAAATTTGATATTTGGAATGCGACTAATTAAAAATAGCAACTGGTAAATTTTCGTCCGAAAATATGAAAATTTATTTCGCGCGTAAATTTATTTCAATTTAATCAGTTAAAAATTGATGATAATAAAATGTTTTCCAAACCTAAATATTTTTACATGGAAAATTTGTAAATCATCTTCTGAGTGAGACGTCATCTTTCGTTTCGTCAAATTTGGACTTCTGTTGCTCCGTTTATCTTAATTCGGTTAGAATAGCAGCATTTCTGGTACCGGTTATCGACTTTTGATCGGATGACCGTATCACTGATATCTGTGTACCATTTTAATCGTCTCGTCGTGCTGATCTCTGCGGTATATTCATTTCTAAAATTTGAGATCCGGTACGCGTCGAAAAGAATAAACTGTTCACCATAACGGTACCGAATTTTGACTTTACATTTTTCCCTTAGGCTTCAAATCTATAACGTGCAGCCCAACAACAATTAATTGGTTTAATAAATTTCCAAAAAATCAAGGGGTGACCAATTCTATTCCTACTGTTTAGTACTGTGGACCTTTTCTTTCGTTGTAATTATATCCGTTCGTTTGCCTTCTCTGTTCAATGCGTTTCAAATATTAATCAAAGAAGCTACCTTCTCAATCCTGCTACTCCTCCATTTCTATTTTGCCTTCCATCATTTTTGTTCTCAAGAATTTTATTGCCTATCACTTTTCTCACTTCTCACCAGATCCACCAACCACGTCCAACCCCTTCGCCTAACCCATGCCTCCACGAAGCTACTACCTCCACGTCGTCAACACCGAACCCACCAGCACCCACCACCCCACCGAATCCATTCGCCTCCAATACGACTCCAACCACCACTGACTCCACGCCTTCACCACCACGACGTGCCAACCACCTCCAATTCCTCGGCAACCCATAGCCTCCCACGCAAACCCACCAATACCTGCCCGTGCACTGCTCCTCTCATCACCGTTCAACCAGAGCCCATCACCTTCGCCTGCCCTTCACTTTCCAGATCCAGACCCCATCGGCCTTAACCACTTCGCCTGCCCCTTAGCCTCGGATCCGCGACCCAGACCACCCACCTCCAATCCCTTGCTTCTACTCACGTGTGCGTGGCAAACACCACCACCCGGCTCTTTCCCTCCACCTCGTTCAGACCAACGCCGCCTTCATCTCCTCCTCTTCCCCTCTCTGTCAACTCAGCAGCCTACAACCGTGCTCCACCACGTCGACAGCGCCTATCATTCTTCTTCCTGCAACAACGTACGGCGTCTCCTTCCCATCTATGTTTTATATATCTTTTGGAATGAATGTTTATATATTTTATTATATTTTATTTAGGTATATATGGGTTTATATATATATATATGTATTTTTATATGAATGTTTATTTTATGTTATATATATAACAGTGTAATCTTTAGAATGTTTATGTTAGTATATATATCTGTTGTATGTTTAAAGCTATATAGGTCTATATGATATTTATAAGCTGTGATGTATATAAATTTATAGAAGTTGTAAATGATTTGTTCGGTTGTTTATTTTAAGTTTTATACTATCATCGGTGGATATATATATATACACTTAGGGGTTTGATAACCAATTTATAGACTAGTGTAAGTTTATATATGTTGTATTATATATGAGCTTTTCATATGTTGTGTTAACCTATATATATTGCTTAGATAAATCATGTAATATATCGTCCATAGACTTTAACACTTTTCTTTATACTGTTAGTCATACGTGTTATATATATTTGTGCATATTTGCCTTACTGCTACTAATTGCCAAAAGGAAGTTATATGAGAGTTATAGTACAATATATATTTGTTGTTTATGAAAGTTAGACATATATAAATATGCACATATATATAGTTTGATAAAATTTGTAACCGGCTTTGTATTTAAACAGATTCTTGTAATATTAATATATATTGGTTTAAATTATAGTTTTGATGATGTTATAAAGTTTTAAAGTTATATAGTATAAAGTATAACATATATGTCAGTATAATTCTCAAATGATATGTTTTGTATGTTGGTTATAAGTACTGTGTTTTACTTTTCATGTATGATATATGGTACTGCATATATAGGCCGGCTGGGTAGCATATTATAAAAATATTATAGGCATGCTTTACTGTATATGTTATAGCATATATAGATCCGCTGGTTTATATGTATTAGCTTTGGATACTATGTCGATTTACCGTATATATATATATTTTTAAATATGCCATTTCATATTATATATATATAAAAATTATATACATGTTGTATTTTTATAAGGCTTATATACATTAATTTATATATTAGTGTATACATATTTTGATTCCAAAGTATTTATGTATGTAAGTTATAAATGTGGATTTATATACATTAGTCTATATATATGAGTAATGTTATGGCTGGGTATGTATATATAAGTAATAGTTCAACATATATTGTTTATATATATACATATATATATTTGACTGTAAAATATTTGAGTTTTAGTTAAAGCAATGGATTTTGAAATGCATATATATTTAATTTAATATATGCTTTAATTTAGAATCTGACTCCATATATATAGTTATATACAAATATAGTTCACCTATACCAGTTTTTCTTCATCGATCCAGTTCTGATTCGTTTTATCAATTCTTGATTATCAGCCTTGTTCGTCCAACTCGCGTTCAATCTTGCTTTACTTTGAAATCCGTGCTTGGAATCGTAACTCACTCTATCGTCAAATCTCTCTCTAGCCTCGGAAGGTGAGCAATCACTCACGATTAATGTTCTTATATTTATTAAATTTGATTTCAATTGAAATGTCAATTGAAATATGCTGATGTTAGTTATTTACATTGTTATATATGTCATTATCTGTATCTGTTCACCTGTGACATCTGACACCATTATCTGTTATTTATATTGTTGATATATGCCTGTTACTGTTGTTATTTTATTTTCATATCTATTATCACTCTGCATGTTCCCTGTTAGTATTGAATCACTATGGGTTGAAATGATACATACCCGAACGATCTGTAGAATAGGAGAAAATCGTTATGGGTTGAAATGATAAACCCAAGCGATTTTTATTGAATTGAATTTGGGATTTCGGGTTGAAAAGATATATACCCGAATATGTTTTAAATTGCGGATTGAAATGATAGATAACCGTATCACTTGACCATAAGATAGAAAATTATATACAGGCACCGTTGGTCTATATATGAACGTTTTGAAAAGGATTTCTATGGTTTTGAAAAGAAATATATGGTTTTGATAAATATTGATTTTAAATATTTATTAAAGTTGATTTAATAAAGTTGATAAATAATATGTTTAAGTATTTATTTAATATCTATATTTTTAAATATAGGATTTAAAATGATTTGAAATTGATTGAAATGGTATTTATTTAAGAATTATACTTAAATAAGTTTGATTTGAAATGTATTGAATTTGAAATGTAAAGAAGTGATCTACAACTTGGAATTTGAAAAGGGTGACTTAAATGGATATTTCAAACGTATAAATATTTGAATGAGATATTTTGTTTATTTAAATTATAAATTGAAATGGAATTTAAATGTTATGGAAATGATTAAGTTAAAACTAAATAATTGTAAAGGGAATCTGATATGTATATAAATTTATCGAATTTAGTTTTGAAATGTTGAATATTTAAAGCTTTGAAATATATTAAAAATGAAATGACTTATTTTATGGTTCAGATATGTATTTGAAATCGATAAATTGAAATGGTTTATTTAGAAGCTGAATCGAGTTGAAACTAATGATTTGAGATTTGATTAAATTAAATTTTTGGAATTCGAGTTAATTTGAATCGTTTTGTGAAATTTAAGGAAACTAATATATTCTATAATGAAATTTAATATCTAAACTGTTTAAAAGGAAAGTGCTATGATTTTTAAAATACTGTGATTTCCAGACTATGATTTCGAAAGCATTATAACTTTGGAAAGTAAATATGATTTTGAAAATGGATATATTTAAAATGAAATGATATCGTATTAAAATGGGTTTTGAGATGATAATGATGGTGGTTTGAAGTATAAACTATTTTGAAACGACCACGGTGTTATAATAACGATTGGTTGGCAAAGAGACCGGGATCGGATATGGACATACTCTCTGTCGATACCGAAAACCACTTTGACAACCGTGTACACGGTGGAGATTCCAGAATGAAGTAGGATGGTGGCGGCGTTCTTAAGGTATGTTACGTGGACCCAACTCCCGTGAGTTGGCATAAGGTGGCTAAAACAGGAGCGATCTCGGACCAGTGAGGTAGCACCTCTTCTCGGACGCATTTCTTCGATATTATACTCTTACTTGTGATTTGACTAGATGGCCATCCTCCGATTTTGGAATGTTGTTCGAGGTGGAACGGTAGTGGCTGCTATGCGTATCCATCAGTCCGTGTGCGTAATTGGTATATCTACCCTGGCATTGCCTAGTTGTGCCGTGTCACCTACCATACCGAGCTTTACTACGATTATGATTTTAAGATCCGACCGCGTTAAGGTTCTCCATCCCCTTAACGCTATTTTCCGATATGATTATACTTTACTTATTTAGACACTATTATAATAGCGAATATTACTACATAGTAAATAGTTTAACGGCTCCTTAGGGGATGGTTATCCCAAACATCCTTTAAGTTACTTGTATTTTTGTTGATATTTCACTTGAGTTGGATTTATGTGACGACCCGGAATTTTTGTATATTTGAAATGTGAATATTTAATTTATTTTAAATATTCGAAGGTTAAATTTTAACTTTAATTTCAATTATACAATATTTATTTGGATAATTAATTATTGAATTTAATTATCGGGATTGGGTAAAATATTGAATCTTGATTTTAAGTCTGTTAAAAATAGTTCAAAGGTTCAGAAAATTTATATTGTTAATACTGAAGATGATAGAACTTTTAAAATGGAATTTTAAAGAGTTTTGTTCAGTTTTAAAAAAAAAATATCGTTGAAATTGAATTTAAAAATAGCCGTCCGAGGCACAGTCTCGGAATTCGACGAAACCAGTTCCATTGGATCCGTAATATTGTATTATTACCGGATTTCAATTTTCGTAGTAATTGGAGCTGTGGTTTGAGCATACGATACGTTAACGCGTGTAAAATCAAATGGATAGTAACCGATTCGAAGTTAAATTTAATACTCCCACCTGTCCAATACATCTCACATCAGCCACCTTACCTTCTGAACGCGCAGCGATATTTTCCTTGTCTCGTTTTAATCACGTTATCTTATCTTCCTCTCAAAGCCTTATCTTCTTCTATACGCCCAAAAGAAATTTCATTCAGGGAAAAAAAAATCTGCTGCTTCCTTTTGAAATCAGTTCGACCTCTAAAAGAATGAAGGCCGATGCTCCTCTTCCTCTCAAATCTAAATCAAATTTACCTTTCTTATTTTCGAACGAAATCGAGCCCACGCGAGAGAAAAATAAATGGCAGACAGGGAATCGTGACTAATCACGGTCAGGGTCGTGCTCGCGTGGAGTCTGGTGTTCGATTGTGGAGTTGCGAAATCGAAGGAGTTGGGATCTCGAAGGCCTGAGCATGGGGTCGGCTTCGTTGAGGGAGTCGTGGCGTGGTGGCTCGAGCGCTCGAGTGGGCGACAACTGGGATGGTCGCGGTCGAGTTTCGGAGGTGAGGGATAAGGCGCGATTGGAGAGGTGGTTTCGAACGACAAGCAGTGGGTTGTGAAAGCGATTTTCGCGAGTTCGAGAGTTGCTGGGATGTTCGAAGTCGCGAGCGCGAGGAAGGAAACAGTGCAGGGGATGGTTTTGATCGAACGGTGGGCAGTGAAGGTCGAAGGGTTGGAGCAGGGGACGATCGCCAGTGGAGTTGCGTATGAAGAGGGATCTGGGTTCTTACTTTTGCTGTAAGGTATATCAACAATTTCATTTTTTACAGAAGAATATAATAGGTTAAGAAAATTATATGTATGTATATGCGTATTTTTAGTTTACTGGGAAATATATATATAATGAAACTTTTGCAGTAAGATAGAAACAGCTCTGCTCTTAATATTTAAATCTATATTTATGCATACTGTAAAGAAAGGTATATAAAGATTTTAAGGGTCGAAGAATTTTTATAAAAGCTAAGATTTTTGAATCTATGAATCTTAATGAAAATAATGTATTTTTGGAAATTAATAAATTTAATTAACTGATTTAATTGGTTTGTTGCAAAAGTATTCTATAAATGGAAATTGGGTTGAAAAATTAAATTTATCTCTGGAGAATTAAATTTTCAAATAAAAATTCAAATGGTTCAATTGACTTGAATATTGATGAGAATTATTAATATTTATACAAGGTCCAATTTTGAGAGATAATGGTCGAGATTGGGTTGCCAAACAAAATCAAAGGTGAGTTAATCTCACTCAGTTTAATTTTATTTAAATTTAATTGGTTAAACTTAAATATGGATGAATGATTGAATTGATTGATTTGATTGATATGGTATATAGTAGTATATAGCAATATATACATATTGGCATATGTATATATTGGAGTTGTTGATATTCCCGCATTTTATAGCGGATGAGACCCTATGCGCCGCATAATAGCGAATGATATTTTATAAATCCCATATACCGCGATATTCCACCTTGAAGTGGAATTGGTATTTTATATTGTGCTAACGTCTGTGGATGCAGGGAAACAGGTTGGAGGGATCCAACTGGATTCCTCAAAATTATTAGATTTATTTAATATTCTGTGTTCAGAATATTTGATATCATGTGATGATTTTATATTGGATGATGTGGTTGATTTGGATGGTCCAATATAATAAATTATAAAATCTATGGAATTGAATTTTTGAAAAGAAATAAAGGAATAAAAGTTTAAGTAAAATAATTCGAGGAATTGGGATAAAATTTATAACGAATTGAAATAAAAATAAGGTGATTTGGAATTTTAATAAATATGAAATAAGGGGATTTTGAATTCACAAGGGATAATAAATTTTATACTTAAGTGATATTATTTGAAGAATAAAAGAAGTTATTTTTGAAATTAAGGATTAAAGTTAATTAAAGAATAAATAAGGAGTTTTGGAAATCTGTAATCGATATTGGTAAAAAAAAGGGGTTTAACTCGTAATAAGGAATAAAAATTTAAAGGTTAATGTATTTTGGAATAAATGAAGTAGCAAAGGAAATTTATTTCAAGTAAAATAAATTGGGAAATCAATTATAAATTGATTTAAATACTTTGGGATTTGGAATTTAAAAGAGAAGTGAGATTCTGAAATTTATAAACTGGGTTTATAAAGTAAAATAAAATATCAGGGGATATTTGAGAATATAAATTCAAGGTGGGAATTTATAAAGGGATATGAATTGGTTTAAAAATAAATGTTGATTTATTTTTAAAAGATGGGAATGAGAAGTGTATTTCTCTGGATAGCCAACTACGTTTCAAAGAAATTTTTAATATAAGTTAAAAGTTCAAATTGTGTTTTTAAAAGCATATTTTAGAAAATCTATTATTTCTAAATGTTAAAGCCTAAAGTAGTATTTTCAGAAATCTATTATTGTAGTAATTATATAAAAGTGATTTGCTATTATGTTTTAAAAAGGGAAATTTAGTTTATATTTGAAAAGTGGTTTCATTTTAAATATTCCTTAAGTATATATTTTGTTAAGGTATTAAAGTGGTTTTTAAATTTCAATATTATAAAGTATATTTATAGTAAGTGTTTTAAAATTATTTTAAAATCTAAAAGTATTTTGTACTTGGTGATTCAGTGAAAATAAATATTTGGAAATGTATTCCGTAAGCAGAAACTGTTTGAAATTGTTTTCAAAAGGAGTTTGAAAATAGAAATATATCTTGGAAAGATATTTGGGCAAATAAATAATGTGGGAAATTATTTATTGTGTGATGGTTGCTTGTGAATGTTAATTGATAGTTAAATAACCGACTATCAATATTGGCCAAATGCGCTGATCGTTTCGAAGAGACCGGGATCGGGTTTGCTACAGTACAGCGTGATAGGGGGTTCTCGCTTTGCGTTAGGTGGCGAACGGGAGACTCTTACCCCTACATGTCCCCGGGGGTAGTATAAGGCCTTTTGGGGTTGGTTGCGACTCGAGAGGGTGGCCGTAAAAGCAAACCCGAGGTATCACTGTGAGCCACAGCGGGGCTGGGATGGTTGAAAAGCCTACCGGTCGTGAACCGTTGCTGAAGGTTGAAAAGCCTAGGTCGTTACAGTGGTATCAGAGCTTAGGCTGGCGACAACCTTGGCTCTGGTGGGAATTTTGAGAGTATTAATAGATATGAGCGCGTATTTGTTAGTGAATATAAAATTGTTTTATATTGTGTTGATTGGTTTATTGAGTAGTTTATGGATTCTGGTCGATGTGTGGGACGCCACAACATTGATAGGGATCTCTAAACGCTTGTATAGAACAATTCGACACAGTATTGTTTAAAAGTAGGGTAAATGAAATAATTTTACCCAAATTATTTTTGTATAAAAAGAAATGTTTTGTAAACTATTCTAGTTAATATATATGGTTGTTTGGATGTTAGAAGTGATAATATGGAATTATTATCATTAATATACGGAAACTTAACTAGAAATTGAAATTTATAACCAAAGCAAAGAATAAAATTTTATAATAAAATAAAATTTGAGATATAGATTACAAATGTAATTTATAAAATTGAAATAAACTTCATATACAAATGAGATTTGTACTTTAAAATAGAATTCCAGAGAAATGTGGAAAATAAATCGGAATGGATTTTAAGTTTGGAATTTTGGGAAAAGTTTGAAATTCCTTGAGATTTGGAAATAGTTTTCAAAGAGTTTGAGGAAATAATAAGTGGTATTATTTAAGGAATATTTTGAGTTGAGTTTGGAATCTGGAAAGATTTGAAATTTAAAAATATTTGAAATGGTTTAAAGAGATAAAAGCATTTAATTCTCTTCCGGTCGCTGGGAAATAATTTCGGTGATGACTGCAGCATCATCGATGTTCATTTTCGAGTTTCCAAAGAGAAATTGCTACCAAACCGTGTTAAATTTGGGATTGTTTGCAAAACTGGATTTGGTTTTGAAATTCAAAGAGATAGCTGAATATACAAAAGGAGTTTGGATGTGATTGATTTCAAAAGTGATTTTGAAATTTTGGGAAATTGTTAAAAACTCTGGAATCTTATTTTAATTGTTTATAGAAAAACAAATAAAAAGAAATAAATATAAGTAGAAATTATTAATTGCAATCCGAGATAAAACACTAACAAATCGAATGTGGATGATATAAATAAAGCTCGACACATATATTTTGGATGCTGTTAAGTGAAATAAATTGGAACAAAATTAACTTAAGTGTAAATGAACTCAAGTATAAATAAATGGAATATGACCTTGAAATATTATCCAAATGAGTTTGGGTTATGAAATTTAAATTGGTTAAATAGAAATTGAATTGTGAATTAATAAAATTGGGTAGTGAATTAAAAATGAATAGTAGAATCAGAATTTGAGTTATTAATTAAAATTCGACTTGGAGTATTAACACATTAAATATAAGTGGAAATGTGTTAAACCAAAATGAAAGTTTGAATTAAAATAGTGATGGCTTGTATTGCTAACGGAAATTCAAGTGGGTATGAATGAAAATGGCCTTGGATATTATTCAATGAACGGAATATTGAATTTAGAATTAAAAAGGGACAAATTGAATGAATTGGTGCAAACTGCAATGAAAATGAACTTAAGTTGTTAACTTAAGTAAATGTTGGATGAAGACTGTACTCAAATCGAGGTTGTTGAAATCAATTGAGAATTAATTATTGAATGAAATAGCCTGGATTGTTTTCGAGCTAAATAAATGGATGTGAATAAATTAAATGGAATGGGTTGAGTATTGTTTGGAAAAAAAAAATGGGAATAAGGGTCGAAACATTTCATATGTGCTTATGGAAGCATATAACATGCATTGTTTGTAGAATCCATGTTTTAGCAATTTAAATTTTAGTGAAATGTAAATAAACTTTGTATATTTGGCACTTACATGTTGTAATTGAGTTAGTACAGGTTCAGGGAAGTCGGTTGGCTGAATCTGATGGCACAACATGCTAAAATAAATAACCGCTTTGCTTTAAAAATGCTAAAATAAGGTATGCTTACGCAAAAATTCAAAATAGGAGATATGAACTGCATATATTGATATATATTGTGATTTCCGGCCTGAGGCCGATGTATATATATATTTGTGCATCCTGCGATATCGCAGAAGTTCCTCCGTACAAGGGAGACTCTGCCAAAATTTTCCGTAAATTTTGGGAGTTAGAAAATTTTTGAAAATTTTCGTTAACGATAAATGATTTAAATTTGTTAAGCAAATTAAATTGAAACTGGATATTGAAATCTAATTCAAATGTGAATGTAAGGTGAAGCGAATTTGAAGGAACTAAAGAAGTGAAGTTTGCGAATAAACTGTTAATCGAAATTTAAATTAATTAGTAAGTGCAACTAATTAAATATTCGAGTGGAAGCCAAATTGAAATCAAATGGAATTGTAAAGGCAAAAGTGAATAGAAAAGGATATGAACTTCAATAATGAAGTGAAAATAAGTATAAGCAGTATGTAAAATATTTATATTGAACTTAAGAAGTATGGTGAGATTCTTAAGTAATTTGATATTGAGGAAGATTATTCTAGATGAATAATTGAATGACGATTAAAATTTGAAGTTGTGAATAAGTGGATAACAATAAAAAAGGAATGTGAATAAAAGAGAATTGATATAACTGATAATCAATTGGAATTTATACGTAAGATGTACGTATATTATTTTATTCGCATAGCTATTTGATCCGGATTCGAACACAGAATTTCGAGATAGATATATCGATCCGAGTTGGAATTTTTCACTCGATTTTCAACGGCGAACCTGGATATGGATTGTTGATTGATTCTGGATATTCTCTATCATAGTTGTGACTATGCAAGGAGAATGACGGTTTCTGATCAAGAAACCAAATCTGAGTCCGCACTAGGAAGTCGGGTGAACAATACTAGTTCGGAAGTGGAATTGTGTAATCGATTGAGCGATCAAATGTGATATTGCGTACGGATGATATATGTGCATCGTACGGGCTTAAGTAAAACAAATATTGGAAATTTGTAAAGAAAAGTATAAATGACTTTGGAATTGTGATTGGATATTATTGCTTAATAGGATATACAGGTGTATAAAAGAAATGGATAATTGGGATTTTTGATTTTAGAAGATAAAATTTAATGGCCCGACAAAAAGGTATGTATTTGAATTTCTATATGAAATTTGATTGGGTTTTTGATCCTGCCACTTGGGTTTTTGTTTTCTTTTGAGATTGGGAGGCCGTAGAGCCATTTTGTAGTTGTACCGAGCTAGCCGCGCAAAGGAGACGCTGGCGAAATTTTTCGGAGATTTAGGGAGTTAGAAAATTTTGAGAAATTTTGATAAGTTAAAATTTGAATTCAAATTTAAAATTTGAATTGTTAAGTAAGTGATATGGTTTGGGGCTTATTAATAAGTTTGGGAAGTTAAAAGATGATTAGTGTATCATTAATAAAAGATTGTTATGGAAAGTTGTTAAAACTATTTGGATTGGGGAAATAGAACGGGTATCGAATCATTTCTCTTAACTGGTAATTTCGGGGACGAAATTCTTTTAAGGGGGGAGGAATGTGACGACCCGGAATTTTTGTATATTTGAAATGTGAATATTTAATTTATTTTAAATATTCGAAGGTTAAATTTTAACTTTAATTTCATTTATACAATATTTATTTGGATAATTAATTATTGAATTTAATTATCGGGATTGGGTAAAATATTGAATCTTGATTTTAAGTCTGTTAAAAATAGTTCAAAGGTTCAGAAAATTTATATTGTTAATACTGAAGATGATAGAACTTTTAAAATGGAATTTTAAAGAGTTTTGTTCAGTTTTAAAAAAAAAAAATATCGTTGAAATTGAATTTAAAAATAGCCGTCCGAGGCACAGTCTCGGAATTCGACGAAACCAGTTCCATTGGATCCGTAATATTGTATTATTACCGGATTTCAATTTTCGTAGTAATTGGAGCTGTGGTTTGAGCGTACGATACGTTAACGCGTGTAAAATCTAATGGATAATAACCGATTCGAAGTTAAATTTAATACTCCCACCTGTCCAATACATCTCACATCAGCCACCTTACCTTCTGAACGCGCAGAGATATTTTCCTTGTCTCGTTTTAATCACGTTATCTTATCTTCCTCTCAAAGCCTTATCTTCTTCTATACGCCCAAAAGAAATTTCATTCAGGGAAAAAAAAATCATGCTGCTTCCTTTTGAAATCAGTTCGACCTCTAAAAGAATGAAGGCCGATGCTCCTCTTCCTCTCAAATCTAAATCAAATTGTAACAACCCGGCATTCCGTACCCATTTTCTTATCGTCTCTTGACGATTTAATCTGGGAACGAATAACTTCTGGCATTTTAATCAAATTGAAATTCAGGGATAAAATTTTGTTATTCGCTATTTGGAATTTTTAAAGCCGTTCTAAATGTTGAACGAGCTTTAGAAAGATTCGTTAAGTGTCGTTTGGGTTTAAACAATAATCTCGGCCCATGATCTTTTGTTTTGAAACCGAGATTTCACTCAACACCCAAACAACCCATCTCCTTTCCCCTTTTTCATTCAATTGCGTTCAACCCGATTCAATTTTCTTTTGCTTGTGAAATAATGGCGGCTGAGAAAAACTTCTCTCGTTCGATCTGGAAAGATTAAAGCTTTTGTCTTGTTCGTTCTTTCAATGCTTGCTAGGGCTTTCGTTCGCTCTGATCTTCGGGCTTTGTATGTCGAAGCATGCGATGGTTTCGATTGGATGATTTTCGATGTCGCCTGTCTCGATCGAAGTTTCTGCTCTTCGTGCTCGCTCGTAGAAGAAGCTCCTCTGTGGTGACTCTGGCTTAACTTCGTTCGTCGTCCTCATCCGCTTCAGCAACGTCTTCGCTTCCATGGCAAAGGTGAGTTCATCTCACATCTAATTCCAGCTCCAGTTCTTTCGTTTTGATTTTTGTTAAATTGCTTTGCCGTGATGACCACGGCTTTGATAATGTTGCTCCGTGAATTCCTTGCTCTGACCTGTTCGACTTTGGCTTCGATCATTTATAACTTTGTTAATGTGATGTTGTTTACGACTTGGTTCGTTTTCGTGATTGCTATGACTTTGATTTTGGGAATTTCTGGTCTTGTGATGTTCACGGCTTCACCTTTCTGTAGCATACTGAATGAAGTCCATATGCTTACTTTCCCATATCTATTCCATTACAATCTGTACGTGTGCATACTTGAGTCTAGTTGTCACGAGCACACTCTTGCCTACACTTCAGTTCACTGTCTAGAACTTCTGGCCAGATTCAGTTTGCAAATAGTTTTGTATATTTTTATAACTTGAACCTTTGCTTGAATTGGTCTCGGCCTTGATTTGAAACTGTTTAGTCGACTTCAATTACTTTTATTTGTGATACCATTCCGGTTGAACTTTTGATGTTCATTGGCCCTGAGTTGAACCTATTTTGAGACTTGGGTTTGACCTTGGTTTGATGTGTTAGCTGAGCTTATTTGTGTAGTCTTCATCCTGTTCAGTAGTACAGCAGAGTTTAACATGTCTCTGTTATTTACTTTTGCCATAAAAGCAACATTATAGTGTTCTTCACTGTTTGCATTTGCATACCACTGTAATTCTATCACCTGTGACTCGAGTTCTTTACTTGATGTCATTTGAGCTCCTTCATGATATTTTCATGTTATTGCTACACTTGTATGTGTCGTTCACCATTGATACAATGTTTTAGTTACATCTTTTGATCTGCACATCCAGGTGCCTTCTCTGTCTCATTTATTCTTTTGGTTCCACTGCACAACTTTGAGCCTTCTTGCTTATGCTCAGATCATTTCGAGTTTGGGCTTGCATATGAGTTTTTGTGCAGTTTGCCTTGTATTTTGTTGTAGTCGCAGTCCCATTTTTGTTGCAAATTTGGACTGTATATATATTGACTGGAGCCTTTTGTTGTTCTATTGCAACTTTGGTTTGCATAACTGATGTGCAGTAGCCAGTTGCACTTGTCCTGTCTTCTTGTTTATTCCTGAGCACTTCGACCTGTTGCACACATTGCTGTTGTAGATGTTGATGTTGTAGTTGTTCGACTTGGCATTTGATCTGTAGTTGGTCTGTAGCATGATATTGCATTTGCACTGACTTCTTTGTTGTTTAGTTTCATACTACTGTCACTTGTTTCGAGCTCATATACATGTTTTACAGTTGCATTCCTGTATATGTGTTCTGATATTTTTGGGTTGACTTGAGCAGTGCTATTTGCTTCCATGTCTGATTTAGTGGTTCATTTGCTTGTTGTACTTGAGTCACTTTGGTATTGAGTTGCTTCCTTTACCTTGACATTTTATTTCAAGTGTCCCTGTCTTTGTAATGTTCATCTGATTTATGGTCTTACTGTCTCCATTCAAAGAAATATTGTTGCAGTGAGCTCTTTCGTTGCTGCACTGCCTTGTTCTCGAATCGGATACATCGCATTGATGCCTTGTATCATTTGCATTTTGTCATTTTGATTCACTGATGGCATTTGGATTGTATTTGAGTTGTCATCAGTTGCATGCATTCCTCTGCATTCATTGTTGTCCACCCTGGTTTCACTGCTTTGACTTGTCTGTCCTGTGATTGCCACTGACACTTGATCTTGCTGTGACATTGTGACTTGGTTCACTTTGTCACTGCACATCTACATATGCTTGACCTATTTCTATTGTAGTTGTACTGGGGTATACACTGCATATCCATGTGTCATTTTCGCTTGCATCTGTTCATCCCTGAGCACTTGCTGACCTGCTGCATTTTCGTAGCAGTTTTACCCTTGTCCCTTGTGGTGACTTTATACTCTGTTGTGGCGAGGCAGTGCACGCGTGCGTGCACTGCAGCCACACCGAATTGACAGATCTTAATCGATATCTCTTTTATTCTTAATTCATCGACCTGTTGTGTAATTAGTAAGCTGTATTGGCGAGGCAGTACATGTTAGTTTGTACTGCAGCCAATTAGCATTGATATTTTTAAAATTTGACATTTCAATTATTTAAACTGCTTTGGATTTCTGTTTCGTGGATTAACACTGTTTAGTGTTACATCTGCCGTTATCCAATTCTCGTATCGAGAGTTGGATATACGAGATTTCTGTGACTGTCATCTGTATTGAGATTGATTATTACCGCCTATATGCACTAATAAACTGGTTGGAATTAGACTGATCCGGGTATTATTTTCTTTTGAATGTAATACTCGGGTCAGACCGAGTATTTACAGGTTGTAGAATTTTAGCTTTGGGTTGCTGCTAGAGCTATGAAGACTTTTTATATCAGTTGAAGTGGTCTTCGTCTTGTTGTAGTAGTCAGTGTGTCTGTTTTAAGATGATAATGTATTCATGTATATTAGTCGATAATGTACTTGTATATATAACTTCTTGAGTCGACAATTGTAGTTGTATCATTTGTATTGTGTCAAATGTATTGTAACTGGTATCAGTTATTGTATATATGAGACTTTTCGTTCCATCTTTATTCCGCATTTATGTTATCTGTGTTATTTTTATATTTATTGTCCTAAACTATTATAGCCACTGTGTAGTAGCTTTGAGTTTGTAACGGTATGTCGGATTTCCTCTAAAAGATGAAATGCATGTTATTCTATCTGACATATCGGTGCTCGCACAAAGCAATTACATGGATGGTCGCTCCTCAACAGCCTTATTCTCCGTGCTAGTTGACAGCACTACACCGTAGTGTTCTTGGCTAGCGTGGGTATAGAGGTGGGGCGTCACAGCTTGGTATCAGAGCCTGGGGTTTAGGACAATTATAAAACATAACTTAGATGGAGCATGTGTTACAACTATTTGTCGATGTTTTATCTCTCATCTTTACATATGATTATTTTTGACTGTTAGGTATGAATTCCTAACGCTTATTCTTGTGTTTTCGGCTTTGAATTGATTTAGCCGATGTTGATTTTGTTTTAATTTGGCAAATTAAAGCCGTTTTGACTTTTGGACTTTGTTCCACTTTTGTTCTATGCTATGAGTGTCATTGTGTACCTGTTACACTGTGATGAAAAATAGCTGGACCAGTTGCAAATTGAGTGATTTTGATTTCTCATTCACATCTAGTTCGAATCTCAACGATTTTGAACTTGATATTTTGTGTTTTCCTCATCTTGAATTCCATTCGACTGCGGTCACTTTGTTTTTGAGAAATTGTTAATTTCTTGATTTTCAAGACTCTGATTTTATTTGCCGTTGGTTTCTTTGATAATGATGATTGATTCATTTTGTACTCGACTGCGGCTATTAACTATTGGCTTCGACATTGACTTGATTCTTACTTTTGTTGAAGTCAATTATGCATTTCTACTCGTTTTGCTTTGTTTTTCCAGTTGATATCGATTCTTCTTTCCTATTTAGTTGTTATCACCTTTATTGATTTTGATAACTTCTATTTTCTGGAATTTTTGGGTGTTCCTATTTTAATAAATTCAGTATCGATTTCTTTGGATTCCATTCACATCTTCGTATGTGAATTCTTGTGATTGATTGTTTCTACAATCATTTTTGTGATTTGTCACTTTAAAAATATAAAGGTTTTCTATACTAGTAGTAAATATTAAAATCCTTTTCTCCAAACGATTTCAAAAATTAGTTTACTACAAAGCTCTTTTCCTAAATCGTTTTCCAATCTATTAATATATACAAGCCTTTATTTCGCTCGTATGAGAAATTGAATTAAACGGCCTAGTAAAACAAGTGGTATGAAACGCTTGCGTTTACTTCGTCGGTTAACTCCTGGACTTGTTCGATTGAACCCTTTTCGTGACAATTTCCTAGTGAAGATTTACAGCTTGTTCGTAAATATTTAAGTTAAGCAAGTGGTTATGGGACATGAAGCTAAACTCATATATTTACTAGCTTGGTGTGATTGACACTTCTTTATGATCATGACGATCATTTTTATGATTTAGACTGGACCTCATCGGTGTGATTTCGTCTCACACATATCTCTTGGGCTTTGAGGATTGTCTAGACACCAGTGTGTGATTTCGTCTCACACATATTGCACGGTTAGACTAGGCCTCATCGGTGTGATTTCGTCTCACACATATCTCTTGGGCTTTGAGGGTTGTCTGGATACTCTTTGTGTGATTTTTATGATTTAGACTAGCAACTGTGCGATGTCTCTTTGTCTGCGAGGGAGACTAAACCCCGCTTTGTTGTAGGGTAGCGCCCTACGGTCTTCGGGCCATTCCTGTGTGAAAATTTAATGGATGGCTTCCATGAGATAGCGTCTCGTCATGTGATACCGGTCGGTGAGTTTTCATACTCCCATTTTTGTGATAGGCCTTTCCCCTTTTCTTTTTATGATTTAGACTAGCGATTATGCGATGTCTCTTTGTCTGCGAGGGAGACTAGACCCCGCTTTGTTGTAGGGTAGCGCCCTACGGTCTTCGGACCATTCCTGTATGAAACTTTATTGGTTAGCCACCAAGAGATAGCGTCTCGTTCATGTGATACCGGTGTTTTGGAGTTTTCATACTCCCATTTTTATGCTAGGCCTTTTCCCCCCCTTCATGTGTTTTCTGGATTTCTTGTGATGATTTCTAGAATTTGTGCTTCACCAATTTTCGTGATTTCTATTGACAAGTTTCGTCAATTTATGTGTATTGGTGAATTCATGTGTTATTGACTTGTTATGAATACAAGTTTAGGGTATGATATCCCTTTCTATCTTTGAGAAGATTCTTGTGACATCTTTGATGAATGAAAATTCATTTGGTATTATATTTTGATGCCAGTTATTTTAATGAGACTTTGACGTGTTAACTTCGGTAACCGTCAATTTTGAAATGGATTTACAAGCGGTTCTCCCGCAACACTGATATTGCTAATTTAATCACGCGTTTTCAAAATTCTTTATTTTTAAAAGTTGTTTCAAAAATATAAATTAAAATTGTTTTCAAATTTTTACAGCTTACATTTTCAAAAGAACGAGGAAGCGATTTAAACATTTCAGAAAAATCGAGGACTATGACCCCTTTCTTTTACTGATTCGCTTAATTCCGGACTTGTCCGTTTGAGAATGTGAAATGTTATTTTTAAAACACACAATCCTGCACTTTCAAGGAAACGATAAAGAGATTTAAACGATTTAGCAAAAGTACGGACTATGAAACCATACTTTTACTACTTCGGTTAATTCCGGACTCGTTAATTGAATATTTATGACTTCTGATTATCGTTTTTGATAATCAGATGTTTGTGATTTCTGATTATCGTTTTTGATAATCAGATATTTGTGAAATTTGATTATCGTTTAAGATAATTAAATATTTTTCGATTTGATTAATCGAATATTTGTGTTTCTGATTATCGTTTTCGATAATCAGATATTTGTGAAATTTGATTATCATTTGAGATAATTAAATATTTTTTGATTTGATTAATCGAATGTTTGTGTTTCTGATTATCGTTTTTGATAATCAGATATTTGTGAAATTTGATTATCATTTAAGATAATTAAATATTTTTCGATTTGATTAATCGAATATTTGTGATTTCTGATTATCGTTTTTGATAATCAGATATTTGTGAAATTTGATTATCGTTTGAGATAATTAAATATTTTTCGATTTGATAATCGAATCTTTGTGATTTCTGATTATCGTTTTTGATAATCAGATATTTGTGAAATTTGATTATCGTTTGAGATAATTAAATATTTTTCGATTTGATAATCGAATCTTTGTGATTTCTGATTATCGTTTTTGATAATCAGATATTTGTGAAATTTGATTATCGTTTGAGATAATTAAATATTTTTCGATTTGATAATCGAATCTTTGTGATTTCTGATTATCGTTTTTGATAATCAGATATTTGTGAAATTGATTATCGTTTGAGATAATTAAATATTTTTCGATTTGATAATCGAATAATTGTGGTTTCTGCTTATCGTTTTTGATAATCGGATATTTGTAAAAAAAAAAAAAAAAAATTCGACTATCGTTTTTGATGATTGAATATTTGCGATTTTGAGATTCGAGCTTCGTCTTTTTCTCTGACGATTCAGGTGAGTAATTTGATTTACTCACATTCAATTCGAGCAGTATGTGAATTCTGCTCTGTCTTCCCTTTTCTTTTAAATGCTGGAACTCGATTGATTCTTGCTTTTGATAGTCGTCTGATTTTGACTCCTTGATCCCCACGATTGTTGATTCCTTTGATTTGAATCAGTCGAACCTTTTGATTCTATATCTAATACTTCCCCTGTTGGCATTTTCTTTGCTTATGCATTCGACATTGTTATGTTCTTATGGTTGTTACCTCTTTCCCACTTATCCCTTAGGATTGCGAGGACGCAATTTCTTTAAGAAGGGGAGTCTGTAACAACCCGGCATTCCGTACCCATTTTCTTATCGTCTCTTGACGATTTAATCTGGGAACAAATAACTTCTGGCATTTTAATCAAATTGAAATTCAGGGATAAAATTTTGTTATTCGCTATTTGGAATTTTTAAAGCCGTTCTAAATGTTGAACGAGCTTTAGAAAGATTCGTTAAGTGTCGTTTGGGTTTAAACAATAATCTCGGCCCATGATCTTTTGTTTTGAAACCGAGATTTCACTCAACACCCAAACAACCCATCTCCTTTCCCCTTTTTCATTCAATTGCGTTCAACCCGATTCAATTTTCTTTTGCTTGTGAAATAATGGTGGCTGAGAAAAACTTCTCTCGTTCGATCTGGAAAGATTAAAGCTTTTGTCTTGTTCGTTCTTTCAATGCTTGCTAGGGCTTTCGTTCGCTCTGATCTTCGGGCTTTGTATGTCGAAGCATGCGATGGTTTCGATTGGATGATTTTCGATGTCGCCTGTCTCGATCGAAGTTTCTGCTCTTCGTGCTCGCTCGTAGAAGAAGCTCCTCTGTGGTGACTCTGGCTTAACTTCGTTCGTCGTCCTCATCCGCTTCAGCAACGTCTTCGCTTCCATGGCAAAGGTGAGTTCATCTCACATCTAATTCCAGCTCCAGTTCTTTCGTTTTGATTTTTGTTAAATTGCTTTGCCGTGATGACCACGGCTTTGATAATGTTGCTCCGTGAATTCCTTGCTCTGACCTGTTCGACTTTGGCTTCGATCATTTATAACTTTGTTAATGTGATGTTGTTTACGACTTGGTTCGTTTTCGTGATTGCTATGACTTTGATTTTGGGAATTTCTGGTCTTGTGATGTTCACGGCTTCACCTTTCTGTAGCATACTGAATGAAGTCCATATGCTTACTTTCCCATATCTATTCCATTACAATCTGTACGTGTGCATACTTGAGTCTAGTTGTCACGAGCACACTCTTGCCTACACTTCAGTTCACTGTCTAGAACTTCTGGCCAGATTCAGTTTGCAAATAGTTTTGTATATTTTTATAACTTGAACCTTTGCTTGAATTGGTCTCGGCCTTGATTTGAAACTGTTTAGTCGACTTCAATTACTTTTATTTGTGATACCATTCCGGTTGAACTTTTGATGTTCATTGGCCCTGAGTTGAACCTATTTTGAGACTTGGGTTTGACCTTGGTTTGATGTGTTAGCTGAGCTTATTTGTGTAGTCTTCATCCTGTTCAGTAGTACAGCAGAGTTTAACATGTCTCTGTTATTTACTTTTGCCATAAAAGCAACATTATAGTGTTCTTCACTGTTTGCATTTGCATACCACTGTAATTCTATCACCTGTGACTCGAGTTCTTTACTTGATGTCATTTGAGCTCCTTCATGATATTTTCATGTTATTGCTACACTTGTATGTGTCGTTCACCATTGATACAATGTTTTAGTTACATCTTTTGATCTGCACATCCAGGTGCCTTCTCTGTCTCATTTATTCTTTTGGTTCCACTGCACAACTTTGAGCCTTCTTGCTTATGCTCAGATCATTTCGAGTTTGGGCTTGCATCTGAGTTTTTGTGCAGTTTGCCTTGTATTTTGTTGTAGTCGCAGTCCCATTTTTGTTGCAAATTTGGACTGTATATATATTGACTGGAGCCTTTTGTTGTTCTACTGCAACTTTGGTTTGCATAACTGATGTGCAGTAGCCAGTTGCACTTGTCCTGTCTTCTTGTTTATTCCTGAGCACTTCGACCTGTTGCACACATTGCTGTTGTAGATGTTGATGTTGTAGTTGTTCGACTTGGCATTTGATCTGTAGTTGGTCTGTAGCATGATATTGCATTTGCACTGACTTCTTTGTGGTTTAGTTTCATACTACTGTCACTTGTTTCGAGCTCATATACATGTTTTACAGTTGCATTCCTGTATATGTGTTCTGATATTTTTGGGTTGACTTGAGCAGTGCTATTTGCTTCCATGTCTGATTTAGTGGTTCATTTGCTTGTTGTACTTGAGTCACTTTGGTATTGAGTTGCTTCCTTTACCTTGACATTTTATTTCAAGTGTCCCTGTCTTTGTAATGTTCATCTGATTTATGGTCTTACTGTCTCCATTCAAAGAAATATTGTTGCAGTGAGCTCTTTCATTGCTGCACTGCCTTGTTCTCGAATCGGATACATCGCATTGATGCCTTGTATCATTTGCATTTTGTCATTTTGATTCACTGATGGCATTTGGATTGTATTTGAGTTGTCATCAGTTGCATGCATTCCTCTGCATTCATTGTTGTCCACCCTGGTTTCACTGCTTTGACTTGTCTGTCCTGTGATTGCCACTGACACTTGATCTTGCTGTGACATTGTGACTTGGTTCACTTTGTCACTGCACATCTACATATGCTTGACCTATTTCTATTGTAGTTGTACTGGGGTATACACTGCATATCCATGTGTCATTTTCGCTTGCATCTGTTCATCCCTGAGCACTTGCTGACCTGCTGCATTTTCGTAGCAGTTTTACCCTTGTCCCTTGTGGTGACTTTATACTCTGTTGTGGCGAGGCAGTGCACGCGTGCGTGCACTGCAGCCACACCGAATTGACAGATCTTAATCGATATCTCTTTTATTCTTAATTCATCGACCTGTTGTGTAATTAGTAAGCTGTATTGGCGAGGCAGTACATGTTAGTTTGTACTGCAGCCAATTAGCATTGATATTTTTAAAATTTGACATTTCAATTATTTAAACTGCTTTGGATTTCTGTTTCGTGGATTAACACTGTTTAGTGTTACATCTGCCGTTATCCAATTCTCGTATCGAGAGTTGGATATACGAGATTTCTGTGACTGTCATCTGTATTGAGATTGATTATTACCGCCTATATGCACTAATAAACTGGTTGGAATTAGACTGATCCGGGTATTATTTTCTTTTGAATGTAATACTCGGGTCAGACCGAGTATTTACAGGTTGTAGAATTTTAGCTTTGGGTTGCTGCTAGAGCTATGAAGACTTTTTATATCAGTTGAAGTGGTCTTCGTCTTGTTGTAGTAGTCAGTGTGTCTGTTTTAAGATGATAATGTATTCATGTATATTAGTCGATAATGTACTTGTATATATAACTTCTTGAGTCGACAATTGTAGTTGTATCATTTGTATTGTGTCAAATGTATTGTAACTGGTATCAGTTATTGTATATATGAGACTTTTCGTTCCATCTTTATTCCGCATTTATGTTATCTGTGTTATTTTTATATTTATTGTCCTAAACTATTATAGCCACTGTGTAGTAGCTTTGAGTTTGTAACGGTATGTCGGATTTCCTCTAAAAGATGAAATGCATGTTATTCTATCTGACATATCGGTGCTCGCACAAAGCAATTACATGGATGGTCGCTCCTCAACAGCCTTATTCTCCGTGCTAGTTGATAGCACTACACCGTAGTGTTCTTGGCTAGCGTGGGTATAGAGGTGGGGCGTCACACAAATTTACCTTTCTTATTTTCGAACGAAATCGAGCCCACGCGAGAGAAAAATAAATGGCAGACAGGGAATCGTGACTAATCACGGTCAGGGTCGTGCTCGCGTGGAGTCTGGTGTTCGATTGTGGAGTTGCGAAATCGAAGGAGTTGGGATCTCGAAGGCCTGAGCATGGGGTCGGCTTCGTTGAGGGAGTCGTGGCGTGGTGGCTCGAGCGCTCGAGTGGGCGACAACTGGGATGGTCGCGGTCGAGTTTCGGAGGTGAGGGATAAGGCGCGATTGGCGAGGTGGTTTCGAACGACAAGCAGTGGGTTGTGAAAGCGATTTTCGCGAGTTCGAGAGTTGCTAGGATGTTCGAAGTCGCGAGCGCGAGGAAGGAAACAGTGCAGGGGATGGTTTTGATCGAACGGTGGGCAGTGAAGGTCGAAGGGTTGGAGCAGGGGACGATCGCCAGTGGAGTTGCGTATGAAGAGGGATCTGGGTTCTTACTTTTGCTGTAAGGTATATCAACAATTTCATTTTTTACAGAAGAATATAATAGGTTAAGAAAATTATATGTATGTATATGCGTATTTTTAGTTTACTGGGAAATATATATATAATGAAACTTTTGCAGTAAGATAGAAACAGCTCTGCTCTTAATATTTAAATCTATATTTATGCATACTGTAAAGAAAGGTATATAAAGATTTTAAGGGTCGAAGAATTTTTATAAAAGCTAAGATTTTTGAATCTATGAATCTTAATGAAAATAATGTATTTTTGGAAATTAATAAATTTAATTAACTGATTTAATTGGTTTGTTGCAAAAGTATTCTATAAATGGAAATTGGGTTGAAAAATTAAATTTATCTCTGGAGAATTAAATTTTCAAATAAAAATTCAAATGGTTCAATTGACTTGAATATTGATGAGAATTATTAATATTTATACAAGGTCCAATTTTGAGAGATAATGGTCGAGATTGGGTTGCCAAACAAAATCAAAGGTGAGTTAATCTCACTCAGTTTAATTTTATTTAAATTTAATTGGTTAAATTTAAATATGGATGAATGATTGAATTGATTGATTTGATTGATATGGTATATAGTAGTATATAGCAATATATACATATTGGCATATGTATATATTGGAGTTGTTGATATTCCCGCATTTTATAGCGGATGAGACCCTATGCGCCGCATAATAGCAAATGATATTTTATAAATCCCATATACCGCGATATTCCACCTTGAAGTGGAATTGGTATTTTATATTGTGCTAACGTCTGTGGATGCAGGGAAACAGGTTGGAGGGATCCAACTGGATTCCTCAAAATTATTAGATTTATTTAATATTCTGTGTTCAGAATATTTGATATCATGTGATGATTTTATATTGGATGATGTGGTTGATTTGGATGGTCCAATATAATAAATTATAAAATCTATGGAATTGAATTTTTGAAAAGAAATAAAGGAATAAAAGTTTAAGTAAAATAATTCGAGGAATTGGGATAAAATTTATAACGAATTGAAATAAAAATAAGGTGATTTGGAATTTTAATAAATATGAAATAAGGGGATTTTGAATTCACAAGGGATAATAAATTTTATACTTAAGTGATATTATTTGAAGAATAAAAGAAGTTATTTTTGAAATTAAGGATTAAAGTTAATTAAAGAATAAATAAGGAGTTTTGGAAATCTGTAATCGATATTGGTAAAAAAAAAGGGTTTAACTCGTAATAAGGAATAAAAATTTAAAGGTTAATGTATTTTGGAATAAATGAAGTAGCAAAGGAAATTTATTTCAAGTAAAATAAATTGGGAAATCAATTATAAATTGATTTAAATACTTTGGGATTTGGAATTTAAAAGAGAAGTGAGATTCTGAAATTTATAAACTGGGTTTATAAAGTAAAATAAAATATCAGGGGATATTTGAGAATATAAATTCAAGGTGGGAATTTATAAAGGGATATGAATTGGTTTAAAAATAAATGTTGATTTATTTTTAAAAGATGGGAATGAGAAGTGTATTTCTCTGGATAGCCAACTACGTTTCAAAGAAATTTTTAATATAAGTTAAAAGTTCAAATTGTGTTTTTAAAAGCATATTTTAGAAAATCTATTATTTCTAAATGTTAAAGCCTAAAGTAGTATTTTCAAAAATCTATTATTGTAGTAATTATATAAAAGTGATTTGCTATTATGTTTTAAAAAGGGAAATTTAGTTTATATTTGAAAAGTGGTTTCATTTTAAATATTCCTTAAGTATATATTTTGTTAAGGTATTAAAGTGGTTTTTAAATTTCAATATTATAAAGTATATTTATAGTAAGTGTTTTAAAATTATTTTAAAATCTAAAAGTATTTTGTACTTGGTGATTCAGTGAAAATAAATATTTGGAAATGTATTCCGTAAGCAGAAACTGTTTGAAATTGTTTTCAAAAGGAGTTTGAAAATAGAAATATATCTTGGAAAGATATTTGGGCAAATAAATAATGTGGGAAATTATTTATTGTGTGATGGTTGCTTGTGAATGTTAATTGATAGTTAAATAACCGACTATCAATATTGGCCAAATGCGCTGATCGTTTCGAAGAGACCGGGATCGGGTTTCCGTATACCGGGATTCTAGGTCTGGAGACCCGAATACCACTTCGATCCGGTTTGTACGTTTCGTGTAACGATTTCGGAGTCGAAGATGGAGCTGTGAAGTGCAAGGGCTAGTCGCTACTAATCCTGAGGATATTTCCAAAATGGATGTAGTAGGAGTAGTGCCTTCGGTTCCGTTCGGACCCGGGACGGACTTGTATGGACGAATGCTTTCGTGACATCGTCAGGTGGGCGATGGGCATTCTAAGGGATATGTTCTGAAAAGGTATCGTTTAGCCTCGAACCTCATCAACCGGGAATGACTGAAAATCAGGGGTTATGCAGCAAGGCTTCGTGGGTAGCTCCCACTGGAGGGTAAGGTCATCCCTGTCTAGATGTCCCTTTTTATTTCGGCTTAGTGGTGCGGTTGCTGATCCCAACCGTGGGGTGATTTTATTCGGGATCATCCAGTAAGGGATGGTTCCGGCCTTGTGTTGCAGGGGAGCGGGCGTACTCCTCGGTACTGTGATCTAGGCCACGTACTGTGATAGGTGGTACCCCAGTGCCTAGTCATTGTTGGAAATCCATTCTTCCTACGTGCCTTGTACGGTATTTGTTTGTATTACCCACTTTTGTGGCTAGTATGCTGGAATTTAATAATGTAACAATTTCAGCTATTTTAATAAGTATTTGTATATAGACACTATTATAATATCAGAGGAATTTGATAAAAAGTGTTTTAGCTATCGTAAGGTAAAAACCCGACATGTTTATTTGTGGCGTGGTCTTACGAGATGCTTTTGTTCCAAAGGATTTTGAAACTTTAAAAATCAATTGAGTGTGATTTTCTCACGCTGGTATTCCAGACTGACTCGGGTATTGTTTTATATGATGCTCGGGTCAGACCGAGTATTATAGGTTACAGGACATGATGCTGTGGAGCTCAGGAGATGAGCTGGATGGCGAGACGTATCTCCCGTACTTGTTTATATATATATTCCGCTGTGTTGATTGTTGTACTCTGTTGTATTGAGGACATGATATGGTTATTGTCCAGTTGTATGTTATGTGTTCTCTGGTGTATACTCTGATGATATATTATATAAAACTGATATAGTTTTGATTTGTGTAAAGATCTGTTAATATATATTATATTTTGTTCCGCTGCGATGGTTAGATTCTGATGTTGTTTTCTATTTTTCTTCTTCTACCTCTTCTTCTTTTAGCACAAATGGTCCGGTTTTTCGTGTATGAAAAACCCGGGTTGTTACAATTTATTAATATAAGAATGTTAATCCTGACTCGAGTGTTTTGTGTTTTGCTTTACGCTCGGGTCAGACTGAGTGATACAGCATTTGAGACTCACCTTTGGAGTTGGAGCTTCGCTTGGAGATCCAGCAATCTATCGATCCTGCTTTCAGTTATTCTGTTGATTCCAGTGATGAATTCAGATCTGTTATTTGATTATTGTATTGAGACATCTATTGTATTCGAGACCTCTGTTGTATCTTGTTTAACTCTGTTATATATATAGTAGCTTCATGAACTACTATCCTTTTGTTTCCGCTGCATTATTGTTATATTACTCTGTGTCTGTGATCTGTAATTATTTTATTTACTGTATATGCTGAGTTTTGCCAAATTTTATTTACAACGCGGTATTTTGAGCAATTCAACTCCGGCATGAGTGTCTACTTATACACTTATAATGGATGCGAATGGTCCAAAATACTGGGTCGTTACACTTTGTAACGACCCGCTATTTTGGACCATTCAAATCGTCAATAATCCACACATGACTGACTTGAATAGTTCAAAATATCAGATTGTTAATTTAAAATTTGGCAAAACTCAGCATATACAGTAAATATAACATCACAGATCACAGACACAGAGTAATATAATGCAGCGGAATAGATAAAGAATAGTAGTTCATTAAGCTACTATGTACATCAGAGTTAGAAATAAAGTACAACCGAATATCTCAAATACAGTGAAATCTTCAGTACGAGCAGATGACTTCTCTGAACCAATCAACTGGATGACGGAAAGGATAGATAGCTGGATCTTCAAGCAAAGCTCCAACTTCGAAGGAGAGTCACAAATGCTGTATCACTCAGTCTGACCCGAGCGTAAAGCAAAACACAAAACACTCGAGTCAGGATTAACACTCTTATATAAATAAATCCAACCCAAGTGAAATATCAACTGAAATACAAATAACTTAAAGGATGTTTGGGATAACCATCCTATAAGGGTCCATAGAACTATCTACAAGGTAGAAATATACACTATAACACCGTGGTCATTTATACTTCAAAACCAATATCATTTTCATTTCAAATATCTCTATATTTCCCAAATTAGTATTTATATACATTACATAATTTATAAAGTAAAGTATTTTCAATTTGCTCAACTTAACAAATCGTTTCAACCCGAATTCTAAATTTCAATTTAATTCAATCTAAATTTTTTCCATTTTAATTCAATTCAGTTTCTAAATAACAAATTCAAATTATATTGATTTCAAATACAAATCTGAATCACAAAATAAACAATTTAAATTCTAATATATTTCAAAGCTTTAATATTCAACATTTCAAAGTTCAATTTAACAGTTTCATAGAGATCTTGATTTAAATTTATTATTATTTAATCAGGGAATATTCACTTAATAAATTCAATATCATTTAGCTAGCCTTAAATTTCATTTTTACTAAATATTTCCTTAAATTTATTTAAACAAGACATATTCATTAAATTATTTAAATCAAACCCAAGTTATAAATCATATCTTAAATCTCAATTTCAATAAGTTTTAAATCGGTTTAATTAAATAAAATTCTTTACTAAATTCAAATTATCTTCCCAACCTTAACTTATTCAAATTATTACTGAAATCTATTTTGAAACATAAATTTAAATACTCAACCATATTATATGTATTAAATCAATCTTAATTAAATTAAATATCATTATTAAATCTATATAAATCATTCCCATTTATGTATAATAATTTAAGGCTCAACATTTATTAAAACCATATATTTCTTTCCCAAAACCATAGAATTTTATTTCAAAATAGTTATATATATGGACCAACGGTGTCTGTATATATCTATCATATGGTTAAGTGATACGGATATTTATTATTTCAATCTGAAATCCCAATTTCAGTTCAAATGAAAATCGCTTGGGTTTATCATTTCAACCCATAACGATTTTTCCTATTCTAAAATCCATTCGGGTATGTATCATTTCAACCCATAGTGAATTTTATACTAACAGGGAACTTGCAGAGTGATACCAGATAATATAAAATACAACAACAGGCATATATCATCAATAAAAATATAATAAGAACAACAGGATATGGTGTCATATCCCACAGGTGAACAGTTACAGATAACAGCATATATAACAACTTAAATAACTACAGCAGCATATTTCAATTGTCGTTTCAATTGAAATCAAATTTAACAAATAAAAGAACGTTAATCGTGAGTGATTGCTCACCTTTCGAGGTTAGAGAGGATAGACAACAAGACAAGCTACGGTTTGAGTCACAATATAGTCTATCGACCGATCCGACAATAGATCTCAAAGCGATGTAAGCAGAACACAGATTCGATAGTCAGAGCTGATAGATAGGAATGGACGAAATGAATCAGAACTGGATTGATGAAGATAAAGGGTATAATTGAATGTATATATATATATAACTATATATAACTCGTTGTTTAAATTAAGACATAAAAAAAATCAAACATATAAACATTATATAATTTTGAAATAAATACATGTATATATGTATATATATATAGGTTATTACTAAATCATATACAACTTATAATTTAAAATAAACAAATAACTTTCAAAACCTATATATATACAAATATAAATAACAGCAATTGCAACTTTAAACTTATCCAAATATATGAACTAACATAATATTTTCAATCAACAGGATCTATACTAGATGTAAACAAATGTACCTATATAACTTACTTTATATAATATAATATATATACTGACTGAAACAGATTATATATGAATTTAACTAACATAAATAATATATTGTACACACATCATATATGAATATTAATATGTATATAGCTTCTGGCATAATATATATAACAACATATATATCTTTAGTTATATACAGGCTTATATGAAATCAATATACCAATTATAAGGCAATATCCTAACTTGTACACATGTATAGAACATCACAAACATATATTAGTTGCCCAGTTGCACATTTCGAAACCACATACTATTGTTTATATATAAAATTTTGAAATCAGAACCAACTCAAGTACATTTAACTTATATACATAATACTAGATTATCTTCAACCATGCCCGACTTAATATATTTAACATTATTACTGTCACCATACTACATCACTGATTCATCATTTTATATAGGCTTATACACATCAAGATGACTTATACTTTATAAAACACAGAATACCATATATATCCAAGTCAATATAAATATATAAACTGTCGCAATATATAACTCGTATAAACTATACTTATTAAAATCCAAGTATTTATTTATGAATTACCTTATATATATAAAAATGAAACTGTTAAGTATACCTCACTTATAGATTAGCAGAGAACCATATTATATTAACATATCAAAATACTTTCATATAGTATGAAATATGTTATATAGTAAGCAAAGAGAAGGAAAAATGTAAAACAGATAAACAAAACCATTTGCCTAAAATATACTAACATATTAAAACTCATATAACCATATAAAAAAAACATGTAACAAAGTTAATATCCAAATTTTGTAAAACTATAAATATACGCATAGACATGTTTACAATGCCAATATGTATCAATATAAATATATCTCAGTCCTATATATATACTATCACCGCATACAATATAAATAATATTGCATACCCATTATATAGAGGAGGAGATAAGAGAAGCAGCTGCAAGGTGATGGGACAGGCGACATGGAAGATCGGCGGGTCTTGGTGGTTGTGGTGGCGGCTATGGCTGGCTGTTGTGTTCGGCGGAGGGAGAGTGAGGATCGGCAGAGGTTGTCGAACGGGTTGTGGTGAAATGCTGGATTGGCTTGGGTGGTTGGGCTGCGCCAGTGGGAGAGGGAAGGGGAACGATGTGGGAATGTTGAGCAAGGAGGGAGAGGGTGCGTTGCTCTTGGGCATTGGTGAGATGATGAAAGAATGGGTTAGTCCACAAATAAACAGAGGGCAAAGGGTTGTATGCGTGTGGAGCTTCCAGGCAATGGAAAGATGGAAGATGAATATATTTTTATTATTTTCTCTCTGTTTTTTTACAGAGCGAATGATGATGAAGATGACCGACAACTATATCAAGCTTTGCAATGGGAAATATGAAGTCAAAAAGGCAAAATAGGATGAACCGTTCACATTTAATAAAATACAAAACGTACCAGTTTAGTGCGTTCACACTTCAAAGCGGTATGGGATGGCAACGGTCAAATTTTTAGTAAGCGGTGAAATAAAATGTTATAATGAAAGTTAGTGGTCGTTTATTCCAACAGTTTAAAATTTGAATGGACAAAACTATCAAAAGTGAAAAAGTGATACCGATACAGTTAACTGTTTTCACAGGTTTCACCGCGTACCGAGCTTCAAAACACAGAATTGAATATACCGTAGAGATCAGCACGATGAGACGATCAAACGGTATACAGATATTAGTGGTACGATCATCCGATCAAAAGTCGATATTCGGTACCAGAAAATGCTGCTATTTTGCCAGAATTAAGATAAACGGAGCAATAGAAATCCAAATTTGGAAAAACGAAAGATGGCGTCTTCCTAAGAAGATAATTTAGAATTTATTGTATAAAAATATTCAAGTTTGGAAAATATTTAATTACCATCAAAAATTAACTGACTTAAATTGAAATAGAATTTTATAAGAAAATAAACTTTAATATTATCAGATGAAAATTTATCAGTTGCTATATTAAAATAGACGTATTCCAAATAATAAATTTTTATTTCCAAATTTTATTGTTTAAATTTCACAAAATTTCAATTAATTTAATAAATAAAATCACTAAAAATTATGGGTCGTTACACTCTCCCCCACTCAAAATTTTTCGTCCCCGAAAAGAAAGGAGGTAGAAGAATAGAAACAACCAGAAAGAAAAATAGATTGAAAGTTAAGATTAAACAATTAATTTAAAATTATATAAATTTTACTTGAAATATTCATTTGAAAACTTCGTTTGCAAATCAATTATTTTTAATACTTTAATACTTTTCAAAACTCATTTGTAAAGTTTCTTGCTTTCTTTATAAATACCATTTATATGTTTAAATAACACCTTTATAATTATATGAAAACTATTTGAAAACAATTTTTTACATTATTACTTATATTTACAAAGAAGCTATTTGAAAACATTAAATCCATAATTTATTAATTTATTAATTTATCTCAAGATACTTTTCAACATTTATTAATAAATCAATAATCATTTCTTTAAATATGTTGTATTTGATTAATAACTTCTAAAATATTTAACACTAAAATTTTCTATTTATAACACTATTTTTTTTATATTAAACCATATAGTATATAAATAAACAATACTTAAAAAGGATATAGTCAACAAGGAGAAAAAGGAGGATTTGGAAAAGCAAAATATAGGTGAATAAATAAAGTTGAGCAGATAAGGTAGATTCAAAAGAATAGAATCGGGCACAAGTAATTAATTTAAACCATGAGAATTTCAATTTCGAATATTAATACAGAATTTCTTTGTTGGAAACACTTTTATAATAAATTACCTTTATATCGAAAAAAAATTCCTTTTGAAAATACTTTTATAACTCGATGTTTCAACAAGTTTATCCTTGTTCCTGTAGACTCTGATAGTGCGTTGATCAGGCGCAAAACTAGAATTCTCCAGGTACTTAGTAGACTTGTTTCAACACCCAGTGAAAATACTGGAAAACTTTTAAAAACAGATATGGAAAGTACAATCCAAACAAAAACAAACAACAAATCATGGATCGCAGATACACAATGGTTACGCCTGGGTCCCCCAGGAAACATCTGTACATTTTAAGCAATCACTGCCTTGCAAATTTCGCCATGCAACAAAACGGTGGACCGCAAGATACATAAAAATGGTTACGCCTGGATCCCCCAGGAAACATCCATACCCCTTAAGCAATCTCTGCCTAGCGGATTACGCCACTAACACGACCATAGATCGCAGATACACAATGGTTACGCCTGGATCCCCCAGGAAACATCCGTACCTTTCAAGCAATCACTGCCTTACGAATTACGCTATACAGTCGAGTTCGTAAGACCATGGGTAACGCCATGGAATTCGAAGGACACTCGAGTATCATATCCGGAAAACCAAAAATCAGAGAGAATAATATCGATAGAATGAATCCAAGAAGTGGCCACAAATCGGATATCAAGCAGAAAGCACTTTCCATATCTTTACTTCGAAAATATGTATCATATAGTACCTTTTCAAATCACTTTCAAATATCGTACTTATATAAAATCCATTATATATAAGATTTAATTTTCAAATCAAATACTTTCCAAAATCAATAGTATATCAAATCATACTTATATAGACTTCAATTATATAAGATTTCACTTTCAAATTGAGTACCCTTTTCAAATCTATAGTTTTCGAATCAATTTCATACTCATACAAATCAATTTTATATAAGTTCGACAACTCCCAAATCAAGTTTTTAGTAACATAAGGTTCTCAAATTTCAATTTGTTTCAATATCAGTTCAATTTCAAAATCATATACAATTTCACCAAATTATTTCTCCTCAAATTAAATATCTTTAGTTCCAAAGTTTCCAAAATAATAAATTTAGGAAATAAATCCAAATTTCCAAATCAATATAATTTAAGTCAACCACTTCACTTCCAAAATTAAATGTTTCAAAATCATCTTATACTTACATAAGGTCCATCTTATATAAGGTTCAAATTTTACAAAATAAATTTCGCTGTATGAAGAGCCATATGGGATTGAATATCTTTGCTTTTATGGGTTATATATCTTTGTAATTTAAATTGGAAATTTTCTTTTAGTGAGCAAAGATATTCTAACATGACAGCTTTCAATTTCAGCGTCAAAATATATCAATGATATTAGAATATAAGATGTACATACGTCATCATTTCGCAGAATCACATTTGATCGCTCGCTCGATCACAAAAGTTCGCTTTCGAACTAGTATTGTTCATTCGACTTCTCTAATGCGGATTTCGATGTGGTTTCTCGACTAGAAGCCATCAGTCTCCTTGCATAGCCATATACAATGATAGAGAATTCTAGAATCAAGCCCAAAATCCATATCAATATTTGCCATCAAGAATCGAATGAAAAATCCCAACACGAAATGGTGTAATTCACCTCGAACTTGTGTATGCAAACCTGGATCAAATTAATTATGTGAATAAAACAGCATACGTACAACTTATATATTTATTCCAACTTGTTAAATATATAGTTTCATAAGATGTTACTAAGTTAAAACATTTAAGCTAAATTTTATTCAAAATATTTTGAAGACCAAATTCTTTTCAAAACATTTCAAATCTGAATTTCATATTAGAAAAAAAATCAAAATAGCCTTATTCATTTACTTAACAAAACAGTTTCAACTTATTTAAATCATATTACTACATACTTTAACATACATACCAAACTTACTTTATACTTTTCGGAATTTCTTAGCTTTGAAAAGTTAACCTTGATTTGGAAGTGCTCGAACCTTCAAAATAGTTGAAGAAATCATTTTCAAATTCAAGAGTTGGAAATCAGCAACAAATCAGTAAATCAATTTTAATAGATAGGGTTATATCAAATCCAAAACTGAAGGACTGAACACCGGCTTACTTCAAATCATTTCAAATATATATACATATATCTTTTGAATATCAAATCTTACTTCGAAATTTGAAATCAAAATTGGTTTCGCATAATCACTCGCTTAGCAATGCTACTAAAGTGGCCTCTCCCCCACTCTGAAACTCGAAAATCAATGTCGATAATGCGTGCACTCATCACCGAAATTATTTTCCAGCGACACAAGTGAGTTCTGGACTTCTATTTTCTCAAACTTCTTTTGGAATTTCTTCAAAATCATTCGAAACTCATTAAAATCATTGGAAACATTCCTTATTCGGAAAATACTTTTAAATCATACTATTATTATATATTTCAAAATCTTAAAACCAATTTCAAAATACCGGAGTTCACTTCTCGAAATTCAAATTTAAAATCCTTTAGTTATAAATCATTTTTATATAAATCAATTTCTTATATAACTTCAAAATTTCAAATCCTTTCAAAAATTCAAATTCTTATTTTTAAAAGGTATATATAATCCTTATCGAAAACATTTTCACTTTTATATATATATAGAATATAATCATACTTATCAAAATAATAATTTCGATATATAAAACAATTTCAAAATACAAACAAACCCGATTTTTCAAAGGATGATTCAAAAATGGATTTCAAAACAAAGATAGAAATTCAACTTAGAGGGACTCTAATCAAATAGGATTCTGATTCGAAAATAAGTTCGGATGAAAATGAGATAATTAATTACAAAACAGCAGTCAGATACACTTATATAAATCGCGGGCGACCTTAACCGGGTCAACCGTGAGTTCAAGAATATAATCGATGCGGAAATCTAAGGCAAATCGACATTCGATCGCCAGAGATAGAATTCGGCATAACAAGAGATAGCTGCATCTAAACCGAGGGATATATAAATCTCCGGTGAATCAATGCCAAATGTAAAGGAGTTCCACCCCTTTACAAATCATTCAAAGATTGGCAGGATCGCCTATTCTTATAGAGGTCATTCAAAGTGGAGTTATGGGATACTCCAGAATCAAAAAAATACAAATAGGGAGAGACAAGAATGAATTTTGGAACCGTAGGGAAAGTTCCAAAGTTCAAAGAAAATTCGAGTCAAAAGGAAGAGATTTAACTCGAACGAAAGTGATTTTGTAAATAAATTTATTATATATGCTAAGTTTTGCCTAGAGCCATGGCTCTGATACCAACTGTAACGACCCGCTATTTTGGACCATTCAAATCGTTAATAATCCACACATGTCTGACTTGAATAGTTCAAAATATCATATTGTTAATTTAAAATTTGGCAAAACTCAGCATATACAGTAAATATAACATCACAGATCACAGACACAGAGTAATATAATGCAGCGGAATAGATAAAGAATAGTAGTTCATGAAGCTACTATATACATTAGAGTTAGAAATAAAGTACAACCGAATATCTCAAATACAGTGAAATCTTCAGTACGAGCAGATGACTTATCTGAACCAATCAACTGGATGACGGAAAGGATAGATAGCTGGATCTTCAAGCAAAGCTCCAACTTCGAAGGAGAGTCACAAATGCTGTATCACTCAGTCTGACCCGAGCGTAAAGCAAAACACAAAACACTCGAGTCAGGATTAACATTCTTATATAAATAAATCCAACCCAAGTGAAATATCAACTGAAATACAAATAACTTAAAGGATGTTTGGGATAACCATGCTCTAAGGGTCCATAGAACTATCTACAAGGTAGAAATATACACTATAACACCGTGGTCATTTATACTTCAAAACCAATATCATTTTCATTTCAAATATCTCTATATTTCCCAAATTAGTATTTATATACATTACATAATTTATAAAGTAAAGTATTTTCAATTTCCTCAACTTAACAAATCGTTTCAACCCGAATTCTAAATTTCAATTTAATTCAATCTAAATTTTTTCCATTTTAATTCAATTCAGTTTCTAAATAACAAATTCAAATTATATCGATTTCAAATACAAATCTGAATCACAAAATAAACAATTTAAATTCAAATATATTTCAAAGCTTTAATATTCAACATTTCAAAGTTCAATTTAACAGTTTCATAGAGATCTTGATTTAACTTTATTATTATTTAATCAGGGAATATTCACTTAATAAATTCAATATCATTTAGCTAGCCTTAAATTTCATTTTTACTAAATATTTCCTTAAATTTATTTAAACAAGACATATTCATTAAATTATTTAAATCAAACCCAAGTTATAAATCATATCTTAAATCTCAATTTCAATAAGTTTTAAATCGGTTTAATTAAATAAAATTCTTTACTAAATTCAAATTATCTTCCCAACCTTAACTTATTCAAATTATTACTGAAATCTATTTTGAAACATAAATTTAAATACTCAACCATATTATATGTATTAAATCAATCTTAATTAAATTAAATATCATTAATAAATCTATATAAATCATTCCCATTTATGTATAATAATTTAAGGCTCAACATTTATTAAAACCATATATTTCTTTCCCAAAACCATGGAATTTTATTTCAAAATAGTTATATATATGGACCAACGGTGTCTGTATATATCTATCATATGGTTAAGTGATACAGATATTTATCATTTCAATCTGAAATTTAAATATATACGGGTAGATATCATTTCAACCCGTAATCCCAATTTCAATTCAAATGAAAATCGCTTGGGTTTATCATTTCAACCCATAACAATTTTTCCTATTCTAAAGTCCGTTCAGGTATGTATCATTTCAACCCATAGTGAATTCTATACTAACAGGGAACTTGCAGAGTGATACCAGATAATATAAAATACAACAACAGGCATATATCATCAATAAAAATATAATAAGAACAACAGGATATGGTGTCATATCCCACAGGTGAACAGTTACAGATAACAGCATATATAACAACTTAAATAACTACAGCAGCATATTTCAATTGTCGTTTGAATTGAAATCAAATTTAATAAATAAAAGAACGTTAATCGTGAGTGATTGCTCACCTTTCGAGGTTAGAGAGGATAGACAACAAGACAAGCTACGGTTTGAGTCACGATATAGTCTATCGACCGATCCGACAACAGATCTCAAAGCGATGTAAGCAGAACACAGATTCGACAGTCAGAGCTGATAGATAGGAATGGATGAAATGAATCAGAACTGGATTGATGAAGATAAAGGGTATAATTGAATGTATATATATATATATAACTATATATAACTCGTTGTTTAAATTAAGACATAAAAAAAATCAAACATATAAACATTATATAATTTTGAAATAAATACATGTATATATGTATATATATAGGTTATTACTAAATCATATACAACTTATAATTTAAAATAAACAAATAACTTTCAAAACCTATATATATACACATATAAATAACAGCAATTACAACTTTAAACTTATCCAAATATATGAACTAACATAATATTTTCAATCAACAGGATCTATACTAGATGTAAACAAATGTACCTATATAACTTACTTTATATAATATAATATATATACTGACTGAAACAGATTATATATGAATTTAACTAACATAAATAATATATTGTACACACATCATATATGAATATTAATATGTATATAGCTTCTGGCATAATATATATAACAACATATATAACTTTAGTTATATACAGGCTTATATGAAATCAATATACCAATTATAAGGCAATATCCTAACTTGTACACATGTATAGAACATCACAAACATATATTAGTTGCCCAGTTGCACATTTCGAAACCACATACTATTGTTTATATATAAAATTTTGAAATCAGAACCAACTCAAGTACATTTAACTTATATACATAATACTAGATTATCTTCAACCATGCCTGACTTAATATATTTAACATTATTACTGTCACCTTACTACATCACTGATTCATCATTTTATATAGGCTTATACACATCAAAGATGACTTATACTTTATAAAACACAGAATACCATATATATCCAAGTCAATATAAATATATAAACTGTCGCAATATATAACTCATATAAACTATACTTATTAAAATCCAAGTATTTATATATGAATTACCTTATATATATATAAAAATGAAACTGTTAAGTATACCTCACTTATAGATTAGTAGAGAACCATATTATATTAACATATCAAAATACTTTCATATAGTATGAAATATGTTATATAGTAAGCAAAGAGAAGGAAAAATGTAAAACAGATAAACAAAACCATTTGCCTAAAATATACTAACATATTAAAACTCATATAACCATATAAACAAAACATGTAACAAAGTTAATATCCAAATTTTGTAAAACTATAAATATACGCATAGACATGTTTACAATGCCAATATGTATCAATATAAATATATCTCAGTCCTATATATATACTATCACCGCATACAATATAAATAATATTGCATACCCATTATATAGAGGAGGAGATAAGGGAAGCAGCTGCAAGGTGATGGGACAGGCGGCATGGAAGATCGGCGGGTCTTGGTGGTTGTGGTGGCGGCTATGGCCGGCTGTTGTGTTCGGCGGAGGGAGAGTGAGGATCGGCAGAGGTTGTCGAACGAGTTGTGGTGAAATGCTGGATTGGCTTGGGTGGTTGGGCTGCGCCAGTGGGAGAGGGAAGGGGAACGATGTGGGAATGTTGAGCAAGGAGGGAGAGGGTGCGTTTCTCTTGGGCATTGGTGAGATGATGAAAGAACGGGTTAGTCCACAAATAAACAGAGGGCAAAGGGTTGTATGCGTGTGGAGCTTCCAGGCAATGGAAAGATGGAAGATGAATATATTATTATTATTTTCTCTCTGTTTTTTTTACAGAGCGAACGATGACGAAGATGACCGACAACTATATCAAGCTTTGCAATGGGAAATATGAAGTCAAAAAGGCAAAATAGGATGAACCGTTCACATTTAATAAAATACAAAACGTACCAGTTTAGTGCGTTCACACTTCAAAGCGGTATGGGATGGCAACGGTCAAATTTTTAGTAAGCGGTGAAATAAAATGTTATAATGAAAGTTAGTGGCCGTTTATTCCAATAGTTTAAAATTTGAATGGACAAAACTATCAAAAGTGAAAAAGTGATACCGATATAGTTTACTGTTTTCACAGGTTTCACCGCGTACCGAGCTTCAAAACACAGAATTGAATATACCGTAGAGATCAGCACGATGAGACGATCAAAACGGTATACAGATATTAGTGGTACGATCATCCGATCAAAAGTCGATATTCGGTACCAGAAATGCTGCTATTTTGCCAGAATTAAGATAAACGGAGCAATAGAAATCCAAATTTGGAAAAACGAAAGATGACGTCTTCCTAAGATGATAATTTAGAATTTATTGTATAAAAATATTCAAGTTTGGAAAACATTTAATTACCATCAAAAATTAACTGACTTAAATTGAAATAGAATTTCACAAGAAAATAAACTTTAATATTATCAGATGAAAATTTATCAGTTGCTATATTAAAATAGACGTATTCCAAATAATAAATTTTTATTTCCAAATTTTATTATTTAAATTTCACAAAATTTCAATTAATTTAATAAATAAAATCACTAAAAATTATGGGTCGTTACACACTTAAACTCATTCTAAGGTGTTACTAACCCTATCTCTAATGAGTAACTCATCCTACGGTATTACTGACCCTATCTCTAATTAGACTTTACCCCTATTTGGCTTAGGTGTTCGCTCAACCTAAGCTCTAATACCAAATGTGACAAACAACCCTTTCGACCCTTAGAATTTGACTCTAATACATCCTCGGTATTCACGTGCCATATAACCAAGTGCTGGAAGGATGGATAGTAAAGGGTAAAAAAAATAAAGACAAAACAGAATCTTACATGAATGGAATGATTATATTATTTTAATATATATCATCTTTATAGCGGAAATTTTAAATACATTTATAGGAGTCTATCTTATAAATCAGCCTGGATAGTTACAAATCTCCGTCCTTATAAATGCTGAATACAATCGGTAAATTAATGAAGTGGAAACGGAAAAGGAGAAATATCTACAGGAACATCTTCAGCTCTAGAATTCAAACTTCATCACAATGCTCCAAGTTAAACCTGATTACTTGGCTCCCCAGAAAAATACGGCATCCGGAGTTTAAGGGAAAAGAAAATAAACTTCAGGTCAGTCATGGGATGGGTGTGAAAAACTCAAAAATACAGGTATTGAAAAGCAAAGGGTATCTCATAAGACAAAGTCACACATAAGCACGAAATAGATTTTTACCTTATGATAACCAAGAAATTAGCTATGCAAAATCAGGGATATTATCTTTAAATAATGTTATCTGGCATTTTGATCCGGCTATATCCGAACTGACTAGACAAGTTAGACTCGACTATCATCAAGGCCAGTAGCCCAGAGCGATAATTGTGGGGTCCAAAAATCAAGCTTAGATGATAATATGAAGCAGAAGCATGAAAGCTCACTACTTTCCAAAGATGGATCAGGTACGATCCATATTCAACACTATAGATCATATCGTATTGATTCCACAACTCAATTTTGCAGCGATGATCGGTTTGTAACTCAAAATCTACACATGCTATCAACATAAAACTTGGAGTACAAGCTTACTACAACATGTAGAACACCCCTAGGGATCTCATTCCAATTAGAGGAAGTTGGAGGGATCGACATAACTCCCTTTGGAGGGATCGGTAGAAATCAGAATTCAAGCAACACTATTTCACGGAAAATGCGATATCTCACAAACCGTACGTCGGAATTACACGAAATTTGGGAATCAAGTAGCTAGAATCATGAGGCATCCATCATAGGTATCGCAGCCCATTCAGATGCACTAATAGGGATTAGTACCGATGGGCCTGCAAATTTTTGGGTAGCCTCGTCTTGATCTCCCGAACCTTTTGCCAAAATTTCAGTTCGATCCATGCATGTCTTCCCCTACAAATACAGCAGGCATGGCGTCAGAAAAGAGATCCTGCTTTCTCTGCCGAGGCTTTGCCATTTTTATTCTTCACTATTATACTAATGGATCCCAGCTAATCCAAACATTCTTGTAATCATAATCAAGTGGAAGATCAATAAAAACATAAAGTGGACGTAGGCCAAGATTGCCGAACCACTATAAAAATATGTGTGTTCATTTATGATATTTGCTCTGTTTTAATTTAATTGTTCATTTAATCTTTACTAGATTCTACTGGGTGTAGATGCCCATTTTTGGAGTCGACATTTTGGTGCTTTCACTGAGAATCGAATTCTCAGCTTGAATGGATCTCATCATCTTCTTGTGGACTTCCATCAAAATAAAGAATAAAATTAAATACTGACGCCAAAAATGGGCAACATCTTCCAATAGAATTTAGTAAAGAATAAATGAAGAATGAAATTAAAACAAAGCAAATATCATAAATGAACACATATATTTTTATAGTGGTTAGACAATCTTGGCCTACGTCTACTTCAAACTTTTACTGATCTTCCACTTGATTATGATTACAAGAATGTTTGGATCAGCTGGGATCTATCAATATAAAAGTGAAGAATAAAAATTGCAGAGCCTCGGCAAAGAAAGTAGGATCCCTTTTCTAACACCATGCCTATTGTATTTATAAGGGAAGACGTGCACGGATCAGACTGAAATTTTGGCAGAAGGTTCGAGAGACCAAGACGAGGCTACCCAAAAATTTGCAGGCCCATCGGGACCCACAATAGGGATTGGTACTGAACCCTATTAGTGCATCCAAATGGGCTGCACTCCTGTAACGAAGCGGATTTTGCCCGCTCGAAAATCGACATCCATATTTTACATCGTACTCGAATGTCGTAGATTCGATCGTTCAAATCCGAGTCGCCGGAGCTTATAACAACATTAAGTAAACAACATAGCGGAAAAAAAAAAGAATATAGATATACAACATCTGATACAATATCCAGATACAATGATGATACAATGAATATCTATATACATCAGAGATATGATACAAGAAATAGCAGCGGAAAAGAAAACGATAACATCGGCAGCGGATAATCTCCATCTTCAAAGTGCCAATCCAGAAATAGCTCGAACTCCCAATAACGATGCTCAAAGATAAGCAAGTGCAGTCCATATCCAAAGACTGAACTAGATCCAGAAAATCTACTAATTCTGACTATCTGAAAAACCCAACTCTAGACTGCTCATGTAGAAAATTTTAAGCACCCAGAGTTTATGAAAGAAACAATAAACTCCAGGTCAGTCGTGGGACTGGTGTGAGCAACAAAAACAGTTTATCTTTAAAAAAAAATAGCAAAAGAATTTTTAAGTCAATTCGCAATGCTTTTGGAAAATGAGACTACCATAAGGCCTCCCGCCACACACACAATGCAAACGCAGAATTGGAGAAGATTTCTCCTTATGATAGTCAAAAATGCTTACTACGCAAAACAAATCATTTTGGATATTATTTTTAGTGCATAGTGTAGAAAACATTTCGAAAATAGAATATCAATCTTAGCCAGCATAGACATTCCGAACTATGCCTACTATAGCTACCATCTAAACAGTGGTGACCACCATAAGTAAATGGCAGGTTCTACAACTAAAACCGTACAAGGTTCGTATTGGAAGATGGATTTCCAACAAATGGTCAGGCTAAGGAACTTCCTATGCCAGGAAGGAACGCCTCTGGCTGGACGCTCCGAGAGACAACCTGCTCTCTGTCAAACAAGGCCGGCTACCCCCCTTCCTGGGGAATATACAAAACCTCAGATATGCCACCTCTGGTCCTTTGGGACCTTTATCCGAGAGCTCTCAATAACCAACATCACACATAATAAATAAAGTGTGTCCACATGAGTAAGTATCTGGGCTCCATACCATGATACTACCCTTTTCCAGAAGGAATGGTCATACCCTAGGAAAGCTACCCCTGAAACCTTGCCGCACAATTCCTGTTTCGACCATTACCAGGTTGTGAGGTTCGACGAAGTCTCGTCCACAAAGCTATGCTTTGTCACAAATCCATGCTTTGGGTCAACAGATGATCAAAGCAATGATCACCAAGATAAATGATCAAACAAATGATCATATCACAAATGATCAAACAATGATCATCACACAGCAACACTCAACATGTCACATTACCAAATTGGGAATATATCGCTGATAACCTTCAATTACATAACCTCTGAGCTCGTACGTCTCAAAGAAGGGTGTTAGGCTAAGAGAATAAATTCTCTGCCACCAAACAGAAATGTATTTGAAAGAAATCGGCTTTATATCTCAAAGTGTAATGTCAGACATACAATCCATACAAGTCTGTTCCGGGTTCGAACAGAACTGAAGGCACTTCTTACGAAGCCCTTGCAAATCCGAATAATTCTCTAATCACGTCCAGACTTCCCGTCACTAAGGGTGATAAAACCTCTATATCGGAGATCAGCCGATGTAGAGTAACTCGACGGTAATCCTTCCGTTTTCAAAAATATCCGGTCTTCAACACCGGTCATCAAATGCCATCCATTACGACGTATCACATATTCGGAATGGGTTATACGACCCAAAGGTCCTTTCACGGCTAACCCGAATAGTGAGCGAAATATTTAAAACATATGGATATGGGATTTCAATTAAGTCACAACTTAATAATTTAAAACTTTCTTTCAAATAGTTTAAACAAATTACCATTTTAATCCTTTAAACAAAAAGATTTAATTCACAAAGTTAACCCCATTCACCAAGATCCATTCATGGATTTCAAAACAATTTCTATTTCAATTGAATTAACTCGTTAAATATTTAAATCAAGATTTATCTTATAGCTTTCAAAAACTCGTTTCCAAAGATTCATTCATAGCCTTTCAAAACAATTTTATTTCAAGTTGGATTAACTCATTCGGTCTTTGAATCAAAGACTCATTTCATAATTTTCAAAACATTTCAATTCGAATGGTTTAAACAAATCATTATTTTAAATCTGTTAAAAATAAACAGATTCAATTCATAGCTTTCAAAAAGAATTCTTTCATAACTTGGAAAACCATTTTTCAATTCAATCTTGAAATTCCTTTAATTAAACTGGAATTTCATTTTCTTATATGAAAGCTTTTATCATTTGAAACAAACAGTTTTCATTTTGGAAATCTGATTCATTTATACAAGTTAAGGTCTTTGGGTTAAATTCAAATTCTCAAACAATACTTTCAGAATGGTTTAAATTCATATAACTTGTACAGCATCTTAAATCCCTAGTTTCGAATCATAGAATTCAATTTCAAACTTGAATTCAAATCAAATTATTTAAATTTCAAAACTTAATCAGGTTATTCGAAAATAAGTTTTATCTTTGAAATTCCATTTCAAAAGCTTTTCACTTTAAACCCAAATTTCCAATTTCAAAATCAATTGAAATTAACCTTTAATTATTTAATTCACCATTTAATTAATTATCTTTAATTAATAATTTAACCCTTAATTGATTAATTACCATTTACTTAATAAAATTCCAATAAGTGATCATCCCTAACCACTCACAGTAGTTAATTAATCTTTGATTAATTATCTTCAAATTAATTGCTTTAATTAATTAACCTTTAATTAATCTTTAATCAATCATTAATTAATCATATTATTAAATTATTAATTACCTTGATAAATTAATCTTTAAGTAATTACGTAATTAATCCTTTTAATTACATTAGGTCATTATCCTTTTAATTAGTCACTTTAATTAATTAACCAATTAACTTTAAATCTTTAAGTTAATTAAGGATTAAAACACTTTACCTTCCTTAATTACATCATCATATATTTCAAAATCACTTGTAAGCCCGGCCCGAGAATATTCCCAGTTTACTCGAGTAAACACTCGAGTGCTCTCACAAATTTTCCCGAGTCCCCTCTCTTCCTCACATACGTTCTTCTTCTTCTCCTTTTCCCCTTTTTTTCATTTTCTTTTCTTAACTTAAGTTAATAACTGAAGTGTTTTAAACTCACGCACGCACCAGGATCAAACTCGAAGAAAACCTCGAGTATACTCGAGCTAAATCACGCGACGACACCCATCTCGAATCACTGACATCGATCGCCACCGTGCACGTGCACGGCGGCATGACCAAGCTTTGATGAACTCCAAACCCTCAAGCAAGTCACGAATCATCCAAGAACTCGAAATCCAAGGTCGAATCGCCTATAAAGATTCGAATTCGAAAATTTGTCATTCGCTCGAAAAAAAACTGTAACAAGCACCTTCGGTAAAACGCCTCGCCTCCGCCTCCTAGACCACCGGAAACCCTCAATCTTCGGTCGCACCATGACAACGCGTTAGGCAACCTTTCTTCATAATCTCATACAACTCGATCGCGTATAGCAGTTGTTCTCGACTCGTCACTGACATGAACAAAAACCTAAACTCAAGCCCTAATTTGAATTCGTTCGACCAATTCTTGAATTTGAAAAATTATTCAACATTTTTCTCAACATCATATATGTTCATACTAGCTCCAAATCAAATTTCAACAATTTAAATTAAATCGATAACCAGAAATTTGCAAAAATGCAATCTTTGTTTATTTACAAACTGCTCTTTAAATATTAATCTAAAAATCTTGATTTTTGTTTTAAAAATAATGTCTTGCTGTATAAATTCAATATATGATCTTGAATCAATATTTTACAACAATTAATTTTTTTTTAATCAAATTATCCCTTGAAGCCTGTAAATCAAGGTTACAGAGATTATATTCTTACAACATGGTTAAATCAGCTTTTACAAATCTAAATTTAGTTTAAACATGTATCTTCAGTTGAAAACTTACTGATTAACAATGTTTTGTTGAAATAATTTGAGTTTGAATACAAATATGTACTATATATCAATTACAGGGAAGCACAGAGTATCACCAATCATATGCAAACTGAAGCATATTATCAATGAAGTTTGAACTGTTCTTAATAAACTTAAAACTTTTAAAATTATGTTTACTCGCTTCTAGACATATATAGGCTTTCACATGCATATGTATATGTATTCTTTTACAAAACATTTAAGTAATCATTTTTCATAATATCACTTCATAGATTTTCACAGTTAGCAAAGAAATTTATTCAGATTTAAAGCTTTTTTAAAGGAGAATTAAAATTACTCACTGGTGAAAACAAAGAAGTCTGGAAGAAAAACAAATTTGCTCACCTTAGTCATTTCAGTTTCCAGAGGTTTTTAAATTGAGGGTTGATCTTTGTTTTGAACTCTGGAATGTTAAGTTGCTTCTTGATTTTGCTTTTGATTGTTTTTCTGGAATCTTTAAAACTGTAATGATTGATTGCTTTTGATTTCCAGGCTTTAATTCTTGTTTGAGTTGAAGCTTTTGTTTATGTTTGCATGATATTACTTTAGATTTCTTTTTTTCAGCTTTGTGTAAACGAAATGGAATGGGAGATTGATGTATATAAATGAGTTACAGATGATGTATGGTTTGAACAATACAAATAAAAGAGGTGTGCAGGTGATATTATAATGTTTGTACAACAGGTCATGGCTGATAGAAATCTTGTGATGGCTTCCCTTAACGATGTTGTACAAACAAATATATATATATATATATAGATATATATTTGCTTTCCTTCATTTCGGCTGATAGATCTAAGGTAGTGTACTAGGGATATCAATTAGGCTTGTACAAATGTTTCTATTTTTTCTTACAGCCTCATATTCGTATGTACTTTGATTTGTTTTCTAAGTCTACTTATATTTTCATTTGTACCCACTTGAATATATTTTATTTTACTTTACACTTATAACTTTTTAATATTGACAAGTCGTTTTTATCTTATACTTCTTACATACACTTGTTTTTATTTCTATTCCTAGCCTACATATGGAATGAGTTTGTTCTTAGACTTATATCTATTACTTTGTTTAGTGGCTGATATGATTTATATTTTGTTGTCTTTGCTTTGTATTTCTTCTTTCTTTTTGTCTTTACAATATTACTTTAAAATATGTTGTTTGAATTTTAACTAACTTATTTCTAGCTTAAATATTTATTTTATTTTGTTGTTAGATTTTATTTAAGTGTTACTTTTATTTTTATAGTTCATCTCTTATTTATTTCTATTTATACTCAATTATTTATTTTTCTTTAATATTTATTGTCTTATATTTAATTTATAAATTTAAATTATTATTAACCATCAATTTTAATATGTATTATTATTATTAATTATTATTAAACCATTTATTTAAGATTTAAATTCAAATCAAATATATACATTTCAAATCCATATGACTTTATAGATTTTCTATTTGAATCGGGGAATGTCGCTTCCATTTATAATTAATTTTACAATTTTTATTCAAAAATTCATTTAATTATCAATTTAAATTAAATTAAAATCAAGGGTCGTTACAAACTTCACCCCTTAAAAGAATTTCGTCCTCGAAATTCACAGGCACGAAAATAACGAAGATAGATACACAAAGACTGAGAAACGGTTTTCCAGGTCAAACTAGATATCAATTCTGCATTTGGGTCACCAAATTAGAATATCTATAATAGACACAAAACCGAATCTATTTAACACTTCACAAGGTACTCGGGTTATCCAGATCTACGAAATATGCAGGGGCATGGGTCAGTTCGAAGGGATGACTAACCATTCTAGAACATATTCGGACCCAAAGAATAAATAAGTTCAATCTTTACAATTTCTTAAGCAGAAGATATGGATTCCAAATTCAAGTCGGAATATCTCAAAATATATACCCATTTGTCCCTCTTCGGACTTCGATCTACCCAAGCAATTACAACAGAATCGTTTTATCGATACAATTCAAATTTAGCTTCATATTCTATTAATCAATTTAACTCAATTTAAAATTTCCAATTTACTTAAAATTTTATTTCCAATTCATATTCATTAAGGTTTAAATCAAAAACTGATAAGAAACCAGTGAAATACGAAGTAAGAATTTTCTACAACGATTCGTAGGGCCATCATCACATCAAAACTTCTTCTTGTAGCTGGTACGAAGCAATCAAAAAGAATTTGGAAAGACGAATCAAAGGAGATTGAGAAGAGAAAGTTGTTTCCACTGTTGTTACAGAGTATTGACCATTTATAGTCGTACTCCCTATCCCCTATCTCGCTCTCTTCTTGCACTCATACTCACTACCAGTGGATAGTAAGAAAATTTACTGTGACATTTAAACAGATATCTTAGGGATTACTCATTCTAGGGTATACTTCACCCTATTTCTAATGAGCTACTTAATGTGTTATACTCCTGAGCTAAAGTTCAACCTTAGCTCTGATACCAAATGTAACGAAGCGGATTTTTTTCGCTCGAAAATCGACATCCATACTTTACATCGTACTCGAATGCCGTAGATTCGATCGTTCAAATCCGAGTCGCCAGAGCTTATAACAACATTAAGTAAACAACACAGCGAAAAAAAAGAATATAGATATATAACATCTGATACAATATCCAGATACAATGATGATACAATGAATATCTATATACATCAGAGATATGATACAAGAAATAGCAGCGGAAAAGAAAACGATAACATAAGCAGCGGATAATCTCCATCTTCAAAGCGCCAATCCAGAAATAGCTCGAACTCCCAATAACGATGCTCAAAGATAAGCAAGTGCAGTCCATATCCAAAGACTGAACTAGCTCCAGAAAATCTACTAATTCTGACTATCTGAAAAACCCAACTCTAGACTGCTCGTGTAGAAAATTTTGAGCACCCAGAGTTTAGGAAAGAAACAATAAACTCCAGGTCAGTCGTGGGACTGGTGTGAGCAACAAAAACAGTTTATCTTTAAAAACAAATAGCAAAATAATTTTTAAGTCAATTCGCAATGCTTTTGGAAAATGAGACTACCATAAAGCCTCCCACCACACACACAATACAAACGCAGAATTGGAGAAGATTTCTCCTTATGATAGTCAAAAATGCTTACTACGCAAAACAAATCATTTTGGATATTATTTTTAGTGCATAGTGTAGAAAACATTTCGAAAATAGAATATCAATCTTAGCCAGCATAGACATTCCGAACTATGCCTACTATAGCTACCATCTAAACAGTGGTAACCACCATAAGTAAATGGCAGGTTCTACAACTAAAACCGTACAAGGTTCGTATTGGAAGATGGATTTCCAACAAATGGTCAGGCTAAGGAACTTCCTATGCCACGAAGGAACGCCTCTGGCTGGACGCTCTGAGAGACAACCTGCTCTCTGCCAAACAAGGCCGGCTACCCCCCTTCCCAGGGAATATACAAAACCTCAGATATGCCACCCCCGGTCCTTTGGGACCTTTATCCGAGAGCTCTCAATAACCAACATCACACATAATAAATAAAGTGTGTCCACATGAGTAAGTATCTGGGCTCCATACCATGATACTACCCTTTTCCAAAAGGAATGGTCATACCCTAGGGAAGCTACCCCTGAAACCTTTCCGCACAATTCCTGTTTTGACAATTACCGGGTTGTGAGGTTCGACGAAGTCTCGTCCACAAAGCTACGCTTTGTCACAAAGCCATGCTTTGGGTCAACAGATGATCAAAGCAATGATCACCAAGATAAATGATCAAACAAATGATCATATCACAAATGATCAAACAATGATCATCACACAGCAACACTCAGCATGTCACATTACCAAATTGAGAATATATCGCTGATAACCTTCAATTACATAACCTCTGAGCTCGTACATCTCAGAGAAGGGTGTTAAGCTAAGAGAATAAATTCTCCGCCACCAAACAGAAATGTATTTGAAAGAAATCGGCTTTATATCTCAAAGTGTAATGTCAAACATACAATCCATACAAGTCTGTTCCGGGTTCGAACAGAACCGAAGGCACTTCTTACGTAGCCCTTGCAAATCCGAATAATTCTCTAATCACGTCCGGACTTCCCGTCACTAAGGGTGATAAAACCTCTATATCGGAGATCAGCCGATGTAGAGTAACTCGACGGTAATCCTTCCGTTTTCAAAAATATCTGGTCTTCAACACCGGTCATCAAATGCCATCCATTATGACGTATCACATATTCGGAATGGGTTATACGACCCAAAGGTCCTTTCCCGGCTAACCCGAATAGTGAGCGAAATGTTTAAAACATATGGATATGGGATTTCAATTAAGTCACAACTTAATAATTTAAAACTTTCTTTCAAATAGTTTAAACAAATTACCATTTTAAATCTTTAAACAAAAAGATTTAATTCACAAAGTTAACCCCATTCACAAAGATCCATTCATGGATTTCAAAACAATTTCTATTTCAATTGAATTAACTCGTTAAATATTTAAATCAAGATTTAACTTATAGCTTTCAAAAACTCGTTTCCAAAGATTCATTCATAGCTTTCAAAACAATTTTATTTCAAGTTGGATTAACTCATTCGGTCTTTGAATCAAAGACTCATTTCATAATTTTCAAAACATTTTAATTCGAATGGTTTAAACAAATCATCATTTTAAATCTGTTAAAAATAAACAGATTCAATTCATAGCTTTCAAAAAGAATTCTTTCATAACTTGGAAAACCATTTTTCAATTCAATCTTGAAATTCCTTTAATTAAACTGGAATTTCATTTTCTTATATGAAAGCTTTTATCATTTGAAACAAATAGTTTTCATTTTGGAAATCTGATTCATTTATACAAGTTAAGGTCTTTGGGTTAAATTCAAATTCTCAAACAATACTTTCAGAATGGTTTAAATTCATATAACTTGTACAGCATCTTAAATCCCTAGTTTCGAATCATAGAATTCAATTTCAAACTTGAATTCAAATCAAATTATTTAAATTTCAAAACTAAATCAGGTTATTCGAAAATAAGTTTTATCTTTGAAATTCCATTTCAAAAGCTTTTCACTTTAAACCCAAATTTCCAATTTCAAAATCAATTGAAATTAAAAATTTCAATTTCAAAAACATCAAATTTAAATTATCTGTGACTTAACCGATTTCCACGTGAAATCCATATTTGTGTGTGTAAAGGTCTAGTCCAAGGGTTTAACACAATAGTGCAACATCATACAATCATCACAGATCAGAATACAGAATACAGTTGATAAGCGATATAAACAATAACTCTCATCTTCATTCACAGATCACATATATATATCACAGATAAGTAAATTACAGATCACAACATAAATCAGGATGTATCACAAAGCATCATATATCAGGGATATCAAACAATTCAATCATTCAACGAAATCCAAACATCCATAAGTAATTAAATTATCTGATTAATTCAAATTAGATTTATTTCTTATGAATTACTAATCCTGGTTAATTAACATTAATTAATTTCAAATCATTCTGATTAATTATCCTTTAACCATTTATTAATTAGCCATTAAGAATAAATTGATTAACCTTTAATTATAATTCATCAACCTTTAGTTATTAAATAATTAACCTTTAATTATTTAATTCACCATTTAATTAATTATCTTTAATTAATAATTTAACCCTTAATTGATTAATTACCATTTATAAAAAAATTCCAATAAGTGATCATCCCTAACCACTCACAGTAGTTAATTAATCTTTGATTAATTATCTTCAAATTAATTGCTTTAATTAATTAACCTTTAATTAATCTTTAATCAATCATTAATTAATCACATTATTAAATTATTAATTACCTTGATAAATTAATCTTTAAGTAATTACGTAATTAATCCTTTTAATTACATTAGGTCATTATCCTTTTTTTAGTCACTTTAATTAATTAACCAATTAACTTTAAATCATTAAGTTAATTAAGGATTAAAACACTTTACCTTCCTTAATTACATCATCATATATTTCAAAATCACTTGTAAGCCCGGCCCGAGAATATTCCCAGTTTACTCGAGTAAACACTCGAGTGCACTCACAAATTTTCCCGAGTCCCCTCTCTTCCTCACATACGTTCTTCTTCTTCTCCTTTTCCCCTTTTTTTTCTTTTTTTCTTCTTAACTTAAGTTAATAACTGAAGTGTTTTAAACTCACGCACGCACTAGGATCAAACTCGAAGAAAACCTCGAGTATACTCGAGCAAAATCATGCGACGACACCCAGCTCCAATCACTGACATCGATCTCCACCGTGCACGTGCACGGCTGCGCGACCAAGCTTTGATGAACTCCAAACCCTCAAGCAAGTCACGAATCACCCAAGAACTCGAAATCCAAGGTCGAATCGCCTATAAAGATTCGAATTCGAAAATTTGTCATTCGCTCGAAAAAAACTGTAACAAGCACCTTCGGTAAAACGCCTCGCCTCCGCCTCCTAGACCACTGGAAACCCTCAATCTTCGGCCGCACCATGACAACGCGTTAGGCAACCTTTCTCCATAATCTCATACAACTCGATCACGTATAGCAGTTGTTCTCGACTCGTCACTGACATGAACAAAAACCTGAACTCAAGCCCTAATTTGAATTCGTTCGACCAATTCTTGAATTTGAAAAATTATTCAACATTTTTCTCAACATCATATATGTTCATACTAGCTCCAAATCAAATTTCAACAATTTAAATTAAATCGATAACCAGAAATTTTCAAAAATGCAATCTTTGTTTATTTACAAACTGCTCTTTAAATATTAATCTAAAAATCTTGATTTTTGTTTTAAAAATCATGTCTTGCTGTATAAATTCAATATATGATCTTGAATCAATATTTTACAACAATTAATTTTTTTTATATCAAATTATCCCTTGAAGCCTGTAAATCAAGATTACAGAGATTATATTCTTACAACATGGTTAAATCAGCTTTTACAAATCTAAATTTAGTTTAAACATGTATCTTCAGTTGAAAACTTACTGATTAACAATGTTTTGTTGAAATAATTTGAGTTTGAATACAAATATGTACTATATATCAATTACAAGGAAGCATAGAGTATCACCAATCATATGCAAACTGAAGCATATTATCAATGAAGTTTGAACTGTTCTTAATAAACTTAAAACTTTTAAAATTATGTTTACTCGCTTCTAGACATATATAGGCTTTCACATGCATATGTATATGTATTCTTTTACAAAACATTTAAGTAATCATTTTTCATAATATCACTTCATAGATTTTCACAGTTAGCAAAGAAATTTATTCAGATTTAAAGCTTTTTTAAAGGAGAATTAAAATTACTCATTGGTGAAAACAAAGAAGTCTTGAAGAAAAACAAAGTTGCTCACCTTAGTCATTTCAGTTTCCAGAGGTTTTTAAATTGAGGGTTGATCTTTGTTTTGAACTCTAGAATGTTGAGTTGCTTCTTGATTTTGCTTTTGATTGTTTTTCTGGAATCTTTAAAACTGTGATGATTGATTGCTTTTGATTTCCAGGCTTTAATTCTTGTTTGAGTTGAAGCTTTTGTTTATGTTTGCATGATATTACTTTAGATTTCTTTTTTTTCAGCTTTGTGTAAACGAAATGGAATGGGAGATTGATGTATATAAATGAGTTACAGATGATGTATGGTTTGAACAATACAAACAAAAGAGGTGTGCAGGTGATATTATAATGTTTGTACAACAGGTCATGGCTGATAGAAATCTTGTGATGGCTTCCCTTAACGATGTTGTACAAACAAATATATATATATATATATATATATATATATATTTGCTTTCCTTCATTTCGGCTGATAGATCTAAGGTAGTGTACTAGGGATATCAATTAGGCTTGTACAAATGTTTCTATTTTTGCTTACAGCCTCATATTCGTATGTACTTTGATTTGTTTTCTAAGTCTACTTATATTTTCATTTGTACCCACTTGAATATATTTTATTTTACTTTACACTTATAACTTTTTAATATTGACAAGTCGTTTTTATCTTATACTTCTTACGTACACTTGTTTTTATTTCTATTCCTAGCCTACATATGGAATGAGTTTGTTCTTAGACTTATATCTATTACTTTGTTTAGTGGCTGATATGATTTATATTTTGTTGTCTTTGCTTTGTATTTCTTCTTTCTTTTTGTCTTTACAATATTACTTTAAAATATGTTGTTTGAATTTTAACTTATTTATTTCTAGCTTAAATATTTATTTTATTTTGTTGTTAGATTTTATTTAAGTGTTACTTTTATTTTTATAGTTCATCTCTTATTTATTTCTATTTATACTCAATTATTTATTTTTCTTTAATATTTATTGTCTTATATTTAATTTATAAATTCAAATTATTATTAACCATCAATTTTAATATGTATTATTATTATTATTAATTATTATTAAACCATTTATTTAAGATTTAAATTCAAATCAAATATATACATTTCAAATCCATATGACTTTATATATTTTCTATTTGAATCGGGGAATGTCGCTTCCATTTATAATTAATTTTACAATTTTTATTCAAAAATTCATTTAATTTCAATTTAAATTAAATTAAAATCTAGGGTCGTTACAACTCCCTAGCGGGATGCCCCATTATGTTAGCTACTTGCTCCCTAAATTTCATGCAATTTTGACGTATATCGCATTTTCCGTGAAGTGGTGTTGCTTGAATTCTGATTTCCGCCGATCCCTCCAAAGGGAGTTATGCCGACCCCTCCAACTTCCTCCAATTGGAATGATATCCCTAGGGGGTGTTCCACATGTTGTAATAAGCTTGTACTCCAAGTTTCATATTGACAACATTTGTATATTTTGAGTTACTTACCGATCATCGCAGCAAAATTGAGTTGTGGAATCGATACGATATGATTCATAGTGTTGAATATGGATCGTACCTAATCCATCTTCGGAGAGTGGTGAGCTTTCATGCTTTGATTTTTGGACCCCACAATCATCGCTCTGAGCTACTGGCCTTGATGACAGTCGAGTCTAACTTGTCCAATCAGTTCGGATATAGCCTAGTCAAAATGCCGGATAACAATGACATTCTTTGAAAATCCTTTCGAATAACATATCAATCATAGCTGGAATTGTTATATTTGTTAAATTCGACACAATAATAGGTTTACCACTAAATTCGTAAAAGCTCGTATTATAGAATGGATTCCATGCAATGACAAGGTAAAGGACTACCTTCTGACAGTATATCTCTAGAAAAATGCATCAAGGCACCAATAGATGGTCCTCTACCGACACAAGACTGACCTACCTTTACCATAGATAGTACCAAATATTACATCACCCTGGTCATTTCCGACCTATCCAAGAGCTCTCATATCATACACAACATACCCGATATATAGAGGGTAATCTAGAAAGGTGATGACCATATCCTAATGGGTGTGACCTACATAGCCCTGCCGCATTTACCCTATTTTTGTCATCCCTGGGTGCGAGGCTTAAGGTCACATTTTACCTTGCATAGAATCATCAAATCGTATTTAGAATGCCACATTTCCATTTCCATCACACACTATTGATTTTCATAAATGTACAACCTTTGAGCTCGTATGTCTCAAACAAAGGGTGTTAAGCGTAAGAGAGGTTACCTCCTACACCACCAAAAAGATGTACGTTTGTAGAGTTCAATATACATGTAATTTAGAAATGCAATGTCAGACATTCGTCACCGAAGGCACTCTCTTACTACATCCTGTTTTGGGACTCACCCCTAGAATTAGTAGCGAGAAGTCCTTGCATCGAAGATTTTCAAAATTAAGTACTACTGCCACTATGTATATATAATATGGAAATCGAGGGGCTAGTGGCAAGTAACTTTTCATTATAAAGATCTCCATCTTCAAAATCATTGCCTTTATCATGTTTTCACTTTCGAACGTACATCGGTTCGAAGTGATTTTCAGATAGGAATCACCCAAATCTGATCCCGATTTCTCTGAACCAATTATCGATAAAACATCTATATCATTCCTTTTCTAGTATATACCAGATTATTAAACCTCCCTTTACTTTGAAAAACATCAAATCATTTCTCATAAATCATGTTGGAAAACGTTATTAAGTAAAATGTATTCACAGAATATATACTAATTTTACTCAATATTAATTTATGTATTCAACAAGTACTATTCGTCGAATAACGGTGAGATTACCTTTTAAATTCACATGAATAGGTATGAGTTCCCTCCTTGGAATTTAACACTAAGTAGAAGAAGATTATTTCTATACAACCCAAGTTAAGGAATTAGTCATGGAAAGTTAATCTTTTATACTTGTCTCGTTTCGACATTTTGACCTTATCTACTCCTCGCCGAGGAAAAGGCTAGGTGAACCGGTGCATTGGTTGCTTCTGAACATCTCCTTAGCTTAAGCACCCTACATTCGAATCTCACTACCCATCGGCTTTTAGAGCCAAGATTTAATCATTTATTTATAACAGCTTTTCTTTTAATCATTTATTTAAACACTTTTTAAAATATTATAAAACTTCTAGATTATCTTTAAAACACTTATTTATTTATTTTAAAATGTTTACAAAAGATTTGGGAAAGAATAGTTAAGTTAAATCTGTAATTTGTATAAGTTATTAAAACTGTTACGAAAAGTGCTGCAAATAGTGTTTTCAAAGCTTATTTGATCAAAACAACTTTTCTATCATTTGAAAGTCCATTTTTATAACTCAAATCCTTTTTTTAAAAAAATTTACTATATTTATATAATTTATTCCATATTTTTAAAGATATAAAAATATTATTTCAAAGAAATTCCTTTTTGGATTCCGAACTGCCAAACCGCCACTATTTTGGAAACTTGTTTTGTTTATATTTTAAAATCTACTAAATGAAATCTCGATTGTTTTCTTTTGTTTGAAAACTATGATTATAGGAGTTCATAAAATTCTTATTTCAACAAATTCCAACTCCGATTTTATTGTATAAATGAATTTAAACTATTACGGCGCGAAATCGTGAACTGCCGTTACGCGATGCGCCTATTTTTGACTCCAATTTCAATTCTTTTCATACTTCACCAAATTGATTTTTAGTGATTTTAAACCATTTATAAACCAATTTAAAGAGGTTTAGTCATCTCATAACACTTTTATAATTCATTTTGGAAAGTGATTTCCGTAGTGTAATTTCGACGTGTATTAAACGTGAATTGTTTAGACATCTAAACAACGCTATTTTTCACAACCAAAACATAATAACCAATCATTCCAAACATATCATATCATCATCCATATCATAATATAAAGATAGTTTTCTCACCTTCATTAGATATTAGACTTATTGAAATAGACCATAGCTCCGCTACGATCGGAACAAGGTTTATGGAATAAACTCATATACCCTTAGATGGGCTCGGCCTTGGCTTTTAGATGGTGGAGGGTTTGGCCTTGGTGGTTTGGGGTGTGGCCTTGAGTAAAGAAGGAGGAGAGGAGGAGTTTTGAGTTTATTTTGATGTGAAATGGTAGTGTGTGTGTATAAACACACATACTATATTAATTTAATTTCTTTTTCCACTATTTTTCACCATAAATTTCCTAAGATAAGAAGTCATTGAAAATTTTAAAAGTGTGGAGGAAGAAGATGAAGAATGGTGTTTAAAATGTGAAAGAGTGGATGGGTATTTATAGAAAAATTTTAGAAATAAATATTCAGATGTGCATGGACTAAAATGCCCTTGCCCACACCCTCCACATCACCTCCCTAGCAAACGGTTACCCAGCTCCCTCCTCCATGCATGTGACGCCCCACCTCTATGCCCACGCTAGCCAAGGACACTACGGTGTAATATTGTCAACTAGCATGGAGAATAAGGCTGTTGAGGAGCGACCATCCGTGTAATTGCTTTGTGCGAGCACCGATATGTCAGATAGTATAACATGCATTTTTATTTCAGAAGGAAATCCCACATACCGATACAAACTCAAAGCTACTACACAGTGGCTATAATAGTTTAGGACAATAAATATAAAAATAACACAGATAATATAAGTGCGAAACACAATAGAACAAAAAGTCTCATATATATAATAACTGATGTCAGTTACAATACATTTGACACAATACAAATGATACAACTATAACTGTTGACTCTAGAAGTTATATATATACAAGTACATTATCGACTAATATACATGAATACATATCAACCTAAAACAATACACTGACTACTACAAAAAGACGAAGACCCCTTCAAAAGATATGAAAAGTCTTCATAGCTCAACAGCAACTCAAAGCAGGAAATCTACAACCTGAAATAACTCGGTTCTGACCCGAGTATTAAATTCAAAAGAAAATAATACACGGGTCAGTCTAATTCAAACTAAGTCATTAATGCACGGAAGCAATAATAATCAATATAAAAAAGGCGACAGTCACAGAAATCTCGTATATCCGACTCCTCGGTAAGAGAGTCGGATAACGACAGATATAACACTAAACAGTGTTAAACAATAAATCAGCTAATCCAAATCACCAACAAAGATAGATAATAGATTACCAATGCAGATAATTCAGAAAACAACATGAATTGTCTAAACGACAATTAATAACAAAATCTTATTATTAAATAAATATTTAGAAACTCATAATCTAATTATCTAGAAGATAATTAGACAACACAAAATAATCAATTTAAAGCATCAATTCTGGTAGGGCTGCAGTATACGCACGCATATACTGCCTCGCCACTACAACCCGAAATACACAAAAGATCAACGAACCAAAATCAAATGAAGATTCAAATCTCAATGCCACGGCTTCAAATGTCAAAGCAGGCAGACATGGACAATGTGCACACATGTACACATTAAAAATTCACAAATGTTCACAAGATCAAATCCAAATCAGATTCAACTCAAGTGCAAATGGTCTCGACCAAAAATCAAAATGTACACATGACACAGTGGATATCAACATGAATAGCAGCACAAAGCTACATCAACAAAACTGTGCATGTACACAAGCAAATGTCCAGACTCAACAAATCACATAGCAAATTGCACCAAACCAAGACCCAGACTCAAGTAAAACCAACAAACCAACTAACAAATTCAGAGACTAGGCAGAAGCTACAGTGAAGCAACATATTCAACTTAAGACGAGTCATCAAAACAGACAAGTAATGTAGCACTATATCAACAATTCATCATAATACAACAGCAATAAAGGCAACATGGATCAATGATCACAAGTACAAGTATCACAGACCAGAATTCAAATAGACATAGCAATGAACTCAAGTCACAGGTGATACCAAACTAGAGTAGTTCAAGGTAAAGGAAGCAAAACAGCAAACATGCATCTATAACTCATGTGAGACCAGATCAGTGCATCAAGCTACATAAAGCATAAGCAACTGGACAACAAGCAATGGAACCAAGACCAGAAACATGCTACAAGTGAACACAGAGGTCTAACATGATCAAGTCTAACATGATCAGAGACTAGAGTGTAAAATGGAATACAATAGCAAGCATATGAACATAATATGCATATGAGACCAGATTGAATGTAGTTCAAGTGAACATGATCACAACAAGCCAAAGTCAGGCATCAACATGAATGGCCAGAATGCAGACTAAAGCTCACGATGAAGCGCAACAAAGAACATATGAAAAAGTCTGGATGGTCAAGCTATAGTAAATGCAACATATTCAAGTTCAAAGACCAGAGCACAAAGTACAAACATACAGTGGCAACTGCGATAACTAGAAACAGTAAACAATGTCAAAGCCTAAGATCAACAGTGAACAAGTCAAAGCTGTGATCGAATGCAAACTGCCTTAAAAAGGTTACAGTTCATACATTTATGCAACATGAAGGTAGAAAATCGCAAAAACAAATGGCCACAAACAAATATCAAAGCCGTATGTTTTAAATAAGTAAATCAAGTGATGATTCGAGCAGACCAATATGGCCAGAGAAGATGACCATAAAACAGTGAATAAGTCAAGGCCACGATCACCAGTAAAAATATCAAAGCCGCATATTTTGGTTAAGAGAATCAACGTTAAAAAGTCAGAGACGTGTACAATTTTAAAGTCAAGTTAAAACAATATTGAAAAAGTCAGAAGTAAGAAATTAGGAAAGTATCAGTTGTATCGATCAAAGAAATGATCGAACGTCATATAATCTAAGCCGTGTGAACAAAGGATTTTCCCAAAATATCACCGCAATAAAAAGGGAAAGATTCAACAACGTGAAAATCACGTAAATCAAATCAGGCAAGTTTAAGGGATTAGAAAACCCTATAAATACAGAAACCGATATCATCATCGATGGGGTGAAGCACAGAGCAAGGAAAAAACTCAAAATCATGAAATATATGAATTCGAACATAGTCCTAGTAAACAAAATTGGAACAAGTCAGAAAATCAAACAGTGAAAGCGAAGCCAAGCTAACCACGAACAGAAACGAACGAAAATCACAAAGTTCGAGTGAATTAGATGTGAGGGAATATCCACTCACCTTTGCCACAATCGAAGCAGCCGAGAGCCAAGCGAGGAGGCGAAGCTGTAGCATTTCGAGGAAGGCGAGCGGAGTTAAACCTTAGCAGCCACCATCTTCGATTCCTACGATGCCCTAACTTGTACACGAACGAACGAGAAAAGCAAATCGATGCCGCCATTTTTTTTGTTTATTTGCTTAGGGTTTAAAACGAATGAAGTGAATGGGTTCGGGTTTGCCTTTTAGAAACGAAGAGAGGGAGGATGGGTTTGCCATTTGATAATTATAACGGCCCAATTATAAAAAGGAACCATGGCCAAGATTTTGCTTAAAACCCAAACACTTAACCCCATGAGGACCAGAGATGTATTCAAAGCAAATTCAACCGATTAAAAGCTTCCATCGGAAATTAACAACCAGATTTAATCGTCTAGAGACGATAATTAATTGGTACGAAATCTCGGGTTGTTACAGACTCCCCTCCTTATAGAAATTGCGTCCCCGCAATTTTCATAATTAAGGTCGTCATTAACAATAAATTTTCTAACATAAACTGGTTAAGCTAGAAAAATAAAGGTAGAGAATTCAAACATCAAAGAAATCTCTTAATTTCATAAAAGAAATTCACAATTCTCAACAAAATATAACTATCCAATAGATAATCAGAAAACAACAAAACTGAATGAACGCAGTTATCAACAATATTCAATTATCAATTAGACAATTAGAATTCAGAAATCACAAAACAGCAATATCTAATTATCGATACGATAATTAGAAAATAGCAAAATCTAATTATCAACAAAGATAATTAGAAAACAAAATTCGCAAATCGCAAAACTGCAAATATCTAGTTATCCAGCAGATAAGTAGAAAACACAAACTTTATAATCAGCAAACTCTAACTATCAACAAAGATAGGTAGAAAATAGCAATTAAATATAATCAACATAATCTAGAACCAATTAGAGACTAGAAAATCTTATAATCAGCAAAATTAGCAATTACCTAATTATCAAAACGATAATCAGATCTCAAATCGCAAATATTCAATCATCAAAAACGATAATCGAATTTTCAAATCACAAATATTTAATTATCTCAAACGATAATTAAACCACAAATCACAAGTATTCAATTATCACAAACGATAATCAAATCGAAAAATATTTAATTATCTCAAACGATAATCAAATCAACAAATATTTAATTATCAAAACAACAATTAGAATCTCAAATATCGAATTATCACAAGCGATAATCAGAAATCACAAATATCCGATTATCAAAAACGATAATCAGAAATCACAAATATCCGATTATCAAAAACGATAATCAGAAATCACAAATATCCGATTATCAAAAACGATAATCAAAAATCATAAATATCCGATTATCAAAAATGATAATCAGAAATCACAAATATTCAATTAACGAGTCCGGAATTAATCGAAATAGCAAACGCACATGTCCCATAACCACGAGTTTTACTAAATCGTTTAATTCTCTTCATCGTTTCTTGAAAGTGCAAAATTGTGTATTTTTTTAAAATAACATTTCACATTCTCAAACGGACAAGTCCGGAATTAAGCGAATTAGTAAAAGAAAGGGGTCATAGTCCTCGATTTTGTTGAAACATTTAAATCGCTTCCTCATTCTTTTGAAAATGCAAACTATAAATTTTTGAAAACAATTTTAATTTATATTTTGAAACAACTTTTAAAAATAACGAATTTTGAAAACACGTGATTAAATTAGCAACATCGGTAGCAACTTTGATAAGGAAATTGCACTTCTCAAAATACCGTAAAAACGGACAACAAAATCAGCATTGCGGGAGAACCGCTTGTAAATCCATTTTAAAATTGACGGTTACTGAAGTTATCACTTCAAAATCTTATCAAAATAACTGGTATCAAAATATAATACCAATGAATTTTCATTCATCAAAAATGTCACAAGAATCTTCTCAAAGATAGAAAGGGATACCATACCCTAAACTTGTATTCGTAACAAGTCAATGACACACGAATTCACCAATGCACAAAAACTAATATCATATCAATGAAAATCATGAAAATTGGTGAAGCACAAATTCCAGAAATCATCACAAGAAATCCAGAAAACACATAAAAAGGAGGGGAGGCCTAACACATGAACGGGAGCATGAAAACTCACCTACGTGTAAACACATGAACGAGAAGCTATCTCATGGAAGCTATCCATTAAATTTCCACACAGGAATGGCCCGAAGACCGTGGGGCGCTACCCCACATATGTGATGGCGAAACATCACACAAACGGGGTTTAGTCTCCCTCGCAGACAAAGAGACATCGCTCAATCGCTAGTCTAAATCATAAAAAGGGGAAGGCCTATCACAAAATGGGAGCATGAAAACTCACCGACGCGTATAACACATGAACGAGAAGCTATCTCATGGAAGCTATCCATTAAATTTTCACACAGGAATGGCCCGAAGACCGTGGAGCGCTACCCCACATATGTGATGGCGAAACATCAGACAAACCGGGTTTAGTCTCCCTCGCAGACAAAAAGACATCCCACAATTGCTAGTCTAAATGAAATCACAAAAATGATCGTCATGATCATCAAGAAGTGTCAATTACACTAAGTTAGTGAATATAAGAGTTAAACTTCATGTCTCATAACCACTTGCTTAACTCAAATATTTACGATCAAACTGTAGATCTTCACTAGAAAGTTGTCACAAAAGGTTCAATCGAACAAGTCCAGGAGTTAACCGACGAATTAAACGCAAGCGTTTCATACCACTTGTTTTACTAAGCCGTTTAATTCAATTTCTCATACGAGTGAAATAAAGGTTTGTATATACTAATAGATTGGAAAATGGTTTAGGAAAAGAGCTTTGTAGTAAAATAGTTTTGAAATCTTTTGGAGAAAAGGATTTTAATATTTACTACTAGTATAGAAAACCTTTATTTTTCAAAGTGACAAATCACAAAAATGATTGTAGAAACAATCAATCACAAGAATTCACATACAAAGATGTGAATAGAATCCAAAGAAATCGATACTGATTCCATCAAAACGTATGTTCACAAAAATCCTGAAGAAAATGTCATTAAAGTTGCTAATAAATGATAACAACAAATCGGGGAAATGATCACGAATCGATTAAATTTTGGAAACCAAATCAATTCACTAAAACTCACATTCGAAGACGTGAATAAAATCCAAAGAATTCGATTCCAAATTTATCAAAGTAGAAATACCCAAAAATTCCAGAAATAGAAGTTATCAAAGTTGACAAAGGTGATAACAACTAATTGGAAAAGAAGAATTGATTATCAATTGGAAAAACAAAGCAAAACGAGCATAAATGCATAAATGACTTCAACAAAAATAAGAATCAAGTCAATGCCGAAGTCAACAATTAATGGCCACTGTCGAGCACAAAATGAATCAACATCATCATCAAAGAATCCGACGGCAAACAAAGTCAGAGTCTTGGAAATCAAGAAATTAGCAATTTCACAAAAACAAAGTGACCGAAGTCGAATGGAAATCAAGCCGAGGAAAAACACAAAATATCAAGTTCAAAATCGCTGAGATTCGAACTAGATATGAGTAAAAATCAAAATCACTCAATTTGCAACCGGTCGAGCTATTTTTCATCTTAGTGTAACAGGTACACAATGACACCCATAGCATAGCACAAAAGTTGAACAAAGTCCAGAGGTCAAAATAGCTTTAATTGGCCAAATTCGAACAAAATCAACATCGGCCAAATCAATTCAAAGCCGAAAACACAAGAACAAAATCCTCATCATCAAAAACCCAACTTGAGTTCGCAAAGCAAACGGAGGCAGAAGCCAAAAAACTTTCACGAAATCAAAATCAAATGCACATGAATAAGCGTTAGGAATTCATACCTAACAATCAAAGATAATCATATGTAAAGATGAAAGATAAAACATCGACAAATAGTTGTAACACATGTTCCATTTAAGTTATGTTTTATAATTGTCCTAAACCCCAGGCTTTGACACCAAGCTGTGACGCCCCACCTCTATGCCCACGCTAGCCATGGACACTATGGTGTAATGTTGTCAACTAGCACGGAGAATAAGGCTATTGAGGAGCGACCATCCGTGTAATTGCTTTGTGCGAGCACCGATATGTCAGATAGTATAACATGCATTTTTATTTCAGGAGGAAATCCTACATACCAATACAAACTCAAAGCTACTACACAGTGGCTATAATAGTTTAGGACAATAAATATAAAAATAACACAGATAATATAAGTGCGGAACACAGATAGAACAAAAAGTCTCATATATATAATAACTGAAGTCAGTTACAATACATTTGACACAATACAAATGATACAACTATAACTGTCGACTCTGGAAGTTATATATATACAAGTACATTATCGACTAATATACATGAATACATATCAACCTAAAACAATACACTGACTACTACAAAAAGACGAAGACCCCTTCAATAGATATGAAAAGTCTTCATAGCTCAACAGCAACTCAAAGCAGGAAATCTACAACCTGAAATAACTCGGGTCTGACCCGAGTATTAAATTCAAAAGAAAATAATACACGGGTCAGTCTAATTCAAACTCAGTCATTAATGCACGGAAGCAATAATAATCAATATCAAAAAGACGACAGTCACAGAAATCTCGTATATCCGACTCCTCAGTAAAAGAATCAGATAACGACAGATATAACACTAAACAATGTTAAACAATAAATCAGCTAATCCAAATCACCAACAAAGATAGATAAAAGATTACCAATGCAGATAATTCAGAAAACAACAGAATTGTCTAAACTACAATTAATAACAAAATTTTATTATTAAATAAATATTTATAAACTCATATTCTAATTATCTAGAAGATAATTAGACAACACAAAATAATCAATTTAAAGCATCAATTCTGGTAGGGCTGCAGTATACGCACGCGTATACTGCCTCGCCACTACAAACCGAAATACACAAAAGCTCAACGAACCAAAATCAAATGAAGATTCAAATCTCAATGCCACGGCCTCAAATGTCAAAAAAGGCAGACATGGACAATGTGCACACATGTACACATTAAAAATTCACAAATGTTCACAAGATCAAATCCAAATCAGATTCAACTCAAGTGCAAATGGTCTCGACCAAAAATCAAAATTTACACATGACATAGTGGATATCAACATGAATAGCAGCACAAAGCTACATCAATAAAACTGTGCATGTACACAAGCAAATGTCCAGACTCAACAAATCACATAGCAAATTGCACCAAACCAAGACCCAGACTCAAGTAAAACCAACAAACCAACTAACAAATTCAGAGACTAGGCAGAAGCTACAGTGAAGCAACATATTCAACTTAAGATGAGTCATCAAAACATACAAGTAATGTAGCACTATATCAACAGTGCATCATAATACAACAGCAATAAAGGCAACATGGATCAATGATCACAAGTACAAGTATCACAGACCAGAATTCAAATAGACATAGCAATGAACTCAAGTCACATGTGATACCAGACTAGAGTAGTTCAAGGTAAAGGAAGCAAAACTGTAAACATGCATCTATAACTCATGTGAGACCAGATCAGTGCATCAAGCTACAGAAAGCATAAGAAACTGGACAACAAGCAATGGAACCAAGACCAGAAACATGCTACAAGTGAACACAGATGTCTAACATGATCAAGTCTAACATGATCATAGACTAGAGTGTAAAATGGAATACAACAGCAAGCATATGAACATAATATGCATATGAGACCAGATTGAATGTAATTCAAGTGAACATGATAACAACAAGCCAAAGTCAGGCATCAACATGAATGGCCAGAATGTAGACTAAAGCTCACGATGAAGCGCAACAGAGAACATATGAAAAAGTCTGGATGGTCAAGCTATAGTAAATGCAACATATTCAAGTTCAAAGACCAGAGCACAAAGTACAAACATACAGTGGCAACTGCGATAACTAGAAACAGTAAACAATGTCAAAGCCTAAGATCAACAGTGAACAAGTCAAAGCTGTGATCGAATGCTAACTGCCTCAAAAAGGTTACAGTTCATACATGTATGCAACAGGAAGGTAGAAAATCGCAAAAACAAATGGCCACAAACAAATATCAAAGCCGTATGTTTTAAATAAGTAAATCAACTGATGATTCGAGCAGACCAATATGGCCAGAGAAGATGACCAGAAAACAGTGAACAAGTCAAGGCCATGATCACCAGTAAAAATATCAAAGCCGCATATTTTGGTTAAGAGAATCAACGTTAAAAAGTCAGAGACGTGTACAATTTTAAAGTCAAGTTAAAACAATATTGAAAAAGTCAGAAGTAAGAAATTAGGAAAGAATCAGATGTATCGATCAAAGAAATGATCGAACGTCATATAATCAAAGCCGTGTGAACAAAGGATTTTCCCAAAATATCACCGCAATAAAAAGGGAAAGATTCAACAACGTGAAAATCATGTAAATCAAATCAGGCAAGTTTAAGGGATTAGAAAACCCTATAAATACAGAAACTGATATCATCATCGATGGGGTGAAGCACAGAGCAAGGAAAAAACTCAAAATCATGAAATATATGAATTCGAACAAAGTCCTAGTAAACAATATTGGAACAAGTCAGAAAATCAAACAGTGAAAGCGAAGCCAAGCTAACCACGAACAGAAACGAACGAAAATCACAAAGTTCGAGTGAATTAGATGTGAGGGAATATCCACTCACCTTTGCCACAATCGAAGCAGCCGAGAGCCAAGCGAGGAGGCGAAGCCGTAGCAATTCGAGGAAGGCGAGCGGCGTTAAACCCTAGCAGCCACCATCTTCGATTCCTACGATGCCCTAACTTGTACACGAACGAACGAGAAAAGCAAATCGATGCCGCCATTTTTTTCGTTTATTTGCTTAAGGTTTAAAACGAATGAAATGAATGGGGTCGGGTTTGCCTTTTAGAAACGAAGAGAGGGAGGACGGGTTTTCCATTTGATAATTATAACGGCCCAATTATAAAAAGGAACCATGGCCAAGATTTTGCTTAAAGCCCAAACACTTAACCCCATGAGGACTAGAGATGTATTCAAAGCAAATTCAACCGATTAAAAGCTTCCATCAGCAATTAACAACCAGATTTAATCGTCTAGAGACGATAATTAATTGGTACAAAATCTCCGGTTGTTACAATGCGTGTGAGTTGATATGTGTAAGGAGTTGACATTTGATGGCTAGTTTGCCTTTTGTCTTTGTAAAATATCATGATATTTTTATTTTTTACTTTATATAAATATAAATGTAAATGGTATATATATGTGTGTGCGTGCATGAATGTGACATGTATATACATGTATATGTATGTGCACAAGAGAACAACAATGTTGCACCGACTTTGGACAACTTCCGTTCGTTAATCCGTTGAAAATCTAGAAGCTAATTCTCGGTCACATTTTTACTTATTAATTAAATTACATATAAATATAAACAAAATTTAAAATCTAATTCCTTATCATTATTAACGAATTAAAATGGTCATAATTGGAATTATGAAATCATATAAATCAATATTAAACAATTGTTTACAGAAAGTGCTATTATATCGATAAAGCGATATCAATTTTCCTTATAATTTCAAGTCAAATATATATCCTTATAAAACAATTATAAATGATTTACTATCACTTCATAACTAATTAAAATGAAATATTATCTTTTGAAAATAATTATTCGAATAATTATAATAATTATTAAATCATTGAATCTCAATTTAAATTTATATGTCAATTATTAAATATGAAGTCATTATTGATGATATCATAAATACATTTTATTTTCGAAAATAAAATAATTTATTTATTTATTATCCTTGTTTAAATGGATAAATAAGTGTATGTATTCAGCTCCGTGTGTGACTTCTGATAATTATAGAACTGTTTATTGAAAAACGATTTTCGACCATTTTATTGATATTCCTTCAAGTTTGTATTTTTGTAAATACTTATTAAAAATAAGATTACCATCATTATTGTTCAAAACATCATAAGCTATGTTTCAAAAAGTTTATATTTGAATATTTAAAAATAAATATAATCTATCAAATTGATAAATTTGCAGGTCGTTATAGATACAATAATAATTAGTTTGAGGAAGAGGGAGAAGGGTAGAAGCCATAGAAGAGAGATTTGTTTAATTCCAATCAGCCCACATTCTTTCATTTCATACCCATATATTGATATTATAAGCTTCTAGATCTTAATCAATACAGATTGATGATTCCCATTGGACAAGTTACCTAGGCCATTCTTTTACAACAAATAAAATGCATAGAGAAAGAAAGTTGTTATAACAGAATAGTGCACTTTTCATAGATGACAAACAACAATTACTCCATTTAACGATTAGGAAATTTGATTGCTCCTTTGGGTCTAGTAGCAGCAGGTGGAGGGGTGCTAGCTGCTGCATCAATTAGTTGAACCGTACCATTGTCAACCCCTCGAAATTGACCATGTCCTCAAGGTCGAAGAATGCTATCTATGTTCAATGGCCCACCAAGGTCGGAAATGTATAATTTTCTTTCGCATTGCTCCTTTTTCTTAGATATGAAGATGCTTTTCATTAAGTGTAATGGACCGTTACAGATTTGATAATAGCTCGGTAGTTGATTAGTAGACATCAAAAGTCATGACGGCCTCTCGAACAGCTGCTATGACACTAACATATGAGTTAAGGAGCTTGTAGTCGGGTTTGGAGACAGCGCACTGCAATAACGCATTGGAGTACCCTTTAGACAAGGCACCAGAGAGGAAGTAGCCGAAGAGGGTTGGGTCGGGTTGGTCGAATGTAGATGTGAATGAAGAGAGACAGAGGGGAGGTGTTAGGGACTTAGGCGAGGTAGGAGCTACTGTCGTAGAACATGCGACAGTGGTAGGCAGCGAAGTTGGAGGAGTCGGAGATAGAGGGAGAGGCAGTGGTAATGTGATTAGGAGGTTGAGTTTCGTTGTGAGATCGGATAATGAGTGGATGATATGATTAATGGAGTTTCGCATGTCGGCGATGGTAGTCTTGATAGCCGCGATGTCTTTTTGTTGAGTGGTGATGATGGCTTGAATGGAGTTAATGATGGTTTGTTGCCGAGTGCTAGTTTCATGGAGTTAATGGATGGATTTGTCGACGAAGTGGTTGTTGTTGATGGTTTCGGCTATGGAGTCCATTAGTAAAATGACGAAGGAGGCGAGAACAATAGTGAAAGCACCGTGCTAATTAGTCTGTGGAAGAAGAAGAAGGGAAGAAACCATAGAAGAGAGATTTATTTAATTCCAGCCTGCTCACATTCTTTCATTTCATAACCATGTATACATATTACAAGTTTCTAGATCTTATTCAGTACAAATGAATGAATCCTATTGGACATGCTAACTAAGCCATTCTTTTACAACAAATAAAATGCATAGAGAGAGAAAGTTGTTATAACATAACAGTGCACTTTTTGTAGATGATAGGCAGCATACTCCATTTAACGATTAGGCAATTTGACTGCTCTTTTGGGTCTAGTAGTAGCAGGGGGAGGGGTGCTAGCTACTGCATCAATTAGTTGCACTATATCAGATAGGTATACAACAAAATATGAAATATTTATTCTAAGCATAATTTATTTAATTTTTTTTGCTGATGAAATACTTATCCCTTGGATGTTTCCACTATTTTGTTAAAGGAAAAATGAGATGGTACCCCGATAGATTTGTTATAGATATATGAGAAAATAAAGTAATTAATATCATTATATTGTATGCATAAACATTTTAGTAAACATAGTTAATTTTTTTATGTATAAGAGACATTGATTATGCCAGGAAAACCATGTTCCTATTAATATTTATGAAAGTTATGTTGTAGCTACAAGATGTCAAATGTAGGTTGCTTATAAACAATATATTGCTTCTTTTGCATAGAATGCTGATATGCTTAATTAAGCCTCAAATTCATAGAAATTAAAAGAGGCTTGGTGTTTTGGCTTAAATGTGGAATTTCCAGGTAAACATATGCAAGACATAAGTTAACGATAGCTCTAAAACTTTCCTTTTCCGACGAAAGGTAAAATCCACATTCATTTGTTTATAATAACAATTAAGTGACTCACGACTCATTTTTCATATCACGCTTCATGTTCTTCTACCATATTTTAAATGGATAATTTCTGATTTTAGGCCAGTTTCTAAAACTAATCACAAAAATAGACCAAGTTGAAAACTAATTACATATATATGCCACTTTGTGCCACATTCGATGCGACGTGTACTGGCGGCATTTGAAATGCCGCCAGTACACATAATATTGCTGAACTTACTGGCGGCATTTGGGATGCCGCCAGTACACGACATTTGGAATGCCGCCACTATTTGCTGCTTTATTAGGCAGCCCCCTCTCTCCTACAAATATTCAGATCTACAAAACTCCTAAAAGCCAAAAACGCTAAAATATTTTCAAAGTGTAGTTAAATCTTGATTGGAATTATCTATAGTCGGGGAGCAACACCTAATTCTTCCTCTTGAACTAGGAATTACCTACAGCCGGTATGTTATTTTGAAAATCCTAGTTCATTAATTTTTTTTGTTCTCATTTGCTGTTTGGTATTTTATGAAAGCAGGTAACAAGGTTATTAATTGAATTGTAGAATTGGTCCCAAGTGTGTACCAAAGGTCTGTTATTATGGCGAATTTGTTGTTGATGAACTTAATTGTGGAAAATATGTGGGTGGGTCATGTAAACCAGCTAAAGTATTGAAAGGTTGTAATTTGGCACGGTTAAAAGAATTGATTTATAAAGCGACCAAGATAAAATTTGAAGAATTTGACATAGAGTTAGTGTGTAAATGGCCAACGGATTCGGGATCGAAAGCCATTAAAATAGCCGCTGACGACGACATGGAGCTAATGTTTTCAGCGACATCGAAATCAATAGAGTTGTTAAGTAGGCGGTTGCAAGTAGAAGAACCCACACGAGAACAAGTAGTTGACAGTGTAATTGAGGACCACCTGTAACAACCCGGGTTTTTCATACAAGAAAAACCGGACTATTTTAGTTAAGAAGAAGAGGTAGAAGAAGAAAAATAGAAAACAACAGCAGAATCTCACATACGCAGCGGAATAAAATATAATATATATCAACAGATCTTTACACAAATCAAACTGTATCTGTATATATATATATACACATCCAAATACATCATCAGAGTACATCACATCAATATCATACAACTGAATACACAGCGGAAAAATAATAGCAAGTACGAGAGTACGTATCGTCATCCAGCTCGTCTCCTGAGCTCCATATCACCATATCCTGTAACCTATAATACTCGGTCTGACCCGAGCATCATATAAAACAATACCCGAGTCAGTCTGGAATACCAGCGTGAGAAAATCACACTCAATTGATTATTAAAGTTTCCAAAAATCCTTTGAAAACAAAAGCATCTCGTAAGACCACGCCACAAATAAACATGTCGGGTTTTTACCTTACGATAGCTAAAACACTTTATATCAAAATCCTCTGATATTATAATAGTGTCTACAGAAAGTAAACTAGAATCTAGCTGAAATGCTTGCATCTCACATTTCAACAATAGTTGGGCACAATCAAAACCGTACAGACACGTAGGGAGAATGGATTTCCAACGAATGACTAGGCACTGGGGTACCACCTGTCACAGTACGTGGCCTAGATCACAGTACCGAGGAGTACGCCCGCTCCCCTGCAACACAAGGCCGGAACCATCCCTTACTGGATGATCCCGAATAAAATCACCCCACGGTTGGGATCAGCAACCGCACCACTAAGCCGAAATAAAAAGGGACATCTAGACAGGGATGACCTTACCCTCCAGTGGGAGCTACCCACGAAGCCTTGCTGCATAACCCCTGATTTTCAGTCATTCCCGGTTGATGAGGTTCGAGGCTAAACGATACCTTTTCAGAACATATCCCTTAGAATGCCCATCGTCCGCTGACGATGTTTCGCAAGCATTCGTCCATACCAGTCCGTCCCGGGTCCGAACGGAACCGAAGGCACTACTCCTACTACATCCATTTTGGAAATATCCTCAGGATTAGTAGCGACTAGCCCTTGCACTTCACAGCTCCATCTTCGACTCTGAACACGTTACACGAAACGTACAAATCGAATCGAAGTGGTATTCGGGTCTCCAGACCTAGAATCCCGGTATACGGAAACCCGATCCCGGTCTCTTCGAAACGATCAGCGCATTGGCCAATATTGATAGTCGGTTATTTAACTATCAATTAACATCCACAAGCAACCATCACACAATAAATAATTTCCCACATTATTTATTTGCCCAAATATCTTTCCAAGATATATTTCCAATTTTCAAACTCCTTTTGAAAACAATTTCAAACAGTTTCCGCTTACGGAATACATTTCCAAATATTTATTTCCTCTGAAACACCAAGTACAAAACACTTAGATTTTAAATTAATCTTAAAACACTTTACTATAAATATACTTAATAATATTGAAATTTAAAAAAAAAACTACTTTAATACCTTAACAAAATATATACTTAAGAAATATTTAAAATGAAACCACTTTACAAATATAACTAAATTTCTCTTTTTAAAATATAATACCAAATCACTTTTATATAATTACTACAATAATATATTTTTGAAAATACTTACTTTAGAAATAATCAATTTTCTAAAACATGATTTTTAAAACATACTTAAAACTTTTAACTTATTATTTAAAATTGCTTTGAAAACGTACTTGGCTATCCAGAGAAATACACTTCTCATTTCCATCTTTTAAAAATAAACCAACATTTATTTTTAAACCAACCCATATCTTTTTATAAATCCCCATCTTGAATTTATATTCAAATATCCACTGATATTTTATTTTACTTTATAAACCCAGTTTATATCTCCAAAATCTCACTTCTCTTTTAAAATTCCAATTTTAAACAACTAAATCAATTTCCAATTGATTTTCCAATTTACTTTACTTTACTTTGAAATAAATTTCCTTTACTACTTCATTTATTTCAAAATACATTAACTTTTAGATTTATTCCTTTATTTGAGTTAAAACCCTTTTTAACTGAAAATACCAATTTTAAACTTCCAAAATTCCTTTTTTTAGCCTTTAATTAAATTTAATCCTTACATTCAAAATAAATCCTTTATTCTTTAAATTTAATATCACTTTAGTTTAAAGTTAATATTTCCCTTGTTATTTCGAAATTCCCTTATTCCAATTCACTTGAATTATTTACTTAAATTTTACTCGTTTATTTCATTCAAAATCCAATTCAATATATTTTGATAACTCCTTTTATTGAAATATTCAATCCAACCATATCATCCAATATTTCAATCATCAATAAAATCATCACAGGATATCAATATTCATAGAACAGGATATTAAATAATCTAAAAAATTTTGAGGAATCCAGTTGGATCCCTCCAACCTGTTTCCCTGCATCCACAAACGTTAGCACAATACCAATTCCACTTCAAAATGGAATATCGCGGTATATGGGATTTATATAAATCATCCGCTATTATGCGGCGCATAGGGTCTCATCCGCTATATATAAATGCGGGAATATCAACAACTCAAATATATACATATGCCAATATGTATATATTGCTATATACTACTATATATAGTATAGCACATCAATCAATGCAATCATCCAATCAATTATTTAAATTTAGCCATTTAAATTTAAATCTAACTGAGTGAGATTAACTCACCTTTTTCTTTGCGTTTTGTAATCCACTTCCATACTGCTTTGGTTTCCCGACTTTTGACCTTGAACAAAAATTTATATGAATTTATCGATCAATCTACTACCGATTTAATAAATTTCATAACCCATAATTTATTTCAAGCTAATAGTTTAAAAATATCTTTTTAGCAACAAAATAAAGTAAATAGGTTTATTAAACAAATCCATCTCCAAAAATATATTTTCCATTTAATAAGTTTAATTGCTAATTAAATTTACTAGTGAGTTAGTCCACTTGATGATTTAATTTTAAACTAATTCCCTTTAACAATCTCTAAAATAACAATTTGAGTTATTTAAATAAATTCATAATACAATTCATATCTAAATTAACATCATGCCTTGCCTACACCTTATATATATGTTTCTGTAAATATATACATCCTTAGTAAATTCAGATAAGTAAAATAAATAAATATAAAACTATACCTTACTGCCAGTTATCACGATTCGAACAGGCTGATACCACGCGACGATGCGACCACAACAATCCTAAATCGACGAGCATCTCTAATCCCAGTCGAAGGTTAACTATCTCCAAACCAGCGCCGTTGATCGAACTCGATCGATCAAATCGAATTCATTTCGAACCCCTCATCGTGGCCTCCACGAGTCGTTGATTTCCCACTACAGTCGCGATTCGATCGCGAGTTCCCTGACGATGTTTCGAAACTTCCATCGCGAGTCCAATACCTCGACACATCAATCGCGGCGCCCCTTCCCAATTGCTCGATTTTTGTGGAACCTCCCTGTCGACATCACATGCGAGCCAAGTTCTGAACGCTCCCCTCCATGTAAATCGCCTTGGCCTCGAGATTCGATCGCACCCCGACCCACTTGATTTTTAAACGAGGCGGTCACTCCTCCTTTCTTTTCTCGAACGAATTTGAGTCGGCCATTAAAAAATTTCTTTTGGATGCTTGGAAGAGAGACTCAATTTAACTGAGAGGGGAAGAAAGGGATAAGATATTAGAAAGGTTCGGTTGGCCATTTATTTTCTTTTGAACGAAAATGATGAAGTGTTCGGTTGTTTACTTTTAAGGGGGACGCGTGTTCTATTAGGTGAACACGTGCTCTAAAATTTTCTTCCGTTACCTGGCTTAAGAATGAAGAAAGAAAGAGATAAGGTCGGTTGAGTTGAAAAAGATCTGATAGATGAAAAGACGAAGGATATTTAAATTTAAAACGATTAATTATTGTCTAGACGTTTCTAACTCGTACGGTCACACGGTAGTTCCGAAAATTACGAAATTTGAAATCTGGCAATAATTTAATATTACGAATTAAATGGAACTGGTTTCGTCTAAATCCGAGACTATGCCTCGGATAGCTATTTTTAAATTTAATTTCAACGATATATTTTTAAAACTGAACAAAACTCTTTTAAAATTCCATTTTAAAAGTTCTATCATCTTCAGTATTAACAATATAAATTTTCTGAACCTTTGAACTATTTTTAACAGGCTTAAAATCAAGATTCAATATTTTACCCAATCCCGATAATTAAATTTAATAATTAATTATTCAAATAAATACTGTATAATTGAAATTAAAGTTAAAATTTAACCTTCGAATATTTAAAATAAATTAAATATTCACATTTCAAATATACAAAAATTCCGGGTCGTCACATTCCTCCCCCCTTAAAAGAATTTCGTCCCCGAAATTACCAGTTAAGAGAAATGATTCGATACCCGTTCTTTTTCCCCATCCAAATAGTTTTAACAACTTTCCATAACAATCTTTTATTAATGATACACTAATCATCTTTTAACTTCCCAAACTTATTCATAAGTTCAACTCATATCACCTACTTATCCATTCAAATTTAAATTTGAATTCAAATTTTGAACTATAAAAAATTTCTCAAAATTTTTCTAACTCCCTAAATTTCCGAAAAATTTCGCCAGCGTCTCCTTTGCGCGGCTAGCTCGGTACTACTACAAAATGGCTCTACGGCCTCCCAATCTCAAAAAGAAAACAAAAAGCCAAGTGGCTGGATCCAAAACCCAATCAAATTTCATATAGAAATTCAAATACATACCTTTTTGTCGAGCCATTAAATTTTATCTTCTAAAATCAAAAAAAATCCCAATTTATCCATTGCTTTTATACACCTGTATATCCTACTAAGCAATAATATTCAATCACAATCCCAAAGTCATTTTATACTTTTCTTTACAAATTTTCAATATTTGTTTTACTTAAGCCCGTACGATGCACATATATCATTCGTACGCAATATCACATTCGATCGCTCACTCGATCACACAATTTCACTTCCGAACTAGTATCGTCCACCCGACTTCCTAGTGCGGAATCAGATCTGGTTCCTTGATCAGAAACCGTCATTCTCCTTGCATAGCCACAAACTATGATAGAGAATATCCAGAATCAATCAACAATCCATATCCAGGTTCGCCGTTGAAAATCGAGTGAAAAATCCTGATTCGGATCGATAAAACTATCTCGAAATTCTGTGTTCGACATCTGGACCAAATAGCTATGCGAATAAAATAATATACGTATATCTTACGTATAAATTCCAATTGATTACCAATTATATCAATTCTCTTTTATTCACATTCCTTTTTGATTGTTATCCCCTTATTCACAACTATCCCATTTCACAACTTACAGTCTCACCTTAATTCAATTATTCACTTAGCATACTTTCAGTACTACATTTTCTTAAGAATTCACTATTCATTTCTTAAGTTTAAGATAAACATTTTACATACTGCTTATACATATTTTCACTTCACTATTGAAGTTCCTATCCATTTCTATCCACTTTTGCCTTTACATTTCCACTTGAATTCAATTTATCTTCCACTTGAATATTGAATTAGTTGCACTTACTAATTAATTTAAATCTCAATTAAAAGTTTGTTTGCAAGCTTTACTTTCGTTAGTTCCTTCGATTTCACTTACTTTACTTTCACATTTTAAATAGATTTCAATACTCAGTTTCAACCTTATTTGTTTAACAAATTTTAAATCATTTGTTGTCAGTGAAAATTTCCAAAAATTTTCAAAAATTTTCTAACTCTCAAATTTCTAGAAAATTTTGGCAGAGTCTCCTTTGTACGGAGGGACTTCTGCGATATCGCAGGATGCACAAATATGTATATACATCGGCCTCAGGCCGGAAATCACAATATATATCAATATATGCAGTTCATATCTCCTATTAAATTCTTTTGCGTAGGCGTACCTCTATTTTAGCATTTTTAAAGCAAGCGGCTTATTATTTAGCAATTAATGTAACCCAAAATCAGCTATACGGCTTCCCTGAACCTGTACTAACTCAATTTAAAAGTGTAAGTGACAAATATAGGAAGTTCATAGCATTTCACTTATATTTAAATAGCTAAAATATGGATTCTATTACAATGCATGTTATATACTTCCATAAACACGTATGAAATGTTCCAACACTAATTTTAATTGTTTCCCAACAACATTTAAACCATCCCATTCAATTTAAATGATTTTACAACTTCCTTTCTTAATTTCAATTTATTTTTAAGTCCAAACAAACTCATATTATTACAATTGATTCAAAACAAATTTTATTGTTTATATTAACTCAATAGATTTATACAATCTCATTTTCATTGCATTTTGAATTCGAACCCTTTAACTACTTAGGTTCATCTTCATTACCAAGTGGATTTCCTTTTTATCTTAATTCATTCACAACAATTATTTAGCTCGACGCATTCCAATTAAATGTTATCTGTAACTCACCTAAATTTAGTTCGATTAAAATTTATTTCCACTTAGTTGGATTCTATTTGCAATTCATACCATTTCTATTTTAACCCAATTTCATTTTTATATGATACAATTTCAATTATAATTAATTTGTTAACACTTCATGTTAACTTTTAATTTAGAACTCGAGTTCTAGATCCACTACCCGTTTCCAATCTACTTATTTCTAATATTTGATTTTTATTTCAAAAACACTTTACTTTTTTTCAAGTGTTCAATCTATTTTATAATTTAAATTTCTGGATTATATTCCTTACTATTACAAACAGTTTTATTTGGCTTATTTATTTTACTCCCAAATTTTATAAGTCCCAAATTTATTTATATCTATATTTTATTCATTTACAATCGATTTCATTCACATTTTAATACTTTACTACAGGATTTATATTTTATTTAGTTTGGCATATTTATTATTCCATATAAACATTTTAAATATGATTCCAGAGTTTAAACAATTCTCCAAAATTTCAAAATCACTTTTGAAATCAACTTCATCCAAAACCCTTGACAATTTTCATTTCCCTATGGAATTTCAAAACCAAACCTAGTTCACAAACAATTCCAATTTAAAACAGTTGGGTAGCAATTTTTCTTTGGAGACTCGAAAATGAACATCGATGATGCTGCAGTCATCATCGAAGTTATTTTCCAGCGACCGAAAGAGAATTTAATGCTTTCATCTCTTTAAAAACATTTCAAATACTTTTAATTTCCAAATCTCACAAGATTTCAAATTCAACTCAAAAATATTTCCGAAATAATATCACTATTATTTCTCCCAAAACCCTTGAAAACCATTTTCAAATCTCAAGGAATTTCAAACCTTTCTCAAAATTCCAAATTCAATACCCATACAATTTAATATTCAAACATTACTTTGGAATTTCAGTTCAAAATTACAATCTCATTTGTATATATATAAATTTATTCTTCCAACTTTGGTTATAAGTTTCCAATTTCTGATTAAATTTTTACACAACGATGATAATAATTTAATATCATCGCTTTCTAACAACCAAGCAACCAAATATATAATTTTCTAAAAATTATTTCTTTCATATACAAAAGTAAGTTGGGTAAAATTATTTCATTTACCCTATTTAAAACAATACTGTGTCGAATTGTTCTATTTAAGTGTTTAGAGATCCCTATCAATAACGTTAATTACTCGTATTGACCAGAATCCATAAACTACTCAATAAACCAACCAACACAATATAAAACCATTTTATATTTACTAACAAATACGCGCTCATATCTATTAGTACTCTCAAAATTCCCACCAGAGCCAAGGTTATCGCTAACCTCGCTCTGATACCAAGTGTAACAACCCGGGTTTTTCATACAAGAAAAACCGGACTATTTTAGTTAAGAAGAAGAGGTAGAAGAAGAAAAATAGAAAACAACAGCAGAATCTCACATACGCAGCGGAATAAAATATAATATATATCAACAGATCTTTACACAAATCAAACTGTATCTGTATATATATATATACACATCCAAATACATCATCAGAGTACATCACATCAATATCATACAACTGAATACACAGCGGAAAAATAATAGCAAGTACGAGAGTACGTATCGTCATCCAGCTCGTCTCCTGAGCTCCATATCACCATATCCTGTAACCTATAATACTCGGTCTGACCCGAGCATCATATAAAACAATACCCGAGTCAGTCTGGAATACCAGCGTGAGAAAATCACACTCAATTGATTATTAAAGTTTCCAAAAATCCTTTGAAAACAAAAGCATCTCGTAAGACCACGCCACAAATAAACATGTCGGGTTTTTACCTTACGATAGCTAAAACACTTTATATCAAAATCCTCTGATATTATAATAGTGTCTACAGAAAGTAAACTAGAATCTAGCTGAAATGCTTGCATCTCACATTTCAACAATAGTTGGGCACAATCAAAACCGTACAGACACGTAGGGAGAATGGATTTCCAACGAATGACTAGGCACTGGGGTACCACCTGTCACAGTACGTGGCCTAGATCACAGTACCGAGGAGTACGCCCGCTCCCCTGCAACACAAGGCCGGAACCATCCCTTACTGGATGATCCCGAATAAAATCACCCCACGGTTGGGATCAGCAACCGCACCACTAAGCCGAAATAAAAAGGGACATCTAGACAGGGATGACCTTACCCTCCAGTGGGAGCTACCCACGAAGCCTTGCTGCATAACCCCTGATTTTCAGTCATTCCCGGTTGATGAGGTTCGAGGCTAAACGATACCTTTTCAGAACATATCCCTTAGAATGCCCATCGTCCGCTGACGATGTTTCGCAAGCATTCGTCCATACCAGTCCGTCCCGGGTCCGAACGGAACCGAAGGCACTACTCCTACTACATCCATTTTGGAAATATCCTCAGGATTAGTAGCGACTAGCCCTTGCACTTCACAGCTCCATCTTCGACTCTGAACACGTTACACGAAACGTACAAATCGAATCGAAGTGGTATTCGGGTCTCCAGACCTAGAATCCCGGTATACGGAAACCCGATCCCGGTCTCTTCGAAACGATCAGCGCATTGGCCAATATTGATAGTCGGTTATTTAACTATCAATTAACATCCACAAGCAACCATCACACAATAAATAATTTCCCACATTATTTATTTGCCCAAATATCTTTCCAAGATATATTTCCAATTTTCAAACTCCTTTTGAAAACAATTTCAAACAGTTTCCGCTTACGGAATACATTTCCAAATATTTATTTCCTCTGAAACACCAAGTACAAAACACTTAGATTTTAAATTAATCTTAAAACACTTTACTATAAATATACTTAATAATATTGAAATTTAAAAAAAAAACTACTTTAATACCTTAACAAAATATATACTTAAGAAATATTTAAAATGAAACCACTTTACAAATATAACTAAATTTCTCTTTTTAAAATATAATACCAAATCACTTTTATATAATTACTACAATAATATATTTTTGAAAATACTTACTTTAGAAATAATCAATTTTCTAAAACATGATTTTTAAAACATACTTAAAACTTTTAACTTATTATTTAAAATTGCTTTGAAAACGTACTTGGCTATCCAGAGAAATACACTTCTCATTTCCATCTTTTAAAAATAAACCAACATTTATTTTTAAACCAACCCATATCTTTTTATAAATCCCCATCTTGAATTTATATTCAAATATCCACTGATATTTTATTTTACTTTATAAACCCAGTTTATATCTCCAAAATCTCACTTCTCTTTTAAAATTCCAATTTTAAACAACTAAATCAATTTCCAATTGATTTTCCAATTTACTTTACTTTACTTTGAAATAAATTTCCTTTACTACTTCATTTATTTCAAAATACATTAACTTTTAGATTTATTCCTTTATTTGAGTTAAAACCCTTTTTAACTGAAAATACCAATTTTAAACTTCCAAAATTCCTTTTTTTAGCCTTTAATTAAATTTAATCCTTACATTCAAAATAAATCCTTTATTCTTTAAATTTAATATCACTTTAGTTTAAAGTTAATATTTCCCTTGTTATTTCGAAATTCCCTTATTCCAATTCACTTGAATTATTTACTTAAATTTTACTCGTTTATTTCATTCAAAATCCAATTCAATATATTTTGATAACTCCTTTTATTGAAATATTCAATCCAACCATATCATCCAATATTTCAATCATCAATAAAATCATCACAGGATATCAATATTCATAGAACAGGATATTAAATAATCTAAAAAATTTTGAGGAATCCAGTTGGATCCCTCCAACCTGTTTCCCTGCATCCACAAACGTTAGCACAATACCAATTCCACTTCAAAATGGAATATCGCGGTATATGGGATTTATATAAATCATCCGCTATTATGCGGCGCATAGGGTCTCATCCGCTATATATAAATGCGGGAATATCAACAACTCAAATATATACATATGCCAATATGTATATATTGCTATATACTACTATATATAGTATAGCACATCAATCAATGCAATCATCCAATCAATTATTTAAATTTAGCCATTTAAATTTAAATCTAACTGAGTGAGATTAACTCACCTTTTTCTTTGCGTTTTGTAATCCACTTCCATACTGCTTTGGTTTCCCGACTTTTGACCTTGAACAAAAATTTATATGAATTTATCGATCAATCTACTACCGATTTAATAAATTTCATAACCCATAATTTATTTCAAGCTAATAGTTTAAAAATATCTTTTTAGCAACAAAATAAAGTAAATAGGTTTATTAAACAAATCCATCTCCAAAAATATATTTTCCATTTAATAAGTTTAATTGCTAATTAAATTTACTAGTGAGTTAGTCCACTTGATGATTTAATTTTAAACTAATTCCCTTTAACAATCTCTAAAATAACAATTTGAGTTATTTAAATAAATTCATAATACAATTCATATCTAAATTAACATCATGCCTTGCCTACACCTTATATATATGTTTCTGTAAATATATACATCCTTAGTAAATTCAGATAAGTAAAATAAATAAATATAAAACTATACCTTACTGCCAGTTATCACGATTCGAACAGGCTGATACCACGCGACGATGCGACCACAACAATCCTAAATCGACGAGCATCTCTAATCCCAGTCGAAGGTTAACTATCTCCAAACCAGCGCCGTTGATCGAACTCGATCGATCAAATCGAATTCATTTCGAACCCCTCATCGTGGCCTCCACGAGTCGTTGATTTCCCACTACAGTCGCGATTCGATCGCGAGTTCCCTGACGATGTTTCGAAACTTCCATCGCGAGTCCAATACCTCGACACATCAATCGCGGCGCCCCTTCCCAATTGCTCGATTTTTGTGGAACCTCCCTGTCGACATCACATGCGAGCCAAGTTCTGAACGCTCCCCTCCATGTAAATCGCCTTGGCCTCGAGATTCGATCGCACCCCGACCCACTTGATTTTTAAACGAGGCGGTCACTCCTCCTTTCTTTTCTCGAACGAATTTGAGTCGGCCATTAAAAAATTTCTTTTGGATGCTTGGAAGAGAGACTCAATTTAACTGAGAGGGGAAGAAAGGGATAAGATATTAGAAAGGTTCGGTTGGCCATTTATTTTCTTTTGAACGAAAATGATGAAGTGTTCGGTTGTTTACTTTTAAGGGGGACGCGTGTTCTATTAGGTGAACACGTGCTCTAAAATTTTCTTCCGTTACCTGGCTTAAGAATGAAGAAAGAAAGAGATAAGGTCGGTTGAGTTGAAAAAGATCTGATAGATGAAAAGACGAAGGATATTTAAATTTAAAACGATTAATTATTGTCTAGACGTTTCTAACTCGTACGGTCACACGGTAGTTCCGAAAATTACGAAATTTGAAATCTGGCAATAATTTAATATTACGAATTAAATGGAACTGGTTTCGTCTAAATCCGAGACTATGCCTCGGATAGCTATTTTTAAATTTAATTTCAACGATATATTTTTAAAACTGAACAAAACTCTTTTAAAATTCCATTTTAAAAGTTCTATCATCTTCAGTATTAACAATATAAATTTTCTGAACCTTTGAACTATTTTTAACAGGCTTAAAATCAAGATTCAATATTTTACCCAATCCCGATAATTAAATTTAATAATTAATTATTCAAATAAATACTGTATAATTGAAATTAAAGTTAAAATTTAACCTTCGAATATTTAAAATAAATTAAATATTCACATTTCAAATATACAAAAATTCCGGGTCGTCACACCACCAAAGAATGATTGAGGCGGTAAGTATTAGTCACGGAACTACATCTTTGAGTTTTAGTAATTCAAATATGACAGCGATGTACAGTCAAGAACAAGCTCTATATAGATATCCGCCGTGTATGATTTATCAACAAGGCGTTCAGTATACTTACCCATATCCAAGTCAAGGAAGCTTTACACATTTGCTCGGAAGGTGAAACATTTGTCTATGAATTTAATGTCGTATTAGATTGTTAGGTGTATGATATTTAAAAGTTTTGTCGTTGTATATGCAGTTATCTTTCTTGTCGACCAACACCGCCAAGTACCGTCGGACCATCAAATTGTCATATGTCTCCTTATATGTATCCAACTCCATCTGAGTTATATGATCTAAGTCGGAGGTATTTCTCAGGAATAAGCAAAGTTTGTTAGCTAGTAATTCCGGTACTGCTTTTAAATTAATACTTATGTGTGAATTGCAAATTTCCCACACATGATATTGCTACTCAATCTAATGCCGAAGTGGAGAATGTAAACGTAACTGCAAACGAAGAAGATATTGATATTGAGATGGACGTGGATGAAGGTGAAGATGTCCATGACGAACCCCTTGTAAATTATGGATGTAGTGAATATGGCAGAAAATGACATGTCGTGGATTGGTAGTATGCAAGTGAACAATGATCCTTTGAACTATGATTTTCCAGTTGAAGACAATATTCCCGAAGACAGTGATGAGGTGGAAATGGATGTACCTTTGGATGATGTAATCGTTGAAAATCTTGTGTTCAACAATGAGCTATTTTCAACCGTAAGCGTTCATAATGGATTCAAAATTGGTATGATTTTCAAGACGAAAGCTAAATTGTTACAATAATTGAGAGAATGGTCCATTTTGCATATCGCTTCTTTTAAAGCAATAAAACCAAATACACCGCCGTTTGTAATATAAATGGAAACTGTCCATGGAGAATTCATGCTATTGTTTCTAAAAATCAGAGCAGAACTGGTGGATTATAAGAAAATATCCTAGCGAACATAATTGTGTTAACCCAATGGTGAACTCCACTCACAAGCAAGCGACTTCTAATTTTGTAGTGTCAAAGATCTTACCTTTCATGAAAGCCGATCTGAACATAATAGTCAGGATGGTGCAAGTTTTGATGGAAGAATAGTTGTTCATGAAAATTAGTTATATGAAGGCTTGGAGAGCTTTGAGTAAGGCGGTGGAAAGAATTTATGGCGATTGGGCAGAGTCATATAGCACTCTAAGACAATATTGTGCTGAAATAGCTAGAACAAACCCGGGAAGCGTTGGACACGTTATGACTGATAAATATGAAGTCTTCAATCGAGCTTTTTGGGCCTTGTATTGAAGGATTTGTTCATTGTCATCCACTATTATGTATTGACGAGACACAGTTGTATGGGAAATACAAAGGGACATTACTTGTGGCCACTGTTGTTGATGCAGATGATCACTTATACCCTTTAGCGCATGCAATTGTAGAGTCAGAATCCAGTGATAGTTGGGGATGGTTTTTTGCCTACATGCGGCGGTTCATTCATAATGTTAATAATCGAATAATTACGTTCATTTTGGATCGAATGAAAGGAATACCATCAGCATTGGAATCGAAATGATGTTTGCCACATAAACACTGATTCTGTGCTAGACATCTTAAAGCTAATTTTCAAGCTGCACGATTTAGAGAAAAATGATTAACCGGTCTTTTTTATGTTGCTTAAGTACAACAAAATACGTGAAGAAATCAAAACTATAAGCATTTGGGCTCACAATTGGATAGAAAGGAGTTTGGGAGCGAAAGAGGAGGATTGAGCATTGTGTAAAGATGATGGCGGTCGAATCATGTCATGACCACTAATTGCGTAGAAAGTTTCAACGGTGTGCTTAAAAGAGCTCGGTCTTTACCTGTCAAAGCTTTGGTTGCACGCACCTTTTTTAGATCAGTTGATTATTTTTGTCAATGAAGAGAAGCGGCAGCAAAACTGACATCCCCTCTTACTCCGAAGTGCGAAGCCAAGATTGCTGAAAGAGCTAACGAAGCAAGGCGTACAAGAGTAATTCACTTTAGTCAAACTGAGTGGCAAGTTGTACACTATTTTGTGACGAATTAAAAGTACTAATCACCGGTAACAATTGCTCTTGTACATGCAACATCCCTTTTTTAGAGCACCTACCATGTATACATGTTATGGCCGCTTGCTCAATAGTTTCCATGGAGCTAGTAGAGCCTATCATGACTTCGCTTCAGCATGGTATTCTGCAGAGAAATACTTGGCCGCTTACACCCTCGAGTTTCATCCGGTCCACGATAAACACTATTGGAGTTTAAGTGACAATCATTTGGTCCTATCTCCTGTAGCTAAAAGACAACCAGGATGTCCACGTTCTATCAGAATTAAAGGTACAATGGACGAGATGCAGCCCCTAAAGAAACAGGTGTAGCAAATGCGGTGTTCTAGGTCATAAAAAAAATTGTTGCACTACAACAACTTAATGTTTTCAATTTAGTTTGTTTATAACTTTAATTCGAATGCATTCCAATTTGTTTGAGAACAATTGTTTATGTTATCTAATTTCGTAAGCAGAGTTTATTGTAAATGGTTTTATTTCGATGAAATCTTTCTTCACTGTACTGTAATGAAAAGTGCTGGCTATGTAGCAGATAGTTGGCAGCATTGCAAATCGAATGCATTCCAACTTGTTCGAAAATCCTTCCCTTATGGCATTTGAAATGCCGCAAACAATTTTTTTGTTGGCGGCTGTAACGAAGCGGATTTTGCCCGCTCGAAAATCGACATCCATACTTTACATCGTACTCGAATGCCGTAGATTCGACCGTTCAAATCCGAGTCGCCGGAGCTTATAACAACATTAAGTATAACAACACAGCGGAATAAAGAAATCAATGATATCATATACAACTCCAATGAATATAATATCCAGAATGATATACAACAATGATATCAATATGATACAACAATATCAGAGATAAATAATGATACAGCGGAAAATAACAGAAGTGATAACTCCAAATCATCTTCAAAAGAGAATGAATCCAACGACTCCAATAGAATGCTCCAATCCATAGCCAGCTCCAGATAATCTACTCAACTTGAATATCTGAGAAACCCAACTCTAGACTGCACGTGTGGAAAATGGTGGGCACCCAGAGTTTAGGAAGGGAACAATAAACTCCGGGTCAGTCGTGGTTCTGGTGTGAGCAACAAAAACATAGTTTATCTTTTAAACAACAAAGTAAGATTGAATTTCGCAATGCTTTTGGAAAATCAAACTACCATAAGGCCTCCCACACACACATACAATGCAAACGCAGAATCGGAGGAGATTTCTCCTTATGATAGTCAAAGATGCTTACTACGCAAATCAAATCATTGAATATTATTACTAGTGCATAGTGAAGAAAACATTTCGAAAGTATAATATTAATCTTAGCCAGCATAGGCATTCCGCGTTATGCCTACTATAGCTACTATGTTCAATAGCAGGTTGCCGCCACATTCCATAGCAGGTTATACAATTTCAATCGTAAAGGTTCGTATTGTTTCTTTGGATTTTCCAACAAATGGTCAGGTTAAGGAACTTCCTTTCCTCCTGCCGAATGGGATCGCCTCTGGCAGGACGTCCCGAGAGACAAACTGCTCTCTGCCAACACAAGGCCGGGTTACCCCTGTAACAGGTAACTCACGAATATGCCACCTCCCGGTCCTTTGGGACCTTTATCCGAGGCCTCGGTAACCAACATCACACATAATAATAAAGTGTGTCCACATGAGTAAGTATCTGGGCTCCATACCATGATATCACCCTTTTCCAGAAGGAAATGACATACCCTAAAGGGCGCGACCCTCATAACCTTGCTGCAACATTCCTGTTTCGACCATTTCCGGGTTGTGAGGCCCTGACGAAGTCTCGTCCACAAAGCTACGCTTTGTCACAAAGCCATGCTTTGGGTCAACAGATGATCAAAGTAATGATCACAAAGATAAATGATCAAACAAATGATCATATAAAAAATGATCAAACGATGATCATCACACAGCAACACTCAGCATGTCACATTACCAAATTGGGAATATATCGCTGATAACCTTCAACTACATAACCTCTGAGCTCGTACGTCTCAGAGAAGGGTGTTAAGCTAAGAGAATAAATTCTCCGCCACCAACAAAAATGTATTTGAAAGAAATCGGCTTTATATCTCAAAGTGTAATGTCAGACATGTAACCATACAAGTCTGTTCCGGGTTCGAACAGAACCGAAGGCACTTCTGAAGAAGCCCTTGCAAATCCGGGTATTCACAATCCCGATTGGATTTCCCATCACTTAGGGGATCTCTATACCGGGAACTACCCAGTGCAGAGACAATCGATAGGTTATCCTATCGTTTTCGCCAACACCCGGTCTTCAACACCGGTCTTCAAATGCATCCATATACGACGTATCACTTATTCGGAATGGGTTATGTGACACAAAGGTCCTCTCCCGGCTAAACCGAATAGTGAGTGAAATATTTAAAATCATATGGATACTGGGGTCTCAATTAAGTCACAACTTATTACCCAAAACCTTTATTTTAAATGGTTAAACAAATTACCATTTTAAATCTTTAAACAAAAAGATTCAATTCACAAAGTTAACCCCATTCACAAATATCCATTTATGGATTTCAAAACAATTTCTATTTCAATTGAATTTAACCCGTTAAATCTTTGAATCAAGATTTAACTTATAGCTTTCAAAACAATTTTATTTCGAAGGGTTTTAAACAAATAATTATTTTAATCTGTTAAAAATAAACAGATTCAATTCATAGCTTTCAAAAACAATTCATTCATAACTTGGAAAAACATCATTTTAATTCAAACTTGAAATTCCTTTAACTAAATTGGAATTTCATTTCTTATATGAAAGCTTTTATCATTTGAAAACCAACAGTTCCATTTCAGAAAATCTGATTCATTCATACGAGTTGAAATCCTTGGGTTAAATTCAAATTCCCAAAATTTTACTTTTAAAATGGTTTAAATTCATATAACTTGTACAACATCTTAAATCCCTAGTTTCGAATCATAGAATTCAATTTCAAACTTAAATTCAAATTTAAATCTAGTTATTTAAATTTTCAAAACTCGATTAAGTTATTCAAAATAACTTTTATCTTTGAAATTCCATTTCAAAAGCTTTTCACTTTAAACCCAAATTTCTAATTTCAAAATCAATTGAAATTAAAATTTCAATGTCAAAAACATCAAATTTAAATTATCTGTGACTTAACCGATTTCCACGTGGAATCCACATTTGTGTGTGTAATAGTGTGGTCTAGGGGTTTTACACAGTAGTGCAACATCATACAATCATCACAGATCAGAATACAGAAATATAGTTGATAAGCGGTATTAACTATCACGCTTATCGTTCATATCACAGATCACAAATACATATCACAGATAAGTAAATTACATATCACAACATAAATCAGAGTATATCACAAAGCATCATATATCAGGGATATCAAACAATTCAACATTCAATAGAATTCAAACATTCATAAGTAAGGTCAGTTAATTGTATGATTAATTCAAATCTGATTAATTTCTTATGAATTATTAATCCTGGTTAATTTACATTAATAAATTACAAATCATTTTGATTAATTATTCTTTAATCATTTATTAATTAACCATTAATAATAAATTTACTAACCTTTAATTAAACTTTAATCAATCATTAATTAAGTAATTATTCCTTAAGTAATTATCCTTGAATTACTTATATTCTTTAATTACTTATCATTAATAAATCACCCTTTAATTAAGTAATAAGTCGACCCTTAATTATTTGAGTATCCTTTAATTAATCACCTTAATTTAATTTACCCCTAATCATTAGTTACCAATCTTTAAATTAAAAAGTTAATCGTTCTTAATTTCTTAGTTAATTACTCTTTTTATTAATAATTTATCATTAATTATTTAAGGACTTGATTTATTACTAGATAAATCATTAATTATTTTGAAAGAAATAATTAACAATTTAGTTTAACCTTGAGTAACTTTTAAAATTTAAACCTATTATACTGTCAAGATCTGGAAACTCGGGCCAAACACTCAAATGCTCGAGCCCGACTTCGAGTCTTCCCCCATCGCCCTTTTTCTTCGAGTCAACTTCGATCAATACTTCTAGTCCGCCCTAAGACAATCTTCGTCTTCCTCAAAAACCCATTCACTGATCAATCTGATGCACACGAACGTGCACATCCACGTGCACATCATCACTGGCTACCGACGAGTCCCATACCGACCTCTGGCGAGTCGACATCTACTTCGACTACACTAACGACCACCTGGACTCCTTCGATTCGAACGAGAATTGAATTTGACCCTAAGACCCAAACTGGAGACGCAGCATCAACAGAAGAGTCATCCATCTCTGACGAACTATGCCTCGTGACACCACGCCACCTTCACCGAAGCTCCGCCACGTCGCAACGCATCGGCCCATCACCATGCGATAAATTCCGATGCTCAAATGAAGTCATGGCGATCATTTTTCCAGCCATGCCCAAAACATGAACTGAAACACTAGTTTGATCGCGCGCAATCATTATTTGCAATAGAAAAATTACTTAACATTTTTTCTAAGTTCGTAAATCATTAAGCTTGCTTTAAAAACCAATTTCAAGGTTCAAATATTCTTCGATTGTCAAAGATCGATTACAAAGCATAATTTGTTCAAATACAACCTGCTCTTGGAATACTAAACAAAAAAAATCATCATATTGATTTTAAAAATCCTACTTTCTAATGACAATTCAAGGTATATATCTGATTTGATAATTCATGACATTCGAAATTCTTATATATTTGAATTTCCTCTGTGAATATCAAATTTCCAGGCTCTATATATCACTATACTACTTAAAACTATTTTTTTTATCATGACTCATGCATTAGTAAACTTGTTTGTTTTAAATTATAAGCTTAATAGTGATTAGTTGGAGATGTATTAAATTTTCTTGTTTATTTTCTACCATATGACCTAAAAACAGAGAAGAATTATCAAGTTAAATATGCACAGTCAAACATACTCCTATGCACAGATAATACAACAATATATATACATGCAAGCATTTACTATTATAGAAATCTAACAAGTAATAGGTCAGACATCATTTAGTATTATAAAAATATCAAGGTGAAGTTTTGCTCACAGATGTTTTTAGAAGGAAGAACAGAGCTTTGTTTTTGAAACCAGGCTTTGATGTGTTAGCTGGAACTCTTTCTTCTTCCATCTTCTTGTTTGAGTTGATTTGTATTGTTGTTTTATATTTTAGATGTTATTGCTTCAGATTTTTACTCAGCTTTGAAGATGGACGAAATAAAATGAGGAAGCTGATATACAATTGAGTTTACAAGTAAAAAATATATTGTACAAGTGATAATTTATTTGGTACAAACTTTAGCAGTGATATTTTCTTGCTTTGTCTACTGATGAGAACATTTTGGGTGCTAGCATTAAATGTATGAGTACTTTATGTCTATTGCTTTCACTTTAAATCCTATACTTAGTTAAGTATATTTTTGCTATCTTCTTATCTTCAGTCATATTGCTTTGTACAACAAGCACGGCTGAAGTTGCTTTAGAGGCACGGTGCTTTATAGGCTGCATTTATAAATGTTTTGATGGCTGATGAGATAAAAAGGTTGTGTACTAGAGATATTGTCATTGATTACTAAGTACCCTATGTCTCCATACTTTCCTTAGTCTAGATATTATACAATATATTTTTTTATTTGACTATGCAGATTCATTTCTTTTGTATGCTTAGGTTTCCATTTTTATGAACATGAATCATTTCATTTGATTTATTTATTTGGGTGCAGATTTCTACTGCTTATGCTAGCTTATGCCTATGTTCATTTACTTATTTGTATATACATGAGTGTATTGAGCTAAGTGGTTGTTGTATTGTAATTTTTAATCAATGTTATAAAATTTTGTTTAGTTATTGGTTATAGTTTTTAACTTATGTACAAATATATTTTATTTTGTTTCTTTCTTTTGTTATATATTTTGAAATATGCATGAGTTCTATATTGTTAGATTTTAGTTAATACTTCTACTTATATTTTACATAATTTTATAACTATATTACTTAACTTCATATTTTTATATTTTATAATTTATCTTCTATGTTTTATTTCAATTCCTAACTCCATTATTTATTTCTAAATTTAATACAAATTGTTTTTACATTATTTATAAATCTCAAATTTCCTCATATATGCTCAAATACATATATATCCACATATATACATATATATATCCTCATATATACATATATTTATAATTTCTTAAATTTAAATGATTTATACCGAATATATTTGGACTTGGGGAAACTCGCATCCATATATAATTAATTTTACAAGCTTTTTATTTAAAAATTCTTTTAATTATCAATTTAAATTAAATTAAAATCTAGGGTCGTTACAAACTTCCCCCTTAAAAGAATTTCGTCCTCGAAATTCGCAGGCACGAAAACAACACAGAGATAGACAGATTCGATCTCCTATAATTCCTCAAACTTAAGATATGAATTCCAAACTAAAGTCGGAATATCTCAAAATACATACCAATTTGTCCCTCTTCGGACTTTGGTATTCACAAGAAATTACAATAGAATTTCAAAATTGGGTTTGAAACGAAATCGTTTTATCGATTTAATTCAATTTTATCCTCATATTCTATTAATCAATTTACCTCAAATTAAAATTTCCAATTTCAAATTCATTAAGGTTTAAATCAAAAAGCTGATAAGAAACTGATGAAAATACGAAGTAAGGATTTTCTACAACGATTCGTAGAGCCATCATTACACCGAAGCTTCTTCTTGTAGCTGGTACGAAGCAATCAAAATAATTTTGAAACGAATCAAAGAAAATTGATAGAGAATATTATTTCCACTGTTGCAGGGTATTGACCATTTGTAGTCGTATTCCCTTGTCCCCTATCTCATCCTCTTCTCACACTCATACTCACTATCAGTGGATAGTAAGAGAATTTACTGAGACGTTTAGACTGATATCTTAGGGATACACTCATTCTAGAGTTAACTTCACTCTATCTCTAATGAGCTACTTAACGTGTTATACTCCTGAGCTAAAGTTCAACCTTAGCTCTGATACCAAATGTAACGAAGCAGATTTTGCCTGCTCGAAAATCGACATCCATACTTTACATCATACTCGAATGCCGTAGATTCGCTCGTTCAAATCCGAGTCCCCGGAACTTATAACAACATTAAGTATAACAACACAGCGGAATAAAGAAATCAATGATATCATATACAACTCCAATGAATACAATATCCAGAATGATATACAACAATGATATCAATATGATACAACAATATCAGAGATAAATAATGATACATCGGAAAATAACAGAAGTGATAACTCCAAATCATCTTCAAAAGAGAATGAATCCAACGACTCCAATAGAATGCTACAATCCATAGCCAGCTCCAGATAATCTACTAAACTTGAATATCTGAGAAACCCAACTCTAGACTGCCCGTGTGGAAAATGGTGGGCACCCAGAGTTTAGGAAGGGAACAATAAACTCCGGGTCAGTCGTGGGACTGGTGTGAGCAACAAAAACATAGTTTATCTTTTAAACAACAAAGTAAGATTGAATTTTGCAATGCTTTTGGAAAATGAAACTACCATAAGGCCTCCCTGTGACATCCCGGAATTTCGAGGAATTTAAAATACGATAATCTCTTAATTAAAGTATTTTAAATTTGATTTAGATTGTTATTTTCAAATATAAATAACCAATTAATTAATAATGGGATGTTTTAAAATTGGATTTTAGATTGATTTTTAAATCAGAATAATTAGCCACAGATTTAATCTGTGTTATTGTATTAATGGATTTAAATAGTCCTATATATTCTAATTTAATAAGGGTTATATGAATATGTATATTTATGTGTTTAGAAGAAAATTAAGATTTGGGAATTTAATTGTTTCAATTTAATTACAATAAAAATCTATCTTAATTTAAATAAAACTCCACTTGATTCATTTAGATCTATATATAATAATGTGATGTAATTTTTAGTAATAAGGTTTCAATTAAAATAAAATCTTGTCAAATTTAAATATGAATATAAATAAAGTGTTTGGTAAATTAAGTTTAAAATAGGAAAATATATGCTAGTTAAATACATTGAGTTATAAATAGAAATAAAATAGTAGACGTGTAACACTAGAAATTAATTCACAAGCTAACATAATAAAATAAATGTAACAACTTTATTGAAGTAGGTAAGTCTAAAACAAAGTTAATATATGTACTAAGTATCTATAATAGCAGGCAAGAAAATAAAGTAATATGATAAACTATCACCATACATTTGCAAGTAACAGGTCATAGCAAAGCTAAATAAATATGCTATCACCTTATATCTCTAAGTAACAAGTCAAAACAAAGTTAAGTAAAAATAAGTCAAGGTATTAAGTTTAAACCAAATAAAAGATATACCCAAGTTGTACCTGCAAAGTAAAATAGAGATGTACACTCAAATTGTAATAAGATGTATACAAGATAAAAAAAGCTAAATAAATATCTGTACTTTGGCCTTGAGACTTGCAGGCAAAGAAAAGAGGCAAGATAACACAAGTACTATACGAATGGAGCTAGAAGATATGTATGACATGCTCAATAAATGACTTGTACAAAATGTCTTCCTTTCAGCCTCCTTAACAAAAAAATCTCTGATCAACCTTTGTACTAATACAACTATCAGGGCCGCATTTGTTTTATTTTTATCAAGTTCCCTTTCTTTTCGTTCATTCAAACATTTGTAAAGGAAAACATCAAGCTTTGTTATCTTCTTTTCCAAAAGCCTGGAATCAAGTTCCAGTTTTATTTTAAAGCTTCCAGTTCAAAGTTTCAAGTTTTAAGCTTTTAAAAGCTTTCAGTTTTTAAGTCAATGCAAGATTATTGTTCTCTGGAAAACAAGAACAACAACGATGAAAGTATTCAAGTTTTCAAATTTCCAGTTTGCAAGCCTTTCCAGTTTTCAAAAGAAGCAAGCCCTCTGTTTTTTAAGTCAGGTGAGTAAACATCTTTAATAAAATCTAAACAAGTTAGTGAATATGTTGTTTGCGTAATTTCTATGGAAATGATGACTGTATATGCATGAATAAGTGTAGAACTCTGATAGATGTTTGTATTCATGTTGTATATCCCTGTTATAATTTGTTCTTCTCTGTTTGTATTTACTTACAGAGTTTAAGTTGAATACGAATTTCACTTCTCCTTCTCCTCTAGTCTGTGATAGGCTCTAGATTTATACAAATATAGTTGTTTTAACATGAACCTTACTCTAGAATTTTATCCAAGGAAAGTAGATTTGAACTTTCCCTGAAATCAAGTAATTTAGCTGCAAATCTTAAAAATATGTTAAATTCAAGTATCATAATCTGTTAAGTCAGTTATATAATTTGAATATACTCTGAGAAACCAGATTTTTAAAACAAAAATCAAAATTTTCCATTTCACATTTCTCTGGGAAATGGAAGTCGATCAGAAAGTGAATTTTTGACAAAATCTGATGATCTAAGAAGTTATAGGCTTCGAATTCGTGGTGGCAGCAAGATTTAATATTCGAGATCACCAGAAAAATGCTACCTGAATTTATAAATCGTTGAATATTTGATTCGTGATAAAACTAGGGTTGAGAACCCAGGTTTGTTCATGTTGGAAGAACGGGTCGCAGATGATTCTGGGGTGCATCGAGTTGGACGAGGTCTGGGGGAACAGCTTCGTGGATGACCGGAGATGGTAGGGACGCGGTGGCGCGAGGTCAGGTGGACGGCGTCGCGGGGTCGAGGTGAATTTAGTAAACTGTGGGTTCCAGTTTTTGGAGTGAATGGCTCGTTTTTGTTTTGGGGCTCGAACGATTGTTCTGGTGATCGAATTTTGGTGTTTCGATGAGGAGCGACTTGCCGGGGAGTTCGTCAGAGGTAGCTCCGGCGATGGTGCACGTGCACGTGAATCTGTGTATCTGGATGGTTTGGGGAAGACGAGTTCTCACGTGATCGTGTTTTTGAGTGATCGACTCGAAGATGGTCTCGGGGTTTTTGGGATATAACTCGGGTCTGCACGCGAGTGATTTGAAGATGGTAGGCCAATGTTTTTAAAACTGTAATCTAACTAAGTTTTAAAAGGAACGGGGAAAATGGGAGAAGACTCGGGAATGGTTCCGGGTATCAGTCGGGTATGACCCGAAGTGAAGGTAAAAGCCAGTTTTACAAAAGTTTTAAAATAGAGTTTTTGACGTTTTAAACAAACTGTATTTAAACTTTCTTTTAAAAACACTACTTTAATAAAATCCAATGGTTTCTTAACATTTGATAAAGTGTTTTAAAATTTATTTAATCTAAAATTGTTTAAGTTAATTTTAAAGATAAAAAGGTTTTAAATGTAAATGGTAATTAGTGTATTTATAAGATGATGTTATCTTAAGTTAAATGTAACGACCCGGAATTTTCGAACCCGAAAATTCCAGATAGTTAGAAGAAAAAGAAAGAGATAGAAGAAAGAAACAGAAAGAAGAAAGAAGAACAGAGAACACAACATCTCACATTCGCAGCGGATTAAATATAATAACAAATAATAATAACAGTTATACAAAGAAAAACTGTATTTGTTAATTACATTTTAATACATCAGAGTTACAACATTCACAAATGTACTAGACAGTTAAAATTAACATGTCTCAGACAACTATAATATCACAACGGAATATACTCCATACGTTCCTGCCATCCAGCTCGCCTCCTGAGCTCCAGAACGTCCTTACCTGAAATCTGTAATACTCGGTCTGACCCGAGCATTACATCAAAGTAACACCCGGGTCAGGCTGGAAACCAGCGTGAGTAAACTCATCTAACATGAAATTTCAATTCATGGAACTTATTTAACCCCGGGTAACTCGTACTTTACTATAAGTAAACAACTTATATAGTTAACACTTATTTTTACAAACAATATCTAAGTATCCAACTTAGTTTAAATGGTCCATATCATCTCAAACCGGCCTATTTGATTTCACATATCAATCTATAAAGAATTATAGAAGATTTCAAATCGAAGTGGTTTCGGGTATTTACTGCTACCCGACCCCGGTCTCTTCGAATTCACTGTCATCTTAATCCCAGTTGTTTAAGTGGATACAAATCAGCTTTAAACATAGGTTCTCATATTCTCACAGCAAATCAATTATCGATAGATAACTCATAATATCACAGTTTAACCCATCATATCATATCACAATACATCACAACTCAATATTAGAGATATTCATACAAACCAAGGTATTCGATTCAAGTTATCATCCATAGGCAAGATTAATACTTAAACAATTAATTAAATTTAATCACCTAATATAGATTAAATTAATTATCTTTAATCATGCTTAATTAACTTTAATTAATTATAACCCTCCTTAATTAATTACATTGATTAATTAACCTTAATTAATTAATCAATAATTAATCATACTTATTAATTATCTTTTAGTTATTAATTAATTAACCTTTAATCATCATTTAATTAACCTCCAATCAATCTTTAATTACCTATATTAAGTAATTATCTATTAAGAAATTATCTTTTTAATTACTTTCATTAATTAATTAATGCTTAATTATCAATTGATTAATTACTAATTACCAATTAATTACTTAATTAATCAATTATTAATCCTTAATTAATTTCTTAATTAATTATCTACTAATTTAATAATTCTTAATTTCAAATTAATTAAACTCTAATTAATTAATTATAATCTTTAAATATTTATTTATTATTAAAATAATTAATTACTCTTATTAAATTATCAAAATCTTAATTATCTTTAATAAATCATTTTCCTTATTAATTACTTAATCCCCTATCAACTTAACCTTAAATTAACATTTAAATATATTTATAAAATGATTAAGTTTAAAACATTTTTATTTAAGTTTTTAACAAACTTAAATTTAATAAACATACCATTAAAAATAAAGCTTAAGAACGTTTAGAAAAGTTTTAAATATAGAACCATTATAAAATTTCACTTTTATTTTATAAAAATCTTTTTCAACGTGCTAAACCTTTCCCTCACAATTCCTCTTCGAGTCATCCCACGTTCCTACTCGAGACAGTCTTCGAGTTTCCCCTTCCATCTTCTTCTTCTACCCTTAGTTTTATTTTAAAACTAAAATTGCTAATTTCATCCTTCTCGAACACGAGCAATTTCTCGAGTCTGACCCCAAAATCCCCGATACCCCCTTCGAGTCGCCCACACACCATTCTCTGACACGCGATCATCGTTGTGCACGTGCACAACGATCTGGCCACCCTCCGATGAACGCTCCGACCATCAATCTATCGCCGACCTTCCCCTGAGTCATCTCAATCACCCAGAACTTCGAATTTACTTCGAAATAAAAATCAAGCAAATATGGAACTCCATTGAAAAAACGATCGTTCAACTCCACCTCGACACGCCGTCCTAGATCGCCAGAGACCCCACCGCTTCGACCATAGCTCCGCCTATCGCCTATACTTCGATCCCCCCTTGTCCGATTGCTTCCAGTTCGTTCACGTCCCCGCAAACGTCGCTCAAACCCAGACAACCCAAAACAAACGTTAAACCCTAGTTCATCTGATTTCCCATGTCACGATGAATGATAAAATTGTTTGATATTTTTCTCGACCTCCCTGACCATCAACCAAGTTCCGATCAAAACCGCGACCACCAGAGATAAACACATCGCCTGAATTTGCTCAAATTCATATTCTGGTCATCACCAGAATGCTCCCTCAATTACCAACTAAAATTCGTGATTTTCGTTTTAAAAATCCAATTTTTCAAAGATGATTCAAGTTCCATACTTAGATCTATAAATTAAATTAATTGATATTTCCACATTTTAAAATTTCTTGCTGTATTTACTTAAGAACTGGAGATTTCCAAAACTATTTTGCTTGACTACAAAAATTTAAATGTTAATCTATATTTAAACAACATTTTATATTTGAGTTTCACAGCCTAACAATGATCAGATAATAGAGTATTGAATTTTCTTACTTTTAAACTCTGTATTTTGAAACAGAGAGGCACAGATATGACAATTTCATTTTTATAACATGCAAGCTTAATTTTACTCATGCTAACAATTCATCACATCATTCTTCATATATTCATCAGATGCACAATTAAACAGGAACAAGTTTGTTTACTCATCTAAGTCTAAAAAGGAATCAGGGAAAGAGATATTGGGTTTTTATCAAGTTCTAAATTTTGTAAAGCTAGAACAGAAATTATGTTGATATACATACATGCAAGCAAATTTACATTGATGCAGCAAAGTTTTCCATCACATACATCAAATATTTTCACATGCAAGCAATTTAAACAGATTCAAGAAAGTTTACTCACCTTTTAGAAGATGAACAGAGACTTTAAAACTGATATGCTTGATTTTGAAAACTAAAATGCTTTGATCTTTGAAAGCTTGAAACTGGAAACTGAGATGAATGCTAGATGAACTGGAACTGGAAATCTTGTTGTTGAGATGATCTATCTTGATAGAACTGAAACTTTGATTTGCTACAGGTTTGTATATTGAAGATGAAACCTAGTTTGATTTATTTTGAAAGAGTGGAAGCTTTGATTTTTTTCAGGTTAGTTTTCTCATTTGATCTGGTTTCGAATTTTGTTTCACAGGCTTTTTGTTTTGAAATGTGAAGGTGGAAGAAAATGATAAAAATGAGAGTAAGGATATTATAAAATCTCATTTTCTTTTTAATAGAAATAATTAAAATAAATGACACTTGTTCAAATGTATATTATAATTGTTACACTTGTTCAATTTCATGCTAAAACTCCTACACTTGTAAATATGCATGTATTTAATTAAATTTTTATAAATCTTTATATTTCTCTTCTATTTAGTTAATACATTTTCTTAATTCATATTTACAAAGTCTTTTAAAGAAACTAATTATATACTATATAAAATCATATATATATTATTTTTAAACCCAATAAATTTTGAGATATTTATCATTTGAATTTTAAATTCAAGTTCAATTTAAAAATCAGCTCATATATATATATATTTAAACAACACATACCTAATTTGTTTGAAAATAAAATAAATTTCTATTTATATAAAACAACATATTATTATTATTATTGCTTGAAAATAACAATTTTACCAATTTTAAAATTTTATAAAGAAGATTTAAATTGCTTGAAATTTCCGGGATATCACATTCCTCCCCCCTTAGAATCTTTTCGTCCTCGAAAAGGAACGAAGCTAGAATTTATTCAATACTGATTACTAAAAAATTACTCTTTGATCACTTTTTACTATAAACTCTTTTTATTAAGAAATTTTAAAACACTTTTAAAAATCTATATAATATTACCGGGAATAGTTTTTTTTTTTATAAAAACACTTTTATAACTTGATGTCTCAACCAGTCCATCCTCGTTCTCACAGAAATTCGGTCATACGTTGATCAGACGTAGGACTGAAAATTTATAAGTACTGGGTAGACCCGTTTTCAACACCAGTGAAATTACTTGGAAAATAATTTATGAAAATATAGAAAACATTTTTGAAATCGAGAAATATCTTTGGTGAGAATGCTCTGGAAATCATCACCCCCATCCATGGTCGCAGTTAACCCGATGGTTACGTTGCCGTCCCGGCAAAATCCACAGATAACTGTAGGTCTCTGCGCTCCTCGATTACGCCATGGAACCCGCTACAGATCGCAGTTATACACGGGCCTTACGTTGCTATCACAGCACAAACCCATATAACTGTAGGCATCAGCGCCACCGAATTTTGCTGCCAAATAATGAAACTTCTCCCACATAGGTCGCAGTCTACTGATATAAAATCAAACGTAGACAGTTGGCTCTCAACGGCACACACGACTTTCGCTATGTTACCATAGTGTCACAGTCTACCGATATAAAATCAAACGTAGACAGTTGGCTCTCAGCGGCACACATGACTTTCGCTATGGTCTGCAGTAGATCGCAGTGACATCGAGTTAAACTGTCATCACAGCATAACCCAAATGCCTCTGTGGGCACCAGCCCCTCGACTTTCGCTACACAAATAATCCTCAGGAACTAGTTTTGTCCGGACTCCTCACAGGATCAACTTTAGAATCCCCCCTTGGGGTTCAAGGCAGTACCACCCAGTGGCACTCCTGAGAAGTTCATTTCAAGGGAGCGCCTTTTTCCCCAGAGCTATACTCAAAACATTTTATACTATATACTTATAGTATCTTCAAATCATACCCTTTATGATTTATCAAAATCTCTTTTACACAAAATCGATTACCAAAAATCGATAATTCTCAAACTAGGCTTTCCAAAATCCAAAATTGATTTCTCAAAAATCAAAAGCCCTTTCCAAAATCCATAGGTTCCCAAAACCTTTTCCAAAATCATTCTCATAAGATCCTTTATATATATATAGATATAGATATATATATACTTTGAAAATCTTTGGATCATTTCAAACTTTGTATAAAACCTCTTTTATACTTCAAATATTTCAAAACCCTTTTCTTTTAGCAATAGATTCAACAAGGGAAGATTTACCTTATATAACAAGGATATATAACTTTATTTTATTCTAAATCAAATATTCACATTTGATAAATCTTTTGTAAAGTTATTAACCATATTTCTTTTCAAAAACCATTTTACAGTTCTTATCCCCAATCTTCAATATCAATTTCATTCAAATCCGTACGATGCACACATATCATCCGTACACAATATCAATCTGATCACTCAATCGATCACAAAATTTCACTTCCGAACTAGTATCGTCCACCCGACTTTCTAGTGCGGACTCAGATCTGGTTTCTTGATCAGAAACCGTCATTCTCCTTGCATAGTCGTAGCCATGATAGAGAATATCCAGAACCAATCAACAATCCATATCCAGGTTCACCGTCGAAAATCGAGCGAAAAATCCCAACTCGGATCGATAATACTATCTCGAAATTCTGTGCTCGAATCTGGATCAAATCACTATGCGAATAGAATAATATACGTATATCCTACGTATTTATCTTTATTGGTTATAAGCCAAATCAGTTTCGTTTTCTATTCATATTTCCTTTAATTTCATTCACTTAATCTCAATTGCTTCCATTTCCAATTGAGTTATTACTTCAATTACAAACAGTCTGAACTCTGACCTATTTAAATTTAAAAATAACTTGAAAAAATTTAAAATAGATAAGTAGTTGAAAAATAGTTATTAGTTTGTAAAATATCTGTAAAATAGTTAAGTAGATATAAAATAGTTAGATAATTGCAAAATAGATTTAAAATAGTGATTAGATGTAGGTAACTGAAAAATAGTAATTAGTTTATAAGACAGTTTCAAAATAGTTAAATAGTTCCAAAATAATTGTAAAATAAGTATGAGATAGTTTGGGGTTTAAGAAGAAAGATTATATAGTAAATAGTTTGGAAAAATATATTTGTATTAAAACAATTTATTTTGAAAATAATCCAGAGCCAAACAGTTCAATTCTCATCAATTCAATTTAAATTTCCATCTCCATTTAAATTAACTCAATTGCAATTTAAATAACTTCAATGTCCATTGAAATGGATTTAATCCCAATTCAAGTTGAATTAACCTTAATTCCTTTCCAAATTCAAATCAAATTCCATTTGATTTTTAAACTTATACAACTTTAATCACAATTCCAAATTATTTCAAATCAAATTCAATTTGAACTAATTCTATTCAAATCTCAATTTAAAACTATCTCGAATTATATAAATTCGAGTTAAAAATTTTAATTATTGATTTAATTCCTTAAATTTTTAATTTTAACAAATTAAATCTTTAAACCTTTTAATTCTGAATTCAAATTTCAAAATTCCATTTTAAAATTATCTTTACTTAACTTATTACAAAGTTCAAATAAGAATTCAAAAACAATTTAATCTTCAGATTCTAATTTATTATCCATTTTCAATTTCCAAATCTCAATCCCATTTTGAGATCACTCATAACTCCCATTTAAATTAACCATTTAACTACCCAAGTTAAATTTAAATTTCATGTTGAAATTTCCAATTCAAGTTATTTATTCAAACTTATTTAACTTCCTCCAAGTTAAATTTACTTAATCTGGTCAACTTTTCACAATTTGAATTCCCATTCAAATTTTAAACTTCAGATTAATAGTCTTTCCCTTTTTAAGTTTAAAAACTTACTTTACTTTGGGTTTCACATCACATTCCAATTTAAAACTCAACACTAAGTGTTTATTTCAAATCATCATTGGTATTATGTATATTCCTCATATATACATTTTCTTTACACACTAAGTTATACTTTAAATTTTTAAACCACCCTTGGTTTTAATTCAAAACAAACTTCTTTAAAATAATTTCAAGTTTTCTGGATTTAGATTTAAATTTTCACAATTTAAATTGTCTTCAATTCCAATTTATAAGTTATACTCACTTAAATGTTTACTTCCCTAAAACATTTCATTTTACTTAATCATTTACAACATTTTATTATCAACCATCTATGATAATAACCAAGATTATCATATCTGGAAACCAATTCATTTTTATCTTTATTCTAATAATACTTCTACAAATTCAAGATTTTAATTTCAGTTTGGATCCATTTCAATCTTATCTTTATTTAATTTCAATTTGGTTGTATTACCATTACCACTTAATTCTCATTATTTTATTTTATTCAATTAATACAACAACCAATTACATTAATATTTATTAAAAAGAAATATTGCTTTATATATCAAAATATATTCTTATATAAAATCATTTAAAATCCTTATATAAGAAAATAACAATTACGCTCTCATATATATATATATATATATATACACTCAACTCGTTCTAGGGTATCATTGACCCTATCCTTAACGAGTAATCCCAACAGAGCCAAGGTTCTCGCTTAACCTTTTGCTCTGATACCAACTGTAACGACCCGGAATTTTCGAACCCGAAAATTCCAGATAGTTAGAAGAAAAAGAAAGAGATAGAAGAAAGAAACAGAAAGAAGAAAGAAGAACAGAGAACACAACATCTCACATTCGCAGCGGATTAAATATAATAACAAATAATAATAACAGTTATACAAAGAAAAACTGTATTTGTTAATTACATTTTAATACATCAGAGTTACAACATTCACAAATGTACTAGACAGTTAAAATTAACATGTCTCAGACAACTATAATATCACAACGGAATATACTCCATACGTTCCTGCCATCCAGCTCGCCTCCTGAGCTCCAGAACGTCCTTACCTGAAATCTGTAATACTCGGTCTGACCCGAGCATTACATCAAAGTAACACCCGGGCCAGGCTGGAAACCAGCGTGAGTAAACTCATCTAACATGAAATTTCAATTCATGGAACTTATTTAACCCCGGGTAACTCGTACTTTACTATAAGTAAACATCTTATATAGTTAACACTTATTTTTACAAACAATATCTAAGTATCCAACTTAGTTTAAATGGTCCATATCATCTCAAACCGGCCTATTTGATTTCACATATCAATCTATAAAGAATTATAGAAGATTTCAAATCGAAGTGGTTTCGGGTATTTACTGCTACCCGACCCCGGTCTCTTCGAATTCACTGTCATCTTAATCCCAGTTGTTTAGGTGGATACAAATCAGCTTTAAACATAGGTTCTCATATTCTCACAGCAAATCAATTATCGATAAATAACTCATAATATCACAGTTTAACCCATCATATCATATCACAATACATCACAACTCAATATTAGAGATATTCATACAAACCAAGGTATTCGATTCAAGTTATCATCTATAGGCAAGATTAATACTTAAACAATTAATTAAATTTAATCACCTAATATAGATTAAATTAATTATCTTTAATCATGCTTAATTAACTTTAATTAATTATAACCACTCCTTAATTAATTACATTGATTAATTAACCTTAATTAATAAATCAATAATTAATCATACTTATTAATTATCTTTTAGTTATTAATTAATTAACCTTTAATCATCATTTAATTAACCTCCAATCAATCTTTAATTACCTATATTAAGTAATTATCTATTAAGAAATTATCTTTTTAATTACTTTCATTAATTAATTAATGCTTAATTATCAATTGATTAATTACTAATTACCAATTAATTACTTAATTAATCAATTATTAATCCTTAATTAATTTCTTAATTAATTATCTACTAATTTAATAATTCTTAATTTCAAATTAATTAAACTCTAATTAATTAATTATAATCTTTAAATATTTATTTATTATTAAAATAATTAATTACTCTTATTAAATTATCAAAATCTTAATTATCTTTAATAAATCATTTTCCTTATTAATTACTTAATCCCCTATCAACTTAACCTTAAATTAACATTTAAATATATTTATAAAATGATTAAGTTTAAAACATTTTTATTTAAGTTTTTAACAAACTTAAATTTAATAAACATACCATTAAAAATAAAGCTTAAGAACGTTTAGAAAAGTTTTAAATATAGAACCATTATAAAATTTCACTTTTATTTTATAAAAATCTTTTTCAACGTGCTAAACCTTTCCCTCACAATTCCTCTTCGAGTCATCCCACGTTCCTACTCGAGACAGTCTTCGAGTTTCCCCTTCCATCTTCTTCTTCTACCCTTAGTTTTATTTTAAAACTAAAACTGCTAATTTCATCCTTCTCGAACACGAGCAATTTCTCGAGTCTGACCTCAAAATCCCCGATACCCCCTTCGAGTCGCCCACACACCATTCTCTGACACGCGATCATCGTTGTGCACGTGCACAACGATCTGGCCACCCTCCGATGAACGCTCCGACCATCAATCTATCGCCGACCTTCCCCTGAGTCATCTCAATCACCCAGAACTTCGAATTTACTTCGAAATAAAAATCGAGCAAATATGGAACTCCATTGAAAAAACGATCGTTCAACTCCACCTCGACACGCCGTCCTAGATCGCCAGAGACCCCACCGCTTCGACCATAGCTCTGCCTATCGCCTATACTTTGATCCCCCCTTGTCCGATTGCTTCCAGTTCGTTCACGTCCCCGCAAACGTCGCTCAAACCCAGACAACCCAAAACAAACGTTAAACCCTAGTTCATCTGATTTCCCATGTCACGATGAATGATAAAATTGTTTGATATTTTTCTCGACCTCCCTGACCATCAACCAAGTTCCGATCAAAACCGCGACCACCAGAGATAAACACATCGCCTGAATTTGCTCAAATTCATATTCTGGTCATCACCAGAATGCTCCCTCAATTACCAACTAAAATTCGTGATTTTCGTTTTAAAAATCCAATTTTTCAAAGATGATTCAAGTTCCATACTTAGATCTATAAATTAAATTAATTGATATTTCCACATTTTAAAATTTCTTGCTGTATTTACTTAAGAACTGGAGATTTCCAAAACTATTTTGCTTGACTACAAAAATTTAAATGTTAATCTATATTTAAACAACATTTTATATTTGAGTTTCACAGCCTAACAATGATCAGATAATAGAGTATTGAATTTTCTTACTTTTAAACTCTGTATTTTGAAACAGAGAGGCACAGATATGACAATTTCATTTTTATAACATGCAAGCTTAGTTTTACTCATGCTAACAATTCATCACATCATTCTTCATATATTCATCAGATGCACAATTAAACAGGAACAAGTTTGTTTACTCATCTAAGTCTAAAAAGGAATCAGGGAAAGAGATATTGGGTTTTTATCAAGTTCTAAATTTTGTAAAGCTAGAACAGAAATTATGTTGATATACATACATGCAAGCAAATTTACATTGATGCAGCAAAGTTTTCCATCACATACATCAAATATTTTCACATGCAAGCAATTTAAACAGATTCAAGAAAGTTTACTCACCTTTTAGAAGATGAACAGAGACTTTAAAACTGATATGCTTGATTTTGAAAACTAAAATGCTTTGATCTTTGAAAGCTTGAAACTGGAAACTGAGATGAATGCTAGATGAACTGGAACTGGAAATCTTGTTGTTGAGATGATCTATCTTGATAGAACTGAAACTTTGATTTGCTACAGGTTTGTATATTGAAGATGAAACCTAGTTTGATTTATTTTGAAAGAGTGGAAGCTTTGATTTTTTTCAGGTTAGTTTTCTCATTTGATCTGGTTTCGAATTTTGTTTCACAGGCTTTTTGTTTTGAAATGTGAAGGTGGAAGAAAATGATAAAAATGAGAGTAAGGATATTATAAAATCTCATTTTCTTTTTAACCAGTTATATTATTATAGGGTCTAGGGTTTTCAAGTAAAATACAGAAATAGCTGGAATGCTTACATCTCACGTTCCAACATAGTTGGGCACAACTAATACGTACGGCACTTATTGGATTTTGGATTCCATACAAATGTTTTGGTTAGCGTAAGGTAAAAACTTACCCATGTTTATTTGTGGGGAGTCTTACGTGATACCTTTGTTTCAAAAGGTTTCGAAGTTAAGCAACTTTAACCTGTTACTCACACCAGACCCATGTCTGACCCAAGTTGTTTATTTCTGTTTTATAAACTCTTGGGTACTCAAATTTTTACGAGTAGCCAAGGGATTCAGGTTTAGCTTTGACGAATATTCTGGAGGAGCAATGGAGCAGGAGGCTTCGGCGTTCGTAGATATAGTATTCCGCTGTGTAGATCTCTGTGATAGTGTTTGTATTGTATTTGAGTTGTAATGTCTAGACAGATGTTTATAACTGTCTAGTATGTGATGTATATGTTGTGTAACTCTGATAAGTGTTGTATATTATGTAATACTTTTGTTATTAATATAATTTATTCGTTCCGCTGTTGAGATTTTGTTGTTGTTCTTCTTCTTCTCTTTCTTTTCTACTTTCTCACCTCTTTCTTTTCTTCAAAACGATGCGTCTTCCTGGACGTAGGATGGCGGGTCGTTACAGTGGTCAAATAATTAAAATAAATGACACTTGTTCAAATGTATATTATAATTGTTACACTTGTTCAATTTCATGCTAAAACTCCTACACTTGTAAATATGCATGTATTTAATTAAATTTTTATAAATCTTTATATTTCTCTTCTATTTAGTTAATACATTTTCTTAATTCATATTTACAAAGTCTTTTAAAGAAACTAATTATATACTATATAAAATCATATATATATTATTTTTAAACCCAATAAATTTTGAGATATTTATCATTTGAATTTTAAATTCAAGTTCAATTTAAAAATCAGCTCATATATATATATATTTAAACAACACATACCTAATTTGTTTGAAAATAAAATAAATTTCTATTTATATAAAACAACATATTATTATTATTGCTTGAAAATAACAATTTTACCAATTTTAAAATTTTATAAAGAAGATTTAAATTGCTTGAAATTTCCGGGATATCACATTAAAGGAGTTTTATTATCTTAGAAATTACTTTAGTTAATTAGGAAATTAAGTATAATTGGTAAGTTAATTAATTAAAGATAAAGGTTAATTAAATGGTTAATGTAAGGATAATTAAGTAATTTAATTAATTAATGGTTATAATTGATTAACTAATAATTAGAGATTAATAAATTGGAAATTTATTAATTGAGAAAATTAAAGGTTGATTAATTGTAATTAAGAAGTACTTAGTTTGAAATTGAGTTTTAAATTGATTAATAATTTTGGTTTTATTAATTAATTAATGAATAAGAAGTAATTGATCTATAGAGATTAATTAAGGATGAATTAATTTGTTATTAAGTTATTAATTGATAATTAAGGTTTATTAATTAATAATTAAAGAATATTTAATCTGTAATGAAAGATTAATAAATTATTTTAAGTCAATTTAGAAATGAATTACAATTGTAATAAATCAAATGAATATGTTGATTTAAGATAATTAATTAATAATTAATTAAATATAATCATTTGATGATAAATTAAGTATAAATACTTAATGAAGTTGAATAGGGTAATTACTTGGCAAAGTAATTAATGAATAATTACAGGATGTAATTAATTAAAGGGATTACTTAATGGAAGTAAAATAAAGTGTAATTACTTAGGAGAAGTAATTAAAGATTTATCATTTAGTATAATAAATCAAGAGAGTTAATTAATTAATTAATGGAGATAAGTAACTTCAAGAGGGAAATTCCTGTATATGACTTAGGATGATAAATGGAAGTGAATATTTGAAGTTAATTAATTAATGTGATTTATTAAGGTTTAATGTAATTAATTTTAGTTAATTAATTAATGGAAATAAATTATTAAGGATCATTAATTAATGTAATTAATGAAGCATTTAAATGGTTAATTACTGTGAATGGTTAAGGTTAATAAATTTGTGAAATTAATGAAAGTTGTAATTATTGGAACGTAATTAAAGGTTAGTTAATCCAAGATGATTAATTAAAATGGAAATTGGGGAATGATTAATTAATTGATTTGAAATTAATTAATAATTTTGTAAGCAGGATTTATAAGATGAAGTAATTAATTTAATTCATTTTAAATTAATTAGAGATAAGATAATTAATTTAATTCATTTTAAATTAATTATATATGGTGTGATTATTTATCCTTGCTTATGTATGGATGGATGATATTGTTTGCCTTGAATGGTTTGAAATCTCGGTTACGAGATAAGTAATGCTATGTGATATAGATTATCTATTCCTGATGATATTGTAGATTATCTATTTCTGATGATATTGTAGAATATCTATCTGTGATATTGTGAATATATATATAGATAATGAATGAATTGTTTTAACTTTAAAACAACTTGGCCTTAAAAGACACGGATTGGATTTGATGAGACCGGGATCGGGTTTCCAGATTTGGATATCCGAAAACCACATCGATCCAAATTTACGTTAGGTCGTGAATCTCAAGTGAAGATGAAGATTCAGAGTGCAAGGGTTATTGTCGTTAACTCTGAGGGTGATTCCAATATGAGTGTAACGAGATAATGCCTTCGGTTTCGTTCGAACCCGGAACGAACTTGTATGGATTGAATGCTTTCAGAACATCGTCAGGTGGACGATGAGCATTCTAAGAGATGTGTTCTCTAAAGGTAATCGTGACCTCAAGCCTCATCAACCGGGAATGGCTAAAACAGGGGAGGTGCAGCAAGGCTCCGTGGGTCGCACCCACTGGGGAGTAAGGTCATCCCTGTCTAGATGTCCCTTTTTATTTCGGCTTAGTGGTGCGGTTGAATGATCACAACCGTGGGGTGATTTTATTTGGAACTGTTCAGTAAGGAATGGTTCCGGCCTTGTGTTGCAGGGGACTTAGGGTGGGTCCTCGGTACGCTGATCTAGGCCAGGTACTGTGACGGGCGGTACCCCAGTAGCCCTGCCATTGTATGGAATCCAAAATCCAATAAGTGCCTTCGGTTTTGATTGTAAACCTAGTATGCTGGAATTTAATGAATGTAACAATTTCGGCTATTTCTTATTTACTTGAAAACCCTAGACACTATTATAATATCACTGGATTTCCTATTAAATGTTTTGGTTAGCGTAAGGTAAAAACTTTTCCATGTTTATGTGTGGGAAGTCTTACGTGATACCTTTTGTTTTCAAAGGATTTTCAAAGTTAAGCAACTTTAACCGTTTACTCATACCAGACCCATGTCTGACCCGGAGTTTATTTCTGTTTTTCCTAAACTCTCGGGTACCCAAATTTTTTATGAGTAGCCAAGGGATTCAGGTTTAGCTTTGACGAATTTTGGAGGAGCAATGGAGCAGGAGGCTTCAGCGTATAGCTATATATTGGTTCTGCTGTGTTAGTGTTATGTGTATTTCCGCTGTGTTGTATCTCTGTGATGTATCGAGTTGTTTCGAGTTGTATTAACTAGACAGGTGTTTATAACTGTCTAGTATGTGTTGTATTATCTGTATAACTTTGATGTATATGATACTATGTAATCTCTTATGTGATATATTATATTTTATTCGTTCCGCTGTTGAGATTCTGATGTTGTTTTCTTTCTTCTTCTCTATCTTTTCTATTTTCTCACCCCTTTCTTTCTTAAAAACGATGCGATTTTCCGGTAGTGGAAGGTCGGGTCGTGACAGTGGTATCAGAGCGATAGGTTGAGCGAATACCTAAGTCCTGGAGTGGTATCTTTCTTGAGAAAGCGTACTTGTAATTTATATATATATATATATATATATATATATATATATATTTCTACCGATCTGTTGGGTTACCTGTTCGGGTTTTCCAATATAATTTATAAAGGTAGATAGGGTAGTGGTGTGTGTAACACGCTACCGATGGTTGGAGTTTGTAAAGGTTGGAAGTGTATCTGTTGAGACTGTAGACCTAATACCGTCTCGAGTGAGTTTTGTTTGATGTAAGGGATTTATTGATCTCTGAAGGAAACCGGTTAAAGATTCGGAGTTCATCATTGAAGTCCAAGTTTGATCGCGCTCGTGTGAGCGGATTTTTGAGAGTTTGGATCTGTTAGTTGGACAGAAGTAAGTCATGATATCTTGATATCTCAGGATGTAGTAGCTGTGTGATGAGACGCATTGACTATGGATGTTTCCGAAGACGTTTTCTTTGGAACAAGTTTAAGGAAGTGTGTTTGCTTCGGTGTTATTGTTATTTTCAGCAGGACGTTTCTGTTTGGTGTGTGGTCCGAGTTCTCGAAGAGCTTTGGATAGGAAGTCTTCTGGCTTGGCAGATTTTCACGAGGTGATTTCAGAAGCATCAGAGTGATTTCGTTTCTTTGATGGATTGGCTTCATAAGCGCTATTCTGACTGGTAGAGAGAGAGCAGTTTTTCTTTGGAATTAGGCTGGATGGATCGCAAAGGTGACTTGCGATAGTATGAGTGTTCTCTTGGTTTGTCAGGGTTTTGTCAGCATCTGGAGATTGAGATTGGTATCGACTGGATTCCAGAGATGGTACCGGTGGTGCAGCTTAGGAGATTTGGTGGAGCATTTGTGTTTTCTCTTCTGTATCTAGTTTCGAGTTTCTTCTAGCTAAGGGTAGCTAAAGACAGTACCCTTGACTGAGGACTCATCTGTTTCTGTGAGCAGTTCGTCTCCGTTTGTGGTGGATCTGTTATTGTGTGTCCAGGAGGTGTTGGTTGAGTTTTTGGTCGAGTTCTTCGACATTCTTATCTACTTCAGATCAGAGTTGCACAGCGAAAGCATGGTGGCAGCTGTTCTAGAGTGGAAGCAACCAGAGGTTGCAGTGTTCTGAGATTAGAGAGTTTCTACGGGAATTTTTCTGGATGGAGACCAGATTGGCAGTGTATATGTTTTGTCTTTTCCGGATAGGAGAAGCAAGTTGTAACCTACTGATGATGTTGGAGTAGAGTTGTATTCTAGATATTTGGTAAATCTGGAGAGGATCTTTTTGGTTGCGTTATTCTGATCCAGTTGGTTATTGGAGCATCAGCGAAGTTGGAGACTTCGTGGTTGTTGAGATTTTCCTCGGTAAAGGGAGCAATAAGATTGGGTAAGACTGTAAGGTTAGCTCCGGAGTATATTGGATCTTTCTGTATTCTGTTAAGGGTAAGTGTTTTGGATTTCAGGAGTGAATTGTCAGTTTGGAGAACTGAGATTCGTTGTATTTCACGTATCTCTGAGGGAGTACGTGTTAGATCTATCATTGGTTTTAGAACCAGCAGTTCAGGGAGTTTTGGATGTTGAGTCAGACTTGTATGTAGTCTGATATCTGTCTTGTATTATAGATCTAGTTGAGTAGGAGCTCAGTAGCTTAGTAGTGTAGCTAGTCTGGATTCAGTAGAGCGAGTATTCCAATATCTATACCTGGGAAACTCGGGTAATTTTTAGGAAGCTTATCCGGATCTGTATCCGAATAGCTAGTGTTGTTTGGTTGATAGTATTGTTCGTTGATTGAAATTGTTTGTTTGGTTGTATATGGCTGATATGTATGCTGAATTGGTTTAAAATAAAATAAACTTTGGATTATCTCTTGTTTTAAATTTCGAGGACGAAATTCTTTTAAGGGGGAAGGAATGTGACATCCCGGAATTTCGAGGAATTTAAAATACGATAATCTCTTAATTAAAGTATTTTAAATTTGATTTAGATTGTTATTTTCAAATATAAATAACCAATTAATTAATAATGGGATGTTTTAAAATTGGATTTTAGATTGATTTTTAAATCAGAATAATTAGCCACAGATTTAATCTGTGTTATTGTATTAATGGATTTAAATAGTCCTATATATTCTAATTTAATAAGGGTTATATGAATATGTATATTTATGTGTTTAGAAGAAAATTAAGATTTGGGAATTTAATTGTTTCAATTTAATTGTTTCAATTTAATTACAATAAAAATCTATCTTAATTTAAATAAAACTCCACTTGATTCATTTAGATCTATATATAATAATGTGATGTAATTTTTAGTAATAAGGTTTCAATTAAAATAAAATCTTGTCAAATTTAAATATGAATATAAATAAAGTGTTTGGTAAATTAAGTTTAAAATAGGAAAATATACGCTAGTTAAATACATTGAGTTATAAATAGAAATAAAATAGTAGACGTGTAACACTAGAAATTAATTCACAAGCTAACATAATAAAATAAATGTAACAACTTTATTGAAGTAGGTAAGTCTAAAACAAAGTTAATATATGTACTAAGTATCTACATTAGCAGGCAAGAAAATAAAGTAATATGATAAACTATCACCATACATTTGCAAGTAATAGGTCATAGCAAAGCTAAATAAATATGCTATCACCTTATATCTCTAAGTAACAAGTCAAAACAAAGTTAAGTAAAAATAAGTCAAGGTATTAAGTTTATACCAAATAAAAGATATACCCAAGTTGTACCTGCAAAGTAAAATAGAGATGTACACTCGAATTGTAATAAGATGTATACAAGATAAACAAAGCTAAATAAATATCTGTACTTTGGCCTTGAGACTTGCAGGCAAAGAAAAGAGGCAAGATAACACAAGTACTATACGAATGGAGCTAGAAGATATGTATGACATGCTCAATAAATGACTTGTACAAAATGTCTTCCTTTCAGACTCCTTAACAAAAAAATCTCTGATCAACCTTTGTACTAATACAACTATCAGGGCCGCATTTGTTTTATTTTTATCAAGTTCCCTTTCTTTTCGTTCATTCAAACATTTGTAAAGGAAAACATCAAACTTTGTTATCTTCTTTTCCAAAAGCCTGGAATCAAGTTCCAGTTTTATTTTAAAGCTTCCAGTTCAAAGTTTCAAGTTTTAAGCTTTTAAAAGCTTTTAGTTTTTAAGTCAATGCAAGATTATTGTTCTCTGGAAAACAAGAACAACAAAGATGAAAGTATTCAAGTTTTCAAATTTCCAGTTTGCAAGCCTTTCCAGTTTTCAAAAGAAGCAAGCCCTCTGTTTTTTAAGTCAGGTGAGTAAACATCTTTAATAAAATCTAAACAAGTTAGTGAATATGTTTTGTCGTAATTTCTATGGAAATGATGACTGTATGTGCATGAATAAGTGTAGAACTCTGATAGATGTTTGTATTCATGTTGTATATCCCTGTTATAATTTGTTCTTCTCTGTTTGTATTTACTTACAGAGTTTAAGTTGAATACGAATTTCACTTCTCCTTCTCCTCTAGTCTGTGATAGGCTCTAGATTTATACAAATATAGTTGTTTTAACATGAACCTTACTATAGAATTTTATCCAAGGAAAGTAGATTTGAACTTTCCCTGAAATCAAGTAATTTAGCTGCAAATCTTAAAAATATGTTAAATTCAAGTATCATAATCTGTTAAGTCAGTTATATAATTTGAATATACTCTGAGAAACCAGATTTTTAAAACAAAAATCAAAATTTTCCATTTCACATTTCTCTGGGAAATGGAAGTCGATCAGAAAGTGAATTTTTGACAAAATCTGATGATCTAAGAAGTTATAGGCTTCGAATTCATGGTGGCAGCAAGATTTAATATTCGAGATCACCAGAAAAATGCTACCTGAATTTATAAATCGTTGAATATTTGATTCGTGATCAAACTAGGGTTGAGAACCCAGGTTTGTTCATGTTGGAAGAACGGGTCGCAGATGATTCTGGGGTGCATCGAGTTGGACGAGGTCTGGGGGAACAACTTCGTGGATGACCGGAGATGGTAGGGACGCGGTGGCGCGAGGTCAGGTGGACGGCGTCGCGGGGTCGAGGTGAATTTAGTAAACTGTGGGTTCCAGTTTTTGGAGTGAATGGCTCGTTTTTGTTTTGGGGCTCGAACGATTGTTCTGGTGATCGAATTTTGGTGTTTCGATGAGGAGCGACTTGCCGGGGAGTTCGTCAGAGGTCGGAGGTAGCTCCAGCGATGGTGCACGTGCACGTGAATCTGTGTATCTGGATGGTTTGGGGAAGACGAGTTCTCGCATGATCGTGTTTTTGAGTGATCGACTCGAAGATGGTCTCGAGGTTTTTGGGATATAACTCGGGTCTGCACGCGAGTGATTTGAAGATGGTAGGCCAATGTTTTTAAAACTGTAATCTAACTAAGTTTTAAAAGGAACGGGGAAAATGGGAGAAGACTCGGGAATGGTTCCGGGTATCAGTCGGGTATGACCCGAAGTGAAGGTAAAAGCCAGTTTTACAAAAGTTTTAAAATAGAGTTTTTGACGTTTTAAACAAACTGTATTTAAACTTTCTTTTAAAAACACTACTTTAATAAAATCCAATGGTTTCTTAACATTTGATAAAGTGTTTTAAAATTTATTTAATCTAAAATTGTTTAAGTTAATTTTAAAGATAAAAAGGTTTTAAATGTAAATGGTAATTAGTGTATTTATAAGATGATGTTATCTTAAGTTAAAGGAGTTTTATTATCTTAGAAATTACTTTAGTTAATTAGGAAATTAAGTATAATTGGTAAGTTAATTAATTAAAGATAAAGGTTAATTAAATGGTTAATGTAAGGATAATTAAGTAATTTAATTAATTAATGGTTATAATTGATTAACTAATAATTAGAGATTAATAAATTGGAAATTTATTAATTGAGAAAATTAAAGGTTGATTAATTGTAATTAAGAAGTACTTAGTTTGAAATTGAGTTTTAAATTGATTAATAAATTTGGTTTTATTAATTAATTAATGAATAAGAAGTAATTGATCTATAGAGATTAATTAAGGATGAATTAATTTGTTATTAAGTTATTAATTGATAATTAAGGTTTATTAATTAATAATTAAAGAATATTTAATCTGTAATGAAAGATTAATAAATTATTTTAAGTCAATTTAGAAATGAATTACAATTGTAATAAATCAAATGAATATGTTGATTTAAGATAATTAATTAATAATTAATTAAATATAATCATTTGATGATAAATTAAGTATAAATACTTAATGAAGTTGAATAGGGTAATTACTTGGCAAAGTAATTAATGAATAATTACAGGATGTAATTAATTAAAGGGATTACTTAATGGAAGTAAAATAAAGTGTAATTACTTAGGAGAAGTAATTAAAGATTTATCATTTAGTATAATAAATCAAGAGAGTTAATTAATTAATTAATGGAGATAAGTAATTTCAAGAGGGAAATTCCTGTATATGACTTAGGATGATAAATGGAAGTGAATATTTGAAGTTAATTAATTAATGTGATTTATTAAGGTTTAATGTAATTAATTTTAGTTAATTAATTAATGGAAATAAATTATTAAGGATCATTAATTAATGTAATTAATGAAGCATTTAAATGGTTAATTACTGTGAATGGTTAAGGTTAATAAATTTGTGAAATTAATGAAAGTTGTAATTATTGGAATGTAATTAAAGGTTAGTTAATCCAAGATGATTAATTAAAATGGAAATTGGGGAATGATTAATTAATTGATTTGAAATTAATTAATAATTTTGTAAGCAGGATTTATAAGATGAAGTAATTAATTTAATTCATTTTAAATTAATTAGAGATAAGATAATTAATTTAATTCATTTTAAATTAATTATATATGGTGTGATTATTTATCCTTGCTTATGTATGGATGGATGATATTGTTTGCCTTGAATGGTTTGAAATCTCGGTTACGAGATAAGTAATGCTATGTGATATAGATTATCTATTCCTGATGATATTGTAGATTATCTATTTCTGATGATATTGTAGAATATCTATCTGTGATATTGTGAATATATATATAGATAATGAATGAATTGTTTTAACTTTAAAACAACTTGGCCTTAAAAGATACGGTTTGGATTTGATGAGACCTGGATCGGGTTTCCAGATTTGGATATCCAAAAACCACATCGATCCAAATTTACGTTAGGTCGTGAATCTCAAGTGAAGATGAAGATTCAGAGTGCAAGGGTTATTGTCGTTAACTCTGAGGGTGATTCCAATATGAGTGTAACGAGATAATGCCTTCGGTTTCGTTCAAACCCGGAACGAACTTGTATGGATTGAATGCTTTCAGAACATCGTCAGGTGGACGATGAGCATTCTAAGAGATGTGTTCTCTAAAGGTAATCGTGACCTCAAGCCTCATCAACCGGGAATGGCTAAAACAGGGGAGGTGCAGCAAGGCTCCGTGGGTCGCACCCACTGGGGAGTAAGGTCATCCCTGTCTAGATGTCCCTTTTTATTTCGGCTTAGTGGTGCGGTTGAATGATCACAACCGTGGGGTGATTTTATTTGGAACTGTTCAGTAAGGAATGGTTCCGGCCTTGTGTTGCAGGGGACTTAGGGTGGGTCCTCGGTACGCTGATCTAGGCCAGGTACTGTGACGGGCGGTACCCCAGTAGCCCTGCCATTGTATGGAATCCAAAATCCAATAAGTGCCTTCGGTTTTGATTGTAAACCTAGTATGCTGGAATTTAATGAATGTAACAATTTCGGCTATTTCTTATTTACTTGAAAACCCTAGACACTATTATAATATCACTGGATTTCCTATTAAATGTTTTGGTTAGCGTAAGGTAAAAACTTTTCCATGTTTATGTGTGGGAAGTCTTACGTGATACCTTTTGTTTTCAAAGGATTTTCAAAGTTAAGCAACTTTAACCGTTTACTCATACCAGACCCATGTCTGACCCGGAGTTTATTTCTGTTTTTCCTAAACTCTCGGGTACCCAAATTTTTTACGGGTAGCCAAGGGATTCAGGTTTAGCTTTGACGAATTTTGGAGGAGCAATGGAGCAGGAGGCTTCAGCGTATAGCTATATATTGGTTCTGCTGTGTTAGTGTTATGTGTATTTCCGCTGTGTTGTATCTCTGTGATGTATCGAGTTGTTTCGAGTTGTATTAACTAGACAGGTGTTTATAACTGTCTAGTATGTGTTGTATTATCTGTATAACTTTGATGTATATGATACTATGTAATCTCTTATGTGATATATTATATTTTATTCGTTCCGCTGTTGAGATTCTGATGTTGTTTTCTTTCTTCTTCTCTATCTTTTCTATTTTCTCACCCCTTTCTTTCTTAAAAACGATGCGATTTTCCGGTAGTGGAAGGTCGGGTCGTGACACTCCCGCACACACACACAATGCAAACGCAGAATCGGAGGAGATTTCTCCTTATGATAGTCAAAGATGCGTACTACGCAAATCAAATCATTGAATATTATTACTAGTGCATAGTGAAGAAAACATTTCGAAAGTATAATATTAATCTTAGCCAGCATAGGCATTCCGCGTTATGCCTACTATAGCTACTATGTTCAATAGCAGGTTACCGCCACATTCCATAGCAGGTTATAAAATTTCAATCGTAAAGGTTCGTATTGTTTCTTTGGATTTTCCAACAAATGGTCAGGCTAAGGAACTTCCTTTCCTCCTGCCGAATGGGATCGCCTCTGGCGGGACGTCCAAAGAGACAAACTGCTCTCTGCCAACACAAGGCCGGGTTACCCCTGTAACAGGTAACTCACGAATATGCCACCTCCCGGTCCTTTGGGACCTTTATCCGAGGCCTCGGTAACCAACATCACACATAATAATAAAGTGTGTCCACATGAGTAAGTATCTGGGCTCCATACCATGATATCACCCTTTTCCAGAAGGAAATGACATACCCTAAAGGGCACGACCCTCATAACCTTGCTGCAACATTCCTGTTTCGACCATTTCCAGGTTGTGAGGCCCTGACGAAGTCTCATCCACAAAGCTACACTTTGTCACAAAGCCATGCTTTGGGTCAACAGATGATCAAAGTAATGATCACAAAGATAAATGATCAAACAAATGATCATATCACAAATGATCAAACGATGATCATCACACAGCAACACTCAGCATGTCACATTACCAAATTGGGAATATATCGCTGATAACTTTCAACTACATAACCTCTGAGCTCGTACGTCTCAGAGAAGGGTGTTAATCTAAGAGAATAAATTCTCCGCCACCAACAGAAATGTATTTGAAAGAAATCGGCTTTATATCTCAAAGTGTAATGTCAGACATGTAACCATACAAGTCTGTTCCGGGTTCGAACAGAACCGAAGGCACTTCCGAAGAAGCCCTTGCAAATCCGGGTATTCACAATCCCGATCGGATTTCCCATCACTTAGGGGATCTCTATACCGGGAGCTACCCAGTGCAGAGACAATCGATAGGTTATCCTATCGTTTTCGCAAACACCCGGTCTTCAACACCGGTCTTCAAATGCATCCATATACGACGTATCACTTATTCGGAATGGGTTATGTGACACAAAGGTCCTCTCCCGGCTAAACCGAATAGTGAGCGAAATATTTAAAATCATATGGATACTGGGGTCTCAATTAAGTCACAACTTATTACCAAAACCTTTATTTTAAATGGTTAAACAAATTACCATTTTAAATCTTTAAACAAATAGATTCAATTCACAAAGTTAACCCCATTCACAAAGATCCATTTATGGATTTCAAAACAATTTCTATTTCAATTGAATTTAACTCGTTAAATATTTGAATCAAGATTTAACTTATAGCTTTCAAAACAATTTTATTTCGAAGGGTTTTAAACAAATAATCATTTTAAATCTGTTAAAAATAAACAGATTCAATTCATAGCTTTCAAAAACAATTCATTCATAACTTGGAAAAACATCATTTTAATTCAAACTTGAAATTCCTTTAACTAAATTGGAATTTCATTTCTTATATGAAAGCTTTTATCATTTGAAAACCAACAGTTCCATTTCAGAAAATCTGATTCATTCATACGAGTTGAAATCCTTGGGTTAAATTCAAATTCCCAAAATTTTACTTTTAAAATGGTTTAAATTCATATAACTTGTACAACATCTTAAATCCCTAGTTTCGAATCATAGAATTCAATTTCAAACTTAAATTCAAATTTAAATCTAGTTATTTAAATTTTCAAAACTCGATTAAGTTATTCAAAATAACTTTTATCTTTGAAATTCCATTTCAAAAGCTTTTCACTTTAAACCCAAATTTCTAATTTCAAAATCAATTGAAATTAAAATTTCAATTTCAAAAACATCAAATTTAAATTATCTGTGACTTAACCGATTTCCACGTGGAATCCACATTTGTGTGTGTAATAGTGTGGTCTAGGGGTTTTACACAGTAGTGCAACATCATACAATCATCACAGATCAGAATACAGAAATATAGTTGATAAGCGGTATTAACTATCACGCTTATCGTTCATATCACATATCACAAATACATATCACAGATAAGTAAATTACAGATCACAACATAAATCAGGGTATATCACAAAGCATCATATATCAGGGATATCAAACAATTCAACATTCAATAGAATTCAAACATTCATAAGTAAGGTCAGTTAATTGTCTGATTAATTCAAATCAGATTAATTTCTTATGAATTATTAATCCTGGTTAATTTACATTAATAAATTACAAATCATTTTGATTAATTATTCTTTAATCATTTATTAATTAACCATTAATAATAAATTTACTAACCTTTAATTAAACTTTAATCAATCATTAATTAAGTAATTATTCCTTAAGTAATTATCCTTGAATTACTTATATTCTTTAATTACTTATCATTAATAAATCACCCTTTAATTAAGTAATAAGTCGACCCTTAATTATTTGAGTATCCTTTAATTAATCACCTTAATTTAATTTACCCCTAATCATTAGTTACCAATCTTTAAATTAAAAAGTTAATCGTTCTTAATTGCTTAGTTAATTACTCTTTTTATTAATAATTTATCATTAATTATTTAAGGACTTGATTTATTAATAGATAAATCATTAATTATTTTGAAAGAAATAATTAACAATTTAATTTAACCTTTAGTAACTTTTAAAATTTAAACTTATTATACTGTCAAGATCTGGAAACTCGGGCCAAACACTCAAATGCTCGAGCCCGACTTCGAGTCTTCCCCCATCACCCTTTTTCTTCGAGTCAACTTCGATCAATACTTCGAGTCCGCCCCGAGACAATCTTCGTCTTCCTCAAAAACCCATTCACTGATCAATCTGATGCACACGAACGTGCACATCCACGTGCACATCATCACTAGCTGCCGACGAGTCCCATACCGACCTCTGGCTAGTCGACATCTACTTCGACTACACGTACGACCACCTGGACTCCTTCGATTCGAACGAGAATTGAATTCGACCCTAAGACCCAAACTGAAGACGCAGCATCAACAGAAGAGTCATCCATCTCTGACGAACTATGCCTCATGACACCACGCCACCTTCACCGAAGCTCCGCCACGTCGCGATGCATCGGCCCATCACCATGCGATAAATTCCGATGCTCAGATGAAGTCGCGACGATCATTTTTCCAGCCATTCCCAAAACATGAACTGAAACCCTAGTTTGATCGCGCGCAATCATTATTTGCAATAGAAAATTTACTTAACATTTTTTCTAAGTTCTTAAATCATTAATCTTGCTTTAAAAACCAATTTCAAGGTTCAAAAATTCTTCGATTGTCAGGGATCGATTACAAAGCATAATTTGTTCAAATACAACCTGCTCTTGGAATATTAAACAAAAAAAATCATCATATTGATTTTAAAAATCCTACTTTCTAATGACAATTCAAGGTATATATCTGATTTGATAATTCATGACATTCGAAATTCTTATATATTTGAATTTCCTCTGTGAATATCAAATTTCCAGGCTCTATATATCACTATACTACTTAAAACTATTTTTTTTATCATGACTCATGCATTAGTAAACTTGTTTGTTTTAAATTATAAGCTTAATAGTGATTAGTTGGAGACGTATTAAATTTTCTTGTTTATTTTCTACCCTGTGACCTAAAAATAGAGAAGAATTATCAAGTTAAATATGCACAGTCAAACATACTCCTATGCATAGATAATACAACAATATATATACATGCAAGCATTTACTATTATAGAAATCTAACAAGTAATAGTTCAGACATCATTTAGGATTATAAAAATATCAAGGTGAAGTTTTGCTCACAGATGTTTTTAGAAGGAAGAACAGAGCTTTGTTTTTGAAACCAGGCTTTGATGTGTTAGCTGGAACTCTTTCTTCTTCCATCTTCTTGTTTGAGTTGATTTGTATTGTTGTTTTATATTTTAGATGTTATTGCTTCAGATTTTTACTCAGCTTTGAAGATGGATGAAATAAAATGAGGAAGCTGATATACAATTGAGTTTACAAGTAAAAAAAATATTGTACAGGTGATAATTTATTTGGTACAAACTTTAGCAGTGATATTTTCTTGCTTTGTCTACTGATGAGAACATTTTGGGTGCTAGCATTAAATGTATGAGTACTTTATGTCTCTTGCTTTCACTTTTAATCCTATACTTAGTTAAGTATATTTTTGCTATCTTCTTATCTTCAGTCATATTGCTTTGTACAACAAGCACGGCTGAAGTTGCTTTAGAGGCATGGTGCTTTAAAGGCTGCATTTATAAATGTTTTGATGGCTGATGAGATAAAAAGGTTGTGTACTAGAGATATTGTCATTGATTACTAAGTACCCTATGTCTCCATACTTTCCTTAGTCTAGATATTATACAATATATTTTTTTATTTGACTATGCAGATTCATTTCTTTTGTATGCTTAGGTTTCCATTTTTATGAACATGAATCATTTCATTTGATTTATTTATTTGGGTGCAGATTTCTACTGCTTATGCCAGCTTATGCCTATGTTCATTTACTTATTTGTATATACATGAGTGTATTGAGCTAAGTGGTTGTTGTATTGTAATTTTTAATCAATGTTATAAAATTTTGTTTAGTTATTGGTTATAGTTTTTAACTTATGTACAAATATATTTTATTTTGTTTCTTTCTTTTGTTTTATATTTTGAAATATGCATGAGTTCTATATTGTTAGATTTTAGTTAATACTTCTACTTATATTTTACATAATTTTATAACTATATTACTTAACTTCATATTTTTATATTTTATAATTTATCTTCTATGTTTTATTTCAATTCCTAACTCCATTATTTATTTCTAAATTTAATACAAATTGTTTTTACATTATTTATAAATCTCAAATTTCCTCATATATGCTCAAATACATATATATCCACATATATACATATATATATCCTCATATATACATATATTTATAATTTCTTAAATTTAAATGATTTATACCGAATATATTTGGACTTGGGGAAACTCGCATCCATATATAATTAATTTTACAAGCTTTTTATTTAAAAATTCTTTTAATTATCAATTTAAATTAAATTAAAATCTAGGGTCGTTATAGCGGCATTTGAAGTGATGCAGTATGGCGGCATTTCAAAAAACGATATGTTGTTTGCCCACTGCATCACAGTAGCAGTTGCCGAGTTCGGTAAGCATTTAAAATGACTTTGCATAACAAAGTTCAGTTCATTATAACATAGTTCGAACATATCCAAATTATTTCAAATAATGTTACAGTACAATAGCATAACTGCGAACATCATCATACAACAAGATTTGAATATCATTACGTCACATTTCACTTTTCCTTCAATGATCTACGTGGCCCTAACGTCGAATAATTGTATCCGTAGACTAACAATTCGTTTGCATATTCAAGATTCAACTTCTCTAAACGACTATTCTCCGCTTGCATCTCTAAAGCATATTCCACCCCTCTATGGCACATTTTTGGATCTAGCCACTTAAGAAATTTGCAGCATTCAACTTGATGAGGCCGAATCTTATGATCGTTGTACCCAGCATTGTAGTAGAAACGACGTCCAGCATTCCTCTCGTTTCTACAAACAACTACTTCACATTCATCTCCACGATAACAAACTAGACACGGAGCTTGCGTGCTTGAGCTTGCACGATTTTGATGACCAAGTACGCCTAAAAGACTTGCGTGGAGCGATTGTTGCTCCTTTCTTTCATTCATGACATCTCCTTGTGATGTTTCACTATCCACAACCGGAGGTACTTCTTCAACTTATGTCTCCGGTATAAAATCCACATCAAGATCGGTGCCACTTGAAATCCCTTTACCTTTATTTTGTTCAAACTCGTCATACATCTTCATCATTGTTTCATCATCAATTTGCCAACTGTCCATTATCAACCTATGGATAGAAGCAAAACATACATCAATAAACACAAAATTTGGATTTTGTTGGACAATATTTGGGATGAAAAGGTTGGATAAGGTAAAATTTATAACTAGAATTGAACAAGATTAGTATCATACTTACCTTATAGCCGCCTTGTTGAAATAAATTGCAATTTATGATAAATTGAAAATTGATAGAAATTAGAAACTTTTGGGTTTTGCTGAAATAGATTTGGTAAAGTTAGGGTGGGAGTGGTGTAGGTATAAATAACTCTACAAATATACAAGAAACAGAGTGCTATTTCAAATGGCGCCTATTTGGGGCATTTGGAATGCCGCTATATGCGGCATTTCAAATGCTGCATATGGGCGCCATTTCAAATGCCGCACATAGGTGCCATTTCAAATAGCGCTCTGTTACTTACCCGCAGCATGGCAATAGAATGCAAAAATCCCAAACAATACTACAACAATATTCACTAGCAATCTCAACAATTTTCTACAAAAACACTACTACAGTGCCGATATACAAAAATAAACACAAGACTACATTCGCTATCATTCACTACCAATGTCAACAAATATAATTCTACATTCATTACCATTCACAATGATAACAAAATACTACCGTCACAACTACAATCACATCGACAAACAATACAATAGTAACCATTAGTTTTCAACCCAATATCCCAAACGAACATATAAAAACTACGATCAAACAATACTACAGTCAACATTAGTTTTCAGCCCAATATCCCAAACGAACTTATACAAAACTACGATTAATCTCAAATTCCATCTCAAATTTTTTACTTCCCGAGGAGTTTTCTTCTTTGATTTTCTCGACTTGAGCATGAATTCCACCTCTAGAGGCGAAAGTTCTTCATTGCCTTCCTCTTGCGTCCCTTCCATAGGGGGTTGAGATTGCCCAACCGGATGTGTATGTTAGGAAGTTATTGCTCCAGAACTCTCGCCCCCACCTTTCTTCCTTCTTTGATACTTTCTCTTTGGTTCGGGGGCTGGTGGGACTGATGCAATGTCCTCAAACTATGCGGGAGGGGCAACGTCCTCAATAAGTAGTGGCACGGTAGGAGGAGGAGGAGGCAGAGGTGGGATTAGTCTTGACATCTTGTTCTTCGACAAACAAGATCGTAGAATTTGTTTGAGAGAGAAGCATTTCGCCTTGCTTTTTTCAGGAACCTTCTCCACAAGCTCATTAACTATGTCCAACATATGATACATACCATTCACCTACAGATAACATAAACCATTATTGGTTTTCGAACTACTTTACAAGTTGTCAATTTAAATACGTACCACATTCCGTTTAAGCGGAGCTCTTGGAGTGTAAGGTGCAACCTCTTGCTCAGGCACTTCCTCTCGTCTTCTTAGCACATAATGCCAAGTAATATTCCAATACTAGCTATTATACTCCATCAGTCAGCATAACTTCGTGCTTGTATTCCCCAGCTAGGAAATGGTTGTTCCATAACTCAATCATCATTTCAAACTGATCTTCACCGTATGAAAGAGTGTAATATGGAGCAGGATACGGTAAGTGCTGGCAAAGACCAAATTGTCTCATAATTCTATCTAGGAGATGGTACGCTAGATCCCCAAAATAAAATATCATAAGTCTTGCCTGCCATAATGGCCTATCCACTGTGCAAATAGCTGGAAGAGCATCAAGCTCTGCTTCAGTATATGGTTTCCATGTGATTGCATTGTAGTCTAAGACATCAAACTCATTCCGGTAGAACGCTAGATTCCGTTTGGGATTCATTTTGGTATTCTTTGGGCCAATCCACCTATAATAGCAAAAAGTTTACTAAGTATTCAAAGTTACTATGTGTCGATGCAACCATACTAACAACAATATTTTACCTCAATCTGTATGGTTTCGAATTGTTGATTATTTACCTCTTCATAGATATACGACCAACCGGAAGATAAGTCCACGACCATAGCTGCAAGGGTGTAACTTGTATTTAATTACTGTTTACGACAATCTCAAATATGCATCAAATAATAACTATGTCTGTACCTAAAGTAGAGTCATACAGCCTTCGACAGACCATTGTTGTACCAACGCAACTCTCGTAAGCTCTGTATATGTGAAAGCTAGCACCGCACTGCCCCATGAATATTGCTACATGAATCAAAGTCTTCTAACAATAGGAGCCATTGAAGGGCCACCCTAGTCTTTGATCGATCGTAGAATAGATGTTGCGTGATGATGTGCAACATAATAGCATGGGAACGCCGGGTATCTGCAAAGGAGAGGCATGATGGGGAATATCATCGGCCAACTGCTCCCTAAACCATGTGGCCACTATCGACTCATATCCCCACCTCACATCTTTTGGAGGAGACAGGTCGAGCATGGGCTCACACAAATCCATATAATTGCTTGGGAAATTCAGTTTTAGATGGGATCCCTGTTAATCGGCAATCCGAGCAACATGGCTACATCTTTCAATGTGATGGTCATCTCACCTACTCTAAGATGAAATGTAGACGTCTCCGGTCTCCCTCTATCGATCAACATTGTCAAAATATTACGATCGAGCTGTGTTTATCCTAACTTATTAATAACACTGAATTCAGCTCCGTCTAAAAGTTCCAACATGGCAGAATGCGTTGACATGATAAGCTTTAAAGTAGAAGAATGGTCAAAGAAGTCGTCCGGCTCAACCGCCTGTCGAAAAATAACAACAAATGCAAGCTATTATGCTATTTACTAACACTTTGAAAAATGAAAGACAAATTATATCAACATGTACCTCCATTAGATTGTTGTTGTTTGTGCGGTGTTGAGCTTGTAGGTAAAGCATGCTATCATCGATCTGGGAGCCATTTCATCGTATTCTACCATAATAACATAATAAAATCATACTTATACCATAATCCATCCTTATATCAAATCAACAACCGATTAAACATGTGTTCTACGAGCATAATATACTTCGTTGTAGTATAGAACCATAGATTTACAACTATAAAACACATTTTTCCCAAAACCCTAAATTCATAAAATCGTAATTAGAGAAAAAATTGGAAGATTACAAAACTGTATGAGGTGCTTGAGAAGATGAGGAAGCCATTCTTCAATTTCTAGCTTGATTTAACGAGTTTTTAGTCAAAAATTTGAATTTTGGTGGTTTGCTGCAGTGGGTTCGGTATTTTTGTGTAAGGTTGTGAGAGAGAGAGGGTAATATGATGAAGGGGATGATGGGCTGAAGCGAGACAGTGAACAAAAAATTTGGCGGCATTTAGGATGCCGCAAATAGGCGGCTTTCTAAATGCTTCATACCGGCGGCATCCCAAATGCTGCCAGTATAATTTAAACACAATACGTGTACTGGAGTCATTTGAAATGCCGACAGTACACATGAACTCCAACATGGCCAAAACTGGTCTATTTATGTAATTTGTTTTGAAGTTGGTCTATTTTGGTTATTAGTTTGAGAAAATGGCCTAAATAAAAAAAATTATCCTATTTTAAATATAGTTTTCCAAATGTGTGATATAACTAAAAACTATGTGCGCAAAGTATGAGTTTCTACTCTGTTTTTTACTCAAATTATATTTTCCTTTGCATGAATTTTTTTTCTTTTCGGTTAGGTGAAATGGAAGTTGGGCACAGTGTGTTACAAGTAATTAATTACAATAAGATTGACTATGAACATTTGTTATTGAATTTATTGTATACAAGATGTTATATGTGTGTATTAAATTTATATTACACAATGTATTTAACTTCTTCATTTAAAAATAAATTTAGGCTAATGACCATTGTTTAGTTTGTTAAGACATCGAATTTGAGTTGCAGCTAGAGGTCTTGGGTTTGAGTCTATAGGCATATATATAATAATCAAGTTTAACCTTTTAAGTAATTCTAGATTAAATGTAAATTTGTCATAATCAGCTTTCATTCGATAGAACTTAAATTATAATAAGTGTGAAATATAAGTTTCTATGTGATTATATGTAGTTTACAACATGTCCTCTGTATATAATGTCTTATTTATTTTTAGCATATGTAGTTAACAATATGTCATGTGTATAGCATGGATATGTATGAATGCACAAATATAACATTGTATACACTCAACACACCAAATTTCATTTCTAATAATGACTTTTGTCATGGTCGAATATTTAGAAATGAAATTTTTTTGATTGAAACATTGCAGCCAAATATCTGAAAATGAATTTTTGGAACATTCTTGTAGTTTTTAAAACTAGAGGTCAGCTTACCAATTGAAACTGGTACTTGAACTTGTTCATCTAAAGTCATACCTTCGAAGATAATTTCTGTGTTATTTTCCAAGGCTCATGAGATTGTGCCTCCATCGATTTGTCATCCATCATCTAATACTTCAGGTAGCGATTAACTCAGTATTTTTTGTTCCTACTTCCTCGATATTGTACTTTTTTCCAGCGCCTTTCATATCTCCTTCATCGTCTTATCGAAAATGTAATAATCATAAAATCATCGCTCAACCCATTTAGTGTGTAGTTCTGATAGATATAATCATTTTCGATCCAGGATTACATTGTTTTTATCATCGCCTATTGATTTCTCTAGTATAATAGGTTTATCAGATCTCAACGCAAAAGTGACCTTCTTGATTGTTAGGTAGTAAAGCATCTTCTACTTCCATCATCTAAAATGGAGCCTTTCAAAGTGGAATAGGTTGTTGGTGTCAACGAAAATAGATCATGAAATCTCATCAGCAATTTCCATCACATCTTAACAATGTTTTAGTCGAATATATCAAAATGAGAATTTTTGGATTGAGTTGCTTAATAGGTCGCTCTCTTTAAGATGTTTTTCTTTTGATGGGGGAATTTGAGAATTTAGAAAAAACTCGAGATCTCAAGTTTTTAGGTTTGATTTTTATTTTAGCGACTCATCATTCTAATTACAATAGTCCTATTGCTTTTGAAGTTTTTATGAACTTTCTCTCTAGTCAGCTTTTGTAACGACCCACAAAATTTAATGGTTTTAAAAGTATATTTAACTGGAAATTTGTGAAATTTTAAAACAATAAAATTTGAAAATAAAAATTTACTATTTGGAATACGTCTATTTTAATATAGCAACTGGTAAATTTTCATCTGATAATATTAAAGTTTATTTTCCTGTGAAATCTTATTTCAAATCAAACCGGTTAATAACAGTGAATTTAAAAGTTTTCCGAAACCAAAATATGTCAACAGGAGAAAATTTATTCAGAGCATTCTGAATCGGACTGCAAAATTCGTTTCGCGAAATTCGGACGTTTCTAGCTCCATTTGAATTTTTCCATACGAAATAGCAGCATTTTCGGTACCGATTATCGACTTTTGATCGGATGATCGTACCACTGATATCTATATAACATTTTGATCCTCTCGTCGTGCTGATCTCTACGGTATATTTATTTCTGTATTTTGAGGTGCGGTACACGACAAAAACCATAAATTATTCGTTGTAACGGTACCTTAAACTATGACTTTATGGTTTCCTTCGGTTTCAAAATTTGAAACGTTCTGGCCAAAACAAATATTAATCACTTTAATAATTTGACCGTTGGAATTTTCACTTACGTTATATAATATTTTATATGGCAAAGTGGATACGCGTTTCACTTCCATTTTTCTTTGTTGCTTCTTCAACTTTTCTTCTGGCATTTACAGTAAAGCTTTTACACTTCTCCCCTTCACCAAATCACAGTTTCCACGCATGAATCCCATCACCGAGCATCACCTTTCCCTTTCTCTTCGAACCCTCTTCCCCAAGCAATCATCGACCACACCACAACATCCATCTCCTCCACCCACTGGCCGAAATCCAGCAAACCCAACGCACAGCCCCTACATATCCACCTCCGAACGTGCACCCTCCTACTTGCTTTCACCTCAGCCTCTTCGTGCTCCGCCAGCAACCACCGAGCATGGCGAAAACCACAACGGTCACTCACCTCCTCCGCCCCTCTACCTTCGCCATCTAGCCAGCTTGGCCTTTCGTCTGTGATGATATATATAAGTGCGGGTAATATATATATTATATTATGTTTGACGTTTTATAAGTTACATATTTATATATTTATTATTTGTCTATTGTTGGTTACATATTTGTATATGTAGTATAAAATTTTGCTAACAAAGTTAATCGTATAAAACGCACTGGGATTTTGTTATGAAGTATTAAGATCTAAGTTATACGTATAGTTGTGTATGTGTATAATTAGGTATAAGTTTTATATTCCATTGCATATGTACATAGATAAACAGAGGTTATAGTTTAACATATAGATCTGATGTACTAGTTTATATTAAGTGGTATATAATATGTACATTCCAGTTATATGTTACATAAGCTATGTTATATTTTTTTTTGAAACAGTTTTAATAATAATATATAAGTGCTATATATAAACTATACTTTTATTTAAGCTGTTTTGTTTGCTCATTTTGTTTCAATTCTAGCTTTGGCTTTTATTGGATATATTCTATATTATATAGTTGTTAGCTGTTGAATATAAAAGTTTATAACAGTTCAAAGGTTATTTCAAAAATTTAGATGTTGCTGGTGTCTCCTGTAGCTTATAATGTTATAGGGTATGTATGTTCATATATATCATATTATCTGTATTATTGTAGGATGTGACGGGATATATTTTATTTATAACAGTGTTACACTATATAATTAGTTGTATTTATATATTTTATATGTTAAATATAGGTATGTACCCCCTGTGTACCAAAGTATATATATATATATTTCCTGTTTAAATGTGTTATGGTGTGTGTTTATTTATTTATTTATTTATTTTAATTCTTACTATGTAGACATGTTGTTTATATGGGTTTTATTTAAAAGCAATGATCATGAAATATATATATTTAATATAATTTGTGTTTAAATTTATTTTGATTTGAAAATATATATATATCTTATTTTGAATGTATGTCTAAAATTGGTTTAGAGAGAAGTGATATCTCATATTTTGATTTGATTATATCAAGACGATTCTGATTCGTTTCCATCAATCCCTATCTTTCAGCTTTGCTCGTCAAATCAACTGTCAGCTTACTTCGCTTGAGATTTGTTGTTGGATTTGTTCGATTGCCTATATCGTGATCCAATTCGTAGCTCAATTCTTTGTCAAAACTATCTAGCCTCGAAAGGTGAGCAACCACTCATGATTCAACATTCTTTTGTTATTAAATTTGATTTCAATTGAAACGACAATTGAAATATGCTGCTGTAGTTATTTAAATTGTTAAATATGCTATTATCTGTAACTGTTCACCTGTGGGATATGACACCATATCCTGTTGTTTATATTTTATTCAAATTATTGATGATATATGCCTGTTATTATTTTATTATCTGCTACCACTCTGCAAGTTCCCTGTTAGTATAGAACTCACTATGGGTTGAAATGATACATACCCGAACGGACTTTAGAATAGGAGAGAATCGTTATGGGTTGAAATGATAAACCCAAGCGATTTTCATTTGAATTGAAATTGGGATTACGGGTCGAAATGATATCTACCCGTATATATTTAAATTTCGGATTGAAATGATAAATATCCGTATCACTTAACCATATGATAAATATATATACAGACACCGTTGGTCCATATATACAAATATTTTGAAATTGAATTCTATGGTTTTGGAAAGAAATATATGGTTTTAACAAATGTTGATTCTTAAAATTTTATATATAAATGGTAATGATATATATAGATTTAATAATGATATTTAATTTAATTAAGATGGATTTAATACATATAATATGTTAAGTATAAAATTTATATTTCAAAATAGATTTTGGGAAAAAAATTTGAATAAGTTAAGGTTGGGAAGATAATTTGAATTTAGTAAAGAATTTTATTTAATTAAACCAATATAAAGCTTATTGAAATTGGAATTTAAGATATGATTTATAACTTGAGTTTGATTTAAATAATTTAATGAATATTTCTTGTTTAAATAAATTTAAGGAAATATTTAGTAAAAATGAAATTTAAGGCTAGTTAAATGATATTGAAGTGAATATTCCCTGATTAAATAATAATAAAGTTAAATCAAGTGCTATATGAAACTGTTTTTGAAAATGTTGAATATTAAAGCTTTGAAATATATTGAAAAATAAATGGTATATTTAGAACTGAATTAAATTGATGAATTGAGATTTGAATAAATTTGAATTTGGAATTTGAAGTTGATTTGAATCGATTTGCGAGACTTGAGGAAATTATAAATACTTTACTTTTAAATTATTTGACCTATATATATACTATTTTGGAAATAGATATGTTTGAAATGAAATGATATTTGGGTTTTGAAGTATAAATTAAATTGAAATGACCACGGTGTTATAATGTATATTTCCACCTTCTAGATAGTTCTGAAGATCCTTAGAGGATGGTTATCCCAAACATACTTTAAGTTACTTGTATTTCAGTTGATATTTCACTTGAGTTGGATTTATTTATATAAGAATGTTAATCCTGACTCGAGTGTTTTGTGTTTTGCTTTACGCTCGGGTCAGACCGAGTGATACAGCATTTGAGACTCACCTTTGGAGTTTGGAGCTTCCTTTGGAGATCCAACTATCGCCTCAGTTTTCAGCTCTTCTAGTTGATTTGATCAGAGAAGTCATCTGTTGTACTGGAGACTTCACTGCAATTGAGATATTCTGTTGTATTTTATTTCTAACTCTGATGTTTATATAGTAGCTTCATGAACTACTATTTTATCTATTCCGCTGCGCATTATTGTATTACTCTGTGTCTGTGATTCTGTGATTGATTTATTTACTATATATTCTGAGTTTTGCCAAATTTAAATTAACAATCTGATATTTTGAACCATTCAAATCAGACATGTGTGGATTTATTGTCGATTTGAATGGTCCAAAATAGTGGGTCGTTACAGTTGGTATCAGAGCTTTGGCTCTAGGAAAAACCTAGCATATATAGTAAATTTATTTACAGGATCACTTTCGTTCGAGTTTGAATTTCTTCCTTTTGACTCGATTTCCTTTGAACTTTGGAACATTCCTTGCGGTTCCAAAATTCATTCTTGTCTCTCCCTATTTGTATTCTTTTGATTCTGGAGTATCCCATAACTCCACATCGAATGATCTCTATAAGAAAAGGCGATCCCGCAAATCTTTGGATGATTTGTAAAGGGGTGGAACTCCTTTACAATTGGCATTGATTCACCGGAGATTTATATATCTTTGGTTTAGATGCCGCTATCTCTTGCGATCGAATGTTGGTTTTTCTTGGAATTCTGCATCGATCTTGTTCCTGAAGTCACGGTTGACCCGGTTAAGGTCGCCCGCGACTTGTATAAGTATATCTATCTTCTATTTTGAAATTTAATTATCTCATCTTCGTTCGAGCCTATCTTCGAAATCTAAATTCTATTTGATTAGAGTCCCTCTAATTTGAATCCCTATCTGTGTTCTGAAATCCATCCTTGAAACATCCTTTGAAAATCGGGTTTGTTAGTTTTCTAGAAATTGTTTTCTAAACTGAAATTATTATTTTGATATGTATGATTATATTCCATATATAAAAGTAAAATGTTTTCGATAAAGATTATATACCCTTTTTAAAATGAGAATTTGAGGTTTCGAAAGGATTTGTAATTTTGAAAAATTATATAAGAAATTTGATTTATCTAAAAATGATTTATAAATGAAGGATTTGAAATTTGAAATTCGAGAAATTGAACCCCGGTATTTTGGAATTGGTTTTAAGATTTTGAAATATATAATATGATTTAAAAGTATTTTCGGAATAAAAAATGCTTCAAATGATTTTAATAAGTTTCGAATGATTTCAAAGAAATTTCAAAAGAAGTTTGAGAAAATAGAAGTCCAGAACTCACTTATGTCGCTGGAAAATAATTTCGGTGATGAGTGCACGCATCATCGACATTGATTTTCGAGTTTCAGAGTGGGGGATAGGCCACTTCGGTAGCTTTGCTATGCGAGCGATTTTGTGAAACCATTTTGATTTCAAATTCTGAAGTAAGATTTGATATTCGAAAGATATATGCATATATATACTTGAAATGATTTGAAGTAAGCCGGTGTTCAGTCCTCGAGTTTTGGATTTGATATAACCCTATCTATTAAAATTGATTTACTGATTTGTTGCTAATTCCAACTCTTCAATTTGAAAATGATTTCTTCAACTATTTTGAAGGTTCGAACACTTCCAAATCAAGGTTAACTTTTCAAAGCTGAGAAATTTTGAAAAGTATAAAGTATATAAGTTTGGTATGTATGTTAAAGTATGTAGTAATATGATTTAAATAAGTTGAAACTGTTTTGTTAAGTAAATGAATAAGGCTATTTTGAATTTTCTAATATCAAATTTAGATTGGAAATGTTTTGAAAAGAATTTGGTCTTCAAAATATTTTGAATAAAGTTTAGTTAAATGTTTTAACTTAGTAACATCTTTATGAAACTATATATTTAACAAGTTGGAATAAATATATAAGTTGTACGTATGTTGTTTTATTCGCATAATTAATTTGATCCAAGTTTGAGTACACAAGTTCGAGGTGAATTACACCATTTCGTGTTAGGATTTTCATTCGATTCTTGATGGCGAATATTTGATATGGATTTTGGGACTCGATTCTAGAATTCTCTATCATAGTATATGGCTATGCAAGGAGACTGATGGCTTCTAGTCGAGAAACCATATCGAAGTCCGCATTAGGGAAGTCGAATGGACAATACTAGTTCGAAAGCGAACTTGTGTGATCGAGCGAGCGATCAAATGTGATTCTGCGAAATGATGACGTATGTACATCTTATATTCTAATATCATTGATATATTTTGGCGCTGAAATTGAAAGCTGTCGGGTTAGAATATCTTTGCTTACCAAAAGAAAATTTCCAATTTAAATTACAAAGATATATAACCCATAAAAGCAAAGATATTCAATCCCATATGGCTCTTCATACAGCGAAATTTATTTTGGAAAACTTGATCCTTATATAAGATGGACCTTATGTAAATATAAGATGATTTTGAAAACCATTGATTTTGGAAATGAATTGTTTGACTTAATTATATTGATTTGGAAATTTGGATTTATTTCCTAAATTTATTATTTTGGAAACTTTGGAACTAAAGATATTTAAATTGAGAAGAAATAATTTGGTGAAATTGTATATGATTTTGAAATTGAACTGATATTGAAACAAAATTGAAATTTGAGAACCTTGTGTTACTAAATACTTGATTTGGGAGTTGTCGAACTTATATAAAATTGATTTGTATGAGTATGAAATTGATTCGAAAACTATGGATTTGAAAAGGGTACTCAATTTGAAAAGTGAAATCTTATATAATTAAAGTCTATATAAGTGTGATTTGATATACTTTTGATTTTGGAAAAGTATTTGATTTGAAAATTAAATCTTATATATAATGGAATTTATATAAGTACGATATTTGAAAGTGATTTGAAAAGGTACTATATGATACATATTTTCGAAGTAAAGATATGGAAAGTGCCTTCTGCTTGATATCCGATTTGTGGCCACATCTTGGATTCATTCTATCGATATTATTCTCTCTGATTTTGGTTTTCCGAATATGATACTCGAGTGTCCTTCGAATTCCATGGCGTTACCCATGGTCTTATTTTTCTCTCGTGACTGCATAGCGCAACTGCCTGGCTGAGTCTTGCCTGGGGGTACGGATTGTTTCCTGGGGGATCCAGGCGTAACCATTGTGTATCCTGCAATCTGTGTAGGTCGCGAATAGTAGCGCAAATGCTTGGCTGAGTCTTGCCTGAGGGTACGGATTGTTTCCTGGGGGATCCAGGCGTAACCATTGTGTATCCTGCATTCTACTAGTCATCATGGCGTAACTCGCAGGGCTGAGAAAGCTTACGGATATGGATTATTTCCTGAGGGAACCAGGCGTAACCATTGTGTATCTGCGAACCATGGTTAGACAAAGGTTTTGTTTGTTTTGTTTGGATTGTACTTTCCATATCTGTTTTCAAAAGTTTTTCCAGTATTTTCACTGGGTGTTGAAACAAGTCTACTAAGTACTTGGAGAATTCTAGTTTTGCGCCTGATCAACGCACTACCAGAGTCTACAGGAACGAGGATAAACTTGTTAAGACATCGAGTTATAAAAGTATTTTCGAAAGGAAATTTGTTTCGACTATAAAGGTATTTTTTTTATAAAAGTATTTCCAACAAAGAAAATTTTGTATCAATATTTGGAATCAAAACCCTTATGGTTCTAAATTAACTATTCATGCCCGATATTATTCCTTTGAATCTACCTTATCTGCTCAGCTTTATTTATTCACATATATTCTGTTTTTCCAAGTCCTCCTTCTTTTCCTTGTTGACTATAACCCTTTAAAATATTGTTTATTTATATACTACTTGGTTTAAATAAAAAAATTATCAATGTTATAAATATTTTAGAAGTATTAATTAAATAAAAAAACAATTTAAAGGTAAATGAGTATTGATTTATTAATAATACTTGAAAAGTAATTTTGATAAAATTTAAAAATTAATAAATTATGAATTTAATGTTTTCAAATAGCTTCTTTGTAAAAATAAGTAATAACGTAAATAATTGTTTTCAAATATTTTCATATATTTATAGAGGTGTTATTTAAACATAAATGGCATTTACAAAGGAAGCAAGAAATTTGCAAAAGGGTTTGAAAAATATTAAAGTATTAAAGACAATTGAATTACAAATGAAGTTTTCAAATTTAAGTAAAATTTATATAGTTCAAATTAATTGTTTAATCTTGACTTTCAATCTACTTTTATTTCTGGTTGTTCTATTCTCCTACCTCCTTCCTTTTCGGGGACGAAAAGTTTTGAGTGGGGGAGAGTGTAACGACCCGCAAAATTTAATGGTTTTAAAAGTATATTTAATTGGAAATTTGTGAAATTTTAAAAAAATAAAATTTGAAAATAAAAATTTACTATTTGGAATACGTCTATTTTAATATAGCAACTGGTAAATTTTCATCTGATAATATTAAAGTTTATTTTCCTGTGAAATCTTATTTCAAATCAAACCGGTTAATAACAGTGAATTTAAAAGTTTTCCGAAACCAAAATATGTCAACAGGAGAAAATTTATTCAGAGCATTCTGAATCAGACTACGAAATTCGTTTCGCGAAATTCGAACGTTTCTAGCTCCATTTGAATTTTTCCATACGAAATAGCAGCATTTTCGGTACCGATTATCGACTTTTGATCGGATGATCGTACCACCGATATCTATATAACATTTTGATCCTCTCGTCGTGCATCTCTACGGTATATTTATTTCTGTATTTTGAGGTGCGGTACACGACAAAAACCATAAACTATTCGTTGTAACGGTACCTTAAACTATGACTTTATGGTTTCCTTCGGTTTCAAAATTTGAAACGTTCTGGCCAAAACAAATATTAATCACTTTAATAATTTGACCGTTGGAATTTTCACTTACGTTATATAATATTTTATATGGCAAAGTGGATACGCGTTTCACTTCCATTTTTCTTTGTTGCTTCTTCAACTTTTCTTCTGGCATTTACAGTAAAGCTTTTACACTTCTCCCCTTCACCAAATCACAGTTTCCACGCATGAATCCCATCACCGAGCATCACCTTTCCCTTTCTCTTCGAACCCTCTTCCCCAAGCAATCATCGACCACACCACAACATCCATCTCCTCCACCCACTGGCCGAAATCCAGCAAACCCAACGCACAGCCCCTACATATCCACCTCCGAACGTGCACCCTCCTACTTGCTTTCACCTCAGCCTCTTCGTGCTCCGCCAGCAACCACCGAGCATGGCCAAAACCCCAACGGTCACTCACCTCCTCCGCCCCTCTACCTTCGCCATCTAGCCATCTTGGCCTTTCGTCTGTGATGATATATATAAGTGCGGGTAATATATATATTATATTATGTTTGACGTTTTATAAGTTACATATTTATATATTTATTATTTGTCTATTGTTGGTTACATATTTGTATATGTAGTATAAAATTTTGCTAACAAAGTTAATCGTATAAAACGCACTGGGATTTTGTTATGAAGTATTAAGATCTAAGTTATACGTATAGTTGTGTATGTGTATAATTAGGTATAAGTTTTATATTCCATTGCATATGTACATAGATAAACAGAGGTTATAGTTTAACATATAGATCTGATGTACTAGTTTATATTAAGTGGTATATAATATGTACATTCCAGTTATATGTTACATAAGCTATGTTATATATTTTTTGAAACAGTTTTAATAATAATATATAAGTGCTATATATAAACTATACTTTTATTTAAGCTGTTTTGTTTGCTCATTTTGTTTCAATTCTAGCTTTGGCTTTTATTGGATATATTCTATATTATATAGTTGTTAGCTGTTGAATATAAAAGTTTATAACAGTTCAAAGGTTATTTCAAAAATTTAGATGTTGCTGGTGTCTCCTGTAGCTTATAATGTTATAGGGTATGTATGTTCATATATATCATATTATCTGTATTATTGTAGGATGTGACGGGATATATTTTATTTATAACAGTGTTACACTATATAATTAGTTGTATTTATATATTTTATATGTTAAATATAGGTATGTACCCCTGTGTACCAAAGTATATATATATATTTCCTGTTTAAATGTGTTATGGTGTGTGTTTATTTATTTATTTAAATTCTTACTATGTAGACATGTTGTTTATATGGGTTTTATTTAAAAGCAATGATCATGAAATATATATATTTAATATAATTTGTGTTTAAATTTATTTTGATTTGAAAATATATATATCTTATTTTGAATGTATGTCTAAAATTGGTTTAGAGAGAAGTGATAACTCATATTTTGATTTGATTATATCAAGACGATTCTGATTCGTTTCCATCAATCCCTATCTTTCAGCTTTGCTCGTCAAATCAACTGTCAGCTTACTTCGCTTGAGATTTGTTGTTGGATTTGTTCGATTGCCTAGATCGTGATCCAATTCGTAGCTCAATTCTTTGTCAAAACTACCTAGCCTCGAAAGGTGAGCAACCACTCACGATTTAACATTCTTTTATTATTAAATTTGATTTCAATTGAAACGACAATTGAAATATGCTGCTGTAGTTATTTAAATTGTTAAATATGCTATTATCTGTAACTGTTCACCTGTGGGATATGACACCATATCCTGTTGTTTATATTTTATTCAAATTATTGATGATATATGCCTGTTATTATTTTATTATCTGCTACCACTCTGCAAGTTCCCTGTTAGTATAGAACTCACTATGGGTTGAAATGATACATACCCGAACGGACTTTAGAATAGGAGAGAATCGTTATGGGTTGAAATGATAAACCCAAGCGATTTTCATTTGAATTGAAATTGGGATTACGGGTCGAAATGATATCTACCCGTATATATTTAAATTTCGGATTGAAATGATAAATATCCGTATCACTTAACCATATGATAAATATATATACAGACACCGTTGGTCCATATATACAAATATTTTGAAATTGAATTCTATGGTTTTGGAAAGAAATATATGGTTTTAACAAATGTTGATTCTTAAAATTTTATATATAAATGGTAATGATATATATAGATTTAATAATGATATTTAATTTAATTAAGATGGATTTAATACATATAATATGTTAAGTATAAAATTTATATTTCAAAATAGATTTTGGGAAAAAAATTTGAATAAGTTAAGGTTGGGAAGATAATTTGAATTTAGTAAAGAATTTTATTTAATTAAACCAATATAAAGCTTATTGAAATTGGAATTTAAGATATGATTTATAACTTGAGTTTGATTTAAATAATTTAATGAATATTTCTTGTTTAAATAAATTTAAGGAAATATTTAGTAAAAATGAAATTTAAGGCTAGTTAAATGATATTGAAGTGAATATTCCCTGATTAAATAATAATAAAGTTAAATCAAGTGCTATATGAAACTGTTTTTGAAAATGTTGAATATTAAAGCTTTGAAATATATTGAAAAATAAATGGTATATTTAGAACTGAATTAAATTGATGAATTGAGATTTGAATAAATTTGAATTTGGAATTTGAAGTTGATTTGAATCGATTTGCGAGACTTGAGGAAATTATAAATACTTTACTTTTAAATTATTTGACCTATATATATACTATTTTGAAAATAGATATGTTTGAAATGAAATGATATTTGGGTTTTGAAGTATAAATTAAATTGAAATGACCACGGTGTTATAATGTATATTTCCACCTTGTAGATAGTTCTGAAGATCCTTAGAGGATGGTTATCCCAAACATCCTTTAAGTTACTTGTATTTCAGTTGATATTTCACTTGAGTTGGATTTATTTATATAAGAATGTTAATCCTGACTCGAGTGTTTTGTGTTTTGCTTTACGCTCGGGTCAGACCGAGTGATACAGCATTTGAGACTCACCTTTGGAGTTTGGAGCTTCCTTTAGAGATCCAACTATCGCCTCAGTTTTCAGCTCTTCTAGTTGATTTTTTCAGAGAAGTCATCTGTTGTACTGGAGACTTCACTGCAATTGAGATATTCTGTTGTATTTTATTTCTAAATCTGATGTTTATATAGTAGCTTCATGAACTACTATTTTATCTATTCCGCTGCGCATTATTGTATTACTCTGTGTCTGTGATTATGTGATTGATTTATTTACTATATATTCTGAGTTTTGCCAAATTTAAATTAACAATCTGAAATTTTAAACCATTCAAATCAGACATGTGTGGATTTATTGTCGATTTGAATGGTCCAAAATAGTGGGTCGTTACAGCTTTTTAGTCAAAGGATCTGCCAAGTTATCTTTAGTATACTAACTATTCTAAAAATATAATCACTTGTTGTTTTAGATTCATCAGATAAAGTGATCTAGTTTGCATCGCTAAATCCTACACTTGAAAACTTTTGTTAATATAATCCAAAATTCATAATTCTTTTACGGTATCCAATGATCCTTTCAATAGTACGACAATACTTTATACTGGGTCTACTAGTAAGCCTACATAGTAATCCCACAAGATAGGTTATGTTTGGTCTAGTACAATCAGTGGCATATCTAAGGCTTCTAATGATGCTTGCATGGTTAGAACATCTTACACATTCACCAGTGTTCTTAAATAATTCTACACTTAGATTATACAGTGTACTAGAAGGTTTACAGTTAAAGTAATCATATTTCTTTAAGATCTTCTCAATATGGTGAGATTGATCCAAAGAAATTCACTTTTTAGACCTAGTAGTATTCATATCAAGGATTACACTCACTTACTCAAGATCTTTCATATCAAAATTGGCATGTTAAAGAGATTTCACATTATTATTAACATGGATATTTGAACCAAATATAATCAAGTCATCTACCTATAAATATACAATTATGCGAACTTTATCAAATTTTTCATGCCATTGTTAACATGAATTTGTCACTTTCATTTATTTTAAGACAATGTGAGAAGTCTAGATTATCAAAATTTTCATATCATTGTTTAAGGTCTTGTTCAATATGATACAGAGATTTATTTAATTTGCAAACTTTATTTTACCAGTGATTACAAAATCTTTGGGATGGTCCATATAAATTTTTTCTTTCAATTCATCATTTAAAAAAGCAGTTTTAACATCCATTTGTGTATTACTAAATTATGAATTGAAAAAAGAGAAATCAATACTCGATATATTTTATTCTAGTAACATGTGAAAATATATCGAAAAAATATATATTTTCTCTTTGCCTAAAACCTTTAGTTGAAAGATGGGCTTTATATCTATCAATAATACCATTAGGTTTTAATTTTTTTTAATGATCCACATACATCCTATAGATTTTCAATTATAAGGTAAATCAACTAAGTGCCAATTGAAGGGAATCCAATTCATCATTTATAGCTTCTTTCAAAATATCGAGATCTATAGAGGATAAAGCTTCTTGAAGATTGTCAGGATCCTTCTCTAAATTATAAGCATAAAAGCATGGCCCATAATCTTAGTTACTCTAGCTCTTTTACTTTCCTAGGTTCAGTTTCTACATCTTTAATTGTTTTCTCTATTCCTAGGCTCAGAAAACGGGAATGTGTAAACTCATCTCATTAGCTTGACCCTACACCAATTTTCATTAGCTACGAGTTGCGGAGGATAGCGTTCCTCTTACCGCATTCCGCACTCATATAGCTTTTGTGAGTAGTTCATTATACCGTTGGGTTTGACGAATGCTCTAGTCTATTTCGTCAATCTTGAGGATCGAGTATTCTAGGAATATCTCGATGATCTCAACTTGTGTTCCTTGATTTTAAGAATAAGCAATAAGTTGAGTTTTCAAATTTTTCAAAAATATTTTGTTCTGATAGATTCGTTAGCCACCTATAGTTTTGTATTAATTATTTATTGGATATGTCGATCCACTTGAGTTATAAAAAAATAGAGCATTTATTGACGTATTCAATAGATATTTAAGACAAGACTATAGATGGTCGCTCCTAACCAACCCTATATGCCCCCCGCTATTTCTCAATTTGAAAGAAATTTATTTTAAAAGTTCAACATCAATTGATTCTATAATCGCCTGTGCATTCAAATCATAAAACCCAAATTCTTATTAAACACATAACCAATACTAACACATTAACATGCTCTACTTGTTAGTTCAATTCTTTTAAGATTGGGAATATGAACATATGCTAAACAACCCTGAATTCTAAAACAAGACAAATTAGGTTTATGATTTTTTTAAGATCTCAAATGGTGAAATTTTCTTTTAGATTTAGAAATTTTTTGTAACACATAGAAAATATTCAATAAACCCCCCTCCTCCCCCCACCAATGTGATGTACACTAGAATTCAGTAAAATAACCACAACAGCTTTGGTTAAAGTCCTATTTATCCTTTCAGCTTTACTATTCGTTTGAGATAAATAAGGTGTAGGTCTTTCATGAATTATGCTATGGGAATTATAAAATTCAATAAACAAGGAAGATTCATATTTAGTTCCCCTATCACTACAAAATATTTCAAAATTAAACCGATTCTCAATTTCAGTTACAAATAACTTAAATATATTAATTGCACCGCTTTTATTGTTCATAAGATATATAGGTGAGTATAAATAGAATAGTCCTCAATAAATCTAATGGAATAACATTCCCATATCTAATTAATACCCCATCAGTTTCACATATATCAGAGTGAATTAAAACTAGGGGTTTAGTTACTTTATCAACGGACTTTATGGGGTTTTAGTTATTTTTGATTAGCTACAAAAATCAAAAATTTAAAAATCATTGAGTGATACTTTAGAAAAACCTTAGTTATTGATATTCTTAATAATGCGTTTATTAACATGACAAAGTTTAGCATGCTAAATATTAAAATCACAAAAAATTTAAGCAGAACTTGAAACTTTATTCATTTCGACATTTAATTTCAACATTCCATCGGTTGCATGACCATTCCCAACAAACATACCATTATAAGTTAAAGTGTACATATAAGCCTTAATAGTTGAGTAAAACCACTTTATTCGACAAAAAAACAAAAACCTGAATCTTTCTCATCTTTGGAGCATGCATCACATCTTTTAGAATCACTGTCTTGTCAAAGGTAAACTTCAATTCAACATTTCTAATACCAATAGCATTAATGATGTGAGAATCTCCTAGCAGAAATTTCATGTCCTCGACGGTAGTGTATGTATTGAAAATAACAACGGCCATAGCAGACACGGTGAGAAACACCAGTATTTACCCACAACCCTTCTGATCCACCAATAAGGTTGGTCTTAGAAATCATAGTTGTTAAAGGCTCTTTAGTCAGGTTAGTCTGCGAAGCAGAGCTAGATCTATTCCAACACTTGCGTGCCATGTGACCTAGTTTGCTGTAGTTATAGAAAATAGACTATCCAGAACCATTCCTTGAGGAAGTTTATTGCTATCCGTTTTGGCTCCATAGAGGGTTCCAATTTCACTTATTGTTGCAGTTTGGGCTCGGCTTGCGGTTTCGACTCTTAATGTTTTCTGGGTTTGGATTCATAACTGCAGCATTGAACTTTTTGGTCTTGTTGTTCGAGGCAATAAGTACCTAATCTTTTCGGTCATGTTTTCTAGTTTCTTCCTTAATATGGAGACAAATGATTAAACACTTTTAAGGAAAATTATTTAGTCTTATGCCTAAGAATTGTAACGACTCGGAATTTTGGTCGTTAGTTTTGAACATTTAATTTATTTTAAATGTTGAATTTGAATTATAAATAGATTTTGAATATGGAAGAATCAGTGAAATGGTTTATAATTTCAAATATAGCGATAAATTGGATTTGGTAAATAATAGAATTAATAATTGAAAATTGGGATAATACGGGAATCTGAGAATAAATGGTGGTGGAAAATGATTTCTAAAATTGATTTAAATTCTATTTGGATTAGAATTATAATATTGGACTTGTGAATGGAATTAAAGTCAATAAGTTTAAAAATTGGAAATTATATATTAATTAAATAGTGAAAATTTAATATATAGAAATAATGTAGATAATCAAATTTTGATTTAAAATGAATCAGAATGATTTCTAGTATGAATATGAATTCTATGTGGTTTATAATGAAGTTAGTAAGTTTCAGAAATTGGAAATTTAAACGATTTCGACGATTTTGAAAATTGCTCGATTTAATCGACGAGTTAAAATAGCCTTCCGGGGCACAGTCTCGGAATTCGACGAAACTAGTTCCATTGGATCCGTAATAGCTTATTATTATTGGATTTCAAATTTAGTAGCATTTGGAGTTACCGTTTGGCCGTATGGAAGTGAAACGCGTTGGAATAAAAATCGAAAATTTAATATTTAAATTCGATTCAAAAAGCTATCTTCCACATACGATAGAATTAGGCCCCGAAACATGTTCCATTGTGTTTGGAATAGGGGTAAAACATTATAAACGCCAGGTGGCACATCTCGTTTGGAGATCGTTTGAAAAAGCACGTTAAAATTGGATATAATATTAAAATACTTAATATACGTATATATATACACGTTACAGCAGTGAAACCCTAGTCAAAAAACATAGCCGCCATTATCTATTTTTAATGGTCGAAAAGCAATTCTCTTCTCCCTCATTTTTCTCGAATAACACACTCAATAATGGCAAAATCTTCCAGCTAATAAATCGTAGAGAGTATCGAGATCTACGAAGTGAACGGTGTTGATCGTGTATAACGTGGTGTGGAGGGAGATGTTTGGCTGCGTTCATTGGTCGTTTAGTGGCGTTTTCCTCAGCCAATGGTGAACCGAGCTCGGCGAATCTCTGGCCGAAGGAAGGTGGCGTGATACGTTTTCGTTTGGCATACTCTAATCGGCGTCGAACTCGACGAGGAGGCGGCGGTAGTTAAAGGAAGATTGGTGGCTATAGGTTTTGAAAACCCTGGAGACGCGCGTGGAAGAAGACAATATTTGCGGCCTACATTTTCTTGTTTCCAAATGTACGGCCCGATTTCATTCTGTATTATAAAAAAAAGAAATTGTAATTTATATATAAATTTATGCTCAACTTTAAAAATTCAAATCTTCTACATACGAGGTCGGAATTGGACGAAACAAGGGGCGCCGGAATCGCAGCGACGAGCTCTACGCTGAGGTCCAAATCCAAAGACATTTGGAGCAAGTGAAAATTTTAGATTAAATCGAACGTGTTCGATTTAATTTAAAATTGGAACGTTTGGCAACGTAAAAATCAAGGTGAGTTAATCTCACTCAATTTTGGACTGCTAGCATTAATTTTAAATAGTTAAAATTAATAGATGTTTGAATGGTTAAATTTTGCATTTTTATCAGTTGAATGTGATATTATATATAGTAGTATATATATTGGAGTGATTGTTATTCCCGCATTTATATAGCGGATGCGACCCTATGCGCCCCGCATAATAGCGCATGGCCCTATATACCGCGATATTCCACCTCGAAGTGGAATTGGTAATTTTTATGTTGTGCTAATATCGATGGATGCAGGGAAACTGGTTGGAGGGATCCAACTGGTTTCCTAAAAATGTTGAATTTAATTGCATATATAGTGATATATGTTTTGTTGAATAATCAGTGACTGGTTATTGTGTGATCTGAATTGATTTAATGTGACGGCAGTTAATCTGGATTTCCGGTGTTTTTAAAAACTAATAAAAATATGGTTTAAATGGGTAAAGAATTATAAAAAAGGATTTTTGGAATAAATGGATTTTTAAATAACAAATCCTTAAACGGTACTTGTTTTAAAAACAAAAGGTTTTAAAATCAAGATTTAAAGTGTTTTTGAAGGATAAAAGCAGATTGGGGAATAAGAATAAAATTGGTTAAACTGGAGTTCAAGTGAAATTTCCAAATTTACGGGATGAAATTGGAAATCGAGAAATTAGTTTTGTTTTAAAAATAGGATTTTAAATTATTAATGTGGTAATTTTAAAAGTGTTAAAAATATTCTGGGAAATTAGTTATTTAATTATTTTAAATTGTTTCAAGCATATTTAATTATAAATAGTTACTTCATAATGTTTTTTTTAAAAGATTTATTTTTATTTAAGAACTAGTCGGCATTTTTGTTTTAAAGGTAAATTATTAAATATTAATATAGCTTTGTATAACAACTTTTATTTAAGTATAATTGCCTAAATTTAACTTGAAATTCATTTTAGAACTTACAAGCATTGTTATGAGATAATTTTTAAATAGAGTTTTGGGAAGTAAATGGTATACTCGCGTGGCGTTAATCGGCGGCAGTGAGTGCCTGCAACTAAGTCTTGAATTTCTTTGGGATAGAGACGTAACCATTGAGCTGTGATCCATGGTTTGATACTGTAGTGGTACTTTCCACATTATTTAAAAAGGGGTTTTCAAATATTTTTGAAAGATGCTTTGTAAATCTACCAAATTCGATAAGATAAGTATATAGTTTGGATAAAGAGATTTAATTTATGTAAAATTTAATTTAAATAAGACTTGGTGTTTTTTCGGTGAAAAGTATTTGGTTGAATTGATTGTTTATTTGATAGTTAAATAATCGACTATCAAATCTGGACCCAAATATAACTTTGGAAATATCTGGAAGAAGTACGTGGATTATATGGTACAGTTACCGTTCGAGGTGCTATACTGTACGTACAAACTCGTTTCGTTCTTCTAGGACATTTTTAAGGAAAACCATCCACTAACGGTTAGGAGGTAATCTCCGATCTTATTCTCGTTTGTGTATTTCCTAAAGAACCGGGGTTGAGTTCACTGGGAAATATCGAACGTTGTTTCGAAGAGACCGGGATCGGATTTGTGATCCGAAAACCAACTCGATCCAACAAGTACGTTTTCGTAATGAAGACAAGAGCATGGAGTCGAAGATGGAGCAGTGAAGTGCAAGGGCTAATCGCTACTAATCCTGAGGGTGATTCCAAAACGGATGTAGTAGGAGTAGTGCCTTCGTTTCCGTTCGGACCGCGAACGGACTTGCATGGATGAATGCTATCAGTAGATTGTCATTGGAGGACAATGAGCATTCTAAGTGAATATTCCTAAAAAGGTAACGCTTAGCCTCGAGCCTCATCAACCGGGAATGACTGAAAATCAGGGGAGATGCAGCAAGGCTAAGTGGGTCGCACCCAAGTAGGGTAAGGTTACCCCTATCTAGAGTCCCTTTTTATTCGGCTGTGTGGCGATTGCTGATCCCAACCGCGGGGTAATCTTATTCGATCTATCCAAGTTAGGGGTAGGCAGGTCTTGTGTAGCAGGGGATCCTGGAGTGTTCCTCGGTACGCTGTTCTAGACATGTACCGTGACAGGTGGTACCCCAGTGCCTAGTCATTCAGTTGGAATCCATTCTCCAATACGTGCCTTTATGGTTTTGATTGTAGTGCCTAGTATTGTTGGAATTTAATTAATATAACAATTTCAGCTATTTGAATAAGAATTTGTACTTATACATTATTATTATATTTGAGGATTTTGATATGAAATGTTTTGGTTATCGTAAGGTAAAAACTCGTTGTGTTTATTTGTGGCGTGGTCTTACGAGATACCTTTGATTTTTAAAGGATTTTTTGAACTTTAATAATTAAAATTGAGTGTGTTTTCTCACGCTGGTTATCCAAACTGACTCGGGTGTTATTTTATTATAATTCTCGGGTCAGACCGAGTATTTCAGGTTCAGGTTAGGATGCTATGGAGCAGGAGGCGAGCTGGAGACCGAGACGTATTACTCGTACTTGTTTATTCCACCGCAGTGTTTTGATTGAAATTGCCAGCAATTGTGAGGGCAGGTTTTTATAACTGTCCAGGCTGGTAATTATTGATTTGTGTACTCTAATGTGAGATATGTATATTACAATTTTGATTTGTGTAAAGAGCTATTGATATTATATATTGTTATGACCGCTGTGAGATTCTGTTTTGTTTTTTAGTTCTCTTCTTCTTCTACCTCCTTTCTTTTACCTCAACAATGTCTTTTCGGCACTCGATAATTCGGCATGTTATACGATGAGCGTATTTATGTCGATTTTTGTGATATCCCGGGAATTTGGACAATATCAATTTAATAATTTATATTTAAAAATTAAATTGATTTGATGATCTTTGTTAATAAATTTGAATAAATTTAATAATCTAATTAAATAAATATTTAATTAGTGATTTATCTTTTAAAACTTTAATAGAATGATTTCTATTTATAATATATATAAGTGTATATATTGTAAATAGATGAGTTGGTTTGAATTTAACAAATGAGATTATATTTTCAAATTCTAATATATATTGGTAATTTGGAAATCATGATTAATTTAATATTAAGTTTTTCAAAAGTTATTTAATAAATAACTATATAGTTTAAAATACATATTATAAATGTTTAATTGTTTAAAAATAGATTTTTAGCTTAAGTTTAAATTTAAATGAAAAGGTTTGTTTTATTTCTTTTTAAAATATTACTTGATATATATGATTTAAAAATAGAAGTTTAAATACAATTTACATATGGCCTTAATTCATTTAAGTAAAAAGTAATTTATAATCTCTTTTATAAACTATTTAAAATGGTCAAATGTGTTATTTTCAAATAATAGATATATGTATTGTTTTTATATATAAATATAATTGGTTTTATTTACATTTTCTTTAAAGTAATTTATATACATATACATATTAGGTAAGTATTTATAAATAGTAAACTAGTATAAAAGCTTTTATTTACATTTTAAAATAAATAAATATATGTATTAAATACTTAAAAGACAAATGTCATTATATTAAAGCCTAATATGACATGTGTTAAGTAATAAATATAACAATATGACAAATGTCAAGATTTTGTTTTTCTTTTAATTTTTAAAATTAATCATTTCAGCCTTTATAAATATATATCCTTTCTCCTCTCCATTTCTTTTCTATTCTTAAAATTCTAAAGCTAAGAAACTTAAACAATTCTCTAAAACAAATCTGAAAACAATCTTCAGCCTACAAAATTCTTCTTCAATCTGTAATTAACATTCCCTTCATTCCAAAATGCAAATCAATTTCCCTGTAACCTTTTCAAATCTGTAAACATCTTCCAAAATCAAAAGCCAAATCCTATAACCAATTCTCTAAAACAATCTGATCATCAAAACTCCTCAAACCAGAGATTTATCAAATCTAAAGCCTGTAATCTTCTTCAAAAATAAAACCTGGAAGTGCATTTTCAAAATTTAAAACCAAAGCCTGCAAGTTCTCTTCAACCTGAATCAAAGCCTGCATGTACTCTTCAAGACAAAGATAAGCAAATAGATCTGGGATCAAAAGCATGCAAGTTTTAAAATCAAAACAAAGATGCAACTAAAATTTTCAAGGCTGTTTTCAAAGAAATCAACAAAGCTTTTTAAACCAGAGGCTCTGTTCTTCCTCAAAACAGTGAGTAACTTTATATTTAAAATATAATTGGTTGCATGCTAGATGGTTGAATATAAATGTGTATTGATAAGTGAATGTCTGATATTTGTGTGCATGCTGGTTATAAGTGATCTGTTCATCATTTGTTCTAGGGGAGTAACATCTTTTCTGAAAATGCTTAAGTATAAATGTGGTTGCATGTGAATCTCTGAAGCAAGAATGTTTGTATCTATATTAATTTTCTGTGAACATTTGGATGATAAATGTGTGCATGTTTGTGAAATGTCTGAACTTCTCTGTTCTTTGTTTTAAAACTAAGATTTTGGTCAAAATCCATTATTCCTTTAACCAATCTCTGTTTAGTCTTAGAATTCAAATAAAATTTGTATGTTTAATCATAGATTAAAGTTTAAAATTTTATTTAAGTAGATTAAATTTGAAATGGCTCTGTAAAATCAAGAAGAACAGTATAAGTTGGAGTTATGTTAAAATTTCAACATCTTAATTTATTGATTCAGGGTTATGAATCAAATCCCTAGACAAAATCATGATTTTTAAAAATAAAATCACAAATTCTAGTATTAGGATCAGAGAGTAGTTCAGGGTTGACTGAAATTTGAGTTTTTGGTCATTGCTGATGATCTCAAAGGTTTGGGAGGTCGGGGTTTCTTCTGGAGTTGGAAGAACGATTGGGTAGTTAGGGAAAATTAGCAGAGAGAAGATCAGATCATCGTGGTAGTTGCGGTGGAGGATTGAAGTCTGTAGCCCTAGTTTGGGTAGATTTGGTGTGTTTGATCGTCACGGCTTCTTTGTTGAATCGAGTTCAACGAAATTAAGGGAGATAGTAGGGGAGATGTTGGCGATGGTGTAGACGGAGTTTCAGCAACTCCGATGATCGGAGGTAGGAGTACGAAGGGGTTTCCAGGCTTTAGTGTGTTCGAGCTGTTGATGTTCCAGGTTTCGATTTTCAGGCTCGAATTCTCGTTTTCGATTTCAAGTGTTGATCGAAGGTTGGATGATCGTAATCTAGTGTAGGGTTGATCGTCGATGTGTGGGGATGCTCGGTGATGGCCGGAGACGTTGCTGGTGACGGTACACGTGCACGCGATCGTGTATGTTTCTCTTGTGAAGTCTGGGTTTGCAGAGGATGGTACTCGGGTGAGACTCGAAGTATTTAAGGGTGCGACTCGAAGAAAATAGGGTGAGGCTCGGGTAGTTTTGTGTGCCAGGTTTTTAAAAATCTGGGTGGTTTAAATTTAAATCTGGATTTAAATTTGTTAAACAAAATTTAAACAGGATTTTAAATCAGAGTTTAATATACAAATCCAAGTGGTTTTGAATCTTAGGATTGGAATAAATAAGTTTTATAAATTTAAATATTTTAAATTGTTGTTATATTTAAATGTTGAAATTAAAAAGAAATTTGATTTAAACCTTTTTGAAAAATTCTTTTATAAGATATAGAAAATTCTTTACCATGTAAAAAGTTAGAAATTTGGTTTTAAACTTTGGTAAAGACAAGTTGGTATTTATTCTAAAATCAGAAATTAAATAAATGATTTAAAAATAGATTTGAAAATGAATGTTTTCAAATATATTGTGAATGAGATGTAACCATGGGAAAAAAAATTTTATCTTAAAGATTAAATTATTTAGGTAATTAAAACGGTTTAATTAATTAAATTAATTAATGTTTTGGATTAATTAAATTGTAATGAAGGATTTAAATTAATTTAATTAAGGTTTAAGATGAATTAACTAGGACTAATTAATATATAATTATGGATTATGAATTAGAGTATTAATTAATGTTTAGGAATTAATTAATAAAGTAATTTAAGATTAATTAAGTTATGATTAACACTTAATTAATTAAATAATTAGAGTTTAATTAATTGGTTATTAAGATTTATTAATTTGAAATTAATAATAATTAATCTAAGTTAATTACTTAAGAAAAGTAATTAAATAATTGTTAATGAAAGTCATTAACTATGGATTATTAAATAATTAATTTATGTAATTAATTTTAATAATTAATTAGATTAATTAATTTAAAGATAATCAATTATAGAATTTGTTTTAAATGGAATTACTTAATGGAAGTAATTAAGAATTAATTACTTATTGTAATTAATTGAAGTTAATTTGATTTAGTTTAAGTTAAGTAATTAAGTTTAATTAAATTATAATAATCAAGAGATGATTTGATAATAATTACTTTATGTAATTATTAAGGTATGATTATTTAGGATAGTAATTTGAGTTTAATTACTTATGAATTAATCAAGGGATTAATTAAGAAATTAATTAAGGAAGTAATTAATTTAGTTAATGAAAGTAATTAAGGGTAGTGAATTACTAATTGAAGATTAATCAAGGTGATTAATAAATGTTATTTAATTTAAGGTTAATTACTTAATGTAATTAATTTAATTAAGTAATTAATAATTAAGTTGTAATTAAGGATCATTAGTTAATATAATTAATGATGTAATTAAGATTGATTAATTAAGTATAATTAATAAATGAAGTGATTAATTAATGTAATTAATTAAGAATTAATGTAGTTAATTATAGTTGATTAAGTTAATTAATTATAGTTAATTAATTAATGAAGTAATTAAAGGATAATTACTATAAGTGGTTAAGGATAATTAATTTAAGTAATTAATTAAGGATAAATTACTTGAAGGTAAAAAAATAATAATTAATCAAAGATGATTAATTGAAAAAGGTAATTATAGGATAATTAATTAATTTGTAATTAATTAATGTTTAAGTAAGAAGGATTTATAAAATAAAGTAATTAATTTAGTTAACTTTAAATTAATTAAAGATAATATAAATCATTACTTATGGATGGATGATAATACTGAATGCTTTGCATTTGTTTGATATCTCTGATGAGATATATGTTGTGTGATATAGATGTTTAGTAGAATTGTGATGATAATATGAATTATCTGATAATGTTGATTATCTGTTGAGAATTATCTTTCTATGTGTATAAGATAATTGTATTAAATTGTTTTAACCTTTAAAACAACTTGGCCTTAAAAGATACATTTTGGATTTCGATGAGACCGGGATCGGGTTTCCGTATACCGGATTTCCAGGTCTGGAGACCCGAATACCACATCGATCCAAATTTACGTTAGGTCGTGAAATCAAAATGGAGCAAGTGAAGACTCGAGGTGTAAGAACGATTCTTTGTCAGTATAACTCTGTGGGTGATTCCGTAATGAGTTGACGGAGATAGTACTTTCAGATTCGAGATAAAGATTCAGAGTGCAAGGGTTATTGTCGTTAACTCTGAGGGTGATTCCAAAACGAGTGTAACGAGATAATGCCTTCGGTTTCGTTCGAACCCGGAACGAACTTGTATGGATTGAATGCTTTCAGCACATCGTCAGGCGGACGATGAGCATTCTAAGTGATATGTTCTGATTAAAGGTAATCGTGACCTCAAGCCTCACAAACCGGGAATGGCTAAAACAGGGGAGGTGCAGCAAGGTTAGTGGGTAGCACCCAAGTAGGACAAGATTATCCCTGTCTAGAGGTCCCTTCTTATTATTCAGCTGTGTGGGCAGTTGTGAGCTCCAACTGCTGGGATATCTTGTGCGGGAATTATCCAGTAAGGGATGTTCCGGCCTTGTGTTGCAGGGGATTGGGAGTGATCCTCGGTACAGTGATCTAGGCCACGTACTGTGACGGGCGGTACCCCGGTAGCCCTGCCATTGATGGAATCCAAACTCCAATAAGTGCCGTACGTTTTAGTTGTGCCCAACTATGTTGGAACGTGAGATGTAAGCATTCCAGCTATTTCATATTTATTTGAAAACCCTAGACCTATTATAATACAATCGAATTTCCTATCAAATGTTTTAGTTAGCGTAAGGTAAAAACTTACCCATATTTATTGGTGGGGAGTCTTACGTGATACCTTTTCTTTCAAAAGGTTTTGAAGTTAAACAAGTTTAACCTGTTACTCACACCAGACCCATGTCTGACCCAAGTTGTTTATTTCTGTTTTATAAACTCTTGGGTACTCAAATTTTTACGAGTAGCCAAGGGATTCAGGTTTAGCTTTGACGAGTAATCTGGAGGAGCAATGGAGCAGGAGGCTTCGGCGTTGTAGATATAGATAGTAGTTTTCCGCTGTGTTGATCTTTGTATTGATCTGTATTGTGTTGAGATGTAATAACTAGACAGATGTTTATAACTGTCTAGTATGTGATGTGTAATCTGTGTAACTCTGATAGATGATGTATATAATACTATGTAATATTTATGTGATATATTATATTTCGTTTCGTTTCCGCTGTGAGTATCTGTTGTTGTTTTCTTTTCTCTTCTTCTCTTTTCTATTTCTCACCCCTTTCTTTCTTACTGTCGATGCGATTTTCCGGGAGTGGAAAGTCGGGTCGTCACACGTGGTATCAGAGCTATTGGTTGAGTGAATACCTAGCTCTGGAGTGGTATCTATCGTGAGAGAGCGTATTTGTAATTTTTATATAACTATATATATATATATTCTACCTATACTGTTGGGTTACCCGTACAGGTTCTCCAATATAAGATATAAAGGTAGATAGGGTAGTAGTGTATGAAACACGACTACCAATGGTTGGAATTAAGGTTGGAAGTGTATTTATCGAGACTGTAGACCCAATACTGTCTCGAGTAAGTTTTGCCGTGATGAAGGATTTCATCGAATCTCTGAAGGAAACCTGTTGAGGTTCAGAGTCCATTTTTGAAGTGCAAGTTGGATGAGTAGAGTTTGGATCTATCGATTGAACAGAAGCAAGTGATGATATCTTGATACCTCAGGTAATAGTAGCTGTATGATGAGATACAGTGACGATGGATGTTCCCGAAGATGTTTTCTTTGGAATGAGTTTAAGGAAGTGAGTCTGCTTCGGTGTTGTGGCTAAGTTCAGCATGGTATTTCTGTTTGGTTTGGAGTTCGAGTTTCTCAAAGATCTTTGGATAGAAAGTCCTTGGCATCAGTATCAGCAGTGCAGCTCGGAGTATTCTGTGATGGCAGGAAGTTGTCAGGCTGAGTAGTTTTTCTGGAGGTGAAATTCAGAAGCAGCAGGGTGCATCCATTTCTTCGGTGGATTGGATAGTTAAGTATGGGCTGTTCTGATTTGTTAAGAGGAACAGTTTTCTTTGGAAATAGGCTGGGTTGATCGCAAAAGTGACTTGCGATAGTTTGAGTGTTCTCTTGGGTTATCAGAGTTTTTCTGAGTGTCTTCAGAGAAGTCAGGAGTTGTCCGCATCTGAAGGTTGAGTTTTCTTATCGACTGGATTCCAGGAGTAGTACCGGTAGTTCAGTCTAGTTGAAGGATGTTTCCTAGAGATGGAGTTGGTGCAGCAACTCAAGTTTTGATGAAGTATCTGAGTTTTATTTATGGATCAGTGAACCTTATTTCTGGAATGAGTTGTCCAGTCTGTGCTTGTGTTCTACCTCAGATCAGAATTGAGCAGCGAAAGCAGTTTGGAGTATATCTCTGGATAGGAGAAGTAAGTTTGGAATCTACTGATGTTGTGAAGTAAAGTTATATTTGGATCTCTTTTGTGTTCTGATTTGGATAAGTATTGGGTTTTCAGGATTGAATTGTCAGTTTGGACAACTGGAATTCATTGTGTTTTACGTATCTCTGAGGGAGTACGTGTTTGATCTATCTCTAGTTTTGGAATCAGCAGTTCAGGAGGATTTGGTAGTTGAGTCAGACTCGTCTGTAGTCTGATATCATGTCTAGTTCTGTAGATCTAGATGAGTAGGAACCCTGTAGCTTCGTAGTTTAGATTGTTTGTAGAGCGAGTGTCCCGGTATATATATACTTGGGGAAACTCGAGGAAATTCTATCCAGAATTTTGTCTGGATAGTTAGAATTGTTTGTTTGGATGATTGGTTGCTATGATGTTAGCATATGGATGATAGTATATGCTTGTGATTTAAAATTAAAATCTTTGATAGATTATTAAATTACCTTTGTTTAAATTTCGGGGACGAAATTATTTTAAGGGGGGAGGAATGTGATATCCCGGGAATTTGGACAATATCAATTTAATAATTTATATTTAAAAATTAAATTGATTTGATGATCTTTGTTAATAAATTTGAATAAATTTAATAATCTAATTAAATAAATATTTAATTAGTGATTTATCTTTTAAAACTTTAATAGAATGATTTCTATTTATAATATATATAAGTGTATATATTGTAAATAGATGAGTTGGTTTGAATTTAACAAATGAGATTATATTTTCAAATTCTAATATATATTGGTAATTTGGAAATCATGATTAATTTAATATTAAGTTTTTCAAAAGTTATTTAATAAATAACTATATAGTTTAAAATACATATTATAAATGTTTAATTGTTTAAAAATAAATTTTTAGCTTAAGTTTAAATTTAAATGAAAAGGTTTGTTTTATTTCTTTTTAAAATATTACTTGATATATATGATTTAAAAATAGAAGTTTAAATACAATTTACATATGGCCTTAATTCATTTAAGTAAAAAGTAATTTATAATCTCTTTTATAAACTATTTAAAATGGTCAAATGTGTTATTTTCAAATAATAGATATATGTATTGTTTTTATATATAAATATAATTGGTTTTATTTACATTTTCTTTAAAGTAATTTATATACATATACATATTAGGTAAGTATTTATAAATAGTAAACTAGTATAAAAGCTTTTATTTACATTTTAAAATAAATAAATATATGTATTAAATACTTAAAAGACAAATGTCATTATATTAAAGCCTAATATGACATGTGTTAAGTAATAAATATAACAATATGACAAATGTCAAGATTTTGTTTTTCTTTTAATTTTTAAAATTAATCATTTCAGCCTTTATAAATATATATCCTTTCTCCTCTCCATTTCTTTTCTATTCTTAAAATTCTAAAGCTAAGAAACTTAAACAATTCTCTAAAACAAATCTGAAAACAATCTTCAGCCTGCAAAATTCTTCTTCAATCTGTAATTAACATTCCCTTCATTCCAAAATGCAAATCAATTTCCCTGTAACCTTTTCAAATCTGTAAACATCTTCCAAAATCAAAAGCCAAATCCTATAACCAATTCTCTAAAACAATCTGATCATCAAAACTCCTCAAACCAGAGATTTATCAAATCTAAAGCCTGTAATCTTCTTCAAAAATAAAACCTGGAAGTGCATTTTCAAAATTTAAAACCAAAGCCTGCAAGTTCTCTTCAACCTGAATCAAAGCCTGCATGTACTCTTCAAGACAAAGATAAGCAAATAGATCTGGGATCAAAAGCATGCAAGTTTTAAAATCAAAACAAAGATGCAACTAAAATTTTCAAGGCTGTTTTCAAAGAAATCAACAAAGCTTTTTAAACCAGAGGCTCTGTTCTTCCTCAAAACAGTGAGTAACTTTATATTTAAAATATAATTGGTTGCATGCTAGATGGTTGAATATAAATGTGTATTGATAAGTGAATGTCTGATATTTGTGTGCATGCTGGTTATAAGTGATCTGTTCATCATTTGTTCTAGGGGAGTAACATCTTTTCTGAAAATGCTTAAGTATAAATGTGGTTGCATGTGAATCTCTGAAGCAAGAATGTTTGTATCTATATTAATTTTCTGTGAACATTTGGATGATAAATGTGTGCATGTTTGTGAAATGTCTGAACTTCTCTGTTCTTTGTTTTAAAACTAAGATTTTGGTCAAAATCCATTATTCCTTTAACCAATCTCTGTTTAGTCTTAGAATTCAAATAAAATTTGTATGTTTAATCATAGATTAAAGTTTAAAATTTTATTTAAGTAGATTAAATTTGAAATGGCTCTGTAAAATCAAGAAGAACAGTATAAGTTGGAGTTATGTTAAAATTTCAACATCTTAATTTATTGATTCAGGGTTATGAATCAAATCCCTAGACAAAATCATGATTTTTAAAAATAAAATCACAAATTCTAGTATTAGGATCAGAGAGTAGTTCAGGGTTGACTGAAATTTGAGTTTTTGGTCATTGCTGATGATCTCAAAGGTTTGGGAGGTCGGGGTTTCTTCTGGAGTTGGAAGAACGATTGGGTAGTTAGGGAAAATTAGCAGAGAGAAGATCAGATCATCGTGGTAGTTGCGGTGGAGGATTGAAGTCTGTAGCCCTAGTTTGGGTAGATTTGGTGTGTTTGATCGTCACGGCTTCTTTGTTGAATCGAGTTCAACGAAATTAAGGGAGATAGTAGGGGAGATGTTGGCGATGGTGTAGACGGAGTTTCAGCAACTCCGATGATCGGAGGTAGGAGTACGAAGGGGTTTCCAGGCTTTAGTGTGTTCGAGCTGTTGATGTTCCAGGTTTCGATTTTCAGGCTCGAATTCTCGTTTTCGATTTCAAGTGTTGATCGAAGGTTGGATGATCGTAATCTAGTGTAGGGTTGATCGTCGATGTGTGGGGATGCTCGGTGATGGCCGGAGACGTTGCTGGTGACGGTACACGTGCACGCGATCGTGTATGTTTCTCTGGTGAAGTCTGGGTTTGCAGAGGATGGTACTCGGGTGAGACTCGAAGTATTTAAGGGTGCGACTCGAAGAAAATAGGGTGAGGCTCGGGTAGTTTTGTGTGCCAGGTTTTTAAAAATCTGGGTGGTTTAAATTTAAATCTGGATTTAAATTTGTTAAACAAAATTTAAACAGGATTTTAAATCAGAGTTTAATATACAAATCCAAGTGGTTTTGAATCTTAGGATTGGAATAAATAAGTTTTATAAATTTAAATATTTTAAATTGTTGTTATATTTAAATGTTGAAATTAAAAAGAAATTTGATTTAAACCTTTTTGAAAAATTCTTTTATAAGATATAGAAAATTCTTTACCATGTAAAAAGTTAGAAATTTGGTTTTAAACTTTGGTAAAGACAAGTTGGTATTTATTCTAAAATCAGAAATTAAATAAATGATTTAAAAATAGATTTGAAAATGAATGTTTTCAAATATATTGTGAATGAGATGTAACCATGGGAAAAAAATTTTTTATCTTAAAGATTAAATTATTTAGGTAATTAAAACGGTTTAATTAATTAAATTAATTAATGTTTTGGATTGATTAAATTGTAATGAAGGATTTAAATTAATTTAATTAAGGTTTAAGATGAATTAACTAGGACTAATTAATATATAATTATGGATTATGAATTAGAGTATTAATTAATGTTTAGGAATTAATTAATAAAGTAATTTAAGATTAATTAAGTTATGATTAACACTTAATTAATTAAATAATTAGAGTTTAATTAATTGGTTATTAAGATTTATTAATTTGAAATTAATAATAATTAATCTAAGTTAATTACTTAAGAAAAGTAATTAAATAATTGTTAATGAAAGTCATTAACTATGGATTATTAAATAATTAATTTATGTAATTAATTTTAATAATTAATTAGATTAATTAATTTAAAGATAATCAATTATAGAATTTGTTTTAAATGGAATTACTTAATGGAAGTAATTAAGAATTAATTACTTATTGTAATTAATTGAAGTTAATTTGATTTAGTTTAAGTTAAGTAATTAAGTTTAATTAAATTATAATAATCAAGAGATGATTTGATAATAATTACTTTATGTAATTATTAAGGTATGATTATTTAGGATAGTAATTTGAGTTTAATTACTTATGAATTAATCAAGGGATTAATTAAGAAATTAATTAAGGAAGTAATTAATTTAGTTAATGAAAGTAATTAAGGGTAGTGAATTACTAATTGAAGATTAATCAAGGTGATTAATAAATGTTATTTAATTTAAGGTTAATTACTTAATGTAATTAATTTAATTAAGTAATTAATAATTAAGTTGTAATTAAGGATCATTAGTTAATATAATTAATGATGTAATTAAGATTGATTAATTAAGTATAATTAATAAATGAAGTGATTAATTAATGTAATTAATTAAGAATTAATGTAGTTAATTATAGTTGATTAAGTTAATTAATTATAGTTAATTAATTAATGAAGTAATTAAAGGATAATTACTATAAGTGGTTAAGGATAATTAATTTAAGTAATTAATTAAGGATAAATTACTTGAAGGTAAAAAAATAATAATTAATCAAAGATGATTAATTGAAAAAGGTAATTATAGGATAATTAATTAATTTGTAATTAATTAATGTTTAAGTAAGAAGGATTTATAAAATAAAGTAATTAATTTAGTTAACTTTAAATTAATTAAAGATAATATAAATCATTACTTATGGATGGATGATAATACTGAATGCTTTGCATTTGTTTGATATCTCTGATGAGATATATGTTGTGTGATATAGATGTTTAGTAGAATTGTGATGATAATATGAATTATCTGATAATGTTGATTATCTGTTGAGAATTATCTTTCTATGTGTATAAGATAATTGTATTAAATTGTTTTAACCTTTAAAACAACTTGGCCTTAAAAGATACGTTTTGGATTTCGATGAGACCGGGATCGGGTTTCCGTATACCGGATTTCCAGGTCTGGAGACCCGAATACCACATCGATCCAAATTTACGTTAGGTCGTGAAATCCAAATGGAGCAAGTGAAGACTCGAGGTGTAAGAACGATTCTTTGTCAGTATAACTCTGTGGGTGATTCCGTAATGAGTTGACGGAGATAGTACTTTCAGATTCGAGATAAAGATTCAGAGTGCAAGGGTTATTGTCGTTAACTCTGAGGGTGATTCCAAAACGAGTGTAACGAGATAATGCCTTCGGTTTCGTTCGAACCCGGAACGAACTTGTATGGATTGAATGCTTTCAGCACATCGTCAGGCGGACGATGAGCATTCTAAGTGATATGTTCTGATTAAAGGTAATCGTGACCTCAAGCCTCACAAACCAGGAATGGCTAAAACAGGGGAGGTGCAGCAAGGTTAGTGGGTAGCACCCAAGTAGGACAAGATTATCCCTGTCTAGAGGTCCCTTCTTATTATTCAGCTGTGTGGGCAGTTGTGAGCTCCAACTGCTGGGATATCTTGTGCGGGAATTATCCAGTAAGGGATGTTCCGGCCTTGTGTTGCAGGGGATTGGGAGTGATCCTCGGTACAGTGATCTAGGCCACGTACTGTGACGGGCGGTACCCCGGTAGCCCTGCCATTGATGGAATCCAAACTCCAATAAGTGCCGTACGTTTTAGTTGTGCCCAACTATGTTGGAACGTGAGATGTAAGCATTCCAGCTATTTCATATTTATTTGAAAACCCTAGACCTATTATAATACAATCGAATTTCCTATCAAATGTTTTAGTTAGCGTAAGGTAAAAACTTACCCATATTTATTGGTGGGGAGTCTTACGTGATACCTTTTCTTTCAAAAGGTTTTGAAGTTAAACAAGTTTAACCTGTTACTCACACCAGACCCATGTCTGACCCAAGTTGTTTATTTCTGTTTTATAAACTCTTGGGTACTCAAATTTTTACGAGTAGCCAAGGGATTCAGGTTTAGCTTTGACGAGTAATCTGGAGGAGCAATGGAGCAGGAGGCTTCGGCGTTGTAGATATAGATAGTAGTTTTCCGCTGTGTTGATCTTTGTATTGATCTGTATTGTGTTGAGATGTAATAACTAGACAGATGTTTATAACTGTCTAGTATGTGATGTGTAATCTGTGTAACTCTGATAGATGATGTATATAATACTATGTAATATTTATGTGATATATTATATTTCGTTTCGTTTCCGCTGTGAGTATCTGTTGTTGTTTTCTTTTCTCTTCTTCTCTTTTCTATTTCTCACCCCTTTCTTTCTTACTGTCGATGCGATTTTCCGAGAGTGGAAAGTCGGGTCGTCACAATTTTCGGGGGTCGTGATGGGCGGGTCGTCACATGTGGTATCGAAGCTTAGGTTGGCCATATACATAGGCTTTGGTGGGAATTACTCCTTGGAGATAGAGTCAGTAGTGCTCTATAATGAGTTTGAGTGTATTAATAGATATGAGCGCGTAATTGTTAGTGAATATACAATGTTTTTGTATTGTGTTGACTTATCGGTTGAGTGTTTATGAGTTTTGGTCGGTATGGGAAGTACAACTGTATCGACAGGGATTTCTAAACTCTTAAACAAGGTAAACCGACATAGTATTGTTTTAAAGTGGCTAAGTGAAATAATTTTACCCAAAATTATATTTTGATATAAAAGAAATAATTTTTTGAAAATTATTATATATATTTGGATGTTTGGTTGCTAATATTTTAATCAAATAAGATTATAAAATTTGAAACGGTTATATACATATAACCAAATATAAGTTTATAAGAATGGTTATGCAAAGAAGTATAACTAAAATTTGATTTAAACCAGAATTGAATTCTTGGAAATTTTGGAAAATGTTTTAAATTGGGATTGGAACTAAGTGTTTGGAACTTTTTAAATCATGGGAATTTGGAAATGTTTTCCAAAGTGGGTTGAAAGGAATAATGGAGTATTATTTTGGAAATATTTTTGAAGAGAAATTGTTTTATGATGATTTTGGAAGTAAGGAAGCACTGAACTCACTTCAGTCGCTGAAAAATAATCCTGGTGATGATGGCCTCATCATCAGTATTCATTTTCGAGTTCTAAGTGAGGGATTGCTACCGTGGTGGTTGGGTATGATTGTTTGTATTGGACTTGTGATAAACAAGTTTTGTTTTAGAAGTTCAAAATGGAAATTTTTTTGGACAAGACCAAGTGGTTTTGAGATTTCAAGGGTATGATTTGATATACTAGAGTGATATATGTATATTTATGATTTCAAAATGATTTGAAACAAAAACCAGGTGATTGAATTCTAGGGTCTCTATTTAGAAGATTTGAAAAGTCAAGAGAAATCAGTATTGAACTGATAACTTGAAGTTGATATAGATAAGAAAGGAAAATGTAAATTTTAATCCTGGAATTAAAATATAACTTGAGTAAACTAAAGTGAATAAGATATATTGGAATTTAACTTAAGGTAAGTTAAATAAAATTGAAATTGGATTTGAATTGATTTGAGTGGAATATAAAGTTGAAATGTAAGATGATTGTATAATTATAAGTTATAATTATTGAGTAAAGGTGATATACTTAAGCTATCAAGTGATGTGAATAATCCAGAATGATGGTTATAAGATGAAAATGTACTTAAGTAAGTAAAATGGGATTTTAATTAAATAAGTTTGTGAACTTATGAATAGAGAAATCGAATGGTAAAACCTAAATGCTAATGGTTTGATAGTATGGTGAATGAATGGAAAATTCAAAATTTTAACTTTTTTTAAATAGAGAACGTGAATAAACTTAAGTGGAAATTAAAGGAGTTAAAATAAAATAAGTTGTATAACTTATTAAGCTGAAAAAGGGAAAGAGTGCAACCAAGTAAAATGGTTAAGTATTTGATAATAAGTAATGAATTAAATTTAAGAGTAAATAGATTGAATGTGATTTTGGAATATGGATTGGATAAGTTGAGTGTGAACTTAAGTTTTAAAGCTGAATATAACTTAAGTAGCGATATGGAATGTTATAATAAACTTTAGAGATAATTATATGAAATGGTCTCCAAGTGCTATAGTATAAATTGGGTAACTAAGTAAATGGAAACAAGTAAATTAAATAAGATTCAATTTAAAATGGAATTTGGTTGTAACGACCCGCCATTTTGGACCATTCGCGTCCATTATAAGTGTATAGGTAGACACTCATGCCGGAGTTGAATTGCTCAAAATACCGCGTTGTTAATTTAAATTTGGCAAAACTGAACATATACAGTAAATAATAATAAAAAATCACAGATCACAGACACAGAGTAATAGTTGCAGCGGAAATAAAAGAGATAGTAGTTCATGAAGCTACTATATGAATATATAAAATACATCAGAGTTAAACCAGATACAACGGAAGAGTAATATGATACATCAGATACAAATCAGAATACATCACTAGAATCATCGAATACTGAAGCAGAATAGATGGCTGGATCTTCAAGCAAAGCTCCAACTCCAAAGGTGAGTCTCGAAAGCTGAACCACTCAGTCTGACCCGAGCGTAAAGCAAAAACACAAGACACTCGAGTTAGGATTAACATTCTTATATTAATAAATCCAACTCAAGTGAAATAGCAATTGAAATACAAGTAACTCAAAGGATGTTTGGAATAACCATTCTTTAAGGATCCGTTAAACTATCTACTATGTAGTAGTGTACGATAAGTAGATAATGTCTATCAGTAATATAAAGATATCAAAATAGCGTTAAGTCATGGCCCATTCCACCCTTAACACATTTTTATTCCCAAAAGCATAGACAAGACCGTAGTTTCCCCAAAACCGGAAGTCACCAGAGGGCAATCCATATACTAAAGGTACAAATCAAAATCGTAGTGGTCGCGCATAAATGGAATACAAGTATGGCAAGGCACATGAGGCAATACCCAAGGTAGTGATACTACCGTTCGCCTGATCCGGACTGGTGAGAACGCAACGCCGCAGCGCCCGCAACACCGTGAAACAACACTCCCAAAATCAAGGGTGCACCAATCGACAACAAGTATAAGTAGTTCGAAGAAGTGTGTCCACTTGAGGTAGCTAATCCTCCATTGGCCCGGCACAGCTCCTGTTTTAGTCATTTCCAATTTGACACAAGTGTCAAGGCTATCCATCATCGTTCTCTTTCTTCAGTCATCACGTACATCATTCCAACCACTTCATTCTGGATCATCACTCCGCGTATAGTTATTAAAGTGGTTTTCGGTTTAGATAGAGAGTATATCCATAACCGAATTCCGGTCTCTTTAATAACTTTCGTAATTATTACACCGATTATTCGTTTGTTTATTTCAAAACCAAATCAATTTCAATTTCAAATAGAATTCATAAATCAACATTTCATTTGTCTTTCAAAACCAATTTCCAATAATTTACGTTTCAAAACTTCCAAATTACCATTTCAAAATCTTATAATTCAATTTCAATCTTTATTAAAACAATTCAAATATTGATTCAAGTTCGTATATAAGTTTCGTTTCGGAATCATTTACATTTAATTTAATTTAACCTTCAAATCAATTCCAAATTCATTTATCGATTTCATTCAATATTCGTTAAGTTACTTTATCATTCAAAACAATTTCTATTAAATTTCCAATTCATTAAATCCATTATTTAAATTCAACTTCCTTATTTCAAAACTTACAATTTTGAATTAAATTAAATTCATCAAATCAAATTCCTTAAATTTCAAGTCTTGCATTAATTTCAATAAATCAAATTTTACTTCTCGTTAAAGAAATTCAATTTCACTTATTTACTTTCTTAAATAATTTTCCAAAAACTCACATAAATAAGAAAACTCAATTTCAATTATTTACGAAGTAAATCCACTTATTCAAAAGTTCAATTTCTCTTATCAAAGAATTTAGTTCAATTTAATCATTAAATGATTCAACCTTATTTAATTATTAAATAATTCAAAACTTAATTATTAAATAATTTCAAAGTTTAATAATTTCAAACTTAGTTATTAAATCATTTCAAAGTTTAATTCAATCATTTCTCAAATTAAACAACATTTTTTTTCATCAATTACATTGTAAATATTTGTTTCAGATTATTAAATATTAACATTTTTCTTTCATAAAAATTCAAATTTCAACTTCATTTCAAAACCATATTATTTATTCAAATAAAATCTTTGTTTTATTTTAAATCAAATTATTGACCAATCGGGTTTTATTTAATTCTCTATCCTAGGTCAAAGTTTAATTTGGGTATTTATCATTTCAACCCGATTCCAATTCAATTCAAAATCAAAGCATATCAAAGGGAACTTGCAGTGTGATAACTGGGATGGTGTCAAAATAAATAAACAAGCAATAACAACAAACAATAACAATCCAATAATCAGTTCAAATAATCCCGAAATAATCGTATTAATTCACATTGTTGTTTGTGCAAATTAATATAATTATTTCTAGAATCTACACTATCATTTCATGTAGATTAAAGATTATTACATTACGGTTTTCACTTGTCATTCAATTTACAATTTCATACATCATCAATTTAACAACATACATTCAGTGGTTCAAAATGTAATTAAACAAATCCTACGTGTCAATAAATTCAACGGTTAAAGGGGTCATATTATACAAATGTCAGTTAATCAAGTTTAACATTTAACTATCCTATATCAAATTCAATTTCATACTATTTATCATTTTAACATTAACAATTTAACGTCCAAAATAAACATCAACAGTCAATCAATTATCAGCCAAACTGTATTATCATCGCATAAATAATTAACAGAAAATGGTGTCAGATGTCACAGGTGAACTGATACAGGTAATAGCATATATACAGTGTAATTATCAAACAGCAGCATATTTCGATTGTCGTTTCAATTGAAATCAAATTTAATAAATAAAAGAACGTTAATCGTGAGTGAGTGCTCACCTTTCGAGGCTAGAGAGAACAGGAGATGATACAGATACGCACATTGATACAGATGCTGAAATTGAATTACGAATCAAAGCACGAATTCCAAAACAGAGCTAGACGGACACAATGCGACGATCGAAGCTGATAAATAGTAGTAGATGAAATCAAATCAGAACTGGATCGGTGAAGATAATTGGAATAAGTGAACTCATATATAACTATATATATAAAAGTCATATTCAAACACATTTAAATCTAAATACATGTGTATATTAAAACCATTTTTAAATTAAAAATATAAATATATGTGTATATTAAAATTAGCTGACACAATACATGAAATATAAGTATAGTATAAAATAATATAATAAAATCTAAAGAAGACAAATAGGTGCAAAACCCGACCGACCCTATATATAAACAAATATATATAGAGATTAGTATATAAGTTAAAACTAGCCCAAAAAAATTGAAATGCAGCAGACCAAAATTCACTTATACATTAATATAAATTAACTAGTTAGTAAACACTTTTAGATTCCAAACCTGCCAGCACACGCAAAAGAATATAACATATATAGGTCTCAAACTAGCATATATATTAGTAGTAAAACATACATACAAATTTTATACAGACTGTGTATAAATCTGGCTACTGCATACATATAAAAGTTAGTTCAAAAATTTAGATATAAGAATAAGTATAGACAACTTCTGAAAACTTATAATTTAAAATATCACTGTGTATAAATTTTGAAACCAACATACATTTCATATATACGTATACTTAAAAACAATATCTAGTTTTAAACTTTTTAAAACAAAAATTAAATTTTCGAAGTATCAATATATACCAATACTTTACAAACGTATATATACCATCTATATATAGTATGTAACGATCCGGATTTTCGCGTTCGAAAATCGACATCCATACTTTACATCGTACTCGAATGTCATAGATTCGACCGTTCAAATCCGATTCGCCGGAGCTTATAACACATTTAAGTATAACAACACAGCGGAAGAAATGAATAATACATTGATATACAATATCTGATACAACAGAGTGATACAATGAATATCAATATACATCAGAGATATGATACAACAAATAGCAGCGGAATAGAAAACCATAGATAACATCAGCAGCGGAATAGAATGTCTCCAAGATAAGCAACGTCAGTCCATGAACTCCAAGAACTGAACTAGCTCCAGATAATCTACTAAACCTGACTATATGAAAAACCAAACTCTAGACTGCTCGTGTAGAAAAAGTTTTGAGCATCCAGAGTTTAGGAAATGAACACTAAACTCCGGATCAGTCATGGGACTGGTGTGAGCAACAAAACAGTTTATCTTTAAAAACAAATAGCAGAGAATTTTAAAGTCAATTCGCAATGCTTTTTGAAAATGAAACTACCATAAGACCTCCCACCACACACACAATGCAAACGCAGAATTGGAGGAGATTTCTTCTTATGATAGTCAAAGATGCTTACTACGCAAAATCATTGGATTATTATTACTAGTGCATAGTGCAGAAAACATTTTCGAAAGTAGAATATAAATCTTAGCCAGCATAGACATTCCGAACTATGCCTACTATAGCTACCATCCAAACAGTGGTGACCACCATAAGTGAATGGCAGGTTCTACAACTAAAACCGTACAAGATCGTATTGTTTCTTTGGATTTCCAACAAATGGTCAGGCTAAGGAACTTCCTATCCACGATGGGTACGTCCTTGGAATAGACGACCCGAGAACCTAACCGGATCTCTGCCAACACAAGGCCGGGTTACCTCTGCAAAAATAGGTAACTACTGACACGCGTATGCCATCCCCCGATCGTCACCGATCTTCCCGAGGATCCCCGATTTCCAACAAACCACAAAGTAATAAATTTGCAGCAACCACAGAGGTTAAGTATCTGGGCTCCATACCATGATACCACCTTTATCCAGAAGGAATGACATACACTAAGGGGCGCTACTCCCTAGAACCTTGCTGCATTCGTCCTGTTTCGACCATTTCCGGGGTGTGAGGCTCGACGAAGTCTCGTCCACAAAGCTACGCTTTGTCACAAAGCCATGCTTCGGGTCAAACAAATGATCAACCTATGATCACAAAGATATAAGATCAAACAAATGATCATATCACAAATGATCAAACACTGATCATCACACAGCAACACTCAGCATGCCACATTACCAAATTGGGATATATCGCTGATAAATTTCAACTACATAACCTCTGAGCTCGTACGTCTCAGAGAAGGGTGTTAAGCTAAGAGAATAAATTCTCCGCCACCAACAGAAATGTATTTGAAAGAAATCGGCTTTATATCTCAAAGTGTAATGTCAAACATGTATCCATACAAGTCTGTTCCGGGTTCGAACAGAACCGAAGGCACTTCTCACGAAGCCCTTGCAATTCCGGATAACTTTCAATCACGTCCGGACTTCCCGTCACAAAAGAGTGATATAAATCTCTATACCGGCGCGACTCAGTGCAGAGACATTCGACAGGTTGTCCTTTCATTTTCGAAAAATATCCGGTCTTCAACACCGGTCTTCAAATGCTATCCATATACGACGTATCACTATTCGGAATGAGTTATACGACCCAAATGTCTTTTCCCGGCTAACCCGAATAGTGAGCGCAATATTCAAAAACAAATGGATAATGGGATTTCAATTAAGTCACAATTTAAACCCAAACTTTCTTTTCAAATGGTTTAACAAATTACCATTTTAATCTTTTTAAATAAAAAGATTCAATTCACCAAGTTCACTCAGTTTTCACAAGGATTCATTCACAGATTTTCCAAATCGATTTCCATTTCAGTTTAATTTACTCGTTAAATCTTTAAATCAAAGATTTAACTAATAGCTTTCAAACAATTCCGTTTCGAATGGGTTAAATAAAACATCAATTTAAATCTGTTAAAAATAACAGATTTGATTCATAGCTTTCAAAACAATTCATTCATAACTTGAAAAATCCATTTTTCAATTCAATCTTGAAATTCCTTTAACTAAATTGGAATTTCTTTTCTTATCTAAAAGCTTTTATCATTTGAAAACAACAGTTTTCAAATTGGAAATCTGATTCATTCATACGAGTTGAAATCCTTGGTTTAAATTCAAATTCCCAAATTAATACTTTTAAAATGGTTTTATTCATACAAACACATTTATATCATCTTTTATCCCTAGTTTCCAAATCATAGATTTCAATTTCAAACTTGAATTCAAATTTAAATCAAATTATTTAAATTTTCAAAACTCGATTAAGTTATTCAAAATAACTTTTATCTTTGAAATTCCATTTCAAAAGCTTTTTACTTTAAACCCCAAATTTCCGATTTCAAAATTAGTTGAAATTAAAATTTCAAATTCAAAAATATTAACTTTAAATTATCTGTGACTTAACCGATTTCCACGTGAAATCCATATTGGTGTGTGTAACAGTGTAGTCCAGGGGTTCAACACAATAGTGCAACACAATGAATCATCACATATCAGAATACAGAGATATAGTTAACAAACGATATAAACTATATCGCTTATCGTATAGATCATAGATATATATCAGATAATAAATTACATCACAGATTAAAACACAAATCAGGGTATATCACACATCATTATATATCAGGGTAATCAAACAATTCACAATAAATAGAGTCTAAAAATCCATAGGTAAGGTCAGTTAAATGTCCGATTAATTTAAATCAGATAAGTCATCAATCGTGGTTAATCAACATAAATTAATTTCAAATCATTCGATTAATTGACCTTTAATCATTTATTAATTAAATTAATTATCATTTAATTATTAAATAATTAACCTGTAATCATCTTCTCTTAATTACTTTCACTAAGTAATTACTATTTTAATTAAATCATTCATTAATTACTTGATCAATTATCTTAAATTGCTAACTAGTTTACTTTAATTAATAAATCCTCGATTATAAATTAATTTAATCTTAATTATAACTAATTATCCTTTAACTGATTTTCTTAATTATTTATGAATAAATCTTAATTACAAATTATTACTTACTTGATTATCATTAACGATATAAATCGACTCACTTTTAAGTTAAAAGTTGGAAACGTTTGATTTTTATTTTCTAAATCACTTAGGGAGTTTCATTTAAAATAACTTGTTACAAATATAAATTTAGAACTTAATTGTTTTTGAAAATCCTTTATTCAAAACTTTTAATTTATAAATTTGAATTCAAACTTCAACCTGGATTTAAACCCTGTCTAAATCTATGTACAAATTTAAGTTTCTTTAAATTTGCTTAAAAGCTCAAACAACTTGCTACCAGTTTCTTTTTCAAGCCTGGAACAACTGCAGACTCGAGCCTTCCCATCCTTACTTCAGGTAAACTACTCGATTTACTCGAGTATTACTTCGAGTCATTTACCCATCTTCCCCGAGACTACACTCAAGAACCCAGGGCTTCAAAATGTCAACCGTGCACTCGACCAGACTGTGCACGTGCACTCCACCATCAGCCACCTCTGATCGACCACGACCATCCCCTCATCTCGGCGACCACATCCCCGTCCTTTCTCCACCCTCCGATCATTACCTCAGACACTCGGTCGAAATCGAGTTACTCCACACTCACCTGGAAATATGAACATCATCACCCATCGAACCTGTCAACGCCAAGTTCATGATTCTCCGACCACTAGCCAACCTACAACTCCGGCCATCGACACTTCAACTCGACCACTACCATCACCCAGAACCTTGCGACGCTCGATCATCTCTAGACGATGAACGACACCAAATACCAAACCACGGCAAAACTAGGTTTACGGATTTTAAACACTTGCCGCCACCACCACCATGGTCTGACCACCATCCCATTATTTTTCCCAGTAGCGCCGATCACTCTTCTACCCCTACGCGAAGGCCCAACCTCGATAGAGCATCCAATCACCTAAACTTGATCGAAACCCATTTTTCGATCAACCCATAACTGCTCTCGAATTCAATCACTAAAAATTTAGATTTTTATGTTAAAAATCCTATTTTTGTATAAGAAATCGATTTGTATAACTGAATATAAGGATTTTAAACACTTAGATTTTGACTTGTTTTTAAGTGGTGCTCTGTATTTTCTTATTTTCCAGATGCAACTCAAATTGTTTAACTTAAACCAGTTTGTATTCTAAGATATAACAACCTATATATCTCTAAACTCAGGTACCAATGAAGATGAAATTATGAGTGTTTGATTTATGCATGGGTTTTGAATTTGAAACCAGTAAACATCCCCACCATAACACCAAGCATTTACATAATATGTTCACAGAGCTTTAAAAACATGACTACAGGCATATTTATCTCTAAGGATGATCAAGTAAAACAACTATATATTTATATTTTAAAACGTTTGTTACTCACAAACATCAAGATAACAAAATCAGTTAAGCTTCAAAAAAAACAAGGAGTTGCTCACCATTGTTTCCAGAGATAATTAGAGTTTTCTGATGAACAGGCTTTTATTCTTGTTTTCCTAGGCTTTGATATCTTCCCAGGTTTGAAGACTTTGGTTGCATCAATTTGTTTTGATCTAAGTTTTATTTACTTCAGATTCTAACTTAGTTTGATGGAAGAAACTGAGATGATATTACTTTAGTTTATTCTCAGCCTCTAGGAACGAAACTGAAATGAAGAAAAGAATATGTGGAGATGAACTATACAGGGTGATGTTTTATTTCTTTTGTACAAGGTGATGATATTGCCATGTACAATATCAGATTTTTTTCTCTTTTAATTGTTAGCTGACATGATATGTTATGGTGGCTGCATTAATTGCCATGTACCTTGTGTCTTCATATGTTTGCTTTATACATTTCCTTCCTGACTTCGACTGTACAAAAATGGAGATGGTTTGATAGTATCTATCTTATGTACTAAAAGTATTTGTATTTGGTTTGGTTTCATACTTGATATTTGTATTTATCACTTTGGGCTGCAGCTTACATGCTTGTCCTTTATTTTAAATTGAATTTGAAATTCTTTTCTTTTGTTATTGCAAGTGTATATATATAAAGTCTTGTTGTGATATGCTATTGTACTTTATCATTTACTTTTATTTGTGTTCATGTTTTACTCGGCTGGGATGATGGTGCTTGGTACATAGATATGTTTATTTTTATTACTTTGCCATGTTATACATTGTTATGTTGTCTTCTTTTGTTTTGTGGTTTACAATTCAGTTTGTATTTGTTCAAGTTGTATTTGATATTTTATTGTTAAATTAGTTTACTTTACTTTGCATACTTGTATTTGTTTTGTTTTCTAAGTGTTGTAGGCTATGATATACTTTTGTAAGCTAGAGGTATATGGCATAAATTGTTAAGCCTTGTTCATATCAAAATATATTTTGTTCTTTGCTTTTTATTATTTTATAAATTTTAAAAAATGAATTTCTATTTTAAATACGTTGTTTGAATTTAACTATATGTTACTTTATATTTTTATAACTTGTCTTTTATTTATTTTATATTTGTGTTCAAAGCCTATATTCTATTTTTATTTTTAAATCATCTATTTAAGATTTAATTTCAAATCCAGAATATATATATACATATATATAAATAAAAATTCAAATTTATTCATATATGCCCATATACATTTATTCACATATATACATATTTACGATATTATTAAATTTAAATGATTTATACAAAATATACTTGAATTCGGGGAAACTCGCTCCATTTTATCGATTTATTTTACTATTTTAATTCAAAAATTAATTTAATTACTCAATTAAATATTTATAAAATTCGGGGTCGTTACAAACTTCCCCCCTTAAAAGAATTTCGTCCTCGAAATTACCAAGGAAACAAAAAGATAGATGAAGAATGTTTCATCAAATCAAACTGAACAGCTATTCTACATTCGGCTTACCAAATCAGAATATCAATAACAGATACACGAACGAATCTGTTTAAAACTTCACAAGATACTCGGGTTATCCAGATCTACGAAACATACAAGGGCATCGGTCTGTTCGAAGAGATAACTAACCATTCGTAGAGTATATCCGGACCCAAGGAATAGATAGATAGATGGATATGATTTCAAAACTTTTTAGTTTAAAACTAAAATATACCTATCAACTATAACAATCAAAGCAACCAATATAATCAATTCATCCAAACAAACAATTTTGGCCATTTCGGAGTTTATGTCCTATATTAATATATCGAATTTCCTCCTGGATCTACCAGAAATCATTGAAGAATTGAGAAAAGATGCTGAACAAAAGAGATTGATAGAGAAAAGATTACTTCCTTGTTGTCACAGAGTATTAACCATTTATAGTCGTATTTCCCTGTCCCCTATCTCGTCCTCTTCTTGCACTAATACTTACTATCAGTGGATAGTAAGAGAATTTACTGAGACGTTCAGACGGATATCTTAAGAATTACTCATTCTAGAGTTTACTTCACTCTATCTCTAATGAGCTACTTAACGTGTTATACTCCTGAGCTAAAGTTCAACCTTAGCTCTGATACCAAATGTAACGATCCGGATTTTCGCGTTCGAAAATCGACATCCATACTTTACATCGTACTCGAATGTCATAGATTCGACCGTTCAAATCCGATTCGCCGGAGCTTATAACACATTTACGTATAACAACACAGCGGAAGAAATGAATAATACATTGATATACAATATCTGATACAACAGAGTGATACAATGAATATCAATATACATCAGAGATATGATACAACAAATAGCAGCGGAATAGAAAACCATAGATAACATCAGCAGCGGAATAGAATGTCTCCAAGATAAGCAACGTCAGTCCATGAACTCCAAGAACTGAACTAGCTCCAGATAATCTACTAAACCTGACTATCTGAAAAACCAAACTCTAGACTGCTCGTGTAGAAAAAATTTTGAGCATCCAGAGTTTAGGAAATGAACAATAAACTCCGGATCAGTCATGGGACTGGTGTGAGCAACAAAACAGTTTATCTTTAAAAACAAATAGCAGAGAATTTTAAAGTCAATTCGCAATGCTTTTTGAAAATGAAACTACCATAAGACCTCCCACCACACACACAATGCAAACGCAGAATTGGAGGAGATTTCTTCTTATGATAGTCAAAGATGCTTACTACGCAAAATCATTGGATTATTATTACTAGTGCATAGTGCAGAAAACATTTTCGAAAGTAGAATATAAATCTTAGCCAGCATAGACATTCCGAACTATGCCTACTATAGCTACCATCCAAACAGTGGTGACCACCATAAGTGAATGGCAGGTTCTACAACTAAAACCGTACAAGATCGTATTGTTTCTTTGGATTTCCAACAAATGGTCAGGCTAAGGAACTTCCTATCCACGATGGGTACGTCCCTGGAATAGACGACCCGAGAACCTAACCGGATCTCTGCCAACACAAGGCCGGGTTACCTCTGCAAAAATAGGTAACTACTGACACGCGTATGCCATCCCCCGATCGTCACCGATCTTCCCGAGGATCCCCGATTTCCAACAAACCACAAAGTAATAAATTTGCAGCAACCACAGAGGTTAAGTATCTGGGCTCCATACCATGATACCACCTTTATCCAGAAGGAATGACATACACTAAGGGGCGCTACTCCCTAGAACCTTGCTGCATTCGTCCTGTTTCGACCATTTCCGGGGTGTGAGGCTCGACGAAGTCTCGTCCACAAAGCTACGCTTTGTCACAAAGCCATGCTTCGGGTCAAACAAATGATCAACCTATGATCACAAAGATATAAGATCAAATAAATGATCATATCACAAATGATCAAACACTGATCATCACACAGCAACACTCAGCATGCCACATTACCAAATTGGGATATATCGCTGATAAATTTCAACTACATAACCTCTGAGCTCGTACGTCTCAGAGAAGGGTGTTAAGCTAAGAGAATAAATTCTCCGCCACCAACAGAAATGTATTTGAAAGAAATCGGCTTTATATCTCAAAGTGTAATGTCAAACATGTATCCATACAAGTCTGTTCCGGGTTCGAACAGAACCGAAGGCACTTCTCACGAAGCCCTTGCAATTCCGGATAACTTTCAATCACGTCCGGACTTCCCGTCACAAAAGAGTGATATAAATCTCTATACCGGCGCGACTCAGTGCAGAGACATTCGACAGGTTGTCCTTTCATTTTCGAAAAATATCCGGTCTTCAACACCGGTCTTCAAATGCTATCCATATACGACGTATCACTATTCGGAATGAGTTATACGACCCAAATGTCTTTTCCCGGCTAACCCGAATAGTGAGCGCAATATTCAAAAACAAATGGATAATGGGATTTCAATTAAGTCACAATTTAAACCCAAACTTTCTTTTCAAATGGTTTAACAAATTACCATTTTAATCTTTTTAAATAAAAAGATTCAATTCACCAAGTTCACTCAGTTTTCACAAGGATTCATTCACAGATTTTCCAAATCGATTTCCATTTCAGTTTAATTTACTCGTTAAATCTTTAAATCAAAGATTTAACTAATAGCTTTCAAACAATTCCGTTTCGAATGGGTTAAATAAAACATCAATTTAAATCTGTTAAAAATAACAGATTTGATTCATAGCTTTCAAAACAATTCATTCATAACTTGAAAAATCCATTTTTCAATTCAATCTTGAAATTCCTTTAACTAAATTGGAATTTCTTTTCTTATCTAAAAGCTTTTATCATTTGAAAACAACAGTTTTCAAATTGGAAATCTGATTCATTCATACGAGTTGAAATCCTTGGTTTAAATTCAAATTCCCAAATTAATACTTTTAAAATGGTTTTATTCATACAAACACATTTATATCATCTTTTATCCCTAGTTTCCAAATCATAGATTTCAATTTCAAACTTGAATTCAAATTTAAATCAAATTATTTAAATTTTCAAAACTCGATTAAGTTATTCAAAATAACTTTTATCTTTGAAATTCCATTTCAAAAGCTTTTTACTTTAAACCCCAAATTTCCGATTTCAAAATTAGTTGAAATTAAAATTTCAAATTCAAAAATATTAACTTTAAATTATCTGTGACTTAACCGATTTCCACGTGAAATCCATATTGGTGTGTGTAACAGTGTAGTCCAGGGGTTCAACACAATAGTGCAACACAATGAATCATCACATATCAGAATACAGAGATATAGTTAACAAACGATATAAACTATATCGCTTATCGTATAGATCATAGATATATATCAGATAATAAATTACATCACAGATTAAAACACAAATCAGGGTATATCACACATCATTATATATCAGGGTAATCAAACAATTCACAATAAATAGAGTCTAAAAATCCATAGGTAAGGTCAGTTAAATGTCCGATTAATTTAAATCAGATAAGTCATCAATCGTGGTTAATCAACATAAATTAATTTCAAATCAATCGATTAATTGACCTTTAATCATTTATTAATCAAATTAATTATCCTTTAATTATTAAATAATTAACCTGTAATCATCTTCTCTTAATTACTTTCACTAAGTAATTACTATTTTAATTAAATCATTCATTAATTACTTGATCAATTATCTTAAATTGCTAACTAGTTTACTTTAATTAATAAATCCTCGATTATAAATTAATTTAATCTTAATTATAACTAATTATCCTTTAACTGATTTTCTTAATTATTTATGAATAAATCTTAATTACAAATTATTACTTACTTGATTATCATTAACGATATAAATCGACTCACTTTTAAGTTAAAAGTTGGAAACGTTTGATTTTTATTTTCTAAATCACTTAGGGAGTTTCATTTAAAATAACTTGTTACAAATATAAATTTAGAACTTAATTGTTTTTGAAAATCCTTTATTCAAAACTTTTAATTTATAAATTTGAATTCAAACTTCAACCTGGATTTAAACCCTGTCTAAATCTATGTACAAATTTAAGTTTCTTTAAATTTGCTTAAAAGCTCAAACAACTTGCTACCAGTTTCTTTTTCAAGCCTGGAACAACTGCAGACTCGAGCCTTCCCATCCTTACTTCAGGTAAACTACTCGATTTACTCGAGTATTACTTCGAGTCATTTACCCATCTTCCCCGAGACTACACTCAAGAACCCAGGGCTTCAAAATGTCAACCGTGCACTCGACCAGACTGTGCACGTGCACTCCACCATCAGCCACCTCTGATCGACCACGACCATCCCCTCATCTCGGCGACCACATCCCCGTCCTTTCTCCACCCTCCGATCATTACCTCCGACACTCGGTCGAAATCGAGTTACTCCACACTCACCTGGAAATATGAACATCATCACCCATCGAACCTGTCAACGCCAAGTTCATGATTCTCCGACCACTAGCCAACCTACAACTCCGGCCATCGACACTTCAACTCGACCACTACCATCACCCAGAACCTTGCGACGCTCGATCATCTCTAGACGATGAACGACACCAAATACCAAACCACGGCAAAACTAGGTTTACGGATTTTAAACACTTGCCGCCACCACCACCATGGTCTGACCACCATCCCATTATTTTTCCCAGTAGCGCCGATCACTCTTCTACCCCTACGCGAAGGCCCAACCTCGATAGAGCATCCAATCACCTAAACTTGATCGAAACCCATTTTTCGATCAACCCATAACTGCTCTCGAATTCAATCACTAAAAATTTAGATTTTTATGTTAAAAATCCTATTTTTGTATAAGAAATCGATTTGTATAACGGAATATAAGGATTTTAAACACTTGGATTTTGACTTGTTTTTAAGTGGTGCTCTGTATTTTCTTATTTTCCAGATGCAACTCAAATTGTTTAACTTAAACCAGTTTGTATTCTAAGATATAACAACCTATATATCTCTAAACTCAGGTACCAATGAAGATGAAATTATGAGTGTTTGATTTATGCATGGGTTTTGAATTTGAAACCAGTAAACATCCCCACCATAACACCAAGCATTTACATAATATGTTCACAGAGCTTTAAAAACATGACTACAGGCATATTTATCTCTAAGGATGATCAAGTAAAACAACTATATATTTATATTTTAAAACGTTTGTTACTCACAAACATCAAGATAACAAAATCAGTTAAGCTTCAAAAAAAACAAGGAGTTGCTCACCATTGTTTCCAGAGATAATTAGAGTTTTCTGATGAACAGGCTTTTATTCTTGTTTTCCTAGGCTTTGATATCTTCCCAGGTTTGAAGACTTTGGTTGCATCAATTTGTTTTGATCTAAGTTTTATTTACTTCAGATTCTAACTTAGTTTGATGGAAGAAACTGAGATGATATTACTTTAGTTTATTCTCAGCCTCTAGGAACGAAACTGAAATGAAGAAAAGAATATGTGGAGATGAACTATACAGGGTGATGTTTTATTTCTTTTGTACAAGGTGATGATATTGCCATGTACAATATCAGATTTTTTTCTCTTTTAATTGTTAGCTGACATGATATGTTATGGTGGCTGCATTAATTGCCATGTACCTTGTGTCTTCATATGTTTGCTTTATACATTTCCTTCCTGACTTCGGCTGTACAAAAATGGAGATGGTTTGATAGTATCTATCTTATGTACTAAAAGTATTTGTATTTGGTTTGGTTTCATACTTGATATTTGTATTTATCACTTTGGGCTGCAGCTTACATGCTTGTCCTTTATTTTAAATTGAATTTGAAATTCTTTTCTTTTGTTATTGCAAGTGTATATATATAAAGTCTTGTTGTGATATGCTATTGTACTTTATCATTTACTTTTATTTGTGTTCATGTTTTACTCGGCTGGGATGATGGTGCTTGGTACATAGATATGTTTATTTTTATTACTTTGCCATGTTATACATTGTTATGTTGTCTTCTTTTGTTTTGTGGTTTACAATTCAGTTTGTATTTGTTCAAGTTGTATTTGATATTTTATTGTTAAATTAGTTTACTTTACTTTGCATACTTGTATTTGTTTTGTTTTCTAAGTGTTGTAGGCTATGATATACTTTTGTAAGCTAGAGGTATATGGCATAAATTGTTAAGCCTTGTTCATATCAAAATATATTTTGTTCTTTGCTTTTTATTATTTTATAAATTTTAAAAAATGAATTTCTATTTTAAATACGTTGTTTGAATTTAACTATATGTTACTTTATATTTTTATAACTTGTCTTTTATTTATTTTATATTTGTGTTCAAAGCCTATATTCTATTTTTATTTTTAAATCATCTATTTAAGATTTAATTTCAAATCCAGAATATATATATACATATATATAAATAAAAATTCAAATTTATTCATATATGCCCATATACATTTATTCACATATATACATATTTACGATATTATTAAATTTAAATGATTTATACAAAATATACTTGAATTCGGGGAAACTCGCTCCATTTTATCGATTTATTTTACTATTTTAATTCAAAAATTAATTTAATTACTCAATTAAATATTTATAAAATTCGGGGTCTTTACATAGTAGATCTCGTATAAGCACAAAATATGTATCTAACTATGTATATGCTAATGCACACACAGACGTATGATTCTGATATATATAACAACGCATCTGACATTTCAAATAACCCATCTATATATACAATATAAATATACTTATACTGTAGGCAAAACATACTCTAAACACCAAACAGACTGACGCAAAACCAAGGATATGCATCTACCTTTTTCTTTTCAAAACAACTACAGATACATACAACACATATCACTCTATATATACAGCACATATTAAACAATCCTATATAGATTCATATATGAATAGGACTTATATAGATTTATATAAACTTACATATATTTACATTCTTACGCAAATATCATCCAAATTCATTATAACATAACACAGAAACACTTTATATTATAGGCTCTAATATATATGTTATTGAAATATATTTACTCCTATCTATAATATATACAGCTACCTATATGCTGTTAATAAAATTTACTTTGAAATACTAGTTTAGTTACTATATACATATATAACAGAGGCCAAGCAAAAGGTATATGAACACACCTGCGGCTATGCAGGGGAAGAAGAAAGTTGGTGGTGTTGAAGGCGAAGGCCGGTTGTTGTAGAGGAGGATATGCCTCACCTGGGAGGAGCGGGAGATGGCTGCGGCCTAAGGAGGAGAAGCACGGGCGGAAGAGAGACTTGCTAGGACGGAGACGAGGCCAATCGACGTGGATCTAGGGAGGAGTGAAATACGCGGAGGTGAGAGGCGGCAGATCTGGTTTGGGCGAAGGCTGCGGCGTGGGGAAGTGTTGAACGGCTATGCGCGTGGATGAACTGCCAGGTTGAGGGGATATGCTGTCATGTGGGGCCTTGGCAAATGGATGAGTATCAAGTGGCATGGAGGGAAGAGATGCGGCCAAACGTGGAGAGCTGGTATACTGATGTGGGCTTGATGTGGTGGGGCGGGCGAGGTGGCGGTGGTGATTTTGGCCAGAGGCGGAGGGGTTCGGTCAAGGTGAGGGGTAGGCTATGGATCAGATGGAAACTTGAAGAGATACAGGGAAAAAGAATGAAAAGCTTTGCAAAGAACAAAGTGAACCAAGTTATAGAGGAAGGATAAAATGAACGGTACACATTTAATACATCAAAAGGTATACACGTTTTGAACGAAGTGGTATGGGATGGGAACGGTCAAAATTCCCTTGATTTCAGCTGAAAAGGTATATAATGCAATTTAAAAATTTTCTTGAGTTGCACGGTAAATGTTTGAAAGGAATTGGGAGGCTAAAAGTCATTTTTCTCGGTACCAATACGACGCACAGTTTAATTGTTTCCGCCGCGAACCGAACCTCAAAATACAGAAATAAATATACCGCCGAGATCAGCACGACGAGATGGTCAAAGCGGTATACAGATATCAGTGGTATGATTTAATTATAAAAATTCGAATTTTTCTACTGGCGGAAAATGCGAGAAAAACGCTGAAAAATAAGATCGACGCAGCCAAAGATGTTCGAATTTGGGAAAACGACAAACTGATATCTTGCTCAGAAGATGGTTTAGAATTTTTCTATGTAAAAATATTTAGGTTTCGAAAATATTTTATTTTCGTCGCTTTTTAACTGATTAAATTGAAGTAAAATTACGCGTCAAATAAACTTTCATATTTTCGAACGAAAATTTACCAGTTGCTATGTTTAACTAGACGCATTCCAAATATTAAATTTTTATTTCAAAATTTTATCGTTTAAAATTTCACAAAATTTCAACTAATTACGTTATTAAAACAGTTGAAATTTACGGGTCGTTACACTCTCCCCCACTCAAAACTTTTCGTCCCCGAAAAGGAACGAGGTAGGAGAATGGAAACCACCAGAAAGAAAAACAGATTTGAAATACAAAATAACACTTAATTTAAACCATATAAATTCAAATTTAAATTAATTGATATTCAATAATTGATTTGATCAATTTGATTTCACCAAAATCAATCTCAACTATTTCTAAATTCATTATCTTATTATCCAATTATCTTAAATTTACAATTTCTAAAACCATAAATTTGAATAATCTTTTATTATAATCATATTTTATTTTCAACAGATTTAATTCTTTAATTCCAAATTATTATTAATTTTATTTCACTTAATATATCTTATTACATATTTTTAAACCATATAAATTAATTTAAACCATATAAATTTCAATTTAAATTAATTTATATTCAATAATTGGTTTAAATTTAAGGTATTTCCATAAGTTGATCTAATTTCAATTTATTAATTCCTTCAAAACAAAATTTATTTTTCAATTGTCTTATTATTCTATTTATCTCTATTAACATTTTATAATTAAAATTTAAGTGTATAACATTTATAATAACCACTCAAATTTTATTTATAAATTCAATTTATCTTATATATTATCCAATTACATATTCAACTTCTGAATGATTTAGGTAAGTTGTATTAGAATGCAGTTGAACAATATACAAATAAAATTTTCCCAGTTCAGTTATTCAAGTTTAAATATTTATTCCAAATTTTGGTCTTATTTTTAATTAAAATCATCCTTTAACAAAATTTAAGATTTAGATTTCCGATTAACTTTAAACAATTTAGAGATATATATAATATATTTATATCAAATCAAATTAAATTTTAAATAAGATACCTATATATAGATAAATCAAAATATACTGAAGAAATTCAAATCAAAATATATTTTTTTCTCAAAACAAAACCGTAGCAAAGCTACAGAATGGTTTCTCCACTTCGAAACTCGAAAATGAATGTCGATGATGCGGCTGTAACGACCCTGAATTTTGAACGAATTAAATTGAGAATATTTAATTGATTTTAAATATTTGAACGATGATTTAATTTGAATCCCCGATTTAAATTTGAATTTGGCGATTAAATTATAAAATTTAATCGATTGAGAGTTGAATAAAAATTTGAATCCTCTATTTACAGCTGAAGAAAAATATTTCTAAAGCTTTTAATATTCGTATTGATAATACTGAAGATAATCGAACTTTCAGAATTGAATTATAAACTGTTTTGATCAGTTTTGAATTTAATTGTTCGAATCGATATTTTAAAATAGTCATTTTTCAAACAGTCTCGGAATTCGACGGAACCAGTTTCATTGGGTCCGTAATATTGTATTGTTACTGGATTTCCAATTTCGTATTTTTCGAGGTTGTTATGTGACCATACGATAGTTAAATGCGTTGGAATTTAAATGGAATTCAATTTAAATTTAAATTTAAATTTGTAAATATCAGCCACGTTCTTCCCTCATCCACGCCTAAATTTACGCCGAGAATCACGTAAAGAAAATCGTGAAGAGCATACCGAGTATTTGAAAACAGTTTCTCCTTCAATCAAAAACAATACCGAAGCCATTCTCTCGTTCAAAAACTCAAAACAAAAGGGGGAAGATCATCTCATTTGTTTTCCAATTCAAATTAGATAATAATGGCCGCGTCCCTCTGTGAAAAAAAATAAAAATAAAATAAAATCGCGCCTCTCCCTCTCGTACAAAATCGATGGCCGTTGTCGATCTGATGGAGGTGTTCGAACGCGAGGGAAATCGTGATGGTCGCGTGGGTCTCGTTCGCGGCTAGGGCAAGGGGTGCGATCGATGTCAGTGGCATGCGTACGAGGAGGCGATGGGAGTGGTGGCAGCGGCGTTCGCGAATGGGGAGGTCGCGATTTCTGTCTGGGTTTCGTGTGCTCGAGTGGGGCGGCGCGCGTTCGTCAGCAGATGGAGGCAAGTGGGGTTTCAAGTACGGCTATGGGCTCGTCGTCGAAGCAGCGATCTGGGTTTGTCGATGTGAGGTCACGCGTGGTCGCAAGCCAGTGGGGTCCATGTCTTCGTCAGAAGCAAGGTCGCGAGAAATGGCGATGGTGTGTAGTTGATCGATCTCAGGCAATTCGACAGCGAGTTCGTCTAAGTGGTGGTAGTTGTGGGGTCGTTCGAGCGAAGGAAGATGGTCGCGAATCTGGACGGCAAGTGGTCACGATGTTCGAGTGTCTCTGGTATACCCTTGTTTTAATTTAATAATTTGGTACAATTGTTATTTAAGATTCCAACTTAGAAAAATATACTAAGTTATGATATGTATACAATAGATTTCTAAATTTAGTAGTAAAACAAATATATATGCAGTTTAAAATTAAAAAGAAGGAATTTGTTTAAAATTTAATCACTAGCTTACTGTTACTTTGGAAAAATCTATTAGGATAATTAGTTCGTTAATTTACTTATTTAGTTAATTTAGTCTTGAGAAAAATAAATTTTTTTTAAGAGGATAGTTTAAATCAATTAATAGTAAATTTAATTTATTAAATGGTAATCGATTTTTCGAGTTAGTTCAAACTAAAAGTGTTAATTTATTTAATCTATTGAAAAGGAAATTTAGTTCAATTTGAAATTCTAGTTAAATAAATTTTAAAAGGAAAATTAGTTAGAATATAATTTTTGGTAAGAAAAAGAAGTTTAATAATTAGTTGGATAGATTTAATTTAAGGATAAGTTAATTTAATCTATTAAAGGAAGATTAGTTTAAATTTAATTTTTAATTGAATCAATTATTAAAGACAATATTGGTTTAAATAAAACTATCCGTTAATTTAACTATTAAAAATGAAATCACCGATGAATCAAAATTATCAAATGAAAATTTATTATTCGATTTGTTCGAATATTAATAAAATTTTATAATGTTTATTCAAGGTCTTAAATAGAGAAATCAAAGCAGAAATGGAAATGGATGGCAAATTTAAAAAGCAAAGGTGAGATCTTCTCACTCAAATTGAAAAGTGGAAATTTTCAGTTATTTATTGATTGTGTTGATTGCTATTTGATGTGCTATTAGATATGATAGGATATATCTATATATATAGCAGTATATACATATTGGCATATGTATATATTGGACTGATTGATTTCCCGCCTCGTATAGCGGATGAGACCCTATGGCGCCGTTAGTAAGCGGATTTATAAAAAACCTATATACCGCGATAATTCCGTACTGGAGCGGAATTGGTATTGTGCTGACGTCTTTGGATGCAGGGAAACAGGTTGGAGGGATCCAACTGGATTCCTCACCAGTAGTTATTTGTTTACAGGATTGATGTATATTCTGTTATCATATGTTGATATATGATGCTGATGTTGTGATGGACTAATTGATGCGTTGCATCATTGGATTCGATTTTTGAAGTTTCAAAATAACGATTTTAACTTTAAAAGAGATTTTTAAAGTGATTATTTGTAAATATACGTTACTTAATTTTTGAATTAATTTACAAACGTTAAAAATTATTAAAGTTATAAAGGTTAAGATTTTGGGTGAAATATAACCCAGAGATGATTTTTGAAATAAACGGTTAAGTAATTTATAAAATAGTTTAAATGTGGATTTTCGAATTATTAAAAACAATGGAAATAAAAGATGTACAAAAAAATTGATATTTATCAATTAAAATTATTCGAATTTTAAACGAGTTTTATAAGTGTTAAATTTGTAAAGATATGAAACTTATAAAATTATAAGTTGTAAAGATAGGAAATTTATAGATTTATAAATGGTGAAGTTAAAATGAATGAAATTGTAGAATGGAAGATTTATAAGAAATTACCTTATAAAACTGGATTTTTGCCTTTAAAGGGAGTATTGATCGAACTTGTTAATAAAGGGGATTTATAAATCAAAGTTATTGTGAAATATAAGGTTGAATTTATAAACGTTGTTTTATAAATCTGAAATCACTTATTTTAATAAGTGTAGTATAGAAATTAATAAAAGGAGATGTAACGACCCGGCTTTCTTTGCCCAGAAAGACGCATCGTTATGAAGAAAGAAAGGGATAGAAGAAGAAAAGAAAAGAAGAGAGAACAACAACACATCAGAAATCTCACAGCGGAACGAGAAATATATTATCACATAAGATATTACATAGTATCATATTCATCAGAGTACACGATTTATACATCACAATATAGACAGTTATAAACTTCTGTCTATTATACAACACAACTACATAAATACGATACATCATACACAGCGGAAACTCTATATATCTACACGCTGAAGCCTCCTGCTCCACAGCTCCTCCAGAATTCGTCAAGACTAACCTGAATCCCCTTGACTACTCATACAAATTTGAGTACCCAAGAGTTTAATAAAACAGAAAATAAACACTTGGGTCAGACATGGGTCTGGTGTGAGTAAACGGGTTAAAATTGTTTAACTTCAAAACCTTTTGAAAACAAAGGTATCACGTAAGACTTCCCACACATAAACATGGAAAAGTTTTTACCTTACGCTAACCAAAACATTTGATAGGAAATCTGATTGTATTATAATAGGGTCTAGGGTTTTCAAGTAAAATACAGAAATAGCTGAAATGCTTACATCTCACATTCCAACATAGTTGGGCACAACTAATACGTACGGCACTTATTGGAGTTTGGATTCCATACAATGGCAGGGCTACTGGGGTACCGCCCGTCACAGTACGTGGCCTAGATCACCGTACCGAGGAGTACGCCCGCTCCCCTGCAACACAAAGCCGGAACCATCCCTTACTGGATAATCCCGAACAAGACAATCCCGTGGTTGGCGCGACCAACCACACACTAAGCCGAATAAAAGAAAAGGGACCTCTAGACAGGGATCTGTCTTGCTCTCAGTGGGTGCTACCCACGAAGCCTTGCTGCACCTCCCCTGTTTTAGCCATTCCCGGTTGATGAGGCTTGAGGTTACGATTACCTTTAATCAGAACATATCACTTAGAATGCTCATCGTCCGCCTGACGATGTGCTGAAAGCATTCAATCCATACAAGTTCGTTCCGGGTTCGAACGAAACCGAAGGCATTATCTCGTTACACTCGTTTTGGAATCACCCTCAGAGTTAACGACAATAACCCTTGCACTCTGAATCTTCATCTTCACTTGAGATTCACGACCTATCGTTAATTTGGATCGATGTGGTATTCGGGTCTCCAGACCTGGAATACCGGTATACGGAAACCCGATCCCGGTCTCATCGAAATCCAAAACGTATCTTTTAAGGCCAAGTTGTTTAAAGGTTTAAACAATTTAACTTATCTATACAGATAGATAATTCACAAGTCACAATTGATAATCACATTATCATTTAAACAGATGATTCATAACCAAATAGGTAATCCATATCAACATCACAATAGTTAAACTATATTACCATCATAATACAACCAAGCATTCATATCACACCACATTACTTATCTCATTTCTGAGATTACATCCATTCAAGACAATCAATGTCATCCATTCATACATAAGCAATGATTTACTTAATCACAACATAATTAATTTAAAATGAATTAAATTAACTATCTCTATCTTTAATTAATTTAAAGTGAATTAAATTAATTACTTCATTCAAATAAATTAAATTAATTACTTCATCATAAATCTTACTTATATAATCATTAATTAATTACCAATAAATTAATTAATCTTTCTCTAATTATCCACTTTAATTAATCACCTTGATTAATCATTCTTTAATTACATTTAAGTAATTATCTTTAATTAATTTCACAAATTTATTATTCTTAATCAAATACAGTAATTAACCTTTAATTACTTCATTAATTAATTAGTTATAATCAATTACTTTAAGCCTTAATTAATTACAATTAATCACTTATCATTTGATTAATTAATCTTAATTAATCAACTCTTAATCATTAATTAATTATAACTAATGATCCCTAATTACACCTTTAATTATTTATTAATTACATTAAGAAATTATTCTTAATTAATCCATAATTATTAATCATCTTTGATTAATCTAATCCAGAAATTTACTTCCCTTAATTACTTCCATTAATTAATTACTTTAATTAATTACCTTCATAAATAATTAATTACATTATTAATTAACCTTAATTAAACCACAATTATTATCATCTTTGATTAATCTAATCCTTTAATTAATTTAATTTAATAAATTATTAAATTAATAACAAGTGATTAACTCTTAATCATTTTCATTTAATAAAATAATTATCCTCTAATTACTTTATTAAATAATTTCCCTTTTATTTAATTACATCTAGTAATTATTCCTTAATTACTTCATCAAGTAATTACACTTAATAAATTATAAGTGATTATCTTTAGTTAATCACTAATTAATTACTTAGTTAATCATTTAACTATTTATTCAAATTTAATTAATAATTTCTTAACTATTTATACTTAAAGACTTTATTTAAGAAAATCATTATCTTAATTAAATAAATTAAATTAAATTGACCAACAATTTAAATATTTTCACATATTAATTTTCTTTAATTAATCAAAACTCTTAATTACTTAAGATAACTCCTTTATTTTAATTGATTTACTAAAATCCTTATTATTTAAACTTTATTTAAAAATAAAACATTTTAGAATTCAATTATAATTAAAACAACATAAACTTCTACTTCAACTTTCAAAACCTTTAAACTTCCAAAGTTATTAAATTAACTTTAATACAAAAACATTTTGAAAATCTACTTATCTACCCTTTTTAAACTTATCTATTTAAATATTTAAAAACTTGTTTTAAACAATTATTCTTTTGAAAACAAATTATTTTATAATTAAAAACTTGTTTAACTTTGCTTAACAACTTAAACATTCTGTTTAAAAATTTAAAACCTGAACAACTTAAAACCCGAGTAAAACCCATAGAAACTCGAAGTAACTCTCGAGACAACCCACAACACTTCTGCTTCGAGTCACGCGAACAAAATCCCGAGAAAGACTGTAACAACCCTAGATTTTGGCCTATATTTTAAATTTTGACTTTATTTTATTTTAAATTATTTTAAACTTGTTCTATTTCAAACATTTCATTTTAAATATAAATGTTGACTATTAAGTGATTTATAGTTCAAACTAGTATAAATTGGATATTTCACTGAAAAGTGAATTTCTATTGAAACTGGTCAAACTTTGACTTTTGAACTTTAAATTTAAATATTTCAAATTCTTAAATTTTATCTTTTATTATGAAAATAGATTTAATTCCATGGATATAGCTTTTCGTTTCGTTGGAAACGGAGTTAAATTGTGAAAGTTATGTATATTTCAATATTGTGTGTAAACTGATGTATTTAGCAATATTGTCTATTTTAAATTATATTTTATTTGTCATATTTTGTTCTAATATGTGTTAGTATTTTATTTTATTTATAATTTTGTCTTTTAAATAATTTAAAGTGATTTTATAATTTTTCCAAAGCGTATTGAATTTATTTTCTATTTTTAAAGGCTAGTTTCTATTTTTCTGCTATTTTCTTCAATTAAATTATATTTAATTAAAATTTATTTATTCATTTTGTGAATGCATTTTTATTTTATGTTATTATCTTTGTTTATAAATGTTTTACAAGTCCATAAACTTTTTCCAAAGTTCATTGCATTTATTTTTCATATTTTCAAGACTAGTTGCAATTTTTGCTGTTTTACTTAATTAAATTTTATATAATTAATAATTAATTAATTTATTTTTGTTTATTTACTAAATTTTCGTATTTTATCTGAGTTTATATATATATTTCAGTTATATAAAAATTAAAAAGAAATTAGAGGAAATATGAAAAGTTTTAAACTATTGAAATTCCTATGGCTTTTCACCTCCCGACCTTTCACTTTCTCAACTCCTCTCTTCAATGTTTTTGGCCATGCATACCCTATTCTTTTCAGCGGACTTCTTTTCATTTTTTTTCACGCAAACACTTCTCTTTCTCCTCCAAAAAAATCACGGCCATGGCTTCAAAATTTTGGGTAAAAATTCCTTCTTTCTTCCTTCTTTTCTATGTTTTTTCTATTGAAACTGCATATGCTCTCTACCTTCATAGTTTGGTTCCTCCTCCTCCAGGCTTTGGCCGACCACCACGACCCCCTTCCTCTGACCATCACCCATCCTAGCAACCCTCCTCCTCAGGCCTAACCAATCCAAGTCCAAGATCTACACAAAATCCACCAAAAACCATCACAAACTATCACTTATGACCTAGAATTGTCATCTCCTCCTTCTACCACCTTTTGCCACCACTACCTCCACCACCACCACCTCTGACCTGACCTTCCACCACCTCTGGCCCACACTCCAGCCACCACCTGACCACCACATACCATGGCCAAGCCACATCAGCAAGGGGCCGAACCCTATGGTGCAACAAAAGCCACACTTTGCCTTGAAACCCTTTGGTATTCCATTGCCTTCAACACCTTGTAACTTCCACTCACCTTCATCACCTTGTAGCCGCACCTTTTCCAGACCATACCTGATCCAAACCATGCCTTTAGCCGTGCCATTTCAGATCTGGAGCTGAAGCATAGGTGGTAGGAAGCAAGTGCAAACACTTTAACTTTGTTTATGCATCCATTTCTAGCATTGTTTATTGAATTTTTGGGTTGAAATCTTATGTTGTTTGTAATTGTTTGGTTTGAATGTGACAAGGCAATTAGCTTTGGCTCTCCCACACTCAAATAATTATCATGCTCTCGTGCCTTTGGAAATCTTTGTTGTGCGTTTGTGGTTGTCATCTCCAGCTTGAACAAGTGAGTAATTCTCACCAGACAATGTGTACTTATATAACTAGTAAACTGACACCATTTGAATCTGTAAAATTATATCATCCTGTTGTAACTGTTATATTATGATCATATAATGTTTACCCCTGTTATTACATATGTTATATCATCTATTACTGTTATCTCATGCTATTCTGTTTATTTATATCAGTTTATCACACTGCAAGTTCCCTGTAGATTAGAATCACTATGGGTTGAAATGATACATACCCGAACGGACTTTAGAATAAGGAAAAATCGTTATGGGCTGAAATGATAGGCCTGAACGGTTTTTATTTATTTATTTATATTACTTGGGATTGCGGGTTTGAAATGATAAAACCCGGTTTTTCTTTGTAAAATGCGGATTGAAATGATACATATCCGTATCACTTGACCTAGGTTAGAAAATTATATACAGACCCGTGGTTTATATATTTTTTTGAAATTTTTAAAATACTTTTTTTAATGTAAATATTATGGTATTTTGATTTAAATTTCATTAAAATGATTTCTATAAAGTATTTGTGATTTTCTACAAATTAAATAAGTGAATTAAGTAAATGGTGAAGTAGAATTTGAAATATAAGTTAATTTTGGAATTTATGATTTTGTTTATAAATGGAATTTTTGTAAAGTAAGAAAATATGACAAATTTGATTTAAAGATGAATTTAATGATTTTGATTAAGTAATAATAATGTTTTAAAGGTGTTAATGATTTTGTATAAATTAAAATATGGAATAAATGAACATTTAAGCTGAATTTGGAAATATAACTTAAATTGAATTTTGTGAAATTTGTTTAAAAGTGAAATTTTAATTAAGTAAAATAAATGGAAATAAGCTATATTTTTGGAAATTTAAACTTAGTTGTTAGGTTAATAATTTAATTAAAGAAATGAAAATTTAATTGTTATTAAATTTGATTTTTGTATGGAAATTTGACTTTATAAAATCATAGAAATAAAGGTATTTAAATGATTGTGTTAAATGTGAAATATATGATTTTATAAGTTAAAATGATTTATATTAAAAGTTAATTATTTGTGGAATTGTAAATAAAACTCTGAATATGATTTAACATCATTTTGAAATGTAATGTAAAGGATATTACAGCATTTTGTAAATGTTGTAGTGTTTTAAATGAACTACAGGGTTAATTTGAAATAAAGGCGATTATAGCACTTTGTAAGTGCTATAGTGGTTAAACTTAACATGTAAGTTAATTGAAACTTAAAAGAAATCTATTACAGCATTTAACGCTGTCTTTTGTTAATTAACTGTTTTAAACTATAACTTTACGTAGCATTTTATAAGTGCTACGGAAACTATATTTTGTTGTTTTAAATTGATTTTGATGAAAAATAATCTCTGGAAAATGATATAATTTTGGGAAATTAAATGTTAAATTTCTAAAGATAATGAAGAGATATTTAAGTGGAAGAATTTGATTTCTAATGTGAGTTTAAAATGGTATTTAAATTTAATAAAATGAATGGATTTAAATGGTATTTAAATGAATAAAAATGAATGGTGTTTTGACTAATATTTTGATATTGTGAAATGAGTTGAAATGATACTTGATTTCTGACTTATTTAATTTATTTGATAAATGAATATTTGAAGTATATATTAATTGAGTTTATCTAAATGATATTGGATTTATGAAATGTGGGAGATTTAATGTTTTGAAATACACTAAAGATTGAATATTGTATTTTGTAGATTTAATCTATATTGGGAATTGATAAGATTTGAAACGGTTTGTTGGTAAACTGTAATTGAATTGAAATTTGATGGTTTGAATTTAATAAGTTTGTAAATGTATAGAATTAAAAGATGATTTTAAATATATGATTTCGAAATGCTGTGATTTTCAAAGTATAATGATTTCAAATGTTTTGTTTCAAAAGAGTTATAACTTTGAAAGTATAGACTATTTGAAAGGTGAATATATGTTTGAAATGGAAATGATGTTGTTTTGAAATGAACATAGTTTTGAAATAAAATGATTTTGGTTTCGAAGTATAACTATCAAAGGTATGATATTTTGATATATAAAAATGATTTGAAATAAAGTTTGAAAAGATATAATATTTTGATGTATTAAAATGATTTGAAAAGAAGTTTGAAAGGATACGATATTTTAGAATATTGAAATGATTTGGAAATGATAAATCTTTATTTTGATAAAGACATGATTTTGAAATGATATCTTATTTTGAAGTAAAGTATTGTTTTTAAAAGTTATAACCACGGGTTATAATAACGATTGGTTGGCAAAGAGACCGGGATCGGATATGGACATACTCTCTGTCGATACCGAAAACCACTTTGACAACCGTGTACGCGGTGGAGATTCCAGAATGAAGTAGGATGGTGGCGACGTTCTTAAGGTATGTTACGTGGACCCAACTCCCGTGAGTTGGCATAAGGTGGCTAAAACAGGAGCGATTGACGGACCAAGGAGGTAGCACCTCTTATCGGACACACTTCTTCGATACCATTCTATTACTTGTGATTGATTTGGTGGCCACCCTTGATTGGGAGTGTTGTTCGAGGTGGGCGGTAGTGGCTGCTATGCGTCACCACTAGTCCGGATGCGTAATTGGTATATCTACCCTGGCATTGCCTAGTTGTGCCGTGTCACCTACCATATCGATCTTTACTACGATTATGATTTTAAGATCCGACCGCGTTAAGGTTCTCCATCCCCTTAACGCTATTTTCTATATGATTATACTTTACTGATTAGACATTATTATAATAGCGAATATTACTACATAGTAGATAGTTTAACGGATCCTTAAAGAATGGGCGGTCCCAAGCATTCTTTAAGTTACTTGTACCTTATTACAGTTCACTTGAGTTGGTTTATATTATATAAGTATATATTGTCCTGACTCGAGTGTTTGTGTTTTGCTTTACGCTCGGGTCAGCCTGAGTATTCACAGATTTGGATTTCCACCTTCTGGAGATTTGAATCGCTGGAGATTATCTGCTAGTCTTGTTCTATCGACTTCAGTTATGTTGCTCTGTTCAGCTTGTACTTGGTTATCTTATTTATACTTCCGTTGTACTCTATTTCTTCTATTGTATCTTATGTACTCTGATATATTTATATAGTAGCTTCATGAACTACTATTTCTTTTACTTCCGCTGCATTATTTTACTCTGTGTCTGTGATCTGTGATTATATTTATTTACTGTATATTCTGAGATTTGCCAAATTTTAATTACAACGCGGTATTTTGAGCAATTCAACTCCGGCATGAGTGTCTACCTATACACTTATAATGGATGCGAATGGTTGAAAATATCGGGTCGTTACAGTTGGTATCAGAGCTTTGGCTTTGAGGCAAAACTCAGCATATAGAGTAGATTTATTTACAGAATCACTTTCGTTCGAGTTTGAATCTTTTCCTCTTGATTCGAATTTCCTTTTAATTTTTGGAACGTTCCCTGCGGTTCCAAAATTCATTCTTGTCCCTCACTATTCATCTTCTTTTGATTCTGGAGTATCCCATAACTCCGCTTCGAATGAGCTTTATAGTGAATTGGTGGTCTCGCCAATATTCTAATGACTTGTAAAAGGGGGAAAACTCCTTTACAAATTTGCATCGATTCACCAGAGATTTATATTTATCCTTGGTTTAGATGCTAATATCTTTTGTTATTCCAAACTCTATCTCTTGAGATCGGATGTAGATTTACCCCAGGAAAATCCACATTTGCTCTTATTCATTAAGTCACGGTTGACCCGGTTAAGGTTGCCCGCGATTTATCTAAGCTTATCCATCTTCATATTTTGTTAATTAATCATCTTGTCTTTGTTTCTAAACTATCTCCAACATTTTGAATTGTACTTTTAAATCTATATTTTATTATATATTGTGTTGTTTGAGTTGTTGATGTCGATTTGGGTTTCCGATCGATTCGTCTGATCAACGCTATCGATAGGATTTCTACAACACTTTGACAGAACAAACCGATACAATATTATTTTAAAATTTGGTTAATTAAATAAATTTTAATATATAAGTAAATTTATGGAACTTAATAAATTGGTTTAAATTGATTATTTAAAATGATAATACTTGATTTATCATTTATTGTTCTACAAAGGAATTTCTAAATAGTTGTTTATAAATTTATTTGGGAACTGAAAACAAGAAATTTAAAGAGTTTAATTTCCGATAGATTTCAAACCTTGTGTTTAAAATTTTTAAAAGGATATTATTTAAAGTATTTTTGAATAAAAATTTTTTTTTTGTCTCTAAAGGATTTTAAAGTTTAAAAATTAAGTGCTCTTCTCTTTGTCGCTGGAAAATAATTTCGGTGATGACTGCAGCATCATCGACGTTCATTTTCGAGTTTCGAAGTGAAGAAACCATTCTGTAGTCTTGCTACAGCTTTGTTTTGGGAAACTTGATTGATATAAATTTCTAAAAATATGATTGATTTATAAAATATATAGATATATGATTTAAATTTGATTTGACAAATTATGTACATACATTTATCTATCTCTAAATGGTTTGAAAGGAATCGGAGATTTTATTCTTAAATTCTATCTTAAATAATAACTTCAAGTATAAAAAGAAAATCAAAATTTTTGAATAGATGATTCAAGCTTGAAATGATTGAATTAGGATGTTTATAGTGTATATTAATTTTAGAAAGTTTTATTTGTATAATTCTCAATTGCATTCCAATAGAACTTACCTTAATTTTTAGAAGTTAACAATGAAATTGGATAATATACAATATAAAAAGATTTTTATAAATAAAATTTGAGTGGTTATAATAAATATTATACACTTAAATTTTAGTTATAAAAAGATTAACACAGGTAAATAGACTAAAAGGTTAATTGAATAATTTACAATACAAATGATGTTAAGGGAATTAGGAATAAATTAAAACAGTTATAATAAGTGTAAGCATATTTAACATATGTGATAAAATATTTGAGAGGGATAAATTTAATTATAATTAGGAATAAAGAAGAATTAAATTTATTGAATGTTATACACTTAATTTTAATCAAATCATGATTTTAGAGATTGTTTGTTTAAGAAAATTTGATGATAAGATAATGAAATTAGAGATAGTTAAGATTTATTTAACTTGTGTAAAATTAATTATCAGTTAAGCTGAAACCATGGAAATTTCAAACCTATTATCTTATTTTGTTTTTCAAACTTATTACCTAATTTTGTTTTTCAAACTGTCTGTTAGTTGTCCTTATTTTACCTTATCTTGCTACAGACTGGTATAGGCATCTATCCATAATCTTTTTGCTTAGAAATCTTTCTATAATCTTTATAATCTTTGGTACTCATTTTAAATCTGAGCACTGCTTTCCACCCACAGACTGTCGGTCAAGCAGAAAGAGTGAATCAGATTCTAGAGGATCTTTTCGTACTTGTGTTCCCGATTCTGGAGAATCTTGGGAAGACCATCTCCACCTTGTTAAACTTACCTATAACCATAGTTATCAGGTATAATTTCAATCTTTTTTCATCTTGTCTTAATCTCATTTCAATTTTATCTTTCCTGTGTTTTCCCGTACTTCATTCCTTTTCGGGGACGAAAAGTTTTGAGTGGGGGAGAGTGTAACAACCCTAGATTTTGGCCTATATTTTAAATTTTGACTTTATTTTATTTTAAATTATTTTAAACTTGTTCTATTTCAAACATTTCATTTTAAATATAAATGTTGACTATTAAGTGATTTATAGTTCAAACTAGTATAAATTGGATATTTCACTGAAAAGTGAATTTCTATTGAAACTGGTCAAACTTTGACTTTTGAACTTTAAATTTAAATATTTCAAATTCTTAAATTTTATCTTTTATTATGAAAATAGATTTAATTCCATGGATATAGCTTTTCGTTTCGTTGGAAACGGAGTTAAATTGTGAAAGTTATGTATATTTCAATATTGTATGTAAACTGATGTATTTAGCAATATTGTCTATTTTAAATTATATTTTATTTGTCATATTTTGTTCTAATATGTGTTAGTATTTTATTTTATTTATAATTTTGTCTTTTAAATAATTTAAAGTGATTTTATAATTTTTCCAAAGCGTATTGAATTTATTTTCTATTTTTAAAGGCTAGTTTCTATTTTTCTGCTATTTTCTTCAATTAAATTATATTTAATTAAAATTTATTTATTCATTTTGTGAATGCATTTTTATTTTATGTTATTATCTTTGTTTATAAATGTTTTACAAGTCCATAAACTTTTTCCAAAGTTCATTGCATTTATTTTTCATATTTTCAAGACTAGTTGCAATTTTTGCTGTTTTACTTAATTAAATTTTATATAATTAATAATTAATTAATTTATTTTTGTTTATTTACTAAATTTTCGTATTTTATCTGAGTTTATATATATATTTCAGTTATATAAAAATTAAAAAGAAATTAGAGGAAATATGAAAAGTTTTAAACTATTGAAATTCCTATGGCTTTTCACCTCCCGACCTTTCACTTTCTCAACTCCTCTCTTCAATGTTTTTGGCCATGCATACCCTATTCTTTTCAGCGGACTTCTTTTCATTTTTTTTCACGCAAACACTTCTCTTTCTCCTCCAAAAAAATCACGGCCATGGCTTCAAAATTTTGGGTAAAAATTCCTTCTTTCTTCCTTCTTTTCTATGTTTTTTCTATTGAAACTGCATATGCTCTCTACCTTCATAGTTTGGTTCCTCCTCCTCCAGGCTTTGGCCGACCACCACGACCCCCTTCCTCTGACCATCACCCATCCTAGCAACCCTCCTCCTCAGGCCTAACCAATCCAAGTCCAAGATCTACACAAAATCCACCAAAAACCATCACAAACTATCACTTATGACCTAGAATTGTCATCTCCTCCTTCTACCACCTTTTGCCACCACTACCTCCACCACCACCACCTCTGACCTGACCTTCCACCACCTCTGGCCCACACTCCAGCCACCACCTGACCACCACATACCATGGCCAAGCCACATCAGCAAGGGGCCGAACCCTATGGTGCAACAAAAGCCACACTTTGCCTTGAAACCCTTTGGTATTCCATTGCCTTCAACACCTTGTAACTTCCACTCACCTTCATCACCTTGTAGCCGCACCTTTTCCAGACCATACCTGATCCAAACCATGCCTTTAGCCGTGCCATTTCAGATCTGGAGCTGAAGCATAGGTGGTAGGAAGCAAGTGCAAACACTTTAACTTTGTTTATGCATCCATTTCTAGCATTGTTTATTGAATTTTTGGGTTGAAATCTTATGTTGTTTGTAATTGTTTGGTTTGAATGTGACAAGGCAATTAGCTTTGGCTCTCCCACACTCAAATAATTATCATGCTCTCGTGCCTTTGGAAATCTTTGTTGTGCGTTTGTGGTTGTCATCTCCAGCTTGAACAAGTGAGTAATTCTCACCAGACAATGTGTACTTATATAACTAGTAAACTGACACCATTTGAATCTGTAAAATTATATCATCCTGTTGTAACTGTTATATTATGATCATATAATGTTTACCCCTGTTATTACATATGTTATATCATCTATTACTGTTATCTCATGCTATTCTGTTTATTTATATCAGTTTATCACACTGCAAGTTCCCTGTAGATTAGAATCACTATGGGTTGAAATGATACATACCCGAACGGACTTTAGAATAAGGAAAAATCGTTATGGGCTGAAATGATAGGCCTGAACGGTTTTTATTTATTTATTTATATTACTTGGGATTGCGGGTTTGAAATGATAAAACCCGGTTTTTCTTTGTAAAATGCGGATTGAAATGATACATATCCGTATCACTTGACCTAGGTTAGAAAATTATATACAGACCCGTGGTTTATATATTTTTTTGAAATTTTTAAAATACTTTTTTTAATGTAAATATTATGGTATTTTGATTTAAATTTCATTAAAATGATTTCTATAAAGTATTTGTGATTTTCTACAAATTAAATAAGTGAATTAAGTAAATGGTGAAGTAGAATTTGAAATATAAGTTAATTTTGGAATTTATGATTTTGTTTATAAATGGAATTTTTGTAAAGTAAGAAAATATGACAAATTTGATTTAAAGATGAATTTAATGATTTTGATTAAGTAATAATAATGTTTTAAAGGTGTTAATGATTTTGTATAAATTAAAATATGGAATAAATGAACATTTAAGCTGAATTTGGAAATATAACTTAAATTGAATTTTGTGAAATTTGTTTAAAAGTGAAATTTTAATTAAGTAAAATAAATGGAAATAAGCTATATTTTTGGAAATTTAAACTTAGTTGTTAGGTTAATAATTTAATTAAAGAAATGAAAATTTAATTGTTATTAAATTTGATTTTTGTATGGAAATTTGACTTTATAAAATCATAGAAATAAAGGTATTTAAATGATTGTGTTAAATGTGAAATATATGATTTTATAAGTTAAAATGATTTATATTAAAAGTTAATTATTTGTGGAATTGTAAATAAAACTCTGAATATGATTTAACATCATTTTGAAATGTAATGTAAAGGATATTACAGCATTTTGTAAATGTTGTAGTGTTTTAAATGAACTACAGGGTTAATTTGAAATAAAGGCGATTATAGCACTTTGTAAGTGCTATAGTGGTTAAACTTAACATGTAAGTTAATTGAAACTTAAAAGAAATCTATTACAGCATTTAACGCTGTCTTTTGTTAATTAACTGTTTTAAACTATAACTTTACGTAGCATTTTATAAGTGCTACGGAAACTATATTTTGTTGTTTTAAATTGATTTTGATGAAAAATAATCTCTGGAAAATGATATAATTTTGGGAAATTAAATGTTAAATTTCTAAAGATAATGAAGAGATATTTAAGTGGAAGAATTTGATTTCTAATGTGAGTTTAAAATGGTATTTAAATTTAATAAAATGAATGGATTTAAATGGTATTTAAATGAATAAAAATGAATGGTGTTTTGACTAATATTTTGATATTGTGAAATGAGTTGAAATGATACTTGATTTCTGACTTATTTAATTTATTTGATAAATGAATATTTGAAGTATATATTAATTGAGTTTATCTAAATGATATTGGATTTATGAAATGTGGGAGATTTAATGTTTTGAAATACACTAAAGATTGAATATTGTATTTTGTAGATTTAATCTATATTGGGAATTGATAAGATTTGAAACGGTTTGTTGGTAAACTGTAATTGAATTGAAATTTGATGGTTTGAATTTAATAAGTTTGTAAATGTATAGAATTAAAAGATGATTTTAAATATATGATTTCGAAATGCTGTGATTTTCAAAGTATAATGATTTCAAATGTTTTGTTTCAAAAGAGTTATAACTTTGAAAGTATAGACTATTTGAAAGGTGAATATATGTTTGAAATGGAAATGATGTTGTTTTGAAATGAACATAGTTTTGAAATAAAATGATTTTGGTTTCGAAGTATAACTATCAAAGGTATGATATTTTGATATATAAAAATGATTTGAAATAAAGTTTGAAAAGATATAATATTTTGATGTATTAAAATGATTTGAAAAGAAGTTTGAAAGGATACGATATTTTAGAATATTGAAATGATTTGGAAATGATAAATCTTTATTTTGATAAAGACATGATTTTGAAATGATATCTTATTTTGAAGTAAAGTATTGTTTTTAAAAGTTATAACCACGGGTTATAATAACGATTGGTTGGCAAAGAGACCGGGATCGGATATGGACATACTCTCTGTCGATACCGAAAACCACTTTGACAACCGTGTACGCGGTGGAGATTCCAGAATGAAGTAGGATGGTGGCGACGTTCTTAAGGTATGTTACGTGGACCCAACTCCCGTGAGTTGGCATAAGGTGGCTAAAACAGGAGCGATTGACGGACCAAGGAGGTAGCACCTCTTATCGGACACACTTCTTCGATACCATTCTATTACTTGTGATTGATTTGGTGGCCACCCTTGATTGGGAGTGTTGTTCGAGGTGGGCGGTAGTGGCTGCTATGCGTCACCACTAGTCCGGATGCGTAATTGGTATATCTACCCTGGCATTGCCTAGTTGTGCCGTGTCACCTACCATATCGATCTTTACTACGATTATGATTTTAAGATCCGACCGCGTTAAGGTTCTCCATCCCCTTAACGCTATTTTCTATATGATTATACTTTACTGATTAGACATTATTATAATAGAGAATATTACTACATAGTAGATAGTTTAACGGATCCTTAAAGAATGGGCGGTCCCAAGCATTCTTTAAGTTACTTGTACCTTATTACAGTTCACTTGAGTTGGTTTATATTATATAAGTATATATTGTCCTGACTCGAGTGTTTGTGTTTTGCTTTACGCTCGGGTCAGCCTGAGTATTCACAGATTTGGATTTCCACCTTCTGGAGATTTGAATCGCTGGAGATTATCTGCTAGTCTTGTTCTATCGACTTCAGTTATGTTGCTCTGTTCAGCTTGTACTTGGTTATCTTATTTATACTTCCGTTGTACTCTATTTCTTCTATTGTATCTTATGTACTCTGATATATTTATATAGTAGCTTCATGAACTACTATTTCTTTTACTTCCGCTGCATTATTTTACTCTGTGTCTGTGATCTGTGATTATATTTATTTACTGTATATTCTGAGATTTGCCAAATTTTAATTACAACGCGGTATTTTGAGCAATTCAACTCCGGCATGAGTGTCTACCTATACACTTATAATGGATGCGAATGGTTGAAAATATCGGGTCGTTACAAAGACCCTGATCTCAACCTTCTTCCCCAAACCACCAATCCACCCAGATGCACAAAAACGTGCTCGTGCACGTACACACCTTCACCGATCGACGACGATCTACGACCTGGCCTCCGACAAGTCGCCTCCAACCACGACATCACGATCGACCATCCAAACTTCCACGATTTGAACGAAATTCGAATCGAGCTATCCAACCCATCACCTGGAAAACGTATATCACCAGAAATCACTCGTCTCCGACGATCTATGCCACGAGAAACTTCGCCATCTTCGCCGTAGCTACGCCACGCCTTCCAGCTCCTATCGCAAGCCTCGCGATCCCCTTCGATCGTCTCTCGACATCTCGAAACCCATTTGTACATCAACGTCAAAACCAGGGTATTAAACCCTAGTTCGACAATCTCTGGCCATCACGACCCTTGATAAATCACCGGAGTATTTTTCCGGTGATCATCGTCTTCCCTTTGACTCTCAGAATGAAACACGTCGACCAGTTCGTCATTGATCGATTGAAATCGACCAAAACATCACAAACAATCTACACGAGAATACCCATCAATCTCCAATCTAAAAATCATGATATATCCATTAAAATTCATGGTTTCCTATGTTGAATTCAACTATATAATCAAAACTAAATATTTAATCTAACAATTTTTGACCCAATATACATATATTACTGTTATTTATAAATTTCCAGACAAATAATGTATATAAATTCCAGAACTTATTTTTAGTAATGATATCATACGTTTTCAAACATCTTTCATTTACAAATCCTAAGCTATTAGAGATTAAGTGATGAGATATAGATTTTAAAAGGAAAACAAAAACTGTCATCACTTTACAGAGACTAAGTTATCACCATACAGGCATTCAAACAGGCATTTCAAACAGGCATTTCAAACACTCATATACAAACATTCATATATTACAATCATTTCAGATAAATCATCACATGTCAAAGGTTTAAATCTGTTTTTAAAATAATATTTACTCACCTGTCATTTTGAAACAGAGAACAGATAACATGATCTGTTTCCAGGCTTGCATGTTGATTTTTGAACTGGCTTTGTTGAATTTTTAAATCTAAAATTGATCTTTATTATCTGATTGCATGACTTCAGGTTGTTTGAAGATTTTAAAACTGCTTATTGAATTGCCTCCATCTTCTTTAAGTTTGCATGATCACAGGTGAAGCTTTCCTCATATTTGAATTTCCAGATTTTCATTTCTTCTTTGCAATTTGATTTCCAGACTTATTATTTGATTTTAAGTTCGAATATATTTTTTTAGTTTTTGGTTGTAATGAAGAAAAGATGAAATTTGAACTGAAAGTCAAAAACAGATTTTCTTCTTACATATAAATTTTTATAACTTTAATTTACAAAAAGATAAAATTAAGCCACTTGTCCCCTTAAGTTGTTAATTAGCTTACACATATACCAACCAAGCCTCCATATGTTTACAAGTGTTAATTCTTATTTTAATTAATTTACTTAAGTCATTTATGTATTTATAAATATCTATATGTATATAAAAATGTATTTATCTTTTATAATTAAGCTTTACATTCCTATATAAATTTACAAATGTGAAAACTATTATTTAAAATAACTTATACTTTAATCAAATATATATAACATATTTATAAATGTTTGAGCTTAACTATATATATATTTTTACAAACCATTTTGACTTTTTAAAAAGGAAAGAATGTTAAAAACAATTGAATTTTAAAAGAGAAAAGATTATTAAAATGAACTTCTTATTTTAAATCTTATTCTTGTTATTTAAATCATAAATATCATTTTCAAAAGTATTAAACCAAATTACAAATTATATATATATATATATATATATATATGAGTTTGAAAACATCTTATTAAATTCAAATTCAATATTCTTTTTATTCCAACATATGCAAATATATATATTCTAAATGAAAAATACTTTTAACATTAGCTTGATAATTATCATATTGAATTTAATACATAACTTCAAATAACAATATATATGTTCATATATATTATAATTTGAAAACATAATTTTATTAAATTAAAAGATTCCCTATTCATAATATATATACCTATATATATATATATTATAAATATAAACACTTATATTAGTTTTAGAAAGATAAAACTTCCCAATTTAAAATATTATTAACCTTTTAAAATGAATTGAACTTGTCAATTTATAAAATAAATCAACTAATCAATTTAATTATTAATAAAGATTATTAAATTGATATTGCCAAATTTCCGGGATATCACATTCCTCCCCCCTTAAAATAATTTCGTCCCCGAAATTTAAAAGCAAAGATAATTTAATAACCGAGTAAAATTTTTAATTTTAACAGCAATCACATAAATCAATCATTATTATCAATCATAGCAACCATATAAATCAAACAAATTTAATTATCCAGACAAATTCTGGATAGAATTTCCTCGAGTTTCCCCAAGTATATATATATACCGGGATACTCGTTCTACAGGATCTTAACTAACTATCTACAATAATCTAGAACTCCTTCCCATCTAGATTACAAATCTGAACAAAATATCAGACTAAACTCAAAACCATCTCAACTACCAAATCCTTCTGAACTGCTGATCCCACAACCAATGACAAATCAGACACGTATTCCCTCAGAGATACGTGAAATACAATGAATTACAGTTATCCGAAGGAAACTCAATCCTGTAGATCAAAGAACTAATCCTTTTGAGAACACAAGAAAATCTCAAAATACTTCTAGAGCTAGTTCTCCAATCTTACCAAATCTTGTATCTCCTTTAATTGAAGAAAACTTAAACAATATCCAATTTCAACTTCATCCTTCCTGATCAGCTTAGCCCTTGCTGATGCTTCCTGGAACAATCTAGACCAACATCAAACCAATTTCCGGATCTTTCTCAACAAAATGGTTTCCCAAAAATCACCGAAATCCAGAACACAATTCTACTCCACAAACATTAGAGAACTATGAACTACTTCTCCTATCTGGAATAGCCAAAACAGTTGCACTTGACAACCTTATCTCCAAATCCTGAAAATTTCTTCACACTTAGAGATACACTTAAATTTCTTATAGAAATACTCTACTCCAATAAAATCACAACTCCCGGTTGCTCCCACTCTAGAATAGCTGCTATCTTGCTTTCGCTGCACAACTCTGATCTTGAACAGATGAGAATGCCGTCGGAAAAACTCGAGCACAAACTTGATCATCCACAGTTCATCAGACCATAAAATCTTAGCGACTTCATTTCATTTGGTCAGAAACATCTCGCAGAAACTTCTCCAGAAAAACTAGGTGTGATCAATCCCTCTCCAAAGAATTCTGAGCTGCTTCACCAAATTCTTCTCTCGGAGACATCCTTCTACTAAGCTGAACTTCCGGTAACTCCACGAATTTAGTCGATACGGAATCTCAACATCCAATAATCCCAAGAGAATACCCGAACTATCGCAAGTCACTTTTGCGATCAGCTCGGCCTAATTTCCAAAGATAACTGTTCTCTCTTCACTAATCAGAACAGCTTATATTTGACTAACCAATCCATCGAAGAAATGGATTCACTTTACTACTTCTGAACATCACCTTCAGAAAAACTGCTCAGCCAGAAACTTTCTGCCAACATAGAACACTCCGAGTCGCACTGCTGCCACAGATGCCAAAGACTTCTTATCCGTAACTCCTCGAAAAACTCGGACCTCAAAGCAAATAGAAACACCCCACTGGACTCAGCCACAACACCGAAACAGACTCACTTCTTCAAACTTGTTCCAGAAGAAACATCTTCAGAAACGTCCATAGCCACCGTGTCTCATCACACAGCTACTACTTCCTGAGGTTACCAAAATACCATCACTCTCTTCAGCTCATCCAATAGATCTACTCTATTCATCCAACTTCAAAGATAAACTCTAAACCATAACTGGTTTCCTTCAGAGATCGGTGAAATCTTTACACCACAACAAAGTTCACTCGAGACAGTATTAGGTCTACAGTCTCGTCAGATATACTTCCAACCTCAACACTCAAATTCTAACTATTGGTAGTCGTGTTACTCACACTACCACCTTATCTACCTTTATAACTTATATTGGAAAACCTGAACAGGTAACCCAACAAATAGGTAGAAATATATATATATATATTTAAAATGATACTTTTTATATAGAAATTATTTCTGGGTAGAATTATTTCATCTACCTCTTTAAAACAATATTGTGTCTGTTGGCCTGGTTCAAGTGTTTAGAGATCCCTATCAATAACGTTAGCTACTCGTATTGACCAGAATCCATATACCACTCAACCGATCAATTAACACAATATAAAATCATTTTTATATAACTAACAAATACGTGCTCTCGTATATATACTCAGACTCAACAGGTTGCTACAGATCCTATCTCTAATGAACAATCCTTCCAAACCTAGGTATTCACTCAACCTAGTGTTCTGATATTCACTTAACCAAAAGCTTAGGCATTCGCTCAACCTGGCTCTGATACCATATGTAACGACCCGGCTTTCTTTGCCCAGAAAGACGCATCGTTATGAAGAAAGAAAGGGATAGAAGAAGAAAAGAAAAGAAGAGAGAACAACAACACATCAGAAATCTCACAGCGGAACGAGAAATATATTATCACATAAGATATTACATAGTATCATATTCATCAGAGTACACGATTTATACATCACAATATAGACAGTTATAAACTTCTGTCTATTATACAACACAACTACATAAATACGATACATCATACACAGCGGAAACTCTATATATCTACACGCTGAAGCCTCCTGCTCCACAGCTCCTCCAGAATTCGTCAAGACTAACCTGAATCCCCTTGACTACTCATACAAATTTGAGTACCCAAGAGTTTAATAAAACAGAAAATAAACACTTGGGTCAGACATGGGTCTGGTGTGAGTAAACGGGTTAAAATTGTTTAACTTCAAAACCTTTTGAAAACAAAGGTATCACGTAAGACTTCCCACACATAAACATGGAAAAGTTTTTACCTTACGCTAACCAAAACATTTGATAGGAAATCTGATTGTATTATAATAGGGTCTAGGGTTTTCAAGTAAAATACAGAAATAGCTGAAATGCTTACATCTCACATTCCAACATAGTTGGGCACAACTAATACGTACGGCACTTATTGGAGTTTGGATTCCATACAATGGCAGGGCTACTGGGGTACCGCCCGTCACAGTACGTGGCCTAGATCACCGTACCGAGGAGTACGCCCGCTCCCCTGCAACACAAAGCCGGAACCATCCCTTACTGGATAATCCCGAACAAGACAATCCCGTGGTTGGCGCGACCAACCACACACTAAGCCGAATAAAAGAAAAGGGACCTCTAGACAGGGATCTGTCTTGCTCTCAGTGGGTGCTACCCACGAAGCCTTGCTGCACCTCCCCTGTTTTAGCCATTCCCGGTTGATGAGGCTTGAGGTTACGATTACCTTTAATCAGAACATATCACTTAGAATGCTCATCGTCCGCCTGACGATGTGCTGAAAGCATTCAATCCATACAAGTTCGTTCCGGGTTCGAACGAAACCGAAGGCATTATCTCGTTACACTCGTTTTGGAATCACCCTCAGAGTTAACGACAATAACCCTTGCACTCTGAATCTTCATCTTCACTTGAGATTCACGACCTATCGTTAATTTGGATCGATGTGGTATTCGGGTCTCCAGACCTGGAATACCGGTATACGGAAACCCGATCCCGGTCTCATCGAAATCCAAAACGTATCTTTTAAGGCCAAGTTGTTTAAAGGTTTAAACAATTTAACTTATCTATACAGATAGATAATTCACAAGTCACAATTGATAATCACATTATCATTTAAACAGATGATTCATAACCAAATAGGTAATCCATATCAACATCACAATAGTTAAACTATATTACCATCATAATACAACCAAGCATTCATATCACACCACATTACTTATCTCATTTCTGAGATTACATCCATTCAAGACAATCAATGTCATCCATTCATACATAAGCAATGATTTACTTAATCACAACATAATTAATTTAAAATGAATTAAATTAACTATCTCTATCTTTAATTAATTTAAAGTGAATTAAATTAATTACTTCATTCAAATAAATTAAATTAATTACTTCATCATAAATCTTACTTATATAATCATTAATTAATTACCAATAAATTAATTAATCTTTCTCTAATTATCCACTTTAATTAATCACCTTGATTAATCATTCTTTAATTACATTTAAGTAATTATCTTTAATTAATTTCACAAATTTATTATTCTTAATCAAATACAGTAATTAACCTTTAATTACTTCATTAATTAATTAGTTATAATCAATTACTTTAAGCCTTAATTAATTACAATTAATCACTTATCATTTGATTAATTAATCTTAATTAATCAACTCTTAATCATTAATTAATTATAACTAATGATCCCTAATTACACCTTTAATTATTTATTAATTACATTAAGAAATTATTCTTAATTAATCCATAATTATTAATCATCTTTGATTAATCTAATCCAGAAATTTACTTCCCTTAATTACTTCCATTAATTAATTACTTTAATTAATTACCTTCATAAATAATTAATTACATTATTAATTAACCTTAATTAAACCACAATTATTATCATCTTTGATTAATCTAATCCTTTAATTAATTTAATTTAATAAATTATTAAATTAATAACAAGTGATTAACTCTTAATCATTTTCATTTAATAAAATAATTATCCTCTAATTACTTTATTAAATAATTTCCCTTTTATTTAATTACATCTAGTAATTATTCCTTAATTACTTCATCAAGTAATTACACTTAATAAATTATAAGTGATTATCTTTAGTTAATCACTAATTAATTACTTAGTTAATCATTTAACTATTTATTCAAATTTAATTAATAATTTCTTAACTATTTATACTTAAAGACTTTATTTAAGAAAATCATTATCTTAATTAAATAAATTAAATTAAATTGACCAACAATTTAAATATTTTCACATATTAATTTTCTTTAATTAATCAAAACTCTTAATTACTTAAGATAACTCCTTTATTTTAATTGATTTACTAAAATCCTTATTATTTAAACTTTATTTAAAAATAAAACATTTTAGAATTCAATTATAATTAAAACAACATAAACTTCTACTTCAACTTTCAAAACCTTTAAACTTCCAAAGTTATTAAATTAACTTTAATACAAAAACATTTTGAAAATCTACTTATCTACCCTTTTTAAACTTATCTATTTAAATATTTAAAAACTTGTTTTAAACAATTATTCTTTTGAAAACAAATTATTTTATAATTAAAAACTTGTTTAACTTTGCTTAACAACTTAAACATTCTGTTTAAAAATTTAAAACCTGAACAACTTAAAACCCGAGTAAAACCCATAGAAACTCGAAGTAACTCTCGAGACAACCCACAACACTTCTGCTTCGAGTCACGCGAACAAAATCCCGAGAAAGACCCTGATCTCAACCTTCTTCCCCAAACCACCAATCCACCCAGATGCACAAAAACGTGCTCATGCACGTACACACCTTCACCGATCGACGACGATCTACGACCTGGCCTCCGACAAGTCGCCTCCAACCACGACATCACGATCGACCATCCAAACTTCCACGATTTGAACGAAATTCGAATCGAGCTATCCAACCCATCACCTGGAAAACGTATATCACCAGAAATCACTCGTCTCCGACGATCTATGCCACGAGAAACTTCGCCATCTTCGCCGTAGCTACGCCACGCCTTCCAGCTCCTATCGCAAGCCTCGCGATCCCCTTCGATCGTCTCTCGACATCTCGAAACCCATTTGTACATCAACGTCAAAACCAGGGTATTAAACCCTAGTTCGACAATCTCTGGCCATCACGACCCTTGATAAATCACCGGAGTATTTTTCCGGTGATCATCGTCTTCCCTTTGACTCTCAGAATGAAACACGTCGACCAGTTCGTCATTGATCGATTGAAATCGACCAAAACATCACAAACAATCTACACGAGAATACCCATCAATCTCCAATCTAAAAATCATGATATATCCATTAAAATTCATGGTTTCCTATGTTGAATTCAACTATATAATCAAAACTAAATATTTAATCTAACAATTTTTGACCCAATATACATATATTACTGTTATTTATAAATTTCCAGACAAATAATGTATATAAATTCCAGAACTTATTTTTAGTAATGATATCATACGTTTTCAAACATCTTTCATTTACAAATCCTAAGCTATTAGAGATTAAGTGATGAGATATAGATTTTAAAAGGAAAACAAAAACTGTCATCACTTTACAGAGACTAAGTTATCACCATACAGGCATTCAAACAGGCATTTCAAACAGGCATTTCAAACACTCATATACAAACATTCATATATTACAATCATTTCAGATAAATCATCACATGTCAAAGGTTTAAATCTGTTTTTAAAATAATATTTACTCACCTGTCATTTTGAAACAGAGAACAAATAACATGATCTGTTTCCAGGCTTGCATGTTGATTTTTGAACTGGCTTTGTTGAATTTTTAAATCTGAAATTGATCTTTATTATCTGATTGCATGACTTCAGGTTGTTTGAAGATTTTAAAACTGCTTATTGAATTGCCTCCATCTTCTTTAAGTTTGCATGATCACAGGTGAAGCTTTCCTCATATTTGAATTTCCAGATTTTCATTTCTTCTTTGCAATTTGATTTCCAGACTTATTATTTGATTTTAAGTTCGAATATATTTTTTTAGTTTTTGGTTGTAATGAAGAAAAGATGAAATTTGAACTGAAAGTCAAAAACAGATTTTCTTCTTACATATAAATTTTTATAACTTTAATTTACAAAAAGATAAAATTAAGCCACTTGTCCCCTTAAGTTGTTAATTAGCTTACACATATACCAACCAAGCCTCCATATGTTTACAAGTGTTAATTCTTATTTTAATTAATTTACTTAAGTCATTTATGTATTTATAAATATCTATATGTATATAAAAATGTATTTATCTTTTATAATTAAGCTTTACATTCCTATATAAATTTACAAATGTGAAAACTATTATTTAAAATAACTTATACTTTAATCAAATATATATAACATATTTATAAATGTTTGAGCTTAACTATATATATATTTTTACAAACCATTTTGACTTTTTAAAAAGGAAAGAATGTTAAAAACAATTGAATTTTAAAAGAGAAAAGATTATTAAAATGAACTTCTTATTTTAAATCTTATTCTTGTTATTTAAATCATAAATATCATTTTCAAAAGTATTAAACCAAATTACAAATTATATATATATATATGAGTTTGAAAACATCTTATTAAATTCAAATTCAATATTCTTTTTATTCCAACATATGCAAATATATATATTCTAAATGAAAAATACTTTTAACATTAGCTTGATAATTATCATATTGAATTTAATACATAACTTCAAATAACAATATATATGTTCATATATATTATAATTTGAAAACATAATTTTATTAAATTAAAAGATTCCCTATTCATAATATATATACCTATATATATATATATTATAAATATAAACACTTATATTAGTTTTAGAAAGATAAAACTTCCCAATTTAAAATATTATTAACCTTTTAAAATGAATTGAACTTGTCAATTTATAAAATAAATCAACTAATCAATTTAATTATTAATAAAGATTATTAAATTGATATTGCCAAATTTCCGGGATATCACAGGAGATTTATAAACCGAAGTTGTTATAAAAGAGAAATAGAATTTATAAACGTGCTTATAAATTCGAAATCGATTGAATTTGATAAATTAAAATATAGAAGATTATTAAAGAAAATATATTCACGATTTTGGACAGTGAATATATTGTTTAGTAGAATGGATTCATTTTTGAAGAAGTAATATTTTAAAAATGAAGTTAAACATTTTAAAGATGTTTTAAAATGTATTATGAATCGAAAGCATAGATTTCCGCAGTTCTTGTTGAAATAGACGTTTTCAAGTAATTTAAGGAAATGGTGGACTATAACACTGTTGTTATAGTAAATGATTTCCGGAAGGAAATGTTTTGATGTAGTATTGGGATTTACATATCTATCTAAATTCTCGAATCCCTATACTAGTGATTTCGAGTCGTCGTAACGATGTTTTACGCAACATTCGTTTTGACTCAAATAAATATTGTTATAGTAAGTGATTTCCTTAAAGAATGAGATATATACTTAATTTGATTTAAGTATATCGAATATTTTAAAATGTTGAAAATAAATGATTTGTGAATTACTTATTATCAAATAAGTATGGAAATGCTTTTCCAATATGAAATGAACTGTTTTGAGATTTTATCTTCAAAGATAAATTGAATTGTGGAAATTGATTTGAAATTGTTTTCAAACGGTTAAGTGTGGAAATTATATATCTAGTAAAAGATATTTTTGAAGATAAAATAATTTGGGAAAATTATTGGAATCTGATGATGTTGCGCATCTTTATTGATAGTTAAATAACCGACTATCAATAATTACCTTTAGATAGGTATCTGTTGTGAATTGGATGAATTTGAATGCCACACTTATTTTTAAATAAACGCTCACTATTCGGGTTAGCCGGGAAAGGACCATGGGGTCGTATAACCCATTCCGAATATGTGATACGTCGTTATGAATCGCATTCGAAGACCGGTGTTGAAGACCGGATATTTTTGAAAACGGAAGGATTACCGTCGAGTTACTCTACATCGGCTGATCTCCGATTTAGAGGTTTTATCACCCTTAGTGACGGGAAGTCCTGACGTGATTAGAAAATTATCCGGAAATGCAAGGGCTTCGTGAGAAGTGCCTTCGGTTCTGTTCGATCCCGGAACAGACTTGTATGGATTGTGTGTCTGACGTTACAATTTGAGATATAAAGCTGATTTCTTTCAAATACATTTCTGTTGGTGGCGGAGAATTTATTCTCTTAGCTTAACACCCTTCTCTGAGACGTACGAGCTCAAAGGTTATGTAGTTGAAATTTATCAGCGATATATCCCAATTTGGTAACGTGGCATACTAAGTGTTGTTGTGAAATGATCAGTGTTTGATCATTTGTGATATGATCATTTGTTTGATCTTATATCTTTGTGATCATAGGTTGATCATTTTGTTTGACCCGAAGCAGGGCTTTTTGTAGAAAGCGTAGCTTTGTGGACGAGACTTCGACGAGCCTCACACCCCGGCAATGGTCGAAACAGGACGAATGCAGCAAGGTTCTAGGGAGTAGCGCCCCTTAGTGTATGTCATTCCTTCTGGATAAAGGTGGTATCATGGTATGGAGCCTAGATACTTAACCTCTGTGGTTACTGCATTATTTTTTCTATGTGGTTTGTTGGAATCGGGGATCCTCGGGAAGATCGGTGACGATCGGGGAATGGCATACGCGTGTCAGTAGTTACCTATTTTTGCAGAGGTAACCCGGCCTTGTGTTGGCAGAGATCCGGTTAGGTTCTCGGGTCGTCTATTCCAGGGACGTACCCATCGTGGATAGGAAGTTCCTTAGCCTGACCATTTGTTGGAAATCCAAAGAAACAATACGTGACTTGTACGGTTTTAGTTGTAGAACCTGCCATTTAATATGGCAGCTATAGCAAGCATACTATAATGGTACCTATGCTGGCTAAGATTAATACTCTACTTTCGAAATGTTTTCTACACTATGCACTAATAATAATAATCAAAAGAATTTGATTTTCGCGTAGTAAGCATCTTTGACTATCATAAGAAGAAATCTCCTCCAAGTCTGCGTTTGCATTGTGTGTGTGGCGGGAGGTCTTATGGTAGTTTCATTTTTCAAAAGCATTCCGAATTGACTTTAAAATTCTCTGCTGTTTATTTTTAAAGAAAAATAACTGTTTACGATCTCACACCAGTCACCATGACTGACTCGGAGTTTATTGTTCCCTTCTAAACTCTGGGTGCCCACCAATTTCCACACGGGCAGTCTAGAGTTAGATTATTAGGTTATCTGGATATTCTGGAGCTTTGGAGATAAGCTGGAGGACGAGACGTAGCATTTGTATCTGATAGTATTTATTCCGCTGTGTATTCTGTATGAGGACAAGTTTATATAACTGTCCATTGTTGTTTATTGACTCTGATGATATGATGTGATGTAATGTAATAACAGATATAATTCTTTTGTTTTTAAATGATATTCATTTATCTATTATATATTGTTCCGCTGCGATATGTGAGATTCTGATATTGTCTCTGTTCTGTGTTTCTATTGATGTCGTTCATATGTTTTCTGTTGTTCTTCTTCTTTCTTTCTTCTCTTTTTCTTCTATCTTCTTCTTCTTCTACTTTTTCTTTTTCTTAAAACCCTCACTATTGGAGTTTCCGGCACTCGATTGCTCGGCAGTCGATAAAGTGAGTATCGATGTCGAATTTTCGAAAGTCGAAAATTTCGGTATGAGACAAAGTGGTATCAGAGCATATGGTTAAGCGACAACCCTGCTCTGTTGGGTGTTACTCATTAGAGATAGAGTCAGCAGTACTCTAGAATGAGTTGAGTGTAATAATAGATACGAGCGCGTATTTGTTAGTGAATATAAAAATATTTTATATTGTGTTTGCTTATCCGTTGAGATGTTTATGAATTTTGGTCGGTATGTGGGACGCCATATTATCGATAGGGATTTCTAAACACTTAAACGAGGCAAGACGACATAGTATTGTTTTAAATAGGGTGGATGAAATAATTTTGCCCAAAACTACTTTTGTATAGAAAAGAAATGTTTCTCTATGAATTATTATAGTATATGGTTGCATGATTGTTAGGAAGTGATAATATAGAAATGTTATCATTATTATATGAATTTGAATAAGAGATTCAAAATATAACTCCAAAGTTAAGAAATGAATTCATATATGAATAAAAATTTGTGAATGTAAATTATAATTGTGACTTATAATTTAAAACGGAATTCCAGAGAAGTTTTTGGAAATGTTTTGAAAAGAATTTGAAAATTTTGGTGATTTGGAAAGTTTAAATCTTTTTGATTTAAAAATGAATTTCAAGGGTTTTGAAAAATGTTTTGAAGGAATGAAAAGCTCTAAACTCTTTTCGGTCGCTGGAAAATAACTTCGATGATGACCGCGGCATCGTTGGTGTTCATTTTCGGGTTTCTAAAAGAGGAATTGCTGCCAAATTGTTTTAAATAAAAGTTGTTTGAAAATTTGAGTTTTGTTTTGGAAATTCAAAGGAAAATTTGAATTGTTTTCAAAAATGGGTTTTTGAAATGTTGCTAAGACTCTGGAATATTATGAAGGTTGATAACTTGTAAAGTTTAGATAAAAATCTAACGTAAAGAGATAAATTTATATATGAATAAAGTTGTGAATATAAATTGTAATGTAAATTTATGATTGGAAATAGAATTCCAAGAAGATAATTGAAAATAAAATTCATTAACGAAATGAAATTGTAAATGTGATTGTATAAATGATTTGATAAATCGATATGTAAATAAGTCAAAGACTTATAAAATATTTGAAATTTGATTAGAATGAAATTCAAATTGAAAAACGAATGAATTAGTGAATGAATGAATAAATTGCGATTGCAAGTGCCAGGAAATGAAATTGAATGTTAAAGTTCATTTTGAATTTGTATGCAAATGAATTGAATTGAATGATAAATTTAACTCAAATGAGGAATTGGAATGGTGAATTGAATTCAAATGAGATTGAAATGTAAAATGGAATGGATATAAATATGTAACTAGATATTATGGCTAGTAGGACATACAGGTATAAAGGAATTGGAATTTGATTTCGAAGATAAATTTGAATTGCTCGAAAAAGGTATGTATTTGAATTATAATATGAGTTTTTGATGATTTCTGGTCTAGCCGCTTGGCTTTTTCTTTTTCTTTTTGAAATCTGAGAGTCCGTAGGGACGTTTTGTAGTCGTGCCGTGTTAGCCGCGCAAAGGAGACGCTGGCGAAATTTTTCGAAAATTTAGGGCGTTAGGAAATTTTTGAGAAATTTTGAAAATTTAAAATTTGAATTTGAATTTGAATTTAATTTGGATTGTTAGGAAAACAATGTTGTTTGAAATCGGTAATTGAAGTTGAAAATTTAGTTGAATTAATAACGAATCTTTAGTAGAAAGATTTGTTGTGATAAATTGATAAAACTATTGGATTGTGAAAGATAGTAGACGAGTTAAGGACATTTTTCCTAACTTGTAATTTCGAGGACGAAATTCTTTTAAGGAGGGAAGTCTGTAACGACCCTGAATTTTGAACGAATTAAATTGAGAATATTTAATTGATTTTAAATATTTGAACGATGATTTAATTTGAATCCCCGATTTAAATTTGAATTTGGCGATTAAATTATAAAATTTAATCGATTGAGAGTTGAATAAAAATTTGAATCCTCTATTTACAGCTGAAGAAAAATATTTCTAAAGCTTTTAATATTCGTATTGATAATACTGAAGATAATCGAACTTTCAGAATTGAATTATAAACTGTTTTGATCAGTTTTGAATTTAATTGTTCGAATCGATATTTTAAAATAGTCATTTTTCAAACAGTCTCGGAATTCGACGGAACCAGTTTCATTGGGTCCGTAATATTGTATTGTTACTGGATTTCCAATTTCGTATTTTTCGGGGTTGTTATGTGACCATACGATAGTTAAATGCGTTGGAATTTAAATGGAATTCAATTTAAATTTAAATTTAAATTTGTAAATATCAGCCACGTTCTTCCCTCGTCCACGCCTAAATTTACGCCGAGAATCACGTAAAGAAAATCGTGCAGAGCATACCGAGTATTTGAAAACAGTTTCTCCTTCAATCAAAAACAATACCGAAGCCATTCTCTCGTTCAAAAAATCAAAACAAAAGGGGGAAGATCATCTCATTTGTTTTCCAATTCAAATCAGATAATAATGGCCGCGTCCCTCTGTGAAAAAAAATAAAAATAAAATAAAATCGCGCCTCTCCCTCTCGTACAAAATCGATGGCCGTTGTCGATCTGATGGAGGTGTTCGAACGCGAGGGAAATCGTGATGGTCGCGTGGGTCTCGTTCGCGGCTAGGGCAAGGGGTGCGATCGATGTCAGTGGCATGCGTACGAGGAGGCGATGGGAGTGGTGGCAGCGGCGTTCGCGAATGGGGAGGTCGCGATTTCTGTCTGGGTTTCGTGTGCTCGAGTGGGGCGGCGCGCGTTCGTCAGCAGATGGAGGCAAGTGGGGTTTCAAGTACGGCTATGGGCTCGTCGTCGAAGCAGCGATCTGGGTTTGTCGATGTGAGGTCACGCGTGGTCGCAAGCCAGTGGGGTCCATGTCTTCGTCAGAAGCAGGGTCGCGAGAAATGGCGATGGTGTGTAGTTGATCGATCTCAGGCAATTCGACAGCGAGTTCGTCTAAGTGGTGGTAGTTATGGGGTCGTTCGAGCGAAGGAAGATGGTCGCGAATCTGGACGGCAAGTGGTCACGATGTTCGAGTGTCTCTGTTATACCCTTGTTTTAATTTAATAATTTGGTACAATTGTTATTTAAGATTCCAACTTAGAAAAATATACTAAGTTATGATATGTATACAATAGATTTCTAAATTTAGTAGTAAAACAAATATATATGCAGTTTAAAATTAAAAAGAAGGAATTTGTTTAAAATTTAATCACTAGCTTACTGTTACTTTGGAAAAATGTATTAGGATAATTAGTTCGTTAATTTACTTATTTAGTTAATTTAGTCTTGAGAAAAATAATTTTTTTTTAAGAGGATAGTTTAAATCAATTAATAGTAAATTTAATTTATTAAATGGTAATGGATTTTTCGAGTTAGTTCAAACTAAAAGTGTTAATTTATTTAATCTATTGAAAAGGAAATTTAGTTCAATTTGAAATTCTAGTTAAATAAATTTTAAAAGGAAAATTAGTTAGAATATAATTTTTGGTAAGAAAAAGAAGTTTAATAATTAGTTGGATAGATTTAATTTAAGGATAAGTTAATTTAATCTATTAAAGGAAGATTAGTTTAAATTTAATTTTTAATTGAATCAATTATTAAAGACAATATTGGTTTAAATAAAACTATCCGTTAATTTAACTATTAAAAATGAAATCACCGATGAATCAAAATTATCAAATGAAAATTTATTATTCGATTTGTTCGAATATTAATAAAATTTTATAATGTTTATTCAAGGTCTTAAATAGAGAAATCAAAGCAGAAATGGAAATGGATGGCAAATTTAAAAAGCAAAGGTGAGATCTTCTCACTCAAATTGAAAAGTGGAAATTTTCAGTTATTTATTGATTGTGTTGATTGCTATTTGATGTGCTATTAGATATGATAGGATATATCTATATATATAGCAGTATATACATATTGGCATATGTATATATTGGACTGATTGATTTCCCGCCTCGTATAGCGGATGAGACCCTATGGCGCCGTTAGTAAGCGGATTTATAAAAAACCTATATACCGCGATAATTCCGTACTGGAGCGGAATTGGTATTGTGCTGACGTCTTTGGATGCAGGGAAACAGGTTGGAGGGATCCAACTGGATTCCTCACCAGTAGTTATTTGTTTACAGGATTGATGTATATTCTGTTATCATATGTTGATATATGATGCTGATGTTGTGATGGACTAATTGATGCGTTGCATCATTGGATTCGATTTTTGAAGTTTCAAAATAACGATTTTAACTTTAAAAGAGATTTTTAAAGTGATTATTTGTAAATATACGTTACTTAATTTTTGAATTAATTTACAAACGTTAAAAATTATTAAAGTTATAAAGGTTAAGATTTTGGGTGAAATATAACCCAGAGATGATTTTTGAAATAAACGGTTAAGTAATTTATAAAATAGTTTAAATGTGGATTTTCGAATTATTAAAAACAATGGAAATAAAAGATGTACAAAAAAATTGATATTTATCAATTAAAATTATTGGAATTTTAAACGAGTTTTATAAGTGTTAAATTTGTAAAGATATGAAACTTATAAAATTATAAGTTGTAAAGATAGGAAATTTATAGATTTATAAATGGTGAAGTTAAAATGAATGAAATTGTAGAATGGAAGATTTATAAGAAATTACCTTATAAAACTGGATTTTTGCCTTTAAAGGGAGTATTGATCGAACTTGTTAATAAAGGGGATTTATAAATCAAAGTTATTGTGAAATATAAGGTTGAATTTATAAACGTTGTTTTATAAATCTGAAATCACTTATTTTAATAAGTGTAGTATAGAAATTAATAAAAGGAGATTTATAAACCGAAGTTGTTATAAAAGAGAAATAGAATTTATAAACGTGCTTATAAATTCGAAATCGATTGAATTTGATAAATTAAAATATAGAAGATTATTAAAGAAAATATATTCACGATTTTGGACAGTGAATATATTGTTTAGTAGAATGGATTCATTTTTGAAGAAGTAATATTTTAAAAATGAAGTTAAACATTTTAAAGATGTTTTAAAATGTATTATGAATCGAAAGCATAGATTTCCGCAGTTCTTGTTGAAATAGACGTTTTCGAGTAATTTAAGGAAATGGTGGACTATAACACTGTTGTTATAGTAAATGATTTCCGGAAGGAAATGTTTTGATGTAGTATTGGGATTTACATATCTATCTAAATTCTCGAATCCCTATACTAGTGATTTCGAGTCGTCGTAACGATGTTTTACGCAACATTCGTTTTGACTCAAATAAATATTGTTATAGTAAGTGATTTCCTTAAAGAATGAGATATATACTTAATTTGATTTAAGTATATCGAATATTTTAAAATGTTGAAAATAAATGATTTGTGAATTACTTATTATCAAATAAGTATGGAAATGCTTTTCCAATATGAAATGAACTGTTTTGAGATTTTATCTTCAAAGATAAATTGAATTGTGGAAATTGATTTGAAATTGTTTTCAAACGGTTAAGTGTGGAAATTATATATCTAGTAAAAGATATTTTTGAAGATAAAATAATTTGGGAAAATTATTGGAATCTGATGATGTTGCGCATCTTTATTGATAGTTAAATAACCGACTATCAATAATTACCTTTAGATAGGTATCTGTTGTGAATTGGATGAATTTGAATGCCACACTTATTTTTAAATAAACGCTCACTATTCGGGTTAGCCGGGAAAGGACCATGGGGTCGTATAACCCATTCCGAATATGTGATACGTCGTTATGAATCGCATTCGAAGACCGGTGTTGAAGACCGGATATTTTTGAAAACGGAAGGATTACCGTCGAGTTACTCTACATCGGCTGATCTCCGATTTAGAGGTTTTATCACCCTTAGTGACGGGAAGTCCTGACGTGATTAGAAAATTATCCGGAAATGCAAGGGCTTCGTGAGAAGTGCCTTCGGTTCTGTTCGATCCCGGAACAGACTTGTATGGATTGTGTGTCTGACGTTACAATTTGAGATATAAAGCTGATTTCTTTCAAATACATTTCTGTTGGTGGCGGAGAATTTATTCTCTTAGCTTAACACCCTTCTCTGAGACGTACGAGCTCAGAGGTTATGTAGTTGAAATTTATCAGCGATATATCCCAATTTGGTAACGTGGCATACTAAGTGTTGCTGTGAAATGATCAGTGTTTGATCATTTGTGATATGATCATTTGTTTGATCTTATATCTTTGTGATCATAGGTTGATCATTTTGTTTGACCCGAAGCAGGGATTTTTTTAGAAAGCGTAGCTTTGTGGACGAGACTTCGACGAGCCTCACACCCCGGCAATGGTCGAAACAGGACGAATGCAGCAAGGTTCTAGGGAGTAGCGCCCCTTAGTGTATGTCATTCCTTCTGGATAAAGGTGGTATCATGGTATGGAGCCCAGATACTTAACCTCTGTGGTTACTGCATTATTTTTTCTATGTGGTTTGTTGGAATCGGGGATCCTCGGGAAGATCGGTGACGATCAGGGAATGGCATACGCGTGTCAGTAGTTACCTATTTTTGCAGAGGTAACCCGGCCTTGTGTTGGCAGAGATCCGGTTAGGTTCTCGGGTCGTCTATTCCAGGGACGTACCCATCGTGGATAGGAAGTTCCTTAGCCTGACCATTTGTTGGAAATCCAAAGAAACAATACGTGACTTGTACGGTTTTAGTTGTAGAACCTGCCATTTAATATGGCAGCTATAGCAAGCATACTATAATGGTACCTATGCTGGCTAAGATTAATACTCTACTTTCGAAATGTTTTCTACACTATGCACTAATAATAATAATCAAAAGAATTTGATTTTCGCGTAGTAAGCATCTTTGACTATCATAAGAAGAAATCTCCTCCAAGTCTGCGTTTGCATTGTGTGTGTGGCGGGAGGTCTTATGGTAGTTTCATTTTTCAAAAGCATTCCGAATTGACTTTAAAATTCTCTGCTGTTTATTTTTAAAGAAAAATAACTGTTTACGATCTCACACCAGTCACCATGACTGACTCGGAGTTTATTGTTCCCTTCTAAACTCTGGGTGCCCACCAATTTCCACACAGGCAGTCTAGAGTTAGATTATTAGGTTATCTGGATATTCTAGAGCTTTGGAGATAAGCTGGAGGACGAGACGTAGCATTTGTATCTGATAGTATTTATTCCGCTGTGTATTCTGTATGAGGACAAGTTTATATAACTGTCCATTGTTGTTTATTGACTCTGATGATATGATGTGATGTAATGTAATAACAGATATAATTCTTTTGTTTTTAAATGATATTCATTTATCTATTATATATTGTTCCGCTGCGATATGTGAGATTCTGATATTGTCTCTGTTCTGTGTTTCTATTGATGTCGTTCATATGTTTTCTGTTGTTCTTCTTCTTTCTTTCTTCTCTTTTTCTTCTATCTTCTTCTTCTTCTACTTTTTCTTTTTCTTAAAACCCTCACTATTGGAGTTTCCGGCACTCGATTGCTCGGCAGTCGATAAAGTGAGTATCGATGTCGAATTTTCGAAAGTCGAAAATTTCGGTATGTGACAGCGGCCGCCATCACCGAAATTATTTTCCAGCGACAAAGAGAAGAGCACTGATTTCAACATTTAAAATTCTTTGAAAACGGTTTCTATTTGAAAATACGTTCAATAATATACATTTAAAAAAAAATTTAAAAACCGAAGCTTGAAATTTTAGGAAATCAAATACTCCAATTTCTGATTTAAATTCATTTCAAATTCCAAATCAAATTATAACTAAGTTTATAAATTCATTTATTTATTATGTAATAGTCAATGGTTTACAAAACAATAAATGAAAATCAAATATTATTATTTCAGACAACAAATTCATTAACAATATAATTTCAGAAAACTTATATTTATATATAATATAATCATTCAAAACTATTTTGTTTATCAAATTTGAAAACAACATTTTTAATATAAATTTAGAAATACATTTCTTTGCTCGACGATACAGGAATGGATTTTCAAAATAAGGATAGGGATTCAAATTTTTGTTGACTCAAATCAAAGAGAATTTTGATTCGAAAATAAGTTTGAAACAGAAGAAAAGATAATTCAATTATCACAATCGTGAGATGGATAAGTTTATTTAATTCATGGGCAACCTTAACCGGATCGACCGTGACTTCAAGAACAAGATCGGTGTAGAATTCCGAGGTAAATCGACATTCGATCTCAAGAGATAGAATTCAGGTATAGCAGGAGATAGATAGCATCGTAAACCGAGGATTCAGAAATCTCTGGTAAATCGATGTCTATTATTAAGGAGTTTTGCTCCTTTACGAATCATTCGCAGATTGGCGAGACCGCCGACCAATTATAGATACCATTCAAAATGGAGTTATGGGGTGCTCCAGAATTGAAAGAAGACGAATAGTGGTGGACATGAATGAATTTTCGGAACCGAGGAGAACGTTCCAAAATTCAAAGAAATCGAGTCAAGAGGAGAGATTGAAACTCGAATGAGAGTGATTCTGTAAATACATTTACCCTATATGTTAAGTTTTGCCTAGAGCTACCAAAGCTCTGATACCAACTGTAACGACCCGCCATTTTGGACCATTCGCGTCCATTATAAGTGTATAGGTAGACACTCATGCCGGAGTTGAATTGCTCAAAATACCGCGTTGTTAATTTAAATTTGGCAAAACTGAACATATACAGTAAATAAAAAAAAATCACAGATCACAGATGTAACAACCCGCATATCTATCGATTTTATATTTAAATATTTTATCGTTAGTCGGATGTTAGTCCGAAAAGCTACTTTTTGCATACGGTCAAATTAGGACTCGAGACCACCCCCATTGAGTTCAAAATGACGTTTGCGATCTTTTTGAGTGTAAACTTCGATATGTTTGGAGATAGTGAAATTTTCGACACTTTTCCCGCTTGAGACTTTGGTTTGGACTGCACTTCCTTAGTTCAGCCCAACCCTCTTCCTCACTTCATTCACCCTTTGTTTTAACATTCAAGCTTCATCAAAAATGGTGGTGGGAAGTGGAAATTAAAACTCCAAACTCCAATTCTATTGCAAATCCGAGATTCAACTCCAAATTCAAGTAGAAGATAGTGGATTCAAGCTTTGGATTGCTTCTCCTTGCTTTCAATCTCCATCTTCATCAAATTCCGTGAAAAGGTGAGATTTTTGATCTCACATCTTGCCTATATCTATCTTGGACTGTTGGGAATGATCCTCTATTGCATTTGTATGAATATCTGCATTTGGTTTGGATTGGATTGGCGAAAAACTCAAAAATTAGTGATTTTGGTGAAAAAACTGCTACTAGGTCGTTCTGGCCATTTTTAGCTCGTTCCGGCCCTTAAGTCGTAGGTCGTTGCCGACCTATAATCTCCAGGCAAAATGATTGAGTCGTTCACGAGTTAAAGGCATGAGTCGTTCACGAGTTAAAGGCTTAAGTCGTTTGCAGTTAGCTCGTTCGCCTCGAGTTAAGTCGTAGGTCGTTTGGCCTTAAGTCGTTTGCAGTTAGCTCGTAGCTCGTATGGCTCTTAAGTCCTAGGTCGTTGGCTTTTAAATCGTTAAGTCGTAGCTCGTATGGCTCTTAAGTCGCTAGGCCATGCCAACTCCGCTAGCTTGCAACTGTTAAGTCGTATGACCTTAAGTCGTAGGTCGTCCCCGACCTAACTCCACTAGGTCGTTCCAGCCTTAGCTCGTAGCTCGAATTGAAGCTTAAGTCGTCAAGTCGTTCGTTCCACTAAGTCGTTCAAGGCTTAGGTCGTTAAGTCGTTCATTCCACTAAGTCGTTCAAGGCTTAAGTCCTAAGTCGCTTGCCTCCCTTAAGTCGTAAGTCGTTCGCGAGTTAGTACTTGGTCGTTTGACCTGTTTTTCCCCTAGGTCGTTCGACCTGTTCTTCTGCTAAGTCGCGTGGCATTCTCCACTTAGGTCGTATGACCTTATCCCTTAAGTCGTAGATCGCTTGCCTCCCTTAAGTCGTAAGTCGTTCGCGAGTTAGTACTTGGTCGTTTGACCTATTTTTCCCCTAGGTCGTTCGCGAGTTAGTACTTGGTCATTTGACCGGTTTGGCTTCTCGAGATCGCTTGCCTTCACTAGGTCGTACCGTGACGGGGCGCTGCCCCGCACCCCGCCGTGGGCGCTGCCCCCTGGACCCCCGCGACCTGACCGGGCAGGTCGAACCCCGTATTACTCTGCGTAGGCAATCTTATATGAAAAGCATTCATCAGAACTTCCATTTTGATGCATTTTGAGCTGATTTCCTTGGATTTTATTCACGTCTCCGAATGTGAATTTTTGTGATACGTTTTATGACTTGTCACTTTAAAAATATAAAGGTTTCAATACTAGTAGTAAATTTCAAAACTCTTTCATCAAATTGATTTCAACACTATTTTTAATATCAAAAGTTCGTTTTCCCAAACCGATTTCCAATCTACTAATATACATAAGCCTTTACTTCACTCGAATGAGAAATCGACTTAAACGACTTAGTAAAACGAGTGGTATGAAACGCTTGCGTTCACTTCGTCGGTTAGCTCTTGGACTTGTTCGATTGAACCCTTTTCGTGACAATTTCCTAGTGAAGATTTACAGCTTGTTCGTAAATATTTAAGTTAAGCAAGTGGTTATGGGACATGAAGCTAAACTCATATATTTACTAGCTTGGTGTGATTGACACTTCTCGCTGATCATGATGATCATTTTATGATTTAGACTAGCAATTGTGCGATGTCTCTTTGTTTGCAAGGTAAGACTAGACCGCAATAGTGTGATTCCGACTCACACACATCTCTCTGTCCGCAAGGTTAGTCTAGGCCGTAGTAGTGTGATTCCGACTCACACATATCCTTTTTGTTTGCGAGGTTAGGCTAGACACCACTTGTGTGATTCCATTCACACATACCTTTCTGCTTTTTGGTTAGCCTAGGCCTCAATCAGTGTGATTCCGACTCACACATATGGGGTAGCTCCCCATGGTCTTCGGACCGTCATGTGATAGGCCTCTTTCTCTTTTTATGATTTCTGGATTTCTTGTTTTGATTTCTGGATTTTTATGTCATTGACTTGTTATGAGTACAAGTTTAGGGTATGATGCCCTCTTTGGATCTTTGAGAAGATTCTTGTGATATTGATCATTTCTCATCGGTTGATCTCCTGTTGATCATCATTTTCATACTTATAGTAGTATGTCAGTATGGGTATTCTATGTTTATGCCATATCTATTATTTTATATCATGTCATCTGATATTTATAGTTAGACTGATCCGTTTATTATTTTCTTAAATAATACTCGGGTCAGACCGAGATGTTACAGGTGCTTCTGCTTGACTTCCTCCCGGGATTTGCTACTCTGACTTTTGGCACTACTTAGATTAGTAGTTTTTGGTTGTACGCATTTGAGATATAGACTCTATATTGTGTACTTATTCTTTTGTATAGCACATGTTGCTATTCTTTTGTATTATCGTGGATCTTACTTGACCACTACTCTAATGAACACTTTCATGCGTGTTATATATTCATATCTATTTCCGCCTTTGTGATATGAATTGTCTGTGACTGATTTGTGTTACGTTTATTTCTATATTTGTTTCCGAAGATTATATATATATAGCCACCGTGTGATAGCTTTGAGTTTGTATCGGTATGTCGGATTTCCTCCTTAAATGATATGCATTCTATACTATCTGACATATCGGTGCTCGCACAAAGAAGTTACATGGATGGTCGCTCCTCAACAGCCTTATTCTCCGTGCTAATTGACAGCACTACACCGTAGTGTTCTTGGTTAGCGTGGGTATAGAGGTGGGGCGTCATAACAGACACATAGTAATAGTTGCAGCGGAAATAAAAGAGATAGTAGTTCATGAAGCTACTATATGAATATATAAAATACATCAGAGTTAAACCAGATACAACGGAAGAGTAATATGATACATCAGATACAAATCAGAATACATCACTGGAATCATCGAATACTGAAGCAGAATAGATGGCTGGATCTTCAAGCAAAGCTCCAACTCCAAAGGTGAGTCTCGAAAGCTGAACCACTCAGTCTGACCCGAGCGTAAAGCAAAAACACAAGACACTCGAGTCAGGATTAACATTCTTATATTAATAAATCCAACTCAAGTGAAATAGCAATTGAAATACAAGTAACTCAAAGGATGTTTGGAATAACCATTCTTTAAGGATCCGTTAAACTATCTACTATGTAGTAGTGTACGATAAGTAGATAATGTCTATCAGTAATATAAAGATATCAAAATAGCGTTAAGTCATGGCCCATTCCACCCTTAACACATTTTTATTCCCAAAAGCATATACAAGACCGTAGTTTCCCCAAAACCGGAAGTCACCAGAGGGCAATCCATATACTAAAGGTACAAATCAAAATCGTAGTGGTCGCGCATAAATGGAATACAAGTATGGCAAGGCACATGAGGCAATACCCAAGGTAGTGATACTACCGTTCGCCTGATCCGGACTGGTGAGAACGCAACGACGCAGCGCCCGCAACACCGTGAAACAACACTCCCAAAATCAAGGGTGCACCAATCGACAACAAGTATAAGTAGTTCGAAGAAGTGTGTCCACTTGAGGTAGCTAATCCTCCATTGGCCCGGCACAGCTCCTGTTTTAGTCATTTCCAATTTGACACAAGTGTCAAGGCTATCCATCATCGTTCTCTTTCTTTAGTCATCACGTACATCATTCCAACCACTTCATTCTGGATCATCACTCCGCGTATAGTTATTAAAGTGGTTTTCGGTTTAGATAGAGAGTATATCCATAACCGAATTCCGGTCTCTTTAATAACTTTCGTAATTATTACACCGATTATTCGTTTGTTTATTTCAAAACCAAATCAATTTCAATTTCAAATAGAATTCATAAATCAACATTTCATTTGTCTTTCAAAACCAATTTCCAATAATTTACATTTCAAAACTTCCAAATTACCATTTCAAAATCTTATAATTCAATTTCAATATTTATTAAAACAATTCAAATATTGATTCAAGTTCGTATATAAGTTTCGTTTCGGAATCATTTACATTTAATTTAAATTAAACTGCAAATCAATTCCAAATTCATTTATCGATTTCATTCAATATTCGTTAAGTTACTTTATCATTCAAAACAATTTCTATTAAATTTCCAATTCATTAAATCCATTATTTAAATTCAACTTCCTTATTTCAAAACTTACAATTTTGAATTAAATTAAATTCATCAAATCAAATTCCTTAAATTTCAAGTCTTACATTAATTTCAATAAATCAAATTTTACTTCTCGTTAAAGAAATTCAATTTCACTTATTTACTTTCTTTAATAATTTTCCAAAAACTCACATAAATAAGAAAACTCAATTTCAATTATTTACGAAGTAAATCCACTTATTCAAAAGTTCAGTTTCTCTTATCAAAGAATTTAGTTCAATTTAATCATTAAATGATTCAACCTTATTTAATTATTAAATAATTCAAAACTTAATTATTAAATAATTTCAAAGTTTAATAATTTCAAACTTAGTTATTAAATCATTTCAAAGTTTAATTCAATCATTTCTCAAATTAAACAACATTTTTTTTCATCAATTACATTGTAAATATTTGTTTCAGATTATTAAATATTAACATTTTTCTTTCATAAAAATTCAAATTTCAACTTCATTTCAAAACCATATTATTTATTCAAATAAAATCTTCGTTTTATTTTAAATCAAATTATTGACCAATCGGGTTTTATTTAATTCTCTATCCTAGGTCAAAGTTTAATTTGGGTATTTATCATTTCAACCCGATTCCAATTCAATTCAAAATCAAAGCATATCAAAGGGAACTTGCAGTGTGATAACTGGGATGGTGTCAAAATAAATAAACAAGCAATAACAACAAACAATAACAATCCAATAATCAGTTCAAATAATCCCGAAATAATCGTATTAATTCACATTGTTGTTTGTGCAAATTAATATAATTATTTCTAGAATCTACACTATCATTTCATGTAGATTAAAGATTATTACATTACGGTTTTCACTTGTCATTCAATTTACAATTTCATACATCATCAATTTAACAACATACATTCAGTAGTTCAAAATGTAATTAAACAAATCCTACGTGTCAATAAATTCAACGGTTAAAGGGGTCATATTATACAAATGTCAGTTAATCAAGTTTAACATTTAACTATCCTATATCAAATTCAATTTCATACTATTTATCATTTTAACATTAACAATTTAACGTCCAAAATAAACATCAACAATCAATCAATTATCAGCCAAACTGTATTATGATCGCATAAATAATTAACAGAAAATGGTGTCAGATGTCACAGGTGAACTGATACAGGTAACAGCATATATACAGTGTAATTATCAAACAGCAGCATATTTCGATTGTCGTTTCAATTGAAATCAAATTTAATAAATAATAGAACGTTAATCGTGAGTGAGTGCTCACCTTTCGAGGCTAGAGAGAACAGGAGATGATACAGATACGCACATTGATACTGATGCTGAAATTGAATTACGAATCAAAGCACGAATTCCAAAACAGAGCTAGACGGACACAATGCGACGATCGAAGCTGATAAATAGTAGTAGATGAAATCAAATCAGAACTGGATCGGTGAAGATAATTGGAATAAGTGAACTCATATATAACTATATATATAAAAGTCATATTCAAACACATTTAAATCTAAATACATGTGTATATTAAAACCATTTTTAAATTAAAAATATAAATATATGTGTATATTAAAACTAGCTGACATAATACATGAAATATAAGTATAGTATAAAATAATATAATAAAATCTAAAGAAGACAAATAGGTGCAAAACCCGACCGACCCTATATATAAACAAATATATATAGAGATTAGTATATAAGTTAAAACTAGCCCAAAAAAATTGAAATGCAGCAGACCAAAATTCACTTATACATTAATATAAATTAACTAGTTAGTAAACACTTTTAGATTCCAAACCTGCCAGCACACGCAAAATAATATAATATATATAGGTCTCAAACTAGCATATATATTAGTAGTAAAACATACATACAAATTTTATACAGACTGTGTATAAATCTGGCTACTGCATACATATAAAAGTTAGTTCAAAAATTTAGATATAAGAATAAGTATAGACAACTTCTGAAAACTTATAATTTAAAATATCACTATGTATAAATTTTGAAACCAACATACATTTCATATATACGTATACTTAAAAACAATATCTAGTTTTAAACTTTTTAAAACAAAAATTAAATTTTCGAAGTATCAATATATACCAATACTTTACAAATGTGTATATACCATCTATATATAGTAGATCTCGTATAAGCACAAAATATGTATCTAACTATGTATATGCTAATGCACACACAGACGTATGATTCTGATATATATAACAACACATTTGACATTTCAAATAACCCATCTATATATACAATATAAATATACTTATACTGTAGGCAAAACATACTCTAAACACCAAACAGACTGACGCAAAACCAAGGATATGCATCTACCTTTTTCTTTTCAAAACAACTACAGATACATACACCACATATCACTCTATATATACAACACATATTAAACAATCCTATATAGATTCATATATGAATAGGACTTATATAGATTTATATAAATTTACATATATTTACATTCTTACGCAAATATCATCCAAATTCATTATAACATAACACAGAAACACTTTATATTATAGGCTCTAATATATATGTTATTGAAATATATTTACTCCTATCTATAATATATACAGCTACCTATATGCTGTTAATAAAATTTACTTTGAAATACTAGTTTAGTTACTATATACATATATAACAGAGGCCAAGCAAAAGGTATATGAACACACCTGTGGCTATGCAGGGGAAGAAGAAAGTTGGTGGTGTTGAAGGCGAAGGCCGGTTGTTGTAGAGGCGGATATGCCTCACCTGGGAGGAGCGGGAGATGGCTGCGGCCTAAGGAGGAGAAGCACGGGCGGAAGAGAGACTTGCTAGGTCGGAGACGAGGCCAATCGACGTGGATCTGGGGAGGAGTGAAATACGCGGAGGTGAGAGGCGGCAGATCTGGTTTGGGCGAAGGCTGCGGCGTGGGGAAGTGTTGAACGGCTGTGCGCGTGGGCGAACTGCCAGGTTGAGGGGATGTGCTGTCATGTGGGGCCTTGGCAAATGGATGAGTATCAAGTGGCATGGAGGGAAGAGATGCGGCCAAACGTGGAGAGGTGGTATACTGATTGTAACAACCCGGTATTTCGTACCGATTAACTATCGTCTTTAGACGATTTCTTTTCCTAGCTAGTTGCTATTGGAATTTGAATCAAAGTTGAAACTCTTTTAATAATTTGATAAAGGGTATATGGGCTTTAAATAAATATCCTTTTTTTTTATCGGCCCACTTCAATTATCTTCAGCCCTTCTTCATATTATCAACCGGACCCCCTTTTTTCTTTTCGTTCCAGCCCGATTCTTTGAGAGATTAAAAATGGCGACCGTCCTTACCTTCTCGTTTCTTCAATCTGGAAATTTAGGGCTTCGAAATAAATTGGGGCTGTCGACTTCAAATTTACTCGATCGAGAGATCTCGTCGCTTGTTCTTCGAAGCTAAGTTGGTCGATTCTCTGGTTTGCTCGCGCTCGATTCTCCGTTCGTCTCCTCCAAACTAGGGCTTCGATTTCGAATTCGCTCGTCTCTGTGATGATTGGCCGCTTCCATGGAGTCGTTCTCGTCGCCGCTTCGAAGCAAGGTGAGTTAAACTCACATCTAATTCGAACTGTTACATGATTATCTTGACTTCGTTCGTATGTTCGATTTTCGTGACTTGGGATTTAAGTGATTTAGTGATTGATGGTTCGCTTGATTTGGGTTTGAACCCCTCGTTTTCATTCGTATATGGTCTTTGAATTGTGATGGTTCAGGTTTCTCGACTTGTTCGATTTCGTTCCAATGTTTTGGGCCTTTGCCTTTTGTTTTGGTACCGTGCCTTATTCTCAGCGGTGATACCTGAACTAACCCGTTTTGCTGTTGTACCATGTTGTATTGAATTTGATACCATTCCGGTTGAACTTTTGATGTTCATTGGCCTTGAGTTGAACCTATTTTGAGACTTGGGTTTGACCTTGGTTTGATGTGTTAGCTGAGCTTATTTGTGTAGTCTTCATCTTTACACTGTCCAGTCCATATTGTTGTTACAGGTGATACTTGTACTTGTGATCATTGATTCCTGTTGCCTTTATTGCTGTTGTTCATTTGAGTGTGCATTCAGCTTGACCTTTTGTATTTGTGCACTCACCATTCACTGGTGCATTATATAACCTGAGCCTGGTTTGTCATGGACTGCATACCTAAGCTCGACACTGTCCACATTTTTAAGGTGCTCAGCCCTTGTTTGTACTACCCCATAGGAATTGATTCCTTGCCCATTTAAGATGCTGTCTGTACTATCATATCTTGTAGTCTTGCATCCAGGATTTCAACTATAGCTTGTTTATGGGTTTCGAACTACTGTCTTGCAATCACTCCATGTTTGCATTGTTTTGGTCTGGCACATTCATGTGTATTAGTTCAGATTTTTTTTACTGAACTTGTTTTGTGTCTCTCTTACATTTTTCATCTGCGAACATTGTCGAGGCTCATTGTTTAGTAGGTGTTCACGTGCCTTGTGATCTTCTTGTATGAGTCTGTTGCATTTGCACTTGATACCATTCATGTATGGCCTTTGAGCAATCTGGTATCACTTGTGACTTGAGACCATTGGACCTTTAACTATTGTGTGCTGTGGTGCCATATCTATGGTGCTCTCACCATCATACTGCTCAGTTCGTACAGTTTCATTCGCATGTGTTCGTGTCTCTTATTCATGTGGCTATGGTTTTTCTTCGGTCATGACTGTCTGAAATTGCAGTTTTACATCGACTTGTAGCATTCTTTGAGATAGTTGGCATTACTTTGTATTCGAGTCAGATGTTTTTGGAGCCGTGTACTGACCTGTTTCATTTAGTTGTACTGCCCCAGGTTGTCACTTGAACTTGACCTTGACATAACAACACGCTGCCTTGTCTTTGTTGTCTCTGTTTATTGGGATTTTGAATTTGTAGTTCTCTGTATTCACTTGCTTGAGTACTGGGTTTTAGTCACCTTGGTATTAGTTGTTTTTGAGCTTGAGCTCACTGTGTTGTTTCGACCAGTCCACTTCGGATCTCACTGCATATGATTTAAGTCACTGTTGCATACTTGTCCAGGTGCAGTCTTCTCATGTGCACTTGCTCATTTGAGCGGAACTGTTTCGGGGTGCACTTACTCTTCCACTGTTCACTTCGAGTATGTGTGGCACTGTCCGGCTTTATGCATTCATGCTGTTGCCCCATGGTTTCACTGCCTCGACTTGTTTGTCATGTGATTGCCACGGTCACTTGATCTTGCTGTGACATTGCGACTTGGTTCACTTTGTCACTGCATATCTATATATGCTCGACCCATTTCTATTTTTGTTGACTTGGGTATACACTGCATATCCATGTGTCATTTTCACTTGCATCTGTTCATCCCTGAGCACTTGCTGACCTGCTGCATTTTCGTAGCAGTTTTACCCTCGTCCCTTGTGGTGACTTTATATTCTGTTGTGGCGAGGCAGTGCACGCGTGCGTGCACTGCAGCCACACCGAATTGACAGATTTTAATCGATATCTCTTTTATTCTTAATTCTTCGACCTGCTGTGTAATTCGTAAGCTGTATTGGCGAGGCAGTACATGTTAGCTTGTACTGCAGCCAATTAGCATTGATATTTTTTTAAATTGACATTTCAATTATTTAAACTGCTTTGGATTTCTGTTTCGTGGATTAACACTGTTTAGTGTTACATCTGCCGTTATCCAATTCTCGTATCGAGAGTTGGATATACGAGATTTCTGTGACTGTCATCTATATTGAGATTGATTATTACCGCCTATATGCACTAATAAACTGGTTTGAATTAGACTGATCCGGGTATTATTTTCTTTTGAATGTAATACTCGGGTCAGACCGAGTATTTACAGGTTGTAGATTTTTAGCTTTGAGTTGCTGCTAGAGCTATGAAGACTTTTTATATCAGTTGAAGTGGTCTTCGTCTTGTTGTAGTAGTCAGTGTGTCTGTTTTAAGATGATAATGTATTCATGTATATTAGTCGATAATGTACTTGTATATATAACTTCTTGAGTCGACAGTTGTAGTTGTATCATTTGTATTGTGTCAAATGTATTGTAACTGATATCAGTTATTGTATATATGAGACTTTTCGTTCCATCTGTATTCCGCATTTATGTTATCTGTGTTATTTTTATATTTATTGTCCTAAACTATTATAGCCACTGTGTAGTAGCTTTGAGTTTGTAACGGTATGTCGGATTTCCTCTAAAAGATGAAATGCATGTTATTCTATCTGACATATCGGTGCTCGCACAAGGCAATTACATGGATGGTCGCTCCTCAACAGCCTTATTCTCCGTGCTAGTTGACAACACTACTCCGTAGTGTTCTTGGCTAGCGTGGGTATAGAGGTGGGGCGTCACAGCTTGGTATCGGAGCTTGGGGTTTAGGACAATTATAAAACATAACTTAGATGGAGCATGTGTTACAACTATTTGTCGATGTTTTATCTCTCATCTTTACATATGATTATTTTTGACTGTTAGGTATGAATTCCTAACGCTTATTTTTGTGTTTTTCTAATCTGGATTTCCCTTCGACTTCGGTCACTCTGTTTTTGGGAAATTGCTAATTTCTTGATTTTCAAGACTCTGATTTTGTTTGCCGTTGGATTCTTTGATAATGATGATTGATTCATTTTGTACTCGACTGCGGCTATTAACTGTTGGCTTCGACATTGACTTGATTCTTACTTTTGTTGAAGTCAATTATGCATTTCTACTCGTTTTGCTTTGTTTTTCCAGTTGATATCGATTCTTCTTTCCTAATTAGTTGTTATCACCTTTATTGATTTTGATAACTTCTATTTTCTGGAATTTTTGGGTGTTCCTATTTTAATAAATTCAGTATCGATTTCTTTGGATTCCATTCACATCTTCGTATGTGAATTCTTGTGATTGATTGTTTCTACAATCATTTTTGTGATTTGTCACTTTAAAAATATAAAGGTTTTCTATACTAATAGTAAATATTAAAATCCTTTTCTCCAAACAGTTTCAAAACTATTTTACTACAAAACTCTTTTTCTTAAACGGGTTTCCAATCTATTAATATATACAAGCCTTTATTTCACTCGTATGAGAAATTGAATTAAACGGCCTAGTAAAACAAGTGGTATGAAACGCTTGCGTTTACTTCGTCGGTTAGCTCTTGGACTTGTTCGATTGAACCCTTTTTGTGACAATTTCCTAGTGAAGATTTACAGCTTGTTCGTAAATATTTAAGTTAAGCAAGTGGTTATGGGACATGAAGCTAAACTCATATATTTACTAACTTGGTGTGATTGACACTTCTTTATGATCATGACGATCATTTTTATGATTTAGACTGGACCTCATCGGTGTGATTTCGTCTCACACATATCTCTTGGGCTTTGAGGATTGTCTAGACACCAGTGTGTGATTTCGTCTCACACATATTGCACGGTTAGACTAGGCCTCATCGGTGTGATTTCGTCTCACACATATCTCTTGGGCTTTGAGGGTTGTCTGGATACTCTTTGTGTGATTTTTATGATTTAGACTAGCAACTGTGCGATGTCTCTTTGTCTGCGAGGGAGACTAGACCCCGCTTTGTTGTAGGGTAGCGCCCTACGGTCTTCGGGCCATTCCTGTGTGAAAATTTAATGGATGGCTTCCATGAGATAGCGTCTCGTCATGTGATACCGGTCGGTGAGTTTTCATACTCCCATTTTTGTGATAGGCCTTTCCCCTTTTCTTTTTATGATTTAGACTAGCGATTATGCGATGTCTCTTTGTCTGCGAGGGAGACTAGACCCCGCTTTGTTGTAGGGTAGCGCCCTACGGTCTTCGGACCATTCCTGTGTGAAACTTTATTGGTTAGCCACCAAGAGATAGCGTCTCGTTCATGTGATACCGGTGTTTTGGAGTTTTCATACTCCCATTTTTATGCTAGGCCTTCCCCCCCCTTCATGTGTTTTCTGGATTTCTTGTGATGATTTCTAGAATTTGTGCTTCACCAATTTTCGTGATTTCTATTGACAAGTTTCGTCAATTTATGTGTATTGGTGAATTCATGTGTTATTGACTTGTTATGAATACAAGTTTAGGGTATGATATCCCTTTCTATCTTTGAGAAGATTCTTGTGACATTTTTGATGAATGAAAATTCATTTGGCATTATATTTTGATGCCAGTTATTTTGATGAGATTTTGACGTGTTAACTTCAGTACTCGTCAATTTTGAAATGGATTTACAAGCGGTTCTCCCGCAACACTGATATTGCTAATTTAATCACGCGTTTTCAAAATTCTTTATTTTTAAAAGTTGTTTCAAAAATATAAATTAAAGTTGTTTTCAAATTTTTACAGCTTACATTTTCAAAAGAACGAGGAAGCGATTTAAACATTTCAGAAAAATCAAGGACTATGACCCCTTTCTTTTACTGATTCGCTTAATTCCGGACTTGTCCGTTTGAGAATGTGAAATGTTATTTTTAAAACACACAATCCTGCACTTTCAAGGAAACGATAAAGAGATTTAAACGATTTAGCAAAAGTACGGACTATGAAACCATACTTTTACTACTTCGGTTAATTTCGGACTCGTTAATTGAATATTTATGACTTCTGATTATCGTTTTTGACAATCAGATGTTTGTGTTTCTGATTATCGTTTTTGATAATCAGATATTTGTGAAATTTGATTATCATTTTAGATAATTAAATATTTTTCGATTTGATTAATCGAATATTTGTGTTTCTGATTATCGTTTTTGATAATCAGATATTTGTGAAATTTGATTATCGTTTAAGATAATTAAATATTTTTTCGATTTGATTAATCGAATATTTGTGTTTCTGATTATCGTTTTTGATAATCAGATATTTGTGAAATTTGATTATCGTTTAAGATAATTAAATATTTTTTCGATTTGATTAATCGAATATTTGTGTTTCTGATTATCGTTTTTGATAATCAGATATTTGTGAAATTTGATTATCATTTGAGATAATTAAATATTTTTCGATTTGATTAATCGAATATTTGTGTTTCTGATTATCGTTTTTGATAATCAGATATTTGTGAAATTTGATTATCGTTTAAGATAATTAAATATTTTTTCGATTTGATTAATCGAATATTGGTGTTTCTGATTATCGTTTTTGATAATCAGATATTTGTGAAATTTGATTATCATTTGAGATAATTAAATATTTTTCGATTTGATTAATCGAATATTTGTGTTTCTGATTATCGTTTTTGATAATCAGATATTTGTGAAATTTGATTATCATTTGAGATAATTAAATATTTTTTCGATTTGATTAATCGAATATTTGTGTTTCTGATTATCGTTTTTGATAATCAGATATTTGTGAAATTTGATTATCATTTGAGATAATTAAATATTTTTCGATTTGATTAATCGAATATTTGTGTTTCTGATTATCGTTTTTGATAATCAGATATTTGTGAAATTTGATTATCGTTTAAGATAATTAAATATTTTTCGATTTGATTAATCGAATATTTGTGTTTCTGATTATCGTTTTTGATAATCAGATATTTGTGAAATTTGATTATCATTTGAGATAATTAAATATTTTTTCGATTTGATAATCGAATCCTTGTGATTTCTGCTTATCGTTTTTGATAATCAGATATTTGTAAAAATTCGATTATCGTTTTAGATGATTGAATATTTGCGATTTTGAGATTCGAGCTTCGTCTTTTTCTCTGACGATTCAGGTGAGTAATTTGATTTACTCACATTCAATTCGTGCAGTACGTGATTTCTGCTCTGATCCCTTTTCTTTCAATTGCTAGAACTCGATTGATTCTTGCTTTTGATAGTCGTCTGATTTTGATTCCTTGATACCCACGATGTTGATTCTTTTGATTTGAAGCAGTCAAACCTTTTGATTTCATATCTGACACTTCCTTGATTTCAATACTTCCCTGTTGACCTTTGCTTTGCTTATGCATTCGACATTGCCATGCTCTTTTGGTTGTTACCTTTTATCCATTTATTCCTTATGATTGCGAGGACGCAATTTCTTTAAGGAGGGGAGTCTGTAACAACCCGGTATTTCGTACCGATTAACTATCGTCTTTAGACGATTTCTTTTCCTAGCTAGTTGCTATTGGAATTTGAATCAAAGTTGAAACTCTTTTAATAATTTGATAAAGGGTATATGGGCTTTAAATAAATATCCTTTTTTTTTATCGGCCCACTTCAATTATCTTCAGCCCTTCTTCATATTATCAACCGGACCCCCTTTTTTCTTTTCGTTCCAGCCCGATTCTTTGAGAGATTAAAAATGGCGACCGTCCTTACCTTCTCGTTTCTTCAATCTGGAAATTTAGGGCTTCGAAATAAATTGGGGCTGTCGACTTCAAATTTACTCGATCGAGAGATCTCGTCGCTTGTTCTTCGAAGCTAAGTTGGTCGATTCTCTGGTTTGCTCGCGCTCGATTCTCCGTTCGTCTCCTCCAAGCTAGGGCTTCGATTTCGAATTCGCTCGTCTCTGTGATGATTGGCCGCTTCCATGGAGTCGTTCTCGTCGCCGCTTCGAAGCAAGGTGAGTTAAACTCACATCTAATTCGAACTGTTACATGATTATCTTGACTTCGTTCGTATGTTCGATTTTCGTGACTTGGGATTTAAGTGATTTAGTGATTGATGGTTCGCTTGATTTGGGTTTGAACCCCTCGTTTTCATTCGTATATGGTCTTTGAATTGTGATGGTTCAGGTTTCTCGACTTGTTCGATTTCGTTCCAATGTTTTGGGCCTTTGCCTTTTGTTTTGGTACCGTGCCTTATTCTCAGCGGTGATACCTGAACTAACCCGTTTTGCTGTTGTACCATGTTGTATTGAATTTGATACCATTCCGGTTGAACTTTTGATGTTCATTGGCCTTGAGTTGAACCTATTTTGAGACTTGGGTTTGACCTTGGTTTGATGTGTTAGCTGAGCTTATTTGTGTAGTCTTCATCTTTACACTGTCCAGTCCATATTGTTGTTACAGGTGATACTTGTACTTGTGATCATTGATTCCTGTTGCCTTTATTGCTGTTGTTCATTTGAGTGTGCATTCAGCTTGACCTTTTGTATTTGTGCACTCACCATTCACTGGTGCATTATATAACCTGAGCCTGGTTTGTCATGGACTGCATACCTAAGCTCGACACTGTCCACATTTTTAAGGTGCTCAGCCCTTGTTTGTACTACCCCATAGGAATTGATTCCTTGCCCATTTAAGATGCTGTCTGTACTATCATATCTTGTAGTCTTGCATCCAGGATTTCAACTATAGCTTGTTTATGGGTTTCGAACTACTGTCTTGCAATCACTCCATGTTTGCATTGTTTTGGTCTGGCACATTCATGTGTATTAGTTCAGATTTTTTTTACTGAACTTGTTTTGTGTCTCTCTTACATTTTTCATCTGCGAACATTGTCGAGGCTCATTGTTTAGTAGGTGTTCACGTGCCTTGTGATCTTCTTGTATGAGTCTGTTGCATTTGCACTTGATACCATTCATGTATGGCCTTTGAGCAATCTGGTATCACTTGTGACTTGAGACCATTGGACCTTTAACTATTGTGTGCTGTGGTGCCATATCTATGGTGCTCTCACCATCATACTGCTCAGTTCGTACAGTTTCATTCGCATGTGTTCGTGTCTCTTATTCATGTGGCTATGGTTTTTCTTCGGTCATGACTGTCTGAAATTGCAGTTTTACATCGACTTGTAGCATTCTTTGAGATAGTTGGCATTACTTTGTATTCGAGTCAGATGTTTTTGGAGCCGTGTACTGACCTGTTTCATTTAGTTGTACTGCCCCAGGTTGTCACTTGAACTTGACCTTGACATAACAACACGCTGCCTTGTCTTTGTTGTCTCTGTTTATTGGGATTTTGAATTTGTAGTTCTCTGTATTCACTTGCTTGAGTACTGGGTTTTAGTCACCTTGGTATTAGTTGTTTTTGAGCTTGAGCTCACTGTGTTGTTTCGACCAGTCCACTTCGGATCTCACTGCATATGATTTAAGTCACTGTTGCATACTTGTCCAGGTGCAGTCTTCTCATGTGCACTTGCTCATTTGAGCGGAACTGTTTCGGGGTGCACTTACTCTTCCACTGTTCACTTCGAGTATGTGTGGCACTGTCCGGCTTTATGCATTCATGCTGTTGCCCCATGGTTTCACTGCCTCGACTTGTTTGTCATGTGATTGCCACGGTCACTTGATCTTGCTGTGACATTGCGACTTGGTTCACTTTGTCACTGCATATCTATATATGCTCGACCCATTTCTATTTTTGTTGACTTGGGTATACACTGCATATCCATGTGTCATTTTCACTTGCATCTGTTCATCCCTGAGCACTTGCTGACCTGCTGCATTTTCGTAGCAGTTTTACCCTCGTCCCTTGTGGTGACTTTATATTCTGTTGTGGCGAGGCAGTGCACGCGTGCGTGCACTGCAGCCACACCGAATTGACAGATTTTAATCGATATCTCTTTTATTCTTAATTCTTCGACCTGCTGTGTAATTCGTAAGCTGTATTGGCGAGGCAGTACATGTTAGCTTGTACTGCAGCCAATTAGCATTGATATTTTTTTAAATTGACATTTCAATTATTTAAACTGCTTTGGATTTCTGTTTCGTGGATTAACACTGTTTAGTGTTACATCTGCCGTTATCCAATTCTCGTATCGAGAGTTGGATATACGAGATTTCTGTGACTGTCATCTATATTGAGATTGATTATTACCGCCTATATGCACTAATAAACTGGTTTGAATTAGACTGATCCGGGTATTATTTTCTTTTGAATGTAATACTCGGGTCAGACCGAGTATTTACAGGTTGTAGATTTTTAGCTTTGAGTTGCTGCTAGAGCTATGAAGACTTTTTATATCAGTTGAAGTGGTCTTCGTCTTGTTGTAGTAGTCAGTGTGTCTGTTTTAAGATGATAATGTATTCATGTATATTAGTCGATAATGTACTTGTATATATAACTTCTTGAGTCGACAGTTGTAGTTGTATCATTTGTATTGTGTCAAATGTATTGTAACTGATATCAGTTATTGTATATATGAGACTTTTCGTTCCATCTGTATTCCGCACTTATGTTATCTGTGTTATTTTTATATTTATTGTCCTAAACTATTATAGCCACTGTGTAGTAGCTTTGAGTTTGTAACGGTATGTCGGATTTCCTCTAAAAGATGAAATGCATGTTATTCTATCTGACATATCGGTGCTCGCACAAGGCAATTACATGGATGGTCGCTCCTCAACAGCCTTATTCTCCGTGCTAGTTGACAACACTACTCCGTAGTGTTCTTGGCTAGCGTGGGTATAGAGGTGGGGCGTCACACTGATGTGGGCTTGATGTGGTGGGGCGGGCGAGGTGGCGGTGGTGATTTTGGCCAGAGGCGGAGGGGTTCGGTCAAGGTGAGGGGTAGGCTATGGATCAGATGGAAACTTGAAGAGATACAGGGAAAAAGAATGAAAAGCTTTGCAAAGAACAAAGTGAACCAAGTTATAGAGGAAGGATAAAATGAAAGGTACACATTTAATACATCAAAAGGTATACACGTTTTGAACGAAGTGGTATGGGATGGGAACGGTCAAAATTCCCTTGATTTCAGCTGAAAAGGTATATAATGCAATTTAAAAAATTTCTTGAGTTGCACGGTAAATGTTTGAAAGGGATTGGGAGGCTAAAAGTCATTTTTCTCGGTACCAATACGACGCACAGTTTAATTGTTTCCGCCGCGAACCGAACCTCAAAATACAGAAATAAATATACCGCCGAGATCAGCACGACGAGACGGTCAAAGCGGTATACAGATATCAGTGGTATGATTTAATTATAAAAATTCGAATTTTTCTACTGGCGGAAAATGCGAGAAAAACGGTGAAAAATAAGATCGACGGAGCCAAAGATGTTCGAATTTGAGAAAATGACAAACTGATATCTTGCTCAGAAGATGGTTAAGAATTTTTCTATTTAAAAATATTTAGGTTTCGAAAATATTTTATTTTCGTCGCTTTTTAACTGATTAAATTGAAGTAAAATTACGCGTGAAATAAACTTTCATATTTTCGGACGAAAATTTACCAGTTGTTATGTTTAACTAGACGCATTCCAAATATTAAATTTTTATTTCAAAATTTTATCGTTTAAAATTTCACAAAATTTCAACTAGTTACGTTATTAAAACAGTTGAAATTTACGGGTCGTTACATTGGTTGCAATGGAAATTTAACTTAAGTGATTGTTATGAAATGGATTCATAAATAGAATTAACATGGATTGGAATGAGTTAATGCAACATAAAACAAACAAGGTTTGATGAATAACATAAATGGAAATTAAATGGGAATTAGATAAATTGGTTTGAAGTCAATTTAAAAGGGTTAAATTGAGGTTAGCAAAATGGATTTGCATATAATGAAAGTGAATCAATTTGAAGTTAATAAAAATGAATTTATGCAAATAAGGCACATATTAATCAAATTTGAAATGAATATGAGGGTGGTTGTTGTAAATATAAAACGAATGCAATAAATTGGTTGTAAATCATTTCGAATTGGAGGAAATGATGTATGGTCCATGGAGGGAATTAAATTATTTTTGGGACCTTATAGTTGCTTGTGAACATTTGATTGGCAGGTTTGGTTTATGAAGTTTATATTTTTAGCTAGTTAAACAAATGAAATGTTATAAAATTGCATGATTTGGAAAACTTATGTGCTTATTTTGAGTAAGTATAGGTACAGGGAGCTGTTTGGATAGAGTTTTGGTTGCGTAAATGCATATAAAATAAGCTGCTCACTTAAAAACACTAATATGAGGTACGCCTACACAATAAAATTAAGAAATGATAATATATTGTTATATATTTTGTTTTCCGACCGTGTGGGTCGATGTATATATATTTATATCTCTTGTGATATTGCAAAAGGCTCTATGTACAAAGGAGATGCTGTCAAAAATTTTCAAGAAATTTGGGTGTTAGAAAAATTTTGAATTTTTTGTTTGAAAATTTTGTTAACTGAAAGTTGACTTTTGGATCGTATTAGAAATCAAGGGTTTTGGAAATAGAAATGAAAGCTAATTGTTTGGATAAAACTAAAAGGGGTGGGAATGTGAATGTAGGATTGTAACTAAGTGGGTTGTGGGTAAGTTAATGGGTTTGGAAGCATTTTCCTACCTTGGCAAATTTCGAGGACAAAATTTTTATAGGGGGAGGAATGTAACGACCCAGAATTTTGGTCGTTAGTTTTAAACATTTAATTTATTTTAAATGTTTAATTTGAATTATAAATTGATTTTGAATATGGAAGAATCAGTGAAATGGTTTATAATTTCAAATATAGCGATAAATTTGATTTGGTAAATAATAGAATTAATAATTGAAAATTGGGATAATACGGGAATCTGAGAATAAATGGGGGTGGAAAATGATTTTTAAAATTGATTTAAATTCTATTTGGATTAGAATTATAATATTGGACTTGTGACTGGAATTAAAGTTGATAAGTTTAAAAATTGGAAATTTATATATTAATTAAATAGTGAATATTTAATATATAGAAATAATGTAGATAATCAAATTTTGATTTAAAATGAATAAGAATGATTTCTAGTATGAATATGAATTCTATGTGGTTTATAATGAAGTTAGTAAGTTTCAGAAATTGAAAATTTAAACGATTTCGACGATTTTGAAAATCTCTCGATTTAATCGATGAGTTAAAATAGCCTTCCGGGGCACAGTCTCAGAATTCGAAGAAACTAGTTCCATTGGATCCGTAATAGCTTATTATTATCGGATTTCAAATTTCGTAGCATTTGGAGTTACCGTTTGTGTACGGAAGTGAAACACGTTGAAATAAAAATCGAAAATTTAATATTTAAATTCGATTCAAAAAGCTATCTTCAACATACGATAGAACTAGGCCCCGAAACATGTTCCATTGTGTTCGAAATAGGGGTATAACATTACAAACGTCATGCGGCACATCTCGTTTGGAGACCGTTTGAAAAAGCACGTTAAAATTGGATATAATATTTAAATAATTAATATACGTGTATATATACGCGTTACAGCAGTGAAACCCTAGTCAAAACACGCAGCCGCCGTTATCTATTTTTAATGGCCGAAAAGCAATTCTTTTCTTCCTCATTTTTCTCGAAATCCACTCAAAAATTGTAAAATCTTCCAACTAGTAAATCATAGAGGGTATCGAGATCTACTAAGTGAATGGTGCTGATTGTGTATAACATGGCGTGGATGGAGATGTTTGGCCGCGTTCGTTGGTCGTTTGGTGGCGTTTTCTTCAGCCAATGGTGAACCGAGCTCGGCAAAACTCTGGCCGAAGGAAGGTGGCGTGATACGTTTTCGTTTGGCATACTCGCATCGGCGTCGAACTCGACGAGGAGGCGGCGGTAGTTGAAGGAAGACTGGCGGCTATGGGTTTTGAAAACCCTGGAGACGCGTGTGGAAGAAGACGATATTAGCGGCCGACATTTTCTTGTTTCAAAATGTATGGCCCAATTTCATTCTGTATTATAAAAAAAAAATTGTAATTTATATATAAATTTATTCTTAACTTTAAAAATTCGTATCTTCTACATATGAAGTCGAAATTGGATGAAACAAGAGGCGCCGGAATCACAGCGACGAGCTATACGCTATGGTGTAGATCTGGAGACATTTGGATCAAGCAAAAATTTGGGATTAAATTGAACGTGTTCGATTTAATTTAAAATTGGAATGTTTGGCACCGTAAAAATCAAGGTGAGTTAATCTCACTCAATTTTGGACTGCTAGCATTAATTCTAAATAGTTAAAATTAAGTGAATATTAGGCACACATCCCTAAAAGCAAACTTAATTCACTAAAACTCCTCCCGCAAGAAAACATACTTTGAAGGTCCCTGTTTTTCATTTTGGCTTTTTTTCCCTAAAATACTCCTCCACTTCTTGCACGATTGATTTTAATAACGAGTTTATCTTTCTTGATTTCATCTTCTTCTTCATTGGCAAACTTATGTTTCTTGATTTCATCTTCTTCTTCAATGGCGAGCTCAGCTTTCTCGATTTCAATGGAAAACTGCAATTATACACAATAGTTGTAGAAATGTCTGCAATTGTATGTGCAACTATATGCAATAGTTACAGACATTTCTGCAACTAAATGCAATAGTTGCATTTCTGCAAATATGCAATAGTTGCAGAAATGTCTACAACTATTGCATATAGTTGCAGAAATTAGTTGCAGAAATTTCTGAACTATATGCAATATTTGCAGACAATTCTGCCACTATAGCATATAGTTGCAGAAAATGTCTGTAATTATTTGCAAATGTTGTAAATTTGAAAAAAAAATCGAAATGTTCAAAATTTGCTGAATTGTCTACAAATATATGAAATAATTGCACCTTTACTACAAATTTGAATTTTTGGTATCAACAATGGATCTCATTTTAAAGATCATAAAATTTGTGATTTTTTGGTTAAAACGGTATGTTGATCCAATTTTTCTACATAAAGTTATACGCGTTTGAAATGTTAAAAGCATAAAAGGGTATTTGGGTCTTTTTGCGTGCACGAATTTGAATATAGGGACCGGAAATGTAAGTTTAGTTTGGGAAGGATGTTTTCTCTATTTTGAAACTTATTAGGGATGTGAGCCAAACTTACCCTAAAATTAATAGCTGTTTGAATGGTTAAATTGTGCAATTTTATCAGTTGAATGTGATATTATATATAGTAGTATATATATTGGAGTGATTGTTATTCCCTCATTTATATAGCGGATAAGACCCTATGCACCCTGCATAATAGCGGATGACCCTATATACCGTGATATTCCACCTTGAAGTGGAATTGGTATTTTTTATGTTGTGCTAACATCTGTGGATGCAGAGAAACAGGTTGGAGGGAGCCAACTGGATTCCTCAAAAATGTTGAATTTAATTGCATATATAGTGATATATGTTTTGCTGAATAATCTGTGATAGGTTATTGTGTGATCTGAATTGATTTAATGTGATGGCAGTTAACTTGGATTTCCGGTGTTTTTAAAAACCAATAAAAATATGGTTCAAATGGGTAAAGAATTGTAAACGGGGATTTTGGAATAAAAGCATATAAAAGGATTTTTAAATAATAAATCCTTACACTGTATTTGTTTTAAAAATAAAAGGTTTTAAAATCAATATTTAAACTGTTTTTGAAGGATAAAAGCGGACTGGGGAATAAGAATAAAATTGGTTAAACTGGAGTTCAAGTGAGATTTCCAAATTTACGGGATGAAATTGGAAATCGAGAAATTGGTCTTGTTTTAAAAAGAGGATTTTAAATTATTTTTAAATTATTAATGTGGTAATTTTAAAACTGTTAAAAATATTTTGGGAAATTAGTTATTTAATTATTTTAAATTGTTTAAAGAATGTTTAATTATAAATAGTCACTTCATTATGTTTTTTTATAAAGATTTATTTTTATTTAAGAACTAGTCGGCATTTTTGTTTTAAAGGATAAATTATTAAATATTAATATAGCTTTGTATTATAACTTTTATTTAAGTATAATTGCCTAGATTTAACCTGAAACTTATTTTAGAACTTACAAGCATTGTTATGAGATAATTTTTAAATAGAGTTTTCGGAAGTAAATGGTATACTCGCGTGGCATAAATCAGAGGCAGTGAGTGCCTATAGCTAAGTCTTGAATTTCTCTGGGATAGAGACGTAACCATTAAGCCGTGATCCATGGTTTGATACTGTAGTGGTACTTTCCACATTATTTAAAAAGGGGTTTTCAAGTATTTTTGAAAGATGCTTTGTAAATCTACTGAATTCGATAAGATAAGTATATAGTTTGGATAAAGAGATTTAATTTATTTAAAATTTAATTTAAATAAGACTTGGTGTTTTTTTATGTGAAATTGAAGTATTTGGTTGAATTGATTGTTTATTTGATAGTTAAATAACCGACTATCAAATCTGGACCCAAATATAACTTTGGAAATATCTGGAAGAAGTACGAGGATTATATTGTACAGTTACCGTTCGAGGTGCTATACTGTACGTATGAACTCGTTTCGTTCTTATAGGACGTTTTTAAGGAAATCCGTCCACTAACGGTTAGGAGGTGATCTCCGATCTTATTCTCGTCTGTGTATTTCCTAAAAATTGAGGTTGAGTTTACCGGGAAATATCGAACGTTGTTTCGAAGAGACCGGGATCGGATTTGTGATCTAAAAACCACTTTGATCCAACGAGTACGTTTTCGTAATGAAGATAATAGCATGGAGTCGAAGATTGAGCACTGAAGTGCAAGGGCTAATCACTACTAATCCTGAGGGTGATTCCAAAACAGAAGTAGTAGGATAGTGCCTTCGGTTTCGTTCGGACCGGGAATGGACTTGTATGGATGTATGCTATCAGTACATTGTCATTGGAGGACAATGAGCATTCTAAGTGAATATTCCTAAAAAGGTAACGCTTAGCCTCGAGCCTCATCAACCAAGAATGACTGAAAATCACGGGAGATGCAGCAAGGCTAAGTGGGTCGCACCCAAGTTGGGTAAGGTTACCCATATCTAGAGTCCCTTTTTAGTCGGCTGTGTGGAAGTTGCTGATCCCAACTGTGGGGTAATCTTATTCGGTCTATCCAGGTTAGGGGTAGGCCGGTATTGTGTAGCAGGAGATCCCAGAGTGGTCCTCGGTACGCTGTTCTAGACGTGTTGTCACAACCCCGAAATTTAAATTTATTTAAATTTATAATTAAATGAATTCTTGAGTTAAATTTATGATTAAATAAATTTTAGATAAAAATTTGTAAATTTAATTGATAAATTGAGAGCGAGTTTCCCCGATATCCAAGTATATTCTGTATAAATCATTTGAGATTAAAATATTGTAAATAGTGTATATGTGAGTATATGTGTGTATATTGAATGTATATATATATATTTAGGTATATACGAGCAAATTTAATATATATTTGAATTGATGGTTAAAGATGGTTTGAGTTTATAAAATAAATATAAGAGAATAAATATTAAGTAAATAATGATAATTAATATTTGAACTAGGAATTGAAATTAATATAAGCTAAGTTTTAATTAAAATAGAAGTAGAATATTTGTTAAAATCTAACAACAATTTAGAATAGAAATTTATTTACATTTCAAAGTAGTAAGAAAACTAGAGAAAACAAATAAACAAGAAATAAAATCAAGTGTGAAAGCAAACCAGGTTTGTGTAAAATAGAAATAAATCAAAGTATAAATGAATGAAGACACTAAACAAAAATAGAACAAATAAAATACACTCAAGTTTGTAGACAAAAGAAGAAATACATGCTCAACCATAAAGCAAAGGAGCAAAACAAAATAAAAATTAAAAATAGCAAGTATGTTTGCTGTGTAAAAGAAAACAAAGTATAGGCAGCCGAAAGAAAAATATTCAAATGTCTATAAACAAGACATAGAGGACTTGAACAATAATGCAAGACATCTCTAGTACACCAAAGCCATGTTATCAGCTGAAGACAAGGAAGCATGCTTGCATTTAATGCTTTCACCTTAATACACAGTATAATACTCATCAACCCAATGCAAGAATCACCAGCACATAACTCTCCTCTGTAAACTTCTCTTGTCTATATTTACTTCGTCTCAGTTTCTTCCATTCAAACAAAAGTAAATAAAACTGAAATAATATCATCTACAAACTGAAACAAAACTTCAATTCAAAAAAACAACTCAAACCTGAGATCAAGAAGGCTTTAGCAAGCAGTGTCTCAGGCTGGTTTCAAACATAGCAGTGTCTCAGGGAAGATAACATTTTGTTTCTTACTGACTCATCAACCTGGAAATCAAAAGCAATGCAATCAACTAAATTCAACATAGCAGTTCTGTTTTCTGGAAAAATGACAGGTGAGCAAACTACAACTTAAAATCTTAAAACTGGTTTGGTTCTTGATCTGCATGTGGTGATCTTTTGAAAATATGGATGTAAGAGTATGTGTATACATGTATGAATGGATGCATGCTTCTCTGTGTATAAGAAATTTTATGTCTCTGTTGCAAATTAGGCATCAGATTTTCATATAGAAAATTTATATCTTAATATACAAACAGATTCAGGTTAAAATCCTTAAAAGAAACATATTTGCAGTAACTGAATCCTGATTTTAAAAATATTTTTAAGTATAATATGGAAGAAATCTTGACTAGAGGAAAATATACAGAGGAACCCAAAGTATATCAAGAAATTCAAGTGTTTTAAATTAGTGATTTAATTATGTAACTCGAATAAGCATACAAAGTTATGATTTTTAGAATTAATATGATGTTTTTTGTTCAAATATTTCAAGAGCAGTTCCCTTTTTAACACATTTTGTTCTTTTTCCTTTTGCCAATGATCGATTGAATGTAAATTGATGAAAATTGAATTGAAGCTGGTATTAACATCATGGATCTTGAGAAAATTATAAGAAAATTTTTCTATTGTATAAATTTAAGGAACGAATTGGATTTAGGGTTTTTGTTCAAATTCTTGGTCATGTCTGAAACGAGACGAGTTCGTCTCCTCTGCTTTATCGAGTTTCACGTGATTCGAGGGGATGCAAGTATGGGGTGTTGCCGTGGTAAGGCCGAAGTCGTAGCGATTCCGATGGCTGGAGCGGTGAGTTCGAGGTGAAGTTGGGAGACTGGGTTGGTTCCAGTATCTGGATCGAATAACTCAAAATTCGATTTTCGCATATGTTCGAGATTCTGGATGGTTGAGTTCGTCGATGGGGACGAGGGTGACTGGTGGATGATCGCGATGTTGGTCGGAAAAGGTTCCGATGATCGTGCACGTGCACGCGAGGGATTGGTATCGGTTGCTGTTTGAAGACTTGGGGAAGAAAAGGTGCTCTCGGGTCCAAACTCGAGAAAGACGTGGGTTCGACTCGAAGAAATGGAATGGTGAATGAACTCGAGAATGTTTGCAGTTTTGCGCGTGAGTGTCGCGTGATTCTGTTTGATAGTTGCTCGGGTTTTAATTAATTAACTCGAGTTTGTTTAAGTAGAGAGTTTTAATTTTTATAAGAAATTGTTTCCTGGTTTTCAAAAGTAAATAATATAACCAAGTTTCGAAATGGGTTAAAATAAATATAACTTTTATTTTAAAAAGTTATCTTAATAAATATTATTAAGGGTTGTTAATTAATGGAAAGAATGCTCTAATGGTTAGTTAACTTTTTAAGGTTTAAAGTAAATTTATTTGTCAAAGAAAATTTATTACTTGAAGTAAATTACTTAATGAAAGTGATAAAGATAAAATAAATAAAAGAATCCAAGTTAATTAATGAAGTAATTAATGATTAATTATTTAAAGATAATTACTTAATGAAAGTAATTAAGGATAACTTATTAATGATTAAAGATTGATAAATCAAATGATTAAAGAATAATTAATTAAAGGAAAAATTAATGTATGTGATTAATTAATTAAGGAAATTAATTTAAGGTTAATTAATTAATTAAAAGTGAATTAATTAATGAAAGTTATTAAGGGATGATTTATAAATTAAGGGTTAATTAATTAACGTAATTAATTAGGAATAATAAATTAATGATTAAAAGGTAATTACTGGAATGTAAGTAAAAGTTGATTAATCAAAGATGATTAATTGGAAATAATAAATAACTGATGATTGATTAATTGATTGGTTTACTTGTTATGTAAGCAAATTTATATTGATGAAGTAATTAATTTAATTCATTTTAAATTAATTATAGTATGATTGTTTAATTCTTACTTATGTATGAATTGAATTGTTTGATATCCCTGATATGTGATGTTTTGTGATATACCCTGATTTGAGTTGTGACCTGTGATGTAATTTATCATCTGTGATATTTATCTGTGATCTGTGAAAAATACGATAAGCGTATAGTTTATATCGCTTATCAACTATATTTCTGTATTCTGATCTATGATGATTGATTGATGTGCACTATTGTGTGTGAAACCCCTGGACTACACTTTACACACACAAATATGGATTTCACGTGGAAATCGGTTAAGTCATAGATAATTTAAATTTGATGTTTTTGAAATTGAAATTTTAATTTCAATTGATTTTGAAATTTGAAATTCGGGTTTAAAGTGAAAAGCTTTTGAAATGGAATTTCGAATAGAAAAGTTATTTTGAATAACTTAATCGAGTTTTAAAATTTAAATTATTAGATTTAAATTTGAATTCAAGTTTGAAATTAAATCTATGATTTGGAAGCTAGGGATAAAAGATTATATAAATGTGTTTGTATGAATTAAACCATTTTAAAGTATTAATTTGGGAATTTGAATTCAAACCAAGGATTTCAACTCGTATGAATGAATCAGATTTCCAAATTGAAAACTGTTGTTTTCGAATGATAAAAGCTTTTAGATAAGAAATGAAATTCCAATTTAGGTAAAGGAATTTCAAGATTTAAACTGAAAAATGGATTTTCCAAGTTATGAATTGTTTTAAAAGCTATGAATTAAATCTGTCTATTTTTAACAGATTTAAAATGATGATTTGTTTAAAACATTAGAAATGAAATTGGTTTGAAAGCTATTAGTTAAATCTTTGATTTAAAGATTTAACGAGTTAATTAAACTGAAATGGAAATTGATTTGGAAAATCTGTGAATGAATCTTTGTGAAATTAAGTGAACTTTGTGAATTGAATCTTTTTGTTTAAAAAGATTAAAATGGTAATTTGTTAAACCATTTGAAAAGAGAAGTTTGGGTTTAAAGTTGTGACTTAATTGAAATCCCAATATCCATATGTTTTCGAATATTACGCTCACTATTCGGGTTAGCCGGGAAAGGACCTTTGGGTCGTATAACTCATTCCGAATAGTGATACGTCGTATATGGATCGCATTTGCTATATTACAGCATGATAGGGGGTTCTCGCTTTGCAGTTTGGTGGCGAACGGGGGACTCTTACCCCTACATGTCCCTGAGAGGGATGGGTTGGTTAGGCAGATGCCGTGACAGTCGAGAGGCTGGCCGTAAAAGTAAATGCGAGGTGCCAGTGTAAGCCACGGTGGGACTGGGATGGTTGCAAAGCCTACCGGTGGCCGCTGTCTTCGGACTTTTACATTTGGTATCAGAGCTAAGGTTGAACTTTAGCTCAGGAGTATAACACGTTAAGTAGCTCATTAGAGATAGAGTGAAGTAAACTCTAGAATGAGTGTATCCTTAAGATATCCGCCTGAACGTCTCAGTAAATTCTCTTGCTATCCACTGATAGTGAGTATGAGTACAAGAAGAGGACGAGATAGGGGACAGGGAAGTACGACTATAAATGGTCAATACCCTGCAACAGTGGAAGCAATCTTTCTTTATCAATATTCTTTGATTCGTCTTTCCAAAATTCTTTTGATTTCTTTGTATCAGCTATAAGAAGAAGTTTGATATGATGATGGCTCTACGAATCGTTATAGGAAATCCTTGCTTAGTATCTTCATTGTTTTCTTATTAGTTTTGATTTAAACTTTAATGAATATGAATTTGAAGTTGAAAATTTTAAATAAATTGGAAATTTTAAATTAAGTTAAATTGATTAAAAGAATATGAAGGCTAAAATTTAATTAAATCAATAAAACGATTTCGTTTGAAACCAAATTTGAAATTCTATTGAAATTTCTTGTGAATACCAAAGTCCGAAGATGGACGAATTGGTATATATTCTGAGATATTTCGACTTGAATTCGGAATCCATATCCTAGGTTCGAGAAGTTATAGGAGTTCGAATCTATCTCCGTGTTGTTTTCGTGCCTGCGAATTTCGAGGACGAAATTCTTTTAAGGGGGGAAATTTGTCACGACCCCGAAATTTAAATTTATTTAAATTTATAATTAAATGAATTCTTGAGTTAAATTTATGATTAAATAAATTTTAGATAAAAATTTGTAAATTTAATTGATAAATTGAGAGCGAGTTTCCCCGATATCCAAGTATATTCTGTATAAATCATTTGAGATTAAAATATTGTAAATAGTGTATATGTGAGTATATGTGTGTATATTGAATGTATATATATATATATATTTAGGTATATACGAGCAAATTTAATATATATTTGAATTGATGGTTAAAGATGGTTTGAGTTTATAAAATAAATATAAGAGAATAAATATTAAGTAAATAATGATAATTAATATTTGAACTAGGAATTGAAATTAATATAAGGTAAGTTTTAATTAAAATAGAAGTAGAATATTTGTTAAAATCTAACAACAATTTAGAATAGAAATTTATTTACATTTCAAAGTAGTAAGAAAACTAGAGAAAACAAATAAACAAGAAATAAAATCAAGTGTGAAAGCAAACCAGGTTTGTGTAAAATAGAAATAAATCAAAGTATAAATGAATGAAGACACTAAACAAAAATAGAACAAATAAAATACACTCAAGTTTGTAGACAAAAGAAGAAATACATGCTCAACCATAAAGCAAAGGAGCAAAACAAAATAAAAATTAAAAATAGTAAGTATGTTTGCTGTGTAAAAGAAAACAAAGTATAGGCAGCCGAAAGAAAAATATTCAAATGTCTATAAACAAGACATAGAGGACTTGAACAATTAATGCAAGACATCTCTAGTACACCAAAGCCATGTTATCAGCTGAAGACAAGGAAGCATGCTTGCATTTAATGCTTTCACCTTAATACACAGTATAATACTCATCAACCCAATGCAAGAATCACCAGCACATAACTCTCCTCTGTAAACTTCTCTTGTCTATATTTACTTCGTCTCAGTTTCTTCCATTCAAACAAAAGTAAATAAAACTGAAGTAATATCATCTACAAACTGAAACAAAACTTCAATTCAAAAAAACAACTCAAACCTGAGATCAAGAAGGCTTTAGCAAGCAGTGTCTCAGGCTGGTTTCAAACATAGCAGTGTCTCAGGGAAGATAACATTTTGTTTCTTACTGACTCATCAACCTGGAAATCAAAAGCAATGCAATCAACTAAATTCAACATAGCAGTTCTGTTTTCTGGAAAAATGACAGGTGAGCAAACTACAACTTAAAATCTTAAAACTGGTTTGGTTCTTGATCTGCATGTGGTGATCTTTTGAAAATATGGATGTAAGAGTATGTGTATACATGTATGAATGGATGCATGCTTCTCTGTGTATAAGAAATTTTATGTCTCTGTTGCAAATTAGGCATCAGATTTTCATATAGAAAATTTATATCTTAATATACAAACAGATTCAGGTTAAAATCCTTAAAAGAAACATATTTGCAGTAACTGAATCCTGATTTTAAAAATATTTTTATGTATAATATGGAAGAAATCTTGACTAGAGGAAAATATACAGAGGAACCCAAAGTATATCAAGAAATTCAAGTGTTTTAAATTAGTGATTTAATTATGTAACTCGAATAAGCATACAAAGTTATGATTTTTAGAATTAATATGATGTTTTTTGTTCAAATATTTCAAGAGCAGTTCCCTTTTTAACACATTTTGTTCTTTTTCCTTTTGCCAATGATCGATTGAATGTAAATTGATGAAAATTGAATTGAAGCTGGTATTAACATCATGGATCTTGAGAAAATTATAAGAAAATTTTTCTATTGTATAAATTTAAGGAACGAATTGGATTTAGGGTTTTTGTTCAAATTCTTGGTCATGTCTGAAACGAGACGAGTTCGTCTCCTCTGCTTTATCGAGTTTCACGTGATTCGAGGGGATGCAAGTATGGGGTGTTGCCGTGGTAAGGCCGAAGTCGTAGCGATTCCGATGGCTGGAGCGGTGAGTTCGAGGTGAAGTTGGGAGACTGGGTTGGTTCCAGTATCTGGATCGAATAACTCAAAATTCGATTTTCGCATATGTTCGAGATTCTGGATGGTTGAGTTCGTCGATGGGGACGAGGGTGACTGGTGGATGATCGCGATGTTGGTCGGAAAAGGTTCCGATGATCGTGCACGTGCACGCGAGGGATTGGTATCGGTTGCTGTTTGAAGACTTGGGGAAGAAAAGGTGCTCTCGGGTCCAAACTCGAGAAAGACGTGGGTTCGACTCGAAGAAATGGAATGGTGAATGAACTCGAGAATGTTTGCAGTTTTGCGCGTGAGTGTCGCGTGATTCTGTTTGATAGTTGCTCGGGTTTTAATTAATTAACTCGAGTTTGTTTAAGTAGAGAGTTTTAATTTTTATAAGAAATTGTTTCCTGGTTTTCAAAAGTAAATAATATAACCAAGTTTCGAAATGGGTTAAAATAAATATAACTTTTATTTTAAAAAGTTATCTTAATAAATATTATTAAGGGTTGTTAATTAATGGAAAGAATGCTCTAATGGTTAGTTAACTTTTTAAGGTTTAAAGTAAATTTATTTGTCAAAGAAAATTTATTACTTGAAGTAAATTACTTAATGAAAGTGATAAAGATAAAATAAATAAAAGAATCCAAGTTAATTAATGAAGTAATTAATGATTAATTATTTAAAGATAATTACTTAATGAAAGTAATTAAGGATAACTTATTAATGATTAAAGATTGATAAATCAAATGATTAAAGAATAATTAATTAAAGGAAAAATTAATGTATGTGATTAATTAATTAAGGAAATTAATTTAAGGTTAATTAATTAATTAAAAGTGAATTAATTAATGAAAGTTATTAAGGGATGATTTATAAATTAAGGGTTAATTAATTAACGTAATTAATTAGGAATAATAAATTAATGATTAAAAGGTAATTACTGGAATGTAAGTAAAAGTTGATTAATCAAAGATGATTAATTGGAAATAATAAATAACTGATGATTGATTAATTGATTGGTTTACTTGTTATGTAAGAAAATTTATATTGATGAAGTAATTAATTTAATTCATTTTAAATTAATTATAGTATGATTGTTTAATTCTTGCTTATGTATGAATTGAATTGTTTGATATCCCTGATATGTGATGTTTTGTGATATACCCTGATTTGAGTTGTGACCTGTGATGTAATTTATCATCTGTGATATTTATCTGTGATCTGTGAAAAATACGATAAGCGTATAGTTTATATCGCTTATCAACTATATTTCTGTATTCTGATCTGTGATGATTGATTGATGTGCACTATTGTGTGTGAAACCCCTGGACTACACTTTACACACACAAATATGGATTTCACGTGGAAATCGGTTGAGTCATAGATAATTTAAATTTGATGTTTTTGAAATTGAAATTTTAATTTCAATTGATTTTGAAATTTGAAATTCGGGTTTAAAGTGAAAAGCTTTTGAAATGGAATTTCGAATAGAAAAGTTATTTTGAATAACTTAATCGAGTTTTAAAATTTAAATTATTAGATTTAAATTTGAATTCAAGTTTGAAATTAAATCTATGATTTGGAAGCTAGGGATAAAAGATGATATAAATGTGTTTGTATGAATTAAACCATTTTAAAGTATTAATTTGGGAATTTGAATTCAAACCAAGGATTTCAACTCGTATGAATGAATCAGATTTCCAAATTGAAAACTGTTGTTTTCGAATGATAAAAGCTTTTAGATAAGAAATGAAATTCCAATTTAGGTAAAGGAATTTCAAGATTTAAACTGAAAAATGGATTTTCCAAGTTATGAATTGTTTTGAAAGCTATGAATTAAATCTATCTATTTTTAACAGATTTAAAATGATGATTTGTTTAAAACATTAGAAATGAAATTGGTTTGAAAGCTATTAGTTAAATCTTTGATTTAAAGATTTAACGAGTTAATTAAACTGAAATGGAAATTGATTTGGAAAATCTGTGAATGAATCTTTGTGAAATTAAGTGAACTTTGTGAATTGAATCTTTTTGTTTAAAAAGATTAAAATGGTAATTTGTTAAACCATTTGAAAAGAGAAGTTTGGGTTTAAAGTTGTGACTTAATTGAAATCCCAATATCCATATGTTTTCGAATATTACGCTCACTATTCGGGTTAGCCGGGAAAGGACCTTTGGGTCGTATAACTCATTCCGAATAGTGATACGTCGTATATGGATAGCATTTGAAGACCGGTGTTGAAGACCGGATATTTTTCGAAAATGAAAGGACAACCTGTCGAATGTCTCTGCACTGAGTCGCGCCGGTATAGAGATTTATATCACTCTTTTGTGACGGGAAGTCCAGACGTGATTGAAAGTTATCCGGAATTGCAAGGGCTTCGTGAGAAGTGCCTTCGGTTCTGTTCGAACCCGGAACAGACTTGTATGGATACATGTCTGACATTACACTTTGAGATATAAAGCCGATTTCTTTCAAATACATATCTGTTGGTGGCGGAGAATTTATTCTCTTAGCTTAACACCCTTCTCTGAGACGTACGAGCTCAGAGGTTATGTAGTTGAAGTTATCAGCGATATATCCCAATTTGGTAATGTGGCATGCTGAGTGTTGCTGTGTGATGATCAATGTTTGATCATTTGTGATATGATCTTTTGTTTGATCATTTATCTTTGTGATCATAGGTTGATCATCTGTTGACCCAAAGCGTGGCTTTTTGAAAAAGCGTAGCTTTGTGGACGAGACTTCGTCGAGCCTCACAACCCGGTAATGGTCGAAACAGGAATCGTGCGGCAAGGTTTTCAGGGGTAGCTCCCTTAGGGTATGACCATTCCTTCTGGAAAAGGGTAGTGTCATGGTATGGAGCCCAGATACTTACTCATGTGGACACACTTTATTTATGACGTGTGATGTTGGATTAGAGGTACCTCGGTTAAAGGTCCCAAAGGACCGGGGGTGGCATATCTGAGGTTTCTTTTATCCCTTGGGAAAAGGGGTTGCCGGCCTTGTTTGGCAGAGAACAGTTGGTTCTCGGAACGTCCCGCCAGAGGCGTTTCTTTCGTGGAATAGGAAGTTCCTTAGCCTGACCATTTGTTGGAAATCCAAACAAAACAATACGAGCCCTGTACGGTTTTAGTTGTATTACCTGCCATGGAATGTGGTGGTAACCTGCTATTGAACATGGTAGCTATAGTAGGCATAAGTGCGAAATGTCTATGCTGGCTAAAATTTATATTCTACTTTCGAAATTGTTTTCTGCACTATGCACTAGTAATAATATCAAATGATTTGATTTTGCGTAGTAAGCATCTTTGACTATCATAAGAAGAAATCTCCTCCAATTCTGCGTTTGCATTGTGTGTGTGGTGGGAGGTCTTATGGTAGTTTCATTTTCCAAAAGCATTGCGAATTGACTTTAAAATTCTCTGCTATTTGTTTTAAAGATAAACTGTTTTTGTTGCTCACACCAGTCCCATGACTGATCCGGAGTTTATTGTTCCTTTCCTAAACTCTGGGTGCTCATAATTTCCTACACGAGCAGTCTAGAGTTGGGGTTTTCAGATATTCAGGTTTAGTAGATTTTCTGGAGTTGGTTCAGTCTTTGGATCAGACTGCACTTGCTTATCTTTGTGCCTCGTTATTGGGAGTTCGAGCTATTTCTGGATCATGCTTTGGAGATGAAGATTATCCGTTGCTGATGTTATCTATTTTTTCTTTTCCGCTGCTAATTGTTGTATCATATCTCTGATGTATATAGATATTCATTGTATCATCATTGTATCTGGATATTGTATCAGATGTTGTATATCTATATTCTTTTTATTCCGCTGTGTTGTTATACTTAACTGTGTTATAAGCTCCGGCGACTCGGATTTGAACGCTCGAATCTACGACATTCGAGTACGATGTAAAGTATGGATGTCGATTTTCGAACGCGAAAATCTGGGACGTTACACGTGTACTGTGACAGGTGGTACCCTAGTGCCTAGTCATTCAGTTGGAATCCATTCTCCAATACGTGCCTTTACGGCTTTGATTGTAGAGCCTAGTATTGCTGGAATTTAATTAACGTAACAATTTCAGCTATTTGAATAAGTATTTGTACTTAGACGCTATTATTATATTAGAGGATTTTGATATGAAATGTTTTGGTTATCGTAAGGTAAAAACCCGTTGTGTTTATTTGTGGCGTGGTCTTACGAGATACCTTTGATTTTTAAAGGATTTTTCGAACTTTAATAATTAAAATTGAGTGTGTTTTCTCATGCTAGTTTTCCAGATTGACTCGGGTGTTATTTTATTATATTGCTCGGGTCAGACCAAGTATTTCAGGTTCAGGTTAGGATGCTATAGAGCAGGAGGCGAGATGGAGACCGAGACGTATTACTCGTACTTGTTTATTCCGCTGTAGTGTTTTGATTGAAATTGCCAGCAATTGTGAACGCAGGTTGTTATAACTGTCCAGGCTGGTAATTATTGATTTTTGTACGCTGATGTTAGATATGTATATTACTGTTTTGATTTGTGTGAAGAGCTATTGATATTATATATTGTTCTGTCCGCTGTGAGATTCTGTTTTGTTTTTTAGTTCTCTTCTTCTTCTACCTCCTTTCTAATACCTTAACAATCCGTCTTTCCGGCACTCGATCGTTAGGCATGTTATACGATGAGCGTATTTATGTTGATTTTCGGGGGTCGTGATGGGCGAGTCGTCACAAGAATATTCTTAAAGTTTTTCCTACAGGGCGGTAATTTATCAATTAAAACTGCAACTTGAAATTGTTCATCTAAAGTCGTACTGTAACACCCCTAATTCTGATTAACATTATTTAGGATATTTAATCAGATAAATAAAATAAAATAATGTAGGATGATAAGGAAAATGAGATTTGATAATCAAATTGGTCGAGCCATAATTAATGAGCTAATAAGATTGATTAGAAACATTAATAAGAATAAGGAATTTAGTGAGGGGCAAAATAGGAAAAAGGTTACATTTTCTAACATAAACCCTTACACTCTCTTCTTCCTCATTCATTACATTCATACAAACTAAAACAAACATAGGCCGGCCGTTACAAGGAGTTTCAAGAGAAGAAAAGGCTAAGAAACAAGATTAAAGCTTTAGGGAAATCAATCCAAACTCAAATCTCAAGTTTCTTTATCAAATCAAGATGAATAATGATTATCCACCTCAAGTTTGCATGTTAATTTTGGTTTGGTGATTAAACCCGAACCTTATGACTGTTGTATGCCATTTTTTGAGTGGTTGGTTGAATATATGCTTGAATGATGAATTACTGGATTTATTATGAAATTATTTAATAGGTTTTAAGAGTGAAAACCTAATTTATGGCATCCATTAGACTTGAAATTTTCATATGATGTTAGAAATGATATTTTAGAAGTGGGTTTTTAATTTCATAATTTTCCAATCAAGTATGAATATTTTATGAATTTCTTAAGTGAAGAAAATGGTTTATTTCATGTTTTAATTATAAAAATAATTAAATAATATTTTTGGCCTTGAAATTTTTATATGTTAAAGAATATGATAAATCTGATTTATTTTGATTTTTGGGGATTTTTCCTAAGTATTTACAACTTATTATAAATTTATTAGTCTAGAGAAGCTTAATAATTATATTAAAATATTAACATAAATTATATGGTTTGTTATTTATTTTTGGAATGAGGAATCAGATCCATGCTAGTTTTCTAAAAATGATTTGGTAAAGAAAATTATCATCTAATAAGAATTTGACAAAGAGTTGGAGTTTGTAAAAAGATATTGTTTTTTAAAGAAATAAAACAGTTTTTATTTTAATCACATTATTGTAATGCGCCATTAATCAATGCCGTAACCCATCTATGCCGCACGCCAGCTCTAATCTGTAGGGTAGCATACAATAGCAACTTGTTTGGTATGCAATGATTCCATTAAGGTTGGGACGTATCAATGCCGATATCAATGCCTACGACATTGGTGATACCGCAGGTGTTCTTTGCCGCTAATCTTCTATGCCACATATGCTCTATGTCGCTTGTTTTATACCACATTTTTCAATGCCGCATATCAATGCTGCATATTTTATATACTGACATCAACTTTATAAGGCAGCAATGCCGCTAGTTTTCAATATCAACTCCTTATGATTTTAATGCCGCTATTTTTTTATGTCGTAGTGTTTGACCATAGTGTCACTATAGGTTATTTCTGACATAGATTATAAAGAGGCAATGATGCCTCTATTTTCTTATGCCGTAGAGTTTTGGCCATGATGCAGCTATAAGCTATTTTCAACATTGATTTTATACGGCAATGATTTCGCTTAACCTTTATATCGACATTCCCATATTCCTAAGTTTAAAATTTTTATACTATGCAACCCATAACTATGCCGCTTGTATTCAGTGATCTATATGTATTTATGATACGCGACATAAATGGTTTTAGTCTTATAGCCTTGTATTTTATAAATCAGATGTTTAAACATGATTTCGGTATAGAGGGGTGTGACAATCCCATAGCGGCTATATCAATGCCGCACTTTATCAATATAAATGGTTTTATTGTATATGGCTTCATAACCTAAGGCTTTGAGGTGAGACAACCTCTAAGTGATTTCGAAATTCATCGGTGTTATTTTTTAAAAGCATATACATTGGCATATTATATTTTGGAAAGTAAAGGACTATAGTTTTCCTTGTTTCAAGGATGATTTCAAGGGTTAAATCAATTATAAAGACTTATGTTTTCAAGGAAATAAAAAGGTTATTTAGCCTAGAATTTTACTAAAGAGATTATTGTTCTTATCACCTTTAGATAATTGTGATAGGATTAATTAACTCAGAGATTAGAAAAGAAAATAGAACAAGTGTAGGGTCGTGCCCTATACTTCAGCTGTTAGCGCCTAGTTGATATTAGTCCAATATTCTAGTGCGTAGGGCTTCATCAAGGGTAAGACTAAAAGTTGGTTTACACACAGAACATAATACACAAAGATGAGTTAGGTATTAGTTGGCCAGTAAAACCATTAGGATCGGTGTGACCCTAAGGATGGTAAGTTTTAAACAGACTGTCCAGCTTCCTTCTAACAGTAAGTTGGAGAATTTGGTATATCTGGTAGGCCCGAATTAGCAATAAAGGTTTGTAGTTAACCTAAGAAAACTATGATGTTGGGACAGATAGTCCATTTATTTAGACAGATTGGTCATGATTAACCAGGTTTCATGCATTCATATGATTGTTTATATTGTCTAGTTTAACCATTGTGGTCGTAGGTGCTTGGTTTATAAAAGACAAGATTTGCGAATACTAGTGAGCGAAAAACACGTTCCACTCAATGACGTGCTCTCGCTAGATATCTATTAACCGAGATGGCATATTATTATGCACATCAGACTTTTTTTCTGATGCGAAGTTTTTGTTTATCCCCATAAACTCTTGGGTACTCATTTGAGTAGTTTAGAAGTAAGGTTTCCAGGTTATTTAGGTTTTGCAAATAAAGCTTTTGGAGACGTGCATGAGGCAAAACTAGCTATGTAGAAGTCTATCAATTTACTTATTCACTGTGTTGTATGACTTTTGTTTGTATGTATGTAATGGAAGGAATTTTATCTGTCTAGTAGTAAACTCTGATCAACCAAGGGGCATCTTAATATGTCGCTCTTGGAGTATCTTGTAATAGTTATATTTTATCTGAACAAGGGCATTTAGGATTATGTACTGAATATGGAAATTAATTAATGAAATTTGTGTTTTGAAATTTTTTTCATATTCCTATGCTTTGATATTATTGATACTATTAACTGATCTCATTTTGTCAACGGAGAATAATACTTTTGATGATTGCAGCACCAGTAGCACTTATTTTCGAGCCTCAGAATGAAGGATGTTACAACAAGGTATTAGAGAAAAGGTTTATGTAAAACTAAAAGAATTTTGAACTTAAAAGATTTTTTGAAAACATAATCCTAATAAATTAAAGAATGAGATTGGGGTATGGGATGACGTTACAGTAACGTACTTCTATTTGCTATATATAAGTATATATCTTATCGCTATTCTTCTTATCTCACTTAGACCGTCCTTTCGTATATTACTAAGATTCGAATGCAGATTTAAGGAAATTAAGATATGGAGGGAGGAAATAGAATAGTGAATCTCGTTGGAGGGAGCACCACAACCAATGGAAATGTCAGACCCAATACTAGAAGAAATCCAGGTTAACAAACAGCTGCTAATGCGGGTGCTGGTGTGCCAGTGGATATGGAAGCTATATATTAGTTCTTTGTCAACATAATACAAGCAAGAGTTACTGCTGGGTTAGTTGGTGGAAATACTGGAGGTGCAAATCATGAAGTTCCTATTATCTACAACTATGATGTTTTAAGTCGGGATTATGCACGACTTGGAGGAAAGCCATTCATTGGAACTAAAGATGCTATCAAGTAGAAAATTGGCAACTACATTGCGAATGGATTTTCGTTGATTTAGGTTCGAATGACGAGCAAAAGAGAATATTGGCATCCAGACAGTTACAAGGAGTTGCATTATACTGGTGGAATAGTGTTACTGTTGGAGTGCCAAAGGAAACTTTGACATGGGCTGAGTTTAAAAGGAGGTTCGAAGAGAGGTTCATGTTTGAAATTTCCAAGTCGACTTTGCTTAGGAAATTTGCTGAGTTAATGCAAGGAGACATGACTGTGTTGAAGTATGCAACAAGATTTGAGGAGTTATTCAGGTATGAGTATGTTACAGTTGATACAATGCTTAAGAGAAATGAAAAGTTTATTTGTGGATTAAGACCAGAGCTTGCGAGGGAAACCTTGCCGCTTTTCAGGGATCCATGTGATGTGGTAGTGGAGATGATATTGAGGAAGGAAGAGATGCTTGCTCTCTTTGGTGGTAACAAAGCAGTAGAGACTCAAAGTGGGCAGAATAAGAAAATATGGTTCTTTCAAAATAAGGGAGCTCAAAAGGCTGGAGCTACCAAGAAAGGAAAAGTGGATGTTGTGTGTTACAAATGTGACAAGAAAGGACATTTTGCGAATGAATGTCACTATAGATGGAAAGAAAGTTTTTGGGAGGAAGAATATCAAGTGCTTCAATTATGACCAGATAGGCCAGTATAAGAATCACTGCAAGAAACCGGCCAAGGTTGTGAAAGGAAAAGTGTTTGCTTTGGAACCAACTGTCTAAAGACCAATAGCAGAGGAGAAAGGAAAGGTTGTTATCGAAGGTACGCTTTTGATTCATGGCTTACTTGTTAGAACATTGTTTGATACCGGTGCATCACATTCTTTTATATCTCGCTGTTTGGTAGATAAGCTTAATATAGAACCCTCATACCTAGTTACTTTCTTAAAGGTTGTGAATCTGATTGGAGGTATGCAACTCTTAGGATGAGATGTGACCATTTAGAGTTTGAGTTGTTAGATCATATATTTTCATACAGTTTGCATGTGTTTAAATTTGTGGGCTTTGGGATTATTTTGGGTATGGATTGGTTAAGCAAATATGATGCTAGGATATTTTGCCAAGATAGAGAAATATCACTAAGACACCCTAATAGTAGTGATGAATCATAAACTCTATAGTGGACTCGAATTTTGATGTTTGCAATTTGTTGGCCGCAATGGAGGAGGACGACGAGTTGAATCAAAGTTTTGTCATTAGGGAGTTTGTAGATGTCTTTGAGCCAGTAACAGGGGTACCGTCGAAACAAGCTATTGAGTTTCGAATAGATCTTATTCCTAGTGCTGAAATTGTAAGTAGACCGCCTAGTAGAATGGCACCTATAGAGATAAAAGAGTTGAAGGTGTTGTTGGTGGACTTAGAAGAAAAAGGTTTTATTAGACCAAGCAGTTCGCCTTGGGGAGCAGTCGTGGTGTTCGTGATGAAACCGAACATGTCGTTGAGATTGTGTATCGATTATCCTAATTTGAATGAAAATACAATAAAGAATAATATCCTTTGTCAAGAATAAACGATTTATTTGATCAGTTGAGTGGATCCAAAGCATTATTCCAACTGTATTTGGCGACAGGGTTCCATCAATTAAGGGTAGCAAAGGATATTATTCGATTGACAACGTTTCGAACAAGATATGGTTCGTACGAGTGGTTAGTAATGCCATTCGGATTGACTTATGTGCCTGTTTTCTTTATAGATTTGATGAACCGTCTTTCAAGAGCATCTGGATATGTTCATGTTAGTATTTAGAGATGACATTCTGATATATTGTAGGAATGAGCGAGACCATGAGACTCACCTTAGAATAGTGCTTGAGATGTTGAGGCACCATCAACTAGAGGCAAAATTTTTGAAGTGTCAATTTTGGAAGAAATGAAGTTCCTTGGTCATGTAGTCTCAGAAAAAGGATTGTCCGTAGATCCAACAAAGATAAAAGTTGTTAATTGGAAGAGAACCGAGATGGGGACTGAAATAAAGAGTTTTCTTGGATTAGCTAGCTGTTACCGCAGATTCTTCAAGGATTTCTCTCGTATAGTATCACTAATGACTAAACTAATAAGAAGGACGTAAAGTATGTTTGGACTGATATATGTGAGGGGGCGTTCCTGAAGCTGAAACATTTATTGACCAATGCACCTATTTAGTAGTTCCGGATGGGAACCAAGATCTGGTGGTGTATACTTATGTGTGTGGAATATGATTAGGAGCTGTGTTGATGCAAAGAGGTAAAGTGATTTCTGATGTTTCTTGACAGCTTAGACAATATGAAGTTAGATATCCAACTCATGATTTGGATTTGGCAGCGGTAAACTTAGCTTTGAAGGTGTGGAGACACTATCTTTTGGAAGAAAGATTCGAGCTGTATATAGATCATAAGTCTTTAAGATATTTATTCTCTCGAAAGGAGTTAAAAATGGGACAACAGTGGTGGTTGGAGTTCACAGCAGCTTATGATTTTGGAATTGAGTACACTCCAGGAAAATGAAATAAAGTCACAGATGCACTTAGCAAAAAAATCAGAATGCAGTGTTTGCGATGTTAGCAGAGTAGAAAGATTTGGAAGCATTGGCTACATGTAGTGTGCAGTTAAGATCGATTGATGGTTCAAGTCAGTGTACTGCAATGTTATCTTGCTTGGAAGTTCGACCAGTATTGATTGTGAAGATTGCTTCTAAGCAAAGAGATTATCCATTGTTAGCTGAACAAAATAGAAGAATTGAAAGTGGAACTGAGATTGATGATTTGAAGGATTTTTATATTGATCAAAATGGATTGTTGAGAAAGTAAGGACAATTGTGTGTTCCTAAAGTTGGTGACCTAAGGAAGGAAGTTCTTAGGGAGTGTCATCGATCAAAATTTACTATTCATCCTTGAGGAACTAAGATGTATTAGGATATAAAGAGAAGTTTCTTCTGGGAAGGTATGAAAAGGGATGTATGCTTATAGGTAAAGCAATGCTTGAATTGTCAACAAGTAAAAGCCGAGCATCATAAGCCAAGTGGATTACTTCAGCCTTTGGATATACCAGTGTGGAAATGAGATTCTATATTTATGGATTTCATTGACAGATTGCCACTGTCGAGTAGGGGAAATGAAAGTAATTGGGTTATAGTGGATAGATTAACCAAGAGTGCACATTTCATGCCCGTTAAGTCGACAAGGATGACACCTGTTTTGGCTAAGATATTTTTGAAGAATATTGTTAGACTGCATGAGACTCCTAGTAGTATAGTCGGTGACAGAGATATTTATTCACTAGCGAATTCTGAAAGAGTCTACAAGAGGTGTTAGGTACCAAGCTCAAGTTGAGTACCACTTACCATCTGCTGATAGATGGGCAGATGGAAAGAGTTAACAAAGGCTTGGAGGATTTCTTAAGAGCTTATGTGCTAGATTTTGGTGGGTCGTGGGAAGACTATTTACACTTAGTTTAATTTTCCTATAACAACATTTATCAAACTTTAGGAATGGCACCATTTGAAGCTTTATATGGAAGACCATGTAAATCACCCGTATGTTGGATAGAGACCAGAGGTAAATTGATTCTTAGTCTAGATTTAGTAAGAGAAGTGATAGAAAAGACTGAGTTAATCCGAGATAGGATGAGGGAAGCTCGGTTTAGGTAAAAAAAATTATGCAGATAAGAGACAGAAAGACTTATAATTCTTAATGGGAAATCATGTTTTCATCAAAGTATCGTCGATGAAGGGCATAATAAGATTTGGGAAGTCAGGGAAATTGGCAACTAGGTTTGTTGAACCATTTCCTATTATAGAAAGAATCAGGAAAATCGCTTACATGATAGAGTTAACAAGCAGTTTGGCAGGTGTCTACAATATTTTTCATGTTTCTCATCTTAGGAAGTATGTTTTTGATCCAAAGAATACTATCACTCCGACCTTATTAGAAGATTTAGTAGTGGAACCAGACATGATTATTGTTAGAAAACCTGTTTGTATTGTGTCTAGGGATGAGAAGAAGCCGAGGAACAAGATAGTCAGATTAGCATATAAAGGTCCAGTGGAGTGAAAAAGAGAAAGACCTTTCTTGGGAGACAAAGTACAGGATTAGAGACACTTATCCTGATTTGTTTTAATGGTACATTTTATCTCTGTGTTATATGTTTGTTATGTACCTTATCGTAATTTTGAGGATGAAATTCTTTAAGGAGGGAAGACGTAACACCCCTAATTTCGATTAACATTATTTAGGATATTTAATCAGATAAATAAAACAAAATAATGTGGGGTTGTAAGGAAAATGAGATTTGATAATCAAATTGGTTGAGCCATAATTAATGGGCTAATAAGATTGATTAAAACATTAATAAGAAGGAGGAATTTAGTGAAGGGCAAAATAGGAGAAAGGTTACATTTCCTAACATAAACCCCTACACTCTCTTCTCCCTTATTCTTTTACATTCATACAAACTAAAATAAACTTAGGCCAGTTATTACAAAGAGTTTCAAGAGAAGAAAAGGCTAAAAAACAAGATTAAAGCTTAGGGGAAATCAATTCAAACTCAAATCTCAAGTTCCTTGATCAAATCAAGGTGGATAATGATTATCCTTCTTAAATTTGCATGTTAATTTCGGTTTTATGATTAAACCCAAACCTTATGATTGTTTTATGCCATGTTTTGAGTAACTAGTTGAATATATGCTTGAATGATGAATTATTGGATTTATTATGAAATTATTTAATAGGTTTTAAGAGTGAAAACCTAAATTATTACATCCATTTGACTTGAAATTTTGATAAGATGTTAGAAACATTATTTTAAAGTGGGCTTTTAATTTCATAATTTTTCAAACAAATATGATATTTTATGAATTTCTTTAGTGAAGAAAATGGTTTATTTCTATTTTTAATTATTAAAAGTAATTAAATGATATTTTTGACCCCGAAATTTTTATATGTTAAAGGATATAATAAATCTGATTTATTTTGATTTTTTAGGATTTTTCCCAAGTGTTTATGAATTATTACGAATTTATTAGGCTCGACGAGCTTAATAGTTATATTAGAGTCTAATATAAATTATATAGTTTGCTAATTATTTTGGGAATTAGAAATCGGATCTACACTAGTTTTCTGAAAAGGATTTGGTAAAGAAAGTTATTATCCAATAATAATTTGACAAAGAATTGGAGTTGGTAAAAAGATATTGCTTTTTAAAGAAATAAAATAGTGTTTATGTTAAATAAGCTGTGACGACCCGAAATTCCACGCCCGGAAAATCGCATCATCGATAAGAAAGAAAGGGGTGAGAAATAGAAAAGATAAAGAAGAAAGGACAAAACAACATCAGAATCTCAACAGCGGAACGAATGAAATATAATATATCACATAATAGATTACATAGTATCATATACATCCGAGTTACACAGATAATACAACACATACTAGACAGTTATAAACACCTGTCTAGTTAATACAACTCGATACAACTCAAAACATCACAGAGATACAACTCAGCGGAAATGTACATAACACTAACACAGCGGAATCAATATATCTATACGCTGAAGCCTCCTGCTCCATTGCTCCTCCACAATTCGTCAAAGCTAACCTGTTACCCTTGGCTACTCGTAAAAATTTGAGTACCCGAGAGTTTAGGAAAAACAGAAATAAACTCCGGGTCAGACATGGGTCTGGTATGAGTAAACGATTAAAGCTGTTTAACTTTTAAAAACCTTTGAAACAAAGGTATCACGTAAGACTCCCCACACATAAACATGGGTAAGTTTTTACCTTACGCTAACCAAAACTTTGATAGGAAATCCAGTGATATTATAATAGTGTCTAGGGTTTTCAAGTAAATAGAAAATAGCCGAAATTGTTACATTCATTAAATTCCAGCATACTAGGTTTACAATCAAATCCGATGGCACTTATTGGATTTTGGATTCCATACAATGGCAGGGCTACTGGGGTACCGCCCGTCACAGTACGTGGCCTAGATCACCGTACCGAGGACCCAGCCTAAGTCCCCTGCAACACAAAGCCGGAACATCCCTTACTGGATAATTCCCGGATAAGAAACCCCACGATTGTAGCTAGCAACCGCCACATAGCCGAATAAAAAGGGACTCTAGACAGGGGAAATCTTACCCTACTTGGGTGCTACCCACTAACCTTGCTGCACCTCCCCTGTTTTAGCCATTCCCGGTTGATGAGGCTTGAGGCTACGATTACCTTTAGAGAACACCTCTCTTAGAATGCTCATCGCCCGCCTGACGATGTTCTGAAAGCATTCGATCCATATAAGTTCGTTCCGGGTTCGAACGAAACCGAAGGCATTATCTCGTTACACTCATTTTGGAATCACCCTCAGAGTTAACGACAATAACCCTTGCAATTTGAACCACCATCTCGAATCTATAAGTACTATCTCCGTCAAACTCATTACGGAATCACCCACAGAGTTATACTGACGAATAGTTCTTATACCTCGAGTCTTCACTTGCTCCATTTGGATTTCACGACCTAACGTTATTTTGGATCGATGTGGTATTCGGGTCTCCAGACCTAGAATCCCGGTATACGGAAACCCGATCCCGGTCTCATCGAAATCCAAACCGTATCTTTTAAGGTCAAGTTGTTTTAAAGTTAAAACAATTTAATTCAATTATCTATATACACAGAGATAGATAAATCACAATATAACAATGGATAATAACATCATCATCATAAACAGATAATCCATATTATCTACTCAAACAGATAATCAATATCATCATACTTAAACAATCATCCATAACACATAGATATTACTCATATCTGAGATCACAATCAATCAAGAAAATCAATATCATCCATCATAAGCAATGATTAATAATCACACATTTATAATTAATTTAAAATAAATTAAATTAATTACAAATCTCTAATTAATTTAAAGTAAATTAAATTAATTACTCCATTATTATAAATCCTGCTTACATAACCATTAATTAATTACAAGTTAATTAATTAATCATTCCCTACTTTCCATCCTAATTAATCATCCTTGATTAATTATCTTTTAATTACACTTAAGTAATTATCCTTTAATTATTTTACAAATTAATTATCTTATACCAATATAGAAAGTAACCCTTAATTTCTAAAATCAATTACCCTACTTCTAAATTAATTACATTAATGAATTCCTTCATTTATTAATTATTTCCAAATAAATCCATTTTAAATTACATCATTAATTACAATATTTAATGATCTCTAATTACATTTATTTTAGTAATATATCTTCAATTAACCAAATTGTTAATCACCTAGATTAACTCCATTCAGTAATTAACTACCCTTAATTACTTCAATAAATAATTTAATTAATCCATAATTAATTATTCTCTAATTAATCCCTTGATTAATTTATACAAAGTAATTATACCCAAATTACTCTCATTTTTAAATCATCCACAATTAATTACTTCCTTAAGTAATTATACTTATCACATCATTAAAGGTTATTTAAATTAATTAAACTAAATTAATTAACTTAAACAATTCATATCAAACTGAATTTATTACAATGCGAAATAAATTTTTTAATTATTTCCATTAGTAATTATACTTAAATAATCCACTACTGATTATCTTAAATTAATAAACTTAATTAATTATCAAGATTAATCATATTCATTCATTATTTAATCATCCTAGTTAATAACATTCATTCATTTTTAACACTGCTTTAAATTACTTTTCTAAAGTAATTAAATTAAGATTTATTATTAACTACAATTAAATTTCATCTTTACTACTCATAAATAAATCCTTAATTATTTTATTAATTAAGTATTCAATGTAACTTAATTAATTCTTACTTACTTTATTAATTAATAATCATAGATTAACAATCAACTCTTATTTAATTAATGATTCTTAATTATCCATTTATTACCAATTAATTATCTTAAGCCTTAATTGACAAATTTAACCTTTAATTACTAAGTTAATTAATTCATCATTAATAAATCAAATTAGTTTATTATTCATTTTAAATTAACTTAATAATTACAAATCTATAAATCTACATTTATTTAAAGATAAAACATTTTTCTTATTAAAGATCAAATTTTCATTAACACGGTACTTCAAATTTCCCTTTTAATTTACATTTAAAACTTAAGATTTGAAATGAAGTCAAATTAACTTTAACAAAGCTAAAACATTTTAAACCCTCTTATTTCACAAGTTAAAGAACTACTTACCTTAATATAGAAGCTTAAAAGAATTCAAACCCCAATTCCATTTTTAAATACAAATCAATTTAAAATTTACTTAATCATTCCAAAGCTTCTTTTATTACAAAACTAGGGTTCTGATTCAGATTTGAAACCAGATTTAAAACCTTTGGTTTAAACTTCATTTACAATTTAAACTTCCTTTACAATTCAACTACTTAGAACTTTTTTTTTTTGAAGTAGTTAAACAATTTAAATTTTTCTTTAAAACTTTATTTAGTTTAAACTGAGATTCAAAGCTTACTGGAATCAGTTTTAAGTTGGATTCAAACTTAATTAAATCCCTGCGCCCCAATTTAAACCCAGATTTAAATTTTAAACTTTAAAAACTGCCAGGCTTTCAAAAAAACTGGCAACACTAACAAATAACCCGAGCTTCCCCTGTTTTACTTCGAGTCGAACAGAGAAAACTTCGGCCATCCCCTTCATTTACTCGAGAAACTCGAGTGCCATCATTCCTGCTACCCCCAAATTCTCAGCATTCACCAGTGCATCGCCGTGCACGTGCACAGCTAATACGATCGTCTCCGATCAAGCACGACGACGTGCACACGTCGACGTTCATCCCCAAACATCATCACTACCACCAGATCCCTCCATTTAAATTCGAATTCGAAATTCAATTCCAACCCAAGCCTGGAAACTCGCGACCACTTCAACACCCAAACCTGTCATCGCCGCTTCCTCCGAGCTCCGACCACCTGAAGCGATGAAACTTCGTCCATAACTCGACCATGATCTCCCCTACCATCTCCCAAAACAGCGAATAGCTCGATCCAACCATGGCGACGCAATCAACACTTAACAGCCCTTCGAAACTTTCGATCCCAAAACCCTATATTTCCTTCATCCCAATAATTCTTGCATTAAAAAAATCATTTAGCATTTTTCCTAGCACCATTGATGACCAAGCAAGCTCCAGACAAAAACTCAACACTTTAAAATTGTTCGATCACTGGGAATCTATTTAAAAGCATTTTCAGTTCAACTAGGAACTACTCTTAAACCCCTTATCTAAAAATTATAATTTTTACCTTAAAAATCATATTTTAGTATATGAATTCAGTTTGTAACCCTGGATTCACGAATTAAGAAATTCGAGATTTGACTAATTTAAAGTTTTGGTCTGTTCTTTTAAATTTACAGAGATACTACTATATTGTTTGACTTGAATAAAATTTCAATCTTAAATTTATACTATAACAAACAATTTCCATTTTTGTTCTAAGTCCACTCTATAAGTAGATTGGGAGAAAAGGAATTTTGAATCAAAGATGTTTTGCTCATAAACTTAAAACAGAGAAGTACTTAAAACAACAGATATGCACACATCATAGATTCACAAGAAACTTGCACATACATATATATACACATCAAACAAGTCATAAGCACAGAGATTTCAGATTACTTAAATTTTTAGATTAGAAGTTTACTCACCAGGCTTTTTTTTGAAATAGAAAGCTTGCTTTTTTTCTTGTTTGAAACAGAACTTGAAAACTGGCCTTTGAACTTGCATATGAAAACTTGCATACATTTTTGTTTTGATTCCAGAAAACTTGAACTAGCTTGAATCTTTACATTGCTTAGTTGATTTCAGGTTTCAGGTTTGTATATTCCTTCTACTCTTTCTTTTTCTTAGGTTGTATTTGTTTAAGACTTTTAGAAACTGGGATTGCTTGGCTTTTGTATACGAGATGAAATGAAATAGTTTGATAAATAAACAAGTATACCCAATTGTTTATTGACCAGTACACGAAAATTCAGGGATTTTATTTTAGAAATAAGCTGAGAATTAAATATCTCGTGTACTTGGTGATGGCATTCAATGCCTTGCTCCATATCAAGTCTACACAGCCAATTCTTTATTCTTTTATGTACTTAGAAATCTTACCTATGTTTATTTTTGTTTACTTAGCTTAGCATACTTACTCTATTGTTATTCGTATGTATTGAAGTGATTCTTCCTGCCTTATACATTATCAGGTACTAGTATGATTTCTTGCCTGCAATGTATACTTTGTTATAGATTATTATACTTACTTCTTATATATCTTCTTATACTTAGGTGATTTTCAAGCTTGCAACATATATTGCCATAGTGTACATAATATCTTACTTAAGTTTTACTATAAAATTGATATGGTTATAGTTATGTTAGCTTGTATAATTATTGCTATCTCTAACATAAGTGTGTTTATATTTTATTTTAAAAACTCAAACTATCAAATAATTAATTACCTATTATTATTTTATTTATACTAAATTTAAATATTTATAAGGTATATTTTGTTATCTATAATTATTGTTAATATGAGAGATTTATATAATTTGTAAAAGCATAACTTCTTTTTTACAGTATATATAACAATTTTTATCTATAATAAAACCTACTTATATAGACATCATATTATAAATAAAGCTAATTATTACATTAAAATGATTCATAAAAGAATTTATCACTTAATTACTTATTTTTATCAAGCTATACTCTAAAAAGAACACAAACCTTTTATTTAATTTAAATCCAAGCTAAAACCATTTAAACAATTTTAAATTAAATCTTGAGTATATTTTAAAGCCATATGATTATTTATTAAATATTGAATTTAAATCAAATTTACAACAAACATTGACTATTTACAATATATATACAAATATATATATAAATAAATAGAAAACAATTTATTAGCCTTTAAAAAGATAATTTAGCAGTTAAATATCCATTTAAAAGAAAATTATCAATTCAATTCATATCTTATTATCAATTATCATCAAATCAATTTAATATTTAATATAGATTATTAAATTGATATTGTTCGAAATTCCGGGATATCACATTCCTCCCCTCTTAAAAGAATTTCGTCCCCGAAATTTAAAACAAAGGTAATTTAATAATCTCATAAAGATTTAATTTCAAACACAAGCATATATCATCAATATATACTAACAACCATAGCAATCAATCATCCAATCAAACAAATCTAACTATCCAGACAAAATACTGGATAAAATTTCCTTGAGTTTCCCCGAGTATAAATACCGGGTTACTCGCTCTATAGAATCCAAACAATCAATACTACTAAGCTACACACAACTAGATCTACAAAACAAGATAGGAAGTCAGACTATAGACAAGTCTGACTCAACAACCAAAACTCCCTGAACTGCTGATTCTAATACCAGAGATAGATCTTACACGTACTCTCTCAGAGATACGTGAAAACAACGAATCTCAGTTATCCAAACTGACAATCCACTCCTGAAGATCAAACACTTATCCAAAATCAAATCTCCGATTCTTATCCACAAAATCTTCGGACGATCCTGGGCTACCTACATCCTTACTGATCAGCTACATCTCCGTTGATGCCTTTCAAAACAACCTGAATCCAAAAACAATCCAGTAGAATGATCTTCTCAAGACCGACCAAAATCAAGAACGCAACCTTTACTATCATCCGTAGAAAACAACTTCTCTTCTCCAGAAAAGAAAATTAGATGCACTCCCAACTGCTTCCGCTGCACAACTCTGATCTGAGTAGATGAAAATGCTGATGACGAACACAAGCAAAGACGGGTCAACAAATTCCAAAAATATGGTTCAACAGATCCAAAAAATAAAACTCAGAAGTTCCTCCAAAACCTGAGCTGCTTCACCAACTCAAAACCATCCTACTATTAAGCTGAACTATCGGTACCATTCCTGAAATCCAGTCGATACCAAACTCAATCTCCAGATGCTAACAAAACTCTGACTTCCTGAAGTCATCCAGAAAAAATCTCTGACAAACCAAAATAACACTCAGACTATCGCAAGTCACTTTTGCGATCAACCCAAACTAATATCCAAAGAAAAACTGTTCTCTCTTTACCAATCAAAACAGCTCACGCTTACTAGTCAATCCATCGAAGAAACAAAACCACTCTGCTGCTTCTGAACTCCACTACTAAGCTAGAAAGCTTCCTTGCCAGCATACAGGATCTTCCGAACTACACTGCTGACACCAATGCTAAGGAATTTCCAAATCCAAAGCTCTTCAAGAAACTCGAACCTCAAACCAAACAGAAACACTCTGCTGCACTCAGCCGCATCACCGAAGCAGACACACTTCTTTAAAACTTGTTCCAAAGAAAACATCTTCGGAAACATCCATAGTCACTGTGTCTCATCACACTGCTACTACATCCTGAGAGATCAAGATATCATGACTCGCTTCTGTCCAACCGACAGATCCAACTCTACTCATCCAAACTATACACTTCAAAAATGATCTCCAAATCTTAACAGATTTCCTCAGAGACTTGGTGAAATCCTTACACCACAAATTCATTCGAGAAGGACTATAGACCCAATACCGTCTCGGTCGATACACTTCCGACCTCAATAAATTCAACCATTGGTAGTCGTGTTACGCACACCACCACCCTATCTATCCTTATAACTTATATTGGAAAACCTGAACAGGTAACCCAACAAATAGGTAGAATATACAAAAATATATATATATATATATATATATATATATATTAAAAATAAAAATACGCTCTCTCAAGAAAGAAATCACTTAAGAGTCTAGGTATTCACTCAACCTAGCGCTCTGATACCAACTGTGACGTCCTAGGCTTTTCAACCATCAGCAATGGCTCACGACCGGTAGGCTTTTCAACCATCCCAGCCCCGCTGTGGCTCACAGTGATACCTCGGGTTTGCTTTTACGGCCACCCTCTCGAGTCGCAACCAACCCCAAAAGGCCTTATACTACCCCCGGGGACATGTAGGGGTAAGAGTCTCCCGTTCGCCACCTAACGCAAAGCGAGAACCCCCTATCACGCTGTAATGTAGCAAACCCGATCCCGGTCTCATCGAAATCCAAACCGTATCTTTTAAGGTCAAGTTGTTTTAAAGTTAAAACAATTTAATTCAATTATCTATATACACAGAGATAGATAAATCACAATATAACAATGGATAATAACATCATCATCATAAACAGATAATCCATATTATCTACTCAAACAGATAATCAATATCATCATACTTAAACAAGCATCCATAACACATAGATATTACTCATATCTGAGATCACAATCAATCAAGAAAATCAATATCATCCATCATAAGCAATGATTAATAATCACACATTTATAATTAATTTAAAATAAATTAAATTAATTACAAATCTCTAATTAATTTAAAGTAAATTAAATTAATTACTCCATTATTATAAATCCTGCTTACATAACCATTAATTAATTACAAGTTAATTAATTAATCATTCCCTACTTTCCATCCTAATTAATCATCCTTGATTAATTATCTTTTAATTACACTTAAGTAATTATCCTTTAATTATTTTACAAATTAATTATCTTATACCAATATAGAAAGTAACCCTTAATTTCTAAAATCAATTACCCTACTTCTAAATTAATTACATTAATGAATTCCTTCATTTATTAATTATTTCCAAATAAATCCATTTTAAATTACATCATTAATTACAATATTTAATGATCTCTAATTACATTTATTTTAGTAATATATCTTCAATTAACCAAATTGTTAATCACCTAGATTAACTCCATTCAGTAATTAACTACCCTTAATTACTTCAATAAATAATTTAATTACTCCATAATTAATTATTCTCTAATTAATCCCTTGATTAATTTATACAAAGTAATTATACCCAAATTACTCTCATTTTTAAATCATCCACAATTAATTACTTCCTTAAGTAATTATACTTATCACATCATTAAAGGTTATTTAAATTAATTAAACTAAATTAATTAACTTAAACAATTCATATCAAACTGAATTTATTACAATGCGAAATAAATTTTTTAATTATTTCCATTAGTAATTATACTTAAATAATCCACTACTGATTATCTTAAATTAATAAACTTAATTAATTATCAAGATTAATCATATTCATTCATTATTTAATCATCCTAGTTAATAACATTCATTCATTTTTAACACTCCTTTAAATTACTTTTCTAAAGTAATTAAATTAAGATTTATTATTAACTACAATTAAATTTCATCTTTACTACTCATAAATAAATCCTTAATTATTTTATTAATTAAGTATTCAATGTAACTTAATTAATTCTTACTTACTTTATTAATTAATAATCATAGATTAACAATCAACTCTTATTTAATTAATGATTCTTAATTATCCATTTATTACCAATTAATTATCTTAAGCCTTAATTGACAAATTTAACCTTTAATTACTAAGTTAATTAATTCATCATTAATAAATCAAATTAGTTTATTATTCATTTTAAATTAACTTAATAATTACAAATCTATAAATCTACATTTATTTAAAGATAAAACATTTTTCTTATTAAAGATCAAATTTTCATTAACACGGTACTTCAAATTTCCCTTTTAATTTACATTTAAAACTTAAGATTTGAAATGAAGTCAAATTAACTTTAACAAAGCTAAAACATTTTAAACCCTCTTATTTCACAAGTTAAAGAACTACTTACCTTAATATAGAAGCTTAAAAGAATTCAAACCCCAATTCCATTTTTAAATACAAATCAATTTAAAATTTACTTAATCATTCCAAAGCTTCTTTTATTACAAAACTAGGGTTCTGATTCAGATTTGAAACCAGATTTAAAACCTTTGGTTTAAACTTCATTTACAATTTAAACTTCCTTTACAATTCAACTACTTAGAACTTTTTTTTTTTGAAGTAGTTAAACAATTTAAATTTTTCTTTAAAACTTTATTTAGTTTAAACTGAGATTCAAAGCTTACTGGAATCAGTTTTAAGTTGGATTCAAACTTAATTAAATCCCTGCGCCCCAATTTAAACCCAGATTTAAATTTTAAACTTTAAAAACTGCCAGGCTTTCAAAAAATCTGGCAACACTAACAAATAACCCGAGCTTCCCCTGTTTTACTTCGAGTCGAACAGAGAAAACTTCGGCCATCCCCTTCATTTACTCGAGAAACTCGAGTGCCATCATTCCTGCTACCCCCAAATTCTCAGCATTCACCAGTGCATCGCCGTGCACGTGCACAGCTAATACGATCGTCTCCGATCAAGCACGACGACGTGCACACGTCGACGTTCATCCCCAAACATCATCACTACCACCAGATCCCTCCATTTAAATTCGAATTCGAAATTCGATTCCAACCCAAGCCTAGAAACTCGCGACCACTTCAACACCCAAACCTGTCATCGCCGCTTCCTCCAAGCTCCGACCACCTGAAGCGATGAAACTTCGTCCATAACTCGACCATGATCTCCCCTACCATCTCCCAAAACAGCGAATAGCTCGATCCAACCATGGCGACGCAATCAACACTTAACAGCCCTTCGAAACTTTCGATCCCAAAACCCTATATTTCCTTCATCCCAACAATTCTTGCATTAAAAAAATCATTTAGCATTTTTCCTAGCACCATTGATGACCAAGCAAGCTCCAGACAAAAACTCAACACTTTAAAATTGTTCGATCACTGGGAATCTATTTAAAAGCATTTTCAGTTCAACTAGGAACTACTCTTAAACCCCTTATCTAAAAATTATAATTTTTACCTTAAAAATCATATTTTAGTATATGAATTCAGTTTGTAACCCTGGATTCACGAATTAAGAAATTCGAGATTTGACTAATTTAAAGTTTTGGTCTGTTCTTTTAAATTTACAGAGATACTACTATATTGTTTGACTTGAATAAAATTTCAATCTTAAATTTATACTATAACAAACAATTTCCATTTTTGTTCTAAGTCCACTCTATAAGTAGATTGGGAGAAAAGGAATTTTGAATCAAAGATGTTTTGCTCATAAACTTAAAACAGAGAAGTATTTAAAACAACAGATATGCACACATCATAGATTCACAAGAAACTTGCACATACATATATATACACATCAAACAAGTCATAAGCACAGAGATTTCAGATTACTTAAATTTTTAGATTAGAAGTTTACTCACCAGGCTTTTTTTTGAAATAGAAAGCTTGCTTTTTTTCTTGTTTGAAACAGAACTTGAAAACTGGCCTTTGAACTTGCATATGAAAACTTGCATACATTTTTGTTTTGATTCCAGAAAACTTGAACTAGCTTGAATCTTTACATTGCTTAGTTGATTTCAGGTTTCAGGTTTGTATATTCCTTCCACTCTTTCTTTTTCTTAGGTTGTATTTGTTTAAGACTTTTAGAAACTGGGATTGCTTGGCTTTTGTATACGAGATGAAATGAAATAGTTTGATAAATAAACAAGTATACCCAATTGTTTATTGACCAGTACACGAAAATTCAGGGATTTTATTTTAGAAATAAGCTGAGAATTAAATATCTCGTGTACTTGGTGATGGCATTCAATGCCTTGCTCCATATCAAGTCTACACAGCCAATTCTTTATTCTTTTATGTACTTAGAAATCTTACCTATGTTTATTTTTGTTTACTTAGCTTAGCATACTTACTCTATTGTTATTCGTATGTATTGAAGTGATTCTTCCTGCCTTATACATTATCAGGTACTAGTATGATTTCTTGCCTGCAATGTATACTTTGTTATAGATTATTATACTTACTTCTTATATATCTTCTTATACTTAGGTGATTTTCAAGCTTGCAACATATATTGCCATAGTGTACATAATATCTTACTTAAGTTTTACTATAAAATTGATATGGTTATAGTTATGTTAGCTTGTATAATTATTGCTATCTCTAACATAAGTGTGTTTATATTTTATTTTAAAAACTCAAACTATCAAATAATTAATTACCTATTATTATTTTATTTATACTAAATTTAAATATTTATAAGGTATATTTTGTTATCTATAATTATTGTTAATATGAGAGATTTATATAATTTGTAAAAGCATAACTTCTTTTTTACAGTATATATAACAATTTTTATCTATAATAAAACCTACTTGTATAGACATCATATTATAAATAAAGCTAATTATTACATTAAAATGATTCATAAAAGAATTTATCACTTAATTACTTATTTTTATCAAGCTATACTCTAAAAAGAACACAAACCTTTTATTTAATTTAAATCCAAGCTAAAACCATTTAAACAATTTTAAATTAAATCTTGAGTATATTTTAAAGCCATATGATTATTTATTAAATATTGAATTTAAATCAAATTTACAACAAACATTGACTATTTACAATATATATACAAATATATATATAAATAAATAGAAAACAATTTATTAGCCTTTAAAAAGATAATTTAGCAGTTAAATATCCATTTAAAAGAAAATTATCAATTCAATTCATATCTTATTATCAATTATCATCAAATCAATTTAATATTTAATATAGATTATTAAATTGATATTGTTCGAAATTCCGGGATATCACAATAAGGTATTGTCGTGTGCTATTAATCAATGCCATGGTCCACCTATACCGCATACTGTCTCTAACCTGTAGGAAAAAAAATTGATAGCTACTTGGTTGGTATGCAATGATTCCACTAAGGTTGGGACGTATCAATACCGACATTGGTGCCGGCGACGTTGGTGATGCCGTTGGTTTTCTTTGTCCCTAGTTTTCTATGCCGCATATGTGTTATGCCGTTAGTCTTCTATACGGTATATGTTCTATGCTGCGTGTTTTATACCACATGTTTCAATGTCACATATCAATGCCGCATAATTTCTATACTGACATCAACTCCATAAAACAGCAATGCTGCTAGTTTTCAATATCAACTCCTTATGATTTTAATGTCACTATTTCCTTATGTCGCAATGTTTGACCGTAGTGTCGCTATAGGCTATTTCCAACATAGATTATAAAGAGGTAACGATGCCACTATTTTCTTATGCCGCCATGTTTTGGCCATGATGCCGCTATAGGCTATATTCGACATTGATTTTATACGCCAATGATGCTGCATAACCTTAATATCCACATTCCCATATTTCTATGTTTTAAGGTTTTATACCATGCAACCCATAACTATGTCGCTTGTATCCGACGATCTATATGTACTTATAGTATGCGAGATTAATGGTTTTGGTCTTATAGCCTTGTGTTTTATAAATAAAATGTTTTAACATGATTTCAATATTGAGGCGAGCGACAATCCCATAATAGTTATATCAATGCCACACTTTATCAATATAAATGGTTTTATTATATATGGCTTCATAGGCTAAGGTGCGACAACCTCTAAGTGATTTCGAAATTCATCAATGCTATTTTATAAAACAATATACATTAGCATAATATATTTTGAAAAGCAAAGGGTTATAGTTTTCCTTGTTTTAAGTATGATTTCAAGGGTTAAATCAATTATAAAGCTTTATGTTTTCAAGGAAATAAAAGGGTATTTAGCCTTGAATTTTACTGAAGAGATTATTGTTCTTATTACCTTTAGATAAATTATGATAGGATGAATTGACTTAGAGATTAGAAAACTAGATAGGACTGGTGTAGGGTCGCGCCCTATACCTCAGATGTTAGCCCTTAGCTGAAATTAGTCCAAAATTCCAAGGCCCGTGGCTTCGTCAAGGGTAAGACTAAAAGTTGGTTTATGCACAGAAAGAAATACACAATGATGAGTTAGATTATTGGTTGGCCAGCAAACCATTAGGGTCAGAGTGACCCTAGGAATAGTAAGTTTCGAACAAACCGTCTAGTTTCCTTCTAACGATAAGTTGGCGAATTTAATAAATCTAGTAGGCCCGAGTCAGCCATATAGTTTTATAGTTACCTTAAGAAAACTATGATATTGGGATAGATAGTCCATTTATTTAGACAAATTGGTCATGATTACCAATGTTGCATGCATATGATTTTTTATATTGTCTAGTTTAACTATTGTGGTTGTAGGTGCTTGATTTATAAAAGACATAATTTGAGGATACCAGTAAGGGAAAAATCAGTTCCGCTCGATGGCATGGTCTTGCTAGATATCTATTAACCGAGATGGCATATTATTAGTCACACTAGACTTTTTATCTGATTCAAAATTTTATTTTTCTCTTAAACTCTCGGGTGCTCATTTGAGTAGTTCGAGAGTAAGATTTCCATATTATTTAGGTTTGGTGAATAAAGTTTCTAGAGACATACAGGAGGCAAAGCTAGCTATGTAGGAATCTATCTATTTACTTATCCGCTTTGTTGTATGACTTTTGTCTATATGTATATAATGGCAGAAATTGTATCTGTCTAGTAGTAAACTCAGATCAACCAAGGGGGCACCTTCATGTGTCGCTCTTGGAGTAGTTTATGGTAATTATATTTTATCTGAACCTAGGCAAAGTTTGGGATTATGCAATGAATATGGAAATTAATTAATGAAATTTGCGTTTTGAAATTTTTTTATATTCTAGTGCTTTGATGTTATTAATACTATTAACTGATCTCATTTTATCACCCGAGAATAATACTATTGATGACTACAACATTAGTAGCGCTTATTTTCAGACCTCAGAATAGGTGATGTTACACATAACTTCAGAGATAATTTCCTATAATAATTTCTACAACTCATGAGATTGTGCCGCCACTAATTTGTTATCCGTTATTTAATACTTTAGGTAGCACTAACTGCATATTTTATTTATTCCAACCGCCAGGGTATCGTACTCATCTACAGCCTCCCATATCTCAATCGTCGTCTTATCAGAACTGTAATAGTCTTACAGAACAATGCTCGACCCACTTAGTATGTAGTTCATGCGGATGTAATCATTTTCAGTCCAGGTTTCCATTGCTTTTTTATCATTTTTCGTTGGCTTATCTAGTACAAGTTTGTTAGATATCAACACAAAAGCGACCATCATGATTGTTTGGTAGAAAAGAATCTTCTGCTTCCATCTTCAAAAATGGAACCCTTTAAAGCAGAACGTTTTTTTGGTTTCAACTAAAACAGATCTAGAAATCTCATAAGAATTTGCCATAACATCTTTACAACATTGCAGCCAAATATCTGAAAATGTTAATTTTTGGATTAGTAACATATAAGGTCGCTCTCTTTAAGATGTTTTGCGACAGCGTTGAAAGTTATGCAAGGCAAACGAACGACCATGTTGTCTCTATGATAAAAGATCCTAGAATCTGTATCGGAATTCATTTGCATGAATAAAAACCATTCGTCTAACACCCTTATTTTACTTTGAGGAAGTTTGCATTGTTTTATTCATAAATTTTTTTAGTAAAAGAATTGGAATGTCGTTCTGTATTCTGATCCATCTATTACTTTCAGATTTATAGATAGAAATATTAATGGGCAGAACATCTTAGTGCATGTGAAAGAAGGCCTGTCACATCTTAGTGCAAAACATTACGAAAAAATTATCAAGTAATTTTATTCAATAAATTATGCTATACAGATCTTACCTGTCACATCCGGTCGAACGATCTGCATTGCATATGTGTTACGAAGCTTTGCTCTCCTTAATACAAGAGAAAACATCAGGTTCCCAAAGAGCCCAATATTTCTGTTTAAATTCCTAAATTTAAATAACATTCTTTCTATGTAATCCAAATATGGCACTATTCACATAGGTAGCCAAAAACCACTTCTTTAAGTTTCTTAGCAATTCATTTTTTATCTACAATTCCAATAATCCCCCACTTGAATTTCTAAAAAACTTATTTCCTCGAGCAATATCCAAAATATATATATATATATACGTGTAAGATTATGCATAAACATAGTTATCTTTTGATTTGAACCTTTGCATAGTAAGTAAGATTCAGATTATACTAGAGTGATACGTAGTCTTGAACTCTATCTCTGGCATTAAACCAAACACAACATTTCTAGGGTATAGTACATAGCCCATGTGTCAAAGGTCATGCACATCTATCCCAGTATAGTGAATACTTCAGAAACTTTGCCCTTAAAATTCAATAGAAAACAACCACATTTCTACAACCACTTAGGTGAGTCTATCAAGAGTATATTAGTAATTTGGTACTCCACTCCACATAGAGTATAGTTCTTATTAAGGGAAGCTACCAACTATTCCTTTAATCTCTTCAAGAATACATGATTCTATAACAAAAATAGCATGTTGAGCTCGTATCATAACTTGTTATTATCCATTGAACCTAGATCTTGGGATTTCCACTCTTTAGGTTGGTTTACCATTATGGGTGACTCTTCATTCTATTGGTAATAGATCCAATACTTTTGAAATTATATAGATTTTCCTCTTGGTCAGTCATTTCATTAAAGGATCTACCAAGTTATCTTCAATACATATATGATCCACTCTAATGGCTCCTGAAGAGAATAACTCTCTAAAAGTATTGTGCTTACGATGAATTTGTTGTCAGTTTCCATTATAATAGTTCTAAATTCTTGCAATAGCGGTAGTTCTATTGCAGTAGATCACCACAACTGGTATTGATTTCTCTCATAAAAGAATATCAACTAGCAGATTTCTCAAGTAATCTTACTTCTTCACTAATTATAGCTAGTGTTATCATACCAGACTCCATAGTGGTATAAACCAAAATATTATGTTTTATAGATTTCCAAGAAACACCACCACCTGCTATGCAAAAAACATTAGATTTTCAAGAAACAACACCACCTACTATGCTAAAAATATAGCCACTAGTTGGTTTGAAATCATTGTGGGAAAGGTGTAGTATAAGTTATACTAGTGTGAATGGATCTTAAAGCTACTTTAACACTAGAGAGAGAGTGAAAGTGTTTTATAACATACATAGAACTTTTATAAATACATTTAAATTCAAACATAGATAATTAACATAGATATATATTAGCAGGCAGTCACAGATTTACATATATAAATGCAGTAAAAATAAAGTAGAAGTAAGAGAGACGACATTAGAAGTTTTTATACTGGTTCAGATTGTCCAATTCTACATCTGGTCATGTACAATAGCTGTACAAATTTCCTTTCAAACGCCCACTTTAATCAGGCAGCAAGCAAAGCAGAATATAATCTAGAATTCAAGGCAACCTGATACACCCTCCCAACTTTCCGAGCTTGGGGTAGACTCTATTGATTTAACTGGGCAATAAGATCGCCTACTTGATTTAAATGGGCAATAATAACACCCACTTGATTTAAGAAGGCAACAATCACACCCACTTGAATTGAACAGGCAACAAGCACATCCAAATAAATAGGAAGCTGGTTATTCCAAATACAAATAATTGTACTTTGAATACAGAATATCCTATAGCCCTTTTGTAACGACCCGACTTCCTATGCCCAGAAAGTCGCATCATTATGAAGAAAGAAAAGGGATAGAAGAAGAAAAGAAAAGAAGAAAGAACAACAACACATTAGAAATCTCACAGCGGAACGAGAAATATATTATAACATAAGATATTACATAGTATCATATACATCAGAGTACACAACTTACACATCACAGAATAGACAGTTATAAACTTCTGTCTATTATACAACACCAGTACATCAGTACAATACAGATTAATACAAACACAGGGGAAAACTTTTTATATCTACACGCTGAAGCCTCCTGCTCCTCAACTCCTCCAGAATTCGTCAAGACTATCCTGAATCCCTCGACTACTCAATACAATATTGAGTACCCAAGAGTTTAATAAAACAGAAAATAAACACTTGGGTCAGACATGGGTCTGGTGTGAGTAAACGGTTAGATTGCTTAACTTTGAAAAACCTTTGAAAGAAAAGGTATCTCGTAAGACTTTCCGCACATAAACACGGAAAAGTTTTTACCTTACGATAACCAAAACATTTGATAGGAAATCCAGTTATATTATAATTAGGGTCTAGGGTTTTCAAATAAATATGAAATAGCTGAAATTGTTACATTATTAAATTCCAGCATACTAGCCACAAAGTGGGTTATACAATCAAATCCGATGGCACTTATTGGAAGTTGGATTCCATACAATGGCAGGGCTACTGGGGTACCACCCGTCACAGTACGTGGCCTAGATCACCGTACCGAGGAGTACGCCCGCTCCCCTGCAACACAAAGCCGGAACCATCCCTTACTGGATAATTCCGAACAAGATAACCCCGTAGTTGGCGCGACCAACCACACACTAAGCCGAATAAAAAGAAAAGGGACCTCTAGACAGGGATCTATCTTGCTCTCAGTAGGTGCTACCCACGAAGCCTTGCTGCACCTCCCCTGTTTTAGCCATTCCCGGTTGATGAGGCTTGAGGTTACGATTACCTTTAATCAGAACATATCACTTAGAATGCTCATCGTCCGCCTGACGATGTGCTGAAAGCATTCAATCCATACAAGTTCGTTCCGGGTTCGAACGAAACCGAAGGCATTATCTCGTTACACTCGTTTTGGAATCACCCTCAGAGTTAACGACAATAACCCTTGCACTCTGAATCTTCATCTTCACTTGAGATTCACGACCTATCGTAAATTTGGATCGATGTGGTATTCGGGTCTCCAGACCTGGAATTCCGGTATACGGAAACCCGATCCCGGTCTCATCGAAATCCAAAACGTATCTTTTAAGGCCAAGTTGTTTTAAGGTTAAAACAATTCAACTTATCTATATACACAAAGATAGATAATTCAATAGATAATCTACATTATCATCCCAAACAGATAATTCACATTATCATTATAATTCAACCAAACATCCATATCATATATCAATCATATCTCATCAGAGATATCAAACAATGAAATACATTCAATCTCACTCATCCATCCTTAAGCAATGATTTATATCATCTAATTAATTTAAAGTGAATTAAACTAATTACTTCATTCTATAAATCCTGCTCACTTAATTATTAATTAAACCAATTAATTAATCATTACTCTAAGTATCCATCTTAATTAATTTCATTTTCTTTTATTTTATAAAATCACAATTTACTTACATATAAACATTAGCCTATCTTCATTTCATTTCTTTCCATTTCCTTTTAAAAACCCAAGATAAAAACAAGTCAGTAAACCTTCTCTAAAACAAATCTGTAATCAGTAACCAGATTTCCAAATCCTAAAGCAAAAGCATGTAATAAACACTTGGGTACTCAAATTTTTACGAGTAGCCAAGGGATTCAGGTTTAGCTTTGACGAATATTCTGGAGGAGCAATGGAGCAGGAGGCTTCGGCGTTCGTAGATATAGTATTCCGCTGTGTTGATATCTGTGAAAGTGTTTGTATTGTATTGAGTTGTAATATCTAGACAGATGTTTATAACTGTCTAGTAAGTGATGTATATGTTGTGTAACTCTGTAAATTGTTGTATACTATGTAATAGTTTATGTTATTAATATAATTTATTCGTTCCGCTGTGAGATCGTTGTTGTTGTTTCTTTCTTCTCTTCTTTTCTATTTTCTCACCCTTTCTTTCTTCATAATGATGCGACTTTCTGGGCATAGGAAGTCGGGTCGTTACACCTTTGGTAGCACTTTGATCTTTTAGTTGATAAGAGAATACTTGCAAATCAGTGAGATTATAGAGATTGAATGTAGTAAAGTAGAGATTGAATTTTGAGTGAATTTAATGAATATAGAAAGTGGATTTTACAAAATATAATGAGAATTTGGAGTAAGAAGAATATAGAGAATATAGTTATCAAAATTCGTTTTCCATTCCCATTTATATAGTGTTCGAAGGGACATGTCTATTCGTGAAGAGATAGGGCAAAAAATAACAATTATTCAAAATTTAAAACGCATCTCTAACAGTACATATATCGACATACATAGGTAGGGTATGTCGACATACCACTGTATTTTGAGAATAATAATAATACATTTAAAATGGTCATAAAATTCCGATATTTAAACATTATTTTTAAATACTTTAATATATAAAAAAATTATTAAAATATTTGTAGAAATATATTTTGAAAATAAAATAAATATTTTGATAAGAAAATAAATATTTTGATAAGAGAGTTCAAAGAAATGAAAGTTGCTATTCAAGGACTTTAACAAATTAATCTAATGTCTATTAACTATAATATATGGTCTTGAACTCTTTATGTCTTTGCTTTTAAACTCATGAGTTTTCAATTAACTTGATCATATCTGAACCTTGATTTCTAATCTCTTTATTGATCAGTCTTTAAACTCGATTATCCTATACTTGTATAGACCTGTGTAATATCCTACAAAATATTCTATACAACTCGGAGAAACATTAGTATCTATATTTATATGGCTGTTGACATCAAATTCAAATTCTATGGTATTAACAATCTTCCCATTTTCGACGATGTCAACTCGTGCTTTTTGTCTAACATTTTTCTTCAAATGATTCAAGTACCTATTACAAAATAAATTTAATTTATATTTAGGTATAGAAATCTGAATTTTAAACTGACATAAATATTGCAGATATTCAATATTACCACTTAAATGGATACATCCATCCATATTTCACAGGACCTCGAAGAAGTGCTTTGGATGGAAGATGAACAGGTAAATGCTCCATTACATTAAAGAAACCTAGAGAAAATATTTTCTCCAGTTTGCATAACAGTATAGGGATTTCTACTTCAAGTTTACGTATACGATCTACTGTTAACGTCGTCAAACAAAGCTGTTTATAAAACATACTTAATTCTGTTATAACACTCCATACTTTTACGGGCAACAGTTCTTTGAAAGCCACGGGTAGTAAATATTCCATCATGATATGACAATCGTGACTTTTCATCCCACTCAATTTATTATTTTTAAAGTCAACAAATCTACGAAGATTAGAAGAAATACCATCGGGAAATCTTAGTTCTTCCACCCACTTTAGCATGAGTTTTACTTGCTTGCTGTCCAGCTCATAGCATGCTTTGAGTTTTTTTATTGTCATTGGGCTTCATATGAAATTCGAGGCATTTACAATAGTTTTCTATATCAAGTCTTGAATTCAAATCGTCCTTAGTTTTCCCCTTTACATTCAAAATTGTATTAAACACATTATCAAACACGTTTTTTTCGTTGTGCATCACGTCAATATTATGTTGGAGTAAGAGATCATTCCAATATGGTAACTCCTAAAATATACTTTGTTTGCACCAATTATGAATGTCCGATTTTCCTGGAATTTCGATCTGTACTCCAGTTTCATGTATCTTTGGATAGTCCTTTACAATTTCATATAATTCTTCGCTTGACCAAATATTTGGTGGTTGCATATTATCTTCTCAGTTAGCTATAAAGTTTTTTCTATCTCTTCTAAAAGTATGATTGGGATGGAGAAAACATCGATGACAATCAAACCAAGAAATTTTCTTTCCATATCGTAAAGAAAATGCCCGTGTTTCTTCCATGCAATAAGGGCAGGCTAGAGACCGGTCGTACTCCAACTAGAAAGCATCCCATATGCAAGAAAATCACTAATAGTCCATAATAAAGAAGCAAACATACAAAATTTTCTCTCTCGAAATGTCATATGTTTCAACTCCTTCATTCCACAGTGTTTTCAACTCTTTGATCAATGGTTGTAAATAAACATCGATTCCTTGTGTTGGATCATGAGGGCCAGGGACGACAATAGTGAGAAACATATATGGTGTTTTCATACACATCCATGGAGGTAAATTGTACAGAGTAACGATAATTAGCCAGGATGAATATTTACTACCAAATTGAGAGAATGGTGAAAATCCATCCATAAATAAACCGAGTCTGACATTATGGCTTTCTGCAGCAAATGGGGATAAGTCTTATCGAAATGTTTCCATGCTTCTTTGTCAGATGGATAACATGCCATCGCATATGACATGCCGCAGCAGAAGATGCATATAACCTTTGAAGTCTGGGAGTGATGGGTAAATAATGCATTCTCTTGTACGGAACTTCTTTTCCTTTATTTTTTCTTGGTTTGTATCTTTCCTTGTTACATATTCTACATTTTCTAAGATCAACGTCATCTTTCCAATACAACATGCAACCTTTTACGCATGTATCTATCTTTTCGTACGGCATACCAAATGCAGACATCAGTTTTTTCACTTTGTAATGACTATCGCACAATAGATTATTAGGTGGCATGCATCGTTTTGCAGCTTGTACAACTACTGTAAATGCAGCTTTTGTAAGGCTGAATTTTGATTTCATAGTAATGTATTTGGCGGTTGATAATTCGGTTCCGCTTTTACAACCCTCCCACAACGGCCTCTTAGCAGAATCTAATAAATCATATATTCTTTTAACTCCCACGGTCGGTTCTTCTTCTACATTTATGTCTTCATCGTTAGCTTGAATGGTAGGAAACATTGATCGTGCTGCATCTTCTACCATATTTTCTATCAGATTCGTCATAATATTACCGTCCTCTAACATCACAGGATTAGGTATAGATTCAACAAGTTCTCTATGACGATCCCAAAAGTAATAATTTGGCACAAAACCATATTTATACAAATGTACTTCAACTATATCTGGTTTCCAATGCTTCAAATGTTGGCACTTACTACATGGGCAACAAATTTCTTCATTATTTAGATTATTAGATTTAGCGAATCTAATAAATTCGTGTACACTGTTATAGAAATGTTCCTTTATTGAACCTTTCCTACTAGTTTTGACTTCGTACATCCAACTACGGTCGAGGAAATAATCGAACATTTTTCCTGATTTGAAAATATATGTTAGAAAGTTCAAGCAAACAATTCAACTGATACTAAAGTCTTGTAGGAATAATTTTCAACACTTCATCATTGTAAACACTTCACCATCGTAGAAAATTCAAATAAGCACTTCACTTTTTTTTTATTTTTTAGTTTATTGGTTTTTACTTTGATGGTCAATCATCCTACTTCCCATTACAAACACAATAATATAATTACATTTTATAAATCATTTCAGATTAAACGATTCGACAAAATTTCGGCAGCACTTCCCTTTTGATCCCTGTATCGTACACAAATGCATGTACACAGGGAATGAGAAGGAAGTGATGTCGAAATTTTGTACACCATTTAAAGAAATGATTTATAAAATGTAATTACTTTATTGTGTATGTAACTTGTCCAATAAACGGACAAATACGACAAATATTGTATCAGATGAATGTAGATGTCCGTTCTGTTAAAAAACGAATATCCATATAATGATCATATACAACACTTGTAAGACGGGGCCAAAAACTCTCTAAGGGATTACAAAAAATAAAACACATTTCACAATTACTATTTTAACAACTACAAAACGATTTTATAATTCATTCAACTATTTAAATATTTATTAATTAAATCTGAAATTTAAAAGCGTATTTTAACATTTAATTAATTACTTAAAATTTTAGTTACCAATTTTGTGAACTAACATATATGGTGAGAGTGAACGTTTCAGTCGCGTTAATCAATAATTATACACTAATTTTTGTGTAAACTATAACAAACATTATTCTAAACTATAACAAAAATTCATGTAAAATCATCAATAAGCATATTAATCAATAATTATGGACTAATTTTCGAATTTTAAATTAACCCTAATTTTTACCTATAAAGCAAACAATCAAATCACTAACTAATATCCCCAAATCGAACAAATTTTTGATTATCATCAACTAATACGCAATAATCATCAATTTCTAATGCATAATCAACTAATTCTAAATTAGGGTTTTAATTATATACCCAAATCAACTAATACACTATATTATCATATCCTAATAAGATATAATCACCAATTCCAAATTCCTAAATCACCCAATTTCAAAATTAGATTCATAGTTTATACCTAAAAACTATATAAATTAGAGAGGAGGAGATACCATCAAGCTTTGGAGAGCTTTAGTTGGTGACGAGAGGCGGTGACGGTAGGCGACAGCAGGCTGCGGTGGGGGTGGAGGTTAGCAACAACAAGGAGGAGGGTTTTGGTTTGTTGGTGAGAAAGGAGGCAATTGATTTGCCTGTTCACGGTTTCTTTCTGTATATACGATAATGCATCGGCTAGCGACGGCCGCCTTTTTTAGCCATTGCTAGCCGATGTAAAAGGCTACCACAATTGGCATCGCATATGTGTTACGAAGCTTTGCTCTCCTCAATACAAGAGAAAACATCGGGTTCCCAAAGAGCCCAATATTTATGTTTAAATTCCTATATTTAAATAAGATTCTTTCTAAGTATCCCAAATATGGGACTATTCGCATAGGTATCCAAAACCACTTCTTTAAGTTTCTTAGCAATTCATTTTTTATCTAAAATTACAATAATCCCCCACTTGTATTTCTGAAAAACTTATTTCCTCGAGCAGTATACAAAAATATATATACATGTAAGATTATGCACAAACATACTTATCTTTTGATTTGAACCTTTGCATAGTAAGTAAGATTCAGATTATACTAGAGTGATACGTAGTCTTGAACTCTATCTCTGACATCAAACTAAACACAACATTTCTATGGTATATTACATAGCCCATGTGTCAAAGGTCATGCACATCTATCCCAGTATAGTGAACACTTCAGAAACATTGCCCCTAAAATTCAATAGAAAACAACCACATTTCTACAACCACCTAGGTGAGTCTATCAAGAGTATATTAGTAGTTTGGTACTCCACTCCACATAGAGTATAGTTCTTATTAAGAGAAGCTATCAACTATTCCTTTAATCTCTTCATGAATACATGATTCTATAACAAAAATAGCATGTTGAGCTCGTATCATAACTTGTTATTATCCATTGAACCTAGATCTTGGGATCTCAACTCTTTAGGTTGGTTAACCGTGATGGGTGACTCTTCATTCTATAGGTAATAGATCCATTACTTTTGAAATTATATAGATTTTCCTCTTGGTCGGTCATTTCATTAAAGGATCTACCAAGTTATCTTCAATACGTATATGATCCACTCTAACGGCTCCTGAAGAGAATAACTATCTAAAAGTATTGTGCTTACGATGAATTTGTTGTCAGTTTCCGTTATAATAGTTCTAAACTCTTGCAATAGCGGTAGTTCTATTGCAGTAGATCACCACAACTGGTATTGATTTCTCTCATAAAAGAATATCAACTAGCAGATTTCTCAAGTAATCTTGCTTCTTCACTAATTATAGCTAGTGCTATCATACCAGACTCCATAGTTGTATAAACCAAAATATTATGTTTTATAGATTTCCAAGAAACACCACCACCTGCTATGCTAAAAACATTAGATTTTCCAGAAACAACACCACCTACTATGCTAAAAATATAGCCACAACTTGGAAAAACATTAGTATCTATATTTATATGGTTGTTGCCATCAAATTCAAATTCTGTGGTATTAACAATCTTACCATTTTCGATGATGACAACCATGTAAATATATGTATTATAAAATATAATGTAATTGCCCCTGAATTGGTTAACTCCCCCTATATTTAAAAACTCTCCCTTATTATATGTAACAAAAATGGTTGAAGAAAAATAAACTCCCCTAATTGTGACATATTAAATACTATAAAATGTGATAATGTTGTATATGGAATCAAAATCAATATTAATTGCAAAATAATACTTTAAGAAATATCCCTATATACATATTAATTTTAATTACATATGTTTAAACCATACATCATAATTTTTACATTTACATACACTTGTACACAATTAATTAAATAGTATAAATACAACTAGAGTTTAATATGCAGACTAAAATGTATAATAAATAAATACTAAATAAAACTAGATCTCCTTGGGAACTTTGATCCATCCTTCGGATCCAAAAATTGGATTGGAGTTGATAACTTCCCCAATCTTCTTGTTCCACTTTCGCTTTAGAATTCGAGCATTTTGGGGCATTGCCTTGAACTTCTTTAGTGAAACAAGAAACTAAACGTCGAAGATAATAATGAATTTCTTTTCTTATTCTTCGATCATTTTCATTTGACTCAACTCCAAGTGTCGTTGATTGTGAAGAATGAAGAAAATAGCATTTTTGAATGATTGAAGAGTTTCTTCTAGATTTTCACTTATTTTTTGTTTTGAAAAATTGAAGTTTGAATTCATTTTTATGAAAAGAAAGTATATATATGAATAAAATAAGAGGATGAATTTATTTCTGATTTTTTCAGAAGAAACATGGTTTTATAGAAGTGAAGAGTCAGATTAATAACTAATCCCTCCAAAAGATAACTAATCATTTTTAATTTTTAATTCTGGAAATTCCAGAGTATGTTAAAATATATGGGTAGCCTATGTCGACATATATGCAGGAATTAGTATGTTTTTGTTTTAATTTTATATTATTTTTTATTATAATTCCAGAGAACAAAAGAACATGGTTAACAATGTAAATGAAGTTTCTAAGAAAATCTCATTAATAAAATATAGAGATACATAAATATAATGAAAAATACAAGAAAGTTGACATAAATAAAAACTAGAAAACATAAAGATAGCTAAGTAGATCTAAAATGATGATGATGAAGAAGAAGAATTTCCACCAAGCTTTCTCATTATCTTTCCAAAGTATTTATCAACTTTGTTTGAGAGGCTAGTGAACTTCTTACTAAAAGAGCACTTAAGCTTCTTTTGATTATTAAGAAGCTTCTTTTGATTCCTATGTATCTCTTCGTTTGAATAAAGAGATGGTATGTTATGGCTTTCAAGAGATGTATCCATTTCCTCCTCCTCTTCTCTTTCTTCCTCCTCTTCTTTTTCCATATCATCACTTTCTTCTTCTTGAAGACTCACTTACTCATCTTCTCTTGGTAATTTTTTTTCTTTTCGGTAAGAGACTCATAAGGTTCAAACTCAAGAGGGATGTGCATGAGAGAGAGGTTTGTTTTGTCAAAATTTTATGAGGTAAGGTTACCAACATTGTTGAAAATTCTAGTGAGGTACACATCATGATAAAGTATGCATTCATGTCTAGAAATTTTCTTTTGAACAAAGTCGTCCAAAATTACTTGAGCCTAATTTATATCATATTTTCTGAAAATAACAATAAGACCTTTGAAAACATTTTGAGTTGGGTTATTGTAATTCCCTGATCTTGGTGTAATACTTTGTTGTAAAATAAGATTTGATAATCTTGCTTTTGACCTAAGAATTTTTCCTTAAAAAACTATATTCTTCATCATTTGAAAACAAATCATGCGTAATTTCTCTATTTCCATAATCAGTTTCGATAGAGAAGAGTTCATTTCCACTATTTCTACAACCAAGAATTTCACAATCTAAAACTATAATAGTATATTTTACACTACTTCATAATTGACCTTCTTCTTCTTGATAAAACTTTCTATTTAAATTAGCATAAAACATTTTAACCAAACTAGGATAGCAATCAAAATCATTTTTGATAAATCGGTTAAATCAAAAATACCATTTTCCAAAGCAAGATCTTGTAAACCATAAGAATAAAATTAACTGAAATTAGTAAATCTTTCCAAAAAGACTTTACCGTAAGTAGCATACTCAATATATGTTTCAGTCGACTCTTGATTGTTAAAAGGTTTACTTTTGGTAAGCCTAATGACATTGAATGAAGAGGTATGGCTTGAGGAAGACGTTATTGATTTTTTTTGGGGGAAATAGGTTAAAGAATATGTTGGATTCTTGAAATGAAGTGTGTGTAGAAGAAGAGGAAAGAAGGAGCGAATAAATAGAGTTCGAATTGTGATGTGACAGGTAAAAAAGTGTCTTTTCAAATTTTGAAATTAATGCAAAAGAGAGGGAACTTCAAAAGTTTAAATTTAGAAACAATTCTCCAAATTCTGTCTGTATGTCGACATACCTATGTGGCATATGTCGGCATATAGGCCGAAATTTCAATTTTCAAATAATAAAGAAATATATTTATATTTATATAATTATATATATATATATGCATAGTTATTATTATTATATATTTATTACTATATTAAATGTGATGACCTATCTTTTTGGATAGTTCAAGTCGACAATAAACCACACTTGTCCAACTTAAACCGCATAAAAGACATATTATCAATGGGATTTATCCTAAAGAAATCAGATGCAGCAGAACAAAATACAGAATCTCGCAGCGAAATGACAAAATATAATAAATAAATAAATAGTACCTGAAGCTGTTTTACAATATACCTTTGATTTTATTTTACACTACATCAAAGTTGTATATTTAACAGATTTAGTAAATAGTGCAGCTGAATAATACTAGTAAATACGGTCTTCAACTCCATCTTCATCTTCAACAAATAAATGTCTTCGATACACTAAAATACTTAGGCTAACCGAAGCGTAAAGGAAAACAATACACTCAAGTCGGTACTAAAAATTCTCATGTAAGTTAATCAAAATCAGGTGAAATATGGCTGCAATTAACTTTATTTCTGCTCCAAGAGTTCATAGAAAGTGTAATACCAATATTTTTGGGTCTTCGAATTTGAATATTTAATTTGTTCAAATATTCATATTTGAATTAAATTATAATAAAAAATATGTTTCAAATTTAAACTTGATTTTTAATGAAGTATTTTTACTTTATTTTATAAGATTTTCCATAATTTTTAATTTGGAAAATAATTAAATTTTCATTTGACACTTTTTCGGCAAATGTCGGTACTTTTGAAACTTCATAGAATAAGTTAACATGTTTATCTTACTATTGTTTTATGATCGTCTCGCATTGTTATCCGTGATTGTATTTTATTTTTGTTGTTCGTGGCCTGTACGCGAACGTGTTATCGTGTGACGGGGCACCGCAAATCTAAATTTTAGAAAAACAAAATTAAAGATATGCATCCATGTCACATATCCTTTTCCCATGCCCCACCACACACATTCACCATTCTCACTTGCACTCATTGTTCTGAAAACCGGACCCGGACCCGGCCCAGGTTCAACCGTAGAGAACCACGGACCATCAACCAAGAAGGCTCGGAAAGCATTTGAACCGCTGATCTGCGTGGACCGTTCAAAAACCGCAAAAGCCGGCCCAAACCGTCAGCCCAATATAAATTAAACCGGGTTCTGAACTTTGAAATTAGGATTTAAAGTTTTAAAAAGACATGCAGGTCAAACTTCAAAGCCCACGAGCTGGATTTCCAGTAGTTAATGAAATAATAGAACAGGTAGACTATACATATAGAGGAGTGGCCAGATTATTTTTTCATTTTGCACGATGTGGAATAAACATCCTTGCTTTTTAAACATCAATTTTACTTTTGTTAGTTCCCTACTGGTGTTAAAGTAAAACCAACTAATATTATGAACAACATCTTAGGTTCTAAACATGCTGAAGGTAACTGATTTGCTTTTTAAGCATGTATTCTTAAATATTTAAAACTTTTAGGCTAAAAAAGTTATAAAATAATTTTTTAGCAAAGCTTTTTTACCATAAATTTTTTAGAAATTATTATATTCATATGTTAATATAGATTATGAAAAAATAATTTGCACGGTTTTAACGGTTCGACCGGTTGAACCTCCGGAACCTTCGACCTTGGACTACCACGGTTCTATTCGCGGTTCGGTCTTCAAAACTATGCTTGCACTTGATTATTATTTTTCTAAGTTCTGTTGAATGTTTACAAAAGTGGACACATTTTTTTAAAACAAAATTACAAGTAAGCTACGTACACAACACCTTACTTTTGCAACACAACACCTTAAATTTTCTATGCACGCACCCATGCCTTTTGCCATTACTTGCTTGTTTGATGCCTTCTTTTTAGGCTTCAATAATGGACCTTGTCTTCGGGAATTTCAATATATACAGGAAAAACAAGAAACAAAGAAAAACAATTCCTTTGACACTTTTTTTTTCATTTCACATGCAAATTTATAGGCAGCAACACCATTTCTACTTTCCTTTAATTAATCCAATAACTCCCTCCACATAAAGATTTAGCTAAAGTGATGAAGACGAAAGTTGTAGAGGGCAAAGATAGCTACATTTTCCATTCCTGTTGCACTCGAAATTGTGGTGACGTGGAGGAGATATCCCCTGATGACTTGCTGCACCTTGTGTGCCTGAGTGCAAGTGTGTAGTGTGTGTTGACAATTCTAAAAGAGATGAATGAAATATGCTTTAGTCCCACATTGGCAAAATGAAGGATTAAATTGTGTATATATGTAGGATCCTCATCCTCTATATTGGCCCTTAGGGTCAGGTAATTTTGTGCGAGAGGGAGGACCCAAATCTGATGAACACACACGCATGCACGCCGCCCGCCCGTCCCGTACCGGGCTTGGGCTGAAATCTTATTTTTGCTACAAAAAACACTGCAAATTTCGGCGGGTTTTTGGCTACGGTAACAGTAACAACCAGATACGGGTGCGACCCGTTGGAAGAATAAAGGGATGCCATTTTTTCAAGAACGGATATATTTTTGAACGGACGCAACCGTGACAGTTCGGCAACTATAAATTAGTGACGGATCTTGATCAAATCACGAACTAATTTATCAATTCTTCTTCTTCCCCGACATACTTTCTTCGGTCAATTCATTTCTGTTTCCATCATCGTCTCAGACTGACATACTCCTTACAGTCTCGTGCGGTTTCGTCGGTTGTACCCTGGGAGACTTCGAATAAAGTCTTAAGGCGATTGTCACGACAAGCCTCCGACGTGCTTTGGTATTCTTCTTGATTTCAATTACTGATATACCAAATCTGTAACAGACAAAACTGTTGCAGTTTGCTTGAACACGTTTAAAGTGTTGCTGTTTGGTTTTTGTAACATATAATATTGTTACATTGCGTTTTGTAGTAACGCAGACTGTTGCATTCTGTTTTGAATCAAAATAACCTACAGTGTGCATGCGTGTGCACTATTGGGTGAGTTGGAGATTTCATGAGAAAATGAGGGAGAAGAGACTGGAGGGGGGACGTGTGTAGGTGCATGCATGAAGGAAGGACGTGCGCATGAAACATGGAGGAAGAAAAGGTGATGGGTTGTGTAGTGTGTTGGGCTTTGCAAGGTGAACAATATTTCACGTTTGTTTTGGGCAGTTAGTTCATATATTGTTCAGGCGTGGGGGAAGAGAGGAGTATGCAGTATTAGGGCAGTAGGTCGAAGCATGTTGGGCTATGCATGATTCGGTTGGGTGAGATATTAGATAAATTAGTAGTAAAGAGTAGTCAGTTATAATTTAGTTAATTGATTTAATTTAGTTTAAAATGTTTTAAACTTTAAAATAAAAAGACTTTCACCGACCTGCGGTCTTTGATGCTAGGTTCGTATGTACTAGTAGAACACATTAGTGTAAAGTATTAACATATTTATTGGAATATAATTTATTGATAAAATATTAGTTATTGAATTTAATTACGATTAACATGGTTAAATGATTATAATTCATTAGTGATATTTAATTAGCAGAATTAGGGCTGTTATGGTAACAGTAAATTTACCATTACCAGTGAATCGGTTACCATTTTCGAGTGAAATCGGTATACCAGTTTAATCGGTATGGTAATGGTAAATTTACCATTTTCTACGGTAAATCATCGGTAACATTTTTTCAATACCAGCAGCAACGGTAGTTTTACCAGTCAATTTATAATACATGTATATTCATGTAACATGCATTATTGTAGGCATTTAAAAAAACTAAGCAAATGATTAAATTTAGTTTATTAACAGGTGAAATAATGTTAAATACACTTCACTTCTTTCTCATTTATGTCTTTTATTCAGTAACACTATAAATTGTATAATGAAGCATCGTTATGGTGTGAATACGTATTATGTTACTAACCTTTTTTAGACAAACGGTAATTTACTATTACTAGTGTAACAATTACCAGATTATCGGTATACCAGTCTTCGGTATACTAGCCTATCGGTAACGGTAACAGTAAGCAATTTTCGCTTACCAGTAAAAATGGTATGGTAACGGTATTTGTGAAATGGTAATGGTAACCATTACCATAACAACCCTAAGCAGAATAAAGCACCATTCTGCTATAATTAAAATGAATATATTATACTGGACATTTGTTTAGCAGAATAAATCCCTATTCTACTAATATATTAAATTATTGTTTGTTGATATGTTCGCTATTTATTATTATTATTTGATTGTTTTGTTGTTTGAATTGCGCTCGACCAATTTATGAGCAACTACCTTTTTCGCGCATGGGTTGGGTAGACTATAATTACATATGAATTGAGAATGAACATCTTGTGAATAGAATCTCACAATTTGACTATAAGATGTTCGATTATAATATTGGCTTATTAATTATAATAAAAGGAATTTATTGTAGTTTAAAAAGATATTTATCTTTGAATGAAATATTTTCCAAAGAGATATATAGATATTTTTGGAAATAAATATTTATAAAAATGTTTTCCCATATTTGATATAAAAGATGTTTTGGGAACAAATGTTGGGTTTAAATATTTTGAATCAAAAAGGATTTAAAAAGCTATTATTTTGAGAATTTCAATCCAGGTGGTTTGAAAATTGATTTCAAAAGGATTTGGGAAAATAAACAGTATTGTGTTTGAAAGTATTTGTGATTATTATTACAAATGATCTATCATTTTGGGAAACAAAATTATTTGTTATGTTACCGATGATTCAGGTAAACCGTAAGTAAAAGGTGGGCAAAAAGGGGTTATTTTAACCCATAGTATAGACCACTCTTAGATAAAGGGATATACTTATTTATTGACTTTGTGAAGGCTGGGACCCAGTTGCCTTGTTATTGGAAGAAACCTCCCGATATGGTTGCATATATTTTGATATGCTTTTATGTTAGTATTTTGAGACTTTCAAATGAATATTTCAAAAGGGGTTTGTTTTAAGATCCTGAAGTAAAGTATAATTTGATACAAAAGATATACATTATTATTTCAAAAAGGATTTGAAATAAAATCGAGAATTTAGTTCAAAGATATTATTTTCGAATAAGTATTTTCAAAAGAATTATATTTTAAAAATAATAAAGTTAGTTAGATTTGAAAATCAAAATTTGAAGATTAAGCCTAAGTGGGTAGTTTTGGGAATTGCATATTGTTTGTTGCATCTAGGCTCTATGAGTCCTATTTGCGCACTACAAGGAGAACAGTGATTTCCGACGGCTGAAAACCGTCAATGGCCGTCGGAAGCCGTCGGTGGCCGTCGGGAAAAGCCGTCGGAATATACAGCGTCGGGGAGCAGTGTTTTCGACGGCTTCCGACAGAGGGTGCCGTACATATTTCCGACGGTTTCAGACGGCTTCCGAGGGATTCCGACACTTGTCGGGATCCATCGGAAACCGCCGGAAAAAATGTCATATAGGCTGTCGGAAGCCGTCGGAAATTGTCTATCTGGATACTGTCGGAAGCCGTCGGAAATCTGCTGTTTTTTTTCATTCCTGCTGCAAATATAGCCTTCCATACACATTTCTCTTCCATACACTATTACACTAATATTGCACAATCCGGTATACAATATACCAACCAAAAATATCAAAACCCAAACTACAAAAAATTAATCAAACACACTAATACATCAAATTACATCAAAATAAAATACATAATATACATAATCATTCCAACAACCCCAACAATAAGTGTTCTACCATGTCATACATACACAAAATCATCAACTTCCACATCATCACACAACCAAGTGTATCAATCATAATCATACACAAATCAACAGCTACCTCCACCATCTACCAAATAATACAAAACTAAAAAAATCATACCTGAAAAAGCAAGCAAGAAATGAATCAATCTCCTCCAGATCCAGAGCCAGCCGAGGAAGGGAAGCGGCCACCAAACTACTGCATGTACTCTAACAACTGTGTGGTCTGCATGGCCTGTTGGTGGTTCTGCTCCTCCAGTTGGGACACTCTAGCCTGCAATTCTTCTATATCTGCTAGATCGCTCTGAGCTCTATTCCGCCAACCCCGTCTCTGACTGCTGGCCTGCAATAAATATTAAATTTAGCTGGGTGATCTCTGTAAGTGTATCAAATTAGCGGTAAAATAAATTATTTACCACTTGATTGCCAAATATGTATCGTCTGTCATGCTCTGCTGGATCCATAACGGACTCAAAAATAGCATCCTCCTCATCAGTCGTCAGCTATTCTCGACCTGTATCAGCAAGGAGTTTCTGGCGCTGCTCCATAAACTTTTCCTGCATTAACAAATTAATAACATCATATCTTATTTCATTATAGTTTAACAAGCAGAACAATTACTAATACTGCATAAAATGAAATATGCTTACATAGCTCTTGCTGGATTTATCGTCCTGCCATGTATACGAAACAGTTCCGTCCGGATTTACATGCTCGACAACATGCGTACGAGTGAACACGTCCATATAGCCCACGGGACCATGCGCCTCAGCTTCCTGAAGTTGATTTTTACATACAATTATTATACATTTAAAATTATATAGCATAAACTATTTACAATTATCATTCAGTAAATTTACCAACTCCCGCCGATATTGCTGAAATGACTTCGACCCTCCGCGATGAGTGATGGGATTTTTATTTCTGTTTGCAGAGTTTCTATCCGACTCTGCCTGTACATTCAAAATTTGATACATTATTTTTCGATCACGTCAAATTAATAATTCAAAAAAATTTAGTATACTTGCCTTCGCCTCGTCCGTTTCCCAGTATCCCAACCATGCTTGCCATACGCTCTCCCCCATCCACCGTGGTTTCTTACCAGATTTCTTAATTTCAGATATCGTGTCCCTATAGTTCTTGTGCATCTTCTTCATCCAGTATCCTCGTGCCAGCAGCATATCGTCTGTCTGGATGTCTATCTCAGCCTGTGTTTCACGATAAAAAGTAAAAAAATATTACACTGTAAACGATAAACAGTAGAAAAACGACAAAAACGAATTAAAAATGGAAAATAGAAAAATATACATACTAGGACATCCTGCCATATACACTCTATGATGTGAGGAGGGATGTTATCCCACTTCGGCCAGCAAGCACTCATCCTACTGCGATAAGAAGCACTAGAGACATCCAGCACAACCTTCGAGGGAAGTAGGTCGAACCCCCTGTTTTTAAATATGATACAGATAAGTACGTACGTACGTATATCATAAAAAAAATAAGATGCTGAAGAAAATTTAATTCTTACCCCTCTGCTCTAGGGACTAACGAAACTACTGGACGCTGTAACTCTTGCGATGGGCCACTGCCATCGCCTCCTGATGATCGTGAAGAGCTCCTACCTTTATATGACATTATGATAAACCTGTGACATATATACACATCATTATATAAGAGAATAATAACATGATAATGAAATATATTTCATATGTAAATGACATCAACGGTATAAATTGCTTAATTAATGTCTGAAATGAAAATAGAAATGGAAGTGTGTTATACCTGATTCATAATGGGTGTACTGTTTTGACGATAAGCAGATTTCATTGCATTTTTAATTAAAATTGCTAAATAACTGACAAATGGAAATGACATAAAACATGTAAACAATGGTAAATAGATTTGGTTTCATAGTCACATCAATTTCATAATACATTAAGAATTCAACATAGTTACATCAATTGCAAAAAATCAGATTCAGATTTATATCAGTCATCATCGTCTTTTGATACAGTTTTACGAAAACACTCTAGGGGACATTTGTCAATTACATCAATTGCAAAACACTCTAAGGGACATTTGTCAATTAGATGTGCGCATTTTACGAAAAAATACAGTTTTACTATATGTTCACAATTACAAAAATATATTTTAATTTAACACATTTTTTCGACGTATTACATCAACTTAAGGCTCGTTCGATGCATTTTTTTGTTGCATAAGTCAATACGTGCACAATATAATATTCCTAGCTCATGCATTCATTTTATCTTATTCCAACTAACACAATACAATGATAGCAGCGCTACACACATATACAATCGTAGAATCAAGGCATACACAACGATTTACATATACACGAACAACCACAAATTATACGTGTTTTTCACAATTTCACGATAAAAGATGAAATAGGAATACCATGGAATGCTAGAAACTATTATAACACTATTGGAAAAAATTCCAATCACCAATTAGCCCTAATTTAACAACTTATGCAAATCTAGATTTAGGGTAAAAATGAGAATTTTGGCGAAAATAAAAGATTATACCTGACCTAGAGAGCAATAGACGTTGATTACGCAGCCGAGGAGGATCCAAAAGCTCGAAATTGATGATTGGAAGCTTGGGGAAGAGATTTGGGGATTTTGGGTTAATAATTTTCGTATGAAAAATGAGGAAGAAGAAGGCTCGGCTGGGCCTGTAATTCGCGATTTTCCGACGGCTTACGATGGCCGCCGACGGCCCGTCGGAAGCCGTCGGAAATAGGCCGTCGGAAGTCGTCGCCCCCCTCCGTCGCTATTTAGCCATTTTCTAGTAGTGGCGGTAGAAGAACTACGTTGGCTTGATCTTGTATCTAATTAGGTACCCAATTAGAAAGGGGTGCGTAAGCTGTCACAAGTGATAGTGATGTTGCCCCAATAATAATATATATTTTTCCTATTTAGCGTTTGTTATTTATCGTGTGTTGATATCTCTTTTCTCTTACTATTTTATTCCACATTTAAACTGTTATTGAGTTTGTAGGAATGACTATTGTTATCTCTCTTATCAGAGTGGTGCAGTGTTAGATTTATAGTTTTGTGTATTTGGCATGTATTAAAACACACCTTGTAGAATAAATGATTGCTCTGATAAGTTGTATTATTTAAAATTGTATCATATACATTTAGCAGTGTTGAATATTTATAAAATAATATTATGTATTAAGTTAGTAGTTTTATTTAGTAATTTTAAAGTGGATAGGTTTTCGTCGGTTTTTATTGGTTTGAAAATCCGGTTCGTCAAGATGGTATCAAAGCTTAGGTTAGGTGCCTGATGCAGCGCATACCTCATTTAGGCGAAACCCTAGATCGCTTCTTCCAGTTCCCAATCGCGAAGTCGAAATCCTAGGTCGCGGTCGCGAGCCCCTCCGCCTTGTGTCGCTCCTGCAGTCGCGAGTCGCCTCCACAAGTCGCGAACGACATAAGCAAGTCGCTGAAGTGCATCGCGAATCTTTATGTCACAAGCTCCAGATTTCCAATGCCGCATCCACCTTAGGTCGCGTGGCCTTATGTGTCTCCAGTAGGTCGTTCCAGCATAGATTGCAAACACAGTTAGGTCGCGAAGCTGAAGGTCGCGCCATTTCGTTAGATCGCTGATGATTTTAGGTCGCTCCTTCTCCAGTTAAGTCGCAAAGCTTTGAATCGCGCCAAGTTTTAGGTCGCGAACGACCTATCTTCAGTCGCGTGTGATTTCTTTAGGTCGCCAGAAGTAAGTCGCCGAAGTTTTGATGAAGATTTTAAGTCGCGAAGTTTATTTTAGGTCGTTACTTTCTTAAGTCTTAAGTCGTGTACTATTGTATAGGTCGTATTTCTTATGTCATGTGCTGTTTGTTAAGTCGTGTACTGTTGTGTTGTAATTTTCTTAAGTCATTTGTGTTGTGTTGTAAACCCTATAAATAGGGATGTGATGTCATTGTAAGAGGTTGTTGATTTTTGAATAAAATTTCCTTTGTTAGTTTTGTGCTTTCATCCAATTGGTAGTCGAGTGTGATCTCCTATCTCCACCTTCCGTCAATCGAGTGCGCTCGATTCAACGATCGTGAAGCCAATTCGCGGTATCAAGTGCGCTTGATCAACGCTCGAAGAATTGAAGATCTACTTTCACGGTATCGTGATCGATCAATGTGACGTAGATAGCTAAAATTCGGCATCTTCAGATCAACGAATTTGAACATTTCAGCATCCATCAATCCACCGATTGCTACGTTCATCGTATCATCAATTTTTGTATTCCGCCGCTGCGTCATTTGGTATCAGAGCTAGACTTAGCCAATCATAGCTAAGCCGAGTCTTTGGAGCCAATTTCTATTGAAGTTGTTCAAGGCCAAGCGTCAGAGCCGAGAAAAGTGAAGTGTTCAAGTTCAGATTTGTTCAAGCCAAGTTTTGAAGTTTGTGTTAGAAATTTTTTTGAAGATTTGTTGAAGATCAATCATGCATCCAAGAAGAGGTAATCATCATCAGAATATTGCCGATGTGTGTAGAAGAGAAGATGCTAAGGCAATAGAGCAACGAATTAGTGATAACCTCAAAGAGAAGTTCAATAAAGGTTTTGGAAAGTTGGAGAAGTTGATGATGGATTTGAATCAAAGTCAAAGAGGAAGGTCACCAGTCTTGAACCATGGAGGAAACAGAGTTTCGTCATCGGTTACGGAAGCAAGGAGGGTGTCGCCACAAACTTATCAAGGTAAAAGGGAATCATCAATTTCAATGAGACGAGATCACCATGGGGAAGAGAGAAGAAGTCAACATGGGTTTGACAATGAACCATGTCGTGATGACAAAAGATCGAGTAGAAGAGAGTTGCATGATCATAGAAACATACGTGGTCATAGAGACGAAGGATGTAATTTGCCAAAACATGAGAATGATTCTATTTGGCTAAGGAACAATATTTTTCAGTCTACCTGTACTATCTTGGGAAAGGTTTGTAAATTCGTTATTGATGTGGGAAGTTGTGATAACCTTATCTCTGAAGAAGCCGTTATGAAGTTGGGTTTGAAGACTGAAAAACACCCTAGACCGTATAAACTAGCATGGATAAAAGAAGGGAAAGAAGTGACAGTGGGAAGACGAACATTGGTTACATTTTCTGTGGGGAAAAAGTACAAAGATGATATATGGTGTGATGTGGTTGATATGGATGTGTGTCACCTACTGTTGGGAAGTCCATGGCAATATAATCGAGCTGTCCAACATAATAGTCACGCCAACAGCTATAGTTTCATGTTCGAAGGAACTAAAATTACTTTAGTTCTTAAGAAGCGTGAACAAAGTGACTGCAAACCAGAGAAGAAGGTGGAAGCAACTAATTTAATATTTTCAAAAGAATTTGTTGAAGAATTGAAAAGGGGTGTTGAAGTGGAAGATGAAGTTGATTGTTCTCAACCCACAAAGTTTGATGAAGATAAAGTAGATTCTTCTCAACCCACGAATTTTGATGACCATAAAGTTGATTACTCACAATCCGCGAAGTTAGATAAAGAAGAAGTTGATGTTTTTCAACCAACGAAGTTTGACGAACATGAGGTTGAAAATTCACAACCAGCAAAGTTTGATAAAGATGAAGTTGATGTTTTTCAACTGACGAAGCTTGATGAACATGAAGTTGAAAATTCACAACCAGTAGGGATTGATGAGGATGAAGAAAGTGTGTCAAGAGATGAAGGGGATAATTTATCAGTGAAGAAGGTGGATTCGATTAGTCTATTATCTACAGAAGAGTTTGTTAAAGAATTGGAGGATAGAACGGAAGTGTTTATGTTGAATGGGAATGAAACCAGTAAAGATCTCGAGACTCCTGAGGAGGATGAGCCAGTGGTAAATGAATTCGAAGATGTCCTCACTGCAGAGTTGACCAAGGAGGTACCGCCACTGAGGGACAAACAATATCATGTTGATCAAATACCAAATGCTATTGTTCCACATAGACCACATTATCATATGTGTCCGACGGAGCAGGAAGAGTTGAGAAAACTGGTTGATGTGTTGCTAGTTGAAGGAAGTTAGTTGTCTATTACAGATTGCAGTTGGCAAAGAAATTTTATCAGAGACTTACATGTAGGCAGACACTTGAGCTGTGATCGTACTGTGCAGCTAATCTCAAATTCTTATTTCGAATCGTCACTGAGGCAGGAAATTGAAAGGTCAATTCAGCAATGTCATAATCGACAAGTTTCAAAGAAGACCACGAGAAATGCGAGTTTATGTATGCCGTTGCATGTACAGGCTAAATTACGGGAGGATGTTAGTGTGGACTTTGTTTTGGGATTACCGCAAACACAATATGGCAATGATTCTATTCATATGTTGGTTAACCGGTTTTCAAAATTGGTACATTCCATTGCCTATAAGAAGACTGCAGAGGCCGTTAATGTCGTTCAGTTAGATTCCAGAAAGGTCTATCGATTTCATGGATTACATGGATCTATTGTTTCGAATAGAGATACTCGTTTTCTGAACCTAATCTGGATGAGTCTATGGAAAATGGCTGGGACTGAGTTGAAATCTAGTAACGCTGAGCATACACAGACAGATAGACAAGCTAAAGTTGTGAACAGATCCCTAGGTAATCTATTGCGATGCCTCGTGGATGATAATTTGAAAAGTTGGGATTCAAAGTTATGTCAAGCAGAGTGTGCACACAACCGCACAGTTAATCGTAACACTGGGTTCAGTCCAGTCCAGGCTATTTATTCAACAATCTCTAAAAGACCGTTAGATTTATCAACAGTGCCACCGCAGAGAGCGGTGATTAAACGGATTAATGTTTTTGTGAATGAGTTGCAAGGATGCTACAAAGTTGTACAGGAACGATTTCTTAAGGCAACTGAGAAATATAAGCAATCAGCAGAGATTAAGCGACGAAGCATTGAATGCAAGGAAGGAGATTTTATGTATGCAGTGTTTACCAATGATCAATTTCTTTTTGGAACCTACAACAAGCTAGAAGCTAGAAGGAATGATCGTTTGGAAGTTGTGAAGGGAATTAATGAGAATGTTTGTAAGTTGAGTTTGTCGGGCCATCTTCACTTGGCCCCATTTCACGAGGATAAGAGTGTCAAAGAAGAAGAAACTTTAAATTCGAGGATGAATTTTTCTCAACCAGGGGAGGATGATGCAGCGCATACCTCATTTAGGCGAAACCCTAGATCGCTTCTTCCAGTTCCCAATCGCGAAGTCGAAATCCTAGGTCGCGGTCGCGAGCCCCTCCGCCTTGTGTCGCTCCTGCAGTCGCAAGTCACCTCCACAAGTCGCGAACGACATAAGCAAGTCGCTGAAGTGCATCGCGAATCTTTATGTCACAAGCTCCAGATTTCCAATGCCGCTTCCACCTTAGGTCGCGTGGCCTTATGTGTCTCCAGTAGGTCGTTCCAGCATAGATTGCAAACACAGTTAGGTCGTGAAGCTGAAGGTCGCGCCATTTCGTTAGATCGCTGATGATTTTAGGTCGCTCCTTCTCCAGTTAAGTCGCAAAGCTTTGAATCGCGCCAAGTTTTAGGTCGCGAACGACCTATCTTCAGTCGCGTGTGGTTTCTTTAGGTCGCCAGAAGTAAGTCGCCGAAGTTCTGATGAAGATTTTAAGTCGCGAAGTTTATTTTAGGTCGTTACTTTCTTAGGTCTTAAATCGTGTACTATTGTATAGGTCGTATTTCTTATGTCATGTGCTGTTTGTTAAGTCGTGTACTGTTGTGTTGTAATTTTCTTAAGTCATTTGTGTTGTGTTGTAAACCCTATAAATAGGGATGTGATGTCATTGTAAGAGGTTGTTGATTTTTGACTAAAATTTCCTTTGTTAGCTTTGTGCTTTCATCCAATTGGTAGTCGAGTGTGATCTCCTATCTCCACCTTCGGTCAATCGAGTGTGCTCGATTCAATGATCGTGAAGCCAATTCGCAGTATCAAGTGCGCTTGATCAGCGCTCGAAGAATTGAAGATCTACTTTCACGGTATCGTGATCGATCAATGTGACGTAGATAGCTAAAATTCGGCATCTTCGGATCAACGAATTTGAGCATTTCAGCATCCATCAATCCACCGATTGCTACGTTCATCGTATCATCAATTTTTGTATTCTGCCGCTGCGTCATTTGGTATCAGAGCTAGACTTAACCAATCATAGCTAAGCCGAGTCTTTGGAGCCAATTTCTATTGAAGTTGTTCAAGGCCAAGCGTCAAAGCCGAGAAAAGTGAAGTGTTCAAGTTCAGATTTGTTCAAGCCAAGTTTTGAAGTTTGTGTTAGAATTTTTTTTGAAGATTTGTTGAAGATCAATCATGCATCCAAGAAGAGGTAATCATCATCAGAATATTGCCGATGTGTGTAGAAGAGAAGATGCTAAGGCAATAGAGCAACGAATTAGTGATAACCTCGAAGAGAAGTTCAATAAAGGTTTTGGAAAGTTGGAGAAGTTGATGATGGATTTGAATCAAAGTCAAAGAGGAAGGTCACCAGTCTTGAACCATGGAGGAAACAGAGTTTCGTCATCGGTTACGGAAGCAAGGAGGGTGTCGCCACAAACTTATCAAGGTAAAAGGGAATCATCAATTTCAATGAGACGAGATCACCATGGGGAAGAGAGAAGAAGTCAACATGGGTTTGACAATGAACCATGTCGTGATGACAAAAGATCGAGTAGAAGAGAGTTGCATGATCATAGAAACATACGTGGTCATAGAGACGAAGGATGTAATTTGCCAAAACATGAGAATGATTCTATTTGGCTAAGGAACAATATTTTTCAGTCTACCTGTACTATCTTAGGAAAGGTTTGTAAATTCGTTATTGATGTGGGAAGTTGTGATAACCTTATCTCTGAAGAAGCCGTTATGAAGTTGGGTTTGAAGACTAAAAAACACCCTAGACCGTATAAACTAGCATGGATAAAAGAAGGGAAAGAAGTGACAGTGGGAAGACGAACATTGGTTACATTTTCTGTGGGGAAAAAGTACAAAGATGATATATGGTGTGATGTGGTTGATATGGATGTGTGTCACCTACTGTTGGGAAGTCCATGGCAATATAATCGAGCTGTCCAACATAATAGTCACGCCAACAGCTACAGTTTCATGTTCGAAGGAACTAAAATTACTTTAGTTCTTAAGAAGCGTGAACAAAGTGACTGCAAACCAGAGAAGAAGGTGGAAGCAACTAATTTAATATTTTCAAAAGAATTTGTTGAAGAATTGAAAAGGGGTGTTGAAGTGGAAGATGAAGTTGATTGTTCTCAACCCACAAAGTTTGATGAAGATAAAGTAGATTCTTCTCAACCCACGAATTTTGATGACCATAAAGTTGATTACTCACAATCCGCGAAGTTAGATAAAGAAGAAGTTGATGTTTTTCAACCAACGAAGTTTGACGAACATGAGGTTGAAAATTCACAACCAGCAAAGTTTGATAAAGATGAAGTTGATGTTTTTCAACCGACGAAGCTTGATGAACATGAAGTTGAAAATTCACAACCAGTAGGGATTGATGAGGATGAAGAAAGTGTGTCAAGAGATGAAGGGGATAATTTATCAGTGAAGAAGGTGGATTTGATTAGTCTATTATCTACAGAAGAGTTTGTTAAAGAATTGGAGGATAGAACAGAAGTGTTTATGTTGAATGGGAATGAAACCAATAAAGATCTCGAGACTCCTGAGGAGGATGAGCCAGTGGTAAATGAATTCGAAGATGTCCTCACTGCAGAGTTGACCAAGGAGGTACCGCCACTGAGGGACAAACAATATCATGTTGATCAAATACCAGATGCTATTGTTCCACATAGACCACATTATCATATGTGTCCGACGGAGCAGGAAGAGTTGAGAAAACTGGTTGATGGGTTGCTAGTTGAAGGAAGTCAACCTGATTTAATAAATTCATCTAGGGTTAGTAAATCAACCTAAGAATTTTTAAAATAAAACTACCTTAAATTTGATAAATAAAAATAGATTGGATAAGGCACCATATCTCCAACCGGTGTTATGGGTGATATTATTTTTTGTATGCTTAACTTTTGTTGATCGTTTTTTTTCATTATATTTTTCCGCCATTGGAATTTCGGGGACGAGATTCTTTTAATTGGAAAAGAATGTAACGACCTGTATTTTTGGGTCTATGAATTTGACTATTTAACTTGTTTAAATATTCGGATTTGAATTAAATTACAATAAAATATATGTTTCAAATTTAAACCTGATTTTTAATAACATATTTTTAATTCATTTTATAAGATTTTTCCATTATTTTTAATTTGGAAAATAATTATATTTTCGTTTGAAGCTTTTTGTGGCAAAAGTCGATACTTTTGAAACTTCAAAGAATAAGTTAAAGTGTTTATTTTATTGTTGTTTTTTAATCATCTCACATTGTAATGCATGATCATATTTTTATTTTTGTCATTCGTGGCTCGTACGCGGACATGTTATTGTGTGACAGGGTATCGCAAATCAAGCTTTTTTTCTAAAAAAACAAATTTAAAAATATGCATGCATGTCACATATCCTTTTCCCATGCCATGCCACTCACCATTCTCACTTGCACTTGATTATTATTTTTCTAAGTTTGGTTCAATGTTTACAAAAGTGGACACATTTATTTAAAACAAAATTACATGTAAGCCACGTACACAACACCTTACCTTTGCAACACAGCACCTTAACTTTGCCTTGCCTTTTGTCATTTTTTGCTTGTTTCATGCCTTCTTTTTAGGCTTAAATAATGGATCTTGTCTTTGGGAATTTCAATGAAGGCCCGTAGAAACAAGGAAAAAATTTCCTTTGAAACTTTTTTTTTTCATTTCACGTGCAAATTCATAGAAAGCAACACCATTTCCACTTTCCTTTAATTAGTCTGATACTCCCTTGACATAAAGATTTAGCCAAAATGATAAACATGGAAGTTGTAAAAGGCAAAGATAGCTACATTTTCCATTCCTTTTGCACTCGAGATGGTGGCATCATGGAGGAGATATCTCCTGATGACTTGCTTCACCTTATGTGCATGAGTGCGAGTGTGGGGCGTGCATGCGTGTGTACTATTGGGTGGGTTGGAGCTTGCATTAGAAGATAAGGGAGAAGAGATAGGAGGTGCAACATGTGTAGGGCATGCATATGAAACATGGAGGAAGAGAAGGTGATGAGTTGTGTAGTGTGTTGGGGTTTGCAAGGTGAACAATGTTTCAGGTTTGTTTTGGGCAGTTAGTTCCTATATTGTTCAAGCGTGGGGGAAGAGAGGAGTATGTGGTTTTTGGGTACCAGGCCGAAGCATGTAGAGCTGTGCATGATTCGGTTAGGTGAGATATTAGATAGATTAGTAGTTAAGAGTAGTTAGTTATAATTTAGTTAATCGATTAAGTTTAGTTTAAATGTTTTAAACTTTAAAATCAAATAATTCATCCATACGAAGTCTGTTTAACCCGCGGTCTTCGATGCTAGATTCGTACGAACTATAGTGTAAAGTGTTGACACATTTAGTGGATTATAATTTATTGATAAAATATTAGTTATTGAATCTTATTACGATTAACGTGGTTAAATGATTATATTTCATTAGTGACATCCAAATAGCAGAATAAATCATCATTCTGCTATAATTAAAATGAATATATTATATCGAACATTTGTTTAGCAGAATAAATTCGTGTTCTGCTAATATATTAAATTATTGATATGTTCGTTATTTATTATTATTAATTGATTGCTTTGTTGTTTGAATTGTGCTCGACCAGTTTATGAGCTATTACATTTTTCATGCATGGGTTGGATAGACCATAATTACATATGAATTGAGAGTGAACATCTTGTGAATAGAATCTCACAATTTGACTATAAGATGTTGGATTTTAATATTGGTTAATTAATTATAATAAAAGGATTTTATTATAATTTTAAAAAGATATTTATCTTTGAATGAAATGTTTTCCAAATAGATATGTTGATATTCTGGAAATAAATATTTATAAAAGTGTTTTCACATATTTGATACAAAAAAATGTTTTGGGAATAAATGTTAGGTTTAAATATTTTGGATCAAAGAGGATTTAAAAGTTATTATTTCCAGAACTTAAATCCTAGTGGTTTGATAATTGTTTTCAAAAAGATTTTGGGAAAATAAACAATACCGTGTTCAAAAGTATTTTTGATTATTAGTGCAAATGATTTATTACATCGGGAAACAAAATGATTTGTTATGTTACCGATGATTCGGGTAACCCATAAATTAAATGTAGGGAAAAAGGGGTTATTTTAACCCACATTATAGTCCGCTCTTAGATAGAGGGATATACTTATTTATTGACTTTGTGAAGGCTGGGACCCAGGTTCCTTGTGATTGAGAGAAACCTCCCAATCTGGTTGCATATATTTTGATATGCTTTTATGGTAGTATTTTGAGATTTTCTATTTCAAAAGTGATTTATTTTAAGATCCCGAAGTAAAGTATAATTTGATACAAAAGATATATATTATTATTTCAAAAAAAGGATTTGAAATAAAACCGAGAATTAAGTTCAAAGAGATTATTTTGGAATAAGTATTTTCAAACGAATTATATTTTGAAAACAATAAAGTTAATTAGATTTTGAAAGTCAAAATTTGAAGATTAAGCCTAAGTGGGTAATTTTGGGAATTGCATATTGTTTGTTGCACCGTAGGCTCACTGATTCCTATTTGTGGTAGGAGAACTACAGAGGTTTGATCCTGTATCTATATATTTCAATAATAATATATATATTTCAAGTTTATTGTTTGATATTTATCGATGATGATAACTTTTTTCTGCTTACTATTTTATTCCGCATTTACACTGTTTATTGAGTTTGCAGGAATGACTATTGTCGTCTCTCTTATCAGAGTGATGCAGCGGTAGATTTATAGTTTTGTGTATTTGGTATGTATTAAAGCACACCTTGTAGAATAAATGATTACTCTGATAAGTTTTATTCATTAAAATTGTATCTTATACATTTAGTTGTGTTGAATATTTATAAAATAATATTTTGTATTAAGATGGTAGTTTTCATTAGTAGTTTTAAAGCGGGCGGGTTTTTGGCGATTTTTACTAGTCCGTAAATCCAGTTCCTCACAGAAAGTTCCAGAGTTTACAAACACCCTTTTTAGAAAATTTCAATGAAGTTTCAAAAATTCTAATCGATTTAACAATCTTCACCAATTTCAAACGATTAACTTCAAGGTTTAAATTTTTAAAATTATTGAATCACTGAAATAAATACGTGTTCTTTTATCAAATATCCTTCACATAACTTATTGGAATTACGGAAAAGTTTCAAGTTACTTATCACTTTTCCCAATATATTTTTTACATTTGAATTCAAATTTTATAAATAAATTTCACAACTACTTTTCAAAAATCTAATTTAACCAACATTCTAAATTTAGATTCTTTACAACATAATTTTACTTAAGTTTAATGAATTCTAGTTTATGAAAAATCTAATTTAAAATTTCTCTAAAAAAATCTGGTTTTAAATCTAATTTAAAAATCAATATAAAAATCGATTTTTACTTTAAAACAAAAACAACAAATGATTTTTCAAAATTTATTTTGTGGCCAAAAAAACATGCAAATATTTCCATAAATCAATATCAGGTGTCCAAGGGTTCATATCATAATCCAATGTCCAGATGATCAATATGACAATTCATATAGTTTCAATAATAACCGCGATGATAACCGGGATATATCAAAACCAATAACAACATGCATCCAATCACAACATCATCCATCACAAAATCATCCATAGACATCCATGCAATCAACATTCAAATCAACCAATTCAACCATGTATCACAACAGTCATTAGTTATCAAATGTTGGGTTTTTAACTAGTAGTGATATTCAATTCCAATACCAATTAAAATGTCAGTTTAAATTCCCAAACAACAATCGATAATTTACCCTTTTTTAATCTAAAAATTAATCGAAATGAACAATAACGAATCCAACTCCACGACGAAGACAACGCCAATATGAATCCAACGCAACAGACGACACCCAAATTCAACCTCGTACGTAAAAGATATGAACTTATTAACATTTCAAATTTATATAATTAATATATAAATTAATTAAAATGTAATTAAGATTAATTACCGTAGCTAATCATGATTAACGCTAATCCTATCTTCCTCAACCCAGTCGCGATCTCGTTCGTCGCTTTCGTTCTAAGCCTTGCTACCGCCACATCCGGCCTTGTGCCGCCATCGCTCCACAGTCGCCGATAGCCTCGACCACCTACAACCCTTCGCCGTAGGCCCGACCACCTAGCACGTTGTTGTTGCCACGAACGAACCCAAACAACGTTTGCCGATCTTCTTTCATTTCCCGCCACCGCTGACCACCTTATGCCACCAAACTTCGCATGAACGTAGCCCCGACCATCCTCTAATATTGCTTCAGAGCCGCCGGCCAATGATCATAACCAACAACAAAAATTTGAACCCTAGTCGCAATGGTCGCGGTTGATTTTTGACTGCCTCGCTTCGATCTACGACGATCCAACGATCATCTTCTACATCTCGCCAAGACGAACAATTCTCTAGTTGGCCACTTCGCCTGAAAATGCCTATAGCGGCACCGATGAACGTTGAACGTTGGATTGGACGGTTTGTTGCGATTGGGGGTGCGCTGAATGAAAGAGAGAGGGGGACATCATATAGATTTTATTCGATTACTATTCATCTAAAATCACGGACCCCTAACAGGACATGCTCAGCAACATTCCTAGCCAAACATCCCTATTCCGGACTCAATGAAAGTGGTCTCGGGTCCTAAAAAGTCTATCTGTGACTATTCGAGTTTTAGTTTATCGATAAAATAAATTAGTCAACATTTTAAATAATTTTCCAATTTAAAGTTATGTTAAAATATTATAATTTCAATTTTAATATTTCATTAAAACCGAGTTGTTTCATCAATAATTAATTCCTTATTATTAATTACATTTGAATCAAGTTTGAATATTTACATTCAAAAAAATATTTTTCATTTAAAATATTTACTGGTTTCTAATTAAATTTGAAACAGTATCGGTTTCTCAAATTTCACAACTAATTAATTTTTTCCATAATAAACTTATTAAAACAAGTTTTGACCATACAACTTTAAATTTATCAAACCTTAAGTTTAGCGTTAAAGCACTCCCTTACCGCCTATTACTTATTAACGGCTGTAAACATTTTATTCAAAATTATATTTTCTTTTTTTTACGAAATTATTCTTATATTCAAAATTGAAATCATTCATTTTATTTTTCTTAGCATTGTTTTATTTTCATTAATGCTCATTCTATTTCAACAGAAACGTAGGTTTTTTATTTCAACTTATTAATTACAATTTATTTTCCCTTCTTTTAAATTAAAATATTTCAATAATTTAAATTGTAATTAAATTCAATATTACATTTCAAAATAAATCCTAGTAATAAAACAGCTGTTTCTTCTTTATAATAAATTCGACATGTTTTACAAACTATTGTATATAAAGATGATTGTACATTGCTTAGTAGTTAAATTTTTATCTTATTATTTGAAATCAAACTTATTTAAAAATACAATTTAAATAAATAAACCTATGTTTTACTTTTATTAAACATCCATTCAATTCTTTATTTAAATTCGACATTCGTTATTACTATTCATGTTATAATTAATTTAATACAAACAAGTATCATAAATTTCAATTTTAATATAAGTCTAAACTTTTATCTTATTGCAATCTGTTATCATTTAAGAATTCAATTTAAGTTCATAAATTCTGTTCTAATAAAAATTTCATAAAAATTATAAACTTTTTATTTCTAACCAATCTTATTCAACAGTTATATTAAATTTAATATTTTTAAATGGTTAAATATTATGGGTCATTACAATCTCCCCCACTCAAAACATTTCGTCCTCGAAAAAGAACGAAGAAAAGAACTATAGCATATTGATATATTTTCCCAAAATAATTAACGTATAAAACATTTATACTTACTTATTTTTATTATTTTATAGAAAAAATATTTAAGCCTTATAATTTACGAAAAATTTCGGCAGCACCTAATTTGCACGGCTGAGTAGGAAAAACTACAAACTATCTCTACGGGTCCAAATGTAACGACCCTATATTTTAATTTATTTAAATTGATAATTTAATGAATTTTTGAATAAAAATTTGTAAAATTAATTATAAATAAAAATGAGTTTCCCCGATTCAAATAAATTCTATATTAAATCATTTAAATTTAAATATTGTATATATATGTATATATTGGATTTGAAATAAAATCTTAAATAAATGGTTTTAAAATTAAATATAAAGTTAATAGAATGTCTTTACAAATGAATTTTTATTTTTGAATAGAAATTGTCATTTCAAATTACTTATAAATACATATACAAATATGTGTATTTTGGAAGAAGCTATGGTTTGAAATAGTAATAAGTAAATATAATAGTTGATAGTTAAGTTTAAAATAAAAGAGGAATTAAAATGTGCAATTGTATTAGAAATAGAATTAAAATACTTAAATTTAAAAATGTATAAGAATAACCATAATAACTTTGTTTATGTACACTTAAATGATACCAAGGCAAATAAAAATATTTGATAATATAAAAACAAAAGGGAATATGCTTGTAAACTAATATGCAGGCAAGAACAAGTAAAAGAAAGCAAAGATAAGTATGAAACAAAGTAATAGAACTTGCAAAGGAAATATTTTCAGCCGAGACAAGCAAGTATGGCTGAAGTAAATAAATACACTCATATGTATAAACAAGTACACATGCAATTAAAGCAGCCCATAATGCAATCATCTTCAGCCATGCTTTGTATTGTTCAAACCATACATCACCTGTAACTCATTTATATACATCAATCTCCCATTCCATTTCATTTACACAAAGCTGAGAAAAAGAAATCTAAAGTAATATCATGAAAACATAAACAAAAGCTTCAACTCAAACAAGAATTAAAGCCTGGAAATCAAAAGCAATCAATCATCACAGTTTTAAAGATTCCAGAAAAACAATCAAAAGCAAAATCAAGAAGCAACTCAACATTCCAGAGTTCAAAACAAAGATCAACCTTCAATTTAAAAACCTCTGGAAACTGAAATGATTAAGGTGAGTAACTTATTTCTTCAAAATTTAAAGTATAAATTTGTTGTATTTATATAATTGTGAATAGGTTATATATATACGCATGTGGATCCTCTGAATATAAAAGAAAACTGGAATTGTTATCTCTGGTTGTTGGTTACTCAAGTCCCCTGTTTGAGTTCCTAAATACTAACGGTTGATGTTAGAATCATTTCTCTGGATATTCTAAATTGTTTGAGCTGAGAGATAAAACGAATATTGGTTGTTATATCCTAACTAAAGATTTAAACATGTAGTCAAGTTAAAAACAGTTTGAAATATCTCTGGAAAAGCAAAAACTGAGAAACATCATTATATATGCAATAATTCGAGTGTCTTAATTCTCGAATTCAAATATATAATTTGAATTCTTATACTTTGACTTGAATTTTAAGGCTGGAATCACGATTTTTCGAAGTAGGAGGCGAGATTAATCTTGGGTTAAACGGAAATGGCTTTTCGACCATTTTCCGGTGATCTCGGTGAAGGAGGAGGTCGTGGCTCTCTGGGGTGGTAGAGGAGTGAGTGGAGCATCTGGGAAACAATTCGTATGGTGGTTCGATGAACGAGGTGAAGGCGGTGAGCAATTTTTTGCTCGTAAACCTAGTTTGGAGTGGTCGAAGTAATGGGTCTCGTTCATCACTGTCAAGCGATCGAGTGCAGGGGGATTTCAAGAGGGGTAGCTCGGTCGTAGCCGAGCCATTGGCCGGAGTTAGGGATCTTCAGGTGGTCGGGGCGGTGAATTCGAGGCTGAGTTTGGTGACTGATTGGTTTGGGTTGGTGGCGAAAGTGCTCGATTTTGAATTCGAGAGTATGGCGAAGTTCTGGCGATTGAAGATTGAATCGTGGGTGGAGTTCGACTTGCTCGTCGACGAAGCGGTGGATGGAAGCAAGCGACGGTGATGTACACGTGCACGGTGCACGTTGGTGTCTGGGTTGATTGAATTTGGGGAAGACAGTGTTTTCTCGCGAATGACTCGAAGTATACGTGAGTGACTCGAAGTTTTTGGGTGCTGGACTTGAAGCATGTAAGGGAGTGACTCGAAGCAAATTTGAGTTGCCTTGGGTTTGGTTAAACTGGGTTACAGTTTTGTTCAAAACTGTCTGCAGTTTGAAATTTTTAAACAAAATTTAAATGAATTTGTAAGCTAGATGTGAATAAGGTTAAATCAAGTTTTAAAACTAATTACTTGAACTATTCTTTCAAATAATAATTATTTATTTTAAAGCTTGGTTAAATAAAGGATATGAAATTTATTTTAACTTCGATTAAGTTAAATCTTAAGTTATTTAAACTTAGTTAATAACGTAATTAAGTAGAAATAAAAAAGATGAAGTGTTTTATCATTAATTTAACTTAAATACTTTTGTTAATTTACAAATTTATGATAATTTGATTTCAAGATCTATTAAATAAGGAAGTTAAGATAAATGATAACTCTTTCTAATTAATCAAGATTTGGATTACTTAATGATAGTAATTAAAGGACAATTAATTAATAATTAAAAGTTAATTAATTTATGATTTGATGGAAAATTTGTTAATGAAATTAATTAAGGGTTAATTAATTAATGTAATTAATTAAAGATAATTGATTAAAGGATAATTAAATAATTAAAGGTTAATTATTTAATATTTAAAGGTTAATGAATTATAATTTAAGATTTATTAATATATTATTAGTGGTTAATTAATAAATGATTAAAGAATAATTAATCAGAATGATTTGTAATTAATTAATGTTAATTAACCAGGATTTCTGATTTATTCATAAGTAATAAATTTGATTTAATATAATCAGATACTAATTGATCTTACTTATGGATATTTGGATTCTATTGAATGATTTGATTGTTTGATATCCCTTATATATGATGCTTTGTGATACATCCTGATTTATGTTGTGATCTGTAATTTACTTATCTGTGATATATATCTGTGATCTGTGAATGAACGATAAGTGTGATAGTTAATACCGCTTATCAACTATATTTCTGTATTCTGATCTATGATGATCGAATGTTGTTGCACTATTGTGTGTAAAACCCCTGGACCACACTTATACACACACAAATATGGATTTCACGTGGAAATCGTTTAAGTCATAGATAATTTAAATTTGATGTTTTTGAAATTGAAATTTTAATTTCAATTGATTTTGAAATTGGAAATTTGGGTTTAAAGTGAAAAGCTTTTGAAATGGAATTTCAAATATAAAAGTTATTTTGAATAACTTAATCAAGTTTTGAAATTTAAATAATTTGATTTGAATTCAAGTTTGAAATTGAATTCTATGATTCGAAACTAGGGATTTAAGATGTTGTACAAGTTATATGAATTTAAACCATTTTAAAAGTAAAATTTTGGGAATTTGAATTTAACCCAAGGATTTCAACTCGTATAAATGAATCAGATTTTCCAAAATGAAAACTGTTTGTTTTCAAATGATTAAAGCTTTCATATATATAAGAAATGAAATTCCAATTTAAAGGAATTTCAAGTACGAATTAAAAAAAATGGTTTTCCATGTTATAAATGAATTCTTTTTGAAAGCTATGAATTGAATCTGTTATCTTTAACAGATTTAAAATGATGATTTGTTTAAACCATTTGAAATGGAATTGTTTTGAAAAGCTATAAGTTAAATCTCTAATTTAAAGATTTAACGAGTTAATCTAATTGATATGGAAATTTGATTTGGAAAAATCTATGAATGAATCTTTGTGAAACTGGGTGAACTTTATGAATTAAATCTTTTATTTAAAAGATTAAAATGTGGAAATTGTTTAAACCGTTGAAGGTTGTTTAAAATGAATCATTTTGTTTAAAGATTTGAAAATGGTAATTTGTTAAACCATTTGAAGAAAGATTTTGGGTAATAAGTTGTGACTTAATTGAAATCCCAATATCCATATATTTTTAAATATTGCGCTCACTATTCGGGTTAGCCGGGAAAAGACCCTTGTGTCATATAACCCATTCTGAATTAGTGATACGTCGTATATGGATGGCATTTGAAGACCGGTGTTGAAGACCGGATATTTTTGAAAATGAAAGGACAACCTGTCGAATGTCTCTACACCGAGTTGCTCCGGTATAGAGATTTATATCACTCTTTTTGTGATGGGAAGTCTGGATGTGATTAGAAAATTATCCGGATTTGCAAGGGATTCTTTGGAAGTGCCTTCGGTTCTGTTCGAACCCGGAACAGACTTGTATGGTTACATGTCTAACATTACACTTTGAGATATAAAGCCGATTTCTTTCAAATACATTTCTGTTGGTGGCGGAGAATTTATTCTCTTAGCTTAACACCCTTCTCTGAGACGTACGAGCTCAGAGGTTATGTAGTTGAAGGTTATCAGCGATATATTCCCAATTTGGTAATGTGACATGCTGAGTGTTGCTGTGTGATAATCATTGTTTGATCATTTGTGATATGATCATTTGTTTGATCATTTATCTTTGTGATCATTACTTTGATCATCTGTTGACCCAAAGCATGGCTTTGTGCCAAAGCGTAGCTTTGTGGACGAGACTTCGTCGAACCTCACGACACGGTAATGGTCGAAACAGGAATTGTGCGGCAAGGTTTCAGGGGTAGCTTCCCTAGGGTATGACCATTCCTTCTGGAAAAAGGTTGTGTCAAGTATGGAGCCTTGATATTTAACCTATGTGGTTACTGCAAATATATTTCTTTGTGGTTGTTGGCATAGAGGATCCTCGTTTAAAGGTCCCAAAGGATCGGGGGTGGCATATCTGAGGTTTTGTATATTCCTAGGGAAGGGGGGTAGCCGGCCTTGTTTGGCAGAGAACAGTTTGGTTCTCGAAGCGTCCCGCCAGAGGCGTTCCTTCGTGGCATAGGAAGTTCCTTAGCCTGACCATTTGTTGGAAATCCATCTTCCAATACGAACTTTGTACGGTATTAGTTGTAGAAACTGCCATTTACTTATGGTGGTCACCACTGTTTAGATGGTAGCTATAGTAGGCATAGTTCGAAATGTCTATGCTGGCTAAGATTTATATTCTACTTTCGAAATGTTTTCTACACTATGTACTAATAATAATATCAAAATGTTTTGTTTACGTAGTAAGCATCTTTGACTATCATAAGGAGAAATCTCCTCCGATTCTGCGTTTGCATTGTGTGTGTGTGTGTGCGGGAGGCCTTATGGTAGTTTCATTTTCCAAAAGCATTACGAATTGACAATTAAAATCCTCTTGCTACTTGTTTTTAAAGATAAACTGTTTTGTTGCTCACGCCAGTCCCATGACTGATCCAGAGTTTATTGTTTCTTCCTAAACTTTGGGTGCTCAAAATTTTTCTACACGAGCAGTCTAGAGTTGGGTTTTTCAGATAGTCAGGTTTAGTAGATTATCTGGAGCTAGTTCAGTCTTTGGATATGGACTGCACTTGCTTATCTTTGTGCATCGTTATTTGGAGTTCGAGCTATTTCTGGATTAGTGCTTTGAAGATGGAGATTATCCACTGCTGATGTTATCGTTTTCTTTTCCGCTGCTATTTCTTGTATCATATCTCTGATGTATATTGATATTCATTGTATCACTCTATTGTATCAGATATTGTATCAGATATTGTATATCAATGTATTATTCTTTTTCTTCCGCTGTGTTATTTACTTAATTGTGTTATAAGCTCCGGCGACTCGGATTTGAACGGTCGAATCTATGGCATTCGAGTACGATGTAAAGTATGGATGTCGATTTTCGAACGGGCAAAATTCACTTCGTTACATCAAACCTATCAAAAGAAATTAAAAGCCAAGCAGCTCTCCACATCAGGGGCATAAAATCATCAACCAAGCAATAATATAAATATGTACCTATTTGTCGGGCAACAACTTTACTCATGAAATCAAAAGCATCAAATTAGTCTTTATTCAATATACCTAAATTTTACTGACATAACCCAAAAGTGAGCTAAACATGACAGAATAACATTACATTAGTTATACCAACATTAGCATAGGCAACATAAATGATATGACAACCATATGCAACAAGGCAACGTGAAGCAACTAACAATAACGATGCAATTCTACATGCAACTCTAGTAATGTAAAAGCTATGTGCAACCAAAAATCATTAATGAATCGTTTCTTAAAACATTACTTATATTTATAACATTCTATAAAATAATTCATCATAATTACTTCATAATTACTTCATAAACATTCTATAACTATTTCATAACTATTTATAACTATTTCATAAGTGTTTAGAAAGTAATTTCAAGTTAAGTATAAAACACTTAAACTCGAAAGACTTATAAACTTCAAAGTAAGTATATAAAAAAATTTAATTCGAAACAAAATTGATTATAAACAAAACCCTTAAGTTTTTGGTATTCGTCTTGAAGAGGAACAAAATATTCCAATATATCATACACGATTAAGCTTATAAAACATTCAAATTTACTTACTTGGGTTTATATAAATTACATGTGAAATATTCTCATAGTATTAGGCAAAGATATTTCAAAAAGTTTAAAATACTATTAGAAATTGATATCAATTTTTTTTAAACAAGCTTTAAAATAAAGTTCTTTAAATCTGATGATTTATTAAACTTATTGTTTAAAATAAGTATAAACTCAAAGATTACTAAACTGAAACTAATAATATACTCAAATCTTGCATTAAATTTCTATTTCAAATCGAGTACAAAATTCATATCTTTCATAATCAATTTATAAAATAGTTAATTTTTTAAAATAATTATTCAAATCATGGAAAACATTTACTTTCGCTTAACACAAATTCAACTAGTAAATAAACCTTTAAATTTCATATTACTACTTTGAAAAACATGTAAATATTCCAAACCTTTCTTTCAAAATAGATGTTCAAATTTATTTTTCAAATATATTATACTAAAGATAATACTTTCCAAATCATTTAATCCGTAGAATTTTAAAATAAAAAAAAATTATACATTTACTATTTATATAATATCTCTAAATTTTATTTTTAAAGAAACTTATATAAATCTCATTTGAAAAATTCATTTGAACATCCATTTGCAAAATTCATTTGCAAAATTCATTTGCAAAATCAGTAATCTTCAATATATAAATACTTTCCATAATTCATTTATAACATTCCTTACTTTACGTAAGGTAAATCCATCTATAAATAGCATATACAAATTCACAATAGACACCCTTATAAATATGTGTAAAATATTTGAAAATAACGGTTAACATCATTACTTATATTTAAAAAGAGGCTATTTAAATTCTTAAATCCATTATTTAAAATTTGGCTAGTTTAAAAAAAATTTCAAAAATTATGTATAAAACAATAATAATCAATCATTAAAAATTATTATACTAAATAACAATTTAATTTCAAGGCATTTTTAATAAATAAAATGAGTAATTTCAAAACATTATTATTGATAAATAATAATTATTAACTTCAAATAATATCAATTATGTAAATAACTTTTCACTATATTAAAATGTTCATAAATAACTTTTAAATAGTATTAATTATAAATATAATTTTTTTAAATATTTCTAAATAATTTAGAAAAGACTAATAGGTTTAATATCAAAATACTTTTATAACTCAATGTCTTAACAAGTTTATTCTCGTTCTTACAAAATTTAGCCACATGTTGTTTAGGCGTAGGACTAAAAGTCTCTAAGTACTTAGTAGACATGTTTCCCCATCCAGTGAAAATACTCGAAAACCTTTCAAATCAAATATGGAAAGTACCACTCGATAACCAATCATGGATCACAATTACACAATGGTTATGTTACTATCTCAATAAATCCATAGTTATTTTAGGCAATCTTTGCCCCTCGATTTATGCCATGAAACACCATGGATCGCAGTTATACTATGGTACATCGCTATCCCGGCAAAACCATAGTAACTGTAAGCAATATCTGCCCCTCAATTTATGCGACAAAAACCCCCATACATCGTAGTTACGCAATGGTTACATCACTGTCCCAGCGAATCCATAGTAACTGTTGGCAATCTCTGCCTCTCGATTTACGCTATGAGAAAACAAAAATCAAAGGAACTCATGAGTTTATGTCCAGACAACCTGCATCAAATTCAATTGAATCCACCGAGTGGATTTCCAAGTGGATCCACCTAGTGGATCTTCAATTTTTGATTTCCATAGAGTGTACTTCTCCATATCTTCGATTTCCAAATATATCATACTATAGATAGTTCCCTTCCATATCATAAACTTTGTATATATCATACTTATATAAACTCCATTTATACAAGATCATTACTTTCCAATTCGGGTACCTTTCAAACTCAATTGTCTTCAAAATCACTTCATACTTATATATAGTCCTCTTTAAAATAATTGAAAACTTCCAAATTGAATATTTTACGAAATCAAAGGTCTTCGAAAATCAATTAGTTTCAAAATATAACTTCGGTTTCATATTTATATAAAATCAAAATTTCTTTCTTTCTCTTTCAAATTCAAATACTTTCAAAATTATTTTATAATTAAATAAAATTTATATAAAACATTAACTAGGTTCATAAAAATTTCATATAACAACTCAACTTATTTATAACTATTCCTTGAAACAAAATTTCATTATAAACATTTCAAAACTTAAGTTCATACTTATATAATATGAATAATCTTATTCATTTTACTTAACAAGAATATTTAACAGTTTAAAACTTGTTTTAAATTCTATTATCCTTTTAAATTAAGAGTTGCAAAACTCAGTTTTTATAATTTCACTAAAACACTTGGCTTCAATTCTTACCTCAATTTGTAAGTTTCCGACTATTCAAAATTATGAAAAATTACATTTCATTTCAAGATTTGAAAATCACTAATCAATATCTTAAATAAATGCATAATCAAACTATCCCAATGCATACGATATGTGCGTCCATAATATCACTTAACAGAAAGCTCAAGAACTAAACACCGAGTTTTATTTCAAATCGTTTGAAATAAATAAATACATATATCTTAGTATACCAAATCATACTTCAAGAATTTAAATCAAAACCCATTTCACCAAAACAATTATGTAACAAAGCTACCTAGTGGCATCCCCCACTCAAAACTCGAAAATGAAAGTTGATGATGCTGAAGTCATCAATAAGTTATTTTCCAACGACAAAGTTAGTTCAGTACTTTCTACTCCCTTTAAAAATCCTTTGAAAACATTTCTATTTGTAAATACTTCCAAATAATACTAATATTATTTTCCAAATCTTAGAAAACCAATTTTTTAAAAAAACCCGGGAATTAAGTTCTAAATTCTCAATTTGAATTTCTTTTTTTAGTTATAAACCATATTTATATAAACCACTTTCTTAATAAAATCATTTCACAATTGTGTATCTTTGTTTAGTTTGTAAAAACAGCTTTTACTTGAATTTTAACCCAACATTATCGCCGAACGCCTTATAGTCAAATGTGAAACTTAATTCACAAGGTGTTCGATTCAATGATTCTAATAAATTACATCTACCAACCCTTGTTGCGAAAAGTAAAATTACTTATAAATTGGTTAAACACAACTCAAAAATCAACAACAATGGTCGATGCTCAAAAATTGGTCGAGCAGAACTCAATTAGTAAATGATAATAATTAAATATTATCATTTTTTTCAAACAAACACATTACCTTATCAAATTTTACTAATTATTCTTTATATACCAAATATAATACTAAGTAAATTTATTTCATTTACCTATTTCAAAGCATTTTTATAACACTGACAAATACGATCTCTGGTATATATAGACATGCGCACACTCAACCTCATTCTAGGAATTACTAACCCTATCTTTAATGAGTTTACCCTAGAGGCATAGGTGTTCGCTCAACCTAAGCTTTGATACCAAGTGTGATGACCCATCTTTTTGGATAGTTCAAGTCGACAATAAACCACACATGTCCAACTCAAACCATCTAAAAGACAGATTATCAGTGGGTTTTATCCTAAAGAAATAAGATAACGAAGAACAAAATACAGAATCTCACAGCGGTATGATAAAATATAATAAATGCATAAATAATACATGAAGCTGTTTTACAATATACATTTGATTTCATTTTACAATACATCAGAGTTGTATATTTAATAGAAATATCAAAAAGTGCAGCAGAATAATACTTGTAAATACGGTCTTCAATTCCATCTTCATCTTCAAGAAATAAATGACTTTGAAACACTGAAATACTCATGTTGATCGGAGCGCAAAGGAATACAATACACTCGAGTCAGAACTAAAAATTCTCATGTAAGTTAAATCAAAACCAAGCGAAATATGGGTGCAAATAACTTCATTTTTTATTCAAGAATTCGTAGAAAGTTTCAAAGTTTTCATACACACTTTTTAGAAATTTTCAATAAAGTTTCATAAAATTCCAATCGATTTAATAATCTTCACCAATTTCAAATGATTAACTTCAAGGTTTAAATTTTTAAAAGTACCGAATCACTGAAATAAATACGCGTTCTTTTATCAAATATCATCCGCATAACTTATTGGAATTACAGAAAAGTTTCAAGTAACTTATCACTTTTCCAAATATAATATCTACATTTGAATTCAAATTTTATAAATAAATTTCACTACAACTTTTCAAAAATATAATTTACCCAACATTTATAAATTTACCTTCTTTATAACATATAATTTTACTTAAGTATAATAAATTCTATTTTATGAAAAATCTAATTTAAAATTTCTCTAAAAAAAATCTAATTTAAAAATCAATATAAAAATCGATTTTCACTTTAAACAAAATAGCAATTGATTTTTCAAAATTTACTTTTGTGGCCAAAGCAAAACATCCAAATATTTCCACAGATCAATATCAGGTATCCAACAGTTCATATCATAATCCAATGTCCAAATGATTAATATGACAATTCACATAGTTTCAATAATAACCAGGACGATAACAGGGATATATCAAAATCAATAACAACATGCATCCAATCACAACGTCATCCATCATAACATCATCCATGAACATCCTTGTAATTAACATTCAAATCAATCAATTCAACCATATATCATAACAGTCAATAGTTATCAGATATAGGGTGTTTAACTAGCAGTGATGTTCAATTTCAATATTAATTAAAACGTCACTTTAAATTCCCAAACAGCAATTGATAATTTATCACTTCATGACTCGGTTTAACTTGCATAATAATTTTACTATTGTGTGAGTGGGTTTAAACACTCACCAATTTTGAATTTGAAAATTAATTGAAACGAATAATAGAATCCAACTCCACGACGAAGACAACGCTGATATGAATCCAACGCAACAGACGACATCTAAATCCGACCTCGTACGTAAAAATATGAATTTATTAAAAATTCGAATTTATTTGATTAATAATAACTTAATTAAAAAGTAATTAAGATTAATTACCGTCGCTAATCATGATTAAAGCTAATCCTATCTTCCTCAACCTAATCGTGATCTCTTTCATTACCTCCATTCTAAGCCTTGATGTTACCATCCCCGGCCTCGTTTCGTCATCGCTCCACAGCCGCCGATAGCCTCGACCACCCACAATCCTTTGCCGTAAGCCCGACCACATAGCCCGCCGTCGTTGCCACGAACGAAGCCAAACAATGTTCATCGATCTTCTCTTATTTCCAGCCACTGCCGACCACCTTACACCACCAAACTTCAACTGAACGTAGCACCGACTATCCTCTACAATATTGGTCCATGGGCGCGGACCAATGATCATCAACAACGAAGAAAATTTGAATCCTAGTTGCAACGGTCGTGGTTGATTTTTGGCCGCCTAGCTTCGATCTACAATGATCGAACCAGTCATCTTCTACATCTCGCTAAGACCTACAATTCTCTGGTTGGACACTTCACCTGAAAACGCCTCTAACGGCGTCGATAAACGTGGAACGTTGGTTTGGAAGATTTGTTTCATTTAGGGTTGTGCAGAATGAAAGATAGAGGGGACATTATATAGATTTTGTTCGATTACTGTTCATCTATAATAACGGACCCCTAATGAGACGTACTCACCAACATTCCTAGCCAAATATCCCTATTCCGAACTAAATTAAAGTGGTCTCGAGTTCTAAAAAATCTGTCTGCGAATATTCGAGTTTTAGTTCATCGATAAATCAATTAGTCATCATTTTAAATAATTTCCCAATTTAAAGTTGTGGAAAAATATTATAATTTCAATTTAAATATTTCATTAAAACCGAGTCGTTTCATTAATAATTAATTCCTTATTATTAATTACATTTGAATCAAGTTTGAATATATACATTTCGAAAATAATATTTTTCATTAAAAATATTTACTGGTTTCTAATTAAATTTGAAACAGAATAGGTTTTCCAAATTTCAAACTAATTAATTTCTTTCCATAATAAATTTATTAAAACAAGTTTTGATCATACAATTTTAAATTTATCAAATCTTAAGTTTAGCGTTAAAGCACTCTCTTACCACCTATTATAGTTATCTAACGGCTGTAAACATTTGACTCAAAACTAAATTTTCTCTTTTTATAAAATTATTCTTATATTCAAAATTGAAAACATTCATTTTATTTTTCTCAACATAGTTTTACTTTCATTAATGCTTATTCTATTTCAACACAAACGTAGGTTTCTTATTACAACTTATTAATTACAATTTATTTCTCCTTCTTTTTAATTAAAAGATTTCAATAATTATAATTGTAATTAATTTCAAAATGAATCCTAATAATAAAACAATTGTTTCTTCTTTATAGTAAATTCGACGTGTTTTACAAACTATTGTACACAACGATAATTGTCCATTACTTACTAATTAAAGTTTTATCTTATTATTTGAAATCAAACTTATTTAAAAATATAATTTATATAAATAAACCTATGTTTTACATTGATTAAACATCCATTCAATTCTTTATTTAAATTCAACATTTGTTATTACTATTTCTGTTATTAATTTAATATAAATTAATATCATAAATTTTGATTTTAATATAAGTTACAACTTTTATCTTATTGCAATCTATTGTCATTTAAGAATTCAATTTAAGTTCATAATTTCCATTCTAATTAAAATTTCACAAATAAAATTATAAATTTTTTATTTCTAACCAATCTTATTCAACAATTATATTAAATTTAATATTTTTGAATGGTTAAAAATTAAGGATCGTTACATTAAATAATTTCTGAAAAAGTAAAAAAATGTAATAAGCAACAATTTTGGTGTTTCCTTTATTTGATCTGATTAATCTTCCTTCACCGTTAAACACATGTTGATATTTTAAGTGTTTGGTTCGTTGTCATTAGATGTTGTATCAAAATCATTGAAAGTTGAATTGTAAGCCATTTTTCTCTTTTTAAATGAATCATTGTTTGGTGAATTCTTTGCTTTTTTTCCGATGTGGATAGTCTCTTCGTAGATGGACAGATTCACCACAATCGTACTACTTAAAAACATTTCCGTTTTTGGAATTTTTGTTTTTAGTTTTACGAAAGTTGTTCATCTCTCTGTATTTTACAAATTTCTAAAATTTTGAATCATAAGAGCAACTTCCTTATCATTACCATTTGTTATCAGAATCTTGATTGTTAGTTGTTGCATTAAATGCAATTGATTTTTTTCCGATCGCATTACTGTCCTTTCTAGAATATAATTGTGCTTCATAGGACATTAGATTACCAATCAATTCTTCAATTTTTAATATACTAATATCATTGGCTTCATCTATTGCTAATGTTTTTTTATTCCACTTAGAAGAGAGTGAATTAACAATTTTTTTAACTTGATCCTCTTTTGAGAAAATTTTCCTTAATGGTACTAATGAATGAACTAGATCTTGAAATCTATAATATATGTCAGAAATAAATTCATATGGTTTCATTTTAAAAAGTTGAAACTGGTTGGTTAGCATGGAAATCTTAGTTTGTTTTACTTTACTAGTGCCCACATGTGTGACTTGCAATGATTTCCATATATCTAAACCATTGGACTATAAACAAATTTTCATCTTACATAACCAGTAAGCATAATTACTATCATTAAATAGTAGGGGTCTTGTTACTCGGCACTTTGGTCCGATTACATGGCGATAGTCACGAAACCTATGGTTGAACCTGGACAAGACTCAAGCTAGGAAAGGAGTGGAAGTATGATGGACCGATGAAGCTTAAGTCTGGATCATCCTTGTTTGCGCCAAAAATGGTCACAAACCCCAAGTAATGTGAAAGCACCAGTGTATGAATACAAATCAGCAATATTCAAACACAAATCTCAGATCTAAGCAAGAAACAAACAGCAATCCAGAAATAAAGAACAATGACACACAATTTATAGTGGTTCGGCTATCTCCGGCCTACGTCCACTTCAAAGTTTTATCTTTTATTGATTATCCTCGCTGGTTACAGGTGATCACAGCAGTTACAATGAAGAATTTCGAGTATAATGATTGTATTGAAGCGTAGAATTGAATCCGGCAGAGTCTGGACGTTGGATGGCCAAAAAGATCTCCTTTCTGTAGGCTTCAGGGGGCTATTTATAGGCGTAGGAGGCTGAGATCGCGCTCAAACTTCGGGAGACTTCTTCTGGCACGTAAGGGGGCCCACGCGACCGACCCCACCTAGTTTATACTCGATCTGCGATCGATACGAAGCAATTTCGTATCCATCAAGAAATGATCCAATCGAGCTGAAACTTGGCAGGATTGTTCTTTACCTTGTATGCAAACTGCTGTGAAAATTTCGTTGCATTTGGATCAATGGTTTAGGAGATATGATCGATTCAAGGTCATGTTTTTCGTAGTCTGCTGCTTTCGAATCCACACTTTCGTATCCATCTATTCGACTCGATCGAGGCACATGCATGGGAGATGACATGGTGCGAGTTCCCTGGATCAATCCAATCCTTGCGGCGTATTGACCGAGTTATCCGTGCGCCTTGTTCGCATCGTTATTTCACGTTGACGAAGACCATTTCTCATCCATCGCATGAAACTCCATTCGCGTTGGTAATTTATTAGAGGGATGTTCGGATTGATCGATTTTGGTCAAGTTCGTATCTATCAGATCGATACGAACCAATGGTGCTCTCAGATCGATACGAACGACAGTTGAGTGATAGATGCGAACGCGGCATGCGATGGAAACGATCAGGGGTTCTCTAGTCGATACGAACTTGATGGACATGAGTGACACAGTCCGGGATCGATTCGAAGAAGATCGATTTGTAGACTATCGTTCCGAAATTGCTAGCACCTGGTGGATTCGAACAAACTGAGGCGGTGTTGTCCTGATGGACACGAACCTGATGGATTCGAAGCTAGGTGGAGCTATTTGGATGGAAACGAATCTAATGGATTAGAATAGAGTGAGGCGACGTCATTCTGATGGATATGAATCTGATGGATTCGAATGGACATCACCTCGACTATCCGATGGATACGAACAACATATTTTACCTAACTTGTATCGATCATATCTCACTCATACAAACTCCGATTAACCTAAAACTTGAAACGCTGGCTTTTATGGCTTTGCTTGTCCTGTCTTGTCAATTGTAGTCCGATCCGGACTCGGACAAAATTCAACGATATCCATGGTGAACCTGCGATGCACAATCGATATTCATGACTAGTAATCATTGATTTTTAGTTAATTTTTGGGTATCTCGGCTTTGCCAAAAGGTGGGATAACACTTTGCCCCCCAAAACATGCCTTTTGGAAAAAGGTGTGTTTTGATCAGTCTTAAATTGAATGCAGTGAGTTCATGTTTTATTTAGAGCTTATAGCATTTTCAATCGAGTTCATGGCTGTTCGAAGCCAAATCATTATCCACTTCTTCCTGTAGAATTTAAGAATTAAACTCCGTAGTCTCTCCGGACAATCAACGGTTACTCCGGACCCTTGCTAAGCCCATCCCAGACTAGGCGATTGAATAGAAAGATCCTATTGCACTCCGGCGTTGCTTCCTACCCCTTGCACTCTGGCCCCAGTTAGGGCGTAAAGCGATGTCTTGGTCATTCTAGACCGATCGTAGCCTCTTCGGGCTCCTGCTGTATCCCATCCTGTCACTCTCCAGTGAAGGGGAAACAGCGTTAAGTGAGTCGATCCTGTCGCTCTCCGGCTAAGCTATTCACTTCTTGCACTCCGGTTCAGTGTATCTGAATATTAAACGATGTCATGGCCTAAATCATGGGCCGATCATAGCCTCTCCGGGCCCTTATCGAATCCCGATCTAATCACTCTCCGGTGAATGGGAAATGACGTTAAGTGAGTCGATCCTGTCGCTCTCCGGCGAAGCAACCCACTTCTTGCACTTCGGACCCCGTCTCTCCGGGTAGGGTCATAAAGCGATCGTTTTTATATTGGTATTTAATACTCATCCTTTAACTCTCCGGTCAAAGGTTTGTTTCAAGAAATTCAAGTTTACTTATTAAATTCAGGTCCTAGATGTTCAATCTCAAACATCAGGAAAAAACTAAACATTGCCTCTCCGGGCAGATCGGTTTGTCCCCATCTCAGAGCATGCCTAGGGATCTCTCCGGTTCCCGTACATGAGTAAGTGGAGTAGCCGTTTATTCTGAAAACAAATCTAATGAAATTATTTGACCGAAGTTCAAGTCCTGAACTTGGCCCTTGCCATCTTGATCAGTTGATGACGAGTCGTGATCCCGATCCAGGATCGTTTCTATTAGGTGGAGGCGGTAGTTGTTCAGGCCTTACCGCCGCTGCCTGTTCTCTAACATATTGTGGCAGTCTACCACTCCTGGCATGTTCTTCCACCTCATCCTTTAGGTGGCGGCATTCGTCGGTTGTGTGCCCATCCAGCTCATGGAATAGGCAATATTTTCCGGTTCTATGCCCCGCTCTGTGGGATCTCTCCTGGGTGGTTTTCGATAGGAGAGTTGCCCCCGAGTTTCAGTATAAATTCGTTCCAGGCTTGCCGCCAGATCTGTGTATTGCCTGAATCTGGGCTCTCGGAATTTCTTCCGTTTATTTGGACCATCATGTGCGTCATCCTGCTTTCTCTTTCCTTTGTTCACCCTGGGTTGTTCCCTGGCGGTTCCTTCGCCTTGCACAGCGTTTATTTCCTACCTCTCGGCTCGTGATTCTTCTAATCAAATGAATCTTTCAGCTTCATGGTAAAACTCTCCAAGATCTTGCGGTGGGTCTCTTGTTAAAGAATCTTTGAATTCGGTGCCTTCTCCAACTCCTGCCACTACCGCCATCAAAATCATCGATGGATCCGGGCGATCTACAGAAGCCACCGTTGCATTAAATCGTAGCAGAAAATCTTTTATGGACTCTCCGGTCCTTTGTTTTATTGATGCCAAAGTCATCACACTCTTGGGTCGCGTCACGTGGACCCTAAACTGTCTCATGAAGCAATCTACAAGCTCGCCCCATGTTCTGATCGATCCAGTTTCTAATTGCCTGAACCAAAGTGCAGCCAAATCTGACAAGTATAGAGGGAAGCATCGAGCCATCACTTCCTCGGATGCCCCCAACAATTCCATGTGCCTGATGTACCGAGTAATATGCATTGTTGGGTCTGACTTCCCGTCATAAGGATCGAGCATAGGAAGTTTGAACTTTGGAGGGTTCCTTGCATTCCTGATATTCGGAGTGAACGGACTCCGACTGACTTCTTCCAACCCTCCGCTAGACAATCCTCCTCTCAAGAGACGTCACACCAGCCCTGCCATCTTTTCATCTCCATCCTGGGGTTGCCCTCTTGGTCTTGAAGGATATTCTGGTACGTACTCTTCGTGTGGCCCGTTAGCATCAGCGTTGGCTCCAGCTTGTTGAGCTCCATCCGTAGGCCTTCCAGTATCAAATACTGAGGGTCTGCCCCCAAGTCCTTGCTGATTGCCTTCTGGATCTGCATTCTGACCTTCATTGGGTTCCGCAACCCTAGCTCCTTGTTCCACATTCATAGCCGCTGTAGTTGGTCCTAGGTTTTGTATTCCTGCAGCTCTCATCTGTTCAAAGAAATTCTGCAGCATCTCTTGTTGGCTTTTCATCATTCTTTCATGCATTAGGTTATTCATAGCCTCCATCTCATCTCTAGTAATGTAGATCGAAGCTTGTCCTCCTCCAGCAGTAGAGGATGCCTCTTGACTTCCTCCTTGTTGGCTTCTCTCAGCTCTTTGTCTTGTTTGTCGAGTCATTGTCGAGTCAATCTGAATCCTGCAAATCTAAACTTTGAATCTGGTCTAGCGGGTGCTAGTTCTTCTCAGTGGAAGCACCAAAGTGTTTGCGCCAAAAATGGTCACAAACCCCAAGTAATGTGAAAGCACCAGTGTATGAATACAAATCAGCAATATTCAAACACAAATCTCAGATCTAAGCAAGAAACAAACAGCAATCCAGAAATAAAGAACAATGACACACAATTTATAGTGGTTCGGCTATCTCCGGCCTACGTCCACTTCAAAGTTTTATCTTTTATTGATTATCCTCGCTGGTTACAGGTGATCACAGCAGTTACAATGAAGAATTTCGAGTATAATGATTGTATTGAAGCGTAGAATTGAATCCGGCAGAGTCTGGACGTTGGATGGCCAAAAAGATCTCCTTTCTATAGGCTTCAGGGGGCTATTTATAGGCGTAGGAGGCTGAGATCGCGCTCAAACTTCGGGAGACTTCTTCTGGCACGTGAGGGGGCCCACGCGACCGACCCTACCAAGTTTAGACTTGATCTGCGATAGATACGAAGCAATTTCGTATCCATCAAGAAATGATCCAATCGAGCTGAAACTTGGCAGGATTGTTCTTTACCTTGTATGCAAACTGCTGTGAAAATTTCGTTGCATTTGGATCAATGGTTTAGGAGATATGATCGATTCAAGGTCATGTTTTTCGTAGTCTGCTGCTTTCGAATCCACACTTTCGTATCCATCTATTCGACTCGATCGAGGCACATGCGTGGGAGATGACGTGGTGCGAGTTCCCTGGATCGATCCAATCCTTGCGGCGTATTGACCGAGTTATCTGTGCACCTTGTTCGCATCGTTATTTCACGTTGACGAAGACCATTTCTCATCCATCGCATGCAACTCCATTCGCGCTGGTAATTTATTAGGGGGATGTTCGGATTGATCGATTTTGGTCAAGTTCGTATCTATCAGATCGATACGAACCAATGGTCCTCTCAGATCGATTTGAACAACAGTTGAGTGATAGATGCGAACGCGGCATGCGATGGACACGATCAGGGGTTCTCTAGTCGATACGAACTTGATGGACACGAGTGACACAGTCCGGTATCGATTCGAAGACGATCGATTTGTAGACTATCGTTTCAAAATCGCTAGCTCCTGGTGGATTCGAACAAACTGAGGCGGTGTCGTCCTGATGGACACGAACCTGATGGATTCGAAGCGAGGTGGAGCTATTTGGATGGATACAAATCTGATGGATTCGAATAGAGCGAGGCGACGTCATTCTGATGGATACGAATCTGATGGATTCGAATAGACATCACCTCGACTATCCGATGGATACGAACAACATATTTTACCTAACTTGTATCGATCATATCTCACTCATACGAACTCCGATTAACCTGAAACTTGAAACGCTGGCTTTTATGGCTTTGCTTGTCCTGTTTTGTCAATTGTAGTCCAATCCGGACTCAGACAAAATTCAACGATATCCATGGTGAACCTACGATGCACAATCGATATTCACGACTAGCAATCATTGATTATTAGTTAATTTTTGGGTATCTCAGCTTTGCCAAAAGTTGGGATAACAATCCTATACACCTGGGTCGATATGTTTGGTGCTGGCTCGGGCGGAGTAGTTCGGTGTTGTATGTAGTCAAGATGGCCCGGCGAAGGTGGGTCGGCATTGGAGTGTAGACGTGCTGGTTCGGTCAAGATACTCAAGGAAGAGCAGCTCGGCATTTTGTGGGTCGACCTCGGAGAGTTTTGTTTCGAGTGGTTCGGATGTAACGGTTCGGCCTTGGTGGATCAGCCAAGGTGCATGAAGAAGAAGTGGTTCGGCCATAGTTGTCGAGTCAGGGAAATACGATCGGCATCTTTTCACTTTGGCTCAAACCATCACTTACCTCAAATCACTCACAAGAAAACCCAACCTCAGCCAAAGTGGATCGACGATCGCCGTTCGGCTTTGGAGATTCGACATATCTGGATCGGTACACCTTGAAGAGGTTGACAATTTGTTCAGTTTACAACAGAGGGATGCAATCAACGTTTCTATACTTCGAGTCATACCACCGCTTGCCCCAAATTCCTTGAGGATCTGCTTCGAGTTAGCAACAAGACCACCTCTGGATCGACGTAGGTGGGTCGGTAGACGTGGTTCGGCATGGCTCGTTCGGTCCACTTAACCTCCAACTGTGGGCCGAGCTACCTTGGTCTTGGGCATGCACAGGGAGTCCAGCCTATCTTCATCTATAAATAAAGAGGTAGGGGTACAGCTGAAAGGAACTCTTTTGGAGGGAACTCCGGGGATACTCTGCCATTTTTTACATTCATCTCTTTTCTGTTCGAACTTGCATTCAAGCTGTTTACGGATTGTATCTGTACTCAATTGATCAGAAAAGTAACAAAGATCATATTCAAAGTGGACGGAGGCAGTTACGCTGAACCACTATAACTCTGGCGTTTCCCTTTTTTGTTTATTTTGCATTTAATTGAGTTATTTCTCCATTTCAATTTACTTTCTTCATTAATCTCTCTACATAACTCTATTCAAGGGTGTTAATGACCAATTTTGGTGCTTTCACTGAGAGTGTGCCATCTCAGGCTGTTAGGATCTACTTTGTCGCTACTGGATTGAAGAAATTCCCCGAAGGAGATCCATGTTCACTTCCAAGAGTACATAGATTCTATTTAGAGTTCCGACGAAATACTCTAAGATGGGAAGACCATGTAATAGATCATCCTCCCACAATGCGGATGTCAACGAGACCGCCAGCGTCCAGCAAGTGGGACCCAGCAATCAACAAGCTAACCCAGGTGCAGGGACCACCATCGTCCTAAACCAGTCAGAAGTTGTCATCAGGGAAGAGTTCAATGAGCTGATGAGAGAACTCATGGAAAGCAGGAAACAACTTAACGAGCAAATTCAAGCTAACGCCGATCTCTTGACCCAGATTGCTCAGCAACAACATCAAAATGCTGGAAGAAGCCCTGCTTCCTACTCATCATCTAACAGCTCCGCTTCGTCAGATGAACATCACAGGCGTAGACGCCGTAGGATTGAAACGACACAAACAGGTGCAGTAGAACAATCCAACAGAAATGGTCCAAGCTCTCTACCTGGAACTGCGACCCCTCACTTGCATCGGGAAAATCGCACTCAAACTAGAGTGGGAAACTTAAGATCTGGAGCACAGGTGGAAGCTGGTCCACCACTACACTAGGGTCGTAGCGAAGCGGATCCCCAGGGCATTCATTTGGGAGATCACTTACCAAGGAGGTACCGGCCGGAACGGTCACGCAGGACAGAGTCCAACTTGCCACCTCCCATTCAGACACCGGATTTATCAGCTATGGTCAGACAGCTGATAAGGGAAAATCAGGGCTTATCCGATGATGATTGGGGCATATCTAGGAGTCATAATCCGTTCACAGATGCTATCTTACAGGCTGTGTATCCCCGGAAGTTTAGTATGCCAACCATTCCAGCATATGAAGGAAAGGCTGATCCCCGACAGCATGTAATGAGATACGAGTGGATGATGGACTCGGCTAGGGAAAATGATGCGACTAAATGTAGATGTTTCCCAATAACCTTATCCGGAATCGCTACCATGTGGTTCACCAGACTTCATCCGCGATCGATCTCCAGGTTTGATGAGTTAGCAACGAAATTTGTGGAGCAGTTTAGGTTCCATACCACTCGCCCAAAGGACATGATGTCTTTATCCAGTGTAATCTAGGCTCCAGGGGAGTCGTCAAAGGAGTATTTGCAAAGGTTTCACGTTGCTGCTACCGAAGTTAGCAACCTGAATGACCATGCTATTTTTATAGCCGTGATGCGAGGGGTATACCCGGACTCGGAGTTTGGTGAATGATTGGCAGGAAAACCACCGACTGCCCTGGAACGCTTTTATTCAAAGGAGAACACATTCATGAGAAGAGAGGAGGCCAGGTGGACGAGGCGAGGCAGCGCGCCAGGGTCCAGGAAGGAAGCAATACAAAGCAACATTGCGGTAAAGCAATCAGGTGACGACTCTGGCAAGGTCCAGGTCAATGTTCAAAATAAGCTGGAGTAGTCTAAAGGATCCGGGGGAGGAAATACCAGAAGAAAGAGGGAAGCAGGAAAGTGGAAACCAAGGATCCCAACCTATAACGAATACACTCATCTGGACACATCTTTGGAGAATATTTATTTATCGACTTGTAATACGTTCCAATACCGAAAGCCGTGCCCAAAGGAATCCACTGAGGAACAAAAGAAGACTGGGAAGTATTGTCACTTCCATGAGACTTACGAGCACAATACTGAAGAATGTAGACACCTCCATGATGCTATAGAAAAGCTGATCCGATAGAAGAAGTTACAGCAGTTCGTTAAGAATCCGCAAGAAGGAGGACAGGGGACCTCTGACCCCAATCGTGGGCAGACTCTACATCGACCTGAGGAACCCGCTCGGACTAGAGGTAGGTTGATCATAAGCACGATAGTCGGTGGGCCTCACCTGGCAGACAAGAGTTGGCAAGAAATGGAACGCTATGCTAATTCCCTAAAGAATGCAGATTTCGAATGCTGCTCGAACACAGAAGACGGGACTCCCGCGAAAAAGCAGTGAATGATGACATATGATATAGTATTCAGGAGCAGGGATGCCGATCAGGTGGAGGCACCTACCATTGACCCGATGGTCATTTCAACCACGATTGGGCCGGCACTTGTGAGAAGGATACTGATTGATTGTGGGAGTTCTGTGAATATTATATTCAAAAAGGCATATGACCAAATAAAGATGGAGGCGAAGGATCTAAAAACATCTAAAGCCCATATTCATTGCTTTAATGGTGAAGCCACTGATGCGATAGGTTTTGTTGAATTGCCGGTTGAGTTAGGAGAAGTTGAACGTAGGAGGGTACGGATCCTACAGTTCAATGTTTTGGATGTTGATTCCCCATATAATGTCTTTTTGGGCCGACCGGCCTTGGCGGAGTTTAGGGCAGCTTTGGCTCCATGGTGTTTAACCTTGAAATCTTCGATGGATAAAGGAGTTGGTGTAGTGCATGGCGATCAAGCGACTGGTCGCCAATGTTATGTGGCTGAGCTGAGAGAGGCCAAACGAAGAGACAAGGGAAAGGTTGTGGACAAGTCTGTCTGCATCCGTGTTGCTGAAAATTGATAAGTAATGCCCGAGCCTTGGCTCAGGCAACAGGGCCGGATCTATAGAGACATAGATCCAAGAGACGATGATGAAGAACCCAAGGAGGATAAAGCAACACCAGCTGAACTGACAATTGACATTCCAATCAGCCATGATGACCCATCACGGGTGCTTAAGATTAGATGACAACTCAACCCCTCGATGAATGAGAATCTTACTGATTTCCTCTAAGCGAATCCGGATGTTTTCGCTTCGGCCCACTTTGATATATGTGGGATTTCTCCCACCATCGCAAGTCATATGTTGAACATTGACCCGAAATATGTGCCAGTGAAACAAAAAAGGAGAGGTATGGACCCGGAGAGGTCTACTGCTCTCAGAGAAGAGGTGGACAAACTCAAAGCAAATGGGTTCGTCCGAGACGCCCTCTACCTTGAATGGGTATCTAACCCCGTACTAGTGAGAAAAGCGAATGGGAAATGGAGGACCTGTGTTGATTACTCAGACCTGAACAAGCCATGCCCTAAGGATAGTTTCCTCTTACCCAGAATTGATCAGCTGGTCGACTCAACAGCAGAACACGAATTATTGTCATTCATAGATGCGTATTTGGGATACAATCAAATCCCGATGAACATTCCAGATTAGGAACACACATGTTTTATCACAGACGTTGGATTGTACTGTTATGTAGTGATGCCTTTTGGGTTGAAGAACGCATGAGCAACTTATCAACGTTTGGTAAAGCGGATGTTTATAAACCAAATTGGTAGAACAATAGAAGTCTATGTGGATGACATGGTCATGAAGTCACGGTAGTTAAACGAACACATTCGAGACTTAGCGGAGATGTTTGATATACTCAGATACTACAGAATGAAAATCAATCCATTGAAATGTTCTTTTGGCGTTACGTCGGGAAATTTTTTCGGTTTTATTGTCAATGCGCGGGGAATCGAAGCTAACCCAGAAAAGATTCAGGCTATCCGTGACATACAAGCGCCCAGAACTATAAAGCAAGTACAATGCCTGAATGGAAAGGTCGCCGTGTTGAGTTGATTCATATCCAGAGTGACCGAAAAATGTATTCCTTTCTTCGATGTGATAAGGAAAGGGAAGAGAAGTTTCGAATGTACGCCGGACTGTGAGGATGCGTTCCTAGCTCTGGTGAGACACTTGGAGATGCCCCCGTTTTTGTCAAAGCCTATAGACCATGAAGAGTTATATGTTTACTTGGTCGTCTCTCAGCATGCCATCAGTATAGCCTTAGTTCGCGAGGAGGACCGAATTCAAAAGCCAATGTACTATGTCAGTAAACGTCTAACGTGGGCAAAGAGAAATTATCCTAAGATTGAGAAGCTAGCCTACTGCTTAGTGATTGCATCACGCAAGCTCCGTCCGTATTTTCAGGCACACCCGATCAGTGTTTATACCGATCAACCTCTATGACAGGTGCTCCAACGACCAGAAACTTCTGGAAGGTTGCTCAAATGGAACATTGAGTTGAGTCAATTCGATATCACTTACCTGCCACTGAGGGCTATCCAAGGGCAAGCGTTAGCAGAGTCATTGCAGAATTCACCATATCGGATGAGCCAAGTAGTGGTGACGTCGTTCCCCCCATTTGATGGAAACCATACACCGATGGGGCATCCAACGACCGTTGTTCTAGGGCTGGTGTTATTCTTGTAACTCCCGAAAACCGATCAATTTGTTATGCTTTGAAACTCGATTTCCCAGCTACAAATAACGAAGCCGAATATGAAGCATTGATTGCTGGCTTGAAACTTACCCGGGAACTCGAAGTAAAATCGGTTTAAATCTTTTATGACTCACAATTGGTGGTGTACCAGGTACGGGGAGACTATCAAGCAAAGGGGCAGAAACTTGCCCCATACCTTGCTCGGGTTCATGAACTGTTGGCAGACCTTGAATATTACGATATTTCGCATATCCCGCGTGAACAAAATGTGGAAGCCGATTCATTGGCGAAATTTGCAAGTACTGGTGATGCATAGCAGATGGGCTTAGTTCCCGTCGAAATCTTACACGGCCTGAGCATAAACGAAATGGAAGTAGATTTTGTGTTAGGGATGGAAACTGAAAGTGAGTCGTGGATGACACCATTCAAAGAATACCTGTTACATGGAACTTTGCCTAAGAGAAAGAGAGAGACGACAAGTCGTCCGCAAAGCCTCGTGGTATATAATGCAGGATGGAGTAATGTATCGAAAAGGATTCTTGGTTCCCTTACTTCGGTGTGTCGCCCACGACGAGATAAAGCGGGTCTTGAAATAAGTTCATGAAGGAGAATGTAGCGACCATACTGGGGGGCAGACACTAAGAAAAAAGATCCTCCGTTATGGATACTATTGGCCAACCGTGAATCGAGACGCTGCGGACTATGTAAGAAGATGCGATAAATGTCAAAAGTATGCGAAAATCCCGAGAGCTCCACTGACAGAACTCACGCAAATGGTTAGGCCCTAGCCATTTGCAATATGGGGGATCGATATAATCGGTTCCTTGCCAATCTTCAAAGGTGGTGCAAAATATGTAATTAATGCGGTCGATTACTTTACCAAGTGGGCAGAAGCAAAGCCCTTAGCTACGATCACCACCAAAAAGGTCGTTAATTTCATTGTGCGAAACATCATATGCCATTTTGGCCTCCCACGAACTATCATTACGGACAATGAAACTCAATTTGAGAGTAGGGAGTTCAAAGAATTCTGCCAAAAATATTGCATTGAGAAAAGGTTTGTGACAGTTGCTCACCCTAAAGCCAATGGACAAGTTAAAGCTGTAAATAAAATAATCAAGTCCATACTGAAAAAACGTTTGGAGGAGGCTAGAGGCAAGTGGGTGGATGAGCTTCCGACAGCACTCTGGGCTTACAGAGCCACCTACAAGTCCGCGACTGGCCACACTCCATTCACCTTGGCATACGACGCTGAAGCTGTTATACCCGTGGAACTTGAAGTTCCCTCTCACCGGGTGGCTCATTATGATCCTAAGACGAATCAGGATCTTTTACTCGAATCATTAGACTTTATCGATGAGAAACGTGAAGAAGATGATTTAAGGGCGGCTGTGTATCGACACCGAGTCGCTCGATATTATAATGAAAAAGTTCGACGAAGAATCTTTGATGTGGGTGATCTTGTTTTGAAGCGAGTTTTTCCAATCTCGTCACATATGAATCCCACATGGGAAGGTCCGTATGTCATTGAACGGAAGCTTGGAGAAGGAACCTTCAAGCTAGCGGCTATTAATGGCATGACACTCCTCAGAGCATGGAATAGCGAGCATTTTCGTCGTTATTACACATAGTCTTTTTTCTTTGCATTTTAGTAGCAGTTGTTTCCAGTGTATGTTTCCTAGTGTTGTTCTTTATTTCCAACATGTAATAAGACAATTCAGCTTGTCCCTATTTTTATATAATCAATAAAGGCTTGAAGCTGTTTTTCTATGAACAGTTGATGTTCCGTGTGTTACAATTTCATGGCAGAGTCAAATTGTATTAATCTGTCTGGCGTATGAACGCGAACTTAAAACTAAAAGTTGATCAATAAACGATTCAAAAGTCTCTAAGTCCCCGGAGCGCGGACTAGAGTACTTTGAGTCCCCGGAGTGTAGACTAGAGTATAAATGATTGAAAAATCTCTAAGTCCCTGGAGCATGGACTAGAGTATTCTGAGTCCCCGTAGTACGGACTAGAGTATAAACGATTCAAAAATCTCTAAGTCCCCGTAGCGCGGACTAGAGTGCTCTGAGTCCCCGGATTGTGGACTAGAGTATAAACGATTCAAAAATCTCTGAGTCCCCGAAGCGTGGACTAGAGTGCTCTGAGTCCCCGGAGTGCGGACTAGAGTATAAACGATTCAAAATCTCTAAGTCCCCAGAGCGCGGACTAGAGTACTCTGAGTCCCCAGAGTGCGGACTAGAGTATAAACGATTCAAAAATCTCTAAGTCCCAGGAGTGCGGACTAGAGTATAAACGATTCAAAAGGCTCTAAGTCCCCGGAGCGCAGACTAGAGTACTCTGAGTCCCCGGAGTGTGGACTAGAGTATAAATGATTCAAAAATCTCATAGTCCCCGGAGCGCGGACTAGAGTACTCTGAGTTGCCGGAGTGCGGATTAGAGTATAAACGATTCAAAAATCTCTAAGTCCCCGGAGCGTGGACTAGAGTACTCTGAGTCCCCGGAGTGCGGACTAGAGTATAAAGGATTCAAAAATCTCTAAGTCCTCGGAGCGCGGACTAGAGTACTCTGAGTCCCCAGAGTACTGATTAGAGTATAAACGATTCAAAAATCTCTGAGTCCCCGAAGCGTGGACTAGAGTACTATGAGTCCCCGGAGTGCGGACTAGTGTATAAACGATTCAAAAATCTCTAAGTCCCCGAAGCGCGGACTAGAGTACTTTGAGCCGCCGCAGTGCGGACTAGATTATAAACGATTCATAAATCTCTAAGTCCCCGGAGCGCGGACTAGAGTACTATGAGTCCCCGGAGTGCGAACTAGAGTATAAACGATTCAAAGTCTCTAAGTCCCCGGAGCGCGGACTAGAGTACTTTGAGTCCCCGAAGTGCAGACTAGAGTATAAACGATTCAACATTCTCTAAGACCCTGGAGCGTGGACTAGAGTACTCTGAGTCCTTGGAGTGCGTACTAGAGTATAAACGATTCAAAAATCTCTAAGTCCCTAGAGCGTGGACTAGAGTATAAATGATTCATAAATTTCTAAGTCTTCGTAGCGCGGACTAGAGTACTCTGAGTCCTCGGAGTGCGGACTAGAGTATAAACGATTCAAAAGTCTCTAAGTCCCCGGAGCGCGGACTAGAGTACTCTGAGTCCCCGGAGTATGGACTAGAGTATAAACGATTCAAAAGTCTCTAAGTTCCCGGAGCGTGGACTAGAGTACTCTGAGTCCCCGGAGTGCGGACTAGAGTATAAACGATTCAAAACTCTATAAGTCCCCAGAGCGCGGGCTAGAGTACTCTGAGTTCCCGGAGTGCGGACAAGAGTATAAACGATTCAAAAATCTCTATGTCCCCGGAGCGCGGACTAGAGTACTCTGAGTCCCCGGAGTGCGGACTAGAGTATAAACGATTCAAAAATCTCTAAGTCTCCATAGCACAGACTAGAGTACTCTGAGTCCCCGAAGTGTGGACTAGAGTATAAACGATTCAAAAACCTCTAAGTCCCCGGAGCGTGGACTAGAGTACTCTGAGTCCCCGGAGTGCGGACTAGAGTATAAACGATTCAAAAATCTCTAAGTCCCCGGAGCGTGGACTAGAGTACTCTGAGTCCCCGTAATGCAGACTAGAGTATAAACGATTCAAAAATCTCTAAGTCCCCGGAGCGCGGACTAGAGTACTCTGAGTCCCTGGGGTGCGGACTAGATTATAAATGATTTAAAAATCTCTAAGTCCCCGTAGCGTAGACTAAAGCATAAATAATTCAAAAATCTCCAAGTCATGTGGAAGTAGACTGGAACTTACGTAACCCACAAGGCTTTGAATTTCAACTACAAGTCAGGTGATAAGCTAAATGATGAGAGTCTATGAACACAAAAGAAACAGAATTTCATTCACTAATCAAAAATTAAGTTCCATTACTACTTTTCGGAGGTCCGGAACCTAAAATCTATCTATGACGACCTTAAATAAAAGAAAAAATAAACCACTACATGACTTAGGTTTATTCAGGCTGAACAAGGTATGACAAGATGATAGCTACTTCTTTGACTTTTTCTCCTTCTTCGGCTTCTCCGAAGGCTCCTCAGCCAAACGTTTTTTCCTAGACCCTTTGCTTCCCAGTGAGGTGGTATCTGGGGGAGGAAGAGGGACATCCAGAGGTGTGGTTCCCCCAGGGAGGATTATCTTTAGGTGCCTATTTAAAGGGTCATCAAGTTCCAACACCTGAGGTTCAACCTTAACTTTGGTTTTCTTTTCTCCTCTTCCATGATTTGTTCTTCCATGCTAAGCTTCGAAGTATGTTCGGAGGCGCCTGTGATTTCGACCTCGTCATGTTCATCTCCAGGCGAGGGATTTTCAAGTTTATCATCATCAAGCACCCCGATCACTTGAGCCTCGGGTCCAAGAGTATCGCCAGTGTGAGGTGCCTTTGCCATTTTCTCATCCCTCTCCATGGAGACGTTGCTCCTTGAAGTTGGTTCGGGATCAGAATGGCCTACATGAAGTCATGAAAGACAAATGTTAGAATACATCTATTACTCACCAAAAGTGATGATTTCTTGAGCTCTAAAAGGAAAAGCTACATACCGGCTTCCAGTTGGCTCTCAGCTGTCTTAGGAGTCTCACCCTCAAGAATAGAGGATAGAATGTGGACACCGAGCCCAGGCTTTTCCGGATCATAACCAATGTGCTGCTCGAGAGCGTCGAGTACGAGCTATCTCCCAGCTGAGCGGGAGGAGGAACTGGAGACTCAGTGCCGGACAGGCCAGCAATATTGTCCTTACCCTTTGATGACGAAGAGTCTCTACCGAAGAGGGCTTTTGCTGCCGACAAGTCTGAAGGCTCGTTTCCTCTAAGCACTTCCCTCACGAGAGCTCCCTCATCGACCTCTTCGACGCCCAGCTCAACCTTTCTAATTTTTATCAAAGTGTCCCACGCTTCGGCCAATGATTTGAGGTAATCCTCACCTAGGAAAGATAGGTCGCGGTGCATGGGAACTCGCGCGTTATACTCGGCAATGAGAGGATCAAATAAGCATTTAATTTCCTCTCTGCCGGCCTCATTAGCAGCCTCAAGACGAGAGTCAAACTCTGCGAGGGCCATTTTCTTACCCTCCTCGCGAGCTGGCTCCTTTAGCGCTTCGACTTTGGAAAGTTCCTCATCGAGCTTCCTCTTTAGGAGTCGTGTTTGCGACAATTTCATCGCAATATCGTTGTGACTCTTCCTGCGCGGCAGTTTTCTCTTCTTTCTCTTTGGTAAGCAGCTCCTCCAGTTCTTTAACTCATCGAGCGAGAATATATTTTCTTTCTGGATAGAGTCTTTCTCGAGAGCTAATGCACCACTGCGTTGGACTGCCTCATCGATATTCTTCTTGTGAGCGACCTCCAAGCGACTAACTGCCTCGGCCGTTACCTTGGCGTTTTTCTGGGCGGCCTCAAGTTGATATTTGTACAAGGATAGCTCTTTATCTTGGGCTTTGATGATATCTTTGTCGTGAATGGCTTCAAGTTTCAAGCGATCGATTTCGTGTTGACGTTCCATAGAAACCTCTGAAACTTTCTCCGCCAAATGAACAAACGCGTCATGTTGAACATAGACATCATTATTGCAGGCGATGGCGCTATGTTTGACATGCCCTGGAATAGAATGAATCGCAGGAAGAAATTTAAATCCATCGAAACATATCTTCGGGAATGTGGCTTTGAGCTCGGCTAATTTTTCTGCCGTCGATGGATCGTGTGCGAAGGGTGGGAAAGTCTGCTTAGCCGGAGTCACAGACTTCTTATGGGGCTCACGAGATTGCTTGGTGCTCGATGAGCTAGAGTGTTGGTCATGGGGAGTTTCGGATCGGGATCCCTTCTGAGCAGATTTTTCCTTACTGTGCTCTGACTGAGGGGGAGGATCGTTTGGGCATGAGGAATGACTGTAAGTTTTTCTTTTGGAAGACAATGAATCTCTTGGACGGTAGTCTCTATCGCCATTGTCATCCCTATATCGGCGTCTACCTGATCCTGAATCCCGACTGGAATGGTAGAAGATAGAGGATCCGCGAAGACGGTCAATGCCGTGTGTATGCCCCATATCACCTGAACAGAAACCAAGTACGAACGAGTTAGTGGGAATCATAAGATAACTAAAATTTAAGTGTAGGGTGAAGTGTAAGTGTTTGTGTGTGTCCTAGTGCTTCCCCCCGACGGACCAGTGTTTTTTGCTTTACTTATTGGAGTTTTCTCTCCTTAATGACGAGCCTGATTGCCTTCATCGCTTCTCGCGGGCGAATTAATGCTCATAGCCTCTGGGTTGTTGAAGCCATAATTTAGTAAGTCATCAAGGATGGTCAGGTCTGATGGGCCTTTTAGTGAACCCTCTAAATTTTGGAGAGACGAATCTCTTTCAACTGGAGTAATTGTAACTTTTGAAGTTCCGCCTACTGTTTTCTTTTTCAGCTTGTAGGCTAGGCTCTTTTTCTTTTTTGAAGGGGGAAGCAGTTCATCGATGCTGGGTGCGTCAGTTATCGGTGCTATGTCGGAACTTATATTCTAGTCAGTCGCTTCTAGCACCCCGGTCTCCTTAATTTCACCTTCCTCAGTTGTATCGGGGGGCCCTTCTACAGGAGGCGCCGAAGGTCCGACCTGCTCTTTGCCTTTTTCCGCAGTGGATCCAGTTGTAGTGGCGCCAATTGGAAGGCTAGTTCGGCGACCCTCCACTAGTAATCCAAATCTCGAAAGCAATTCATTGGAAATAACAGATTTAATGTCCCGGTCTCTCACGGGAATAGCTCGAATGGCCTTGACGGCCTCTGAATACCCAGCGCCTTCAGGCCGGGGGCGGATACCTATAAAAGTCGAAAGAACTTTAGAAAGGATGCACCTCAAGCCTTAGATAAATATTAGTCTAGGAATGAAACTTACTCCCTTCCAGCCATCTTCTCGCAAAACCAAGAGGGCAGCATGCGTAAAACCACTCTTGCTTATACTGGGAAAATTTGCTCCATGCCCCCGTCGGGATTTGACATTTGGAATGTGGCTCGAGAAATATGAAGGATGGACTGTCGGACCGTCTTTTGAAGCGGTAGATATAACGGATATCCTCAGGAGTGGGGAGTCTGAATAAGGTGCTCATAAAGAGGACAGGTGAGGCCGATCTTGTCCTGACGGAACTAAAACGTCGTCGAAAGGGATTCCATGAATTAGCATAACCGACGAAGAGCGGCTTCACCGATTTTTGAAGCTTGTGAATCAATAGGATTATCCAGAATAACGGCTCCGTCAATAACATCAAGAGCCGGGCCTATAATTACAGCATGTGGATCCGAAATACCTTGTGTAGAGGTTGTCGGTGGATTCGAAGTTCCTATTACCTCTTGCCGAGGACTTGGCTCAAGCTTATCAGAAACTATAGCAGAGCTTGATCTTTTGGACATCTTCAATGAGCGTTTAGTATGAATATATACCTATTTAAGCTATACTTGAAAGATGATCGACATCAGAATATAACAACAAAATATTCCCCCCGTGTGGGGTGTGAACTAGTGCAACCATTCAAGCATGAGTACAAAAGAATTAAAGTTCTAAAGACTGGTAAAATGTGATTAAGCTTTAAACTATCATCTTCGGAGACCGTCATCGCTGACCGTCACCGACAGCTTCTCCTATGTTCGGTATTAGAGGTCTCGGAATCGGACATTGGCATCATATATTGTGAAGGCTATTACTTTCTCTTGTTGGTTTAAATTTGTGTTTAGAATTACTTAAGATGTGGAGTTGTTAATCCAAATTAAGTTCATGGGCTTATATGCTTTGGTTCTAGTCATTGTCCATTGTTTTGTTCATAAGCAGGCAATGCGTGGTCATGGTGTATGTCGTGTTCAAGTTAAGATAGTCCAGGAAGTCAATGCCGATCCCAATGCTCGGTTCTAATACTCCGCACCGTGCCACATTCTTGTTACCGACATAGACCTTATTAGATAGCACGCCGAACGACCCACTCAATCTCTCAAACCACTGACCCGCTCTTTGGGTTTTGACCGACCCACACTCACTCCCTAATCACCAAACGGCCTCACCATAACATGTACCGAGCCACTTCTACTCAGAATAAAGAACTACTCTATTACTAAACTCCCATCGACCCAGCTCCATTCTAATAAACTACCGGTCCATTCCATCTGTCACGCTATCGACCCACACCATCTCTCGAATTACCAACCCACTTCATTACCAAAATCCTATTGACCCATTCCTCTACCAAATTCCAACTGACCTACTTCGCTGCCAGTGTTCTACCAACTCGCGAGCACTTAGAGTGTCAAACTCGTCCTCCTCACAAAGCCCCACACTCTCTCTCTTTCTCGAACTCTCCGCTCTCCTTACACATGCTGTCACTACCACTATCATACTCATCTTGTTCTCATCAGGGAAGATCGAGTGCACGTGCTGCTCGGGTCCATGCCGAGTTTAGACGAATGTGGGAAAGGAAATTATGCAAGAATTCAGGTCCTTACCTACGATGTTGGTTAGAGTTGGGGCATGTAATCTCTAGGGCTCGAAGTAAAAAGGAATTTGGAAGGTACTTGGTAAGATGGTGGAAAGAGGAGAGAAAAAGAGTAAGGGCGGTTTGGTGAAGGAAGGATGCCTCTGTTTTGAGTGAAACTGGTGAGGGTAAATTGAGAAGTAAAAGTGGGAAGAAAGAGAAGAAGTGTAGGCCTTTATATTTGGGAAGGGGGAGGCAAACAGGCCTTACCTTGTGGAACCGGTCAGAGCACGAGGTGGATTGGTGACTAAACATGACCGAACGACACTGAGTAGACCGGGCGCATGGCTCGGTGTTCGTACGCTGAGCCATCCATTTAAAAAAAAGGGAAGAAAGAAAATATAACTAAATAAAAATATATAAACGTATGCACAACATGCTAGGGAAGTCGACCATGATTCAGCCTTCGTAAGATCGTATACATTCAGCTTTTGAAAAGTTAAGAACAGGATCTAAACGATGGACGATCATCTTTCTAGATGAGCTAGCTTCTGAAAGCAAGGACTGACAGTTAATTCAAAGCACGTCATGTTGATTCACACGACGCGCTTTGGGGGGCAAATGTTACCCGGCACTTTGGTCCGGCTACATGGCGATAGTCACGAAACCTATGGTTGAACCTGGATAAGACTCAAGCTAGGAAAGGGGTGGAAGTATGATGGACCGGTGAAGCTTAAGTCTGGATCATCCTATACACCTGGGTCGATATGTTTGGTGCTGGCTCTGCCGGAGTAGTTCGGTGTTGTATGTAGTCAAGATGGCCCGGCCAAGGCGGGTCGGCATTGGAGTTTAGACGTACTGGTTTGGTCAAGATACTCAAGGAAGAGCAGCTCGGCATTTTGTGGGTCAGCCTCGGAGAGTTTTGTTTCGAGTGGTTCAGATATAACGGTTCAACCTTGGTGGATCGGCCAAGGTGCATGAAGAAGAAGTGGTTCGGCCATAGTTGTCAAGTCGGGGAAATACGATCGGCATCCTTTCACTTCGGGTCAAACCATCACTTACCTCGAATCACTGACAAGAAAACCCGAGCTCAGCCAAAGTGGATCGGCGACCACTGTTCGGCCTTAGAGATTCGGCATATCTGGATCGATACACCTTGAAGAGGTTAACAATTTGTTCAGTTTACAACAGAGGGATGCGATCAACGTTTCTATACTTCAAGTCATACCACCGCTTGCCCTAAATTCCTTGAGGATCCGCTTTGAGTTAGCAACAAGACCCCTCTGGATCGATGTAGGTAGGTCGGTAGACATGGTTCAGCATGGCTCGTTCGGTCCACTTAACCTCCAACTATGGGCCGAGCTACCTTGGCCTTAGGCCTACACAGGGAGTCCAGCCTATCTTCATCTATAAATAAAGAGGCAGGGGTACAGCTGAAAGGACCTTTTTTGGGGGAAACTCTAGGGATACTCTGCCATGTTTTACATTCATCTCTTTTCTGTTCGAACTTGCATTCAAGTTGTTTGTTTACGGATTGTATCTGTACTCAATTGATCAAAAAATTAACAAAGATCATATTCAAAGTGGACGTAGGCAGTTACGCCGAACCACTATAACTCTAGTGTTTCCTTTTTTGTTTATTTTGAATTTAATTGAGTTATTTCTCCGTTTCAATTTACTTTCTTCATTAATCTCTCTACATAACTCTATTCAAGGGTGTTAGTGTCCAATTTTGGTGCTAACAGGTCTAGCGGTTTATTGTTCTTCAACAAAAGTGTTTGAAAAGTGTACTTCCAGTGTTACTAGCGATTTATAATTTTCAAAAATCAAATGATGAGTTTTTGAAAACCAAACGCTCTGATACCAAATGCTAGAAAGGTGTGATATAAGTTATATAAGTGTGAACAGAAGTTAAGCCTACTTTAACACTGCAGGGCGAGTGAATACTGTTGTATAACTTATATAGAACTTTTTTAAGTAATTTCAGGATTTAAATTCAAACACAGGTAATCAACATAGATGTATATTAACGGGCAGTCACAGATATAGATATATATATATATATGCAGTAAAAGTAAGAGAGAAGAAACCAGGAGTTTTTATACTGGCTCAGATTAACCAATCTAACATCTAGTCTTGTACAATATCTTTACAGATTTCCCTTCAAATACCTACTTTAATCATGTAGCAAGCAAACCAAGATACAATCTTGATTTCAAGGCACCAAGATACATGTTCCTGACTTTCCGAGTTCAGGGTAGACTCTCTTGATTTAACTGGGCAATAGGATCACCCACATGATTTAAACAGCCAAGCACACCCACTTGATTTGAGTAGGAAACAAGCACACCCACTTGATTTGAATGGGCAACAAGCACACCTATACAAATATTAATAGTGGGTTGTTGATCCAAATATAAATAATTGCACTTTGGATATAAAATATATATAGCCCTTTGATTGCACTTTGATCATTGAATTAATGGGAGAATACTTACAAATCAATGAGGATAGTATAATGAAAATAGTAAAGTAGAGATTGAATTTGAGTGAATTTGCAAAGTAAATATATTTTGTGAAATTTATAATGAGAATTTGGAGTAAGAAGAATATAGAGAAAGTAGTTATCAAAATTTGTTTTCCAGTCCCCGTTATATAGTGTTTGAAGGAACATGTTTATTTGTGATGGATGAAGCAAAATATCACAAATATTCAAAATTTAAAACACAACTCTTTAAGGGTATGTATGTAGACATACATAATTAGGGTATGTCAAAATACCCATGTATTTTGAGAAAAACAATAATACACTTAAAGTGTTTATAAAATTCGAATATTTAAACAAAGTTTTTAAATACTTCAATATATAAAATTTTTATTTAAATATTTGTAAAAATATATTTTTAAAATAAAATAAATATTTTGATAAGAAAATCGATATTTTGATAAGAGAGTATTCAAAGAAAAAAAGTTGATATTCAAGGAATTTAAAAAATTAATCTAATATCTATTAACTATAATCTACGGTCTTGAACTCTTTTGCTTTTAAACACATGAGTTTTCAATTATCTTGATTGTCTCTGAACTTTGATCTCTAATCTTTTTACTGAATGGTTTTCAAACTTAATTATCAAATACTTGTATAAATCTATGTAATTTCATGCAAAATATTCTATACAACTTGGAAAAGACATTAGTACTTATATTTATATGGTTGTTGTCATCAAAATTAATATTTGTGGTATTAATAATCTCCTCCTTTTTTGTGACTACAACCATGTAAATATATGTTTTATAAAATATAATGTAACTGCCTCCAACTTGGTTAACTCCCCTATTTTTAACAAACCCCTTGGTATATACATATTTTATATTTTTCTCCCCCTTTTTCATTAATAAAAATGGGTGAAGAAAAAATAAACTACCATAAATGTGATGTATTACATACTACGAAATGTGATAATGTAGTATAGGGAATCAAAATCTATATTAATTGCAAAATAATACTTCAGAGAAATAAATCTAAAAACATATACAATTATAATTACATATGTTTAAGCCATACATCACAATTTTTACATCTACACACAGTTATACACAATTAATTAAAGAGTACAAATACAACTAGAGTTTAATTATACAAACTAAATGTATAATAAATATATACAAATTATAAATACAAATTAAAACTAGTTTTTCTTGGGAACTTCGATCCGTCTTTCAGATCTAAAGATGGAATTGATGTTAATAACTTTCCAATCTACATGATCCACTTTCTCTTTAGAGAGCATTCTAGGGCATTGCCTTGAACTTCTTTAGCGAAACAAGAAATTAAACATCGAAGAGAATCAAATTATTTTTCTTTTTCTTCGATCATTTGCATTTAACTCGACACCGAGTGTTATTGATTGCGAAGAATGAAGCAAACAATATTCTTAAATTGTTGAAGCGTTTCATCTAGATTTTCACTTAGTTTTTGTTTTGAAAAATTGAAGTTTGAATTCATTTTTATGAATGTGTTCAAATGAATAAAGTACGAGGATGAATTATTTTTGAGTTTTTCTGAAATATGGTTTTATAGAAGTGAAGATTCAGATTAATAACTAATACATCCAATACATAACTAATCATTTTAAATTTAAAATTCTAGAAATTCCAAAGTGTGTTGGTGTAATAACCTACACCTTAATGGGCCCAAATTTCGACAAGAATCAAAACTCAAGTCCATCAAAGCATAGATCGTTGGATTTGATACCTACAAATAAGCATGAGCGTTATCAGAGATTGATAGAAATCTAAACTCACAACGGAAACAATAATATGATAAAAAAATACCGATTATGACTACTACCTTGGACTTAATGGTATTCCTTGGATAGAAGATTGTCGCATCAGCATCGAGCATGAGAGAAAAGAAGACTTCTCCAACAAATAAACACATCCATCTCTAGTGCATGTTCCTCTAAAGCTATCCTATGGGTTGTAATGAGAAGGAGTTAGAACAATGTTTTGGTGGCTGGAACATCTATAAATTGTCCATAACATAAATTTATACCGATTGGTTTCCATTTAATTTTTGTGCCTATTAAGGTTAGCAATTCTAATCTAACCTTGCATTGCACACACGATTAATTACCTACCTATTCCAAAGTTATAAAATACCGACGAAGCCTTATCAGCTACCCAATACTCACATACTCATTTGCCACATAATACTTCAAAATATGAAGCGGGCTTCTACTATCACCACATAATTTTTAAAAGAAAAATAGGCAAACTCTTCCATTTAAGACCTTAATCAAGGTAGACCCCATCATTTAAGACCTATTCCTAAGGTAGACTTCTAGTATCATCATTATTGGTCTATTGGTCCTAGCTATAGAGGCCTTTGACCAATATGTATGGCCATATAATTTATAGTAGCCATATCACTAACACTTCAACCTTTATTAAAGTCTTAGCAATGTGAGAAACTGTACCCAAGCCACTTAATACCTTATTGACAAGGATAAGGTAGACCTCTGATCATTTAATACCTATTTATAGGTATGTCCAATTTAATACATAACCCCAAGGAGGACTCCTTATTGATACTATCTAGCTGGCATTACTTGGAAATCACATTAGGCTACTTAGTACTTCTTTTATAGTAGAGAGGTGAACCCTAGATCAGACACTTAGTACCTCAAACCCGAAGTGAACCCTTCCCGAGATATCCATCATCACTCTTAATTATAAATATGGTATCTCATTAGGTTACTTCTTTCGATGGGGAGGCGGGCCTTAAGATGGCCACTTAATACTTTAACGTTGAAGTAAACCTTTTTAGAGACATCCTTATTTATTTGGAATCTCACTTGGTTACTTAATACTTCCTTTTAGGAGAGAGGGGGACCCTACAGCCACTTAACACATTAACCTAGAAGTGAACCCCTACAGAGATATCCCTCACCGCGCCTAATTCCCAATTTGGAATATTTAATACTTTTTAATTGGGAAACAGACATGCCCTCAAACAATCACTTAATACCTCCGACCCTAAAGCATTTTCTTTCTCTCGCAAAATCATGGGTCTTAGGATTAGTGATATCTCACATCAATAGTAAGTGCACCTGACTGTTGATAGCTTCAAAGTAAAGGGTAGTCTTCCATCAAGTGACACTACTTACCTCGCATCACTAATCTACTAAGTCTAATTAATCATCTTAAATCTTTACCTATATTATCTTAGATAGACATTAGACTTAGCTTACTAATTTAAGGCAATACTATTTACCTTAAATACCTATCTACCCATAAATTCCCTTTTAATGCTCATAAATGTCAATTTGACCATAACATCCTAACAGACATTTCCTAAGACATTTATGTATGATTACTAATTTCAAATTAGGAACCTTTTATAACTTTTCCATTTTTATCTGTCCCATTAATCCACCTGTCCCTATTTATTGTAACTCCTAACTCATTTCCAGTAATTGCCCATTACTTGGAGTTACAATCTTTAACTAACCAATTGTAACCCCTAATATAATCCTATCCATTGTTTCTCATTACTTGCCCATAAATTGAGATTACTTTCATTTCCTATTAATTATTGTCAATTCCTAATTTATTGCCCATTAATAGGAATTACCACATTTCATAATTCTACCTATTCGCTTCCCTAAATATAATAATAACTAACGAACGTTATGCATAAATAATGCATGAATAAACGTTGTTCTTCTTTATTAACACAATAAATATGTATAAATTATGTGATAGAACTACCTATTCGTAACCAAATATATTCTAGTCATAAATATGTAACTAGAATATGCTTTCCATATTTAATTTGTTGGAATTAAATTCCTTAGGAAGATTTTCCACTATGATCTCCATAAATTAGAAAGATTGACTCCATTTGAAATTACAAAGAATGGATAGTTTCTTTTTAGTTGAAATAGATAGTGTAAACTACGGAGAGTAAATCTGTACTTTACACATCTGTTCCCTTTTTGTTTGTGGTTATTCCTTGTTAAATCAAATGTCGTCCTTTTTAATAAGAAGTGGAAAAGGTAAACAAATTTATAAAAATCAAATGGATGTTATTCCCACAAGTTAAACTATGGAAAATTTACAACATAGCATAAATTGGGAAATAATCCAAAAATCCTATTTTATACCCAAGTACAAATCTGGAATAAAAATATACAACATTCAAATTCTAAAAACTTTGAGACTGATTTCCAGATCTTGTTGTAGACATATTTCAAATCAGACCTAAAATAAGAATATGTTGGTAATAGTTTTCTATACTAATTTAAGCCTATAATTCACAAATAAAATTGATTTAGGCATAAAAATCAAACGTATACCAATGGAATATATTTAAAATCATAAACAGTACATAAAATTTCCACTCACCTTTTAAAATCGATCCAAATCTCTAGATCTAGAGTAGAACCTTAAATTCATCTCCAAATACTTTTTAGTCCAAGAAATATGTATAAAAAGGATATATACATATATTAGAATTACATATGTGAGAAGAGATTTGGGATTGAGAGAGAAAATAGGTGCAAAAATACAAATATATCTAAACTACCTCAAATATGCGTACTGCCTCTAGAAAAATATGGGAAGAGAATGGAGAAGAAGAAAGAAAGGGGAGAAGAAAGAAAGTGGAGAAGAAGAAATGACAGAGCTTCGCTACTGCCTCTAGAAAAATATGGGAAGATAATAGAGGGTTAGGCCGGAATTCATAGGCACTAGAATCAACCAGAACAGTTAGATCAAAATATATTAAATCCAGGTTGTTGGGCCTAGGCTAACCCTAGCCGCCACACAAGAAGCGTTCGACTAGCCCCACCTAGGAGTCGACCACCCTGGGTTGATCGCTCATCGTGGCGGGTTGGCTTGTGGGCCTGGGTTAATTGATATAAAACATTAATTTTCCTATTCGAATTATTTTCGTTTCGAATTTGTTTTTTGTCCATAACTTGTTCGTTTGGACTCCGATCACAAAATTCTAAATATGAAAGTTGCTTAGAATTTCGCAATGGTGCAAGTTTCATGGTGAAATTCCATCATCTGCACTAATTAAATTTTTGGAGCCTAATTAATTAACTACCTAATTAAATAACTAATGCCAAATTACGGGGTGTTACAGTCGATGTACATGGGTTGTCTATGTCGATAGATGTGTAGAAATTAGTATGTTTTTATTTTATATTATTTTTGTTTATAATTCCAGAGAACAATAGAACATGATTAACAACAGAAATGATTTTCTAAGAAAATTTCATTAATAAAATAGAGAGACACGTAAATACAATGAAAAATAAAAGAAAAATGACATAAATAAAACCTAGAATACATAAAGAAAGCTGAGTAGATTAAGAATGATGATGATAATGATGAAGAAGTTCCATCAAGCTTTCTCACTATTTTCCCAAAGTATTTTTCAACTTTGTTTGAGAGACTAGTGAACTTGATACTAAAAGAGCACTCAAGCTTCTTTTGATTATTAAGAAGCTTCTCTTGATTCCTAAGTATCTCTTCGTTTGAGTAGCGAGACGGTTTGTCATGGATTTCAAGAGATGTATTCATTTCCTCCTATTCTTCTTCTCTTTCTTCCTTCTCTTCTATTTCCATATCATTACTTTCTTCTTCTTGAAGAATCTCTTTCACTTCTTCTCTTGTTAATCTTTTTTCCTTTTCGGTAAGTGATTGTAGGATTCAAATTCAGAAGAGATGTGCACGAGAGATAGGTTTGTTTTATCGAAAATTTTATAAGGCAAAGTATTTTCACCTCATAGATCAATACCAAAATAGTTGAAAATTATGCTGAGGTACACACCGTGATAAAGTGTGTTTTCATGCCTAAAAAATTTCTTTTAAACAAAATCATCCAAATCACTTAAGCTCGGTTTATATCATCTTCTCTTAAAATTGCATAAGAAGTTTTGAAAACTTTTTGAGTGGGGTTATTGTAATTCTCCATTTCTGATGTAATACTTTGTTGTAAAATAAGACTTATTAATCTTGTTTTTGGCATAAGATTTTACCTTTAAAACCATATTCTTCAAAATTTGAAAACGAATCGTGCATAACTTCTCTGTTTCCATAATCAATTTCAAAAGTGGAGAGATCATTTCTACTTCTTTTACATCGAAGAATTTGACCAAGAATTTCACAACCTAAAACAATGGTATTATCGTTTACACTACTCCAAATTTGTCCTTCTTCTCCTTGATAAAACTTTCCATTTAAACTAGCATAAAACATTTAAAAAAAATATGGATAGTCAAAGTCTTTTAGTGATAAATCAATTAAACCAAAAGTACCATTTTCCAAAGCAAGATCTTGTAAACCGTAAGAATAAAATTCATCAAAATTTGCAAATCTTCCTGAAATGACTTTTCCATAAGTAAGGTACTCAATATATGCTTCAATGGATGCTTGATCATTGAAAGGTTGATTTTGATTTTTTTTGGTTAGCCTAATGGCTTTGGATGAAGACTATTGGCTTGAAGAAGTGTAACGACTGCCCTTTTCGACCCTTGAATGTCGACATTAATACATCCACGTTATTCATGTGCCGAACACCCAAGTGCTAAAAAGACAATTTTTAGGGTAAAGAAAAAAAGAAAATGAACAAGAAGGACAAGAACAAAAACATCAGAATCTCACAGCGGAATGATAACAATATAATATCAAAAGTTCATACACAGTGTTGCTCTAATATATAGATCATTGCAGAGTTACCAAAAAGAGTATTACCATTAGCATGGACAGTTATAATAGCATGTCCTTACAATTGTTGATACACACACACAAAGTAATGTAGCGGAAAATAAATAGTATGGTAGGTAAATCTTCCAACTCCACTCCAAGAGCCCAATGAACATCAACGAAAAACCTGCTTTCCTTCAACTGCTCGGAAGAGCACCCAAGGAATTTATGGAAAAATAAAACCATGGATCAATTAAAAGTCTTGTGTGAGAAACTCAAGAAATATATGTGACATATAACAGCACCATTTGAGGCCAACCGAATCACCAGAATGGTTTTTCCCTCAAAAGAGCCAACCATCTACAAAGTACATACTTCGATATAATAGATAATGTCTAGGGTAAAGAATATAAATTAAGAAATAGTTGTGCTGCTTGCATCTAACGACACAACAATATTGAATATGTATACAATCAAAACCGCACCCGCATTTGCATATGGATTTTCCATGGAGATGCCTCCAGCATAAAAGATGTAGTGAATCTCCATGACAAGTATCAGAAAATATCTTTCGAGCGTCATATATCTCCAGATAAAATATACCACAAGGTAAACACAATCAGCCCATGCCCGAGCACGTGAACCAAGTATCACCAACTCCTCATGCATAACATATCGATAAGCATATTGTAGATATGGAGTAGATGTACCCCCAAGGGTTAGCTAAACCTATGTTCATGCAACCTACTCTGTCTTCAGTCGTTTTTTTGGATGTCGAGGCTACGTTCGGCATATTTCACAAGAGTCTTCATCACTTGAATAGATCATGAATCCCTAAAAGGATTTCAACATCTTGAACAGATTGCTTCCAGGAGATGGAACACATATCTATGTCTTGAAGTGGTTTTCGATAACTAAACCACTTATCGATCCCGGTCTCTTCAAGACTAAATCGACGAATTTGATCAGATTTGATAATAATAAGAACGATCGCATAAGGAAACTAAGTCTGTATACTTTCCATAAGCAAGTAAACACACAAGCACTATCAATTCATAAAAAGTACGATCAAGTCACCTAAACGACTTATAATCCCTTTTTAATTAATTTATCCATTATTAATTAAAAAAACCCTTTTTATTAGTAAAAACCCTTTTATTAGTAAAACTTCATTCACTTATTAAAGCTTTCCTTATTAATTTATATTCCTAATTAACTAAATTCCTAATTTATTAAAACTCATAATTAATTAAACTACTAATCAATTAAACTACTAATTAATTAGACTGCTAATCAATTTAAAACTTCCTTCGTTAATTAATACTCCTTTATTAATTAAAACTTATTTTTTCTACTTATATATATATATTTAAAATGTCTTAACAAAAGATATATACAAGTATTTTACAATTCTCTAATTGTTTGTAGTCTTTTCAATACTTCAAAACGTATTCATATACTTTTCTCAACGATATAAGTATATTCACAAATTACTTTGTAAGATTTACTTACTTTAAAATATAATCAAAGAGGTTAAAAACAAATGTTATTCAAACATTTTACCATGAACCATTTCTCTCTTTTATATTTTAACCTTTTCAATCTTTATTCCAAAGGATTCCATACTTGTTATTATCTTTAAAGTTCTATTATTAAAGATCCAAGTATAATCATAATCATTTAACAATATTTTTCTACTTTAAAATATAAATTCAAGAGTTTAAAAACAAATGTTACTAAAACATTGTTAACTACAAACCCAAAACATTTCATACTATAAACATTATATTTAAATCTCTTTTAAAGATCTAATTACATTTATAAGAGTTCTAAACAAGTCTTACTTAAATATTATCACAACAACACAAAACATTTCATTTATAATTATTATTAAAAACCTTCTCTTAGAAGATATTATTATATTCTTAATTATAATCCTAAATGTAATTCTAATTCTAACTACTTATCTCTACACTAATTTGACAAGTTAATTTACTTTTACTTAACTTTACAAAACCATTCGCTTTAACTAAAGTGTTAAAATCCAAATCTTCTCTTACTACTTTATAAATGACTTAACTTACTTTTCCAACTCATATATTTACTAAATAACTTTTTAAAATGACATATGTTTATTTGTATACTATTTATTTATAAGTTAATACATTTAATAAAATTCTAAAAACAATTTTAAAATTTTTATATTACACAAGCTTTTTAATACTTAAATAAAAAATTAACTAATTTCTAAAACTATATATACTTTATATATCCTTAAAAATACTTATAATATAGTTAAAAACATTTATTTAAAATATTACCTAGAGATCATTAATTTATAATAAATTTAAAACTTGAAAAAGAGATGTTTTTATTTATATAATAATAAACCACTTACTTTAAAAATTCGTAATTAATTTTTAAAAATACATGAAAATCCCAAACTAATTTTGAAACGCTCTAATATATGTTGGAAAAGATCACCAAAAAGATTGAAGTAAAATAGTTAAGTTTAAAGTTGTAACAACCCTAGATTTTTGTATATTATTTAAATTGGACTTTATTTTATTTTTAAATTATTTTAAATTTGTTTTTTTCAAACATTTCATTTTTAAATATAAATGTTGATTATTAAGTGATTTATAGTTCAAACTAGTATAATTTAAATATTTCCAGAAAAGTGAATTTCTGGTCAACTGTTCAAACTTTGACTTTTAAACATCAAATTTAAAATTATTTAAAATCTTAAGTTTTATCTTTTATTATGAAAATAGATTTAATAACATGAATACTGCTTTTCGTTTCGTTGAAAACAGAATTAAATTGTGAAAGTTATACTATTTTCAATGTTGTGTGTATATTGAGTCATTTAACAATATTCTTTGTTTTAATTTATAAAAATGATATTTTTACTTGATATATGTTATTATAATTTGTATTATATGTTATGTTACATATATTTTTGTCTTTTAAAATATTTAAAGTGATGTTTGAATTTTTCCAAGGCTTATTGCATTTATTTTCTATTTTAAAGCCTAGTTTGCATTTTAAGCCATTTTCTTGATTTAAAACCTATTTAATTAAAATTTAATTATTTATTTCACTTTAAAAATGTTTTAAAAATCATTTTTATTTCAAGTTTTGGTTTAAATATTTTTAAAGTGAAGCAAATAATTTTTCAAAGCCAATGGTTATTTTACTTTAATTTTTGGACACTATTTACAATTTTTAAGCAATTTCTGTAATTCCTTTTCCATTTCTTTCAAATTTAATTATTTATTTTTATTTCCTACTACTTTGTTTCAGTTGTAAATAACATTTCTGAGTTTATTTTGTGTATTTAAAACCAAAGAGAAAAGGAAATACCAAAGGTTTTAAAAAGTGCAAAACATAAGCCTTTTCACCTTCAAAACTCTTCAAATTTCACAACCCCTCATTCATTTGCATTATTTGCTGTACATTATCATTCTTAGCCGTGCATTACATTCACTTTTCATGTGAAAAACTTCAGCACTTCTCATTTCTCACGGCTTCTTCAAACTTCCTTGGTAATGGCCTCCTCTTTTTACACTTTTTCTTCCATTTTTTCATACTTTTGCCTTATTTCTCTCTTCTATTTGCATGGCCTCCTCACCATAACCACAGCCACCATCCCCTACCTCTCCTCCTTGGCATCATCACCACCCACCACTTCAGGTTAGACCATGGCCGAACCCTCCTTGAAGCCAAACTTCACCAAAAATGCAAACAATGTCCAAAACAAAGCAAAATTGATCACTACTTGCTCATCCACCTCAACCACCACCTAGGCCACATCCACCACCTCTAACCTGATCACCACACACCACTCCAGCAATGAAAAGACCTGTAGCACCCACTGGCCAAGCCCAAGGACCCATAGCCGAACCACTTTGATGACCAAAACTCCACAAAACATGCTAGCGAAGCCAATGTTTGCACTATACCCTTCACCTATCACTTTGTCCACCCCATAGCCACCACCTCCAGCTATCACATCACCTCTGACCATCAGTTTCAGATCTGACCTGACATGTCCAAACCTGTACAAGTATGGCCAAGCCCCACTTGACCCAAGGCCGAGCCTTGTTGTGCTCAAAAACTTCATATATGTTGCCTTGACCATTTGTATGCTTCATGTTATAACCCTACCACTCCATACTCCTTCTAGTCGTGAGTTATAGTGCCAAACCTGAGCTATATAATCATCATAGCAGAGAAATGAACCCCCTTGGTCGAGCTTTTGAATGGTTGTAGCAAGGTCAAGTTATCTTGTCTTTGTTGCTTTTTAATTCCAATTTATTTCAATGTAGTTTGGTTGAATACTCATGTGTATATTGCCTTGTTTTGGTTATTGTTTACAAGATAAATATCAAGGCTCTCTATTCATTCAAATCAAAAGTCATGCTATATCGTGCTTGTTGTGCTTTCTGGAATCTATTCTGTGTGTTTGATCGCTAATCTCCAGCTTTAACAGGTGAGTTATTCTCACCAGACAATATGTACCTATATAACTGATAAACCGACACCATTTGAATCTGTAATGTATATCATCATGTTATATATGTTTATATTATTATCATATGATGTTCACACCTGTTATTACACTTATTATATCATATGTTACTATTATTTCATGCTATTCTATTATTTATATCTGTTTATCACACTGCAAGTTCCCTGTAGATTAGAATCACTATGGGTTGAAATGATACATACCCGAACGGACTTTAGAATAGGGAAAAATCGTTATGGGCTGAAATGATAGGCCTGAATGGTTTTTATTTAAATTATTTTAACTTGGGATTGCGGGTTTGAAATGATAGAACCCGGATTTTTCTTTTTAAACTGCGGATTGAAATGATACATATTCGTATCACTTGACCTAGGCTAGAAAACTATATACAGGCCCGTGGTTATTTTATAAAGTGTTTTGGATATTTTTAAGTATTTTAAAAAATATAAATTTAGGAAATTTGATTTAAAATGATTTTGAAATATTTTGAATTAAAGAAATTATGATTTTTCTATGTGTTAAAAATGAAATTAATGAATGGTTTAACTGGATTTTTGAAATATAATTTAAGTGGAAATTTGGAATTTTGGTTAAAAATGATATTTAAGTTATATAAATAAAATGGATATTAAATTTTATTTGGAAATGGTAAATATGATAATTTGATTAAATTTGAATTTAAGTGATTTATTAAAGTACTATTGATTTTTCTATGAATTTAAGTGGTTAAATAAATGAATGTTTAAAAGTGATCTTTTAAAATATAACTTGACTAGGAAATGTGAAATTTGGTTTTAATTAAAGGTTTAAGTTAATTAAATAAAATTGCAAATTTAGTTAAATTTTTGAAATGGTAATTAAGCTCTAAATTTGATTTGACAGCATTTTTGAAATGTATGTAAAAGATATTACAGCATTTTGTAATTGTTGTAGTTGTTTAAATGAACTAAAGAGTTAATTTGGAATAAAGGCTATTATAACACTTTGTAAGTGCTGTAGTGGTTAAACTTAACATTTAAGTTTATTTTAATTTTAATGGAAATATATTACAGCATTTAAGTGCTGTCGTTTTGTTAAATGAACTATTTTAAACTATAACTTTACATAGCATTTTGTAAGTGCTACGAAAACTATATTTTGTTGTTTTAATAAATTTTAATGAAAAATAATCTTTGGAAAATGATATAATTTTGGAAATAAAATGTTAAAAATGCTAAAGAAAATGAAGAGACATTAAAATGGTTTTAAATGGAAGAATTTGATTTTTATGTGAGTTTAAAATGGTATTTTAATTTAATAAAAAGAATGGATTCAAATGGTATTTAAATGAAATATAAATGAATGATGTTTTGAATAATATTTTGATATTTTGAAATGTATATATACGATTTTGAATTTATGAAATGTGGGATATTTAAGCTTTGAAATATACTAAAGATTGAATATTGTATTTTGTGGATTTAATCTATATTGGGAATTGATAAGATTTGAAACGGTTTGTTGGTAAACTGTAATTGAATTGAAATTTGATGGTTTGAATTTAATAAGTTGTAAATGTATAGAATTAAAAGATGATTTTAAATATATGATTTCGAAATGCTGTGATTTTCAAAGTATAATGATTTCAAATGTTTTGTTTCAAAAGAGTTATAACTTTGAAAGTATAGACTATTTGAAAGGTGAATATATGTTTGAAATGGAAATGATGTTGTTTTGAAATGAACATAGTTTTGAAATAAAATGATTTTGGTTTCGAAGTATAACTATCAAAGGTATGATATTTTGATATATAAAAATGATTTGAAATAAAGTTTAAAAAGATATAATATTTTGATGTATTAAAATGATTTGAAAAGAAGTTTGAAAGGATACGATATTTTAGAATATTGAAATGATTTGGAAATGATAAATCTTTATTTTGATAAAGACATGATTTTGAAATGATATCTTATTTTGAAGTAAAGTATTGTTTTTAAAAGTTATAACCACGGGTTATAATAACGATTGGTTGGCAAAGAGACCGGGATCGGATATGGACATACTCTCTGTCGATATCGAAAACCACTTTGACAACCGTGTACGCGGTGGAGATTCCAGAATGAAGTAGGATGGTGGCGACGTTCTTAAGGTATGTTACGTGGACCCAACTCCCGTGAGTTGGCATAAGGTGGCTAAAACAGGAGCGATTGACGGACCAAGGAGGTAGCACCTCTTATCGGACACACTTCTTCGATACCATTCTATTACTTGTGATTGATTTGGTGGCCACCCTTGATTGGGAGTGTTGTTCGAGGTGGGCGGTAGTGGCTGCTATGCGTCACCACTAGTCCGGATGCGTAATTGGTATATCTACCCTGGCATTGCCTAGTTGTGCCGTGTCACCTACCATATCGAGCTTTACTACGATTATGATTTTAAGATCCGACCGCGTTAAGGTTCTCCATCCCCTTAACGCTATTTTCTATATGATTATACTTTACTGATTAGACATTATTATAATAGCGAATATTACTACATAGTAGATAGTTTAACGGATCCTTAAAGAATGGGCGATCCCAAGCATTCTTTAAGTTACTTGTACCTTTATTACAGTTCACTTGAGTTGGTTTACATTATATAAGTATATATTGTCCTGACTCAAGTGTTTTGTGTTTTTCTTTACGCTCGGGTCAGCCTGAGTTATTCACAGATTTGGATTTCCACTCTCTCGGAGATTTGAATCGCTGGAGATTGTCTGCTTGTCTGGTCCTATCTATTTTTGTTCCGTTGTTCTACTCAGCTTTTACTTGGTTATTGTATTGAGACTTCTGCTGTACTTTATTTCTTCTATTGTATCTTATTTAACTCTGATATATTTTCATAGTAGCTTCATGAACTACTATTTCTTTTACTTCCGCTGCATTATTTTACTCTGTGTCTATGATCTGTGATTATATTTATTTACTGTATATCTTGAGATTTGCCAAATTTTAATTACAACGCGGTATTTTGAGCAATTCAACTCCGGCATGAGTGTCTACCTATACACTTATAATGGATGCGAATGGTTGAAAATATCGGGTCGTTACAGTTGGTATCAGAGCCAGGTTTTGAGGCAAAACTCAGCATATGGAGTAGATTTATTTACAGAATCACTTTCGTTCGAGTTTGAATCTTTTCCTCTTGATTCGGATTTCCTTTGAATTTTTGGAACGTTCCCTACGGTTCCAAAATTCATTCTTGTCCCTCACTATTCATCTTCTTTTGATTCTGGAGTATCCCATAACTCCGCTTCGAATGAGCTTTATAGTGAATTGGTGGTCTCGCCAATATTCTAATGACTTGTAAAAGGGGGAAAACTCCTTTACAAATTTGCATCGATTCACCAGAGATTTATATTTATCCTTGGTTTAGATGCTAATATCTTTTGTTATTCCAAACTCTATCTCTTGAGATCGGATGTAGATTTACCCCAGGAAAATCCACATTTGCTCTTATTCATTAAGTCACGGTTGACCCGGTTAAGGTTGCCCGCGATTTATCTAAGCTTATCCATCTTCATATTTTGTTAATTAATCATCTTGTCTTTGTTTCTAAACGATCTCCAACATTTTTAATTGTACTTTTAAATCTATATTTTATTATATATTGTGTTGTTTGAGTTGTTGATGTCGATTTGGGTTTCCGATCGATTCGTCTGATAAACGCTATCGATAGGATTTCTAAAACACTTTGACAGAACAAACCGATACAATATTATTTTAAAATTTGGTTAATTAAATAAATTTTAATATATAAGTAAATTTATGGAACTTAATAAATTGGTTTAAATTGATTATTTAAAATGATAATACTTGATTTATCATTTATTGTTCTACAAAGGAATTTATAAATAGTTGTTTATAAATTTATTTGGGAACTGAAATGAATTTAAAACAAGAAATTTAAAGATTTTAATTTCCGATGGATTTCAAACCTTGTGTTTAAAATTTTTAAAAGGATATTATTTAAAGTATTTTTGAATAAATTTTTTTTTGTCTCTAAAGGATTTTAAAGTTTAAAAATTAAGTGCTCTTCTCTTTGTCGCTGGAAAATAATTTCGGTGATGACTGCAGCATCATCGACGTTCATTTTTGAGTTTCGAAGTGAAGAAACCATTCTGTAGTCTTGCTACAGCTTTGTTTTGGGAAACTTGATTGATATAAATTTCTAAAATATGATTGATTTATAAAATATATAGATATATGATTTAAATTTGATTTGACAAATTATGTACATACATTTATCTATCTCTAAATGGTTTGAAAGGAATCGGAGATTTTATTCTTAAATTCTATCTTAAATAATAACTTCAAGTATAAAAAGAAAATCAAAATTTTTGAATAGATGATTCAAGCTTGAAATGATTGAATTAGGATGTTTATAGTGTATATTAATTTTAGAAAGTTTTATTTGTATAATTCTCAATTGCATTCCAATATAACTTACCTTAATTTTTAGAAGTCAACAATGTAATTGGATAATATACAATATAAAAAGATTTTTATAAATAAAATTTGAGTGGTTATAATAAATATTATACACTTAAATTTTAGTTATAAAAAGATTAACACAGGTAAATAGACTAAAAGGTTAATTGAATAATTTACAATACAAATGATGTTAAGGGAATTAGGAATAAATTAAAACAGTTATAATAAGTGTAAGCATATTTAACATAGGTGATAAAATATTTGAGAGGGATAAATTTAATTATAATTAGGAATAAAGAAGAATTAAATTTATTGAATGTTATACACTTAATTTTAATCAAATCATGATTTTAGAGATTGTTTGTTTAAGAAAATTTGATGATAAGATAATGAAATTAGAGATAGTTAAGATTTATTTAACTTGTGTAAAATTAATTATCAGTTAAGCTGAAACCATGGAAATTTCAAACCTATTATCTTATTTTGTTTTTCAAACTTATTACCTAATTTTGTTTTTCAAACTGTCTGTTAGTTGTCCTTATTTTTCCTTATCTTGCTACAGACTGGTATAGGCATCTATCTATAATCTTTTTGCTTAGAAATCTTTCTATAATCTTTATAATCTTCGGTACTCATTTTAAATCTGAGCACTGCTTTCCACCCATAGACCGCCGGTCAAGCGGAAAGAGTGAATCAGATTCTAGAGGATCTTTTCGTACTTGTGTTCCTGATTCTGGAGAATCTTGGGAAGACCATCTCCACCTTGTTAAACTTACCTATAACAAAAGTTATCAGGTAAAATTTCAATCTTCTTGTCATCTTGTCTTAATCTTATTTCACTCTATCTTTTTCTATGCTTTCCCGTACCTCATTCCTTTTCGGGGACGAAAAGTTTTGAGTGGGGGAGAGTGTAACAACCCTAGATTTTTGTATATTATTTAAATTGGACTTTATTTTATTTTTAAATTATTTTAAATTTGTTTTTTTCAAACATTTCATTTTTAAATATAAATGTTGATTATTAAGTGATTTATAGTTCAAACTAGTATAATTTAAATATTTCCAGAAAAGTGAATTTCTGGTCAACTGTTCAAACTTTGACTTTTAAACATCAAATTTAAAATTATTTAAAATCTTAAGTTTTATCTTTTATTATGAAAATAGATTTAATAACATGAATACTGCTTTTCGTTTCGTTGAAAACAGAATTAAATTGTGAAAGTTATACTATTTTCAATGTTGTGTGTATATTGAGTCATTTAACAATATTCTTTGTTTTAATTTATAAAAATGATATTTTTACTTGATATATGTTATTATAATTTGTATTATATATTATGTTACATATATTTTTGTCTTTTAAAATATTTAAAGTGATGTTTGAATTTTTCCAAGGCTTATTGCATTTATTTTCTATTTTAAAGCCTAGTTTGCATTTTAAGCCATTTTCTTGATTTAAAACCTATTTAATTAAAATTTAATTATTTATTTCACTTTAAAAATGTTTTAAAAATCATTTTTATTTCAAGTTTTGGTTTAAATATTTTTAAAGTGAAGCAAATAATTTTTCAAAGCCAATGGTTATTTTTCTTTAATTTTTGGACACTATTTACAATTTTTAAGCAATTTCTGTAATTCCTTTTCCATTTCTTTCAAATTTAATTATTTATTTTTATTTCCTACTACTTTGTTTCAGTTGTAAATAACATTTCTGAGTTTATTTTGTGTATTTAAAACCAAAGAGAAAAGGAAATACCAAAGGTTTTAAAAAGTGCAAAACATAAGCCTTTTCACCTTCAAAACTCTTCAAATTTCACAACCCCTCATTCATTTGCATTATTTGCTGTACATTATCATTCTTAGCCGTGCATTACATTCACTTTTCACGTGAAAAACTTCAGCACTTCTCATTTCTCACGGCTTCTTCAAACTTCCTTGGTAATGGCCTCCTCTTTTTACACTTTTTCTTCCATTTTTTCATACTTTTGCCTTATTTCTCTCTTCTATTTGCATGGCCTCCTCACCATAACCACAGCCACCATCCCCTACCTCTCCTCCTTGGCATCATCACCACCCACCACTTCAGGTTAGACCATGGCCGAACCCTCCTTGAAGCCAAACTTCACCAAAAATGCAAACAATGTCCAAAACAATGCAAAATTGATCACTACTTGCTCATCCACCTCAACCACCACCTAGGCCACATCCACCACCTCTAACCTGATCACCACACACCACTCCAGCAATGAAAAGACCTGTAGCACCCACTGGCCAAGCCCAAGGACCCATAGCCGAACCACTTTGATGACCAAAACTCCACAAAACATGCTAGCGAAGCCAATGTTTGCACTATACCCTTCACCTATCACTTTGTCCACCCCATAGCCACCACCTCCAGCTATCACATCACCTCTGACCATCAGTTTCAGATCTGACCTGACATGTCCAAACCTGTACAAGTATGGCCAAGCCCCACTTGACCCAAGGCCGAGCCTTGTTGTGCTCAAAAACTTCATATATGTTGCCTTGACCATTTGTATGCTTCATGTTATAACCCTACCACTCCATACTCCTTCTAGTCGTGAGTTATAGTGCCAAACCTGAGCTATATAATCATCATAGCAGAGAAATGAACCCCCTTGGTCGAGCTTTTGAATGGTTGTAGCAAGGTCAAGTTATCTTGTCTTTGTTGCTTTTTAATTCCAATTTATTTCAATGTAGTTTGGTTGAATACTCATGTGTATATTGCCTTGTTTTGGTTATTGTTTACAAGATAAATATCAAGGCTCTCTATTCATTCAAATCAAAAGTCATGCTATATCGTGCTTGTTGTGCTTTCTGGAATCTATTCTGTGTGTTTGATCGCTAATCTCCAGCTTTAACAGGTGAGTTATTCTCACCAGACAATATGTACCTATATAACTGATAAACCGACACCATTTGAATCTGTAATGTATATCATCATGTTATATATGTTTATATTATTATCATATGATGTTCACACCTGTTATTACACTTATTATATCATATGTTACTATTATTTCATGCTATTCTATTATTTATATCTGTTTATCACACTGCAAGTTCCCTGTAGATTAGAATCACTATGGGTTGAAATGATACATACCCGAACGGACTTTAGAATAGAGAAAAATCGTTATGGGCTGAAATGATAGGCCTGAATGGTTTTTATTTAAATTATTTTAACTTGGGATTGCGGGTTTGAAATGATAGAACCCGGATTTTTCTTTTTAAACTGCGGATTGAAATGATACATATTCGTATCACTTGACCTAGGCTAGAAAACTATATACAGGCCCGTGGTTATTTTATAAAGTGTTTTGGATATTTTTAAGTATTTTAAAAAATATAAATTTAGGAAATTTGATTTAAAATGATTTTGAAATATTTTGAATTAAAGAAATTATGATTTTTCTATGTGTTAAAAATGAAATTAATGAATGGTTTAACTGGATTTTTGAAATATAATTTAAGTGGAAATTTGGAATTTTGGTTAAAAATGATATTTAAGTTATATAAATAAAATGGATATTAAATTTTATTTAGAAATGGTAAATATGATAATTTGATTAAATTTGAATTTAAGTGATTTATTAAAGTACTATTGATTTTTCTATGAATTTAAGTGGTTAAATAAATGAATGTTTAAAAGTGATCTTTTAAAATATAACTTGACTAGGAAATGTGAAATTTGGTTTTAATTAAAGGTTTAAGTTAATTAAATAAAATTGCAAATTTAGTTAAATTTTTGAAATGGTAATTAAGCTCTAAATTTGAATTGACAGCATTTTTGAAATGTATGTAAAAGATATTACAGCATTTTGTAATTGTTGTAGTTGTTTAAATGAACTAAAGAGTTAATTTGGAATAAAGGCTATTATAACACTTTGTAAGTGCTGTAGTGGTTAAACTTAACATTTAAGTTTATTTTAATTTTAATGGAAATATATTACAGCATTTAAGTGCTGTCGTTTTGTTAAATGAACTATTTTAAACTATAACTTTACATAGCATTTTGTAAGTGCTACAAAAACTATATTTTGTTGTTTTAATAAATTTTAATGAAAAATAATCTTTGGAAAATGATATAATTTTGGAAATAAAATGTTAAAAATGCTAAAGAAAATGAAGAGACATTTAAATGGTTTTAAATGGAAGAATTTGATTTTTATGTGAGTTTAAAATGGTATTTAAATTTAATAAAAAGAATGGATTCAAATGGTATTTAAATGAAATATAAATGAATGATGTTTTGAATAATATTTTGATATTTTGAAATGTATATATACGATTTTGAATTTATGAAATGTGGGATATTTAAGCTTTGAAATATACTAAAGATTGAATATTGTATTTTGTGGATTTAATCTATATTGGGAATTGATAAGATTTGAAACGGTTTGTTGGTAAACTGTAATTGAATTGAAATTTGATGGTTTGAATTTAATAAGTTGTAAATGTATAGAATTAAAAGATGATTTTAAATATATGATTTCGAAATGCTGTGATTTTCAAAGTATAATGATTTCAAATGTTTTGTTTCAAAAGAGTTATAACTTTGAAAGTATAGACTATTTGAAAGGTGAATATATGTTTGAAATGGAAATGATGTTGTTTTGAAATGAACATAGTTTTGAAATAAAATGATTTTGATTTCGAAGTATAACTATCAAAGGTATGATATTTTGATATATAAAAATGATTTGAAATAAAGTTTGAAAAGATATAATATTTTGATGTATTAAAATGATTTGAAAAGAAGTTTGAAAGGATACGATATTTTAGAATATTGAAATGATTTGGAAATGATAAATCTTTATTTTGATAAAGACATGATTTTGAAATGATATCTTATTTTGAAGTAAAGTATTGTTTTTAAAAGTTATAACCACGGGTTATAATAACGATTGGTTGGCAAAGAGACCGGGATCGGATATGGACATACTCTCTGTCGATATCGAAAACCACTTTGACAACCGTGTACGCGGTGGAGATTCCAGAATGAAGTAGGATGGTGGCGACGTTCTTAAGGTATGTTACGTGGACCCAACTCCCGTGAGTTGGCATAAGGTGGCTAAAACAGGAGCGATTGACGGACCAAGGAGGTAGCACCTCTTATCGGACACACTTCTTCGATACCATTCTATTACTTGTGATTGATTTGGTGGCCACCCTTGATTGGGAGTGTTGTTCGAGGTGGGCGGTAGTGGCTGCTATGCGTCACCACTAGTCCGGATGCGTAATTGGTATATCTACCCTGGCATTGCCTAGTTGTGCCATGTCACCTACCATATCGAGCTTTACTACGATTATGATTTTAAGATCCGACCGCGTTAAGGTTCTCCATCCCCTTAACGCTATTTTCTATATGATTATACTTTACTGATTAGACATTATTATAATAGCGAATATTACTACATAGTAGATAGTTTAACGGATCCTTAAAGAATGGGCGATCCCAAGCATTCTTTAAGTTACTTGTACCTTTATTACAGTTCACTTGAGTTGGTTTACATTATATAAGTATATATTGTCCTGACTCGAGTGTTTTGTGTTTTGCTTTACGCTCGGGTCAGCCTGAGTTATTCACAGATTTGGATTTCCACTCTCTCGGAGATTTGAATCGCTGGAGATTGTCTGCTTGTCTGGTCCTATCTATTTTTGTTCCGTTGTTCTACTCAGCTTTTACTTGGTTATTGTATTGAGACTTCTGCTGTACTTTATTTCTTCTATTGTATCTTATTTAACTCTGATATATTTTCATAGTAGCTTCATGAACTACTATTTCTTTTACTTCCGCTGCATTATTTTACTCTGTGTCTATGATCTGTGATTATATTTATTTACTGTATATCTTGAGATTTGCCAAATTTTAATTACAACGCGGTATTTTGAGCAATTCAACTCCGGCATGAGTGTCTACCTATACACTTATAATGGATGCGAATGGTTGAAAATATCGGGTCGTTACAAAAGTCATTTACAAACGTTTTAAAGTCTCAAACAGAAAAGACAGTATTTCAAAAATGCTTGTAAAAGGTGGTCCAAAGTTACTATAGTCTTTCTAAAAGTGCTACGGAATGGTGCTATAAAAGGTTCTAACGATTCCTATTTTATACACTTGAAACTTTCATTGATTTTAGATATGATAACAAACATTTTAGCACTCGATTTTTTTACAATAACTAATACACACATAATATTTTACAACCATGGAAAGAAACCTTCAAGGATCTCTATATAAAAATCCAAAAAAAAAATCAACAATGTAAGGTATTTTCAAAGTGCGTTTATAGCAACTATCATTATAAAACCATTAAATGTCATACCAAGTCATACAAGTCCATAATTGTAATGACCCCACCGCGATACCCAGATTAGCGAAGAACATACAAGTAATGTCGTTCTCTAATCCGGAGAATACGGCTTATTAAGGGCATCGAATGTGAATATATCTTTATACTAATACTAACACGTCATTTATACCTTTTCACTTAATATCTAAACTGAGTTTGACGTGTACAGTGTTAATACAAAGTAATAGACACACCCATTTCTCAGAATCAGAACAATATATCATATAAATAACAGTTGCAGATCATAGTGGAATAAATCTCAACTTATACATATACAAATTTTGAGTTTACAAAATTGAATACTAAACTCAATTATAATACAAGTTTAACAATTTTCTAATCTCAATTATACATCTCAATTTCAAACAAAATTCCTAAGTGATATAACTAAATATCAAAGGTCAATTTCTACTAGCCCAACCATCCATAGGCCTACTCGTCCTGTAACCTGAAAGCCTCGATCTGACCCATGTAAAATAACACCCGTGTCAGACTATCTCTAAATATCCAATAGGGTGAGAACAAGATATAACACAAGAACAAACAACATATAAATAAATACAAATGTCCAGGATATAACGAGTCATGGAAAATAATTTAGCTTAGAGTTCAACACAAGGCACATGGTTATATATTTAAGTACGAACACATATTAGTCACTAAACACTGAATTCACAGAACAAAACACAATATCTCTAAGCAGGCAAATATGAGTGATTAACTCAGAACAAGGTTATAAGTTTAAGTCACAAACACGAACTAGTCACTAAACACTAAATAACAAAATTAACTTAACATCCATCACAAGACACAAGTACATATATTTATTTCAGGAACAAATGACACAAGAATATATGTTTATTTCATAAAAACAAGACACAAGAATATATACTTATTTCACGAACACAGAACAGTCACAGAATCCAAATATCCAGAATCCAAGAGATCTTAATGCAAAACGATCGTAATGATCGTCCAAAACAATCGTAATGATTGTACTCAAAACCCATGGCAAAAAACAAACAAATTGGTATCACTCGAACCGATCCGATACTAAGGATCATACTCAGACCGGGAACACAGAATCACAAAATGATCTCAAGGATAGTCCATACCGATCAAGGTGATCGTAGAAACAATGACTCGATAAACCTACATTTATTTAATATTATTATATTATTATGTTCAAAAAGAAATCCAGGAATAAACTTCTTAAGGATCTAGCAGCCACTTGCCACACACCAAAAGAGAGTAAACTCTAAAGTGCCAATTACTATCCCCTTCAGTAATCACTAGAATTTAACTAATACGTCGCATACCGTATGGTGAAATTCAAGTATTTACTAAAAGCTAGTAAATATCACTTATTACAGATACCACTAGAAAACCTGAACTACATTCTCTTAAGGATCTAGCAACCACTTGTCGCACACCAGAAGAGAATACAACTCTAAAGTGTAAAATACTTCCTAAAAGCAATCAAACGAATTTAACCAAGGCATCCCATACTATCCGATGAAATTCGAGTATTTGCTAATGGGCTAGTAAGTTTCACTCCTGCATTCTATTTATTGAGTTATACCATATTCGACGAAGTCTTATTCGAAAGCATTTAAACCAATCGATGACACTAAGTCGATTATTAGTACTTCCCAAATTATAGAATTAAGGTTCTCAAAACATTTATTTAATTTGTCACTTAACAAAATATTCTGTTATTCCAAATTGTTCCAAGAGTATTTATTTTACAAAACAAGATTTTCCATGTTCCAAAATCACATTGATTCTATAAATTCCATAAGGTTATAATGTTGATACACCATATTTCAAAAGCCACTTATAAAAGTATTCATTTATTTGTGAATCCATAAATCCATTTTCAAAACCAATTTAGTATTCTAATAATTAGTCAAAACCTCGTACAATTGTATTTCTGAAATTTGAAATTTCAAATCCATAAAATCATTTATAAAGGTAATTAAACTAATTTAGAAAACATGTTTGATATTTAGAACTTAAATAAACTCTCTTTGCGAAATTATTTGTATACCAAACAAAGCACTTATATACATTTGCAAAATAGATAGATTTAATTTCATAAATTTCCAAAGCTTTGAATCAAATATGATACAAAGTCCATAAAGCACAAGAAATTCAATATTACATATCACAAGATTGTAACGACCAATAGTTCCATAAAGTTTGATTTTCATATTATCTCTAAACACAATTTATAACTTAACAAACCAATGAAAATATATATATATATATATATATATATCAAAACGATCACGATAGAACATTCAAAGCACATTTAAACAACATCACAAACATAGCAACAAATCATAGGTCACACTAGATTTTTAGTTTTGAAACACCATTTCGACCCATTTTTCCTAAGAATTTTCAAAAACATATAACAAGAAAGTTGTTCCTTAAAGTTTTATATTTTCACCAGAAAACATTTTGCACCATTTGGATTTACCGTTAGAAAGTTATGGCGATTTTAGTTTTAGGTTTTAACTCAGAAAATCGACAGAGCAGAGCATGTGAATCATTTTCAAACCAAATTTCGATCCTTTAAATCATAGAATTTTCAAACCATTTTTCCTAAGAATTTTCAAAAACATATAACATGAAAGTTGTTCCTTAATGTCTTAGCTTTCTAATAAAAAAAGTATACTTAATTCGGATTTCTGTCTAAAATGTTATGGCCATTTTACTGTCAGATATCAACTCAGAAAATTTGAAATGGCTGTGCTATAACATCAGTTTCAAACTTAATTTTGACCCTTTTAAACATAGTATTTCAAAAAATGATCAAAAAAGAACCTATAACTTATTTAAATATATTTCTACCAAAAAATGAATGAACCAATTTGGATCATTCAACACCGAGATATTGTTGTTTTACTACAGCAATATTCACAAATAAATTTCAGCAACCACATACAAATTTCAACAATTCAGTTAAATTACTCAAACCATTCAACTATTTAGTGATACTTATCACTCAATTCAAAAAAATAAGACTCAATAGAGATAGATATGTGAGTTTGCAATTCACCTCTAATCCAAAAGATGAAGAAAGCTTGCTAATTGATGAAGAACAAAGCTTTGAACACTCTATTGCTATTCTCATCTTCTACAACTCCTATATCCCTATAAAAATATCAAAAATCCCTCTCCTACCAATAATTTCAGAAATTACAAACTAAAATAAACCTTAAATAAATGGTAGAATTGAATAGAGGAGATGAAAAGAAGTCTAACCCATATCTCCTTTTGATTTTAAATTTTTTCTATGAATTGATCTTGATTTTCTAAGGCCTAGGTTTTGAGTTTCAATTTCGTTTCTTTTTTTTCTGAGGAATTGCACTTACAGGAAAAAGGAGAATGATGGATCAATTGATTAAGAGAAATGATAACTATCATATTTCTTTTCTAAAGGCTAGTGGGCTTATCCTAAGACAAAGGCCCAAACAAAAACAATATATAGAAATACACTAACAAATTTCTATTTAGCCCAGCAAACACTAATTTAAACTAACTCTAGTTTTATTATCTCCTAACACTAATTAATGTAATTAACAAAAAGATAAATTAATTATTAAACATTATATTTTTTTAAATAATTATTATCCCATTATATTTGATGATAATAAAAATCCAATTTGACAAATTAATTATTATTTTTCTTTCTTACTAATAATTTATTTTAATTATCATATGCTAAGAATTGATAACCAAATCAATTATTCAAAACAAATTTTAATTTCATAATTTATATTATAAAATCTCAATAAATATTAATTAATCATAATTAATCATAATTAATTAGGCAATTAACAATAGGGTTGTGACAATAATCATTGTATTCAAATGCCATTTGCTTTCCAAAGCAAGAATAATAACCAATCAAGCACTATAAAATCAATCACATATACTATAATAAAACACATGCATATATTACTTCTTATACTTTTTAAATAGTGACTTACCTCACCAAACTTCTTGCTAAATCCATGCACAAGCCTTGTAGAACATATGCATGCTTTCTACGATCGCCCAAACATTCAAAGATCCAACCTTTTGCCTTAACATATGCACGACCATCGCCTCCTTCAACCAAAAGCTCACGGCTATAAATGGTTGGGCTGTTGTGCTCCACTTCATCATACTTTTTTTTACTTGCTAATTCTTGTTGCCATGATGATATAAGATCCTTGTCCAAGTTTGGAAGGATTTGGAGATGGTTTGATATTGTTTTTAGAAACTTAGAGAAGAGAAACAAAAGGAAGAAGCCATTTTTGTTCATCATTTTGGCCAAAGTTTTTGTGAGCCTATGTGTTTTAACTAAGTGTTTATAAGAGGTAGTTCTCACCTCTTACACGTTATAGCTAGCCACAAAACATCCTCTCCACCATGTGCTTCATCACATCATCTTTACACCAAAATTCCTATGATTGCTACACGTCACAAACTAAGCCAAGTGTTGATATATTTGCCACCTTTTCCTGCTTCCTTCCATTTGTCAGTTCCATTATTTAGATGAATTTCACGTATGTAAGTGTTTCATAAGAGAAAATAGTGAATAATATGTGTGTTTATATATATATATATATATATATATATATATGGGCCAGTTTTTGTGTCTGTTCAGTGCATGCAATGCCAACTTTTGTTCATCCGTTTACCAAAATAAAATTACACGTTTGCTCAACTCGGTGCACTGATTATAATTATACGTAATTTATTTAGATTTAACACATTCAAATTTCTATCTGATTTAAATATGGTGGCTTCATTTGAACAACTTATATTGAGTAAAAAGTCATTTGTCGATAAAATGATTTTCGGTTACATTATCGATATTTCTTTGAACTATTAATTCTTTTTAAACATTTTTCAAAAACAAGTTTCCCTTTATTATTTATTAATTAAAAGCACTAAACTAAGGTTATAAAATCCATTTAACACATTTAAACCAATTTTAAATATTCATATATTTAAATACACAGTGTTTAGAATTTTGAGTCGTTACATTCTTCCCCCTTAGAACATTTCATCCTCCAAATTCTGCCATGATGAACTAACAAAAAACAAGCACATAACCATACTTAACAGTATTCAAAATTACTAGCAAACAAAGCTTAAGGTTTGCTCGGGTCCAAAAACCCTCCCATCGCACAAAGGCGATAAATAATGTACTAAGCGCACCTTTCGCTCAACGGCCTTAGATTATTACTTAGTCCATTATTCATTCTACCTCAAACAATTCGAAGATTCATCTCCTAAACTCCCCAGAAGCCAAAAGGTATAGTATTCAAATATGCTAAAGCCCGTACAGTGTACATATGTCATCCATACACAATATCAATTCCGATCACTTGCTCGATCACATAAATTCCACTTCTAAACTAGTACAGATTACTTGACCTCCTAGCATGGACTCCGATCTGGTTCCTTGATTAAACAACCTCCATTCTCCTTAATATCATATATTATGATAGAAATATTCAGAATCATATCAAGAATCTGTATCAAGTGTTCACTATCAAGAATCGAATGAAAAATCCATGCTTGGACCGGTGTAACTCATCTAGAAATCATGTACTTGAATTCTAGGTCAAGAACTGTTATGCGAATCAAATGATATACATACAATTTAAATACTTTATTTCATCGAAAATTTCTTTTTAATTTCACATTCACAATTGTATATAGTATTTCTTATCATTACTAAAATCATTTATGATCCATTTCATAAAACATCCTTTATTTTTTTAAATATTTTATAAAGGCTAACTTTTTGTAAAGCATCTCATAACTTAATTTAATTTAATTTTAAGACATTCCAAGACTTAAGTTCATTGCTCGTACACTACATCCTAAGAGTATGTACAAAACATTCCTATTTATTTTACTTACTAAAATTCTGACGAAGACCTAAAATAAATTTAGATCTTATAATTGTGTTAACCTTCTTGACCTCGTTAGATTAGGAAAGTAGCTAGGAAGATTCTAACTCTGGTATCCAAACTAATGATCAGAGTCTACTTTTCTTAGACAACCCTAGAGTAAAGACGTGTATTAGTTAGCCCAATAACATTGAATTTTTTACCTAACATAGATGTTCTACAAATTTAAAACTCGTTTTAACTTACTATCTTCACAATTTAAGAGTTAAAAAAATTCACCTTTTATATTTTCACAAAGGTACTAAGCTTCAATTTCTATACCAATTCGGAAGTTTTCGACTGTCCAAAATTGCCAAAATTTTCGTTTTGTTTCAACAAATGAAAATTACCAAACAACATATCATAATAAGACCCACAAGTCAAACCGCCCTAATACATAGGATACATGTGCCATGAAATAACTGAACAAAGTTTCAATTATTCATTACACATACTTTACCCACAAAGGGAAAACACGAAAAGTTCCAACATTTATTCTGTGTTATGCCACTACCACATGGAGCCCCCTTACATAGTATATAAACAAATGTTTTCTATATAGAAAGCTTAATTCAAAACCTTTATTAAACTATTATATATTTCATATCAAATTTTTTAAGGAACACTTTAGAACTAAACTCTGGATTTAATTTATAATCATTTGAAATAATAACATATGCTTATAAATTTTGTATATCAAATCATACTTTCGATATTTAAATCAAAATATTCTTACCAGATTAACTTGTAGCAAACTACTATAGCAGAATCCCCTGTTTAGAAACTAAAAAATGAACGCATGATGGTTCAATCATCACTGGAATTATTTTCCAGCAACACAAGTGAGTTCGCTGCTTTCTATCTCTTTTAAAACCCATTTTAAAATATTTCTATTCATAAATACTTTTAAATAATACCATTATTATTTTCTCAAAAACATAAAAAAAATTCAAAATACCAAGATTTAAGTTCTCAAATTCTCAGTTTAAATCCTTACTATTTGTAAACCATATTTTATAGATCATATTCATAAAATTTTTACTTTCTTATATAAAATTATTTCACAATTATTTATTCTAAAATATCTCGCTTTACTTTTAAATTATAATAAGCAACTTTATCAAAGTTAACTTTTTAACCTAACATTATCACCGAATGCCTTATAGTTAAATTCTGCAACTTAATTCACAAGGTGTTCATTTCAATGTTCCCGTAATTACTATCTACCCAAACCATGTAGTAAAAAGGTAAACTTGTTATAAATCAACGAACAATGGTAAATGCTCATAAACTGGTCGGGCACAGCTAACCAATCAACAAATGATAACAAGGATTGTAGAATGGCTGAGCAATATTAAGCTAATAAATGAGGGATAATAGTGAACATCATTAATCCCTACATAAATAAAATACACTGCCAATGTATACTTATATATTACTAATATATACCAAATACATATACGCTCACATATATGTAATACTCTCAACTCATGCTAGGGCATTCCATTACCCTATCACTTAATGAGTAAACCCAACCAAAGCCAAGGTTCTCGGTTAACCTTCAACTCTGATACCAACTTGTAACTATCGCCTTTTTCAACCCTCAAATGTCGACACTAATACACCCAAGGTATTTGTAACATCCCCCTACTTGGAGGCCTAAAACTAACGGCTACGGATGCTGCAGTCATCCATAGTTATTAATCATCGGCGACCAAATATGGCGGTGCTAGATACATTGATACACAAATCACAAAAATATGGAAAAAAATTAATGATCTAAAAAAAAATTCCACATCTCATTCAAAACATTTGATGTTCATTACATAATCCCAAAAATGTTAACCTTGTTCAGCAAAATATAATTATTACAAATACGCCAAGAGCGACATATGAAGATGCCCCCTTGGTAGATCAAAGTATATATAGTAAGGCTAATATATCTGCCTTTACAAACAAAACACACAGTGGAAGAGAAAGAAAACTATGAACAACTATCTTCCTCCTACACATCACCGGAAGCTTTATTCGTCAAAGAAGAGAACATAAAAACCTTAAATCTCAAACTACATAAATCAATTGAGTAGCTGAGAGTTTAAGGGGAAAACAAAAACTTCGAGTCAGACATAAAACATGGTATGAATAATAATCTAACATCTCTATCCTTTTAGATATCTAGTGAGACCATGCCGCCTAGCGGAACGGGTTTTCCCCTCACTAGTATCCTAAAGCCTTTATAAAACCATATACTGTACTCCTGCATCCACAATAGTTAAAACATACATTTTCAAAACATTATGATGATATGCATATTTGAAAATAATTAGGATTTCCTAATCCCCTATTAGATTTTAATTACCTCAAAGAGGGACTATCCATCCTATATTCATTTTACTTTAGCTGATGCGGACTATCCATCCCACATCACATAGTTTTCCAAGGATAACTATAAACCCTTCATTAAACATATGGAGACTATCCATCAAACATCACATAGTTTTCCAAGGATGACTATGAACCTTTCTTCAATCATATGGAGACTATCCATCTCCAACTTGATGTTGACTATCCATTAAACATCACATGGATATACTTATCTCATGTTATCCACATGATTAACCTATTTCCATTAGTATCCCTAATTTAGGTTATATTCATTATAATTTACATTGGTATCACCCAATGATTGTCAAAACATATAAGTGTTGATCCCCTAATATTGTTGAGCTCATTAAGCCCATCCTGATATCCCCAAGGTTAAACAACATTTATTTTATAAGGTTAAAAGAAAACAAATTTCTAATCCCTTTGAAAGTATCCCCTTTGAATGCTTTGCTTTTGACCCTTTCAAAAGCAATAAAACTGTAGACATCCTACAATAAAAAAGCTTCAAAACATTGCCTTAGAAAACCTTTGAAAAACCTTCCATTTAAAGCCTTCCGAAACCATTCAGAAAATAAACCTTTCGACCTTGTCGGAAGCTACCTTTCGACCCCTTCGAAAGCTACCTTTCGACTCCATCGAAAGCTTTGCTCTCGACCCTTTCGAAAGCTTGGCTTTCGACCCCTTCGAAACCATTCAATAAACAAACCCTTTTGAAAGATTAAACCTTTTAAAACACAAACCTTTCGACCTCATTGGAAGCTACCTTTCGACCTTGTCGAAAGGTCTGCTTTGAAAGCTTTAAAACATCTCTTTAAAACAATAAGCTTCAGCCTTTAAAACACTTTCTTCGAAAACCTTGGGTTATACTTCAATTATAAAACAAGGGTAAATTATCTAAGTGGAAAGCTTCGATACCTTTCGAAAACATGGAGAAGTGGCTGGTTTTAAAAACAAGTAAACCTTTTGACTTTATCGAAAGCAATGACTTTAGAAAAGCGGCAGTAACCTTTAGACCATGTTGAAAGGTTTAAAACCTTTATTTTAAATGTTTGACCTAGTCGAAGGCAACCAAGTCGAAAGCTCTTATTCGAAAACAAAGCAGGCGATTCTTTTGGTTTATAAAACAAACATATCCCAACCTCTTTGGCAACTAACCTTTCGACTAAGTACCCTTTGACCTTATCCAATTCATTATGTACCAAGATACTTGATACCATACACATTGAACTTTGACTTTGTCGAAAGCTATAACCTTTCGACTTTGTCGAAAGGTCTGGGCCGGAAGGTTTGATGCCTAAATTGGCTGAAACATGTTAATAACATGATTTTCTTGTTTTTAACTTAAAAGAGATAACTTATCAATTAACCTGCCTTTGTTTTTCAAATTCTCATTGGTCACAATTACTTTTTAGAAAAATGCTGCTATTAATTTAAGAATTTAATAACGATTTATTTTATAAAATGCCCATTCTCCTTAATTAAATATATAAAACACGATACCTTAAATAATTTTATATATTCATCAAATCACATAGGAAATATCTAAAAAAATTATAAAAAATCTATTTTAATATGTTTTCCAACATATAAAAATTTCAAATCCAAATAATTATTATTTTAGCCGTAAATAGTTTATAACCCAATAAATCATTTTCTTCACTAGAAAATTAATATAAAATCCACATAAATTCATAAAATTATCAAAATTGGAATCCATCACTAAAATATCATTTCTGACCTATATTTAAATTTTCAAGGCATTTGGATGTCATTTAATATAGTTTTCATATCAAACATATCATAAAAACTAATATGAACATGTATAATTCACCAAGGCACATATATATAACTTTAATCGTCAAAACATGGCATATACTTGCAAAAACATTTCAGATCTAATCTTAAAACCGAAAACCATAAGAAAATGGGATGTAGTAATTATTCACCTTAGCTTTGAGATTAAAAGATGTGATATTTGATGTTGAATTAGTTGATTAACTTCCTTCTCTTGAATCCTAGCTTTTATCTTCTCTTGAGAACATTAATGGTGGCCGGCCTTGGTATAATTTTAGTTTGAGCAAAGTAAAAGTGAATGTGTGTTGCACTCCTAAGGGTTTGGTTTATAAGCCTCTCCTATTTCTCATATTGCCCTTACTCATTTCCTAACACATTAATTTATGTTATCTCATTTTAATTTGCACATTAACATAGCACGGCTACCCTTAGTTTAATCAAATCCCAACCCATTAATCTTCACATTATTTTATTTAATTTTTAGCTAATTAAATATCCTAAATAATGTTACAAAAATATGGGGTGTTACAGACTCCCCTCCTTAAAAAATTTCTTCCTCGAAATTACGATAAGGTACACAATAAAACAATCAAGGTAAAAAATACCATCAAATAATTCGGGATAAGCATCTCTAACCCTGCTCTCAGTCTCCCAAGTACAGTCTCTAGCATAGTCACTCCACTGGACCTTTACTAGTCATACTGTCTTGTTCCTCAACTTCTTTGCATCTCTAGCCACAATCTGAATCGGCTTCCTAACTGTAGTCCAGTCTGCTCTACTAATAAATCCTCAAACACTGTAGGTGCTATAGTAATCTCTGGGTCTCTAATACATTTTCTAAGATGAGAAATATGGAAAACATTAGGAACTCCTGCCAAACTATTCGATAACTCCACTCTATAAGCGAGTTTCCCGATCCTCTCAACAATACGGAAAGGTCCAACGTATCTAGTTGGTAACTTTCCTGATTTTCCAAATCTAATCACACCCTTCATCGGTGAAACCTTAATAAACACATAGTCTCCAACAGAGAATTCCAAGTCCTTCCTTCTTCTATCTGCATAACTTTTCTATCTAGACTGAGCTTCCTTCATCCTAGCTCGGATCAACTCAATCTTCTCTGCAGCTTCTTTTACCAAATCCGAACCAAGAACCAACCTATCCCTTGTCTCTAACCAACATATGGGAGATTTGCATGGTCTTCCATGCAGAGCTTCAAATGGTGGCATCCCAATGCTAGTCTGATAGCTATTGTTATACGAGAACTCAACTAATTGAAGATTGTCTTCCTATGATCCCTTGAAATCCAATACACTAGCTCTTAACAAATCCTCAAAGACTTTGTTAACTCTTTCCGTTTGCCCATCAGTCTATGGATGGTAAGCGGTACTCATGTTGAGCTTGGTTCCAAATGCTTCCAATAGACTCTTCCGGAACTCACTAGTAAACAAAGGATCTCTATCAGTGATGATACTACTAGGAATTCAGTGCAGCCTAACCACGTTCTTCACAAATAACTTCGCCAAAATAGGTGTCGTCCTAGTTAACTTTACTGGAATGAAATGGGCTGTCTAAGTCAGTCTATCCACTATGAACCATATGCTTTCATTTCCTCTACTAGACCGTGGAAACCCATTAATAAAATCCATAGAGATAGAATCCACTTCCACAACGGAACTTCCAATGGTTGAAGCAATCCACTTGGCTTTTGGTGTTCAGTCTTTGCCCATTGGCAGTTCAAGCACTGCTTAACTAATAAACCAATGTCCCATTTCATACCATCCCAGAAGAAACTTCTCTTCATATTCTGATACATCTTCGTTCCTTTTGGATGGATAGTGAACTTCGAACGATGGCATTCTTCCAAAACTTCTTTCCTCGTGTCTTCTATATTTGGAACACACAACCTTCATTTCTTTCTTAACCACCCTTTCTGGTCAAGACTGAAGTCCTTTGTGTCATCGCTCTCTGTTCCTTCCCTTAACTTTCTGATCCGTTCAGTCAAAACTTGATCCTCCTCCTGTTTAGAAGCTATCTTCTCAATCATTACCGATCGAACTTTCAAACAAGACAATACAGCACTTCCTGCACTAGAACCTGCCTCGGATCTATACTACACTCTACAAGCTGACAATACTTCCAAATCTTTCTACTCAACAATCATAGCCAATAATGCATTCTGATGTTTCCTGCTACGTGCATCTTCTACCTTTTTTCCTTTCCCGACTGTGTACCCAATTCCAAAATCATAAGCAGCAATAAATTCCAACCATCTCTGTTGTCTCATGTTCAGCTCCTTCTGAGACAACAAGTACTTCAGCGACTTATGATCTATATAAAGCTCAAATTGCTCTCCCAAAAGATAATGCCTCCACACCTTCAAAGCAAATATAACGGTAGCTCACTCCAAATAATGCGGTTGATACCTAACTTCATGTGGACTGAGCTGTCTAGAAGCATAAGCAATCACATTACCTCTTTGCATCAACACAGCTCCCAATCCAGTTCCACACACATCAGTATAAACAACTAAATCTTGATTCCCCTCCGGAACCACCAACACGGTGTATGGGTTAACAAGTGTTTCAAGCTTTGGAATGCTTCCTCGCACTTATTAGTCCATACAAACTTCACATCTTTTCACGTAATCTTAGTCATCGGTGCAGCTATCCACGAAAAATTCTTTATAAACCTTCAATAATATCCGACAATATCCTGCCAATCCAATAAAACTCTTTATCTCGGTCACCATCTCGGGTCTCTTCCAGTTATTCACCGCCTCAATCTTAGTCGAATCTACAGACAACCCTTTCTTTGAGACATGACCAAGGAACTTCACTTCGTTCTTCCAAAAATGACACTTCGAAAACTTCGCCTTTAACTGATTCTGCCTCAACATCTCCAACACTACTCTAAGATGAATCTCATGCTCCCTTTCATCTTTAGAGTAAACCAAAATGTCATCTATGAATACCAACAGAGCCTATCCAAGTGCTCTAGAAAAACCGGTTCATCAAATCAATGACGAAAGCAGGCGCATTTGTCAATCCAAATGGCATCACCAACCACTCATACGAACCATACCTAGTCCAAAATGCCGTCAAAGAAATGCTATCCTTCACCACTCTCAACTGGTGGAACCCCGTCGCCAAATCCAATTAGGAAAATACTCTGGCTCTACTCAACTGATCATATAGATCATGTATCCTCGGCAGAGGGTACATATTCTTGATCGTCCTTTCGTTTAACTTACGATAGTCGATGCACATCCTTAACGACCCATCTGGTTCCTTCACAAACACCGAAGCTGCTCCCGAAGGCAAACTGCTTGGTATGATAAAATTCCTTCCCTCCAGATCCACTAGCTGCACCTTCAATTTCTTCATCTCTGTCGGTGTCATTCTGCTAGATGGTCTACTGACAGGTTCTGCTCCTGGTACAAGATCTATCTGAAACTCAATAGCTTGTTTCGGGGGTAATCCAGTAAACGGCTCAAAAACATCTGCAAATTCTCTTGCTACCTGAACCAGACTAAAAACATCTCCAACCTCCATGGTATTCAACAGAGCACCAACACTCATACTGGAATTCTCGATTGAGAAAATAATTTAGTTATGACTATTCGGCTGCCTTAATGATATCTCCCGATCCTGGAAAAACATCCTAGCCTCGTACTTACCCAACTAATCCATACCCAAAATGATCTCGAAATCCACGAAATCAAAAGCATACAAACTGCATGCAAACTTATGACCTAACAAATCAAGTTCTAACTGGTCACATCTCATCCCAAGAGTTGCATACCCTCCTATTGGATTCACAACCCTTAAGGAAGTAACAAGGTATGTGGGTTCTACAAATAACCTATCAACTAAATACTGTGATATAAATGAATGCAATGCTCCAATATCAAACAATACCCAAACTGGTATGCTATGAATCAAAAGCGTACCTTCCACTACAGACTTCCCTTTCTCAGCCGCAGTTGGTTTAGAGGATGATAGCTCCAAAGCAAAGACCTTTCCTCTTCCAGCCTTAGCAGCTTCAGGGCACTTATTCTTGTAGTGCCGCCTCTGGTTGTAATTATAGCATTGCACATTCTGCTTCCCCACAACCAACCTTCCATCACCCGATGACACTCATTAGCATAGTGCCCCTTCTTATCACACTTGTACCAAACTATATTTGCTTTCCCTTCCTTGGCTGCTCCTCCTTTTTGAGCGCCCTTCTTCTTGAAGAACTTCCTCTTTCTCACCTGAGAACCCTAGGATTCCACTGGCACCTCTCTAGCTGAAATAGCAAGCATCTCCTCATTGTGAATAGCCATTTCCACCATCACATTAGAAGGATCTCTAATATAGGCCATAGTCATTCTGCCTAGCTCTGGCCTCAATCCTCTAATGAATCACTCATTCCTTTTGACATCAGTATCAACCAAAGCATAACCATATGAGATAGTTCATCAAACTTAGCAGCATACTCGATCATAGACATCTGTCCTTGGACAAGATCCATAAACTTCCTCATCAACACCGACTTGGAACCCTAAGTCAAGAACCTCTGCTCAAACCTCCTTCTAAAATCGGCCTATTTCAGTTCTTCTTTTAGTACACCATCTGTCACACTGTTCCACCAATGAAGCACTAACCCTTGCAACTGTCTAGAGGCTAGCCTTCTCTTCTCTCCATCATTCAATCTTAAAACTATAAAGATCATTTCATAGTTCAAAAGCTAGTTCTCAACTTCAACAGCATCCTCTGTTCTAAGAAATGGCTTTCCTCCCAGACTGATATAGTTTCCACTCAGCTTTGCATAGTTATATCCAACTAGAACTACATGATTAGCTCCACCAACATTTCCAGAAGCTCCCACTTGTAAAAGATTTGAAAACAACTGATACATCATCCCTACATCTACTGGCGGATTTCCAGTACCTACATTGGCCTCAGCATTTTGATTAGCATTAGCATGTCGACCTTGGTTTCTCCGAGTATTAGGTCGAGCATTTCTGTTTATTGCGGTGCTTCATCCACCTAGATTTCCTCTTTTGTTTCCTGCCTCCATATCTTCTTTCTCGTATATCCGCATACGAGCCTTAGTAAGATATAGAAGAACAGTCTAAGAGAGAGGGGAATACGTACTTAGATATATACCTATATATCAAACACAAGTACATTACAATAGCGTTAACCCAAACGCCGATCATATTTTCAAATTCATTGGATTATATTTCAAAAAGCTTTTAGATTTAACTTTTCTTTAAAAGTTTCATAAACCTATGCTCTGATACCAACTTGTAACATCCCCCTACTTGGAGGCCTAAAACTAACGGCTACGGATGCTGCACTCATCCATAGTTATTAATCTTTGGCGACCAAATACGGCGGTGCTAGATACATTGATACACAAATCACAAAAATATGGAAAAAAAATTAATGATCCAAAAACAAAATTCCATATCTCATTAAAAACATTTGATGTTCATTACATAATCCCAAAAATGTAACCTTGTTCAGCAAAATATAATTATTACAAATACGCCAAGAGCGACATATGAAGATGCCCCCTTGGTAGATCAGAGTATATATAGTAAGGTTAATATATCTGCCTTTACAAACAAAACACACGTATATATAAAATTATGAAAATTGGAACCTGTCTCTAAAATATCATTTTGACCTATATTTAAATTTTCAAGGCATTTGAATGTCGTTTAATAAGGTTTTCATATCAAACATATCATAAAAACTAATATGAACATGTATAATTCACCAACACACATATATATAACTTTAATCATCAAAACATGACATATACTTGCAAAAACATTTCAGATCTAATCTTAAAACCGAAAACCATAAGAAAATGGGATGTTGTAATTATTCACCTTAGCTTTGAGATTAAAAGATGTGAGATTTGATGTTGAATTAGTTGATTAACTTTCTTCTCTTGAATCCTAGGTTTTATCTTCTCTTAAGAACATTAATGTTGGCCGACCTTGGTATAATTTTAGTTTGAGCAACGTGAAAATGAATGTGCATTGCATTCTTAAGGGTTTAGGGTATATGCCTCTCCTATTTCCCATATTGCCCTTACTCATTTCCTAACACATTAGTTTATGTTATCTCGTTTTAATTTGCACATTAACATGGCACGGCTACCCTTAGTTTAATCAAATCCCAACCCATTATTCTTCAAATTATTTTATTTAATTTTTAGCTAATTAAATATCCTAAATAATGTTATAAAAATATGGGGTGTTAAAGTATTCATGTGCCGAACACCCAAGTGCCGAAAAGACCGATTGTTTGGGTAAAGAAAATAAAGAAAAGAGAACAAGAAAGAGAACAAAAAATCATAACCTCATAGTGGAATGATAACATATAATATTAAAAAATAGTACACGGTGTTACTCTAATATACATAGCATTTTAGAGTTGATAAACAGAGTACGACTATCAGCCTAGACAATTACAATAGCATGTCCTTACAATTGCTGATACATACACACACACATAAAGTAATGTAGCGGAAAATAAATACTACGGTAGGTAAATCATCCAAATTCTCTCCAAGAGTCCAATCAACATCAACGAACACATGCTTTCCTCAAATTGCTCGAAATAACACCCAAGGAATTTACCGAAAAATAAACCACGGGTCAGACAAAAGTCTGGTGTGAGAAACTCAAGAAATATGTGTGATACATAACAACACTTTTTGAGACCAACTGAATCACCGTAATGGTTTTCCCCTCGAAACAGCCAACCATATAATAAGTACATATTGCAATATAATAGATAATATCTAGGGTGAAGAATATAAATTAGAAAATAACTGTGCTGCTTGCTTCTTTGGATACAACAATATTGAATAAGTATACAATCAAAATTGCTAAGGCACGTTTACATAAGGATTTTCCATGGAGACAACTCCAGCTTAGAAGTTGAAGCGGATCTCCATGACAAGGATCAGAAAATACTTTCTGAGCATCATATATCTCTAGAGAAAATATACCATAAGGTAAACACAACCAGCCCGAACACGTGAACCAAGTATCATAAACTCCCCCCATGCAACATACCAATAAATATAATCTGGATATGGAGTTGATGTACCCCCAAGGGTTAGCTAAACCCGAAATCATGCAACATACTCTGTCTTTAGCTATTTTTTTCTAATGTCGAAGCTATGTTCGACATCTTTCACAAGAGTCTTCATTACTCAAACAGATCACGAAATCCCCAAATGGATTTCAACATCTCGAACAGATCACTTCCAAGAGATAAATTATGTATCTCAGTCTTGAAGTAGTTTTCAATAAGTAAAACGCTTGCCAATCCTGACCTCTTCAGGACTGAATCGACGAATTTGGTCATATTCAACAACAATGAGAACAATTGCATATGGAAACCACGTCCCACATACTTTCAATAAGTAAGTAAACATTCAAGCACTATTAATTCATACAAAGCACGATCAAGTCACCTAAATGACTTTTAATCCTTCATTAATTAAAAATCCCTGTTTGATTAAATTACCCTTTATTAATTAAAAAATCCTTTTATTAGTAAAACCCATTTCACTTATTTAAGCTTTCCATATTAATTTATATTCCTAATTAAATAACTTCCTAATTTATTAAAACTCCTAATTAATTAAAGTACAAATCAATTAAACTAACAGTTAGACTACTAATCAATTTAAAACTTGCTTCATTAATTATACTCCTTTATTAATTAAAACTTTTTTTTCTACTTGTATATACATATATATTTAAAATATTTTTACAAAAGATATATACAAATATTTTACAATTCTATAATCGTTTGTACTCTTTTCGATACGTTAAAAAGTAATTATATACTTATCTCAATGATATAATCATGTTCACAAATTACTTTGTAAGATTTAATTACATTAAAATATAATAAAAGAGGTTAAAAACAAACGTTACTCAAATATTTTTACCATAAAGTGTTTCTCTCTTTTATATTTTAACCTTTTCAATCTTTATTTCGACAGATTCCATACTTGTTATTATCTTTAAAGTACTATCATTAATGATCTAAGTATATTCATAATCATTTAATAATATATTTCCACTTTAAAATATAATTTAAGGGTTTAAAAACGATAGTTACTGAACATTGCTTACTACAAACCAAAAACATTTCATACTTTAAACATCATCTTTATATCTCTTTTAAAGATTAAATTACATTTATAAGGGTTTAAGACAAGTCTTACTTAAACATTGTCACAACAACCCAAAACATTTCATTTATAATTATTATTAAAACCTTCTCTTAGAAGATCTAATTATATTTTTAATTATAATCCTAATTATAATTACAATTACTTATCTCTACATTAATTTAATAAGTTAATTTACTTTTACTTAAATTCACAAAACTATCCGCTTTAGCTAAAGTGTTAAAATCCAAATCTTCCCTTATTACTTTATAAATGACTTAACTTGCTTTTCCAACTCATACATTTACTAAAATCTTTTAAAATTATATATTTATTTATAAGCTAATGCAATTAATAAAATTCTGAAAACAATTTAAAAGATATTACATTACACAAGTTTTAATACTTAAATAAATAATTAACTAATTTTATAAAAACTATATATGATTTATATATCCTTAGAAATACTTATAATATAATATTAAAAACATTTATTTAAAATATTACCTATATAAATTCAATTTATAATTAATTTAAAACTTGAAAAGCAGATATTTTCCTTTATATAACAATAGCCCACTTACTTCGGAAATTCATATATAATTCTTAAAAATACATAAAAATCCCGAACCACTTTTAAAACACTCTATGTAAGAAAAGATCACCAAAAAGACTGAAGTAAAATAATTAAGTTTAAATTTTTTTGTAAATGTTTTTACATCTCAAACAGAAAAACATCATTTCAGAAATGCTGTAAAAAGTGGTCGAGAGTTACTACAGCATTTTTAAAAGTTCTACAAATTAGCGCTCTAATAGGTTCTAACCATTCATGTTTTATACACTTGAAAGTTTCACAAATTTTTGATATGGGAACAAACTTTTAGCACCCAATCCTTTTACCGTAACTAATATACACATTATACATTACAACCATAAAAATAAACCTTTAAGGATCTGTCCATAAAAATATATACAAAATCAACAAAGTAAGGTATTTCTAAAGTGCTTTTATAAAAACTATCGCTATAAAACCACTTCTATTTCAGGCCTGTCCCCTATAATCCTTATGTGCTTTGTTTCAAGACTTTGTCACAAGTCCACAATCATTATTTTAAAATGCCATTTTCTTTCCAAAGCAAGAATCACAACGAATCAAGCAATATAAAATCAATCACATGTGCTATAATAAAACACAAGCATGTATTACTTCATATACTTAGTAAAGGGTTATTTAACTCACCAAACTTCTTGCTAACTCCATGCATAATCCTTGTAGAACACATGCATGGTTGCCATCATCACCCAAACATTCAAAGATCCAACCTCTTGCCTCAACATGTGCTCAGCCACCCCCTCCTTCAACCAGAAGCTCACGGAAAGAAATTGTTGGGCTGTTGTGCTCCACTTCATTATGCTTTTTAACTTGATAATTCTTGTTGCCATGATGATATAAGAACCTTGTCCAAGTTTGAGAGGATTTGGAGGTGGTTTTATATATTTTGAGAAACTTAGAGAAGAGAAAGAGAAGGAAGAAGCCGTTTTTGTTCATCATTTTGGCCAAAGCTTTTTGTGAGCCTATGTGATTTTAACTAAATGTTTATAATTGGTAATTATCACCTCTTACACGTTATAGCTAGCCACAAAACATCCTCTCCACCATGTGCTCTATCACATCATCTTTACACCAAAATTCCTATGATTGCCACATGTCACAAACTAAGCCATGTATTGATATATTTGCCACATGTCACAAACTAAGCCAAGTGTTGATATATTTGCCACTTTTTTCCCACTTCCTTCCATTTGTCACTTCCATTATTTAGATGAATTTCGCGTATGTGTAAGTGTGTCAAAAGAGAAAACAGTGAAGGATTATGCATGCGCCCACGTGTGTGTATGCACATGTGTCTGTTTCTGTGTCTGTTCAGTGCACGTGACGCCCGCTTTTATTCGTCCGTTTACCAAAACAAAATTACGTGTTTTTTCAACTCAGTGCACCGATTATAATTCTACACAGTTCATCTAAATTTAAAACATTCAAATTTCTAACTAATTTAAATTATGGTGATTTCTCTCGAACAACTAATATAGAGTAAAAAGCCGTTTGTCGATAAAATAAGTTTTGGTAATATTATCGATATTTCTTTGAGCTATTTATATTTTTAAATTTTTTTCAAAAACAAGTTTACCTTTATTAGTTATTAATTAAAAGGAGTAAATTAAGGTTATAAAATTCATTTTAACACATTTAATCCAATTTTAAATATTCAGTATTCAGAATTTCGGATCATTACATGAAGTAAATATTGATTTGTTTCGAATGAAAGAGAGTGAAGAATATGTTTGATTTTTGAAATAAAGTATGTGTAGAAGAATGAGGTAAGAAGGAGTGAATAATAGAGATTGACTTGTCATGTCATACGTAAAAATGTGTCTTTTAAGATTTTGAAATTAATGCAAAAAAGAGGGGATTTCAAATGTATAAATTTTCAAACGATTCTCCAAATTCTATCTGATACGTCGACATACCTATGTGCCATATGTCGACATATAGGTCGAAATTTCAATGTTCAAATAATAAAGATATATATATATATACTTATTATTATTATATATTTGTTCCTATATTAAATAATTTTTGAAAAAATAAAAAAAATGATTTGTATAAAGCACCAATTTTGGTGTTTCTTTTGTTTAATCTGATAATTTTTCCATCACCATAAAACACATGTTGGTATTTTAGTATCTGGTTCGTTGTCATTGGATGTTGTATCGAAATCGTCAAAAGTTGTGTTGTAAGCCATTTTCTCTTTTTAAATAAATCATTGTTTAGTGAATTCTTTGCTTTTTTTCTTATGCGGATAGTCTCTTCATAGATGGATAGATTCACCACAATCGTACTATTTAAAAATATTTTCATTTTCGTAAATTTTGTTTTCGGTTTTAAGAACATTGTTCATCTTTCTGTACTTTGGAAATTTTCTGAAATTTTGAATCATAAGAGCAACTTCCTCATCATTACCATTTGTTATCTAAATCTTGATCGTCGATTGTTGCATTAAATGCAATTGATTTCTTTCTGATCGCCTTACTTTCCTTTCTACCCTACAACTGTGCTTCATAGGACATTAGATTACCAATTAATTCTTCAATTTTTAATATACTAATATCATTGGCTTCATCTATTGCTAATTACTTTTGATTCCATTTAGAAGAGAGCAAATTAAGGATTTTTCTAACTTGATCTTCTTTTGAGAAAATTTTCCCTAATGATACTAATGAATGAACTATATCTTAAAATCTAGAATACAGGTCAGAAATAGGTACATGTGGTTTCATTCTAAAAGGTTGAAACTGGTTGGTTAGGATGGAAATCTTAATTTATTTTACTTTACCAGTGCCTCATGTGTGACTTGTAACGTTCTTCAAATATCTAAGCCGTTGAATTTTCAATAAATTTTCATCCTACATGACCATAAGTATAATTACTATCATTAAATAGTGGGGGTGTATGTAACATCGCCCACTTGGAGGCCCAAAACTAACAGCTACGGATGTTGCAGTCATCCATAGTTATTAATTCTCGGTGATCAAATGTGGTAATGTTAGATATATTGATATAACAGAAACACATGGATATGAAAAAATTAAAACCATTAGACAAATTTCTCAACCCATTTCAATTATATTTCAAATTCATTACATAATCCCAAATTCGAGAACCACGTTCAAAGAAAATATAATTATTACAAAATACGCCAAGAGCGACATATAAAGATGCCCCCTTGGATGATCAGAGTATAAACATAGGCAATTAAACAAGTTTGCCATAACATCAAAACACAGCGGAATCAAATAGAAAATAACTCCATTAGCTAGCTAGCCTCCTACATGTCTCCGGAAGCTTATTCGTCTAAAGGAGAACCTAAAAATCCTCAACTCTCAAACTACTCAAAATCAATTGAGCACCCGATATTTTAAGGGGAAAACATAAACTTCAAGTCAGATATAAAGCCTGGTATGAATAATAACCTACCATCCCAAACAATTTAGATATCTAGTGAGACCACGCCGCTTAGCGAAATGGGTTTTCCCCTCACTAGTATCTCATCCAAAAATTTATAATAACCATATACCGTGCTTATGATCTACAATGGTTAAAAACATAGCAATTTAAAATATCATGATGATATGCAAACAAGCAAAGTATCCTGGATTTCCCATCCCCGTTCATTTGGCTATCTGTCTCAGTTATAGTTTCTAGGGTCACTACTAACCTATTAGTTCTCAAGAGCTGACTAATAACCTGTTTAAAGCTTATGGACTATCTTTCCAGTGTCATAGTTTTCATAGGATTACTAAGAACTTACTGGCCCTTGCCAATAACTTCATTCAGTTATTTCATGGGTTCTTCCTAAACCTGTTGGTATCTCCAATAACTTCTCTTGTATCATAGTTTTCATGCGTTGACCGTGAACCTATTGACTGTTGTCAATAACTTTATCCAGATATTGTTTCCATGGGATCACTACGAACCTATTGGCCCCTGCAATAACTTTCCCCAAACATAGTTTTCATGGGTTTACTATGAAACTGTCTAAACTGACTACTGCTCTATCAGTCTTTTGGCATCCTATATTCTGGTCTGCCCAATCTCCTAGATGCATCACTACTCATTCAGGAGTTAACTCAATTTATATTCACTACTGGATCAACCTAACTGGTTATTCTGCATTTTATCCCCATAATAAAGTTATGGGTCCATTATACAGTAAATATGTTTATAGAAGAAGCACATCTAATGACATAACGATATCAATATTTATGGTTTAATATCCTTGAAGTCATTTCCACATAAAACATGGGTAATACCATTAATCCATTATTTTTATCGAGGAAAGCTTCTTCAAAAACTCCAAAATTAAAATCCATTTCAAAGCCCTTTTATATTGCCATGGGTTTTCCTTTAAGTATGAGATTGGGTTCTTTGTTCTGAAAACTAAAGCTTTCTAAACCTTAGACCTTTACTTTCAAAACCATTAAAACATATCTTTCGAAAGCATTCAAATCTTCTTTTTAAAACACTTAAACATATGCCTTTTGAAACACTTTAAAATATCTCTTTCGAAAGCATCAAAACCTTCCTTTCGAAACCATCAAAACATTTCTTCTGAAAGTATTAAAACACATCTTTCCAACTTATAGAAGCATAGCTTCGAAACTATTTGAAAGTGCCTCTTTAGAAACCATTGGATTTCATCTTAAATATAACTTTTGGGTCAAAGTGATCATAAGCGAATGCACCCCTTTCGAAACCATTAACCTTTAAGTAAAAGAGTTTGGGGAAAATGGTTGGCTTTGGAACCATCCTTTCGAAAGCTTCAATCTTTTAAGTAAAACAATTAGAAGGATGGCTTCGAAATGCCTTTCAAAGCCATTGCCTTTGAACCTTTAGTTTATATAGCTACTGGAGCCCTTTCGAAAGCATTGGCAAGTGGCTTGTTATATTTATAAAACAAAAGCTGGCCTTTTGAACTCATTGAAAACTTCAACCTATTAGAAAGGTATGTAGACGCCAGCAAGGTTTCGACTTGGTTCAAAACTACCCTTTCGAAATCTTCTCTTTAAAACATAATATATGCCAACTCATTCGGGAGCTATATAAAAGTAGTTTACCCCTTTCAAAAGCATCTATTAAAAGCAAGGCAAGCAGCATATCTTTGAAAAGAAAAGAAAAAGAATTTCGAAAGATATTAAAAATGGCCTTGACCCCTTCAAAAGCATGGTTTCGACTCTATACCTTCTGCCTTTCTCCAATCCACTACGCTCCAAAGCATTGATACCATGTATATTGGTTGGACTTGGTTAGGGCGGAGGTATGAGGTCGAAAGGTTGCTATGGAAGTGGAGAAACAATAAATCTATACAAAACTATTTTTTTCCTTTTTAAGTAAATTCTTTTAAACTAACTTGCCTATTTTCTAAAAATATAATTGGTTGCCATAATCTTTACTAGAATCTTTTCTAAAGGACTGCCGAATTCATTCGGAATTAATTAAAAATGATTTACAAAGAAGCCATTCCCTTTAACAAAACAATTAAGACATTTAAGTCCTCCAACTCGATTAATTTAATTTCCATAGTAAATCTCTTAGGAAAATCATCAAAATCATCAAAATTCACTTTTAATATGTTATCTAACATATATAAATTTTAGACCCAAAATCCTTTCTATAATAGCCGAAATAAATCTTTAAACCCAATTAATTATTTCTTCCTTCAAAAATTCATAATAAATTATCCATAGCTTGGATAATTATGAAAATTTAAACCCATCTCCAAAATAATGTTTTATATAACATATCAAATCCTCATGGCATTCAAAACCCAAAATAGACGATTTTAGCCATAAAATCAAATAAAACATTTATCAAACATACTTATTTGATGCAAACGTACCATGTAATCCAAGCATATCATCATTAAAATCATCATAAAGGTTTTAATCTTAAAACCCGAAATCAAATGCTCTTTAAAAACGAAAATGAGACGGTTTTGATTATTATTCTTCTTGCTTTGGATAAGAAACTTGAGATTTGGTCTTGCTTAATTCTCCTTGTTTGATTTCTTAGCTTTTAATTGATTTTTCTCCTCCTTTTCCCTAGGTTATGGCTTGCTTGAGCTCTTTGGTTTATGTTTTAGAATTACGAACGTATAAAATGAAAATGGGAATAAGGGTTTAGGGCTTAAGGGTTATGATGGACGACTATTCCCTATAATATCGTTGCCTTATTCTTTAATTAGTTATCTTATAAAACCATTTACATAAACTCATACTTTTAAATTTTTATTTAGTTGCATGACCTCTAATAAATTTTCAGATCTCAATCTCCTTATCACTCTAATCTTTACATCATTCTATTTAATTTATCTAACTAAATCTCTTGAATAATGTTTTTTAAAATTAGGGATGTTATAGGCTCCCCTCCTTAAAGAATTTCTTCCTCGAAATTCACTAAGGACTGAATACTAAGCATAGCTATCATCTGTAACATCTCCTAACTACCATACTAACCTACTTGACTAGCAATAGTCTATATAAAGCAAATATTGAACATACCCTCACAGCAGTTCAGGATAAGTATCCCTAATCTTATCTTCTGTCTCCCAAGTACAGTCCTTCTTATTGTCGCTCCACTGAACTTTCACCAACTTGACTGTCTTGTTTCTTAGCCTCTTCTCTTCTCTTGCTACAACCCTAACTGGTTGTCTAACAAAAGTCAAATTTGGTTCTACTATCAAATTTTCCAACTCTATCCGAGGAATAGTAGTCTCTGGATCATGCACATACTTGTGAAGATGATATACATGAAACACTTCATGGACACCTGCCACGTTGCTCGGCAACTCTACCTTGTATGTCAGCTTCCCGATCTTCTCTATAATTAGGAATGGACCAACATATCTCGGTGCCGGTTTCTCGGACTTTCTGAATCGTACCACAACCTTCATTAGTGATACTTTTATGAAAACTCTATCTCCAATTGAAAATTCTAGATTTTTACGCCTCTTATCTGCATAACTCTTTGTCTCGACTGAGCTTCCTTCATCCTTTCTCGGATCAACTCAATCTTCTATGTTGCCTCTCTAACCGGATATGGACCAAAGACTAATCTGTCTCCGGTCTCCAACCAACATGCTGGTGATTTGCACGGCCTTCCATATAAAGCTTAAAAATGCGTTATTCCTATACTAGTCTGATAATTGTTATTATAGGAAAACTCAACAAAGTAGGTGATCTTCACAAGATCCACCAAAGTCCAGCTCACAAGCTCTTAACAAATCCTCAAGTACCTTATTGACTCTCTCTGTCTGCCCATCAGTCTGAGGGTGATATGAAGTACTCATATTGAGCTTGGGATCCAACACATCCTGTAGACTCTTCCAGAATTCACTAGTAAACAAAGCATCTCTATCACTGACTATACTACTAGGAATTCCATGTAGTCTAACTATGTTCTTTATAAACAACTTAGCTAAAACAGGTGTTGTCCTGGTTGATTTAACTGGAATGAAATAGGCACTCTTGGTCAACCTATACACTATGACCCATATACTTTCATTTCCTCTATTTGACCTTGGCAACCCGTCTATAAATTTCATGGATATCGAATCCCATTTCCAAACTGGTATTTCCAAATGTTGAAGCAACCCACTTGGCTTCTGATGTTCGGCCTTCACTTGTTGACAGTTCGCACACATCCTAACCCACAAGCCAACACCCTTTTTCATACCTTCATAGTAGAAACTCCTCTACATATCCTGGTACATTTTGGTTCCTCCAAGATGAATCGTAAATTTAGATCGATGACATTCCATAAGAACTTCTTTCCTTAAGTCCTCAACATTAGAAACACACAACCGTCCCTTCTTTCTCAACCATCCCCTCTGGTAAAGACTAAAATCCTTTAGATCATCGATCTCCAACCCAACCTCAAGCCTTCTAATCTTCTTAGCTAATAATAGATCCTCTTTCTGCTTAGAAGCAATTCTTTTGGTCAACACTGGTCGAACTTCTAAACAGGACAACATGGCGGTGCTCTGACTGGAACTAGCAGTCGATCTTAACTGCACACTACAAGTAGTCAAAGCTTCTAAATCTTTCCATTCTGCCAACATGGCTAACACCACATTCTGATGTTTTCTGCTAAGAGCATCTACTACTCTATTCCCTTTTCTAGGTGTATATTGTATACCAAAATCATAAGCTACTAAAAATCCAACCATCTCTGCTGTCTCATATTCAACTCCTTCTGTGAAAATAAATATTTTAAGGACTTATGATCTATGTATAGCTCTTTGCCGTCTTGGTAGCTTCTCCCTTCTAGGTTCCCTTCTTCTTAAAGAACTTCCTCTTCTTGCCAAGATAACTCTAGGTTTCAACCTGTTTCTCCTTCCCATAAGTAGAAAGCATCCCCTCATGTTAAATTGCCATTTACACAACAACATTACAAGGATCACGAAGATGTGGCAGGGTTGCCATAGAAATCTCAAGTCTCAATCCCTAAATAAACTTCTCATTCCTCTTAATGACGTTGTCAATGGTAACATATCCATATCTGGATAACTCATCAAACTTCGTGTCATACTCAATCACCGACATCTCACTTGCACTAAGTCTATGAACTTCCTCACCAGCGCCGACTTGGCAATTTCAGACAAAAACCTCTGATCGAATCTCCTCTGGAATTCCACCCAAGTCAACTCTTCCTCGTGAACTACGATAGTAACACTATTCCACTAATGAAGCACTGCTCCCTGCAACTGTCTAGAAGCAATTCTACTTTTATGCTCATCATTCAACCCCAAGTCAGCAAAGATTCTCTCACAATGCAAAAGCCAATTTTCAACTTCTATAGCATCCTTCATCCCCAAAAACGGGTTCCCACCAAGACTGGTATAATCTCTGCTCAACTTAGCATAGTTGTTGCCAACTAGGGCTACGGGATTAGCTCCTCCAACGTTCCCAGCATTACCCCCAACTACCCCTGTGGCAGCTCCTACTTGCACCAGATTGATGAAGAACTGATACATCATCCCCATATTTACTAGCGGATTTCCAGCACCTACTTTGGCATTTGCATTTGGATTAGCATTTTCTTGTCGACCTTGGTTACTTCTGTTGGGTTGAACATTTCCACTTGTTATGGTGCTTCCTCCATCGAGATTTCCTCTTCCGTTTCCTGCCTCCATATCTTCCTTTCTCGTAAATCTGCATACGAGCCTTAGTAAGATACAAAAGAATGGTCTAAGAGAGAGGGAAATAAGTACTTATATATATATATATATATATATCAAATACAAGTACGCTGTTATAGCGTTAATCCAAACCCCGATCTTATTTTTTGATTCGTTGGATTATGTTTTGAAAAATCTTTTTAAATTTGAAATTTCTTTTAAGTTTTCATAAACCTATGATCTGATACCAACTTGTAATATCCACCATTTGGAGGCCTGATACTAACGGCTACGGATATTGCAGTCATCCATAGTTATTAATTCTCGGTGATCAATTGGGTAATGTTAGATACATTAATATAACAGAAACACATGGATATGAAAAAAAATTAAAACCATTAGACAAATTTCTCATTACATTTCAATCATATTTCAAATTTATTAAATAATCCTAAATTCGAGAACCACGTTCAGAGAAAATATAATTATTACAAAATACGCCAAGAGCGACATATGAAGATGCCCTCTTGATGATCAGAGTCTAAAAATAGGCAATTAAACAACTTTGCCTTTACATCAAAACACATCGGAATCAAATAGAAAAGAACTCCTACTAGCTAGCTTCCCTCCTTCACGTCTCCAAAAACTTATTTGTCCAAAGGATTGAAATGACCCACCCAATTTTGCCTTAATTTTTAATAAATTTAATTTTTACATTTCTATAATTAATATTCTCAGAGTCACTTTCTTTTCAAATAATTTGTCCAGGATTTAAAATTCCTACTAATATAAGTATATTAGTTTAATCATAGAAATATACATATACATATGATGATGTATATGTCCCTCTTGTTTAAATCAGAGTGTGCATATATATATATTTATTATATAAGCAAGAGCATATTCTGTTTGATTTGAATTGAATTTTGTAATTCCCATCCCATTATTAATTTTCATGTTTTTGATACTTATAATATATGAGTAGATCCTGCTCATATTTATTTATAGTGATAACTTTGATTATTCAAATTAAGATTTATCAATAATTTATCTTGACAAGATACTCTGAATGCTTGAGATTATATTATTATTTTGTACAGTTCAAATGTTTGATATCTCATTAAGACCAAAAAATGATATTTACATATATCATTTTTGGCTCATGGTTTTTCTTTGAGATTCATCTGTTTTTTTTTAACTTATCCCATAAATCAAACCATGTTTTGTTCTTATGCATATTGGTTTCTAAATTCTCTGGAAGTGTTTGTAAATGGTGCAATCCCTGGATTTTTGGTGTGCCAGGTTTGATTGCAAAGTGTTCTCTGGTTTGATAGTACAAACCAGTTCCAAAATGCACATATGTTTATAGCATTTGAAAGGAAGTTTTGGGTTGAACACTTGCTAAATGGACAAGAGGTTTTGTAATGCATTTCACTACTGAATTGCAGACCAATATGATCAACCAGACAAACATCAACCATGTCTCTTAAAATGTTATTCATATGAAAACTACTTGATGCCTTATTTAAGATATATACATTTCACAAAACAGCTCACAATGGACTTGAATTCTTTTACAAAATTTTCCAATGAAAGGTAACAAAATACTTGAAAGATTACCCCGAGTTAAACCTTATTTTACCCCAAACTTAATGCTTTTTAAATAACAACAGATTGACTAATGCAAAGTATAGAATATGTTAGTTAATTGCTCGAGTATATATATACATATATTTTCTTTCAGATTTTGATAGATAATACTTTAAAATTTGTTTTTTGTTCATAACTCAAATAATCTTCCAATTATCAAACATTAATACATAGCAACATGTAACTGAAAACAACCAATTCAAACACATAGCAAATTCATTACATAACAAGAAATTTAAAAACATAAGTTTTCATGAATACATGCAGATATATCATCCTATGCTCTTATTAAAACTAACAAGCATGCCCTTCCATTTTTCTCATTAGCCATAATCTTCTTTCCTACTTATGTCCTGCATCCCCTGAAAAAGCATTGGTGGCTGCCTCAGTTTGAATTGAGACACTCCCATATGCCATGAGCAAATAAGGGTCAGATCAATGATCTGGTATGAGCAACATCAAAATAATCATGATATTAAGCAAATAAATGATACATAAGCACTAACCAGTTGCTTAGGCAATTTCTTAAATCAACTATGTTACTATATTTCAGATAAACTGTTATGCCAATGCAATGACTTCATAAATAACCATTAGCACAAGCATGTCTATGCAAGCATCACATCAATCTGCAGCAATCAGATGCCCTGGAGCACTCATGGTTCCAAATCAACAAATCTAAGAAATACTCGTATTCTTATTTCATAACTTTGCATAGCCTTTACAAATATACCACTTTAATCCTAGCCTCATCTGCTATCAAGGAATCACAGGGACACATTGCAATGAACTAATTCACATCATTGCACAAAGATCTCAGGGCTTAAACAAACCATGTGCCAAACTTGCATACTTCAAATATGACAAGCATTCCAGCAGCCTTCTTGGCTTACAGTTCCTAGTTCATTTACTAATTTGTATTTATTTAATCCTATCATCAGATAGATAAGTGAACATGCCACTGTGTTCATTGAAACACCCCTGTAATACTGCAAGCATATTTTCCAAAGGAAAACAAATAGTTATTTTCAAGAATATTGCTAACATATATTTTGTCTTTGAATCAAGTTCAAGAATATTTATACTGAGAATAGGAACATGGCATAATGAATTATTATGATCTGCAAATAACTATGATTGAACCAGATTCAAGATCTAGCTGAATCATAATTTTTGCCTTGTAGATTTTTGCTATTTTAATCATGGATTCAACACATAGAAATTTCTATTGCATCCCTAATATCTTTTCTAAAGCCTCAGCACTTATACAATGTATATTGCAGCTTATTTTATTTTCTTTGTTGAGATTTACTTGCCATGATTCTATATCAGATATAAGTATTCTTCCCCTGATTCCAAGATCTGATGCCTTAGCTTTTTAAAATATAATAAAACAGTAGCTTGCACATCCATAATAAAACATCTTATCAGATCAAGGCCATCAAAAGAGCATCCATAACAAAACATTTCATCAAATCAAAACCATTCAAAGAATATTAATAAAATTGTGTTTAACAAAACTAGAAAAATATCAATAGCAACATAAAGGTTTGGCTGCCTCTTATCAGGTCTTAATGCCATGAATCTAGTGAGATTACTCACCTAAGTATCCTCTTCTAGTAGATTCAGAAAATCCCTGAGTATATTTTTCTCTTTTATTTCTTCCTTTAAAATGTTTTCTTCCTTTCTTATTTTAAGTATCTCGGGTAAAAATGATTTCCCTGCCTATAACTTCTTATTTATAAGCATTTTCACTAGGGTTTTATCAAGATAAAATTCCATTTCTGTCCTGGCTAGCATCATGCATTTTGTATCCACATTTCCTTCCTTCATACCCCGGCCTTACTAGTTAATTAAGGTCAGTACTTTCCTCCTTTTGCTTTTCCAGAAAATTGCTATTTTTGAATACTTGCTCAAGTCATGTTATATGTGTGACTTAACTATATTTTATATTTTATTCATTTCTGAAAATCCTCTTTACTATTTTTACCTACACATAACATACTTGCTTGTATTTTACCTCGTACCATTTTAGTGTTATTATATTTTTTTTGCTTAGTTTCAATATATCTATGCTCAAAGAAAATGTATTTGGGTATAAGCATATATATATTTTAATTCTTCCTTTCTTCCTGTAAAAAAAATATTCACATCATATGTTTCATATTTTTTTTTAATATTAATATATTTTTAATTTCAGCATGTATACATATCCAATTTCATAAAGATTATTTAATTCCAATGTATACAGAAAAACATATTTTAATTGGTTTAATAATTCATATTTCAAAATCATATTTGAAATGCTTCCTCTTCTTTGTTTATTTATTTTATTACCATCATTTTTTTAGAGATCTTAAACCTTTTCCTTGTGCCATTTCCAATGTGCACACATACTCTTGCACATCATTTCATCAAGAAATCCTTCAACATTTTATCTAAATATTTTTAGAACTGAATTATTTTATTAAAATAATTTTCCTCAAAATTTTGGGGCATTACATTCACCCCTCCTTTTAGGAATTGTGTCCTCACAATTTCTCTAATACTTATAACAAGCATTTACTGATTCTAAGGAATCCATCAAATATATGCATAAGCAAACAAATTCAACCATAATAACCACACATATTAAATTCTTCAGAAATTAAAAATTACCTTTTAATTTGCAAAGAGCTTAGGATAATCTATCCTAATTTTGTCTTCTAGCTCCCATGTACAATCATTAGGATCAAGACTCCACTGGATCTTCACTAGTTTTATAGTTTTACTCCTTAATTTCTTTTCTTGTTTAGCTAAAATCCCCACTGGTTCCTTCTCATAAACCATATCAGGGTTGATCTGGACTTGAGTGGGTTTCTCCAAAATCTCTTCCTTATCATGTACCCATCTTCTAAGTTGTGACACATGAAACACATTGTGCATTGCTTTCATTTCCTCTGGCAATTCTAATTTGTATGCTAAAGAGCCTATTCTCTCTAGAATTTTATAGGGTCCAACATACCTTGGTGTGAGTTTTCCCTACTTGCCAAACCTCAGGACCTTTTTCATGGGTGAAACCTTGATGAAAACAAAGTCTCCCACTCCATATTCCACCTGCTTTCTATTCATGTCTGCAAACTTCTTTTCCCTATCTTGAGCTGCTGTCATCCTTTTTCTTATTAGCCCAATCTTCTCTGTAGTCTCTTTTACATATTCAGGCCCTAAAACTGCCCTCTCTCCTGTCTCTACCCAACACACAGGTGATAAACATGGCTTGCCATATAAGGCTTCAAATGGAGCCATCCCTATAGTGCTTTGATAACTATTATTGTAGGTAAACTCAGCTAGATGGAGATGATCCTCCCAGTTGCCTCCAAAATCCAATGCACATGCTCTCAATAAGTCTTCTAGAACTTTGTTCACCACTTCAGTTTGTCCATCTGATTGTGGATGGTAGGCAGTGCTTAAGCATAACTCACTCCCCATGGCCTCTTGAAAACTTTTCCAGAATCTTGAGGTGAAGATGGTATCCCTATCACTCACAATGGTTTTGGGAATGTCATGTAATCTTACCACCTCTTTCATGAATACTTGAGCCAATTTTGGTGCATTTCTTTCTGATTTCACTAGGATAAAATGTGCTACTTTAGTTAGCCTATACACTATTACCCATATGCTTGTGTTTCCTCTTTTAGATCTAGGCAGGCCATCTATGAAATCCATAGATATATCCTCTCATTTCCACTGTGGTATGCTTAGAGGTTGTAACAACCCTGATGGTCTTTGTGTTTCTGCTTTAACTTGTTGGCAAGTCATACACTTGGCAACATGTTTGGCCATATCTGATTTCATTCCCTTCCACCAAAAATTTCTTTTCAAATTTTGATACATTTTTGTACTGCCTAGGTGTATGGAGTACTTACTCCTATGATATTCATTTAAAATTTCCTCCTTCAGTTCTGTGTTTTCTGGAACACATATCCTATTCTTTTTTCTCAAATAACCATTTTTATCAATATGGTAATTTGTCACTTCTTCCCCTTTTGATATGAGAATTTTCTTCTCAACTATAATAGAATCTCGGTCTTGCATCTCACTTAGCTTCAAAATTAATTCAGATTGAAGTGTCATCAAGCTCAACTTCCCTCTATTTTCCTGTGCACCATGCACATGCACATCCATGTGCACACATCCATTTCCCCCAATTTCTAACTCAGCAAGCAAAGACAAGTCCTTAAACTCTTCTATCATCATCACAACTAACTTAGCATGTTGTCTACTTAGTGCATCAGCAACTTTGTTTGCTTTTCCTTGTGTATAGAGTATATCTAAGTCATAGGCAGCTAGAAACTCCACCCACCTATGTTGCCTCATATTTAAATCTTTTTGTGAGAATAAATATTTTAGTGCCTTGTGATCAGTGTACAAAATAAATTTGGCACCTAATAAGTAATGTCTCCAAAGCTTTAAGGCATACACTACTGTTGCTAGTTCAAGATCATGGGTTGCATACCTAGTTTCATGTGGCTTTAATTGCCTAGATGCATAGGCTATTACTTGGTCTTGTTGCATCAACACAGCCCCTAGCCCAGAGACACTTGCATCAGTATACACAATTAAGTTTTCATTCCCTTCTGGCACTCTCAGTACTGGTGCATTAACTAAAGCTTCTTTTATTTTGATAAAAGCTTGCTCACATTTTTCAGTCCATATAAACACTTGATTCTTTCTAGTTAAATTTGTAAGTGGTGATGACATTTTAGAAAAATCTTTTATAAATCTCCTATAATATCCTGCCATCCCCATAAATGATCTTACCTCACTCACTGTACTTGGTCTTTTCCATGCTTGAATTGCTACAACCTTATTGGGGTTCACTGAAATTCCTTTTGCAGAAATAACATGGCCAAGGAAATGTACTTCCTCTTTCCAAAATGCACATTTTGAAAATTTTGCCTTTAAATCTTTTTCTCTCAATCTAGACAAAACCAGATGCAAATGATTTTTATGCTCTTCTACTGTTTTGGAATAAACTAAAATATCATCAATAAAAATTAGCACAAACTTGTCTAAATAATCTCTGAATATTATATTCATTAAATCTATAAAATATGAAGGGGCATTTGTCAACCCAAATGGCATAACTAGAAACTCATACAAACCATATCTAGTGTTAAATGCAGTGTACTTAACACTTGAGTCCTCAACCTTCATCTGATGGAACCCAGATGCCAAGTCTAATCTAGAAAATATTTTAGCCCCACTGAGTTGATCAAAGAGATCAACAATTCTAGGCAATGGGTATTTATTTTTAATAGTAACTTTATTTAGCCCTCTGTAATCTATACACATTCTCAAAGTACCATCATGTTTTCTTACAAACACTACTGGAGCACCCCAGCATGAATTACTTGGCCTTATAAATCCTTTGCTTTCTAATTCTTCTAACTGATTTTTCAATTCTTTTAGTTCACTTGGCCCCATTCTATAAGGTTTCTTTATTATTGGGCTTGCTCCAGGAATAAGATTGATCTGAAACTCTACTAGTCTATGGTATGGAACACCCTTAACCTCCCCAAACACATCCAAGTTTTTATTGACTATGGGAATTTCTTCAATAGTAAGTTCACTGGAATCTTTTTCCAAGTCAATTAAATGATATAATTTCGTTTCTTTAGCCACTTCAAATAAAATTATGATTCTCTGGCCCTTAAGATTTTGCAATGATATGGTGGATGATTCTAAGTTAATTATGGCTTTAAATTGCCTTAACCAGTCTACTCCCAATATAACACCTATATTTGGGTAGTTTAAAACATATAAATTGGAAATTAAAATATTTCCACCTATGTTTAATTCCACACCCACACAAATCATATCTAGAACACTAGAACTCCCCAGTGGACTTTGTATAAGCAATGGAGTTTCAACCAATATGCAATTTAATTTTAGCATTTTAACTAGTTCATAAGAAATCAAAGAGTGAGTTGCCCCAGTGTCATATACTATTGCTATGGGTATGGTACAAATAAGTAATGTACCTTCCACTTGGCTATGATTTTCAGCATTTAGTTCCACTATAGATTTGCTTTTGTCCTCCAGATTTGCTAACTTCCCTTGCTGCTTATACTCAGGACAGTTCCTCTTCATATGCTCCTCTTTCCCACATAGGTAGCATTTGAAGGCTCCTCCTTTTAACTCTGGGCACCTTGGTTTAATGTGTCCTTGCTTTCCACAATGATGGCAAACCAATTTCTTCTTAGCATCATTAGCCTTGGTGTCATTGGCCTTCTTGTTGTCTGTCTCCTCCTTCTTTTTATCATAAGGGTGATACCTTCCCTTATTCTTCTTGTTATTTTGGTTCTTAAAATTCCTGTATTTCTCTATTTCCTTGTCATGCTGTTCTAATTTCAATGCCAGATCTATTACTTGATCAAAAGTCCTATCTGCATATGGTAGCATGGCTCTGCTAAGTCCTGGGTTCAAACTTCTAATGTACCTATCATTTTTGGATGCTTCATCTGCCACTAGCATTGCTCCATATTTGGATAATCCCTTAAACTTTTGAGTATACTTAGTGACATTCAAAGTTCCTTGCCTGAGTCTAATAAATTCTTCAAGTAATGTGGTCTTAGCTGATGCTGGTACAAATCTTGCCTCCAACATCTCCTTGAATTGATTCCAAGTGATTTCATTTTCATTTCTCCCAGCTATGATCACCTCCCACCAGCCTAAATCTACTGCTTTCAGCTGTCTTGAAGCCACTTACCTCTTCCTTTGATCATCAAGTTGCATGTCATTGAAAATCCTATCCAGTGTTCTCAACCATGCTTGAATTTCCATCACATTCTCAGTCCCTTCAAAACTTTTTCCTCCCAAGTTTGTATAAGCCTTTAATAGTTTTGAAAGTTCCTCATGTGGATTCTCAGGCCTATGCCCAATTCCATCCCTTAAAACCCTTACAAACTCTTGCATATCAAGCATTTGTGGTGCACTTGTTCCTGCATGATGTGATCCCATATGGTTTTGCTAACCAAGTTACGGGCAAATAGTATTAGTGTACTGTGAGTATTATCTATAATTAATATTTTCCTATCTAAGTTATTTCATCCAAAACAAACAGATATAATACATTTCTATAGTATTCAACAATCAATGCAACCATTTGCTCTGATACCAACTGAAATGACCCTCCTAATTTTGCCTTAATTTTTAATGATTTTTTTTTTACATTCCTATAATTAATATTCTCAGAGTCATTTTCTTTTCAAACAATTTGTCCAGGATTTAAAATTCCTACTAATATAAGTATATTAGTTTAATCATAGAAATATACATATACATATGATGATGTATATGTCCCTCTTGTTTAAATCAGAGTGTATATATATATATATATTAATTATATAAGCAAGAGCATATTCTGTTTGATTTGAATTGAATTTTTTAATTCCCATCCCATTATTAATTTTCATGTTTTTGATACTTATAATATATGAGTAGATCCTGCTCATATTTATTTATAGTGATAACTTTGATTATTCAAATTAAGATTTATCAATAATTTATCTTGACAAGATAATCTCTGAATGCTTGAGATTATATTATTATTTTGTATAGTTCAAATGTTTGATATCTCATTAAGACCAGAAAATGATATTTACATATATCATTTTTGGCTCATGATTTTTCTTTGAGATTCATCTTTTTTTTAACTTATCCCATAAATCAAACCATGTTTTGTTCTTATGCATATTGGTTTCTAAATTCTCTGGAAGTGTTTGTAAATGGTGCAATCCCTGGATTTTTGGTGTGCCAGGTTTGATTGCAAAGTGTTCTCTAGTTTGATAGTACAAACCAGTTCCAAAATGCACATATGTTTATAGCATTTGAAAGGAAGTTTGGGTTTGAACGCTTTCTAAATGGACAAGAGGTTTTGTAATGCATTTCACTACTGAATTGCAGACCAATATGATCAACCAGACAAACATCAACCATGTCTCTTAAAATGTTATTCATATGCAAACTACATGATGCCTTATTTAAGATATATACATTTCATAAAACAGCTCACAATGGACTTGAATTCTTTTACAGAATTCTCCAATGAAAGGTAACAAAATACTTGAAAGATTACCCCGAGTTAAACCATATGTTACCCCAAACTTAATGCTTTTTAAATAACACCAGATTGACTAATGCAAAGTATAGAATATGTTAGTTAATTGCTCAAGTATATATATACATATATTTTCTTTCAGATTTTGATAGATAATACTTTAAACTGGTTCTTTTGTTCATAACTCAAATAATCTTCCAATTCTCAAACCTTAATACATAGCAACATGTAACTGAAAACAACCAATTCAAACACACATAGCAAATTCATTACATAACAAGAAATTTAAAAACATAAGTTTTCATGAATACATGCAGATATATCATCCTATGCTCTTATTAAAACTAACAAGCATGTCCTGAAAAAGCATTGGTGGCTGCCTCAGTTTGAATTGAGACATCCCCATACGCCATGAGCAAATAAGGGTCAGATCAATGATCTGGTATGAGCAACATCAAAATATTCATGATATTAAGCAAATAAATGATACATAAGCACTAACCAGTTGCTTAGGCAATTTCTTAAATCAACTATGTTACTATATTTCAGATAAACTGTTATGCCAATGCAATGACTTCATAAATTAACCATTAGCACAAGCATGTCTATGCAAGCATTTACATCAATCTGCAGCAATCAGATGCCCTGGAGCACTCATGGTTCCAAATCAACAAATCTAAGAAATACTCATTTTCTTATTTCATAACTTTGCATAGCCTTTACAAATATACCACTTTAATCCTAGCCTCATCTGCTATCAAGGAATCACAAGGACACATTGCAATGAACTAATTCACATCATTGCACAAAGATCTCAGGGCTTAAACAAACCATGTTCCAAACTTGCATACTTCAAATATGACAAGCATTCCAGCAGCCTTCTTGGCTTATAGTTCCTAGTTCATTTACTAATTTGTATTTATTTAATCCTATCATCAGATAGATAAGTGAACATGTCACTATGTTCATTGAAACACCCCTGTAATACTGCAAGCATATTTTCCGAAGGCAAACAAATAGTTATTTTCAAGAAAATTGCTAACATATATTTTGTCTTTGAATCAAGTTCAAGAATATTTATACTGAGAATAGGAACATGGCACAATGAATTATTATGATCTGCAAATAACTATGATTGAACCAGATTCTAGATCTAGCTGAATCATAATTTTTGTCTTGTAGATTCTTGCTATTTTAATTAGGGATTCAGCACATAGAAATTTCTATTGCATCCCTAATATCTTTTCTAAAGCCTCAGCACTTATACAATGTATATTGCAGCTTATTTTATTTTCTTTGTTGAGATTTACTTTCCATGATTCTATATCAGATATAAGTATTCTTCCCCTGATTCCAAGATCTGATGCCTTAGCTTATTAAAATTTATTAAAACAGTAGCTTGCACATCCATAATAAAACATCTTATCAGATCAAGGCCATCCAAAGAGCATCCATAACAAACATTTCATCAAATCAAAACCATTCAAAGAATGTTAATAAAATTGTGTTTAACAAAACCAGAAAAATATCAATAGCAACATAAAGGTTTGGCTACCTCTTATTAGGTCTTAATGCAATGAATCTAGTGAGATTACTCACCTAAGTATCCTCTTCTAGTAGATTCAGAAAATCTCTGAGTATATTTTTCTCTTTTTTTTCTTCCTTTAAAATGTTTTCTTCCTTTCTTATTTTAAGTACCTCGGGTAAAAATGATTTCCCTGGCTATAACTACTTTTTTATAAGCATTTTCACTAGGGTTTTATCAAGATAAAATTCCATTTCTGTCCTGGCTAGCATCATGCATTTTGTATCCACATTTCCTTCCTTAATACCCCGTCCTTACTAGTTAATTAAGGTCAGTACTTTCCTCCTTTTGCTTTTCCAGAAAATTGCTATTTTTGAATACTTGCTCAAGTCATGTTATATGTGTGACTTAACTATATTTTATATTTTATTCATTTCTGAAAATCCTCTCTACAATTTTTACCTACACATAACATACTTGCTTGTATTTTACCTCGTACCATTTTAGTGTTATTATATTATTTTTTTGCTTAGTTTCAATATATCTCTTCTCAAAGAAAATGTATCTGGGTATAAGCATATATATATTTTAATTCTTCCTTTCTACCTGTAAAAAAAATTCACATCATATGTTTCATTTTTTTAATATTAATATATTTTTAATTTCAGCATGTATACATATCCAATTTCATAAAGTGTATTTAATTTCAATGTATACAGAAAAACATATTTTAATTGGTTTAATAATTCATATTTCAAAATCATATTTGAAATGCTTCCTTTTCTTGGTTTATTTATTTTATTATCATCATTTTTTTTCAAAGATCTTAAACCTTTTCCTTGTGCCATTTCCAGTGTGCATGTGCACACATACTCTTGCACATCATTTCATCAAGAAATCCTTCAATGTTTTATCTAAATATTTTTAGAATTGAATTATTTTATTAAAATAATTTTCCTCAAAATTTTGGGGCATTACAAGGATAAGCCAAAAAATTTCAACTCTCAAACTACTCAAAATCAATAGAGCACCCAAGATTTTAAGGGGAAAACATAAAATTTGGTTCAAACATAAAGCTTGGTATGAATAATAACATACCAACTCAAACCATTTAGATATCTAATGGGACCACGCCACTTAGAGGAACGGGTTTTCCCATCACTAGTATCTCATCGAAAAATTTATAATAACCATATACCATGCTCTTGCATCTACCATGGTTAAAAACATAGCAATTTAAAATACCATGATGATATGCAAACAAGCAAAATATCCAGGATTTCACATCCCCGTTCATTTGACTATCTATCTCATTTATAATTTCTAGGGTCATTATTAACCTACTAGTTTTCATGGCCTGAATAATAACCTGTATAAAGCTTATGGACTATCTGTCTGGTCTCATAGTTTTCATGAGATTACTAAGAAACTATTGGCCTCTTCCAATAACTTCATTCAGTTATTTCATGGGTTCTCCCTAAACATATTGGTATCTCCAATAACTTCTCTTATATCATAGTTTTCATGGGTTAACTGTGAACCTATTAACTACTGTCAATAACTTTATCCGGATATAGTTTCTATGGGATCACTACGAACCTATTGGCCCATGCCAATAACTTTCTCTAAACATATTTTAATGGGTTTACTATGAACCTATTTAAACTGACAACTTCTCGATCAGTCTTTGGGCATCCTATGTTCTGGTCTACCTAAACTCCCAGATGCAACTCTACTCATTTAGGAGTTAACTCAATTTATATTCACTCTAGGGTCAACCTAACTGGTTATTCTACCCTTACTCCCCAAAATACAGTTATGGGTCCATTATACAGTGAATATGTTTATAGAAGAAGCACATACAATAACATAACGATACCAATATTTACGGTTTAATATCCTCAAAGTCATTTCCACATGAAACATGGCTAGTACCATTAGTCCATTATTTTATCAAGGAAAGCTTCTTCAAGAACTCCAAAAATTAAAAGCCATTTCAAAGCTCATAAATATTACCCTGGGTTTTCCTTTAAAAATGAGATTGGTTCTTTGTTTTGGAAACTAAGGCTTTCGAAACCTTAGACCTTTACTTTCGAAACAATTAAAACATATCTTTCAAAAGTATTCAAATCTTCTTTTCAAAACACTTAAACATATGCCTTTTGAAACACTTTAAAATATCTCTTTTGAAAGCATCAAAACCTTCATTTCGAAACCATCAAAACATTTCTTTAGAAAGTACCAAAGCACACATTTCCAACTTATAGAAGCATAGCTTTGAAACCATTTGAAAGTATCTCTTTTGAAACCATTGGGTTTAATCTTAAATATAAATTTTGGATCAAAGTGATCATAAGCAAAAGTACCGCTTTCGAATCCATTAACCTTCAAGTAAAAGAGTTTGAGGAAAATAGTTGGTTTCGAAACCACCCTTTTGAAAGCTTTAATCATTTAAGTAAAAAATTGGAAGTATAGTTTCGAAACACCTTTCGAAGCCATTGCCTTCGAAACCTTTAGTTTATATGGCTACTGGAGCACTTTCGAAAGCATTGGGAAGCGGCCTATTATATTTATAAAACAAAAGCTTGCTTTTCGAACTCATTGAAAACTTCAACCTATCCAAATGGTATGTAGACGACAGCAAGGTTTCGACTTGGTTCAAAACTACCCTTTCGAAAGCTTCTCTTTAAAACATAATATACGGCAACTCATTAGAGAGCTATATAAAAGTAATTCACTCCTTTCGAAAGCATCCATTAAAATCAAGGCAAGCTGCATCTCTTTGGAAAGCAAAATAAAGACTTTCAAAAGCTATTTAAAATGGCCTCGACCCCTTCGAAAGCATGGTTTCGACTCTATACCTTTCGCCTTTCTCCGATCCTCTATGTACCAAAGCATCGATACCATATGTATTGGTTTCGACTTGGTTTGGGGTGGAGGTATAAGGTCAAAAGGTTGCTATTGGATGTGGCGAAACAATAAATCTATACAAAACTGTTTTGTTGCCTTTTAAAGTAAACGCTTTTTAACTAACTTGCGTATTTGTAAAAATATAATTGGTTGTCATAATCTTTACTAAAATATTTTCCAAAGGATTGTAGAATTTATCCAGAATTAATTAAAAAATGATTTACAAAGAAGCCCTTCCATTTAACAAAACAATTAAGACATTTAAGTCCTTCACCTTAATTAATTTAATTTCCATAGTAAATCACTTACGGAAAATCCCCAAAAATCATCAAAATTCACTTTTAATATGTTATCTAACATATATAAATTTCAGATCCAAAATCCTTTATATAATAGCCAAAATAAACCTTTAAACCCAATTAATTATTTCTTCCTTCAAACATTCATAATAAATTATCCATAGCTTGGATAATTACGAAAATTTAAACCCATCTCCAAAATAATGCTTTACATAACATATCAAATCCTCATGGAATTTGAAACCTTATATATGCGATTTTAGCCTTAAAATCGAATAAAACATTGATCAAACATACTTGCTTGAATCAAACGTATCATGTAATCCAAGCATATCATCATTAAAATTATCAGAAAGGTTTTAAACTTAAAACCCGAAATCAAATGCTCTTTAAAAACGAAAATGAGATGGTTAGATTATTATTCACCTTGCTTTGGATAAGGAACTTGAGATTTGATCTTGCTTAATTCCCCTTGCTTGATTCCTTAGCTTTTATTTGATTTTTCTCCTCATTTCCCTAGGTTATGGCCGACTTGAGCTCTTTGGTTAGCGTTTTAGAATTATGAACTTATGAAATGAAAATGAGAATAAGGGTTTGGGGGTTACGAGTTATGATAGACGATTATTTCCCATGATACCCTTGTCTTAATCTCTTATTAGTTATCTTATAAAACCACTTATATAAACTCATTCTTTTAAATTTTTATTTAGTTAAGCACGGCCTCTAATCGAAGGAGTGCGGTTCGCTCAACAAATTCCTACCTCTATATCTATCTCTGAGATGTTTGGATTTTTAAAAACTCCAAAATTTTCAAATCTCAATCCCCTTATCGCTCTAATCTTTACATTATTCTATTTAATTTATCTAATTAAATCTTCTGAATAATGTTATTTAAAATTAGGGGTGTTATAGTATAATAGTTGATTTTCCTTTTACAAAAGTGTTAAAAGTGTACTTCCAATATTACTAGCCATTTATAAATTTAAAAAATCAAATAACGAGTTTTTGAAAATCGAAAGCTCGGATACCAAATGTAGGAAATGTGTAGTATAAGTTATACTAGTGTGAACGAATCTTAAGGCTACATTAACACTAGAGATAAGGTGAATAATGTTTTATAACTTATATGGAACTTTTTAAAATAGTTTGAAGATATATATTTTAAATTTAAGCAAGGTTTTTAAAGAGGACCCTTACCTCTTATGTGACAACCCGTCTCCTCGACCCTCAAGAATCGATACTAATACATCCACGGTATTCACGTTCCGTAAATCCAATTGTCGGGGAGGCAGATTATCAGGGGTAAAATAAAGTAAAAAGTAAAAGATAGAAACACAAATTCTCACTTTCGATTAATTATATAGATAGATAGTACATACAACCACTCTCACTAGGGTACATCAGAGTATGGTGTGAACTAACCCAGCCAGGAACAGTTATAACTACCTGCTCTCACACTTGCTGGTATAAACAAACTAGACATGACAGAAAATAAAAGATTGATTGATATCCACATCAGAGGCTCCAAGATTTATGCTCCAAAAACTCTTCCAGAATGCTCCACTAAAATACTCCTATCAGGATCCTGACTACTTAGATGCCCGAAATAATAGGGCACCTAGAGTTTAAAGGGAAAACAACATAAACTCTGGGTCAGTCATGGGACTGATGTGAGAACTCAAAATATGATGTTTGAAAACAAAAAGGTATCTCATAAGACCACGCCGCACATAAACACAGACGAGTTTTTACCTTATGATAAACAGAACATTTTTACGTAAAAATAAGGAATATTATTTTTAATGACGTTTCATTGAAAAATATTTGCAATTAAACTTATTAATCTTATTCGAGATTGTTACATTGATTAAATTCCAACAAATAGCCAGAAAGTGGGTTCTACAAACAAAATGACATGCACTTATTAGAGAATAGATTTCCATACAAATGACCAGGTGAATGGACTACCTTCCGGCAGCAAATCTCTAGAGGAATATACCGAGGCCCAACTGACGTCCTCTACCAACAAAAGACTGGCCCAACTCTTCTTAGATAGTACCGAATGTGTCATCACTCCTGTCGTTACCGACCTATCCGAGAGCTCTCTTCGCATACACCACATTAATTTAATATCCGACGTCATAGAGGTAATAAATATATCTAGAAGGGGATGATCGTACCCTAATGGTTAAGAACCACATAGCCTTGCTGCATCTACCCTATTTCGGTCATTTCCAGGTGTGAGGCTTGAGGTAACGATTACCTTTCACATAGCAAATCATCTTTCTTCTTTGAATACCACATTGTCATTCCATAATCACACAACTGATTTCTACAAACGTACAACTCCTGAGCGCATACGTCTTAGGAAAGGGTGTTAAGCTAAGAGAAGTTGTCTTCTCCGCCACTAAGCAGATATACGTTCATAGAGATCAATTAATGAGATTTTAAAATGCAATGTCAAACATTCGTCCATACAAGTTCATTCTGGGGCTGAACGAAACCGAAGGCACTCCTCCTACCGCATCTTGTTTTGGGAATCATCCCTAAGATCAGTAGCGATTTGTCCTTGCACTTTGAAAATTTTCATAACGGAGCACTACTTGTCACCATAAATATATAATATGGTAAATTTCACCTCGATGGAGTAGTGGCAAACAGTCCTACATCATGAGTATCTCCATCCACCATACTCTTATCTTCAACATGTTTTACTTCAAAGGTAAATTGGTTCGAAGTGGTTTTCCTATAGGAATTTCCCAAATCTGACCCCGGTTTCTTCGAAATCCAATCATGGATAAAAATGGTGTTTTATAAGTAGATGATTGTTGTTTGATTTATTTATTTCTTTTTTATCAAAAATATCTTCGGGAGATATATATCTTAAAAATATTCTTGTAGTAAATATGGAGTCGTTTCAACCTTTCTTTTTGAAATCATTTGGTAAATTTAAACCTTTTTAAACTTGGAATAATCCCAAATCAATTTACCTTTTACTTGGAAAATATTTCCAAATCATTTATTTAAATCTCATATTGGAAAACATTATTTTAGAGCATCCGGGCTTTCCCTTCGATTTGTTCCACTCCTTTCCTAAATAGAGAAAAAAGAGGTCAGGTAAGTTCAGGCACTAGTTGCTCCATCCCTAACCTTAGTTGCACACCTCGTTTTACCTTTCTAGATCTCACAAGCGGGACAAATGTTGTTTCCGCATACTCCTTCCATTTTTTTAGAAATGATTTATAAAACTTCCAAACCATTATTTAAAACACTTATTCATTTATTTGAAAACACTTATAAAAGATTTGGAAAAGAATAATTAAGTTTAATACTTCATTTCTAAAAATGTTGAAATGGCAGCAAAAAAGTGCCGCGGAAAGTGTAAAAGCTAATTCGATTTAAAACAACTTTACTAATATTTAAAAATCCATATTTTTCAATTCAAATCTCTTTTAACCCATTTTATTTGATTTATAAAACCCATTTCATATTTTTAAACATTTAAAAACATTCATTTCAAAGAATTTTATGTTTTGGTCCCTTTACTACAAAAGCGCGATTTTTCTGAAAATTTGATTCGGATATATTTTAAAATCTACAAGATGAAGTCTTGATTTTCTTTCTTCATTCTAAAACTATGGATATAATAGTCCAAAAAATTCTTATCTCGAAGAATTCTGAGCTAAATTCCATTTTGTATACTCATTTGAATTCTTCGGCGCAAAATCGCGAACTACCGTTACGCGACTCGCCTAGTTTTGACTCATTTATTGTTTTTCATTCAAAACTTATCGAAAAAAGTTTATATTTTCTAAAACATTTTCAATCATTTTAGAAGGTATTAAATGATTCCATACTAATTTTCAAATACATACAGAAAGTGTTTTCCATATGAAATAACGACGTGTATATTGTGACTTGTTCAAACATTCACATGAGATAAACAATATATGATGATCAAAATCATAAATAAACATCCATACAATCATATCACAACATCATATCCATATATGTGTATATAATTAGGAGTTCTCACTTTTGTTTTGGTTTTCAATCGGAGAATCGGCTATAGCTCCGATATGCGAGATTTTTAGCTCACGAATCCTTACATGCTCATCTCTAAATGGCTTAGCTTGGAATTGGAATGTGGGAGGATGGTCATGGCCTTAGCTAAGGGGAGAGATGGGCTCGGCCGTGGGTGGGGGTGAGGCCATGGGTAAAGGGAAAGAGAAGAGGGGGTTTGGGTGTGGTTTCGCGGTGTTCAGACGGATATTTATTTTAATAAATTTTTGGATTGAATTTTGGCATTATTTATTTAAGGTGTGAAGCCATGAAAGTAAAGAGAGAAAGCTTGAAAATGAAGAAGAAGAAGTGTAAAAAAAGTGAAGAAGTGGATGGGTATTTATAGGAAATTATTTGGAATAAAATATTATTATGTAAAATGACCAAAATGCCTTTTACTTCATCTTTAAGTAAACTACATTTTTCAACACTTAACATCATCTTTCACATCTCTACTTTATGTCTTAATCACTTAGGTGTTAAGTAAAATAAAGTAAGATGTTTATTTTAGATTTGATTTTGATACTTTTGTCTTTTAGTGCTTAATGATTTCTAGAATTTTCTAAACTTGTTTAGGAGAAATAAACTTGTTTATTGAATTATTTAATACTTACATTATTTAAAGGGGCATTTCACAAGAAGGACAAACTTTGCAGTCCAATTAGTTTCTAGGACACACATTCACAGAAATTAATTTCGAGGCCAAAGTCAGCAGAATAATTACTTTTAAGGACAAAGTCAGCAGTCCAATTACTTTTAAGGACATAATTTCATAGGTTTTTAGGCCTTAGAAACTAATTATTTTGCATTTTGTCCTTAAAAGTAATTATTTCAATTGTGTGTTCTAGAAACTAATTGCACTTGCTAAAGATGCCCTTGTGGCTAATTTCCACTTATTTAAATATGTGTACAAAAATATGAAAATAAAGGTGCAACAACGTTGTGACAATTTTTGTTTGACAAAATGTTGATTTTCGACAAAATGTTTTACAGTCACATTTTAACATTTTTGTTAAACTATCTATTCATGTAACAAAACTTGAAAATAAATTTTTATATTATTATTGAAAATAAAAACCTTCTTAAAATAATTAAAATAATTTATTTAACCATTAAAACTTAATTTTTTTAAGTCAGACTTTTGTTACTTTTGTCGATATAAGCAACGGTTTTCATTTTCGTATAAATTTCTATCTCCAAATCCTATTTGATATTATTTGAATCATAAAATCTTATATATTTTACATTTAAAATCAATTTAAATGTTATATTTAGAGTGGTCCAATTTTGGGTTGTTACATCTTAAATTGTTTCAAGATTTAAATTCAAACACAGATAATCAACATAGATATATATTAACAAGTGGTCACCGATATATATATATATATATATATATGTAGTAATAAAGTAAAAGTAAGAGAGATGACACCAAGAGTTTTTATACTGGCTCGGTTTGACCAATTCTACATTCATCCCTATACAATATATGTACAGATTTCCTTTCAAACGCCTACTTTAATCAGATAGCAAGCAAACTAGAATACAATCTGGATTTCATGGCAAGAAGAGACACCCTTCTAACTTTCCAAGCTCATGGTAGACTCTCTTGATTTAACAGGACAACAAGATCACCTACTTGATTAAAACAAACAAGAAGCACAGCACTTGATCTGAACGGGCAACAAGTACACCGACATAAATAACAGTAGAGATTTGTTGATTCCAAATACAAATAGTTGTACTTTGGGTACTGAATATCCTATAGCCCTTTGATAGCACTTTGATATTTGAATTGATGAGAGACTACGTGCAAATCAGTGAGTAGATTATACAGAATGAATGTAGTAAAGTAGAGATTGAATTTGAGTGACTTTGAAGAGTATATGAAGTGGATTTTGTGAAATATATAATGAGAATTTGGAGTAAGAAGAATATAGAGAAAATAGTTATCAAAATTCATCTTTCAGTCCCCTTTATATAGTGTCTGAAGTGACATGTTTATTCACAAAGAGATGGAGCCAAAAAATCACAACTACTCAAGATTTAAAAAACATCTTTTCAATGGTATATATGTCAACATACATAGGTATGGTTTGTCGGCATACCCTTGTATTTTGAAAAAAAATACATCTAAAGCATTTATAAAATTTTGATTTTGAACATAATTTTTAAATACTTTAATATTTAAAACTTTATTAAAATATTTTTAGAAATATATATTGAAATAAAATAAATATTTTGATAAGAAAATAAATATTTTGATAAGAGAGTATTCAAAGAAAGAAAAGTTGCTATTCAAGGACTTTAACAAATTAATCTAATGTCTATTAACTATAATTTATAGTCTTGAACTCTTCATGTCTTTGTCTTTAAACCCATGAGTTTTCAATTATCTTAATCATCTCTAAATCTTGATCTCTAATCTTTTTACTGATAAGTCTTCAAACTCGATTATCCTGTACTTGTATAAATTTGTGTAATATCCTAGAAAATATTCTATACAACTTGAAAGAACATTAGTGCCTACATTTATATGGTGTTGTAATCAAAATCAATATTTATGGTATTAACAGTCTTTAAATATAGTGTTCTATTTGCATCACTATATCCTTCAGTCGAAAACTTCTGATAATATATTCCAAGGTTCATAGCTCTTTTAAGCTATCTCATGACCCTATCAATAGCATGTCAATGCTCTATGCTACGTCTACTAGTAAAACTGCATAATAATCCCATAACCTAGGCTATGTCAGGTCTAGTACAGTTAATAGTATACCGAAGACTACAATGATGCTCGCATAGTCAAACTGTCTTATACCTTCATCGGTGTTCTTAGATAATTTTACATTAGGATCATATAGTATACTAGCAAGATTACAATTAAAGTAATTATATTTCTTTAGGTTCTTTTCAATATAGTCAAATTGATCCAAAGAAATTCTTTTTTTAGACTTAGTAATCTTAACAGCAAGGATTATGCTTGTTTATCCAAGATCTTTCATGTCAAAATTGGCACATAAAGTAGATTTCACATTATTAGTGGCATGGATATTTGAACCAAAAATAAGAAAGTCATCTACATACAAACATATAATTGTGAAAATGTTATTTTCGAATTTATAATAAATGGATTTGTCACTTTCATTCAATTTAAAACCATGTGAGATAGGTAGATTATCAAATTTTTCATACCATTGTTTAGATGCTTGTTTAAGACCATATAAAATTGACTTAATTTGCAAACTTTATGTTCATGACTAGAGATTACAAAGGTTTGGTCCATATAAATTTCCTCCTTGATTCACAATTTAAAAAAGAAGTTTTAATGTCCATTTGGTGTATTACTAAATCGTTACTACGGCAAGAGAAATCAATACTCGAATAGACATAATCCTAGTAATAGGTGAAAAAGAATCATAAAAATCTATGTTCTCATTGCCTCTACAAGATGGGATTTATATTTATCAACCGTAACATCAGGTTTTAATTTCTTCTAAGGATCCACTAAATCATCATATTTTACTTTTATTCTAAGGATCCACTAGCATCCTATAGATTCACAACAAGGAGATAAAACAACTAAGTGCCTAGCGTTATTGAATTCAAAGGAATCCAATTCATCATTTATAGCTTCTTGCTAAAGATCGTCATCTATAAAGGAGGAAGCTTCTTGGAGATTAGCATGATTCTCCTATAAAGTACCAGTATGTTAGGCATGTCCGTTGGACGTATGCAAAGAAAACTGAAATCAAATTTATTTACTACGAAATCCTTGCACATATACATACACAAAGACCCCCTTGCACATATACATACATACATAAACACACACACGTATGTATATTATAGCATGAGCACCTTAATTTGAAGCATTTGAACTTTTGTTTTATTTAATTATTGAGAGTTGGCCGTACGCATAATTTAGATAACTTCGTTAAATTGATTATCATCAAGCTACTACTTTTGAAGTTTGTGTAAATAAACATTATTGATACTTATGAATGGTGGCAGGTATAAAATTTCTCAAAAAAAGGACAAACGTGCAGATTTGATGGGACCTCAAAGCTAAATTGTAATAAAATGTTAAACATATATAAAACTACAATGAATTTTCGGTAATTCAAGCCTTTCAAGAAAATGTTAAGTTCTGGACATTCTTGTGTGATAGATGTGAACTAAATATAATACCACTACAAATTTTCATCATTCATTATATAGAAGCAGAATACATGAATTCTATTAATTTAAATTATGTATAATAGTATAGAGGATAATTTATAAACCTTGAAATTATGTATAACAGTATAAAGGATAATTTATAAACCGCAAATCAAATCACAAATCTTAATGTTTTGAATATGAACAATACAAACCTTGAAATGACTACATTCACTTTATAATGCCAGTAGAATCAATATTATCCTCCTAGCTTGGAACGCCAAATTTAAGATAGCATGTAACTGTCAGTTTGCACACTCGCATGATTAAAGGTTAATAATAGGTATAATAAGGTACCAAAATTGGAATATATAGATGTTAATAATTACCAATAATATAAAGAATATATTGTATTATACATTGAACATCCATCTTTACTATAAAATGTAAGCAATAGTTATATATTTTTCCCACTAAATTAATTTATAACAAAAATGAAAAATATATATAGTACCTTCATACATTTATAGTAATACAACTGAATCCTCTAGATGTCATTTTCTTTTTATTCACATTTCATAAAACAACCTGCCTGCAAAACAATTCAAACTAACTTTCACACGTGCTTTCCTCACTATTCAGTGTTCAAAATATTTCAAACTGTCGAGGAATAAAAAAATTATATATTTCAAGATGAAACGAAGTATAAATTAAAGAGTAGAATAATAAGTAAACGATTGAAAATAATTTTCTTAGAATAGTTAATTATACCTTATTAACACTGATCAAGCACAATTTCAGCGACAACATTCGTTCATTCAATAACAGTAAAATTTCTATAGGGAAAACAATGTTAGTGTAACTATAAAAATGAATAGTAAGGATGAGTAAGTATAGCATGGATAGTAAGAAGATCATGGACCGTAATTAAATATGCCTTACAGGAAAATGAGTAATGAATTAGAAAAGCATAGGGAAGCCATGGATTCGGAGCTTGGATGCTCTTTGACTGTAAAGAAAGGAGATGGTTCAGCGAGGTTAGAATAGAAAACGTTACGTGGTATTACTTGGTTACGTGGCTTGTGTATTTGGAATGACAGTTTTAGCCTTCACACATATGTATGGTTAGAATGGCTTTTTTGTAATATCAAAAGCTTCAAAATATAGTATTCCTATTATATATAGATAAGCACAAAAGTCTGGAACAAAATCATTAGTTACCCAAGCTCTACTTATCCTAGGTTTGATTTCAACATCTTTAATATTTTCATTATTTCAAATCATAGGAATATTACTAGTCGATGTACCTCCACTATTTCTCATTTTGAAAGAAAATTTATGTTAAAAAAATCAGCATCATTGGATTCTATAATTACGTGTGCATTCATATCATAAGACCTATATGAGTTGTTATTAATAACATACCTAATAAAACTTATATGCTCCACTTGCGAACTTAATTATTTTAGAATCAGGAATACAAACATATGCTAAACAACCCCAAATTCTAAAAAACAAGTAAAGTTAGATTTATGATTTTTTAAGACCTCAAAAGGTGAAATTTTGCTTTTAAATTTAGGAACTCTGTTTAACACATAGAAAACAGTCGCTAAAATTTCCTACAGCTATGTGATGCAACACTAGAATTGAGTAAAATAGGCACAATAGCTTCAACTAAAATCTTATTTTTTTATTTCAGCTTTACCATTCATTTCAGGTGAATAAGGTTTGGTTCTTTCATGAATCATGCCATGAGAATTATAAAATTTAATAAACATGCAAGATTCATATTCAGTTCTCCTAACACTATGAAATATCTTAATTTTCTTATTTGATTGATTCTCAATTTCAGCCACAAATAACTTAAAACATATCTAGTACATTTCTTTTATTTTTGGTAAGATATACATAAGTATAATCAGAATAGTCGTCAATAAATGTGATGAAATAACGTTTCACGTCTCTAGTTAATACCCCATAAAGTACACATATCAGAGTGAATTAAATCTAAGGTTCAGTTTCTGTATTAATTGACTTATGTTGGTTTTAGTTATTTTTGATAGACTGCAAAAAAAAAATCATGATTTTCAAAACCATTTAATCGTACTTTAGGAATTAAACATATGTTACTTATGTTCTTAATAATGCATCTATTAACAATGATAAAGTCTAGCTTGACAAATATCAAAATCATACAACATATAAGCAGAACTAAAAACTTTATTGATTTTAACATTTAACTTGAACATTTCATCGATTTCATAACCCTTCCTAACAATTATGACATTATAAAATATACATATCAGCCTCAATAGTTTGAGTAAAGCCAACTTTATTCACTAGAACACCAGAAAATGGATTCTTTCTCATTTTTGGAGTATGCATCACATCTTTCAGAATCACGATCTTTCCAGAGGTAAATTTCAATTCAACATTTCCAATACCGGTAGCACTAGTGTTGTGAGAATCTCACAATAACACTTTTTATCTTCAACAATAGTGAATGTTTCGAAAATACCATGATCATAACAGACATGACAAGAAGCACTAGTATCTATGCATGACCTTTCTGATTCACCAACAAGGTTTTTCTCAGAAATCATAGCCGTTAAAAACTCATCAATCATGCTAGCCTGCATAGCAGAGCTAGGTCTATGCCGACACTTACGTGCCAATTGTTCTGGTTTGTTGCAGTTATAGCAAATAGGCTGCTGGGAGTCATTTTTTAAGGTAGGTTGTTGTTGTCTGTATTGGGTATTTCAAGGGTTCCAACTCTATGATAATCTCGCAATAACACTTTCTTATCTTCAACAACAGTGTATGTTTCGAAAATACCATGAGCATAACAAACATGATAAGAAGCACTAGTATCTACGCATGACCTTTCTGATTGACCAACAAGGTATTTCTTAGAAATCATAGCCGTTAAAAGCTCTTCAGTCATGTTAGCCTACATAGCAAATCTAGGTCAATTCCGACACTTACGTGCCATTTGTCCTGGTTTGTTGCAGTTATAGCAAATAAGCTGCTGAGAGTCATTTTTAAGGTAGGTTGTTGTTGTCTGTATTAGATTTTTTGAGGGTTCCAACTCCAGTTGTTGCGGTATGGATTCGGCTTGTGGTTATGATTCTTAAAAAATTTTGAATTTGGTTTTAGAATAACAGCATTGAACTTTTAAGTGTTGTTATTGAAGACAACAAGCACATCATCTTTCTGGTCATGTTTTCTAGCTTTCTCCTTGATATTGAGATGAATGATTAAACTCTCTAAGGAAAATTCCTCAATGCTATGTCTGATAACATTTTTAAAGTCTCTCCAACCAAGGTGTAGTTTATCAATTAAAACTGTAACTTGAAATTGTTCATCTAACGTCATACCTTTGGCGATAATTCCGTGTGCTATTTTCTACAACTTATGAGATTGCACCTCCACTAGTTTATCATTCGTCATTTGATATTTTAAGTAGCGAGTGACTTCATATTTCTTTGTTCCAACCGGCTCGATATCGTACTTCTTTTGCAGCGCCTCCCATATCTCCTTTACCATCTTATCAGAATTATAAGCTTAGCCCATTTAATATGTAGTTCTTGTAGATGCAATCATTTTTGATCCAAGATTCCATTGCTTTACTATCATCGTCCATTGGTTTATCTAGCATAGTAGGTTTATCAGTCAGCAAAAAGGCGATCTTCTTGGTTGTTAGGTAGAAAAGCATCTTCTACTTTCATTGTCTAAAATGGAGCCTTTCGAAGCGAAATGGTATGTTGGTGTCAACGGAAGCAGATCCAGAAATCTCGTTAGCAATTGTCATCGCGTCTTAAAAATTCTATAATTGAATATTTGATAATGAGAATATCTAGATTAAGCAGCGTACTAGGTCACTCTCACGTTGCACATCCCAAAGTTGTGCAAGACAGACGAACAACCACGTCGTCTTCAGGATAAAACAGCCCAAAATCTTTATCGAAATTTGTTTACACAAACAAAAACTGTTCGTTTGGCACCCTTATTTTGCTCTTAGGAAATTCACTTTGTTTCAGTTAAAAAAAAATTTGGTAAGAGAATTGGAATGTCGTTTTGTTTTTTGACTCATTTATTACTTTTAGTTTAATAGATAGAAGTTGTAACGGGCAGAACGTTTCACTGCGTGGAGGAAAGGAAACATGCAGAAAATCAAGGAGAAAGAATAGGGATGACTGACCCAGCCTTCTCTCGATTTACCGTATAAAAACATTTCGAAAATACCTAGAAATAATCAAGTAATTTTGTCCAAAAATTAAAGTGTTACACCTACCCGACTCGGCCAGGCGAAGCATGTGCGTGTGTTTTATCAAATGTGGCATCCCTCCCCATCACAAGAGAAAATATTATATGCTCAAAGTGGCCAATATAACTCTTGAATTACTATATTTAAATTGGATTCTTTCTAAGCATCCTAAGGTATGATACTATTCACATAGGTAGCCAAAAAACATTTCTCCAAGTTTGTTAACAATTCATTTTTTATCTAAAATTGCAACAACTTTATTTTGACACATGAAATAATTTATTTCGGTTAATCAATTATTTACCGATGCATAGAAAAGCGGTACCATGTAATGAACTAGAATATTTTTATGTTTTTTGAAAAAAAAAGATTGTAACATTCTACATTACGTATGTAGCTGCTTAAAAATCATGTAAACTATTTCCCATTAACTTCACTGTCATTCCATTCACTGGTATTCATCGGTAGGTAATGCAATTCTACGTCTATACTCTAGGCATATTCATTTATTTTCAAAGTTTAGCCAAACGCCATGTGAGAAGCACGGGGTCCGTACAAGTTAAAGTTTAAAATCTAATGGATAGAATATCTTAAAATAATCTATGAAAGCACATTGAATTAAACAAAAAACTAATTATTCTAAAAAATGAAGTTACCAAAAAGACTAAAAAAATATTAAAATACTCAAACTACATCTACATTAATTTACCCATCATGAAAAATGCAAACTTTTGTTTTAATGATGGATCTGCATATTTATTTTTAGAAACATTAAAATATAATTGAAATCAAACTATAAAGTGTCAATGCAATATTTTTGTTTTTAGTCACATTCTCATCCAAATTTTCTATCATCTATTATGCCTTTTGTTTTGAATAATTCACTTTTAACCTCCTAAATAAACATACAAAAAATATTAACTGTTCAATATTATTGTAAAATGTTATTTCATATCTTTCTTTTACAAGTCAAATATTGAATGTGTTTGAATTAACTTTTTATTCATAAAAGAAAATTAGGTACATTATAATTGATTTTGAAACTACAAATGATCCTAATTATTAAAAATCCACTTACATATATACTATGATTAGTTTACTCTAATATTTTGATAGTATATATTAAATTGAATTGTTAATCATTAAGTTGTATGCATTTGAAATCATTTTCTTTTAAATATCATTTTACATTTAGCATATCAACCTTTAAAAGCATGATAAAAGACAAAAGCATGGTAAAAAAATTTCCCTTAAACAATCATTCATTTGATACATACCCTTTGCAAGCTAAAGTATATTACTAGGTTGGGTTTAAACATGTTGATTTCATATTATTAATAAAAACACGTTCTGCGTTTTCCACCATTAACAAGGGTATGGTGCTGGTAGAAGTAACTGGCACCTAATGTCAGCCATATGATATAAAATGACTCATTAAATGAAATTAAACTTAGTTCCAATATAGTATTTTGGTTTACGGATGCTATACAAAAGTGTTATTTACACAAATGGAGACAAAAGATAGGAGAGATAACTGATGATGAAACGTACAAGTTAGTTTTGTTTCAAACTATTTGTAAAATGATTTGACTATATAACTTGAAGAACATAACGTGGACAATGACAAAGGTTCTCTGTTACAAAGTACTATCTACTACTATTAATTTGGACAAATCATATCAAAATTTCATTTTGTATTTTGATCCATCTGTTACTTTAAGTCTAATAGATAGAAGTTGTACCAAGTATAACATTTACTATAGGGGGAAAGGCAACATGCGGAAAAATCGAGGAGAATGAATGGGATGACTGGCCTCGTCTTTCTTTTGATTCACTGTATAAAAACGTTTTGAAAATATCTAGAAATTGTCAAGTGATTTTGTCCAAAAAAAATTAAAGTGTTACCTACCAACTCGATCGAACGGTGTATGCGTGTTATATCAAGTGTGGCTTCCCTTCTCAATACAAAAGAAAATATTAGATGCTCAAAGAGCCCAATATTGTTGAAATCAGGTCCGCACATCCCTACGTGGGGGCAGCATATGAGTTTGGCTAAGACCTTTTAACAAAAGGAATCCCTTATTGTTACATGCCACCAAACTCATATATATACCACACCACCTCCTTTATTTTTCACGATGTGGGACTATTCTTCTTTTTAATGTGCACCCATTATCCAAACACAATGTGTGACACCCCAACAGATCTCCACCTTGGCTCGCAACCATCCATGTGTCTTCCATTACGCTAGCACGATGCCTGCACCATATCGAGACTCTGCTCATGTGTCATTCTATCAGATCCAATGTACAATGATCTAGCTCCACCTTAAGTCTGACTACTTAATACTACACTGCTAGCCACCACGATTTACAGATCTCTTGCGCATTGTCCATTGTCTCAGGCGTTACCATTGGTTCTGATACAATATTGAAATTCGGTCCACACATCTCTACGTGGGGGCAACATATGAGTTTTGTCAACACCTTTTAACAAAAGGAATCCCTTGTTGTTACATGCGAAGAAACTCATATATATACCACTCAACCTCCATTATTTTTCACAATGTGGGACTATTATATTTTTCAATGTGCATCCATTACCCACACACAATACGAAACACCCCAACAGATCTTCACCTTGGCTCGCATCCATCCATGCGTCTTCCATTACGCAACACAATGCCTGCACCATATCGAGACTCTGCTCCCGTGTCATTCTACCAAATCCAATGTACCATGGTCTAGCTACACCTTAAGTCTGATTACTTAAGACTACACTACTAGCCACCACGATTTACAAATCTCTTACACATTGTCCATTGTCCTACGCATTACCATCGGCTCCGATACCATGTTGAAATCCAGTCCACCCATCTCTACGTGGGGGCGACATATGAGTTTGGTCAACACCTTTTAACATAAGGAATCCCTTGTTTTTACATGCGACCAAACTCATATATATACCACTCCACCTCCATTATTTTTCACGATGTAGGACTATTATTTTTGTCAATAAACCCATTACCCACACAGAATGCGAGACACCGCAACAAATATAAGTCCTGAAATTACTGATTTTAAATAGGATTCTTGCTAAGCATCCTAAGATATGAGACTGTTCACATAGGTAGCCAAAAAATGTAGGATCTTTTTCACCCTAATGGGGGGTGAATAGGGTGATACTAATAATAATAATAATTAATGCGGAAATAAAATAATAACAGAAAATAATGCGGTAGAGATTACATACAGATTTACCCAGCTTCGGCAATAACCTGCCCACAAGGTTTCTACTAGAAATTAAGTAGTCAAATGCTTACAAACACACGTAAACTTGCGACACCCGCTAAATTGACTAATCTAACTCTAAGCTGAAAACCCTGCCACAACTCAGCCACTGAGTTGTGAATTCTCAAACTATGCCCCGTAGTTTGTATTTAGTTACACAACTAGAAAGTTATACAATTTAAAAAAAGAAAATAAAACTAAAACAAAATAAAACCAAAACCCTTTTATTTTAAACTAAAGCCTACTATTAAATAGAAGACCGGCCCAAAAATAAATAAAAGAAAATTGTTCCCCTTTTTTCTTCTGTGTAAAAACTTCGGTCGTTCTTTCTTTGTTCCTCTTCAAAGATTAGGGTTTTCGAAAAATTGAAGCTTCGCTTGAAAATTGATCGATCGAAATATGCTTTCACTTGATTGGCTTCGTCCACCGATGATCTGGCCTTGACAGTTCGAGGCGGCTTCAATTTATTTCGAGCTCGACTGATGTGAAAGTGGTATATGATTTGTCCTCGTTTTCGATTTTGATTATTGCTTGACTTGATTCGAGTTCTAAATTGGTTATCGATTTATTTGCTTGCTCTTTGATTTTTATTTAACTCGAATGAGAATTTGCCGATGATGAATTTGGCTTAAATAAGGAACGAAACCCTAAAATCATGTTCGTATATTTTGTTTTGAATTCTTCAATTAACTGCTTGGCCATTTGATTTTTTCTTGAACGTCTGTGATAAATCTGACTTGTTCATATAATCATCAGTTGAATATTGCTTGAATAGTTTGAGTCGGTTCCTTCTTTTGCTCCTACGAATTTCGCATTTTGAATTTTGAGATGATTTGGACTTTGACTTGTTTAATCGTTCAATTCTTTGCTGGCATTCAATTTTCGATTTCCTTTTGAAACTGTTCCTTCACTTTAGTCGAACTGCTACAGATCATTTCTCTTATAAACTGCTTCACTGTTTTAATGTGTTTTCTCCATGTATATACATACATATATGTATGTATATATGTGTGTGATTAATGCATGTATATATGTCACAGTGCTTATGCTCATTCTTGTGTGTCACCCTATGTTGCATGTTTGTCTCCTCTGATTCATGTGCACTGGCTTGATGTACATGTTGAAATTCGTGTGTGGTCTCATTGAAGTCTTGCTCTGTACCTTGCTTTTGTTCATGCTTGAGTTTGCATTTGAGTATTCATGTTGCATTGTTGAAACTGAGCTTGTTGTTGTTGTGTGCTCTGACCAGTCTAGGTTCAATGATGACCTTGTCTGTTTGCATGTTGGATTCCATGTTCACAATTTTCTAGTTCACTTGAGTCTAATTGTATGTTGATCTAGTTCACTTCAGTTTTGTATTATTCGAAGTTTAGTTCCTTGCAATTGCTTCGAGCCAGTTCATGCCTGAGCATTTTTGAAGCTTTGTTGCATATACACATGTCCAGTTCCTTGCATTCATGTGTTCACTCTAAGTCTGGTCTGGTTTGGTCTGGTTCACCTTCATGTTGAAACTGAATACCAGTTGCTCTGACCATGCCTTGCACTTGACCATGCCTTGTACATGACCATGCCTAAAACTTTGTTGCTTTCTATTCTTGTTTACCCATTGAAGCTTTGCATGTGTGTTTGTATTTGTTGCACTTGAGTTGAATCCGGCCTGGGCTTAGGTTTGACCTTGTGCTCACCTGTCCCTGCAGTTTTAACAAGCAAGTGTATATCGGTGTGCACGACCTCGTGGCATATACAGTGATACACTGTGCATGTCACAAGTTGTTCGTGTATGATGAATTAACAAAAATGACAATGAACAACCCAAATAACCGAGGCAAATAATATTTTCAAACACACACTTCATTTTGCACTTCAAAATATTTCTTTTCTGTGATATCCCGGAATTTCAGAGAATTTAAAATGTGATAATCTTTTAAATTAATTGGTAAAGTAGTTATTTTCAAACAATTTAATAATGAGTTGTTTTTAAATATAGATATAAATAGATTTTAAATAGACATATTATTTCAAATTTAATAAGTGTTGTTTAAAATGTATATATATATATATATATATGTGTGTGTGTATTTAAATTGATTTTAAATAGGATAATTATTGACAATTAATAATGTGATTATTTAAATCTAATATATATATATTTATTTATTTGAATTGATTTTTAATTTGGATTTTAAATTAACTTTGAATTTGAATTTAAAATTTTAATTTAAAGAAATATATATATATCTTAAAATGAAATAATAATATAGTTTGAATTTAAAATATATGAATAAAAGTTTTTATTTAAAAATAAGATTTGTTTTGTATTATTCTCTTTAAAGAAATATATTTATAGAAATTGGAAGAGTATTTATTTAATAGGAATAAATACAAAAGCTTTTAAATTAACATTTTAAAATGAGCTTAAAATATTTTATATGGTTTTATTTAAATCATAATTGGTTTATATTCTATTTTCTTTAAAACATTGTATTTATGTAAAAATTTAGAAAGCATTTATTAAAGTACAAATGATTTATTAATTAGGAAATAAATATAAAAGTTTTTAAAATCTTTTAAAAATAAATAAAATGCTTAATGACAAGTGTTAGGATAATAGAGCTTGTAAGTATATGTGTTAAATGAATAAGTAGAGTATGAGACAAGTGTCATTCCTTTTATTTTTATTTTCTCTAATTTTAATAAATCATTATATAAACAAACTTGTACCTTCTTCTTTTCTTTTCTATCTGCTCATTTTCTAAACTCAAGAAAACCAAACCTGTAAACTACTTCTTCAAACCAGAAAATGATCATGGATCAAATCTAAAATATTCCCAAACTCAAGTTCAAAAGAACAAACCTGTAAACAAATGCAAAACAGAGAAAACCAAAAGGATCAACAAAATGACTACTTCAAGCTTTCAACTGAGCAGTTCGAATTCAACTTAAGATTCAACTAAAAATATATAGAAGATCAAGTAAAACCAATGCAAGTAGCAGATCTGTTCAAATCAAGTCCAGTTTCAAAGCTTTTTCTCTGATCTTCAATAACCTGTGAGTAAACTCCATTTTAAAAACAGTTTTAAATCTACACTATGTTGTTATGTGTGATAAATATGTGGTAATATGGTATACAATGTTTCATGAATGATTAGTATGAATGCATATATATACATAATGGTATATCTGTGAATTGTCTGTAGATAGGTTCAAATGTTGTTCCTGGTTTTCAAACTGGTGAATAATCAAACTATGCCTGTTTAATTGTTGAATGTGATGGATATATGAAAGAATGATGTGATAAATTGTTTGCATGAGTGAAAATTAGGCCTGCATGTTATAAATATGAAGTTGGTAAGTTGTGCATGTCTGTATACATATATATCTCTCTCTGTTTTTGAATTCACAGGCTAATAACAAGTGTAAAAATCAATTCCTTTCTCTCTAATCAATTTTAGGCTATGATCTATAAATGAAAAATGTTTATAATAAGGTACTTTCATTTTTAAAAATAATTCCAAGTGGAAATATTTAGGAAATATTTAGAAAATGGAATTACAGTAAAATATGATTCAAAACAGGAAAATCAATGATCACGAATTCAAGTTTGGATTTCGTAAATTGATTCGTAGTAGGGAATGATGATTTTAGATAATAAATTCATGATTTTTGTGATAACCCGGATTTTTGGACATCTGATAATTGATAATTAACTGATTTTAACCATTAAAACACTGACTTATAAGAATTAAACAAATAGTATTCTAATAATTAAATATCTGGAAATGATAAATCTTATAATAAATTAACAAAGATATAAATAGACATATGCAAACTCTATAATGTTGGAAATTTTAGGTGTATACATATACAAGTATATAAGTATGTATATATATTGTATTTTGGAAGCATTAGGTTTCAAAAGCTAGTTAAAGTTAATTTTATATTTTCAAAACACTAAGAATAAATATTTATTAATAAAAAAAAAAATATAATATTTTAGCATAAGTTTGAAATAAGATTTAAGAAAAGGATTAATACACTTTCTTTTATACTTGAAATAAAGATGATTTGTATAAATTTAAAATATAAACATAAATTAATAAAGACATAACATATGAGTATATTAAACATATAACATAAGGAAATAATAAAATATAGGCATTTAACATTTGTAATTTGAAACAACATGCAAATTAACATGTGGCAAAATTGTTTTCTCTTTAAATTAAAATATAATAACATGTTTAGAGAACCTGGCTACTTTCAGTTCAAACTCCTCACATTTTCACTTTTCTCTTTTCGTTCTTTTTTTCCTTCATCTTCTAAAAACCAAAACCTGACAAGAAGAATTAAATCGAATCAAACTGAAATCAAAACAATAGCTTCTTTCAACCTGAGCTAAAGATCAAGCAAGCAGTAGATTTTGTTCAACTCTAACATAAGCAAACTCAAGATCAACAATCATGTTAGGAGATCAGATCAAAAGCTTCTAGTTCCAGTTCATCAAGCATTCATCTCAGTTTTAAAATAAATTTCCAGTTTCAAGCTTTCAAAGATCAAAGCATTTCAGTTTTCAAAATCAATTTCCAGATTTTCAAAAGAATAAAGCATGTCCTCTGTTTTTTCAAATACAGGTGAGTAAACAAACTTTCTCTTTTTATTATTATCAGTTTTAAATCCTGATGCATGTAGTAAATATCTGATGTAAGTTGTGATAAGTGTTTGCATGGATGAAAATTTGAATGCATGTATATATATGTAGGCTGATGCTTGTGTGCATGTCTGTGTTCTAGTTCATCTGCTCTGTTTTTGATTTTACAAGTTTGAAATAGGTTCAAAAATTTACTGCTCTTCCCCTGATTTTCTTTAGCCTTCAATATATTAACAAAATCTGATTAAAATGACAAGATATAGATTTTAAAAATACTTTCAAGAATAACCTGAAGCTAGTTTTAACAAAAAAGGAAGAAGTACAGTGAAATTCAAATCATATCAAATTTTCGACTTAAATGATTTCTAGTTTCATGTATATAATCGATTTTGTTTTCGAAAACTAAGATTTTTAAAATGGAAATCATGATTTTTAAGCTTGTAAATCGTGGGGTTTCTCGAGTTGATCAATTTGGGTCTTTTCGTCTATTGCCGTCAATCGGCGATGGGTTAGATGACCTGATGATTGCTGGAGGTGATCGGGAGTCTAGGGATCACCGGAAAAATCACAGTTGAATTTATAAATGAGCGAGGTGATGGTACGACGAAGATTTAGGGTTTAAGCAAAAATTTTAGTTAGTATTGGAATTTGATCGCTGCGTTGTCATGGGTGAACCGGAATTGACCGGACCTGGGGGAATCGAGGCGTGGGATGGTGACGAAGCTTGGGTCGTGATGGCGTGGTCGATGGCAATTGGGATCGCCTGTAACAACCCGCATATCTATCGATTCTATATTTAAATATTTTATTCAAATATTTTATCGTTAGTCGGATGTTAGTCCGAAAAGCTACTTTTTGCATACGGTCAAATTAGGACTCGAAACCACCCCCATTGAGTTCAAAATGACGTTTGCGATCTTTTTGAGTGTAAACTTCGATATGTTTGGAGATAGTGAAATTTTCGTCACTTTTCCCGCTTGAGACTTTGGTTTGGACTGCACTTCCTTAGTTCAGCCCAACCCCCTTCCTCACTTCATTCACCCTTTGTTTTAACATTCAAGCTTCATCAAAAATGGTGGTGGGAAGTGGAAATTAAAACTCCAAACTCCAATTCTATTGCAAATCCGTGATTCAACTCCAAATTCAAGTAGAAGATAGTGGATTCAAGTTTAGGGTTGCTTCTCCTTGCTTTCAATCTCCATCTTCATCAATTTCGTGGAAAAGGTGAGATTTTTGATCTCACATCTTGCCTATATCTATCTTGGACTGTTGGGAATGATCCCCTATTGTATTTGCATCAACACTTGCATTTGGTTTGGATTGGATTGGCGAAAAACTTCAATTTTCAGCGTTTTGGTGATTTTTCTGGCCTTAAGTCTTTCTGGCCTTCGCTGAGTCGTCCACGAGTTAAGCCTAAGTCGTGAGTCGTTCACGAGTTAAGGGCTTAAGTCGCGCGCGTGCATTTCTGTTCGCCTGGCTTGAGTCGTTCGCGAGTTAACTCCTTGAGTCGTTCGCGAGTTAACTCCTTGAGTCGTTCGCGAGTTAACTCCTTGAGTCGTTCGCGAGTTAACTCCTTGAGTCGTTCACGAGTTAAAGGCTTGAGTCGTTCTGGGTGTTCTGCCTTCGCTAGGTCTTTCGCGAGTTAAGTGATAAGTCGTAGCTCGTATGGCTCTTAAGTCCTAGGTCGTTGGCTTTTAAACTGTTAAGTCGTATGACCTTAAGTCGTAGGTCGTCCCCGAGTTAAGACTTAAGTCGTTGCCTTCTGCTATCTCGTCCTGGCTTAGGTCGTACTGAGATAAGTCGTTAGGTCGTATAGACCTTAGCTCGTAGCTCGTATTTGAGCTTAAGTCGTTAAGTCGTATTGACTTTAAGTCGTTCGCGAGATAAGCAAGTACTAAGTCGTTCGCGATTTAAAACCTTAAGTCGTAGGTCGTCTCCGACCTTGTCCTTAGCCTTGTTAGGTCGCGTGAACTCATAGGTCGTATGAACTACTTTTTCTTAGGTCGTTGGACCTTCTTAACTCGTTAGGTCGAAGACCCTTAAACTCTTAGGTCGCGCATCCCACTTAGGTCGCAGAACCCTCTTAAGTCGTAACTCGTTCGCGAGTTAGTACTTGGTCGTTTGACCTGTTTTTCCCTTACGTCGTTCGACCTGTTCTTCTGCTAAGTCGCGTGGCATTCTCCACTTAGGTCGTATGACCTTATCCCTTAAGTCGTAAGTCGCTCGCCTTCCTTAAGTCGTTCATCTGGTTGAGTTGCACCATTCCTTAGCTCGGTCATGCTACCACTGGACCAGCTTGCCTTCACTAAGTCGTACCGTGACGGGGCGCTGCCCCGCACCCCGCCGTGGGCGCTGCCCCCTGGACCCCCGCGACCTGACCGGGCAGGTCGAACCCCGTATTACTCTGCGTAGGCAATCCTTTCTGAAAAGCATTCATCAGAACTTCCACTTTGATGCATTTTAAGTTGATTTCCTTGGATTTTATTCACGTCTCCGAATGTGAATTTTTGTGATAGATTGTTCCAACAATCGTTTTATGACTTGTCACTTTAAAGATATATGAAGGTTTCAATACTAATAGTAAATATCAAAACTCTTTCATCAAAGCGATTTCAACACTATTTTAAATATCTAAAGTTCGTTTTCTCAAACCGATTTTCAATCTACTAGTATATACAAGCCTTTACTTCACTCGAATGAGAAATCGACTTAAACGACTTAGTAAAACGGGTGGTATGAAACGCTTGCGTTCACTTCGTCGGTTAGCTCTTGGACTTGTTCGATTGAACCCTTTTCGTGACAATTTCCTAGTGAAGATTTACAGCTTGTTCGTAAATATTTAAGTTAAGCAAGTGGTTATGGGACATGAAGCTAAACTCATATATTTACTAGCTTGGTGTGATTGACACTTCTCGCTGATCATGATGATCATTTTATGATTTAGACTAGCAATTGTGCGATGTCTCTTTGTTTGCAAGGTAAGACTAGACCGCAATAGTGTGATTCCGACTCACACACATCTCTTTGTCCGCAAGGTTAGTCTAGGCCGCAGTAGTGTGATTCCGACTCACACATATCTTTATGTTTGCGAGGTTAGGCTAGACACCACTTGTGTGATTCCATTCACACATACCTTTCTGCTTTTTGGTTAGCCTAAGCCTCAATCAGTGTGATTCCGACTCACACATATGGGGTAGCTCCCCATGGTCTTCGGACCATCATGTGATAGGCCTCTTTCTCTTTTTATGATTTCTGGATTTCTTGTTTGATTTCTGGATTTTTATGTCATTGACTTGTTATGAGTACAAGTTTAGGGTATGATGCCCTCTTTGGATCTTTGAGAAGATTCTCGTGATATTGATCATTTCTCATCGGTTGATCTCCTGTTGATCATCATTTTCATACTTATAGTAGTATGTCACTATGGATATTCTATGTTTATGCCATATCTTTTATTATATATCATGTCATCTGATATTTATAGTTAGACTGATCCGTTTATTATTTTCTTAAATAATACTCGGGTCAGACCGAGATGTTACAGGTGCTTCTGCTTGACTTCCTTCCGGGATTTGCTACTCTGACTTTTGGCTGACTATTTAGTTTAGCAGTTTTTGTTGTATACACTTGAGATATGGACTCATAGTTGTATTCTTTTTGTATAGCACAGGTTGCTATTCTTTTGTATTATTGTGGAACTTTTTGACCACTACTCTGATGTACACTTTCATGTGTTAGTTATATATTCATATCTTCTTCCGCCTTTGTGATATGGATGTCTGTGACTGCTTTGTGTTATGTTTATTTCTATGTTTGTTTCCGAAGATTATTTTATAGCCACCGTGTGATAATCAATTACATGGATGGTCGCTCCTCAACAGCCTTATTCTCCGTGCTAGTTGACAGCACTACATCGTAGTGTCCTTGGCTAGCGTGGGTATTGAGGTGGGGCGTCACAGCTTGGTATCAGAGCCAAACTTCGGAACAATGTAGAATAACTTAACAAGGATCATCGTCCTAAGTCCACCTTAGGAGTTGTGTTTCAGGATTTTGTTCGAGTCTTTGAACCGACTTATTCTGTTTTCTTTATGATTCCTTATTTCATCATTCAAGATTGCTTGATGTTCATTGGTGAATAACCTTCTTCTTTCTCTTCTTTCTTTGAAAAGGAAGAGGATGTCAAGACCAGGCCGTCCCAGAGCTGGAACATCTACTGCTGCTCCTCGAGATGGAGTTTTTATGACAACTCAACAGCTTCTTGAATTAGTGACGAATGCACAAGCAGCTGGAGCTAACCCGGAACCTACTCACCCAAAGTCGGGATTTGCACGGTTGTGCAGCGATTACACCAATTTGGGTGGGAAGCCCTTCAAAGGTTCCGAGCCTATTATCGAGGTTCAAGCTTGGTTAAAATCATGTGATCGAATCTTCTCTCGCATGAACCTTGTCGATCTGCACCGAGTTCAAGTGGCTTCAAGTATGCTCCAAGAGAGAGCATTGGATTGGTATGAACTCCTTACATCCGAAATTAATGAAGCGGACCTCTCCTGGGAGCACTTCCGGGAACGCTTCGAATCGAAATTCGTACCCGAGGCTGAAAAGGTAACTTTGGCTCGGCGATTTATTGACCTTGTTCAAGGTCAGGCTTCTGTGGCGGACTACGTCGCATCATTCGAATCCCTTTCCAAATATGGGGTCGAATATATAAATACTCCACTAAAGAAGAACCAGAGGTTCGTTTACGGCTTAAACAAAAGCCTCAAGAAGCCACTACTTTTGAAGTTAGAAGTTTCTTTCGACCAAATTGTAGATATCGCTCTTCGCCTTGAAGAGGCTGATAAAGAAAGTGATGTTGAAGTAGTAGCTTCCAAACCCAGCTTTAACAACAAAAAGAGGCCCAACAAATTTAAAGGTCCTTACCCCAATAAAAAGGGTAAGCAAGCGATTCCTTCTGCAAAGGCTCCTTCTCCTAATAACGCGAGATGTTTCAACTGTGGATCTGGGGATCATTATGCGAACAAATGTTCAAAGCCCAAATCTTGTCGCTACTGTAAAAGCCCAGATCATTTTATACATCAATGCCTCAAACGTGAAGGCAAGAAGGAGGGAAAGTTGAATGTGGCTAAAGCCCCTGGCAACACATCTCGTGGCCAAGGTATTTCTCATTCCATTCTTGATGGCATTATTTTATTTCATAATCAATCTATTAGAGTTCTCTTTGATACGGGTGCATCCCATTCTTTTATATCAAAGGAACTTGTAGACACTTTTTCCTTAAGTGTTACTGCATTAATGACTTCTTTAAGGATTGCGAATCCGGTTGGTGGATCCGCAACTCTTAGTTTACTTTGTAAAGACGTAGAGATTATTTTATGTGATTTTTCTTTCCTAGCCGATTTGCATGTCATGCGTTACTTAGGCTTTGGAATGATTTTGGGTATGGATTGGCTTACTCGTTATGAAGCCCATATCCTATGTCCTGAGCGGACTATTTATCTCCGTCATCCGCAATCTGTTAATCAGATTTCTATTATTCTTAAAGATTCGGATTCCGCTTTAGTTGCATCATTATATTCTTTAAATCCTCGTGATGATGACAATGATGATGAGGAGGATGTCATTTCTCGTATTCGCATCGTTCGTGAATTTTCCGACATCTTTGAGCCCGTTTTAGGACTTCCACCTAAGCGAGCAATTGAGTTCAAAATTAATCTTATATCTGGAGCTCAGCCTGTTACCCGTCCTCCTTATCGCATGTCCAATAAGGAGAACGAAGAGATGCGCAAACAACTATCCGAGTTGGAGACGAAGCAACTTATTCGCTCTAGTTCCTCGCCTTGGGGAGCTTCAGCTATTTTCGTAAGTAAGTCCGATGGTACACTTAGGCTTTGCGTTGACTACCGCAAGCTTAATGATCTTACTATTAAGAATAGATATCCATTGCCTCGGATTGATGACCTGTTTGATCAACTTAGTGGGGCTAGAGTCTTTTCACAACTGGACTTGGCTACCGGTTTCCATCAGCTTCGTATTGCTGAGGATAGTATTCCTTTGACTTCGTTCCGTACGCGTTATGGATCTTATGAATGGCTAGTTATGCCATTCGGTTTAACGAATGCTCCGGCTTATTTCGTTGACCTTATGAATAGAGTTTTCAAAGATTTTCTCGATCGGTTTGTTCTCATCTTTATTGATGATATTCTTGTGTATTCTAAAACCGAGGAGGAACACGAAAAGCACCTCCGAATTGTATTGGAAACTCTTAGGAGCAATCAACTAAAAGCAAAATTTTCTAAATGCCATTTTTGGCAATCTAGTGTGAAATTTCTCGGTCATATCATTTCCGAATCCGGAATATCCGTGGATCCTTCAAAGATTGAAGCGATTCAAAATTGGAAGAGACCGGAGAGCGTGACTGAAATCCGTAGCTTTCTCGGATTGGCAGGTTATTACCGCCGTTTTATAAAAGACTTTTCTAAGATTGCCGTACCTCTTACTGGCTTAACAAAGAAAGGTGTTAAATACATTTGGTCAGACAAATGTGAAACTTCTTTTCAGAAATTAAAAGAACTCCTTTCTGATGCTCCTATTCTTATTATTCCCGAGGGGAATCTAGACTTTGTCGTTTACACCGATGCTAGTCGCGTTGGTTTGGGTGCCGTTCTTATGCAAAAAGAACGTGTTATTGCTTATGCTTCTAGGCAATTGAAGCCGGCTGAGACTAGATATGCCACACATGATTTAGAACTCGCGGCTATCGTTTTCGCCCTTCGAATTTGGCGACATTATCTTTTGGGAGAAAAGTTTATACTTTATACTGATCATAAGTCTTTGAAATATTTATTTTCTCAAAAGGAACTTAATTTGCGTCAACAGCGTTGGCTCGAATTTCTTGCCTCTTATGATCTTGACATTCTTTATACTCCCGGAAAGGGGAATCGTGTTGCCGACGCACTTAGTCGAAAACAACAAGCGGTTGTTTCCATGATGATATCTGAATGGAACGATCTCGAACTTTTATCCACTTGTGAAATTCGAGATCGCATTTCCGATTTGTATTCATCTCTTGTTTTATGTAGCCTTGAGGCTCGTCCTTCTTTATTAGACCGCGTTCTTGAAGCTCAACAACTAGATCCTGAATTGGCTTTGCTTGGCCAAAATCTTAAGGATAAAACCGATATTGAAGGTTTGAAAGACTTTGATATCGACTTTCGTGGCGGCATTCGAAAATTTGGTAGACTTATCGTACCAAATATTAGTGATCTTCGTAGAGACGTTCTAGAAGATTCTCATCGTTCCAAGTATTCCATTCATCCCGGTAGCAGTAAAATGTACGTTGATATGAAGCGACTTTATTATTGGGAGGGAATGAAATCTGATATCGCTAACTTTGTTAAGTGTTGCATGACTTGCCAACTTGTTAAGGCTGAACATCAAAGGCCCGGTGGGTTATTGCAACCATTGGAGATTCCAGTATGGAAGTGGGATCAAATTTCCATGGATTTTATAGATGGCCTTCCCCGTTCTCGTTCGGGTCATAATAGCTTATGGGTGATTGTTGATAGACTTACTAAGTCTGCCCATTTTATTCCTGTTCGGTCGAACCGAACCGTTCCTCTTCTGGCCAAACTTTTTATTAAAGAAATTGTTAAACTGCATGGAGTTCCTTCTTCCATTGTTAGTGATCGGGATCCATTGTTTACTAGTGGATTCTGGAAGAGTCTTCAAAAAGCTTTGGGAACGAAGCTTAATTTTAGCACCGCTTATCACCCCCAGTCCGATGGACAAACTGAGCGTGTGAACCAAACACTTGAAGATCTTCTTCGTTCTTGTGTGCTTGATTTCGGTGGAAGTTGGGAAGATCATATTTCACTTGTTGAATTTTCCTATAATAACAGCTTCCAATCTAGTATTGGTATGGCTCCTTTCGAGGCACTCTATGGAAGGCCATGCCGATCTCCTTCTTGTTGGCTTGAGGCCGGTGAGAAACTGGTTTTAGGACCAGACTTTATTCGAGAATCCACAGAAAAGATTGAACTTATTCGACATAGGATGAAAGAAGCCCAGAGTAGACAAAAATCCTATGCCGATAACCGAAGAAGGAAATTAGAATTTTCTGTTGGTGATCTTGTATTTATTCGTGTTTCACCAATGAAGGGTGTTGTACGTTTCAGTCGATCGGGGAAGTTAGCGCCTCGATATATTGGGCCATTTCCTATCACTGAACGTATTGGTTCCATGGCTTATCGCCTTTCATTACCGGCTCAGTTTTCTGCTATGCATGACGTGTTTCACGTTTCTCAATTACGGAAGTGCCTTCGGGATTCCGATTCTACTCTTGAGCCCGGTGTTGTGGAAGAGATTGAAGTTTCACCTAATTTAACTTATGAGCAGCATCCTATTCGAATTATTGCTTCGGAGACCAAACGACTTCGAAATAAAGATGTTCCGCTTGTTAAAGTTCAATGGTCCTCAAATCCTAAGGATTGCTCTTGGGAAACTAGAGAATTCATCGAGCGAACACATCCGGAATTGCTTTCTCCTGCTCTTTAAGGTAAACTTCTTAATTCCAATTTCTTTTTGTGTTAATATGCTTTTTGGTTGTTACTTTTATTTCCATCATATATATTGCGAGGACGCAATTTCTTTAAGGAGGGGAGTCTGTAACAACCCGCATATCTATCGATTCTATATTTAAATATTTTATTCAAATATTTTATCGTTAGTCGGATGTTAGTCCGAAAAGCTACTTTTTGCATACGGTCAAATTAGGACTCGAAACCACCCCCATTGAGTTCAAAATGACGTTTGCGATCTTTTTGAGTGTAAACTTCGATATGTTTGGAGATAGTGAAATTTTCGTCACTTTTCCCGCTTGAGACTTTGGTTTGGACTGCACTTCCTTAGTTCAGCCCAACCCCCTTCCTCACTTCATTCACCCTTTGTTTTAACATTCAAGCTTCATCAAAAATGGTGGTGGGAAGTGGAAATTAAAACTCCAAACTCCAATTCTATTGCAAATCCGTGATTCAACTCCAAATTCAAGTAGAAGATAGTGGATTCAAGTTTAGGGTTGCTTCTCCTTGCTTTCAATCTCCATCTTCATCAATTTCGTGGAAAAGGTGAGATTTTTGATCTCACATCTTGCCTATATCTATCTTGGACTGTTGGGAATGATCCCCTATTGTATTTGCATCAACACTTGCATTTGGTTTGGATTGGATTGGCGAAAAACTTCAATTTTCAGCGTTTTGGTGATTTTTCTGGCCTTAAGTCTTTCTGGCCTTCGCTGAGTCGTCCACGAGTTAAGCCTAAGTCGTGAGTCGTTCACGAGTTAAGGGCTTAAGTCGCGCGCGTGCATTTCTGTTCGCCTGGCTTGAGTCGTTCGCGAGTTAACTCCTTGAGTCGTTCGCGAGTTAACTCCTTGAGTCGTTCGCGAGTTAACTCCTTGAGTCGTTCGCGAGTTAACTCCTTGAGTCGTTCACGAGTTAAAGGCTTGAGTCGTTCTGGGTGTTCTGCCTTCGCTAGGTCTTTCGCGAGTTAAGTGATAAGTCGTAGCTCGTATGGCTCTTAAGTCCTAGGTCGTTGGCTTTTAAACTGTTAAGTCGTATGACCTTAAGTCGTAGGTCGTCCCCGAGTTAAGACTTAAGTCGTTGCCTTCTGCTATCTCGTCCTGGCTTAGGTCGTACTGAGATAAGTCGTTAGGTCGTATAGACCTTAGCTCGTAGCTCGTATTTGAGCTTAAGTCGTTAAGTCGTATTGACTTTAAGTCGTTCGCGAGATAAGCAAGTACTAAGTCGTTCGCGATTTAAAACCTTAAGTCGTAGGTCGTCTCCGACCTTGTCCTTAGCCTTGTTAGGTCGCGTGAACTCATAGGTCGTATGAACTACTTTTTCTTAGGTCGTTGGACCTTCTTAACTCGTTAGGTCGAAGACCCTTAAACTCTTAGGTCGCGCATCCCACTTAGGTCGCAGAACCCTCTTAAGTCGTAACTCGTTCGCGAGTTAGTACTTGGTCGTTTGACCTGTTTTTCCCTTACGTCGTTCGACCTGTTCTTCTGCTAAGTCGCGTGGCATTCTCCACTTAGGTCGTATGACCTTATCCCTTAAGTCGTAAGTCGCTCGCCTTCCTTAAGTCGTTCATCTGGTTGAGTTGCACCATTCCTTAGCTCGGTCATGCTACCACTGGACCAGCTTGCCTTCACTAAGTCGTACCGTGACGGGGCGCTGCCCCGCACCCCGCCGTGGGCGCTGCCCCCTGGACCCCCGCGACCTGACCGGGCAGGTCGAACCCCGTATTACTCTGCGTAGGCAATCCTTTCTGAAAAGCATTCATCAGAACTTCCACTTTGATGCATTTTAAGTTGATTTCCTTGGATTTTATTCACGTCTCCGAATGTGAATTTTTGTGATAGATTGTTCCAACAATCGTTTTATGACTTGTCACTTTAAAGATATATGAAGGTTTCAATACTAATAGTAAATATCAAAACTCTTTCATCAAAGCGATTTCAACACTATTTTAAATATCTAAAGTTCGTTTTCTCAAACCGATTTTCAATCTACTAGTATATACAAGCCTTTACTTCACTCGAATGAGAAATCGACTTAAACGACTTAGTAAAACGGGTGGTATGAAACGCTTGCGTTCACTTCGTCGGTTAGCTCTTGGACTTGTTCGATTGAACCCTTTTCGTGACAATTTCCTAGTGAAGATTTACAGCTTGTTCGTAAATATTTAAGTTAAGCAAGTGGTTATGGGACATGAAGCTAAACTCATATATTTACTAGCTTGGTGTGATTGACACTTCTCGCTGATCATGATGATCATTTTATGATTTAGACTAGCAATTGTGCGATGTCTCTTTGTTTGCAAGGTAAGACTAGACCGCAATAGTGTGATTCCGACTCACACACATCTCTTTGTCCGCAAGGTTAGTCTAGGCCGCAGTAGTGTGATTCCGACTCACACATATCTTTATGTTTGCGAGGTTAGGCTAGACACCACTTGTGTGATTCCATTCACACATACCTTTCTGCTTTTTGGTTAGCCTAAGCCTCAATCAGTGTGATTCCGACTCACACATATGGGGTAGCTCCCCATGGTCTTCGGACCATCATGTGATAGGCCTCTTTCTCTTTTTATGATTTCTGGATTTCTTGTTTGATTTCTGGATTTTTATGTCATTGACTTGTTATGAGTACAAGTTTAGGGTATGATGCCCTCTTTGGATCTTTGAGAAGATTCTCGTGATATTGATCATTTCTCATCGGTTGATCTCCTGTTGATCATCATTTTCATACTTATAGTAGTATGTCACTATGGATATTCTATGTTTATGCCATATCTTTTATTATATATCATGTCATCTGATATTTATAGTTAGACTGATCCGTTTATTATTTTCTTAAATAATACTCGGGTCAGACCGAGATGTTACAGGTGCTTCTGCTTGACTTCCTTCCGGGATTTGCTACTCTGACTTTTCGCTGACTATTTAGTTTAGCAGTTTTTGTTGTATACACTTGAGATATGGACTCATAGTTGTATTCTTTTTGTATAGCACAGGTTGCTATTCTTTTGTATTATTGTGGAACTTTTTGACCACTACTCTGATGTACACTTTCATGTGTTAGTTATATATTCATATCTTCTTCCGCCTTTGTGATATGGATGTCTGTGACTGCTTTGTGTTATGTTTATTTCTATGTTTGTTTCCGAAGATTATTTTATAGCCACCGTGTGATAATCAATTACATGGATGGTCGCTCCTCAACAGCCTTATTCTCCGTGCTAGTTGACAGCACTACATCGTAGTGTCCTTGGCTAGCGTGGGTATTGAGGTGGGGCGTCACATCGCCGGCGTCGAGTCGTTTTTGATTAGGCAATGGGTTTCAGTTTCGTTCAACATGTGCGATTTTGCGTCGATAAGGTTTTTGGATTTTTGAGTGATCGTTTGGGATAAGGTGATCATCAGAGATTTGCGGGTGGTCGCGGCGTCGGTTGAAGATGATCGGAGCAGTGGTGTAGGTGCACGCGTATCAGAGCATGTCAGTGGGATTTAAGTTTGAGTTGAAAGTTTGCACTCGAAGTAGGAACCGGGAAGGAGGATGAATGTCTCGAGATTGCTACCGTGTTCGTAGGCAATGTTTAAGTCTATATAGCAGTTTCAAAAATTTAAAACAGGGTCAAGAGAAGAAGAAGGAAAGAGCCGGTGATGGACTCGAGTATTTTCAGATCTAGCTCGGGTTTCACTCAGTTTTCTCGTGTACCTGTTTTCTCAGTTTTTTTTTTGAGAAAGAGAAAAAAATAAATTAATAGAGATAAAGAATTTATCTTTAACTTAATTTAAGTTGTGATTAATTTAGAATAATTAGTTAGTAAATTAATTAAAAGATTTATCACTTAATAAATTCATTGGTGTAATTAATTAATGATGAAATTAATTAAAGATAAATTACTTAGGGTAAGAAATTAATTGGAAGTTAATGGGTAGTTAATAATGGGATCATTAACTAGTGATTAGAAATAATTGATTAATGTAATTAACTTAAAGTAATTAATTGATTAAGGATAAACTTTGAATTGGATTAAGTATTAATTACTTAAGCGAATTTCTTAGTGGAAGTAACTAATGTGTAATTACTAAATGTAATTAATTAAAGAAGATAATTACTTAATGAAAGTAATTAATGGTTAATGTAAATAATAAGAGTAATTAAGGGTTGATTAATGTGATTTATTGAAGGTTGACTTAATATAATTAAAGAATAATTAATCAGGGATGATTAATTGAGATGAATATTAAGGGATGATTAATAAATTGGTTTGTAATTAATTAATGTTAAGTATACAGGATTTAAAAGTAATTAAAGCAATTGATTTAATTCATTGGTGATTAATTAAATTAATTAGAGATGGTGGTTGATTTACCTTGCTTATTCATGATTGAATGATATTGCGTGAATATCTGTGATATGTGATATGTATTGCTTTGTGTTATGAGATGAATTGTTGCATATAAATTGTATTGGTTAAATTTAAATTTTTGGTTTAATGAATAATATTGGATTCGAAGAGACCGGAGTCGGGTATTAGTAAATACCCGAAGCCACTTCGATTTGAAATCTATAATTCTTTGTAGATTTGATTTGTAAATCAAATAGGCTGGAATGGAATAAATAAGTAAACTTGACCTTTGAAACTAAGTAATGGTACTTAGATATTATTGGGAGAAATAAGTGTTTGAATATGATAGGTTAAGAACTTGTTGTAAGGAACGAGTTACCCGGGATTGCAAATTAGTCTTATAACTTAGTATTTCATGTTAGATGAGTTTACTCACGCTGGTTTCCAGCCTGACCCGGGTGTTACTTTGATGTAATGCTCGGGTCAGACCGAGTATTACAGATTTCCAGGTAAGGACGTTTTGGAGCTCAGGAGGCGAGCTGGATGGCAGGAACGTATGGAGTATATTCCGCTGTGATATATTATAGTTGTCTGAGACATGTTAATTCTAACTGTCTAGTACATTTGTGAATGTTGTAACTCTGATGTATTAAAATGTAATTAACAAATACAGTTTTCCTTGTATAACTGATATTATTATTTGTTATTATATTTAATCCGCTGCGAATGTGAGATGTTGTGTTCTCTGTTCTTCTTTCTTCTTTCTGTTTCTTCCTTCTATCTCTTTCTTTTTCTTCTAACTATCTGGAATTTTCGGGTTCGAAAATTCCGGGTCGTTACAGTTTTATTATAGGTTAAGGTTAATAGAATCTTAAATTATATCAAGTGATTCTTTAATTAATTACCTCAATTAATCCATATTTAAATAAATTACACTTAAGTAAATAATTACTTCCATTTAATTACTTTCAAAAAGTAATTATCTTAATTATCTTCTTATTTATCATTAAAAATCATATTAAATAAACTTTCCAAAGTTATTTAATAAATTTTTAAACAAACCTCATTTATTAATACCCACTTATTCAACCTTTTTTAAAACTTATCTACTTAATATAAAAACTTATTTAAACTTATATTCTTGAAACAATTTAGTTTTACAGAAAAACTTGTTTTACTTTTGTTTTAAAACTTAGAAACACTACCATATAAATTTCTTTGGTTTTTAAAAACTTCAAAATATTTCCCTGTAAATTCTTTAAGCCTGCTATTATTCAATCCCGAGCAAACCATAAGAAAACCCGAAGCAGCTCTCGAGTAAAACCATCAGAAACTCGAAGTAACACTCACGTCACACCCACGTAACATCCTGCTTGAGTAAAACTCGATTTTCCCCGAACGAAACCCTAACTTTAGCTTTCTTCCCCAATCCTTCACACAAACCAGACACACACATGTCCACGTGCACGTGCACCACCGTCTCGATCACCTTCGGTCACTGTCGCGACCACTCACACGTCACCGATGATCTCCCCGAGCCTCTCGATCACCCAGGTCGATCACTTTTGCCGTAAAACAAAATCGAGCATAACAGTATCCAACTGGAACTAACTAATCATCAGAAAAACGCTTCGCAACGTCGCCAACATCCACCAGAGGCCTCGCGATCACGACCAAAACTGCACGGCGACATCATGCTTTGATTCCCTTTGTTCCTGATCACTCCGATCAACCCCTGTCCCAACACGAGCACGACGAACATCCTCGACAAAATTGGGTTCTTAAACCCTAGAATCACGCCTTGACAACACTGTGATGATCAGAAAACTCCTTGATCATTTTTCCTGAACTCGTGCACCTCCCAGCTACCTTCGGCTAAATTCACGAGACTCAATATCTTACCGATCACAAAAAAAAACTTCGAGATTCATTTTCCGACCATCTTTGAATTTCACACACAATATCACATTAAAAATTGTGATTTTACTTTTAAAAATCATGTTCTCAGATGAGGATTCAGATTATGTTAATTAAACAAAGGATTTTAATGATTGAACTTACTTGTTTTTGAATTTCCATTGTCCTTCCTAAATTTTCCAGAAAATTTCAAACTTGATTTACTTAAATACATTTCTAAACCTTAATCTGTAATTAAGCAAACATATTAAATTTGAGAACTAAATCCTATCAGTGAATAGATAAGGAGGATAGGAATTTTTCTTTTAAATCTGAACTCTGTAATTCTAAACAGAGACGAATGTAAAACATACCAGACATGTATATCTCAACACATTCATATACCAGGCATCTATATACATGCAAGCATAATCACATCATAACTTCAAGTAATAATCCAAACACCAGGATATAAACTGGGTTCAAAGGTCTGCTCACTTAACAGAGAACAAGTTTATACATATACACTCCTATGCATGCACAGATAAATCATATTAATATATACACACCCAACATTAATCATACATGCAACCTATATTATTAAGAGAATTCATCACAATCATCAAGCATACTACCCTAAATAAATTTTAAGCAAAGTGTTTACTCACAGTTTAAAGAAGAACAGAGGAGCTCTTTTATGGAAGTTGATTTTCTTTTGAAATTGGAAAGCTGAACTGCTATTTTGACCTGAATCCTAGCTTGAATCTGATGTAGTTGAATTTAGTTGTTTTATACTTGTTCTGGTTTGGCCTCCTCAGATTTTGTTCTTCCTTTTTTCTTCTTTTATTTCAGATTTCTTTGAGTTGAACTGAAACTTTGATTCAGCTGTTAAAATGATCCTCTTTAGATCTGAGATGATTTGCTTGATTCAATTTCTGGTTTGATTTTCTTCTTACAGGCTTTCGTTTCAGGTTTGTGATGCTTTGATTTTTGTTTTGCTAGGTTTTAGTTTGAATTCACTAAGAAAATGAGAAAAAGGAGAAGTATGGATATATATATAATCTGGTTTCTTCTTTTTAGAAAAATAAAAGATAATTAAAATTGGACACTTGTTATATTTGCATGCTAATTTATCTACACTTGTTTACCTCATATATTAAGATAGTTACACATATCTAATTTCATGATGAGATGATTACACTTGTTTTTATCTTCATGTATAAATGTTTAAATATATTTTTATGTAATTTCCTATTTATATTTATATTCTATTTTTTTTATTGTAAATGAATACTTTTCCCTTTTATAATATATATACTTAAATTTCTTTTAACAAGGTGTTGCCATTTGTTTTATTGCATGCATATAAAAGCTACAAATGTCAAAACAATTTATTTCCTTATGTTTTATTTATTATGTCTATTTTATTAATAAATTTTCTTTTGCTTATATTTATATAACTTTAAAGAAAAATGATAAAAACCTAATTACTCACAAATTAATAACCATATATATATACTAGTTGTAAAATTTATTTTTAAGATATTACTTTGAATTTGAAACCCAAGTCCTATTTACAATCTACTTATATATATATATTATTTGATTTTGAAAAGATAAATTTTGCTAATTTCAAATAATAATATCAGGAGATTATCAAATAAATATTTATCCCGATATAAATATTTATTATCAGAATTATTTATTCAATTCATAAATCAGTATTCTTATTAATCAATCCAGTTAATTATCAATTAACAAGTGTTCAAAAATCCGGGTTATCACATTCCTCCCCCCTTTAAATCTTTTCGTCCTCGAAAAGGAACGAAGTCAGAATTTACTTATTTACTTATTATCAGATAAATTTTTCTTTTGAACATATTTTTAAAACACTTTAAAAATCTTTATAATATTACTAAATTAGTTTTTATAAAAATACTTTTATAACTCGATGTTTCAACAAGTCCATTCTCGTTCTCACAGAAATTCGGTCATACGTTGATCAGGCGTAAGACTGAAAATCTATAAGTACTTAGCAGATCCATTTTCAACACCCAGTGAAAATATTTTGGAAAATAATTTTATTTAAAATATAGAAATCAGTTTTGAAAATAGAGGAAATATCTTTGGTGAGAATGCTCTGGAAATCATCACTCCCATCCATGGTCACAGTTACATCACGGGTTACGTTGCCATCGCAGCAAAAGTCCATGTAACTAATAACAGCATGGAACCCACAACAGATCGCAGTTACATTCCAGGGTTACGTTGCCATCGCAGCAAAAGTCCATGTAACTGTTGGCTCTCAGCGGCACACACGATTTCGCTGTCAAAATGAAACTTCTCCCACATAGGTCGCAGTCTACCGATATAAAATCAAACGCAGACTGTTGGCTCTCAGCGGCACAAACGACTTCCGCTATGTTACCATAGTGTCACAGTCTACCGATATAAAATCAAACGTAGACAGTTGGCTCTCATCGGCACACAAGACTTTCGCTATGGTCTGCAGTAGATCGCAGTGACATCGAGTTAAACTGTCGTCACAGCATAACTCAAATGCCTCTGTGGGCACCAGCCCCTCGACTTTCGCTACACAAATAATCCTCAGGAACTAGTTTATTCCGGACTCCTCACAGGATTAACTTTAGAAACCCCCCCTTGGGGCTCAAGGCAGTACCACCCTGTGGTACTCCTGAGAAGTTCATTTCAAGGAAGCGCCTTTTTCCCCAGAGCTATTCACAAAACACTTTATACTATATACTTATAGTATCTTCAAATCATATCCTTTATGATTTATATCAAAATCTCCTTTACTCAAAATCGATATCCAAATCGATAGTTCCAAACTTGGCTTTCCAAATTCCAAAATTGATTTTCCCAAAAATCAAAAGCCTTTTCCAAATTCATAGGTTTCCAAAACCTTTTCCAAAATCATTCTCATAAGATCCTTTATATATATATATATATAACTTTAAAAATCTTTGGATCACTTCAAACTTGTATAAAACCTCTTTTTATACTTCAAATATTTCAAAACCCTTTTTATTCTGGCTAGATTCAATAAGGGAAGTTTATCATATTACAAAATATAACTTTATTTATTGTCAAATCAAATATTCAAGTTTGATTTCTTTATAAAGTTATTTACCATTTACTTACCTCCATAAAGTAAATTTCAACCAAAGAAATACCCAATTCCATTATATTTCACATAATATACCTTTCATTTTCGAAAACCATTTTAAATTTCTTATCCTCAAATTTTAAATGCCAATTTCATTCACACCCGTACGATGTACACATATCATCCGTACGCTATATCAATCTGATCGCTCAATCGATCACATAATTTCACTTCCGAACTAGTATTGTCCACCCGGCTTCCTAGTGCGGACTCAGATCTGGTTTCCTGATTAGAAACTGTCATTCTCCTTGCATAGTCACAACTATGATAGAGAATATCCAGAACCAATCAACAATCCATATCCAGGTTCGCCGTCGAAAATCGAGCGAAAAATCCTAACTCGGATCGATAATACTATCTCGAAATCCTGTGTTCGAATCTGGATCAAATCACTATGCGAATAGAATAATATACGTATATCCTACGTATTTATCTTTATTGGTTATTAGCCCAATCAATTCTCTTTTCTATTCACATTTCCTTTAATTCCATTCACTTATTCTCAATTGCTTCCATTTCCAATTGAGTTATTACTTCAATTACAAACAGTTTGAACTCTGACCAATTTAAATTTAAAAATAGCTTGAAAAATATTTAAAATAGATAAGTAGTTGAAAAGATATTTATTAGTTTGTAAAATAGCTGTAAAATAGTTAAGTATGTATAAAATAGTTAGATAATTACAAAATAGTTTTTTTTAAATAGTGATTAGATATAAGTAACTGAAAAAAAAAATAGTAATTAGTTTATAAGACAGTTTCAAAATAGTTAAATAGTTCCAAAATAATTGTAAAATAAGTATGAGATAGTTTTAAGAAGAAAGATTATATAGTAAATAGTTTGGAAAAATATATTTGTATTAAAACAATTTATTTTGAAAATAATCCAGAGCCAAACTGTTCAATTCTCATCAATTCAATTTAAATTTCCATCTCCATTTAAATTAACTCAATTGCAATTTAAATAACTTCAATTTCCATTGAAATTGATTTAATCCCAATTCAAGTTGAATTAACCTTAATTCCTTCCCAAATTCAAATCAAATTTCATTTGATTTTTAAACTTATACAACTTTAATCACAATTCCAAATTATTTCAAATCAATTTGGATTTATTTCAAATTGAACCAACTTCAATTTCCAAATTCAAATCATTTCAATTCTAATTTACCATTTGAATTTTTAAACTTATACATCTTCAATCACAATTCTAATTAATTCAAATCAAATTCAGTTTGAACTAATTCTATTCAAATCTCAATTTAAAACTATCTCGAATTACATAAATTCGAGTTAAAATTTTTAATTATTGATTTAATTCCTTAAATTTTTAATTTTAACAAATTAAATCTTTAAACCTTTTAATTCTGAATTCAAATTTCAAAATTCCATTTTAAGATTATCTTTACTTAACTTATTATAAAGTTCAAATAAGAATTTAAAAACAATTAAATTTCATATTATAATTTATTATCTATTTTCAATTTCCAAATCTCAAACCCATTTTGAGATCACTCATAACTCCCATTTTAATCAACCATTTAACTTCCCAAGTTAAATTTTAATTTCATCTTGAAATTTCTAATTCAAGTTGTTCATTCTAAACTCATTTAACTTTCCTTAAGTTAAATTCAATTTATCTTTACCCAAATTGAATTCCCATTCAAATTTTAAACTTCGTATAAAAAATCTTCCCACTTAAGTTTAAAAACTTATTCACTTTGAGTTTTCACATCACATTCCAAGGAAAAATTTAAAACTCAATACTTAGAGTTTTTTTTTTCAAATCATCTTTAATATTATGTATATCCTCATATATACATTTTCTTTATTCTGATAACACTTCTACAAATTCAAGATTTTAATTTCAGTTTGAATTCATTTCAAACTTATCTTCCTTTAATTTAAATTTGGTTGTATTAATATTACTACTTATATTTAATTCAATAATTTAACAACCAATTATCTTAATAGAAATATTGCTTTATATATCAAATATAATTTTATATAAAATCATTTACCTTTAAAACCATTTAAAATCTTTATATAGAAAAATAACAAGTACGTTCTCTCATATATATATACACTCAACTCATTTTAGGGTACCATTGACCCTATCCTTAATGAGTAATCCCACCAGAGCCAAGGTTCTCGCTTAACCTTCAGCTCTGATACCAACTGTAACGACCCGGAATTTTCGAACCCGAAAATTCCAGATAGTTAGAAGAAAAAGAAGGAGATAGAAGAAAGAAACAGAAAGAAGAAAGAAGAACAGAGGACACAACATCTCACATTCGCAGCGGATTAAATATAATAACAAATAATAATATCAGTTATACAAAGAAAAACTGCATTTGTTAATTACATTTTAATACATCAGAGTTACAACATTCACAAATGTACTAGACAGTTAAAATTAACATGTCTCAGACAACTATAATATTACAGCGGAATATACTCCATACGTTCCTGCCATCCAGCTCGCCTCCTGAGCTCCAGAACGTCCTTACCTGAAATCTGTAATACTCGGTCTGACCCGAGCATTACATCAAAGTAACACCCGGGTCAGGCTGGAAACCAGCGTGAGTAAACTCATCTAACATGAAATTTCAATTCATAGATCTTATATAAAATCAAGGTAACTCGTATCTTCTACGAGTTCTTACTTATTATATTCAAACAATTTATTTCACAAAATAATATCTAAGTATCGTTACTTAGTTCCAATGATCCAGATTACTCGATTTATTTCATTCCAGCCTATTTGATTTACAAAACAAATCTATAAAGAATTATAGATTACAAATCGAAGTGGTTTCGGGTATATTTCTGATACCCGACCCCGGCCTCTTCGAATCAAAAGTCATCCTTTAAACCAAGATTTTTCAGTTAAACAATTTAATTTAAATTCAGGATATCATATTCATATAACAAATCTATCACAGATAGATAACTTATATTATCACAATTCATCCAAAACATCTCATATCACAATCACATATCAGATATATCAACTAATCCAAGGCATCTAATATCATTTAACCAATCCATAACAAGTCAATTCATTCTTAATTAATTTAATTAATCTCTAATTAAATTAATTACTAACCTTTAATTACTTGGATTACCTTAATCCATCTTACTTAACATTAATTAATTATAAATTAATTAATCATTTCTTAATTATTTATCTTAATTAATCCTCCTTGATTAATTATTCCTTAATTACAATAAGTAATTATTCTTTACTTACCTTTTTTTTTATTAATCATTCTTGATTAATTTCTTTTTAATTACATTAAGTAATTAGCCTTTAATTAATTATATACACAAATTAACCTTAACCATTTATAATAATTAAACTTTAATCAATCCCATTAAGTAATTAATTAATAAATAAATGATCCAACATGTGTGCCCATAATTTTTGGTTACTTTGATGTAATGCTCGGATACCAAATGTAACGACCCGGAATTTTCGAACCCGAAAATCCCGAATTGTTAAGGAAAAGAAAAGGAAAGAGGTAGAAGAAGAAAAGAAAACAAAACTCAGAATCACATATTCTCACAATCGCAGCGGATAAAATATAATATTAAATAATATTCTTTACACAAAGAAAACTGTAATTGTTATTTTACATTCACTACATCAGAGTTACACCCATTTTCAAATATACTAGACAGTTAGAATTTAACATGTCTCAGATAAATAACAGTAATATGCTCAGCGGAATACACTCCATACGTTCCTGCCATCCAGCTCGCCTCCTAAGCTCCAGAATGTCCTTACCTGAAATCTGTAATACTCGGTCTGACCCGAGCATTACATCAAAGTAACACCCGGGTCAGGCTGGAAACCAACGTGAGTAAACTCATCTAACATGAAATATCAATTCATAGAACTTATATAAACCCGGGGTAACTCGTACTTTACTACAAGTAAACAACTTATATAGTTAACACTTATTTTCACAAAAAAAATCTAAGTATCCAACTTAGTTTAAATGATCCATATTATCCCAAACCAACCTATTGATCCCACATATCAATCTATAAAGAATCGAAGTGGTTTCGGGTATTTACTAATACCCGACTCCGGTCTCTTCGAATCCAATGTTGTTCTTTAAGCACAGTTATTTAAGTGAATACAATTCAGTTTTAAATACAGGATGCCATTTTTACACAGCAATTCATCATCGATAGATAACCACATTATCACTGTTCAATCAAAACATTTCATATCAGAGGTATCAACAAATTCAAGTCATCCAATATCATTCAACCATCCATTATTTATCTTAATTAATCATCCTTAATTATTATCCTTCAATTACATTAAGTAATTTTCCTTTAATTATCCAATTAATTAATCATTCTTGATTAATTACTTTTTAATTACATTAAGTAATTAACCCTTAATTAACCACATAGATTAATAAACCTCAACCATTCACAATAATTAGCTTTTAATTACTTTCATTTATTAATTAACTACATAAATTAATGATTTTCTAATTACTTCCATTAATTAATTTTTCTTTTACCTTAACAAGTAATTAATTACATTTAGTAATTAATCTTAAGTAATCACATTAATTAATTAACGTAAATTAATCATATTAACTTAAATTAATTACACTAATTAATTAATCCTTAATTATTTCCATTGAGTAATTATCCATTAATTACTTCAATTGGTAATTTTACTTAATTCATTCATAAATGATTATCTTCAACTACCCAAACTAATTAATTGTCTTTAGTTAATTATTTTAATTAATCATCTAAATTAATTAAATGATTACTTAACTCCTTATATTTAAAAGACCTTACTTAATTAAGAAAAATCATTTATTAATAAATTATTTACATTAACTTTAAAACTTGTTTTTAATTTTTCTATTAACTTTGAAACCTGTAACAAAATTTTCCAGACAGATTAAACTGGGAACAAGGGACAATGACTCAAACCATTATATTCCAAACCCACGACCAAAATCTTCGAGCAAAGGCTCGAACTACTCGAGAGGAAACCCGAGTATTTCCTTCTCCTTCCCCAACACTACAGCCTCTCCAAACTTCAACGTGCACCGTGCACATGTACACCGGACTTGGTCGACGGCGAACAACGTCGCGACACTCCACCAGTCTCTCCTGACCCCTACGATCACCACGTACCCCTAGATCGACGAAAGTATCACCGAATCGAAAAAGAGTGCATCAGCACTTCAACAGAAATGAACACGACCCAAGAAATCACCGACAACGGCGAACCCCATCACCGGAGGGCCTGCCACCTCGTCCATACCCGCGTCACGAACCACTTAAACTATTCCCCCATAAGCGATTCAACCCGAAGCACTGTCGACGACGAACCAAAGACGATTCCGATCCAAACATAAAGCAGATACAAACCCTACTTTGCCAAGCGCCGATCATCTCGAACATCGTTAGCATCACACACCATTTTTCCTGCATTCCCAGGTACCATGGCCACCTTCATGCAAAACCTCACCATCCCCTTCGACGTTGATCATTAGTAAAAGCCCCAAAACCCAAATTCAAGAAAATCTCAATTTCTCTTTGAATACTAAATTATAAATTTCCAAATTCATGTTAAAATTCATGATTTTGTATTTCAATTCAGGTCATATGATCAGAAATCTAAATTGTTAAGATTGATTTTCATCAAATTTTGATTTTCCATTGTAAATCTAAAATTTACTGTATATTGTTCAATATAAGTATTTAAATTTATTTTTAAACACAATATTATCTTGTCATAATCAATTTCCTTTTTATGATCAGTGATTATTAAGGATTAACTTGGGAGATAGGGAATTTTTTTATAAAACTGGAACATGAATAAGAACAGAGTTAAACATTCACATTTCTACAGGCATTCAAACTGCTAAATAAATATACATTCATCTATAAATCAAACATACAAACATTGATTTTATATTTACTATTCATTTCACAGGACAAACATATGAAGGATTTAAACTGTTTTTAAAAGGTGTTTACTCACATTGTTTTTGATGAAACAAAGAACCAGATTTATATATATATATAAATATATATATTCATCATATCCTAATGTAAATCCAAATATCAAATCAAAACATGAATCTAAGGATATTTATTTTACAGGTTTAAGAAGTTTCACTATAAATTTATTTCCCAGTAAAATACTTCACTGATTTTACTTATAACATTATTTTAAAAATAGCATTAGGTTAAAATAAACGAATTTTCTTTAAGGATTATGGCATAACATCAATTATCTGAAGAGATATTTAATTTTCAATCTTGATTTGGAAGCCTGCACTAAGAACAAAATATGTCCTCATATATCCAGACATATACACTCAGGCATTCAAACATGCAAACCATATTACAACCTTCTTGTACAACTTTATCACATGCATCTCTATATTTATTGATTAAACTGTTTTTAGGGGATAGTTTACTCACCTTCTTGCATAAACAGAGAACAGAGCCTGGAAATTTCTTCTTGAATTTCAAAAACTGAAAGTTGATTTGATCCTGGAAACTGAAACTTAGTTGTTGATCTGCTACTAGATTTAGAATTGAGGCTTTATTGTTGATTTCTTTTCTGGTTTGAATTCCTTTCTAGTTTCCAGGTTTGATTTTTGATCTGCTTGCTTTATTTGAGTTGAATCCTACTTGAATTTGTGGAGATATTGTTTGAATTTCTTTGATTTTGTTTTACTGGATTGTGTGTTACAGGTTTTAGTTTTGTTTTAGAGAATGGCTGATAAAAGAAATGAAAGAGGGGTATAGAGATGTTTTAAATTCTTGGTTTTATCCTTTATTAGTTATTATTTTTTTAAAAAAAAAAGTAAAAGAAGAAAATGACACATGTTCATTTCCTATCTTAAAATCCTAACACTTGTTAATATACTTACTTATTAATTAACACTTGTCTTTGTATATATATTACTTATTTTACATTTGTAAATTTCATGCATAATTATGTTTATATATATATTTTATAATAATTCCAATTTGGTTTTATTTTATAAATGTTCTTCATAAAATTCTTATATTAATTTTTCTATCTAATAATTACCTTCCTTAATTTATATTGATATGAACTTTTTAAAGAAAATAATATGAAAATGAATTATATACTAATAAAATCATATACATATATATTTTATATCCAATTTAAATTTAAGATATTTATTCTTTGAATTTCCAATTCAAATTCAAATTTTAATTAAAAATACAATCAACTCATATATATATATATATATATATAACAACACTTTATTATTTGTTTTAAAAGAAGAATTTGTCAAATATTAAATAATTTATACTAAAGATTATCACATCTAAATTTGTTAAATTTATAAATCAGTATTTTTAAAATTTAAATCAGATAACTATTCAATTATTTGATGCCCGAAAATCCGGGATATCACATTCCTCCCCCCTTTAAATCTTTTCGTCCTCGAAAAGGAACGAAGCAAGAATTTTATTAAAATGATTATTATAAGAAAATTTACTCTTTGATAAATTTTACTATAAACTCTTTTTATTAAGAAATTTTAAAACACTTTAAGAAAAATTGTAACGACCCGTAAATTTCAACTGTTTTTATAACGTAATTAGTTGAAATTTTGTGAAATTTTAAACGATAAAATTTTGAAATAAAAATTTAATATTTGGAATACGTCTAGTTAAACATAGCAACTGGTAAATTTTCGTCCGAAAATATGGAAGTGTATTTCGCGCGTAAATTTACTTCAATTTAATCAGTTAAAAAGCGTTGAAAATAAAACGTTTTCAAAACCAAAATATTTTTACATAGAAAAATTCTAAACCATCTTCTGAGCAAGATGTCAGTTTGTCGTTTTTCCAAATTCGGATATCTTTGGCTCCGTCGATCTTATTTTTCAGCGTTTTTCTTGCATTTTTCGCTAATAGAAAATTCGAATTTTTATAATTCAACCATGCCACTAATATCTGAATACTATTTTGATCATTTCGCCGTGCTGATCTCTTCGATATAATCATTTGCGTGTTCGAAGATCGGCACGTAGTGAAATCTACTAAAAACAGAACCATATCGGTATCTGTTTCGTGCCTTTTGGATGCTTGTGCCCATCGATATAATCAAATAGCCTTTGCATATAATTATTCCAGCTGTTGCATTTAATATTTAATAATTTCTCGTGCTTGACTTTGGATTTCCAACGGTTCATTTTTTTCTTCCTCTGGCACTTCGTTTCCACTGAACAGCTGTATATTATTTGCCTTTAGGACTTCATTCTCTTCTCCATTTAACTTTGCTATGCTCATTCTTTGCTCTTCCTCTCTCCGTTTCAGTCATGGCAAACTAAAAAAAAAAAAGAGGTATGAAGAGAGCAACCTGTACATGCACGCGATCACCACCATCCCGAAGCCCCTCCCCACGTCTTTCTGAGCAATCTCCACGCGCCCCCTCCTTGCATCCGCTTTCCGCCCAGGCCGAGGCAACCACACACAGCCGAAACAAACTCGAGCACCCCGGCTACAACTGCTAAGACCGATCTTCCTCTCCCATTCTCTTCGTCGAGCATCTCTGCCCCTCTCCACCACGCTCGGCAGTCTCGTCTTCCACCTGCGCGGCCGCAAGCTCACCTCCCCTCTATTTACCCATCACCTACTTTATCCACGTCGTTCTTGCCGCGTTCCTCTCGCCCGGCCTGATCTCGCCTTCATTTACCAAACCGGCCGAGCACTACTCGTGCCGCCTTCCGGCGAGCCACCCTCTGCCTTGACCCACTTGCCTCCAAGCCAGGTAGCCTCCCTTTCGTTTGTGTAAGTTTTGTATATGAATACTTTATGTTGATATCTCAGGCTACTTAATTACTAACATATGTATATATGCTCTGTTTTCCAAACTATGGTCTGCATGCTTATGTTAGTACACATATAGTTACAGTTTAATTTTATACTAGTTATATAAAGATTTTTAAGTTGTTATTTTAATATTGAATGTTATATAATTTCATATAAAAGCATAAAGGTTGGCTTGCTTTTAGAAAGTTGGCAGAGAAGTATTTATATAGTTTGATTATAAATAGTATTATGTACTTTGTTTATTTGCTGTGTATATATTTATATAAGTTGTTCTCCACTGAGTATAAGTGTTTTCTTACATGTTATATTGGACAGTGAAATAAAAACTGCATATATTTTATTTTGGGACTTGGTTTTAAGATTTGTTTATTTTATAATATTATGTCTAGCTGTACATAGATATTAAAGTATTTGATTACAGTGCATGCCTATATAGTGTTGCTATTTTCGAAACTGTATATACTAATTCACTTTGATTTGTTTATACGTTCATTATTGATTATATAATAACCATAGATTTGTTTATATTGTGGATATACTACTTAATTGCGTAAAGTTTAGATTTATGTATATGTATTAATATATATTATTATAGCCTACATTAGTTTAAAAGCCTTTGATATAATAGTTTATACAAGTTTTCAAAAACTGTAATTTATACAAGTTATGTGTTAGCTACAGTTTATATAGAGTTTATATAATAGTATATATATTATATAATTGAAGGATATAAAATATGTTTTACAATTTATAAAGGTTGTAAAGTTGTAGATTTTATCGGCTGTCAGTTGTTATATGTTTCATACATTTGGTTATATATATACTTCCAGTTGATAGGCATATTTAATTTTATATATAGATTGGATATAGAGGTAGCCCACGTTAGTGGTATCCACGTATCTTAGTTTATAAGAATCATGATCTGTTTGCTATTGAATATAAGTTTTAGTGTATAAATATTCAATTAGCAGTTTCGTTTTTATTGTAGTGATATACCTGGATGGTTGTTCGTATATTTGTATTTTATGTTTATATCCATCCTGTTTTATATATATTGTTATAAAAGTTTCATATATATTATATATAGTTTTTTTTGTGTCTCTTTTAAATTTCCAAATAATAGCATATAAATGATTTTGGATACGTAAAATGATTTGAAATAAAATATATATAATTTAAATTGAATATTGGTTTAAGAAAATAATATATCTATTGTTTCGATTCTATCAACATCGACCCAGTTCTGATTTGATTCCATCTATTTCTTATCTATCAGTTGTCCGTCGAATTCGTACCAATCTAGCTTGCTTCAGAATTCGTGCTTGGGGATTGCAACTCAATTTTGTGTCATATTTTGTATTCTCTAGCCTCGAAAGGTGAGCACTCACTCACGATTAACGTTCTTTTATTTATTAGATTTGATTTCAATTGAAACGACAATTGAAATATACTGCTGTTAGTTAATTACACTGTTATATATGCTATTACCTGTATCAGTTTACCTGTGACACCTGACACCATTATCTGTTATTATTTATGCGATGATAATACAGTTTGGCTGATAATTGATTGATTGTTGATGTTTATATTGGACGTTAAATGGTTGATGTTAAAATGATAAATAGTATGAAATTGAAATTGATATAGGATAGTTAAATGTTAAATTTGATTAATTGACATTTGTATAATATGACCCTTTAACTATTAAATTTATTGACACGTAGGATTTGTTTAATTATATCTTGAACCACTGAATGTATGTTGTTAAATTGATGATGTACGAAATTGTAAATAGATGACAAGTGAAAACCGTAATGTAATAATCTTTAATCTACATGAAATGATAGTGTAGATTCTAGAAATAATTATATTAATTCGTACAAATAACAATGCGAATTAATACGGTTATTTCGGGATTATTTGAATTGATTATCGTATTGATATTGATTGTTGTTATTGCTTGTTTATTTACTTTGACACCATCCCAGTTATCACACTGCAAGTTCCCTCTGTTATGCTTTGATTTTTAATTGAATTGGAATCGGGTTGAAATGATAAATACCCAAATTTGAACTTTGACCTAGGATAGAAAATTAAATAAACCCGATTGGTCAATAACTTGATTTTGAAATAAAATAAGGATTTTATTTGAATAAATAATATGGGTTTGAAATGAAGTTGAAATTTGAATTTAAGAAAAAGGAAAATGTTAATGTTTAAATAATCTGAAACAAATTATTAAAAATGTAATTGATGAAAGAATGTTGTTTAAGTTGAGAAACTATTGAGTTAAGTTGGAAATTATAATTAAGTTTGAAATTATTAAACTTTGAAATTATTTAATAATTAAGTTTTGAATTATTTAATAATTAAATAAGATTGAATTATTTAATGATTAAATTAAATTGAATTTTGAATAAGTGAATTTTACTTCGTAATACTTGAAATTGAGTTTCTTTATTAATAAAGTTTGGAAAATCATTTAAGTAAGTAAATAGGTGAAATTGAATTTCTTTAACAAGAAATAAAATGTGATATTTTTGGAATTAATGTAAGACTTGAAATTTAAAGAATTTGATTTGATGAAGTTAATTTAATTCAAAGTTGTAAGTTTTGATTTAATGAAGTTGAACTTAAGAATGGATTTAATGAATTGGAAATTTAATGGAAATTGTTTGAATAACAAATTTACTTAACGAATATTGAATGGAATCGATAAATGAATGTAAATTGATTTGAATGTTAAATTAAATTAATTTAAATGATTTTGAAATGAAACTGATATACGAATTTGGATCAATATTTGAATTGTTTTAAATAGAAATTGAAATTGAATTATAAGATTTTGAAAGTGTAATTTGGAAGTTTGAAATGTAAATTTATGGAAATGGTTTGAAAGACAAATGAAATGTTGATTTGCGAATTCTATTTGAAATTGAAATTGATTTGGTTTTTGAAATATATAAACGACCAATCGGTGTAATAATTACGAAAGTTACTAAAGAGACCGGGATCGGTAATGGATATACTCTCTATCTGAACCGAAACCACTTTAATAACTATACGCGGAGTGTTGATCCAGAACGAAGTGGATGGTTTTGATGAACGCGTTGACTGAAGAAAGAGAACGATTTTGGATGACCCTTGACATGACTAAAACAGGAGCCGCGCCGGGCCATTGAGGTTCGCCACCTCTAGCGGACACACTTCTTCGTTACCATATCTATTACTTTTGTGATTCGATTTGGGTGCACCCCTCGATTATGGGAGTGTTGTTTCGCGGTGTTGGGGTAGTAGCTGCTATGCCCAACATCAGTCCGGATCACGCAACTACTAGTATCCTAGTTGGTATCGCCTCATGTACCTTGTCATACTGATTATCCTATTCGCGACCACTACGATTTTGATTTGTACCTTGAGTATATGGATTGCCCTCTGGTGACTTCCGGTTTTGGGGAAACTACGGTCTTGTATATGCTTTTGGGAATAAACAGGTTAAGAGGTGTATGGGCCCTGCTTAACCCTATTTTGATATCTTTATATTACTGATAGACATTATCTACTTATCGTATATTACTACATAGTAGATAGTTTAACGGATCCTTAAAGGGTGGTTATTCCAAACATCCTTTGAGTTACTTGTATTTAAATTGCTATTTCACTTGAGTTGGATTTATTAATATGAGAATGTTAATCCTGACTCGAGTGTTTTGTGTTTTTGCTTTACGCTCGGGTCAGACTGAGTAGTTCAGCTTTCGAGACTCACCTTTGGAGTTGGAGCTTCGCTTGGAGATCCAGCTATCTATCCAGCTTTCAGATATTCGATGATTCCAGTGATGTATTCGGATTTGTATCTGTTACTCTTCCGTTGTATCTAGTTTAACTCTGATGTATCGTATTACTCTACTGTTGTAAACTCTGATGTATCTTATATATTCATATAGTAGCTTCATGAACTACTATCTCTTTTATTTCCGCTGCATTTATTACTCTGTGTCTGTGATCTGTGATTATATCTATTTACTGTATATGTTCAGTTTTGCCAAATTTAAATTAACAACGCGGTATTTTGAGCAATTCAACTCCGGCATGAGTGTCTACCTATACACTTATAATGGACGCGAATGGTCGAAAATGGCGGGTCGTTACAGTTGGTATCAGAGCTTTGGTAGCTCTAGGCAAAACTCAACATATAGGGTAAATGTATTTACGGAATCACTCTCATTCGAGTTTCAATCTCTCCCTTGACTCAATTCCTTTGAATTTTGGAACGTTCCCCTCGGTTTCGAAATTCATTCGTGTCCTTAACTATTCGTCTTCTTTCAATTCTGGAGCACCCCATAACTCCATTTTGAATGATATCTATAATAGATCGGCGGTCTCGCCAATCTTCGAATGATTCGTAAAGTAGCAAAACTCCTTTATAATCAGAATTGATTTACCGGAGATTTCTGTATCCTCGGTTTACGATGCTATCTATTCCCTGCTATACCTGAATTCCATCTCTTGAGATCGGGTGTTGATTTACCTCGGAATTCAGCATCGATCTTATTCTTGAAGTTACGGGCAATCCGGTTAAGATTGCCCGTGAATTAAATAAACTTATCCAATCCGATTCTGTTAATTGAATCATCTTATTTTTCTTTCGAACTTGTATTCAAATCAGAATTCTCTTTAACTTGAGTCCATCAAATTTGAATCCCCATCATGTTTTGAAATCTATTCTTGTATAGTCGAGCGAGGAAGTGTATTTGTAAATTAATTTTAAAAAAATGTAAATATATTGTGTTGTTTGAGTTGTTGATGTTGATTTGGGTTTTCGATCGATTCGTCTGATCAGCGCTATCGATAGAATTTCCAAAACACTTGAACAGAGCAAACTGACACAATATTATTTTCAAATTTGGTAAATGGAATAAATTTGTTGATTATATTGTAAAAATATAAGTTAAAAATTTTCTGGAATTTAATTAGTTAATTAAATTGTTGTTGAAATGATAATATTTGATTTTCATTTATTGTTCTAAATAAATTTATAAATACGGTTTATAAATTGATTTGGAATTTGAAATGAATTTAATTCAGAAATTTGAGAATTTAGATTCCGGTGATTTCGAACTTTGGTTTTAAAATTTTAAAGTATATATTGTTGGAAGTATCTTCGAATAGAAATCGTTTTCAAAGAATTTTAAAATGTTGAAATCAGTGCTCTTCTCTTTGTCGCTGGAAAATAATTTCGGTGATGGCGGCCGCATCATCGACATTCATTTTCGAGTTTCGAAGTGGAGAAACCATTCTGTAGCTTTGCTACGGTTTTGTTTTGGAAAAAAAAATATTTTGATTTGAATTCCTTCAGTATATTTTGATTCACATATATATAGGTATCTTATTTTAAAATTTAATTTGATTTGATATAAATATATTATATATATCTCTAAATTATTTAAAGTTAATCGGAAATCTAATTCTTAAATCTTGTTAAAAGAAGATTTTAATTATAAATAAGACCAAAATTTGGAATTAATATTTAAACTTGAATAATTGAATTGGGAAAATTTTATTTGTATATTGTTCAACTGCATTCTAATACAACTTACCTAAATCATTCAGAAGTTGAATATGTGATTGGATAATATATAAGATAAATTGAATTTATAAACAAAATTTGAGTGGTTATAATAAATGTTATACACTAAATTTTGATTATAAAGATGTTAATAGAGTTAGATAGGATAATAAGTAAACTCAGTTAATAAATAAATAAATTTGTTTTGAAAGAATTAATAAATTGAAATTTGATCAACATATGAAAATACCTTGAATTTAAAAGAAATTAATAAATATAAATTAATTTAAATCGAAACTTTTATGGTTTAAATTAATTTATATGGTTTAAAAATATGTAATAAGATATATTAAGTGAAATAAAATTTATAATAATTTGGAATTAAAGAATTAAATCTGTTGAAAATAAAATATGATTATAATAAAAGACTATTCAAATTTATGGTTTTAGAAATTGTAATTTAAGAACATGGGATAATAAGATAATGAATTTAGAAATAGTTGAGATTGATTTTAGTGAAATCAAATGGATTAAATCAATTATGGAATATCGATTAATTTAAATTTGAATTTATATGGTTTAAATAAATTGTCATTTTTATTTCAAATCTGTTTCCTTTCTGGTTGTTTCTATTCTCCTACCTCGTTCCTTTTCGGGGACGAAAAGTTTTGAGTGGGGGAGAGTGTAACGACCCGTAAATTTCAACTGTTTTTATAACGTAATTAGTTGAAATTTTGTGAAATTTTAAACGATAAAATTTTGAAATAAAAATTTAATATTTGGAATACGTCTAGTTAAACATAGCAACTGGTAAATTTTCGTCCGAAAATATGGAAGTGTATTTCGCGCGTAAATTTACTTCAATTTAATCAGTTAAAAAGCGTTGAAAATAAAACGTTTTCAAAACCAAAATATTTTTACATAGAAAAATTCTAAACCATCTTCTGAGCAAGATGTCAGTTTGTCGTTTTTCCAAATTCGGATATCTTTGGCTCCGTCGATCTTATTTTTCAGCGTTTTTCTTGCATTTTTCGCTAATAGAAAATTCGAATTTTTATAATTCAACCATGCCACTAATATCTGAATACTATTTTGATCATTTCGCCGTGCTGATCTCTTCGATATAATCATTCGCGTGTTCGAAGATCGGCACGTAGTGAAATCTACTAAAAACAGAACCATATCGGTATCTGTTTCGTGCCTTTTGGATGCTTGTGCCCATCGATATAATCAAATAGCCTTTGCATATAATTATTCCAGCTGTTGCATTTAATATTTAATAATTTCTCGTGCTTGACTTTGGATTTCCAACGGTTCATTTTTTTCTTCCTCTGGCACTTCGTTTCCACTGAACAGCTGTATATTATTTGCCTTTAGGACTTCATTCTCTTCTCCATTTAACTTTGCTATGCTCATTCTTTGCTCTTCCTCTCTCCGTTTCAGTCATGGCAAACTAAAAAAAAAAAGAGGTATGAAGAGAGCAACCTGTACATGCACGCGATCACCACCATCCCGAAGCCCCTCCCCACGTCTTTCTGAGCAATCTCCACGCGCCCCCTCCTTGCATCCGCTTTCCGCCCAGGCCGAGGCAACCACACACAGCCGAAACAAACTCGAGCACCCCGGCTACAACTGCTAAGACCGATCTTCCTCTCCCATTCTCTTCGCCGAGCATCTCTGCCCCTCTCCACCACGCTCGGCAGTCTCGTCTTCCACCTGCGCGGCCGCAAGCTCACCTCCCCTCTATTTACCCATCACCTACTTTATCCACGTCGTTCTTGCCGCGTTCCTCTCGCCCGGCCTGATCTCGCCTTCATTTACCAAACCGGCCGAGCACTACTCGTGCCGCCTTCCGGCGAGCCACCCTCTGCCTTGACCCACTTGCCTCCAAGCCAGGTAGCCTCCCTTTCGTTTGTGTAAGTTTTGTATATGAATACTTTATGTTGATATCTCAAGCTACTTAATTACTAACATATGTATATATGCTCTGTTTTCCAAACTATGGTCTGCATGCTTATGTTAGTACACATATAGTTACAGTTTAATTTTATACTAGTTATATAAAGATTTTTAAGTTGTTATTTTAATATTGAATGTTATATAATTTCATATAAAAGCATAAAGGTTGGCTTGCTTTTAGAAAGTTGGCAGAGAAGTATTTATATAGTTTGATTATAAATAGTATTATGTACTTTGTTTATTTGCTGTGTATATATTTATATAAGTTGTTCTCCACTGAGTATAAGTGTTTTCTTACATGTTATATTGGACAGTGAAATAAAAACTGCATATATTTTATTTTGGGACTTGGTTTTAAGATTTGTTTATTTTATAATATTATGTCTAGCTGTACATAGATATTAAAGTATTTGATTACAGTGCATGCCTATATAGTGTTGCTATTTTCGAAACTGTATATACTAATTCACTTTGATTTGTTTATACGTTCATTATTGATTATATAATAACCATAGATTTGTTTATATTGCGGATATACTACTTAATTGCGTAAAGTTTAGATTTATGTATACGTATTAATATATATTATTATAGCCTACATTAGTTTAAAAGCCTTTGATATAATAGTTTATACAAGTTTTCAAAAACTGTAATTTATACAAGTTATGTGTTAGCTACAGTTTATATAGAGTTTATATAATAGTATATATATTATATAATTGAAGGATATAAAATATGTTTTACAATTTATAAAGGTTGTAAAGTTGTAGATTTTATCGGCTGTCAGTTGTTATATGTTTCATACATTTGGTTATATATATACTTCCAGTTGATAGGCATATTTAATTTTATATATAGATTGGATATAGAGGTAGCCCACGTTAGTGGTATCCACGTATCTTAGTTTATAAGAATCATGATCTGTTTGCTATTAAATATAAGTTTTAGTGTATAAATATTCAATTAGCAGTTTCGTTTTTATTGTAGTGATATACCTGGATGGTTGTTCGTATATATGTATTTTATGTTTATATCCATCCTGTTTTATATATATTGTTATAAAAGTTTCATATATATTATATATAGTTTTTTTTGTGTCTCTTTTAAATTTCCAAATAATAGCATATAAATGATTTTGGATACGTAAAATGATTTGAAATAAAATATATATAATTTAAATTGAATATTGGTTTAAGAAAATAATATATCTATTGTTTCGATTCTATCAACATCGACCCAGTTCTGATTTGATTCCATCTATTTCTTATCTATCAGTTGTCCGTCGAATTCGTACCAATCTAGCTTGCTTCAGAATTCGTGCTTGGGGATTGCAACTCAATTTTGTGTCATATTTTGTATTCTCTAGCCTCGAAAGGTGAGCACTCACTCACGATTAACGTTCTTTTATTTATTAGATTTGATTTCAATTGAAACGACAATTGAAATATACTGCTGTTAGTTAATTACACTGTTATATATGCTATTACCTGTATCAGTTTACCTGTGACACCTGACACCATTATCTGTTATTATTTATGCGATGATAATACAGTTTGGCTGATAATTGATTGATTGTTGATGTTTATATTGGACGTTAAATGGTTGATGTTAAAATGATAAATAGTATGAAATTGAAATTGATATAGGATAGTTAAATGTTAAATTTGATTAATTGACATTTGTATAATATGACCCTTTAACTATTAAATTTATTGACACGTAGGATTTGTTTAATTATATCTTGAACCACTGAATGTATGTTGTTAAATTGATGATGTACGAAATTGTAAATAGATGACAAGTGAAAACCGTAATGTAATAATCTTTAATCTACATGAAATGATAGTGTAGATTCTAGAAATAATTATATTAATTCGTACAAATAACAATGCGAATTAATACGGTTATTTCGGGATTATTTGAATTGATTATCGTATTGATATTGATTGTTGTTATTGCTTGTTTATTTACTTTGACACCATCCCAGTTATCACACTGCAAGTTCCCTCTGTTATGCTTTGATTTTTAATTGAATTGGAATCGGGTTGAAATGATAAATACCCAAATTTGAACTTTGACCTAGGATAGAAAATTAAATAAACCCGATTGGTCAATAACTTGATTTTGAAATAAAATAAGGATTTTATTTGAATAAATAATATGGGTTTGAAATGAAGTTGAAATTTGAATTTAAGAAAAAGGAAAATGTTAATGTTTAAATAATCTGAAACAAATTATTAAAAATGTAATTGATGAAAGAATGTTGTTTAAGTTGAGAAACTATTGAGTTAAGTTGGAAATTATAATTAAGTTTGAAATTATTAAACTTTGAAATTATTTAATAATTAAGTTTTGAATTATTTAATAATTAAATAAGATTGAATTATTTAATGATTAAATTAAATTGAATTTTGAATAAGTGAATTTTACTTCGTAATACTTGAAATTGAGTTTCTTTATTAATAAAGTTTGGAAAATCATTTAAGTAAGTAAATAGGTGAAATTGAATTTCTTTAACAAGAAATAAAATGTGATATTTTTGGAATTAATGTAAGACTTGAAATTTAAAGAATTTGATTTGATGAAGTTAATTTAATTCAAAGTTGTAAGTTTTGATTTAATGAAGTTGAACTTAAGAATGGATTTAATGAATTGGAAATTTAATGGAAATTGTTTGAATAACAAATTTACTTAACGAATATTGAATGGAATCGATAAATGAATGTAAATTGATTTGAATGTTAAATTAAATTAATTTAAATGATTTTGAAATGAAACTGATATACGAATTTGGATCAATATTTGAATTGTTTTAAATAGAAATTGAAATTGAATTATAAGATTTTGAAAGTGTAATTTGGAAGTTTGAAATGTAAATTTATGGAAATGGTTTGAAAGACAAATGAAATGTTGATTTGCGAATTCTATTTGAAATTGAAATTGATTTGGTTTTTGAAATATATAAACGACCAATCGGTGTAATAATTACGAAAGTTACTAAAGAGACCGGGATCGGTAATGGATATACTCTCTATCTGAACCGAAACCACTTTAATAACTATACGCGGAGTGTTGATCCAGAACGAAGTGGATGGTTTTGATGAACGCGTTGACTGAAGAAAGAGAACGATTTTGGATGACCCTTGACATGACTAAAACAGGAGCCGCGCCGGGCCATTGAGGTTCGCCACCTCTAGCGGACACACTTCTTCGTTACCATATCTATTACTTTTGTGATTCGATTTGGGTGCACCCCTCGATTATGGGAGTGTTGTTTCGCGGTGTTGGGGTAGTAGCTGCTATGCCCAACATCAGTCCGGATCACGCAACTACTAGTATCCTAGTTGGTATCGCCTCATGTACCTTGTCATACTGATTATCCTATTCGCGACCACTACGATTTTGATTTGTACCTTGAGTATATGGATTGCCCTCTGGTGACTTCCGGTTTTGGGGAAACTACGGTCTTGTATATGCTTTTGGGAATAAACAGGTTAAGAGGTGTATGGGCCCTGCTTAACCCTATTTTGATATCTTTATATTACTGATAGACATTATCTACTTATCGTATATTACTACATAGTAGATAGTTTAACGGATCCTTAAAGGGTGGTTATTCCAAACATCCTTTGAGTTACTTGTATTTAAATTGCTATTTCACTTGAGTTGGATTTATTAATATGAGAATGTTAATCCTGACTCGAGTGTTTTGTGTTTTTGCTTTACGCTCGGGTCAGACTGAGTAGTTCAGCTTTCGAGACTCACCTTTGGAGTTGGAGCTTCGCTTGGAGATCCAGCTATCTATCCAGCTTTCAGATATTCGATGATTCCAGTGATGTATTCGGATTTGTATCTGTTACTCTTCCGTTGTATCTAGTTTAACTCTGATGTATCGTATTACTCTGCTGTTGTAAACTCTGATGTATCTTATATATTCATATAGTAGCTTCATGAACTACTATCTCTTTTATTTCCGCTGCATTTATTACTCTGTGTCTGTGATCTGTGATTATATCTATTTACTGTATATGTTCAGTTTTGCCAAATTTAAATTAACAACGCGGTATTTTGAGCAATTCAACTCCGGCATGAGTGTCTACCTATACACTTATAATGGACGCGAATGGTCCAAAATGGCGGGTCGTTATAGTTGGTATCAGAGCTTTGGTAGCTCTAGGCAAAACTCAACATATAGGGTAAATGTATTTACGGAATCACTCTCATTCGAGTTTCAATCTCTCCCTTGACTCAATTCCTTTGAATTTTGGAACGTTCCCCTCGGTTTCGAAATTCATTCGTGTCCTTAACTATTCGTCTTCTTTCAATTCTGGAGCACCCCATAACTCCATTTTGAATGATATCTATAATAGATCGGCGGTCTCGCCAATCTTCGAATGATTCGTAAAGTAGCAAAACTCCTTTATAATAAGAATTGATTTACCGGAGATTTCTGTATCCTCGGTTTACGATGCTATCTATTCCCTGCTATACCTGAATTCCATCTCTTGAGATCGGGTGTTGATTTACCTCGGAATTCAGCATCGATCTTATTCTTGAAGTTACGGGCAATCCGGTTAAGATTGCCCGTGAATTAAATAAACTTATCCAATCCGATTCTGTTAATTGAATCATCTTATTTTTCTTTCGAACTTGTATTCAAATCAGAATTCTCTTTAACTTGAGTCCATCAAATTTGAATCCCCATCATGTTTTGAAATCTATTCTTGTATAGTCGAGCGAGGAAGTGTATTTGTAAATTAATTTTAAAAAAATGTAAATATATTGTGTTGTTTGAGTTGTTGATGTTGATTTGGGTTTTCGATCGATTCGTCTGATCAGCGCTATCGATAGAATTTCCAAAACACTTGAACAGAGCAAACTGACACAATATTATTTTCAAATTTGGTAAATGGAATAAATTTGTTGATTATATTGTAAAAATATAAGTTAAAAATTTTCTGGAATTTAATTAGTTAATTAAATTGTTGTTGAAATGATAATATTTGATTTTCATTTATTGTTCTAAATAAATTTATAAATACGGTTTATAAATTGATTTGGAATTTGAAATGAATTTAATTCAGAAATTTGAGAATTTAGATTCCGGTGATTTCGAACTTTGGTTTTAAAATTTTAAAGTATATATTGTTGGAAGTATCTTCGAATAGAAATCGTTTTCAAAGAATTTTAAAATGTTGAAATCAGTGCTCTTCTCTTTGTCGCTGGAAAATAATTTCGGTGATGGCGGCCGCATCATCGACATTCATTTTCGAGTTTCGAAGTGGAGAAACCATTCTGTAGCTTTGCTACGGTTTTGTTTTGGAAAAAAAAATATTTTGATTTGAATTCCTTCAGTATATTTTGATTCACATATATATAGGTATCTTATTTTAAAATTTAATTTGATTTGATATAAATATATTATATATATCTCTAAATTATTTAAAGTTAATCGGAAATCTAATTCTTAAATCTTGTTAAAAGAAGATTTTAATTATAAATAAGACCAAAATTTGGAATTAATATTTAAACTTGAATAATTGAATTGGGAAAATTTTATTTGTATATTGTTCAACTGCATTCTAATACAACTTACCTAAATCATTCAGAAGTTGAATATGTGATTGGATAATATATAAGATAAATTGAATTTATAAACAAAATTTGAGTGGTTATAATAAATGTTATACACTAAATTTTGATTATAAAGATGTTAATAGAGTTAGATAGGATAATAAGTAAACTCAGTTAATAAATAAATAAATTTGTTTTGAAAGAATTAATAAATTGAAATTTGATCAACATATGAAAATACCTTGAATTTAAAAGAAATTAATAAATATAAATTAATTTAAATCGAAACTTTTATGGTTTAAATTAATTTATATGGTTTAAAAATATGTAATAAGATATATTAAGTGAAATAAAATTTATAATAATTTGGAATTAAAGAATTAAATCTGTTGAAAATAAAATATGATTATAATAAAAGACTATTCAAATTTATGGTTTTAGAAATTGTAATTTAAGAACATGGGATAATAAGATAATGAATTTAGAAATAGTTGAGATTGATTTTAGTGAAATCAAATGGATTAAATCAATTATGGAATATCGATTAATTTAAATTTGAATTTATATGGTTTAAATAAATTGTCATTTTTATTTCAAATCTGTTTCCTTTCTGGTTGTTTCTATTCTCCTACCTCGTTCCTTTTCGGGGACGAAAAGTTTTGAGTGGGGGAGAGTGTAACGACCCGTAAATTTCAACTGTTTTTATAACGTAATTAGTTGAAATTTTGTGAAATTTTAAACGATAAAATTTTGAAATAAAAATTTAATATTTGGAATACGTCTAGTTAAACATAGCAACTGGTAAATTTTCGTCCGAAAATATGGAAGTGTATTTCGCGCGTAAATTTACTTCAATTTAATCAGTTAAAAAGCGTTGAAAATAAAACGTTTTCAAAACCAAAATATTTTTACATAGAAAAATTCTAAACCATCTTCTGAGCAAGATGTCAGTTTGTCGTTTTTCCAAATTCGGATATCTTTGGCTCCGTCGATCTTATTTTTCAGCGTTTTTCTTGCATTTTTCGCTAATAGAAAATTCGAATTTTTATAATTCAACCATGCCACTAATATCTGAATACTATTTTGATTATTTCGCCGTGCTGATCTCTTCGATATAATCATTCGCGTGTTCGAAGATCGGCACGTAGTGAAATCTACTAAAAACAGAACCATATCGGTATCTGTTTCGTGCCTTTTGGATGCTTGTGCCCATCGATATAATCAAATAGCCTTTGCATATAATTATTCCAGCTGTTGCATTTAATATTTAATAATTTCTCGTGCTTGACTTTGGATTTCCAACGGTTCATTTTTTTCTTCCTCTGGCACTTCGTTTCCACTGAACAGCTGTATATTATTTGCCTTTAGGACTTCATTCTCTTCTCCATTTAACTTTGCTATGCTCATTCTTTGCTCTTCCTCTCTCCGTTTCAGTCATGGCAAACTAAAAAAAAAAAAAGAGGTATGAAGAGAGCAACCTGTACATGCACGCGATCACCACCATCCCGAAGCCCCTCCCCACGTCTTTCTGAGCAATCTCCACGCGCCCCCTCCTTGCATCCGCTTTCCGCCCAGGCCGAGGCAACCACACACAGCCGAAACAAACTCGAGCACCCCGGCTACAACTGCTAAGACCGATCTTCCTCTCCCATTCTCTTCGCCGAGCATCTCTGCCCCTCTCCACCACGCTCGGCAGTCTCGTCTTCCACCTGCGCGGCCGCAAGCTCACCTCCCCTCTATTTACCCATCACCTACTTTATCCACGTCGTTCTTGCCGCGTTCCTCTCGCCCGGCCTGATCTCGCCTTCATTTACCAAACCGGCCGAGCACTACTCATGCCGCCTTCCGGCGAGCCACCCTCTGCCTTGACCCACTTGCCTCCAAGCCAGGTAGCCTCCCTTTCGTTTGTGTAAGTTTTGTATATGAATACTTTATACCTACTTTGACCCTCTGGAAATCATCACCCTCATCCATGGTCACAGTTACATCACGGGTTACGTTGCCATCGCAGCAAAAGTCCATGTAACTGTTGGCTCTCAGTGGCACACACGATTTCGCTGTCAAATGAAACTTCTCCCACATAGGTCGCAGTCTACCGATATAAAATCAAACGCAGACTGTTGGCTCTCAGCGGCACAAACGACTTTCGCTATGTTACCATAGTGTCACATATTCTCACAATGTCTTATAAACTAATTAACGACAATAGCATTACATTAAATGTGTTATTAATTAATTATTAAGTAATTATTCTTTCTGTTTCGGGTATGATAACCCGGATTTTTGGAAAATCTGTTAATTGATAATTAACTGGGATTAATTAATAGAAATACTGATTTTATTTGGATTATTAAATGAAATTCTGGTAATTAGAATATATCTGGATATATATAGATAAATTTGAACTATAATAAATACTGACTTATAAATATCTAGATAAATATTCATTTGATAATATTTGTTTAATGATCTTCTTTTATAAATATTTATTTGGTAAAAAATTAACTTTTCAAAACTAATATAAAATATATATATATAATCAACTTTAAACAAATTTTTGAAAATTCTATACATATGTATGTGTAAGATTGGGTTGTAAATATGTAAGGTGAGATTTAATTAAAGATTTAAAAATACCTTTTCTTTTATATACTTGGAAATAGATATAGTTTGTATATTTGTAAATTTATATAAAGCTTTGATATGTGTATATCTTTTAAAACTATAAGTATAAAATCTAAAGTACAAAAGACATATGTAAATATAAAATAAATAATCTATATAAATACATATATATGACTTAAAGAATTTAATAAAAGAAGAGTTTAACACTTGTAAGTATATTAAGATGATTTAAAGACATTTGTAAATTTATTTAATATGTGTAAGCTAGATAAACAATCTAAGATACAAGTGGCCACATTTGTCTCTTTTAAAATTAATTTATAAATAATGTTGTATTAGAGAGAAGCCTGGCTTTTCTTTTCAGTTCAAATTCTTTTTCTTCCTCAAATTCTTTCTTTCTTCTTATACATAAAAACTGAAATCTAAATTCAAAATTTAATCAAAGCAACAAGCTCAAGTCTAAAAACAAGTTTAAAGCAAGCTCTAATCATCTCAATAACTGATTCAAGTTCAAAATCTGGAAGCAAGCAATCAAATAGTCATCTCAAACATTTGTTAAATCAAGTTACAAATCTAAATCATACAGCAGTTCAATGATCAACATTCAAGTTCCAGTTCAAAAAGGCAATGTTCTGTTTTTCTGTTCTAACTATATACAGGTGAGTAAACTACTCTTTATAAAATCTTAAACTGTTTATACCTTGATTTGCATGTGAAAAATACTTAATGTATGTTATGAAAAATGTTTGATAGTTGTAAAATGTGCTTGCATATCTGTATATATGTAGATGACTGTGTGCATGTTTGTGTAAACGTACCTCTGTTCACATATTACAGGTTTCAATCATGTTTAAAAATTCAAAATCTCTTTCTCCAAAACTTTTTAGGTTAGAATCTCTAAATGAAAAATGTTTGGAAGAAGGTAAAATGATTTTTAAAAATGATTTCCGGAATTTATATTTAGTAATTATTTCAAAATATATAGATTACAGTGATAATCTGAAATGGGTTAGAAAATTTATCATCTCTATATCAAGTTAAGATTATAGGAGTTAATTCATATTGGAAAATTATGATTTTTGATAAACATTTCAAGATTTTTAAGATTGTAAATAGGGAGAGATCTTGAGTTGAACGGAAAAGGAACTTTGCTCGAATTCCGGCGATTGCGTGGGTCGGGGGCATCGGGATTGTGGCTAGAGGTAGGTTGTAGGCTGGGGATTTGAGGGAAAGTAGTGGTTGATTTTATATTGTGCTGTGGTGGCCAATCGTCGATGATTTAGGGTTTCCGGTTCGTTTTGAGTCATGGTGGGTTTTCGACCATTTGTGGAGTCGCAGTGGTGACTGGGTGGTGCGGTGTAGGGGGGTTAGCAGAAGGTGAGGAAGATGAAGCCTGAGCCAGAGTTTCGTGGCCACCGGTGGTCTGTGGTGGCGATGCAGGGGATGTTTTGGCGATGGTTCGTTCTCGTTTGGGTTCCAGTAGTTGCTGTCACACTCGTTTTTGAATCACGGCGAAGTAACGGGTTCTAGGTGGTTGTTTGGGGTGAGGTGATCATCGATGACTTATGAGTGGCCTCGGCGACGATCGGAGAGGGTCGGACTAGTGGTGCATGTGCACCGTGCACTTGCGTGCCTGGGTGGTTTTGATGATTGGGAAGAAGGTCTGGGCTCGGGAATGGTCTCGAGTTAATATAGTTTCGGTTGGTGTTTTTGTCGGGGAAATTATCGTGTAGCTCGGGTTTGTTTTGTTATAAACCAGGTTTTAAATATGCAAGAAATGGTGTTCCAGGTTTTGAAATTTAAAAAGAAAACCAAAGTTTTCAAAGTTTAAAGGCAGAACAGAAACAAGTCTTCCAAGTTAAAGTATTTGTTAAGTTCCCAAGGCAATAATGTTCAAATAAAATTTAAATGATAAAATTAAGTAATTTAAAAAAGTTTATCTCTACGTAATTAAAGTCTTGATTTATGAAATTATGGTGATTAAGTAAGATTTTTTTTTTTTGTTTATCTTTTAAATTAATTAAGGTCTTGGTTCAATATAAGAAGTAATAAATCAATATAATTAATTTAAAGGCTAAGAAATTAAGGATTAATTACTTAATAAAATTAAGGATTATAATTAATTAGAGATTAATTAATTACTGAATGAAACTAATTAGAGGATAATTAATGACTTAATGTGATTAATTAAAGGTTAATAAATGAATGTACTTAGTTAAAGATAATTAATTAATTGATAATTAAGGGTTAATTAACCAAGTATTAAGAATTAATTAAATTTTAATTAATGATTAAGGATAAATTAATCTCTGATTAAGGTTAATTAATTGACTTATAAAAGTAATTAAGGTATGATTAATTAATTAAATGATTGTAATTAATTAATAAATTGATTAAGCAGGATTAAGTAATTAGTTCTTAAGTAATTAATTTAATTTAAGATAATTAAATTAATTATAATATGGATTAATAAATTCTGTTTGGATGATTGTTAGAGTAAAATGTCTGGATTGATTGATATCTATTGGGTGATATTCTGTGATACTCTGTGATATGCTTTGGATATATCTGTGATGAATATATAGATTATCTATGATAAATGCTATGTGAATTCAAAGTGTTAAATTGAATGGTTTAACTTTTAAATAACTTGACCTTTAAGATGACATTGGTTTCGAAGAGACCGGGGTCGGGTATTAGTAAATATCCGAAACCACTTCGATTTGAAATCATCTAAAATACTTTATAGATTGATATGTGAAACCATTAGGCTGGTTGGGATAAAATGGACCATTTAAACTAAGTTGGATACTTAGATATTGTTTTGTGAAAATAAGTGTTGACTATATAAGTTGTTTACTTGTAATAATGTACGAGTTACCCCGGGTTTTAAATAAGTTCTATAGATTGGAATTTCTTGTTAGATGGGTTTACTCACGCTGGTTTCCAGCCTGACCCGGGTGTTACTTTGTGGTAATGCTCGGGTCAGACCGAGTATTACAGATTTTCAGGTAAGGACGTTCTGGAGCTCAGGAGGCGAGCTGGAGAGCAGGAACGTATGGAGAGTTTCTACTGTGACATATGATAGTATCTGAAACAGATTGTTTATCTGTCTTGTGTTTGTAAATATGTTGTAACTCTGATATATTAAAGTGTAATTTGACAAGTACAGTGTTCCTTTATATAACTATTATTTATCTGATATTATATTTTGATCCGCTGCGAATGTGAGGTTTCTGTGTTTTGATGCTTCTGCTTCTTCTTTTTCTTCTATCTCTTCTTCTTTTCTCTAACTATTTGGAAATTTCGGGATTACATCAACATCTCACATTCGCAGCGGATAAAATATAATAATAAATGATAACAGTTTTACAAAACAATATTATATCTGTCGATTACATTTTAATACATCAGAGTTACATATTTATACAAACACTGGATATACATAATTATCAAGCCTCAGGTATACAATAATATAACACAGTAGAAACACTCCATACGTTCCTACCATCCAGCTCGTCTCCTGAACTCCCAAACGTCCTTACCTGAAAATCTGTAATACTCGGTCTGACCCGAGCATTACATCAAAGTAACACCCGGGTCAGGCTGGAAACCAGCGTGAGTAAACTTATCTAACATGAAATTTCAATTCATGAAACTTTTTAAACCCGGGTAACTCGTATTTTACTATAAGTAAACATCTTATATAGTTAATACCTATTTTTACAAAACAATATCTAAGTATCCAACTTAGTTTAAATGGTCCATATCTTTCCCAAACCGGCCTATTTGATTTCACATATCAATCTATAAAGAATTATAGAAGATTTCAAATCGAAGTGGTTTCGGGTATTTACTGCTACCCGACCCCGGTCTCTTCGAATTCAATGTCATCTTAATCCCAGTTGTTTAAGTGAACACATATCAAATTTAAATACAGGGTATCATATTCACACAACAATTCATTATCGATAGATAACCCACAATATTACTGTTCAACCCATCATAGTACATCACAATTCATATATCAGAGATATTCAGACAACCAAGGTATTCAATTCAGGTTTATTATCTATAGACAAGATTATAGTCAAACCATTATTAATTAATTTAATTTAATCACCTAATATAAATTAAATTAATTATCTTTAATCTTGCTTAAGTATAAACCACTCTTTAAATTAATTACATTGATTAATTAACTTTATTAATTATACTTGAGTAATTCATCCTTAATTACTCTTAAACAAATTAATTAATCTTTAATTACAGGTTAATTATTCTTTTAATTATTAATTAATAAACCTTAATTATCAATTAATAAAACTTAATATCAATTTATTAATCCTTAATTATTATTTAATCAATCCTTAATTACCATTTGATTAATCCTTAATTAATCTTATATTAATCACCCTTAATTAATAATTAATAAAACCTAATTATAAATTAATAAAACTTAATTACAAAATTAAGTACTTCATAATTACCAATTAATTTACCTCTAATTAAATTAATTAATCTAAATCACTTAGTTAATTTATCTCTAATCATTAATTAATCTCTAATTACTTAGTTAATTAACATTTAAATTTTATTCAATTTCTTTATTACTAACTCCAGGTCAAAGGAACCCGAGCCAAAACATGGTTTTCATGAATCATTACTCGAGTACTCAAACCCCTTCACCTCTCGATAAACCACGAGAATGACTCGAGAACGACTTCGAGTCCAGACCGAAGTTTCCCGATCCCCTTCTTCCTCCATTACAAAACTAACTCCAGCTATATCAGAAAATCATGTGCACATGCACACGGTATCTGACCGGCTTCGAACTACGCTCCGACCATAGACACGTCGGCTATCATCCCCTGAGTCGACCCACCACCCAGATCGTCGAACCATCGCGTAACTTCAAAATCGAACAATCGAACCACTACAGGCTTCAGGACCATCACCAAAGTTCACCTCGCATCACCATTTCTGACCACCGGAGACACCTTCATCGTGCCTGGACCTTCGCCTGACCTCCCTCATTTTTTTCCCCCACCATTGGTCCACCTCGATGCTAGCATGACGTTGCGATCACCCATGAAACAACCCTGCCCCAAACACATCCTAAAACCCTAACATCATCTCGTCCAAACGATCCACCGATTAGGAAAATCAAATACCATTTTTCCCATGACCTCCACCACCCAGGCTTCCTTCAAGAACGAGCACGCCGCCCAACTCATCGTCGATCGCCGTGAATCGATGAAAAATCCATTTTAGTTCAACTCGCTAAATCACAACAACCCAAATCTAAAAATCATGAAACTACTTTTAAAAATCACCATTTTTAAGTACGAATCTGTTTCAACAATCAAAACATGAAATTAGAATGACCGATTTTCTGACTTATATTGATCAACACTGTGATTTATCATTTTTTGAAGAAGTTACCTAATATAATTTCTTGAAACTATTTTTAAAATTGAGATCTTGTTAATTTGAACATATTTCGTTTAAATATCCAAACCTCAAAAAGATTATGGGATGAGATATTGAATTTTGAAAACCTGTAACTAGAACAGAGCCATATACTCATATCTACAGACATGCACATTTTAAAATCTTCATACATATACACTGGCAAGCAGATTTCACATCCAATTTCAAGGATGATCACATGCATCATGTATTTAACTGATTTAAGTTTTTAAGTGTTAGTTTACTCACCTTATTGTTTGAACAGAGCAGGTTTGAAAATCTGTAAACTGAGCTTGGGAAGTTGATCATTGAAATGCTATTTATCATGATCTGTACTTGCTTACTTGCTTGATGTTTTGAGATGATCTGCATTTTGTTTCTTTGATTTGAAACTGATCTTGCTTCCCAGATTTGCTTTGCTTTCAGATTTGAACTTGGTTTTTAGTTTTAATCTGAGGTTTGCCTTACTAGATTTGATTTCCTCTTATTAGTTTTACTTCAGGTTTAGTTTTGAAATATGGAGAAAAATGGCCTGACTTTTCTTTTTACTTTCAATTAAATAAAAAGTTTTGCCAAATGTCTAAGCTAACTAACACTTGTAAATTTGTTATTTTACTTATTAAACATTTGTCATAAGTTTGTATTTTTATGTTTAAATCCTTGTCTCATTTTTATATTTAATTTATAAATTATGTTTTAAATCCCTACTTCATTTTAATTTATGAATCATATCCTTATGTTTATATATGTATACATTCTTTTAAAAGAAAATGATTTGAAATCTAATTATACTAAATAAATAATCACATCCCTTTGTTATATTTATACAACTTTAAGAGAAAAAGTTTTAATACTAATTTATTAATAAAATCATACACATATGTTAATATTTTGAATCCAAATATATTTTAAGATATTTTATATTCAAATTTAAATTCAAATACAAGTTTAATTAAAAATCAACTCAAACATATATATTTAAACAAACACAAATTCAATTTGTAAATAATAATTTTATTAAAAATCCATATATATATATATAAACAACACATTATTATTATTGTTTTGAAAACACAGTTTCACCAATTTTAAATAATTTATAAAGGAGATTATTACATTTATTTGTTCAATTTATCAATTAAGTATTTTAATAAATTTAATCCTGTTAATTTCCAATTAACAGATGCCCAAAAATTCGGGTTATCACATTCCTTCCCCCTTAGAATCTTTTCGTCCTCGAAAAGGAATGAAACTAGAATTTTATTATAATGTTGATTATTAGTTAAATTATTCCTTAGATATCTTAACTCTTAACTCTTTTTATTTAAAATTTTCAAAATATTTTAAAATCTACTTAATATTATCAAAATAGTTTTTATAAAAATACTTTTTTATAACTCGATGTCTCAACCAGTCTATCCTTGTTCTCATAGAAATTCGGTCATACGTTGATCAGGCGTAAGACTGAAAATCTATCAGTACTTGGTAAACCCGTTTTCAACACCTAGTGAAAATACTTGAAAATACTTGAAAATATTTTGGAAAATAATTTTATTGAAAATATAGAAAACAATTTTGAAAATAGAGGAAATATCTTTGGTGAAAAATGCTCTGGAAATCATCACTCCCATCCATGGTCACAGTTACATCACGGGTTACGTTGCCATCGCAGCAAAAGTCCATGTAACTGATTACACCATAGAACCCACAACAGATCACAGTTACATTCCAGGGTTACGTTGCCGTCGCAGCAAAAGTCCATGTAACTGTTGGCTCTCAGCGGCACACACGATTTCGCTGTCAAAATGAAACTTCTCCACATAGGTCGCAGTCTACCGATATAAAATCAAACGCAGACTGTTGGCTCTCAGCGGCTCAAACGACTTTCGCTATGTTACCATAGTGTCACAGTCTATCGATATAAAATCAAACGTAGACGGTTGGCTCTCAGCGGCACACATGACTTCCGCTATGGTCTGCAGTAGATCGCAGTGACATTGAGTTAAATTGTTGTCACAGCATAACTCAAATGCCTCTGTGGGCACCAGCCCCTCGACTTTCGCTACACAAATAATCCTCAGGAACTAGTTTTGTCCGGACTCCTCACAGGATCAACTTTAGAAACCCCCCTTGGGGCTCAAGGCAGTACCACCCAGTGGTACTCCTGAGAAGTTCATTTCAAGGAAGCGCCTTTTTCCCCAGAGCTATTCTCAAAACACTTTATACTATATACTTATAGTATCTTCAAATCATACCCTTTATGATTTATCAAAATCTTCTTTACACAAAATCGATTACCAAAATCGATAATTCTCAAACTAGGCTTTCCAAAATCCAAAATTGATTTCTCAAAAATCAAAAGCCCTTTCTAAAATCCATAGGTTCCAAAAACCTTTTCCAAAATCATTCCCATAAAATCCTTTATATATATATAGATATATATATAACTTTGAAAATCTTTGGATTATTTCAAACTTGTATAAAACCTCTTTTTATACTTCAAATACTTCCAAAAACCCTTTTTATTCTGGCTAGATCCAATATGGGAAGTTTATCATATTACAAAATATAACTTTATTTATTACCAAATCAAATATTCAAGTTTGATTTCTTTATAAAGTTATTTACCCTTTACTTACTTCCATAAAGTAAATTTTAACCAAAGAAATATCCAATTCCATTATATTTCACCAATATACTTTTCATTTCAAAACCATTTCAAATTCCTTATTCACAAATTTTCAATATCAATTTCATTCAAACCCGTACGATGTACATATATCATCCGTACGCAATATTAATCTGATCGCTCACTCGATCACACAATTTCTCTTCCGAACTAGTATCGTCCACCCGACTTCCTAGTGCGGACTCAGATCTGGTTTCTTGATCAGAAACCGTCATTCTCCTTGCATAGTCACAACTATGATAGAGAATATCCAGAACCAATCAACAATCCATATCCAGGTTCGCCGTCGAAAATCGAGCGAAAAATCCCAACTCGGATCGATAATACTATCTCGAAATTCTGTGTTCGAATCTGGACCAAATCACTATGCGAATAGAATAATATACGTATATCCTACTTATTTATCTTTATTGGTTATTAGCCAAATCAATTTCCTTTCTATTCACATTTCCTTTAATTTCGTTCACTTATTTTCAATTGCTTCCATATCCAATTGAGTTATTACTTCAATTACAAACAGTTTGAACTCTAACCTATTTAAATTTAAAAATAGCTTGAAAAGGTTTAAAATAGATAAGTAGTTGAAAAATAGTTATTAGTTTGTAAAATATCTGTAAAATAGTTAAGTAATTGTAAAATAGTTGGATAATTGCAAACTAATTTTTTTTTTTAAAATAGCGATTAGATATAAGTAACTGAAAAATAGTAATTAGTTTATAAAACAGTTTCAAAATAGTTAAATAGTTCCAAAATAATTATAAAATAAGCATAAGATAGTTTGGGGTTTAAGAAGAAGATTGTATAGTAAATAGTTTTGGAAAAATATATTTGTATTAAAACAATTTATTTTGAAAATAATCCAGAGCCAAACTGTTCAATTCTCATCAATTCAATTTAAATTTCCACCCCATTTAAATTAACTCAATTCCAAATTTAAATAACTTCAATTTCCATTGAAATTGATTTATCCTTAATTCAAGTTGAATTAATCCTCAATTTCTTTCCTAATTCAAATCAAATTCCATTTGATTTTTAAACTTATTCAACTTTAATCACAATTCCAAATTATTTCAATTCAATTTGGATTAATTTCAAATTGAACCAGCTTCAATTTCAAATCATTTCAATTCTAATTTATCATTTAAACTTATGCTTATCCATCTTATATCATAATTCTAATTAATTCAAATCAAACTCAATTTGAACTAATTCTATTCAAATCTCAACTTAAAACCATCTTGAATTATATAAATTTGAGTTAAATATTTTAAATGTTGATTTAATCCTTTAAATCAAATTAACCTTTACTTTAAAATCAAATCAACCTTTATTATTATTATTTAACAACTTAAAATTTTAAACCATTTAATTCCGAATCCAAATTTCAAAATTCCATTTAAAAAAAATTATCTTTACTTAACTTATTTCAAAGTTCAAATAAGAATTCAAAAACAATTTAATCTTCAGATTTTTAATTTATTATCCATTTTTAATTTCCAGATCTCAAACCCATTTTGAGATTACTCATAACTCCCATTTAAAATCAACCATTTAACTTCCCGAGTTAAATTTAAATTTCATCTTGAAATTTCCAATTCAAGTTATTTATTCAACTTATTTAACTTCCTTCAAGTTAAATTTACTTAATCCGGTCAACTTTTCACAATTTGAATTCCCATTCAAATTTTAAACTTCAGATTAATAGTCTTTCCCCTTTTAAGTTTAAAAACTTACTTTACTTTGGGTTTTACATCACATTCCAATTTAAAACTCAACACTAAGTGTTTATTTCAAATCATCATTGGTATTATGTATATTCCTCATATATACATTTTCTTTACACACCAAGTTATACTTTAAATTTTTAAACCACCCTTGGTTTTAATTCAAAACAAACTTCTTTAAAATAATTTCAAGTTTTCTGGATTTAGATTTAAATTTTCACAATTTTAAATTATCTTCAATTCCAATTTATAAGTTATACTCACTTAAATGTTTACTTCCCTAAACATTTCATTTTGCTAAATCACTAACAACATTCATTATTAAACACAATTACCATTTATGATAATAACCAAGATTATCATATCTGGAAACCAATTCATTATTACCTTTATTCTTGATAACATTTCTACAAATTCAAGATTTTAATTTTAGTTTGAATTCATTTCAAACTTATCTTTATTCAATTTTATTTTGGCTTTATTTCTATTACCACTTAATTTAATTCCAATATTTTAACAACCAATTACCTTAATATTTATTAGAAAGAAATATCATTTTATATATCAAAATATATTCTTATATAAAATCATTTAAAATCCTTATATAAGAAAATAACAATTACGCTCTCATATATATATATACACTCAACTCGTTCTAGGGTACCACTGACCCTATCCTTAACGAGTAATCCCAACAGAGCCAAGGTTCTCGCTTAACCTTCTGCTCTGATACCAACTGTAACGACCCGGAAATTTCGAACCCGAAATTTCCAGATAGTTAGAAGAAAAAGAAAGAGATAGAAGAAAGAAACAGAAGAAGAAGAAGAAGAAACATCAACATCTCACATTCGCAGCGGATAAAATATAATAATAAATGATAACAGTTTTACAAAACAATATTATATCTGTCGATTACATTTTAATACATCAGAGTTACATATTTATACAAACACTGGATATACATAATTATCAAGCCTCAGATATACAATAATATAACACAGTAGAAACACTCCATACGTTCCTGCCATCCAGCTCGTCTCCTGAACTCCCAAACGTCCTTACCTGAAAATCTGTAATACTCGGTCTGACCCGAGCATTACATCAAAGTAACACCCGTTTATAATAACTCAGAATTTATAATAAACATTTATAATAACACATGTCTTATAAACTAATTAAACTTTAATCGATCCAAATTTACGATAGGTCGTGAATCAAGTGAAGATGAAGATTCAGAGTGCAAGGGTTATTGTCGTTAACTATGAGGGTGATTCCAAAACGAGTGTAACGAGATAATGCCTTCGGTTTCGTTCGAACCCGGAACGAACTTGTATGGATTGAATGCTTTCAGCACATCGTCAGGTGGACGATGAGCATTCTAAGATAGATGTGTTCTATTTAAAGGTAATCGTGACCTCAAGCCTCATAAACCGGGAATGGCTAAAACAGGGGAGGTGCAGCAAGGTTAGTGGGTAGCACCCAAGTAGGACAAGGTTACCTCTGTCTAGATGTCCCTTTCTATTTTCGACTTAGTGGTGCGGTTGCTGATCCCAACCGTGAGGTATCTTGTGCGGGAATTATCCAGTAAGGGATGTTCCGACCTTGTGTTGCAGGGGATTGGGAGTGATCCTCGGTACGGTGATCTAGGCCACGTACTGTGACGGGCGGTACCCTGGTAGCCCTGCCATTGTATGGAATCCAAACTCCAATAAGTGCCGTACGTATTAGTTGTGCCCAACTATGTTGGAATGTGAGATGTAAGCATTTCAGCTATTTCTGTATTTTACTTGAAAACCCTAGACCCTATTATAATACAATCGAATTTCCTATCAAATGTTTTGGTTAGCGTAAGGTAAAAACTTACCCATGTTTATGTGTGGGAAGTCTTACATGATACCTTTTCTTTCAAAAGGTTTTGAAGTTAAACAAGTTTAACCTGTTACTCACACCAGACCCATGTCTGACCCAAGTTGTTTATTTCTGTTTTATAAACTCTTGGGTACTCAAATTTTTACGAGTAGCCAAGGGATTTAGGTTAGCCTTGACGAATTGTGGAGGAGCAATGGAGCAGGAGGCTTCAGCGTTGTAGATATAGATAGTAGTTTCCGCTGTGTTGATCTTGTTTAGATCTTTGTTTTGTATTGAGTTGTAATAACTAGACAGATGTTTATAACTGTCTAGTATATGATGTGTAATCTGTGTAACTCTGATAGATGTATATGATACTATGTAATAGTTATATGATATATTATATTTTGTTCCGTTTCCGCTGTGAGTATTTGTGTTTGTTTTCTTTCTCTTCTTTTATTTTCTACTTCTCACGACTTTCTTTCTTATTAACGATGCGACTTTCTATGGAGAGAAAGTACAGTCCGCACTAGGAAGCCGGGTGGACAATACTAGTTCGGAAGTGAAATTATGTGATCGATTGAGCGATCAGATTGATATAGCGTACGGATGATATGTGTACATCGTACGGGTGTGAATGAAATTGGCATTTAAAATTTGAGGATAAGAAATTTAAAATGGTTTTCGAAAATGAAAGGTATATTATGTGAAATATAATGGAATTGGGTATTTCTTTGGTTGAAATTTACTTTATGGAGGTAAGTAAATGGTAAATAACTTTATAAAGAAATCAAACTTGAATATTTGATTTGACAATAAATAAAGTTATATTTTGTAATATGATAAACTTCCCTTATTGAATCTAGCCAGAATAAAAAGGGTTTTGAAATATTTGAAGTATAAAAAGAGGTTTTATACAAGTTTGAAGTGATCCAAAGATTTTTAAAGTTATATATATATATATAAAGGATCTTATGAGAATGATTTTGGAAAAGGTTTTGGAAACCTATGAATTTGGAAAAGGCTTTTGATTTTTGGGAAAATCAATTTTGGAATTTGGAAAGCCAAGTTTGGAACTATCGATTTGGATATCGATTTTGAGTAAAGGAGATTTTGATATAAATCATAAAGGATATGATTTGAAGATACTATAAGTATATAGTATAAAGTGTTTTGTGAATAGCTCTGGGGAAAAAGGCGCTTCCTTGAAATGAACTTCTCAGGAGTACCACAGGGTGGTACTGCCTTGAGCCCCAAGGGGGGGTTTCTAAAGTTAATCCTGTAAGGAGTCCGGAATAAACTAGTTCCTGAGGATTATTTGTGTAGCGAAAGTCGAGGGGCTGGTGCCCACAGAGGCATTTGAGTTATGCTGTGACGACAGTTTAACTCGATGTCACTGCGATCTACTGCAGACCATAGCGAAAGTCTTGTGTGCCGATGAGAGCCAACTGTCTACGTTTGATTTTATATCGGTAGACTGTGACACTATGGTAACATAGCGGAAGTCGTTTGTGCCGCTGAGAGCCAACAGTCTGCGTTTGATTTTATATCGGTAGACTGCGACCTATGTGGGAGAAGTTTCATTTTGACAGCGAAATCGTGTGTGCCGCTGAGAGCCAACAGTTACATGGACTTTTGCTGCGATGGCAACGTAACCCTGGAATGTAACTGCGATCTGTTGTGGGTTCCATGCTGTTATTAGTTACATGGACTTTTGCTGCGATGGCAACGTAACCCGTGATGTAACTGTGACCATGGATGGGAGTGATGATTTCCAGAGCATTCTCACCAAAGATATTTCCTCTATTTTCAAAACTGATTTCTATATTTTAAATAAAATTATTTTCCAAAATATTTTCACTGGGTGTTGAAAATGGATCTGCTAAGTACTTATAGATTTTCAGTCTTACGCCTGATCAACGTATGACCGAATTTCTGTGAGAACGAGAATGGACTTGTTGAAACATCGAGTTATAAAAGTATTTTTATAAAAACTAATTTAGTAATATTATAAAGATTTTTAAAGTGTTTTAAAAATATGTTCAAAAGAAAAATTTATCTGATAATAAGTAAATAAGTAAATTCTGACTTCGTTCCTTTTCGAGGACGAAAAGATTTAAAGGGGGGAGGAATGTGATAACCCGGATTTTTGAACACTTATTAATTGATAATTAACTGGATTGATTAATAAGAATACTGATTTATGAATTGAATAAATAATTCTGATAATAAATATTTATATCGGGATAAATATTTATTTGATAATCTCCTGATATTATTATTTGAAATTAGCAAAATTTATCTTTTCAAAATCAAATAATATATATATATAAGTAGATTGTAAATAGGACTTGGGTTTGAAATTCAAAGTAATATCTTAAAAATAAATTTTACAACTAGTATATATATATGGTTATTAATTTGTGAGTAATTAGGTTTTTATCATTTTTCTTTAAAGTTATATAAATATAAGCAAAAGAAAATTTATTAATAAAATAGACATAATAAATAAAACATAAGGAAATAAATTGTTTTGACATTTGTAGCTTTTATATGCATGCAATAAAACAAATGGCAACACCTTGTTAAAAGAAATTTAAGTATATATATTATAAAAGGGAAAAGTATTCATTTACAATAAAAAAAATAGAATATAAATATAAATAGGAAATTACATAAAAATATATTTAAACATTTATACATGAAGATAAAAACAAGTGTAATTATCTCATCATGAAATTAGATATGTGTAACTATCTTAATATATGAGGTAAACAAGTGTAGATAAATTAGCATGCAAATATAACAAGTGTCCAATTTTAATTATCTTTTATTTTTCTAAAAAGAAGAAACCAGATTATATATATATCCATACTTCTCCTTTTTCTCATTTTCTTAGTGAATTCAAACTAAAACCTAGCAAAACAAAAATCAAAGCATCACAAACCTGAAACGAAAGCCTGTAAGAAGAAAATCAAACCAGAAATTGAATCAAGCAAATCATCTCAGATCTAAAGAGGATCATTTTAACAGCTGAATCAAAGTTTCAGTTCAACTCAAAGAAATCTGAAATAAAAGAAGAAAAAAGGAAGAACAAAATCTGAGGAGGCCAAACCAGAACAAGTATAAAACAACTAAATTCAACTACATCAGATTCAAGCTAGGATTCAGGTCAAAATAGCAGTTCAGCTTTCCAATTTCAAAAGAAAATCAACTTCCATAAAAGAGCTCCTCTGTTCTTCTTTAAACTGTGAGTAAACACTTTGCTTAAAATTTATTTAGGGTAGTATGCTTGATGATTGTGATGAATTCTCTTAATAATATAGGTTGCATGTATGATTAATGTTGGGTGTGTATATATTAATATGATTTACCTGTGCATGCATAGGAGTGTATATGTATAAACTTGTTCTCTGTTAAGTGAGCAGACCTTTGAACCCAGTTTATATCCTGGTGTTTGGATTATTACTTGAAGTTATGATGTGATTATGCTTGCATGTATATAGATGCCTGGTATATGAATGTGTTGAGATATACATGTCTGGTATGTTTTACATTCGTCTCTGTTTAGAATTACAGAGTTCAGATTTAAAAGAAAAATTCCTATCCTCCTTATCTATTCACTGATAGGATTTAGTTCTCAAATTTAATATGTTTTCTTAATTACAGATTAAGGTTTAGAAATGTATTTAAGTAAATCAAGTTTGAAATTTTCTGGAAAATTTAGGAAGGACAATGGAAATTCAAAAACAAGTAAGTTCAATCATTAAAATCCTTTGTTTAATTAACATAATCTGAATCCTCATCTGAGAACATGATTTTTAAAAGTAAAATCACAATTTTTAATGTGATATTGTGTGTGAAATTCAAAGATGGTCGGAAAATGAATCTCGAAGTTTTTTTTTTGTGATCGGTAAGATATTGAGTCTCGTGAATTTAGCCGAAGGTAGCTGGGAGGTGCACGAGTTCAGGAAAAATGATCAAGGAGTTTTCTGATCATCACAGTGTTGTCAAGGCGTGATTCTAGGGTTTAAGAACCCAATTTTGTCGAGGATGTTCGTCGTGCTCGTGTTGGGACAGGGGTTGATCGGAGTGATCAGGAACAAAGGGAATCAAAGCATGATGTCGCCGTGCAGTTTTGGTCGTGATCGCGAGGCCTCTGGTGGATGTTGGCGACGTTGCGAAGCGTTTTTCTGATGATTAGTTAGTTCCAGTTGGATACTGTTATGCTCGATTTTGTTTTACGGCAAAAGTGATCGACCTGGGTGATCGAGAGGCTCGGGGAGATCATCGGTGACGTGTGAGTGGTCGCGACAGTGACCGAAGGTGATCGAGACGGTGGTGCACGTGCACGTGGACATGTGTGTGTCTGGTTTGTGTGAACGATTGGGGAAGAAAGCTAAAGTTAGGGTTTCGTTCGGGGAAAATCGAGTTTTACTCGAAGCAGGATGTTACGTGGGTGTGACGTGAGTGTTACTTCGAGTTTCTGATGGTTTTACTCGAGAGCTGCTTCGGGTTTTCTTATGGTTTGCTCGGGATTGAATAATAGCAGGCTTAAAGAATTTACAGGGAAATATTTTGAAGTTTTTAAAAACCAAAGAAATTTATATGGTAGTGTTTCTAAGTTTTAAAACAAAAGTAAAACAAGTTTTTCTGTAAAACTAAATTGTTTCAAGAATATAAGTTTAAATAAGTTTTTATATTAAGTAGATAAGTTTTAAAAAAGGTTGAATAAGTGGGTATTAATAAATGAGGTTTGTTTAAAAATTTATTAAATAACTTTGGAAAGTTTATTTAATATGATTTTTAATGATAAATAAGAAGATAATTAAGATAATTACTTTTTGAAAGTAATTAAATGGAAGTAATTATTTACTTAAGTGTAATTTATTTAAATATGGATTAATTGAGGTAATTAATTAAAGAATAATTAATTAATGGAAGTAATTAAAGGATCATTTATTTATTAATTAATTACTTAATGGGATTGATTAAAGTTTAATTATTATAAATGGTTAAGGTTAATTTGTGTATATAATTAATTAAAGGCTAATTACTTAATGTAATTAAAAAGAAATTAATCAAGAATGATTAATAAAAAAAAAGGTAAGTAAAGAATAATTACTTATTGTAATTAAGGAATAATTAATCAAGGAGGATTAATTAAGATAAATAATTAAGAAATGATTAATTAATTTATAATTAATTAATGTTAAGTAAGATGGATTAAGGTAATCCAAGTAATTAAAGGTTAGTAATTAATTTAATTAGAGATTAATTAAATTAATTAAGAATGAATTGACTTGTTATGGATTGGTTAAATGATATTAGATGCCTTGGATTAGTTGATATATCTGATATGTGATTGTGATATGAGATGTTTTGGATGAATTGTGATAATATAAGTTATCTATCTGTGATAGATTTGTTATATGAATATGATATCCTGAATTTAAATTAAATTGTTTAACTGAAAAATCTTGGTTTAAAGGATGACTTTTGATTCGAAGAGGCCGGGGTCGGGTATCAGAAATATACCCGAAACCACTTCGATTTGTAATCTATAATTCTTTATAGATTTGTTTTGTAAATCAAATAGGCTGGAATGAAATAAATCGAGTAATCTGGATCATTGGAACTAAGTAACGATACTTAGATATTATTTTGTGAAATAAATTGTTTGAATATAATAAGTAAGAACTCGTAGAAGATACGAGTTACCTTGATTTTATATAAGATCTATGAATTGAAATTTCATGTTAGATGAGTTTACTCACGCTGGTTTCCAGCCTGACCCGGGTGTTACTTTGATGTAATGCTCGGGTCAGACCGAGTATTACAGATTTCAGGTAAGGACGTTCTGGAGCTCAGGAGGCGAGCTGGATGGCAGGAACGTATGGAGTATATTCCGCTGTAATATTATAGTTGTCTGAGACATGTTAATTTTAACTGTCTAGTACATTTGTGAATGTTGTAACTCTGATGTATTAAAATGTAATTAACAAATGCAGTTTTTCTTTGTATAACTGATATTATTATTTGTTATTATATTTAATCCGCTGCGAATGTGAGATGTTGTGTTCTTTGTTCTCCTTTCTTCTTTCTGTTTCTTTCTTCTATCTCTTTCTTTTTCTTCTAACTATCTGGAATTTTCGGGTTCGAAAATTCCGGGTCGTTACAGTTGGTATCAGAGCAAAAGGTTAAGCGAGAACCTTGGCTCTGTTGGGATTACTCGTTAAGGATAGGGTCAATGGTACCCTAGAACGAGTTGAGTGTGTGTATATATATATATATATGAGAGCGTAATTGTTATTTTATAATATAAGGATTTTAAATGATTTTATATAAGAATATATTTTGATATATAAAATGATATTTCTTTCTAATAAATATTAAGGTAATTGGTTGTTAAAATATTGGAATTAAATTAAGTGGTAATAGAAATACAACCAAATTAAAATTGAATGAAGATAAGTTTGAAATGGATCCAAACTGAAATTAAAACCTTGAATTTGTAGAAGTGTTATCAGAATAAAGATAATAATGAATTGGTTTCCAGATATGATAATCTTGGTTATTATCATAAATGGTTGTGTTTAATAATGAAATGTGTAAATGATTAAGTAAAATGAAAAGTTTTTAGTGAAATAAACTTTTAGGTAAGTATGACTTATAAATTGGAATTAAAGATAATTTAAAAATTGTGAAATTTTAAATCTAAATCCAGAAAACTTGAAATTGTTTTAAAGAAGTTTGTTTTGAAATTAAAAACCAAAAATGGTTTAAATTTTTAAGTATGACTTGAAGTGTAAAGGAAATAAATATGTATAGATGAGAATATACATTATATTAAAGATGTTTGAAATAAACTCTAAGTATTGAATTTTAAATTTTCCTTGGGATGTGATGTGAAACCCAAAGTGAAGTAAGTTTTTAAACTTAAAAAGGGAAAGATTATTAATCTGAAGTTTAAAATTTGAATGGGAATTCAAATTGTGTAAAATTGACCGGATTAAGTAAATTTAATTTAACTTGGAGGAAGTTAAATAAGTTTGAATGAACAACTTGAATTGGAAATTTTAAGATGAAATTTAAATTTAACTTGGGTAGTTAAATGATTAATTTAAATGGGAGTTATGAGTAATCTCAAAATGGGTTTGAGATCTGAAAATTTAAAATGGATACTGTAAATTGGTGTTAGGATAAATTTGGATGTTTATTTATCCTGATATTATTCTATTGTTATAAATAATCCATGGAATTGAGAATTTATTTTGAAAATTGAAAATGGATAATAAATTAGAATCTAAAGATTAAATTGTTTTTGAATTCTTATTTTGAATTTGGATTCAGAATTAAATGGTTTAAAAGACTTAAGTTGTTAAATTAAAAATAAAGGTTGATTTGATTTAAAAGTAAGGGTTAATTTGACTTAAGGGATTAAATCAACAATTAAAATGTTTAACTCGAATTTATATAATTCGAGATGATTTTAAATTAAGATTTGAATAAAATTAGTTCAAATTGAAATTGATTTGGATTAATTAGAATTATGATTTAAGATGGATAAGCATAAGTTTAAATGGAAAATTTGAATTGAAATAATTTGAAGAAAAATTGAAGTTGAATAAGTTTAAATTCAAATGGGAGATGGTTTGAATGTGGGATAGAAATTGAGGTTATAAATTGAATTGAAATCAATTTAAATGGAAGTAGAAATTTAAATTGAATTGATGGGGGAATTGAACGGTTTGACTCTGGACTATTTTCAAAGAAATTTGTTTTAATATAAACCTATTTTTTTTTTTTTTAAACTATTTACTATACAATCTTCTTCTTAAACCCCAAACTATCTTATACTTATTTTACAATTATTTTGGAACTATTTAACTGTTTTGAAACTGTCTTATAAACTAATTACTATTTTTTCGGTTACTTATATATAATCACTCTTTTAAAAACTATTTTGCAATCATCTAACTATTTTATACCTACTTAACTATTTTACAGCTATTTTATAAACTAATAACTATTTTTCAACTACTTATCTATTTTAAACTTTTTCAAGCTATTTTTAAATTTAAAAAGGTCAGAGTTCAAACTGTTTGTAATTAAAGTAATAAATCAATTGGAAATGGAAGCAATTGAGAATAAGTGAATGGAATTAAAGGAAATGTGAATAGAAAAGAGAATTGATTTGGCTAATAATCAATAAAGTTAAATACGTAGGATGTACGTATATTATTCTGTTCGCATAGTGATTTGATCCAGATTCGAACACAGAATTTCGAGATAGTATTATCGATCCGAGTTGGGATTTTTCGCTCGATTTTCGACGGCGAACCTGGATATGGATTGTTGATTGGTTCTGGATATTCTCTATCATAGTTGTGACTATGCAAGGAGAATGACGGTTTCTGATCAAGAACCAGATCTGAGTCCGCACTAGAAAGTCGGGTGGACGATACTAGTTCGGAAGTGAAATTGTGTGATCGATTGAGCGATCAGATTGATATAGCGTACGGATGATATGTGTACATCGTACGGGTTTGAATGAAATTGGCATTTAAAATTTGAGGATAAGAAATTTGAAATGGTTTTCGAAAATGAAAGGTATATTATGTGAAATATAATGGAATTGGGTATTTCTTTGGTTGAAATTTACTTTATAAAGGTAAGTAAATGGTAAATAACTTTATAAAGAAATCAAACTTGAATATTTGATTTGACAATAAATAAAGTTATATTTTGTAATATGATAAACTTCCCTTATTGAATCTAGCCAGAATAAAAAGGGTTTTGAAATATTTGAAGTATAAAAGAGGTTTTATACAAGTTTGAAATGATCCAAAGATTTTCAAAATTATATATATATATATATAAAGGATCTTATGAGGATTTTGGAAAAGGTTTGAGAACCTATGTAATTTTGGAAAGGCTTTTGATTTTTGGGAAAATCAATTTTGGGAATTTGGAAAGCCTAGTTTGAGAATTATCGATTTTGGATATCGATTTGTGTAAAGGAGATTTTGATATAAATCATAAAGGGTATGATTTGAAGATACTATAAATGTATAGTATAAAAATGTTTTGAGTATAGCTCTGGGGAAAAAGGCGCTTCCTTGAAATGAACTTCTCAGGAGTGCCACTGGGTAGTACTGCCTTGAACCCCAAGGGGGGATTCTAAAGTTAATCCTGTGAGGAGTCCGGAATAAACTAGTTCCTGAGGATTATTTTTGTAGCGAAAGTCGAGGGGCTGGTGCCCACAGAGGCATTTGGGTTATGCTGTGACGACAGTTTAACTCGATGTCACTGCGATCTACTGCAGACCATAGCGAAAGTCATGTGTGCCGCTGAGAGCCAACTGTCTACGTTTGATTTTATATCGGTAGACTGTGACACTATGGTAACATAGCGAAAGTCGTTTGTGCCGCTGAGAGCCAACAGTCTGCGTCTGATTTTATATCGGTAGACTGCGACCTATGTGGGAGAAGTTTCATTTAGATAGCGAAATCGTGTGAGCCGCTGAGAGCCAACAGTTACATGGACTTTTGCTGTGACGGCAACATAACCCTGGAATGTAACTGCGATCTGTTGTGGGTTCCATGCTGTCATCAGTTACATGGACTTTTGCTGCGATGGCAACGTAACCCGTGATGTAACTGTGACCATGGATGGGGGTGATGATTTCCAGAGCATTCTTATCAAAGATATTTCCTCTATTTTCAAAACTGTTTTCTATATTTTCAATAAAATTATTTTCCAAAATATTTTCACTGGGTGTTGAAAATGAGTCTGCTTAGTACTTAAAGATTTTCAGTCTTACGCCTGATCAACGTATGACCGAATTTCTGTGAGAACGAGAATGGACTTGTTGAAACATCGAGTTATAAAAGTATTTTTATAAAAACTAATTTAGTAATATTATAAAGATTTTTTTTTAGTGTTTTAAAAATATGTTCAAAAGAAAAATTTATCTGATAATAAGTAAATAAGTAAATTCTGGCTTCGTTCCTTTTCGAGGACGAAAAGATTTAAAGGGGGGAGGAATGTAATAACCTGGATTTTTGAACATCTTGTTAATTGATAATTAACTGGATTGATTAATAAGAATACTGATTTATGAATTGAATAAATAATTCTGATAATAAATATTTATATCGGGATCCTTATATATGAGAGCATCGACGGTATGCATTGAAAAGATATGAATAGTAAATAAATACAAAAGTTTATATTATCATTTAAAATGAATTAAATATATTATAAATGATTTTATTTGAATATAATTGGTTTTTATGTTTATTTTTCTTTTAAAGATTGTATTTATGTAAATTAAGAAAAAGCATTTATAAATTAGGATATGTTTATTAATTAGAAAAATTAAATATAAAAGCTTTAAAAATAATGTAAAATTTAAAAATGACAAGTGTTAACATATTAAACCATCTAAGCATATGTGTTAAGTAATTAGGGAGAGTAAAAGACAAGTGTCATTCCATTTATTTTTATTTTCTTTAATTTTAATAAATCCTAAATTAACACTATATAAACTCCTACCCTCTTCCTTAAATTCTTTTCTTATCTTTTCTTTTCAAAAACAAGAAACTCAGCCTGTAAACTACTTCCTCTAACCAAAAATTCAAGCAACAACTTCAAGATTTAATCCGAGCAAAGTTTAAAGTAAATCAGATTTCAGTTCAAAATCAACAATCAAGCTTCAACCCAACATCAATTTGCAGTTCAGAAATCAATCTTCCATTGTCAAAAATAAGGCCTGTTCTCTGTTTAACAAATCTGTGAGTAACTTCATCTTAAAAGTTTAATCTGCCTATATATGTGATTGCATGAGAAAATCCTTGAAAATTTGAAGTGAAAATGCTTGCATGATGGTTTAAAGTTGAATAAATGCATATATTCATGTTGAAATTGTGTGTATATCTGTGTTCCAGATCATCTTCTCTGTTCCTCCAGGATTATGAGTAAACTTCATATTTTAAAGCTAATTGATCTTCTTTATATTCTAATGCATATGATAAATCATAGTAGTAATGATTGTGAAAGTGTTTTGCGTGGATATATAAATGTGTTATGTCTGGCATATATGCATATGCATGTCTATGTTTAGATATACATGCCTCTTCTTTGTTTCAACAGACCAAAAACACATTCAAAATTCAATTCCTCTTCATATAAACCATTATAGGTTATGATGTTTAAAGAAAATATGATTGAACTAACTAAATTCTATTTTAAAAATGTTTTTAAGTGTAGACAGCAAGTTGTTTTACTGAGAGGAGAAAATTACAGTGAAAAATCAAATCGAGTCAGAAAATAAATTGTTTAAAACTCGGGTTCTACTTATATCATCAGATTTGATTTTGAAAACTATGATTTTTAATGGTAATTTCAAGATTTTTAAGTTAGAATTTGGGAAGAATTTGCGAGTTGATCGGGATTGTGTATTTCGTTGATTTCCAGCGATCTGGTCATGTGTGGGAATCAGAGTTTCAATGGAAGATAGCTGGTTGGTCGGGTTTCCTGGGAAAAATAGTAGCATAATTTTTAGACCATCACGGTGGTGCGGCGACGACAATGTAGGGTTTTAGGGATCGTTCAGGTCGAGATTGATTTCGTGGCCAATGCGTTGCCGTGGTGACGTCGAGTTGAGCCAGAGGAGGGGAAAAAGGAAGGTGAATGTGTGGTGAAGGTCCAGGCGCAAGTACGAGGTCTCTGGTGGTCGGAGGTAGGAGCGCGAGATGAAAGCAGGCGATCGGTTTTTATCTGATGGCTTCGATTTCGCTCGTTTTTGATTTGCATGGTCGTAGGGGGTTCTGGGTGGTCGTAGGGTTTGTCAGGGTCATCGCCGACTTGGGTGATTGGCGGCGAGTTGATCGGAGGGCGTGGATACGGCGTGCACGTACACACGTGCACGTTGATGACGTTGTTGAATCTGGTAAGGGGAGGCGATTGTTTTGTCGAGTTTTGACTCGGGTAGAATATGGGATTGCTCAGAGATGGATTCGAGAATAACTGTTTTAGGAAGAACAGTTTTAAAATTTTATACAAGTTTTAAAAAAAAGGGGAAGGAGAAGAGGAAACTCGGGTTTAGTTTGAGTAATTCCTGGGATTTTCTCGCGTAAAATGATTAGGTTAAAGTGTTAAAAGATAACATGATTAAGTTTTATTAATTCACCTAAATCAATATTTTAGATAAAGGTGTTTATTTAAATAATAGTATAATTAAGTTGATTTTAAAGTTGTTTAAGACTTAATTAATAACATGATTAAATTAAGAAGATTTAATGTGTTTAATCATTAGCTAACTTAAGAATTAAGTTAAATTTTAGATTAATGATAATTTAATTCAAAGTTTATTTAATAGGATTTTTAATGATAAGTAAGAAGTTAATTAAGATAAATAACTTCTCTTTTAAATTAATTAAGGTTTGGGTGATTAAGATTTATTTATTTAAATAAGATAAATATTTAATAAATAAGGGATAATTAATAAGTATGATTAATCAATGATTAATAAATTTTGGTAAATAAATCAATGTAATTAATTAAGGTTAATTAACTGATTAAGATCAATTAATTAAATCAGAATAACTAATTGATTTTTAGTAATTAAGAAATAGTTAATTAATGAAGTTAATTCAAGATGATTAATTAAAGATGATTAATTAAGTATAATTAATTTAAGGGTAATCACTTATTGATATTTATAAAGATTAATTACTTATTAAGGAATAATTAATCAAGGAAGATTAACTAAGATAAATAATTTAGAAATGATTAATTAATTTGTAATTAATTAATGTTAAGTAAGATGGATTAAGGTAATCCAAGTAATTAAATGTTAGTAATTAATTTAATTAGACATTAATTAAATTAATTAAGAATGAATCAATTTGTTATGGATGGTTGAATGGCATTAGATGACTTGGATTGATTTTATCGCTGATGAGTGATGAAGATATGCTGCGATATGAATAGGTTAAACTGTGATAGTGTAGGTTACCTATCTGAGTTGGATTGTTGTATGATATCCTGAATATGAATTGTATTGTCTGTACTTAACAATTTTGATTAGGGATCACATTGGATTCGAAGAGACAGGAGTTGGGTATTAGTTAATACCCAAAACCACTTCGATTTGAAATCTTCTATGATTCTTTATAGATTGATATGTGAAATTAAATAGGCCGGTTTAGAATAATATGGACCATTTTAAACTAAGTTGGATACTTAGATATTGTTTGGTGAAAATAAGTGTTGACTATATAAGTTGTTTACTTATAGTGAAGTACGAGTTACCCCGGGTTTATATAAGTTCTATGAATTGAAATTTCATGTTAGATGAGTTTACTCACGCTGGTTTCCAGCCTAACCCGGGTGTTACTTTGATGTAATGCTCGGGTCAGACCGAGTATTACAGATTTTCAGGTAAGGACGTTCTGGAGCTCAGGAGGCGAGCTGGATGACAGGAACGTATGGAGTGAAATCCGTTGTGTATATTATTATAGTTGTCTGAAACATGTTAATTTTAACTGTCTAGTACATTTGTGAATGTTGTAACTCTGATGTATTAAAATGTAATTAACAAATACAGTTTTTCTTTGTATAACTGATATTATTATTTGTTATTATATTTAATCCGCTGCGAATGTGAGATGTTGTGTTCTCTGTTCTCCTTTCTTCTTTCTGTTTCTTTCTTCTATCTCTTTCTTTTTCTTCTAACTATCTGGAATTTTCGGGTTCGAAAATTCCGGGTCGTTACATACCAACTGTAATAACCCGACTTTTTCTCCACAGAAAGTCGGATCATTATGAAGAAAGAAAGGGGTAGAAAATAGAAAAGAAGAGAAGAAAGAAAGAAACAACAACAACGATCTCACAGCGGAACGAATAAATTATATTAATAACATAAACTATTACATAGTATACAACAATACTTATCAGAGTTACACAGATTCACATCATATACTAGACAGTTATAAACATCTGTCTAGTTATTACATCTCAATACAAAACAAAGATCTAAACAAAGATCAACACAGCGGAAACTACTATCTATATCTACAACGCTGAAGCCTCCTGCTCCATTGCTCCTCCACAATTCGTCAAAGCTAAACCTGAATCCCTTGGCTACTCGTAAAAATTTGAGTACCCAAGAGTTTATAAAACAGAAATAAACAACTTGGGTCAGACATGGGTCTGGTGTGAGTAAACGGTTTAAAATTGTTTAACTTTTGAAAACCTTTGAAAGAAAAGGTATCTCGTAAGACTTCCCGCACATAAACACAGAAAAGTTTTTACCTTACGATAACCAAAACATTTGATAGGAAATCCAGTTATATTATAATAGGGTCTAGGGTTTTCAAATAAATATGAAATAGCTGAAATTGTTACATTATTAAATTCCAGCATACTAGCCACAAAGTGGGTTATACAATCAAGTCCGTTGGCACTTATTGGATTTTTGGATTCCATACAATGGCAGGGCTACCGGGGTACCGCCCGTCACAGTACGTGGCCTAGATCACCGTACCGAGGACCACTCCCAATCCCCTGCAACACAAGGTCGGAACATCCCTTACTGGATAATTCCCGCACAAGATACCTCACGGTTGGGATCAGCAACCGCACCACTAAGTCGAAAATAGAAAGGGACATCTAGACAGAGGTAACCTTGTCCTACTTGGGTGCTACCCACTAACCTTGCTGCACCTCCCCTGTTTTAGCCATTCCCGGTTTGTGAGGCTTGAGGTCACGATTACCTTAGAAAAGAACACATCACTTAGAATGCTCATCGTCCACCTGACGATGTGCTGAAAGCATTCAATCCATACAAGTTCGTTCCGGGTTCGAACGAAACCGAAGGCATTATCTCGTTACACTCGTTTTGGAATCACCCTCAGAGTTAACGACAATAACCCTTGCACTCTGAATCTTCATCTTCACTTGATTCACGACCTATCGTTAATTTGGATCGACGTGGTATTCGGGTCTCCAGACCTGGAAATCCGGTATACGGAAACCCGATCCCGGTCTCATCGAAATCCAAAACGTATCTTTTAAGGCCAAGTTGTTTAAAGGTTTAAACAATTCAATTCAATTTAATACTGGAATTCACATAGCATTAACATAGATAAATATCACACATTTATCACAGATATATTCAATATCATATCACAGAATACCATAGTATATCATCAAATAGATATCAACCAAATCAGACATTCTACTCAAACAATCATCCATAAGCAATCATTTATTAATCCATATTATAATCAATTTAATCAACTTAAATTAAATTAATTACTTAAGAATTAATTCCTATCCTTGCTTAATCAACATTAATTAATTACAATCCATTTAATTATTTAATCATTCAATATTAATCACTCTTGATTAATTATTTATTACATAAAGTAATTATCCTTAATTAATTTCACAAATTAATTATCCTTAATCATTTATAGTAATTAACCTTTAATTACTCTCCTTAATTATAATAATTAATGATCCTTAATTAATTACTTCCATTAATTAATTAACTATAATTAATTACATTATTCTTTAATTAATTACATTAATTAATTATGCATTAATTAATTACTTTCATTTATCAACCTTAAATAATTACTCCAATTACATATAGTAATTTATTTATTAATTACTTACACTAAGTAGTTATACTTAATCAATCTTATTAAGTAACTATACTTAATCAATTACCAAGTGACTATCCTTAATTAATTAACAAATTAATTAACTTAAATAAATCACATTCATTTCTTAAATCATAACTGAGTAACTCATCCTTAATTACCCTTTAAACAAATTAATTAATCCTTGATTAATTATTCTTCAACTATTAATTAATAAACCTTAATTATTAATCAATATCCTTTAATACAAAGTAATCAATCCTTAATTACTTTTATTTTAGATAATAATTTCTTAATTATTAATTAAGAAAACTTAATTATTACTTAATAAAACTTTATTAAGTACTTCTTAATTACTAGTTTAATTAACCCTTAATCATTTCATTAATCCTTATCAATAACGTTAGCTATATATATATGAGAGCGTACTTGTTATTTTCTTATATAAAGATTTTAAAATGGTTTTAAAATTTAATGTTTTTATATAAGTTATCTTTTGATATATATAAAAAAATAATTTTCTAATTATTAAATATATTAAAGAAATTGGTTGTTGAATCATTGGAATTAAATAAAATAATAAGAATTAAGTGGCAATACAACCAAATTGAAATTGAATGAAGATAAGTTTGAAATGGATCCAAACTGAAATTAAAATTTTGAATTGTAGAAGTGTTATCAGAATAAAGATAATAATAAATTGGTTTCCAGATATGATAATCTTGGTTATTATCATAAATGGTAGTTGTGTTTAATAATGAATGTTGTTAATGATTAAGCAAAATGAAATGTTTAGGAAAGTAAACATTTAAATGAGTATAACTTATAAATTGGAATTGAAGGTAATTTAAAATTGTGAAGTTTTAAATCTAAATCCAGAAAACTTGAAATTGTTTTAAAGAAGTTTGTTTTGAATTAAAACCAAAGGTGGTTTAAAAATTTAAAGTATAACTTTGTGTGTAAAGAAAATGTATATATGAGGAATATACATAATACCAATGATGATTTGAAATAAACACTTAGTGCTGAGTTTTAAATTGTAATGTGATGTGAAGCCCAAAGTGAAGTAAGTTTTTAAACTTAAAAAGGGAAAGATTATTAATCTGAAGTTTAAAATTTGAATGGGAATTCAAATTGTGTAAAGTTGACTGGATTAAGTAAATTTAATTTAACTTAAGGAAGTTAAATGAGTTTAGAATGAACAACTTGAATTGGAAATTTCAAGATAAAATTTAAATTTAATGTGACGACCGCCCATGACCCCTGCACCGAATCTAAAGATAGTGCGCTGTAAAGTGTGCCAGGCGACCATGGACGATTGTCAAGGTAAGATTAAAACAACAGAATCTATCGTATTACTCACAGCGCATGGACAAAATACAATAGAACATATGTATAGTGAAGCTTTACAGAACGAAATGACATCTTATAAAACTCCATAATAGTTGAATACAAGCATTCATATAGTCAATACATCCAGCCTCACTACATATCTCTCAGAGAAAACAAAACAGCGGAATATCTAGTACATATAATAAGAAGATAATATGCAACCCTCCAGCTCGTCTTCGATATCAGCATCGTGAGAAGAGAACAGCACCTGTCACCTGCTACCTAGTCTGCCCGTCCCAAAATGGACGAACAGCCCAAGGCAATAAGAATTAAAACATAAAGCCTTGAGTCAGACAACAGTCTTAGTGAGCAGTAAATTAACTAACAACATACCAAAAGAGCATAAAGGAAAAGGAATAGGAATACAACCCTCCCACTCCAACCTCATTCTACAGTGATAGCCCCCAGACACACACTAAGCAGAAGCAAACATAGCAGAGAATACAATTTAAAGTAAAGCAATTGTCACTCGAGTCAAGAGCGATGTTTTCCAAGTACAAATCCCAAGGTCTAAAACCAAGGTCAGATAAGCACCCAGGAAATACCGCTCTTGAGACCGAATGACGATCCAACCAAACATCCATGACTCGGCTATCACTGTTATCATTGTTGCGATATCACCGTTAATTGAATGACCGGCACATTCTTTCAGCCATCCGTCAAGGGCTAATGGTAACCCCGGTTCTAGACATAACTCCCGCACGTCATCGTGACCCGTGCCTAGGATTATCGAATCTACCCAGAGTACTTGACCATCAACTTAGTCTTTTGGGCGTCCCCATGTACTCTTGCTTAGAGTATGCTAGAACCTTCAACAACGATGAGATCTCAACCTCCTAGTCATCCTCCTCGACGACTATTGCCATACTAGCTCAAGCGCCTCTCGAGCATCCATTATCCTCAACTCGAATCATATCACCGAGTTATCAACATGCTTGGAATGATCCCGCCTGGATTAGACCAAGTCTTCATCATATGATTGCCTCGCTTCATTACATCCTCGCAAAGCCTCATCTCATCATCACATCATCAAATCTATGCATAAGAGCTTCATCATCCCGCTACATATGCCACGAGCAGCTTTTCCAATTCAAGAGCCTTTCCCTTAGCTTTTGAATCACCTTCGATCTAAATCTAATCATCAATCATCTAGTTCATAACAATCAATCAAATCAAACATCAATCCAAGCAAACAAGCATTTAAAAATGATCTAAGTAGACAATTATAACAATAATGGCATTTTCGTAATTAAAGAGTTGAAAGTCCAATAAGCATGAAAACATGGATTATATCTCTACAAACTTGATGAATGAACTTGCATAGGTTAACATATGATAAAATGGATGTAACATCATCATGAACAATGGATCTATATGGATCTATACATAGGATGAAGAAAATGCATGGAAATCTCTATTTTAACACCAAATCGAGCCAACAATCCGATATACTCCTTTGGATCCGTGTGAGAGATAATCACCACTCACCAAATCACCTAAACAAACCCAAATCAACACGCTTCAGATCTGGACAGCAAAGGATCAAGCTTGATCTATCACAAATCCGCTTCAAATGAAGAAATCTCTCTTGAAAAGATGAAGATCTTCAATCTAAGCTCTTGAATCTTCAATCTTGATCTTTGATTTGGATGGATGGAAGCACTAGATTAGAGTGGAGAAAAGAAGTGAAGAAGTGTAGAAGTCGAGCTCTCAAAATGGCAGCACTTCGTCGCTTCAAAATCCGGATCCCAAAAAGTGAGAACAACCCCTCCTATTTATAGCTGAAAACTGCCCTTAAGTCGTAACTCGGCTATCTCCTTAAGTCGGTGCCGACTTAACACTATGCCGACCTACGACCTAACACTTTGCCGACCTAACAAAGTCACTCAACACACAGCCTCAAAACCCAAGTCCTAACGACCTACAACAATGCGCATCTGCGACTTAACACATAGGCGCGACTTAACTTAGGTCGTTGCCGACCTAAGTGCCTTGCCGACCTATGACATACGAAGGAATACAACTACGACTTAACTCGCAACTGGGTTACGACTTAACACAGGAGACGTCCTGCCGACTCACAACTCAACACACGTTGCCGACTCAACTACCTACCGACTCAATTACCCTGCCGACCTAACACTTAACACCCAAACATTTAGGTCGCTCACAACATGTCCTTAGGTCGTTGCCGACCTAACTCTACTCCAGAATACTTAGGCTGTCTACTATTTAGGTCGCCCTAACCTCTTAAGTCGGTCAACCCCACTTCCTTAACTCGGCAACGACTTAACAAATAACTTGTCAGACATGCTAACTACTAAGTCGTCCAGGTCTTAAGTCGACCACTATCTTAACTCGTCAGCCGACTTAACACTTAACTCACCACTATCCTTAAGTCGGTTAATACTATAAGTCGGTCAACTTCTTAGAGGCTACTCCCTTAAGTCGGTCACTCGACCTAAGCCACCCTATGACTTAACTTCCTTAACCCGGTTAATCCCTTAGGTCGTCCTAACTATCAACCGACTTAAACCACTCCCCTATCTTCCTTAGGTCGTCGCCGACCTACCACTTAGTCATTAACTCGTCCAGAACCCATAAGTCGGCTACGACTTAGGACTTAACCAAAATTCTTCCCAAAATCTGAAACAACCAAAAAAATGTTGAAAATTCCAGATTTGAACGAACTTTTCGATCCGTAAAAATACGGGTCGTTACATTCTCTCCCCCTTAGGAATTTCGCCCCCGAAATTCCAAACAAACAAAGCAATCAAAAACTATTCTGCACGCCTACCATCCATAGCAATCAACAAATCATGCATCCAATTCTAGCTTAGCATGCAGAATTCTAAAACTAGAACAAGTTACAATTTCGTTAGATGACACGACACCTTAGGGCCATACCTTGAAGAGTTCAGGATGAGCTGCCTTCATCCTCTCTTCCACCTCCCACGTACAGTCGTTATCATCGTCACTCCATTGTATCTTGAGCAACTTAACTATCTTCCTCCTAAGCTGTTTCGTGTTGGTTTCTACAACACGAAGCGGCTTACGAGGTCTTCTATCGACTGGATCAACTTCTAAGTCTTCACAGCTATCAGCAGAAACCACCGTACTCGAGTCGTGCACATACTTCCGTAGATATGATACATGAAAAACATTGTGCACATTCGACATCTTCTCTGGTAACTCCAATCTGTAGGCGAGCTTTCCAATTCGCTCGATGATCGGGAATGGTCCTACAAATCTCGGAGTCAATTTTCCTTTCTTCCCGAATCGGATAACATTCTTCAGTGGAGAAATCTTCACAAAAACCATTTCACCTACGTCGAACTCCAAATCCTTACGACGTTTATCAGCATAACTCTTCTGACGATCTTGGGCTGCCTTCATTCGTTGCCGAATGATCTCTATACAATCTGAAGTCTGACGAATCATCTCTGGCCCAAGCATCAACTTTTCCCCAGTTTCCAACCAACATGTCGGAGAGTTACACGGTCTTCCATACAATGCCTCATATGGTGCCATACCAATACTTGACTGGTAACTGTTGTTGTACGCAAACTCCACCAAATGAAGGTGATCTTCCCATGATCCTCCGAAGTCCAAAACACATGCTCTAAGAAGATCTTCCAAAACTCGGTTGACTCTCTCGGTCTGACCATCTGTTTGAGGGTGATAAGCTGTACTCAAACACAACTCGGTTCCCAAAACTTCCTGGAAGCTCTTCCAAAATCCACTAGTGAACAACGGGTCTCGATCGCTCACTATACTTTTCGGAATGCCATGGAATCGAACTATCCACTTAACATACAACTCAGCCAACTTTGATGCAGTCCTAGTCGATCGAACAGGAATGAATCGTGCACTCTTAGTCAGACGATCCACAATGACCCAAATCCCTTCATTTCCCGTTCTGGTTCTAGGCAATCCATCAATAAAATCCATCGACACTTGTTCCCACTTCCATGTAGGAACTTCTAAGGGCTGAAGCAATCCACTTGGCTTCTTCTGTTCAGCCTTTACCAACTGACAGTTCATGCATTTGGAAATAAAATTTCCAACATCCTTCTTCATGCCTTCCCAGTAGTAGGTTCTCTTCATATCCCGATACATCTTGTTTCCTCCTGGATGAATTGTCAACTTCGAGTGATGACTTTCCTTCAGAACATCACTCCTCAATTCATCTATATCGGGAACAACTAGTCGTCCTTGCTTCCGAAGCCAACCCTCTCGATCGACCTCGAATCCTTTATCCTTTTCTGGATCCAACCCAGATTCCAATTCACGGATAATCCTGACAAGCTTATCATCTCGCTTTTGGCCCTCGCCAATCCTTTCCACAAGAGAAGGTCTTATCGATAAGTTTGCCAACATTTCAGGTTCTAGTTCGCATCTAGGCCTGAAGTCAAATCCAGCTAAATACTCGAGACTCTTCCATTCAGAAAACATGGCTCCCAATCCTGCATGTCTTCGACTTAACGCATCTGCCACTGCGTTACCTTTTCCCGGAGTATAAGCTATACCAAAATCATATGATGCCAAAAACTCTAGCCAACGCTGCTGCCGAAGATTCAAATCCTTTTGGGAGAAAAGATACTTCAACGACTTGTGATCCGTAAACAACTCGAATCGAACTCCCAACAAATAATGCCTCCACATCTTCAGAGCAAATACAATCGCCGCTAACTCCAAATCATGAGTCGGGTAATTCCTTTCATGCGGCTTTAGTTGTCGACTGGCATACGCAACAACTTTATCCTTCTGCATCAACACTGCTCCAAGTCCAGTACCACATGCGTCGGTGTAAACCACCATCTCATCATTCCCACTTGGAATAGTCAAAACAGGAGCACTCGTCAATCGCTCTTTCAGGATTCCGAAAGCTTGCTCACACTTAGCATCCCAACTGAACACTTGGTTCTTCTTCGTTAATCCTGTTAACGGTGCAGCTACCTTGGAGAAGTCTTTGATAAACCGTCGATAATATCCTGCTAATCCAAGAAAACTTCTCACATCTGATGCATTCTTAGGTCTAACCCAATCCTGGATTGCTGCCACCTTAGCGGGATCAACCGCTATTCCATTTCCAGAAATCACATGGCCTAAGAATCTCACTTCACTCTTCCAGAAGTGACACTTCGAAAACTTAGCCTTCAGCTGATGTTTCCGCAAGATTTCCAAAACAATACGCAAGTGCGTCTTGTGCTCTTCTTCCGTTCTGGAATAAATCAGAATATCATCCACGAACACAAGTACAAACTTGTTCAACTGATCTCTGAACACTCTATTCATAAGATCTACAAAATATGCTGGCGCGTTAGTCAATCCAAACGGCATTACCAGCCACTCAAATAAACCGGATGGTGTCCTAAAAGCAGTCTTCGGCACACTATCCTTAGCTACTCTCAACTGGTGAAATCCCGTTGCCAAATCCATCTGAGAAAACACCTTAGCTTCGTGAAGCTGATCAAACAAGTCATCTATTCTTGGCAATGGATACTTGTTCTTCTTAGTCACCTTATTCAGCTCACGATAATCGACGCACAGTCTCAATGACCCATCTGCCTTGGTTGCAAACACAACTGGGGCACCCCACTCGGACACACTACGCCGAATGAATCCTTTCTGTAAAAGGTCATCAACTTGCACCCTCAACTCTTGCTGTTCTCTAGGCGCCATCCGCCTAAGAGGCATCACAATAGGTCTGGCTCCTTCAACTAGATCTATACGAAACTCGATCTCTCTATGCGGCGGCAACCCTTTGACTTCGTCAAAGACATCCTCAAATCCATTTGCGATTGGCACTAAAGACAGTCCATCCCGTGGAACAACTAGCGAATACATAAAGCTCATGAAGACGCCTTCCTCATGCTTACATCGTATCACAATCTTTCGCCCTTCCACATTCTCGACTGTCACCTCCAGCCTCTCACAATCAACCTTAGCCGCATACTTCCTAAGCCAGTCCATACCCAAAATAATTCCGAACCCCGCAAAGTTCAGAACAAAACAATCACAAACAAAAGAGCAACCATGACTCGATACAACTAGACCACGGCATAACATACACAAACAAGACGAACCCCCAACTGGATTAGTCACAACCAATGGCCTATCAACAATATCCGGTTCCAAACCTAACCGGCCTACTAGTTCATTACAAACAAACGAATGCGATGCTCCAGTATCAAACAAAACTCTAACTGGAATACCACATAGGAAAAGAGTACCTTGAACAACCACACTCTTTCCCTTCTCTTCAGCAGTAGGAGCTTTCGAAGACGACGGAACAGCTCCCAAAGCATAGGCTTGCACAATCTGCCTGTCCTTCCTCGGTTCTGGACAATTCTTCCTGAAATGCCCCGGCTTGTCACAGTTGTGACACTTCATCGGCGCCTTCGGATTCTTACAATCCTTAGAGAAATGGCCCTTCTGTTGACAATTGTAGCAAGTCACCTCGCCTTTCGGCTTCTTCTGGCCATCCTTACCTTTCTGCTGCTGCTGCTTCCTCTTCTGGTTTCCACCCTGCTGTGGTTTAGATTCTCCCTTGGTAACAGCAACAACAGGTCCTTCCTTAGGAAACAGACTCTCATGCCTGAGAGCTTTCTCCACAAGCTTCTCAAATGAATCGTCCAAATGATCCACCAACTGTCTCCCAAGATAACTATCCAAGCCGGTCACAAACTTCTCATTCTTCTGATAAGCAGATTCAATATATGACCGGGCATACTTGGACAAAGCTTCAAACTCAGAAACATACTCAAGAACAGATCTCCCACCCTGCTTGAGCTCCACGAACTTCTTAAACAGAACAGACTTCTGAGCTGTAGAAATGAACTTAGCTTCAAATCTAGCTTGGAATTGCTCCCAAGTAATCTCTTCCTCCGCAGTATTGATGGTAATAGAGTTCCACCAATCAGAGGCTCTCCCTTGAAGCTGCCTTGATGCCAACTTCCTCTTAGTTGCATCATCAATTCCCAAATCACCAAAGATCCTTCTACAAGCATCTATCCACCTCTGGACCTCAATGGTAGATTCTGTCCCCAAGAAAACCTTCCCTCCAAGAGCAGTATAGTCCTTGCACAACTTAGCAAAATCCACTGGTTTTGGAGTTTGGACTTGAACTCCAACATCAACTGCTGCCCCCGGAACTGGTATCCTCCTCATGATCGAAGTCATCATAGCTTCGAACATGGCTGCATAATCAGCAGTCTCTTCAGTAGCACGGCCTTCCCTAGCAGCTGGTCTCCCTCTTCGACTCATTCTCAATATCTATAAAAAGGAATGATTAGAACATCTAGAGAAACAACTGCATAAAGGACTCAAACTCTACTAAGCTACTATATTATATATAGTAATCATCCATCAAAATACAATTACGTCTCTCATACGTAGTTACGACAGCGAGCGTTGGGTAAAATCGATTAACCAATGCTCTGATACCAAATGTGACGACCGCCCATGACCCCTGCACCGAATCTAAAGATAGTGCGCTGTAAAGTGTGCCAGGCGACCATGGACGATTGTCAAGGTAAGATTAAAACAACAGAATCTATCGTATTACTCACAGCGCATGGACAAAATACAATAGAACATATGTATAGTGAAGCTTTACAGAACGAAATGACATCTTATAAAACTCCATAATAGTTGAATACAAGCATTCATATAGTCAATACATCCAGCCTCACTACATATCTCTCAGAGAAAACAAAACAGCGGAATATCTAGTACATATAATAAGAAGATAATATGCAACCCTCCAGCTCGTCTTCGATATCAGCATCGTGAGAAGAGAACAGCACCTGTCACCTGCTACCTAGTCTGCCCGTCCCAAAATGGACGAACAGCCCAAGGCAATAAGAATTAAAACATAAAGCCTTGAGTCAGACAACAGTCTTAGTGAGCAGTAAATTAACTAACAACATACCAAAAGAGCATAAAGGAAAAGGAATAGGAATACAACCCTCCCACTCCAACCTCATTCTACAGTGATAGCCCCCAGACACACACTAAGCAGAAGCAAACATAGCAGAGAATACAATTTAAAGTAAAGCAATTGTCACTCGAGTCAAGAGCGATGTTTTCCAAGTACAAATCCCAAGGTCTAAAACCAAGGTCAGATAAGCACCCAGGAAATACCGCTCTTGAGATCGAATGACGATCCAACCAAACATCCATGACTCGGCTATCACTGTTATCATTGTTGCGATATCACCGTTAATTGAATGACCGGCACATTCTTTCAGCCGTCCGTCAAGGGCTAATGGTAACCCCGGTTCTAGACATAACTCCCGCACGTCATCGTGACCCGTGCCTAGGATTATCGAATCTACCCAGAGTACTTGACCATCAACTTAGTCTTTTGGGCGTCCCCATGTACTCTTGCTTAGAGTATGCTAGAACCTTCAACAACGATGAGATCTCAACCTCCTAGTCATCCTCCTCGACGACTATTGCCATACTAGCTCAAGCGCCTCTCGAGCATCCATTATCCTCAACTCGAATCATATCACCGAGTTATCAACATGCTTGGAATGATCCCGCCTGGATTAGACCAAGTCTTCATCATATGATTGCCTCGCTTCATTACATCCTCGCAAAGCCTCATCTCATTATCACATCATCAAATCTATGCATAAGAGCTTCATCATCCCGCTACATATGCCACGAGCAGCTTTTCCAATTTAAGAGCCTTTCCCTTAGCTTTTGAATCACCTTCGATCTAAATCTAATCATCAATCATCTAGTTCATAACAATCAATCAAATCAAACATCAATCCAAGCAAACAAGCATTTAAAAATGATCTAAGTAGACAATTATAACAATAATGGCATTTTCGTAATTAAAGAGTTGAAAGTCCAATAAGCATGAAAACATGGATTATATCTCTACAAACTTGATGAATGAACTTGCATAGGTTAACATATGATAAAATGGATGTAACATCATCATGAACAATGGATCTATATGGATCTATACATAGGATGAAGAAAATGCATGGAAATCTCTATTTTAACACCAAATCGAGCCAACAATCCGATATACTCCTTTGGATCCGTGTGAGAGATAATCACCACTCACCAAATCACCTAAACAAACCCAAATCAACACGCTTCAGATCTGGACAGCAAAGGATCAAGCTTGATCTATCACAAATCCGCTTCAAATGAAGAAATCTCTCTTGAAAAGATGAAGATCTTCAATCTAAGCTCTTGAATCTTCAATCTTGATCTTCGATTTGGATGGATGGAAGCACTAGATTAGAGTGGAGAAAAGAAGTGAAGAAGTGTAGAAGTCGAGCTCTCAAAATGGCAGCACTTCGTCGCTTCAAAATCCGGATCCCAAAAAGTGAGAACAACCCCTCCTATTTATAGCTGAAAACTGCCCTTAAGTCGTAACTCGGCTATCTCCTTAAGTCGGTGCCGACTTAACACTATGCCGACCTACGACCTAACACTTTGCCGACCTAACAAAGTCACTCACACACAGCCTCAAAACCCAAGTCCTAACGACCTACAACAATGCGCATCTGCGACTTAACACATAGGCGCGACTTAACTTAGGTCGTTGCCGACCTAAGTGCCTTGCCGACCTATGACATACGAAGGAATACAACTACGACTTAACTCGCAACTGGGTTACGACTTAACACAGGAGACGTCCTGCCGACTCACAACTCAACACACGTTGCCGACTCAACTACCTACCGACTCAATTACCCTGCCGACCTAACACTTAACACCCAAACATTTAGGTCGCTCACAACATGTCCTTAGGTCGTTGCCGACCTAACTCTACTCCAGAATACTTAGGCTGCCTACTATTTAGGTCGCCCTAACCTCTTAAGTCGGTCAACCCCACTTCCTTAACTCGGCAACGACTTAACAAATAACTTGTCAGACATGCTAACTACTAAGTCGTCCAGGTCTTAAGTCGACCACTATCTTAACTCGTCAGCCGACTTAACACTTAACTCACCACTATCCTTAAGTCGGTTAATACTATAAGTCGGTCAACTTCTTAGAGGCTACTCCCTTAAGTCGGTCACTCGACCTAAGCCACCCTATGACTTAACTTCCTTAACCCGGTTAATCCCTTAGGTCGTCCTAACTATCAACCGACTTAAACCACTCCCCTATCTTCCTTAGGTCGTCGCCGACCTACCACTTAGTCATTAACTCGTCCAGAACCCATAAGTCGGCTACGACTTAGGACTTAACCAAAATTCTTCCCAAAATCTGAAACAACCAAAAAAAATGTTGAAAATTCCAGATTTGAACGAACTTTTCGATCCGTAAAAATACGGGTCGTTACATTTAACTTGGGTAGTTAAATGGTTAATTTAAATGGGAGTTATGAGTGATCTCAAAATGGGTTTGAGATCTGGAAATTGAAATGGATAATAAATTAGAATCTGAAGATTAAATTGTTTTTGAATTCTTATTTGAACTTTGTAATAAGTTAAGTAAAGATAATTTTAAAATAGAATTTTGAAATTTGAATTCAGAATTAAATGGTTTAAAGATTTAATTTGTTAAAATTAAAAATAAAGGTTGAATTAATTTAAAAGTATAGGAATTATGATTTAAGAAATTAAATCAATATTTAAAAATTTTAACTCGAATTTATATAATTCGAGATAGTTTAAAATTGAGATTTAAATTGAATTAGTTCAAACTGAATTTGATTTGAATAAATGGGAATTGTGATTTAAGATGAATAAGTTTAAAATTCAAATAGAAAATTTGAATTGAATTAATTTAAAATAAAAATTGAAGATTGAATGAGTTTAAAAATTCAAATGGTAAATTGGAATTGAAATGATTTGAAATTGAAGCTAGTTCAATTTGAAATTAATCCAAATTGATTTGAAATAATTTGGAATTGTGATTAAAGTTAAATAAGTTTAAAAATCAAATGGAATTTGATTTAAATTGAAAAGGAATTAAGGTTAATTCAACTTGAATTGGGATTAAATCAATTTCAATGGAAATTGAAGTATTGTTTAAATGGAAGTGGAATTTAAATTGAATTGATGGGAAATTAATTGGAAATGAAGATTGGGAAATTAAACAGTTTGGCTCTGGATTATTTTCAAAATAAATTGTTTTAATACAAATATATTTTTCCAAACTATTTACTATACAATCTTTCTTCTTAAACCCCAAACTATCTTATACTTATTTTACAATTATTTTAAAAAACTATTTAACTATTTTGAAAACTGTCTTATAAACTAATTACTATTTTTCAGCTACTTATATGTAATCACTATTTTAAAAACTATTTTGCAATTATCTAACTATTTTATAATACTTAACTATTTTACAGCTATTTTACAAACTAATATCTATTTTTCAACTACTTATCTATTTTAAAACCTTTTCAAGCTATTTTTAAATTTAAATTGGTCAGAGTTCAAACTGTTTATAATTGAAGTAATAACTCAATGGTAAATGGAAGCAATTGAGAATAAGAGAATAGAATTAAAGGAAATGTGGATAGAAAGGAGAAATTGATTTAGCTAATAATCAATAAAGATAAATACGTAGGATGTACGTATATTATTCTATTCGCATAGTGATTTGATTCAGATTCGAACACAGAATTTCGAGATAGTATTATCGATCCGAGTTGGGATTTTTCGCTCGATTTTCGACGGCGAACCTGGATATGGATTTTTGATTGGTTCTGGATATTCTCTATCATAGTTGTGACTATGCAAGGAGAATGACGGTTTCTAATCAAGAAACCAGATCTGAGTCCGCACTAGGAAGTCGGATGGACGATACTAGTTCGGAAGTGAAATTGTGTGATCGATTGAGCGATCAGATTGATATTGTGTACGGATGATATGTGTACATCGTACGGATTTGAATGAAATTGATATTGAAGATTTGTGGATAAGAACTGTAAAATGGTTTTTGAAAAGAAATATGGTTAATAACTTTATAAAAGATTTATCAAATGTGAATATTTGATTTGGAATAAAATAAAGTTATATATCCTTGTTGTATAAGGTAAATCTTCCCTTGTTGAATCTATTGCTAAAAGAAAAGGGTTTTGAAATATTTGAAGTATAAAAGAGGTTTTATACAAAGTTGAAATGATCCAAAGATTTTAAAAGTTATATATATCTATATCTATATATATATAAAGGATCTTATGAGAATGATTTTGGAAAAGGTTTTGGGAACCTATGAATTTGGGAAAGGCTTTTGATTTTTGGGAAAATCAATTTTGGATTTTGAAAAGCCTAGTTTGAGAATTATCGATTTTGGTAATCGATTTTGTGTAAAGGAGATTTTGATAAATCATAAAGGGTATGATTTGAAGATACTATAAGTATATAGTATAAAGTGTTTTGAGAATAGCTCTGGGGAAAAAGGCGCTTCCTTGAAATGAACTTCTCAGGAGTACCACTGGGTGGTACTGCCTTGAGCCCCAAGGGGGGTTTCTAAAGTTGATCCTGTGAGGAGTCCGGACAAAACTAGTTCCTGAGGATTATTTGTGTAGCGAAAGTCGAGGGGCTGGTGCCCACAGAGGAATTTGAGTTATGCTGTGACAACAATTTAACTCAATGTCACTGCGATCTACTGCAGACCATAGCGAAAGTCATGTGTGACGCTGAGAGCCAACTGTCTACGTTTGATTTTATATCGGTAGACTGTGACACTATGGTAACATAGCGAAAGTCGTTTGTGCCGCTGAGAGCCAACAGTCTGCGTTTGATTTTATATCGGTAGACTGCGACCTATGTGGGAGAAGTTTCATTTTGACAGCGAAATCGTGTGTGCCGCTGAGAGCCAACAGTTACATGGACTTTTGCTGTGATGGCAACGTAACCCTGGATGTAACTGCGATCTGTTGTGGGTTCCTTGGTGTAATCAGTTACATGGACTTTTGCTGCGATGGCAACGTAACCCGTGATGTAACTGTGACCTTGGATGGGGGTGATGATTTCCAGAGCATTCTCACCAAAGATATTTCCTCTATTTCCAAAACTGTTTTCTATATTTTCAATAAAATTATTTTCCAAGTATTTTCACTGGGTGTTGAAAACGGGTCTGCTAAGTACTTATAGATTTTCAGTCCTACGTCTGATCAACGTATGACCGAATTTCTGTGGGAACAAGGATGGACTTGTTGAAACATCGAGTTATAAAAAGTATTTTTATAAAACTATTTTGGTGATATTATATTGATTTTTGAAGTGTTTTAAAAAAATTCTTAATTAAAGAGTTTATAGTTGAAATTGCTCAAAGAATAATTTAACTGGAAATAAGCCTGTTGTAATTAAAATCCTAGTTATTTTCCTTTTCGGGGACGAAAAGATTTAAAGGGGGGAGGAATGTGATAACCCGGATTTTTGGACATCTGATAATTGATAATTAACTGATTTTAACCATTAAAACACTGACTTATAAGAATTAAACAAATAGTATTCTAATAATTAAATATCTGGAAATGATAAATCTTATAATAAATTAACAAAGATATAAATAGACATATGCAAACTCTATAATGTTGGAAATTTTAGGTGTATACATATACAAGTATATAAGTATGTATATATATTGTATTTTGGAAGCATTAGGTTTCAAAAGCTAGTTAAAGTTAATTTTATATTTTCAAAACACTAAGAATAAATATTTATTAATAAAAAAATATATATATAATATTTTAGCATAAGTTTGAAATAAGATTTAAGAAAAGGATTAATACACTTTCTTTTATACTTGAAATAAAGATGATTTGTATAAATTTAAAATATAAACATAAATTAATAATGACATAACATATGAGTATATTAAACATATAACATAAGGAAATAATAAAATATAGGCATTTAACATTTGTAATTTGAAACAACATGCAAATTAACATGTGGCAAAATTGTTTTCTCTTTAAATTAAAATATAATAACATGTTTAGAGAACCTGGCTACTTTCAGTTCAAACTCCTCACATTTTCACTTTTCTCTTTTCGTTCTTTTTTTCCTTCATCTTCTAAAAACCAAAACCTGACAAGAAGAATTAAATCGAATCAAACTGAAATCAAAACAATAGCTTCTTTCAACCTGAGCTAAAGATCAAGCAAGCAGTAGATTTTGTTCAACTCTAACATAAGCAAACTCAAGATCAACAATCATGTTAGGAGATCAGATCAAAAGCTTCTAGTTCCAGTTCATCAAGCATTCATCTCAGTTTTAAAATAAATTTCCAGTTTCAAGCTTTCAAAGATCAAAGCATTTCAGTTTTCAAAATCAATTTCCAGATTTTCAAAAGAATAAAGCATGTCCTCTGTTTTTTCAAATACAGGTGAGTAAACAAACTTTCTCTTTTTATTATTATCAGTTTTAAATCCTGATGCATGTAGTAAATATCTGATGTAAGTTGTGATAAGTGTTTGCATGGATGAAAATTTGAATGCATGTATATATATGTAGGCTGATGCTTGTGTGCATGTCTGTGTTCTAGTTCATCTGCTCTGTTTTTGATTTTACAAGTTTGAAATAGGTTCAAAAATTTACTGCTCTTCCCCTGATTTTCTTTAGCCTTCAATATATTAACAAAATCTGATTAAAATGACAAGATATAGATTTTAAAAATACTTTCAAGAATAACCTGAAGCTAGTTTTAACAAAAAAGGAAGAAGTACAGTGAAATTCAAATCATATCAAATTTTCGACTTAAATGATTTCTAGTTTCATGTATATAATCGATTTTGTTTTCGAAAACTAAGATTTTTAAAATGGAAATCATGATTTTTAAGCTTGTAAATCGTGGGGTTTCTCGAGTTGATCAATTTGGGTCTTTTCGTCTATTGCCGTCAATCGGCGATGGGTTAGATGACGTGATGATTGCTGGAGGTGATCGGGAGTCTAGGGATCACCGGAAAAATCACAGTTGAATTTATAAATGAGCGAGGTGATGGTACGACGAAGATTTAGGGTTTAAGCAAAAATTTTAGTTAGTATTGGAATTTGATCGCTGCGTTGTCATGGGTGAACCGGAATTGACCGGACCTGGGGGAATCGAGGCGTGGGATGGTGACGAAGCTTGGGTCGTGATGGCGTGGTCGATGGCAATTGGGATCGCCGGCGTCGAGTCGTTTTTGATTAGGCAATGGGTTTCAGTTTCGTTCAACATGTGCGATTTTGCGTCGATAAGGTTTTTGGATTTTTGAGTGATCGTTTGGGATAAGGTGATCATCAGAGATTTGCGGGTGGTCGCGGCGTCGGTTGAAGATGATCGGAGCAGTGGTGTAGGTGCACGCGTATCAGAGCATGTCAGTGGGATTTAAGTTTGAGTTGAAAGTTTGCACTCGAAGTAGGAACCGGGAAGGAGGATGAATGTCTCGAGATTGCTACCGTGTTCGTAGGCAATGTTTAAGTCTATATAGCAGTTTCAAAAATTTAAAACAGGGTCAAGAGAAGAAGAAGGAAAGAGCCGGTGATGGACTCGAGTATTTTCAGATCTAGCTCGGGTTTCACTCAGTTTTCTCGTGTACCTGTTTTCTCAGTTTTTTTTTTTTTTTGAGAAAGAGAAAAAAATAAATTAATAGAGATAAAGAATTTATCTTTAACTTAATTTAAGTTGTGATTAATTTAGAATAATTAGTTAGTAAATTAATTAAAAGATTTATCACTTAATAAATTCATTGGTGTAATTAATTAATGATGAAATTAATTAAAGATAAATTACTTAGGGTAAGAAATTAATTGGAAGTTAATGGGTAGTTAATAATGGGATCATTAACTAGTGATTAGAAATAATTGATTAATGTAATTAACTTAAAGTAATTAATTGATTAAGGATAAACTTTGAATTGGATTAAGTATTAATTACTTAAGCGAATTTCTTAGTGAAAGTAACTAATGTGTAATTACTAAATGTAATTAATTAAAGAAGATAATTACTTAATGAAAGTAATTAATGGTTAATGTAAATAATAAGAGTAATTAAGGGTTGATTAATGTGATTTATTGAAGGTTGACTTAATATAATTAAAGAATAATTAATCAGGGATGATTAATTGAGATGAATATTAAGGGATGATTAATAAATTGGTTTGTAATTAATTAATGTTAAGTATACAGGATTTAAAAGTAATTAAAGCAATTGATTTAATTCATTGGTGATTAATTAAATTAATTAGAGATGGTGGTTGATTTACCTTGCTTATTCATGATTGAATGATATTGCGTGAATATCTGTGATATGTGATATGTATTGCTTTGTGTTATGAGATGAATTGTTGCATATAAATTGTATTGGTTAAATTTAAATTTTTGGTTTAATGAATAATATTGGATTCGAAGAGACCGGAGTCGGGTATTAGTAAATACCCGAAGCCACTTCGATTTGAAATCTATAATTCTTTGTAGATTTGATTTGTAAATCAAATAGGCTGGAATGGAATAAATAAGTAAACTTGACCTTTGAAACTAAGTAATGGTACTTAGATATTATTGGGAGAAATAAGTGTTTGAATATGATAGGTTAAGAACTTGTTGTAAGGAACGAGTTACCCGGGATTGCAAATTAGTCTTATAACTTAGTATTTCATGTTAGATGAGTTTACTCACGCTGGTTTCCAGCCTGACCCGGGTGTTACTTTGATGTAATGCTCGGGTCAGACCGAGTATTACAGATTTCCAGGTAAGGACGTTTTGGAGCTCAGGAGGCGAGCTGGATGGCAGGAACGTATGGAGTATATTCCGCTGTGATATATTATAGTTGTCTGAGACATGTTAATTCTAACTGTCTAGTACATTTGTGAATGTTGTAACTCTGATGTATTAAAATGTAATTAACAAATACAGTTTTCCTTGTATAACTGATATTATTATTTGTTATTATATTTAATCCGCTGCGAATGTGAGATGTTGTATTCTCTGTTCTTCTTTCTTCTTTCTATTTCTTCCTTCTATCTCTTTCTTTTTCTTCTAACTATCTGGAATTTTCGGGTTCGAAAATTCCGGGTCGTTACAATTTTTTTAAACTTGGAAACGGGGAGATAATTCGAGTTGATCAGAATTGGAAGTTTCGTCGATTTCTGATGAACGATGGCAAGTGGTTGGTCGAGCTTGGGCCTAGAGGTAGCTCGTGAATCGGGGTTCAAGGGAAAAATGGCTAGAGGGTTTTTAAGTGGTCGTGGCGGCAGCATGACGTCGAACTAGGGTTCGACGACCAGTTTTGGTCGATATTGTTCTCAGAGAAAATTTCGTCATCGTGGGTGGACTAACAGAGATCGGACCAAGGGGAATAGAAGCATGGGTCTACGGCGAAGTTTGGATGATGAAGGCGTGGATGATCGTGGACGAGATCATCGGCGATGGGTGTAATTCCGATCGATTAGCTACAGTTTTTTTTCATCGATCAGCTCGATTTCGTATTCTTGATTATTTCTGTCACATACCGAAATTTTCGACTTTCGAAAATTCAACATCGATACTCACTTTATCGACTGCCGAGAAATCGAACGCCGGAAACACCAATAGTGAGGGTTTTAGAAAAGGAAAAAAAAACAGAAGAAGAAGAAGATAGAAGAAAAAGAAAGAAGAACAACAACAGAACAAGAGCAGAAACAGAAAACAATATCAGAATCTCACATATCGCAGCGGAACAACATATAATAGATAAATGAATATCATTTAAAAAACAAAAGAATTATATCTGTTATTACATTACGTCACATCATATCATCAGAGTCAATATACAACAATGGACAGTTATATAACTTGTCCTCATACAGAATACACAGCGGAATAAATATATCAGATACAAATACTACGTCTCGTCATCCAGCTTATCTCCAAAGCTCCAGAATATCCAGAATATCCTGATAATCTAACTCTAGACTGCCCGTGTGGAAATTGGTGGGCACCCAGAGTTTAGAAGGGAAACAATAAACTCCGAGTCAGTCATGGTGACTGGTGTGAGATCGTAAAACAGTTATTCTTTAAAATACACAACAGGATAATTTTAAAGCCAATTCGAAATGCTTTTGGAAAATGAAACTACCATAAGACCTCCCACCACACACACAATGCAAACGCAGAATTGGAGGAGATTTCTTCTTATGATAGTCAAAGATGCTTACTACGCAAAATCAAATCATTTTTGATATTATTATTAGTGCATAGTGTAGAAAACATTTCGAAAGTAAAATATAAATCTTAGCCAGCATAGACATTTCGAACTACGCCTACTATAGCTACCATCCAAACAGTGGGGCGCCACCATAAGTGAATGATAGGTTCTACAACTAAAACCGTACAAGTCACGTATTGTTTCTTTGGATTTCCAACAAATGGTCAGGCTAAGGAACTTCCTATCCACGATGGGTACGTCCCTGGAATAGACGACCCGAGAACCTAACCGGATCTCTGCCAACACAAGGCCGGGTTACCTCTGCAAAAATAGGTAACTACTGACACGCGTATGCCATCCCCCGATCGTCACCGATCTTCCCGAGGATCCCCGATTTCCAACAAACCACAAAGTAATAATAACTGTGCAGCAACCACAGAGGTTAAGTATCTGGGCTCCATACCATGATACCACCTTTATCCAGAAGGAATGACATACACTAAGGGGCGCTACTCCCTAGAACCTTGCTGCATTCGTCCTGTTTCGACCATTTCCGGGGTGTGAGGCTCGACGAAGTCTCGTCCACAAAGCTACGCTTTCTCAAAAAGCCCTGCTTCGGGTCAAACAAAATGATCAACCTATGATCACAAAGATATAAGATCAAACAAATGATCATATCACGAATGATCAAACACCGATCATTTCACAGCAGCACTCAGTATGCCACGTTACCAAATTGGGATATATCGCTGATAAATTTCAACTACATAACCTCTGAGCTCGTACGTCTCAGAGAAGGGTGTTAAGCTAAGAGAATAAATTCTCCGCCACCAACAGATATGTATTTGAAAGAAATCAGCTTTATATCTCAAATTGTAACGTCAGACACACAATCCATACAAGTCTGTTCCGGGATCGAACAGAACCGAAGGCACTTCTCACGAAGCCCTTGCATATCCGGATAAATTTCTAATCACGTCAGGACTTCCCGTCACTAAGGGTGATAAAACCTCTAAATCGAAGATCAGTCGATGTAGAGTAACTCGACGATCATCCTTTCGTTTTCAAAAATATCCGGTCTTCAACACCAGTCTTCAAATGCAATTCATAACGACGTATCACATATTCGGAATGGGTTATACGACCCCATGGTCCTTTCCTGGTTAACCCGAATAGTGAGCGAATTATTTAAAAATAAGTGTGGCATTCAAATTCATCCAATTCACAACAAATACCTACTCAAGGTAATTATTGATAGTCGGTTATTTAACTATCAATAAAGATGCGCAACATCATCAGATTCCAAATAATTTTCCAAATTATTTCATCTTCAAAAATATCTTTACTAGATATATAATTTCCACACTTAACCATTTGAAAACAATTTCAAATCAATTTCCACATTTCAATTTTATCTTTAAAAGATAAAACCTCAAAACAGTTCATTTCATATTGGAAAAGCATTTCCATACTTATTAAATAATAAGTATTTCACAATCATTTATTTTCAACACTTGGAAAATATTCGATATACTTAAATCAAATTAAGTATATATTTCATTCTTTAAGGAAATCTATTTTCTATAACAACATCAATTTGAGTCAAAACGAATGTTACGTAAAACATCGTTACGACGACTCAAAATCACTAGTATAGGGATTCGGAATTAAGATAGATATATGAATCCCAATACTACATAAAAACATTTCTTCCGAAAATCATTTACTATAACAACAGTGTTATAGTCCATCATTTCCTTAAATTTCTCGAAAACGTCTATTTCAACAAGAACTGCGGAAATCTCTGCTTTCGATTTATAATACATTTTAAAAACATCTCTAAAATGTTTAGCTTCATTTTTAATATCCCTTTTCCAAAACTATCCATTTTACTTAACGATATATTCACTATCCAAAATCGTGAATATACTTCAATAATTACATTTCAATTTTTTCTACACGTTTTATTTCAATAAATATCCACTATCCAAAATCGCGGACATATCTCCTTTATTAAACTTCTATGTTTAACCTATCAATTTCAATTGGTTTTAGATTTATAAAACAATGTTTATAAATTTCACCTTTTATATTTTATAACAACTTCGATTTGTACATCTCCTTTATTAACAAATTCGATCAATATTTCTTTTGTAGGCAAAAATCCAATTTATAAGTTAATTCCTTATAAATCTTCTATTCTACAATTTTATTCATTTTAACTTCACAATTTATACATCTATAAATTTCATATCTTCACAATTTTAAAATTCTATAAGATTCATATCTTCACTTATAAAAACTCGTTTTAAAATTCCAAAAATTTTAATTGATAAATACATAAATTTTTCTGTACATCTTTTATAATACTTTAAAAATCTCAATTTAACCCATTTTAAATTTAAATCAACTTTCATTTCAAAAATCACACTTTGGTTATATTTCACCAAAAATCTTAACTCTTATAACTTTAAAATTCTAGACGTTTATTTTTCTGAAATAAATCAATTCAAAAATTCGATAAACGTCTATTTTTCAAAAATCACTTAAAAATCTTTTTAAAATAAAAGTCGTTATTTTTAAACTTCAAAACTGAATCCGATGATGTCACAACACCAATCAGTCCATCACAACAGTCAAATATCATATATCATCATATGATAACAGAATATATCACAATATCTGAAAATAAATAACTACTGGTGAGGAATCCAGTTGGATCCCTCCAACCTGTTTCCCTGCATCCACAGATGTTAGCACAATACCAATTCCGCTCCAGTACGGAATTATCGCGGTATATAGGTTTTATAAAAATCCGCTTACTAACGGCGCAATAGGGTCTCATCCGCTATACGAGGCGGGAAATCAATCAATCCAATATATACATATGCCAATATGTATATATTGCTATATATAGATATATCCTATAATATCTAATATCACATCCAAACAGTCAATCATATCAGTCAATAACTGTAAAAATTCCACATTCGATTTGAGTGAGAAGATCTCACCGTGATTTTAATTCTGATTTCAGCGTTTATTTCGAATAAAATTAAACGCGCGTTTAATTTTACCCGAAATTTAAACTAGCTCCAAACGACTCCAAATCAGTTGCATCGCGTAGTATTCGCAAATACGATTCCAACGCACTTTGTTTCGTCATAATCTGATAAAGTATGACCAAGTTATAGCAGTTTAAACATTTACACAATTTTTATAAAATTAAATTTCACTTTTCTTTTAATTATTTACAACCTTAAATCTGAGCCGTGCATTTCAAACGATAGGATCGTGGCCGTTCGTGCCTTTCTTCCCTCCCACGCGATACTTTCTCCAGGTAAACATCACGAACCAAGATAACCCATTACAGTCGAAATTAGGGTTAACCATTGCGACCTCCAAACCTCCACGAAACTCGATCATCCCGCCACCATACGAACCGCCTCGCGTTGCTCCTCCACCGCCCAGAACGCGGCAACGTCCGGTGCCACCTCCTCCTCCAAATACGTGCGCGACTGGCCACGGTTCCATCCCCAATTCCCATCGATCCACCACGAGATTTTCAATCTCAACCGTTGAATGAAAAGCTCGCGTTGCACTCTACATTTTCCATGTTAAACGATTCTCGATTCGATTAGCGGATTTGGAGGAATTTAGGGAGGAAGATTGATAAATTTCGGCCATTGATAACAGCAGGTGGCGGCTGAGAAAAATTTAGGGTTAGGGTTTTCTTTGTTTTGCAAATGAGGGAATAGAGGTGCTTATATAGAAAATGGCCAAATTTACTATTCATCAAAATTTTCCAAACTCCGAATCGAACGTGCCGGCTGACGTTTCTAGGATTTACCCCGCGTTCCGAACGCAATGGAACAGGTTTCGGAAGCTAATTCGATCGTATGTATGAGATATGGCCATAAACGATCAATTTAAATTAAATCGATTTAAATCGATTTCGAGGCGTTTTGGCTTGCCCCGGACAAATGGTAAATCCAAAAATTACGAAATTTGAAATCTTACAATAATATCACATTACGGATCCGATGAAACTGGTTTCGTCGAAATCCGACACTGTTTGAAAAATGACTATTTTAACTCGACGATTTAAAATTAAAATGATATCGATGCGTTTCGAGCTGCCACGGTCAAACGACAACTCCGATTGCTACGAAAATTGAAATCCGATAATAACTAACTATTACGGATCCAATGGAACTGGTCTCGTTCAATTCTGAGACTGTTCGAAAATTGGCTATTTCTACAGTCGATAATTAAATATTAAAATATTCAATTTTCACAATTTAATTCCAAATTCGATTCTGAAAGTTCTATAACCTTTCTATAACTTCAGTATGATAAAATAAAATTTTCCAAATCATTTTCAATCATTTTTAATCCAGATTTAAATTATTTCTGGAATTTCACTATTAAATTATTGATTTAATTATCCAATTAAACTCAATATTCGAATTTTAAATTATCCGACTTATTAATTCCACTTATTAATATTTAAAATCAATTAAATATTTGAATTTTAATTATCAAAAATTCTGGGTCGTTACCAACTTCCCCCCTTAAAAGAATTTCGTCCTCGAAATTACAAGTTAGGAAGAAAGGTCCTTAACTCGTCTACTATTTTTCACAATTCAATAGTTCTCTCAAATTTTCAAAACAAATCTTTCTAATAAAGATTCGTTATCATTCATACTAGCTTTCCAACTTCAATTATAAGTTCCAAACAACATTGTTTAACTTCTCAATTCAAATTCGAGTTTAAATTCAAATTTTAACTTTCAAAATTTCTCAAAAATTTTCTAACGCCCTAAATTTCCGAAAAATTTTGCCAGCGTCTCCTTTGCGTGACTAATACGGCACGACTACAAAACGTCCCTATGGACTCTTAGATTTCAAAAAGAAAAAGAAAAAGCCAAGCGGCTAGAGAAGAAATCAGTAAATCTCATATTCGAATTCAAATACTTACCTTTTGTCGAGCCATTCAAATTTATCTTCGAAATTAATTTCCAATTCCTTTATACCTGTATATCCTACTAGCCATTATATCTAGTTACACATTCAAACATTTTGCAAATTCAATTACGAATTTTCAATATAAACTACTTATATCATTTTTAGTTCACTATTGAAGTTATATCCATTATCTTCAATTTTACATTTCATATCCATTTGAATTCAATTTCACATTTCAATTTCTCATTTGAATTCAATTCACAATTCCAATCTAATTTGGATTCAGTTTACTTCTGAATATTGAATTTCATCAATTATCTTTAGTTCACTTCAAACTAATCTTAAAGCTTCATTTTATTTCACACAATTAAAATTTGTTTCAACATTCAGTTTCAATTTTATTCACTTACAATTGTAAATTCCATTCATTTGAAATTTATTTCTTCTTACTTGAATTTATCTTCAATTTCGAACCATTCATTTATTTAGTTCACAATTCAAGTTTCAATTTAACTAATTCAACTTCCATTTCTGTATTTCGTGAATTAATAAATTATCAAAGTAGCTTATTCGGATTCAAGTCTCATTTCATTTTCAATTTCAATTCTATCGCTTACAGATTCGCAATGAATCTCAACTTTCAATTTTACTTTCATTACATTGATTCACTTATACTTTCTTTAATTTAACTCCAATCTTTAAATTGAATTTATTCTATCAATATTCAAATTGCATAAGTTATCAACTTAATAATATTTCATAAATATCTTTATATAGCATTCCAGAGTCTCTTCAACATTTTCAAAAATCATTTTGAAAACAATTCAAATTCCATTTGAATTTTCTAAAACAAAATCCAAATTTTCCAAACAACTTTCATTTAAAACAATCGGCAGCAATTTCCTCTTTTGGAAACCCGAAAATGAACACCGGTGATGTCGCGATCATCATCGGAATTATTTTCCAGCGACCGAAAAGAGTTTAGAGCCTTTCATACTTTCAAAATACTTTTCAAAACCTTTGAAATTCATTTTCAACTCCAAAAAGATTTAAACTTTCCAAATCTCCAAAATTTTCAAACTCCTTTCAAAACATTTCCAAAAACTTCTCTGGAATTCCGTTTCAAATTTCAAATCACATTTATAATTTATATTCTCAAATTTCATTTGTATGTGAATTTATTTCTTAACTTTGGAGTAACGATTTCAGTTTCTTATTCAGTTTCAATAGTAATGATAACATTTCAATATTATCACTTTCCTAACATCCATGCAACCATATACTATAGTACTTCATAGAAAATCGTTTCTTTTCTATACAAAAATAGCTTTGGGTAAAATTATTTCATTTACCCTATTTAAAACAATACTGTGTCGAATTGTTCTATTCGAGTGTTTAGAGATCCCTATCAATGATCGTTAATTACTCGTATTGACCAGAATCCATATACCACTCAATAAATCAATCATCACAATATAAAACAATTTTTATATTAACTAACAAATACGCGCTCGTATCTATTATTACACTCAACTCATTCTAGAGTACTGCTGACTCTATCTCTAATGAGTAACACCCAACAGAGCAGGGTTGTCGCTTAACCATATGCTCTGATACCACTTTTTCACATACCGAAATTTTCGACTTTCGAAATTTCAACATCGATACTCACTTTATCGACTGCCGAGAAATCGAACGCCGGAAACTCCAATAGTGAGGGTTTTAGAAAAGGAAAAAAAAAACAGAAGAAGAAGAAGATAGAAGAAAAAGAAAGAAGAACAACAACAGAACAAGAGCAGAAACAGAAAACAATATCAGAATCTCACATATCGCAGCGGAACAACATATAATAGATAAATGAATATCATTTAAAAAACAAAAGAATTATATCTGTTATTACATTACGTCACATCATATCATCAGAGTCAATATACAACAATGGACAGTTATATAACTTGTCCTCATACAGAATACACAGCGGAATAAATATATCAGATACAAATACTACGTCTCGTCATCCAGCTTATCTCCAAAGCTCCAGAATATCCAGAATATCCTGATAATCTAACTCTAGACTGCCCGTGTGGAAATTGGTGGGCACCCAGAGTTTAGAAGGGAAACAATAAACTCCGAGTCAGTCATGGTGACTGGTGTGAGATCGTAAAACAGTTATTCTTTAAAATACACAACAGGATAATTTTAAAGCCAATTCGAAATGCTTTTGGAAAATGAAACTACCATAAGACCTCCCACCACACACACAATGCAAACACAGAATTGGAGGAGATTTCTTCTTATGATAGTCAAAGATGCTTACTACGCAAAATCAAATCATTTTTGATATTATTATTAGTGCATAGTATAGAAAACATTTCGAAAGTAAAATATAAATCTTAGCCAGCATAGACATTTCGAACTATGCCTACTATAGCTACCATCCAAACAGTGGGGCGCCACCATAAGTGAATGATAGGTTCTACAACTAAAACCGTACAAGTCACGTATTGTTTCTTTGGATTTCAAACAAATGGTCAGGCTAAGGAACTTCCTATCCACGATGGGTACGTCCCTGGAATAGACGACCCGAGAACCTAACCGGATCTCTACCAACACAAGGACGGGTTACCTCTGCAAAAATAGGTAACTACTGACACGCGTATGCCATCCCCCGATCGTCACCGATCTTCCCGAGGATCCCCGATTTCCAACAAACCACAAAGTAATAATAACTGTGCAGCAACCACAGAGGTTAAGTATCTGGGCTCCATACCATGATACCACCTTTATCCAGAAGGAATGACATACACTAAGGGGCGCTACTCCCTAGAACCTTGCTGCATTCGTCCTGTTTCGACCATTTCCGGGGTGTGAGGCTCGACGAAGTCTCGTCCACAAAGCTACGCTTTCTCAAAAAGCCCTGCTTCGGGTCAAACAAAATGATCAACCTATGATCACAAAGATATAAGATCAAACAAATGATCATATCACGAATGATCAAACACCGATCATTTCACAGCAGCACTCAGTATGCCACGTTACCAAATTGGGATATATCGCTGATAAATTTCAACTACATAACCTCTGAGCTCGTACGTCTCAGAGAAGGGTGTTAAGCTAAGAGAATAAATTCTCCGCCACCAACAGATATGTATTTGAAAGAAATCAGCTTTATATCTCAAATTGTAACGTCAGACACACAATCCATACAAGTCTGTTCCGGGATCGAACAGAACCGAAGGCACTTCTCACGAAGCCCTTGCATATCCGGATAAATTTCTAATCACGTCAGGACTTCCCGTCACTAAGGGTGATAAAACCTCTAAATCGAAGATCAGTCGATGTAGAGTAACTCGACGGTCATCCTTTCGTTTTCAAAAATATCCGGTCTTCAACACCGGTCTTCAAATGCAATTCATAACGACGTATCACATATTCGGAATGAGTTATACGACCCCATGGTCCTTTCCCGGTTAACCCGAATAGTGAGCGAATTATTTAAAAATAAGTGTGGCATTCAAATTCATCCAATTCACAACAAATACCTACTCAAGGTAATTATTGATAGTCGGTTATTTAACTATCAATAAAGATGCGCAACATCATCAGATTCCAAATAATTTTCCAAATTATTTCATCTTCAAAAATATCTTTACTAGATATATAATTTCCACACTTAACCATTTGAAAACAATTTCAAATCAATTTCCACATTTCAATTTTATCTTTAAAAGATAAAACCTCAAAACAGTTCATTTCATATTGGAAAAGCATTTCCATACTTATTAAATAATAAGTATTTCACAATCATTTATTTTCAACACTTGGAAAATATTCGATATACTTAAATCAAATTAAGTATATATTTCATTCTTTAAGGAAATCTATTTTCTATAACAACATCAATTTGAGTCAAAACGAATGTTACGTAAAACATCGTTACGACGACTCAAAATCACTAGTATAGGGATTCGGAATTAAGATAGATATATGAATCCCAATACTACATAAAAACATTTCTTCCGAAAATCATTTACTATAACAACAGTGTTATAGTCCATCATTTCCTTAAATTTCTCGAAAACGTCTATTTCAACAAGAACTGCGGAAATCTCTGCTTTCGATTTATAATACATTTTAAAAACATCTCTAAAATGTTTAGCTTCATTTTTAATATCCCTTTTCCAAAACTATCCATTTTACTTAACGATATATTCACTATCCAAAATCGTGAATATACTTCAATAATTACATTTCAATTTTTTCTACACGTTTTATTTCAATAAATATCCACTATCCAAAATCGCGGACATATCTCCTTTATTAAACTTCTATGTTTAACCTATCAATTTCAATTGGTTTTAGATTTATAAAACAATGTTTATAAATTTCACCTTTTATATTTTATAACAACTTCGATTTGTACATCTCCTTTATTAACAAATTCGATCAATATTTCTTTTGTAGGCAAAAATCCAATTTATAAGTTAATTCCTTATAAATCTTCTATTCTACAATTTTATTCATTTTAACTTCACAATTTATACATCTATAAATTTCATATCTTCACAATTTTAAAATTCTATAAGATTCATATCTTCACTTATAAAAACTCGTTTTAAAATTCCAAAAATTTTAATTGATAAATACATAAATTTTTCTGTACATCTTTTATAATACTTTAAAAATCTCAATTTAACCCATTTTAAAATTAAATCAACTTTCATTTCAAAAATCACACTTTGGTTATATTTCACCAAAAATCTTAACTCTTATAACTTTAAAATTCTAGACGTTTATTTTTCTGAAATAAATCAATTCAAAAATTCGATAAACGTCTATTTTTCAAAAATCACTTAAAAATCTTTTTAAAATAAAAGTCGTTATTTTTAAACTTCAAAACTGAATCCGATGATGTCACAACACCAATCAGTCCATCACAACAGTCAAATATCATATATCATCATATGATAACAGAATATATCACAATATCTGAAAATAAATAACTACTGGTGAGGAATCCAGTTGGATCCCTCCAACCTGTTTCCCTGCATCCACAGATGTTAGCACAATACCAATTCCGCTCCAGTACGGAATTATCGCGGTATATAGGTTTTATAAAAATCCGCTTACTAACGGCGCAATAGGGTCTCATCCGCTATACGAGGCGGGAAATCAATCAATCCAATATATACATATGCCAATATGTATATATTGCTATATATAGATATATCCTATAATATCTAATATCACATCCAAACAGTCAATCATATCAGTCAATAACTGTAAAAATTCCACATTCGATTTGAGTGAGAAGATCTCACCGTGATTTTAATTCTGATTTCAGCGTTTATTTCGAATAAAATTAAACGCGCGTTTAATTTTACCCGAAATTTAAACTAGCTCCAAACGACTCCAAATCAGTTGCATCGCGTAGTATTCGCAAATACGATTCCAACGCACTTTGTTTCGTCGTAATCTGATAAAGTATGACCAAGTTATAGCAGTTTAAACATTTACACAATTTTTATAAAATTAAATTTCACTTTTCTTTTAATTATTTACAACCTTAAATCTGAGCCGTGCATTTCAAACGATAGGATCGTGGCCGTTCGTGCCTTTCTTCCCTCCCATGCGATACTTTCTCCAGGTAAACATCACGAACCAAGATAACCCATTACAGTCGAAATTAGGGTTAACCATTGCGACCTCCAAACCTCCACGAAACTCGATCATCCCGCCACCATACGAACCGCCTCGCGTTGCTCCTCCACCGCCCAGAACGCGGCAACGTCCGGTGCCACCTCCTCCTCCAAATACGTGCGCGACTGGCCACGGTTCCATCCCCAATTCCCATCGATCCACCACGAGATTTTCAATCTCAACCGTTGAATGAAAAGCTCGCGTTGCACTCTACATTTTCCATGTTAAACGATTCTCGATTCGATTAGCGGATTTGGAGGAATTTAGGGAGGAAGATTGATAAATTTCGGCCATTGATAACAGCAGGTGGCGGCTGAGAAAAATTTAGGGTTAGGGTTTTCTTTGTTTTGCAAATGAGGGAATAGAGGTGCTTATATAGAAAATGGCCAAATTTACTATTCATCAAAATTTTCCAAACTCCGAATCGAACGTGCCGGCTGACGTTTCTAGGGTTTACCCCGCGTTCCGAACGCAATGGAACAGGTTTCGGAAGCTAATTCGATCGTATGTATGAGATATGGCCATAAACGATCAATTTAAATTAAATCGATTTAAATCGATTTCGAGGCGTTTTGGCTTGCCCCGGACAAATGGTAAATCCAAAAATTACGAAATTTGAAATCTTACAATAATATCACATTACGGATCCGATGAAACTGGTTTCGTCGAAATCCGACACTGTTTGAAAAATGACTATTTTAACTCGACGATTTAAAATTAAAATGATATCGATGCGTTTCGAGCTGCCACGGTCAAACGACAACTCCAATTGCTACGAAAATTGAAATCCGATAATAACTTACTATTACGGATCCAATGGAACTGGTCTCGTTCAATTCTGAGACTGTTCGAAAATTGGCTATTTCTACAGTCGATAATTAAATATTAAAATATTCAATTTTCACAATTTAATTCCAAATTCGATTCTGAAAGTTCTATAACCTTTCTATAACTTCAGTATGATAAAATAAAATTTTCCAAATCATTTTCAATCATTTTTAATCCAGATTTAAATTATTTCTGGAATTTCACTATTAAATTATTGATTTAATTATCCAATTAAACTCAATATTCGAATTTTAAATTATCCGACTTATTAATTCCACTTATTAATATTTAAAATCAATTAAATATTTGAATTTTAATTATCAAAAATTCTGGGTCGTTACAAACTTCCCCCCTTAAAAGAATTTCGTCCTCGAAATTACAAGTTAGGAAGAAAGGTCCTTAACTCGTCTACTATTTTTCACAATTCAATAGTTCTCTCAAATTTTCAAAACAAATCTTTCTAATAAAGATTCGTTATCATTCATACTAGCTTTCCAACTTCAATTATAAGTTCCAAACAACATTGTTTAACTTCTCAATTCAAATTCGAGTTTAAATTCAAATTTTAACTTTCAAAATTTCTCAAAAATTTTCTAACGCCCTAAATTTCCGAAAAATTTTGCCAGCGTCTCCTTTGCGTGACTAATACGGCACGACTACAAAACGTCCCTATGGACTCTCAGATTTCAAAAAGAAAAAGAAAAAGCCAAGCGGCTAGAGAAGAAATCAGTAAATCTCATATTCGAATTCAAATACTTACCTTTTGTCGAGCCATTCAAATTTATCTTCGAAATTAATTTCCAATTCCTTTATACCTGTATATCCTACTAGCCATTATATCTAGTTACACATTCAAACATTTTGCAAATTCAATTACGAATTTTCAATATAAACTACTTATATCATTTTTAGTTCACTATTGAAGTTATATCCATTATCTTCAATTTTACATTTCATATCCATTTGAATTCAATTTCACATTTCAATTTCTCATTTGAATTCAATTCACAATTCCAATCTAATTTGGATTCAGTTTACTTCTGAATATTGAATTTCATCAATTATCTTTAGTTCACTTCAAACTAATCTTAAAGCTTCATTTTATTTCACACAATTAAAATTTGTTTCAACATTCAGTTTCAATTTTATTCACTTACAATTGTAAATTCCATTCATTTGAAATTTATTTCTTCTTACTTGAATTTATCTTCAATTTCGAACCATTCATTTATTTAGTTCACAATTCAAGTTTCAATTTAACTAATTCAACTTCCATTTCTGTATTTCGTGAATTAATAAATTATCAAAGTAGCTTATTCGGATTCAAGTCTCATTTCATTTTCAATTTCAATTCTATCGCTTACAGATTCGCAATGAATCTCAACTTTCAATTTTACTTTCATTACATTGATTCACTTATACTTTCTTTAATTTAACTCCAATCTTTAAATTGAATTTATTCTATCAATATTCAAATTGCATAAGTTATCAACTTAATAATATTTCATAAATATCTTTATATAGCATTCCAGAGTCTCTTCAACATTTTCAAAAATCATTTTGAAAACAATTCAAATTCCATTTGAATTTTCTAAAACAAAATCCAAATTTTCCAAACAACTTTCATTTAAAACAATCGGCAACAATTTCCTCTTTTGGAAACCCGAAAATGAACACCGGTGATGTCGCGATCATCATCGGAATTATTTTCCAGCGACCGAAAAGAGTTTAGAGCCTTTCATACTTTCAAAATACTTTTCAAAACCTTTGAAATTCATTTTCAACTCCAAAAAGATTTAAACTTTCCAAATCTCCAAAATTTTCAAACTCCTTTCAAAACATTTCCAAAAACTTCTCTGGAATTCCGTTTCAAATTTCAAATCACATTTATAATTTATATTCTCAAATTTCATTTGTATGTGAATTTATTTCTTAACTTTGGAGTAACGATTTCAGTTTCTTATTCAGTTTCAATAGTAATGATAACATTTCAATATTATCACTTTCCTAACATCCATGCAACCATATACTATAGTACTTCATAGAAAATCGTTTCTTTTCTATACAAAAATAGCTTTGGGTAAAATTATTTCATTTACCCTATTTAAAACAATACTGTGTCGAATTGTTCTATTCGAGTGTTTAGAGATCCCTATCAATGATCGTTAATTACTCGTATTGACCAGAATCCATATACCACTCAATAAATCAATCATCACAATATAAAACAATTTTTATATTAACTAACAAATACGCGCTCGTATCTATTATTACACTCAACTCATTCTAGAGTACTGCTGACTCTATCTCTAATGAGTAACACCCAACAGAGCAGGGTTGTCGCTTAACCATATGCTCTGATACCACTTTGTCACATACCGAAATTTTCGACTTTCGAAAATTCAACATCGATACTCACTTTATCGACTGCCGAGAAATCGAACGCCGGAAACTCCAATAGTGAGGGTTTTAGAAAAGGAAAAAAAAACAGAAGAAGAAGAAGATAGAAGAAAAAGAAAGAAGAACAACAACAGAACAAGAGCAGAAACAGAAAACAATATCAGAATCTCACATATCGCAGCGGAGCAACATATAATAGATAAATGAATATCATTTAAAAAACAAAAGAATTATATCTGTTATTACATTACGTCACATCATATCATCAGAGTCAATATACAACAATGGACAGTTATATAACTTGTCCTCATACAGAATACACAGCGGAATAAATATATCAAATACAAATACTACGTCTCGTCATCCAGCTTATCTCCAAAGCTCCAGAATATCCAGAATATCCTGATAATCTAACTCTAGACTGCCCGTGTGGAAATTGGTGGGCACCCAGAGTTTAGAAGGGAAACAATAAACTCCGAGTCAGTCATGGTGACTGGTGTGAGATCGTAAAACAGTTATTCTTTAAAATACACAACAGGATAATTTTAAAGCCAATTCGAAATGCTTTTGGAAAATGAAACTACCATAAGACCTCCCACCACACACACAATGCAAACACAGAATTGGAGGATATTTCTTCTTATGATAGTCAAAGATGCTTACTACGCAAAATCAAATCATTTTTGATATTATTATTAGTGCATAGTGTAGAAAACATTTCGAAAGTAAAATATAAATCTTAGCCAGCATAGACATTTCGAACTATGCCTACTATAGCTACCATCCAAACAGTGGGGCGCCACCATAAGTGAATGATAGGTTCTACAACTAAAACCGTACAAGTCACGTATTGTTTCTTTGGATTTCAAACAAATGGTCAGGCTAAGGAACTTCCTATCCACGATGGGTACGTCCCTGGAATAGACGACCCGAGAACCTAACCGGATCTCTACCAACACAAGGCCGGGTTACCTCTGCAAAAATAGGTAACTACTGACACGCGTATGCCATCCCCCGATCGTCACCGATCTTCCCGAGGATCCCCGATTTCCAACAAACCACAAAGTAATAATAACTGTGCAGCAACCACAGAGGTTAAGTATCTGGGCTCCATACCATGATACCACCTTTATCCAGAAGGAATGACATACACTAAGGGGCGCTACTCCCTAGAACCTTGCTGCATTCGTCCTGTTTCGACCATTTCCGGGGTGTGAGGCTCGACGAAGTCTCATCCACAAAGCTACGCTTTCTCAAAAAGCCCTGCTTCGGGTCAAACAAAATGATCAACCTATGATCACAAAGATATAAGATCAAACAAATGATCATATCACGAATGATCAAACACCGATCATTTCACAGCAGCACTCAGTATGCCACGTTACCAAATTGGGATATATCGCTGATAAATTTCAACTACATAACCTCTGAGCTCGTACGTCTCAGAGAAGGGTGTTAAGCTAAGAGAATAAATTCTCCGCCACCAACAGATATGTATTTGAAAGAAATCAGCTTTATATCTCAAATTGTAACGTCAGACACACAATCCATACAAGTCTGTTCCGGGATCGAACAGAACCGAAGGCACTTCTCACGAAGCCCTTGCATATCCGGATAAATTTCTAATCACGTCAGGACTTCCCGTCACTAAGGGTGATAAAACCTCTAAATCGAAAATCAGTCGATGTAGAGTAACTCGACGGTCATCCTTTCGTTTTCAAAAATATCCGGTCTTCAACACCGGTCTTCAAATGCAATTCATAACGACATATCACATATTCGGAATGGGTTATACGACCCCATGGTCCTTTCCCGGTTAACCCGAATAGTGAGCGAATTATTTAAAAATAAGTGTGGCATTCAAATTCATCCAATTCACAACAAATACCTACTCAAGGTAATTATTGATAGTCGGTTATTTAACTATCAATAAAGATGCGCAACATCATCAGATTCCAAATTATTTTCCAAATTATTTCATCTTCAAAAATATCTTTACTAGATATATAATTTCCACACTTAACCATTTGAAAACAATTTCAAATCAATTTCCACATTTCAATTTTATCTTTAAAAGATAAAACCTCAAAACAGTTCATTTCATATTGGAAAAGCATTTCCATACTTATTAAATAATAAGTATTTCACAATCATTTATTTTCAACACTTGGAAAATATTCGATATACTTAAATCAAATTAAGTATATATTTCATTCTTTAAGGAAATCTATTTTCTATAACAACATCAATTTGAGTCAAAACGAATGTTACGTAAAACATCGTTACGACGACTCAAAATCACTAGTATAGGGATTCGGAATTAAGATAGATATATGAATCCCAATACTACATAAAAACATTTCTTCCGAAAATCATTTACTATAACAACAGTGTTATAGTCCATCATTTCCTTAAATTTCTCGAAAACGTCTATTTCAACAAGAACTGCGGAAATCTCTACTTTCGATTTATAATACATTTTAAAAACATCTCTAAAATGTTTAGCTTCATTTTTAATATCCCTTTTCCAAAACTATCCATTTTACTTAACGATATATTCACTATCCAAAATCGTGAATATACTTCAATAATTACATTTCAATTTTTTCTACACGTTTTATTTCAATAAATATCCACTATCCAAAATCGCGGACATATCTCCTTTATTAAACTTCTATGTTTAACCTATCAATTTCAATTGGTTTTAGATTTATAAAACAATGTTTATAAATTTCACCTTTTATATTTTATAACAACTTCGATTTGTACATCTCCTTTATTAACAAATTCGATCAATATTTCTTTTGTAGGCAAAAATCCAATTTATAAGTTAATTCCTTATAAATCTTCTATTCTACAATTTTATTCATTTTAACTTCACAATTTATACATCTATAAATTTCATATCTTCACAATTTTAAAATTCTATAAGATTCATATCTTCACTTATAAAAACTCGTTTTAAAATTCCAAAAATTTTAATTGATAAATACATAAATTTTTCTGTACATCTTTTATAATACTTTAAAAATCTCAATTTAACCCATTTTAAAATTAAATCAACTTTCATTTCAAAAATTACACTTTGGTTATATTTCACCAAAAATCTTAACTCTTATAACTTTAAAATTCTAGACGTTTATTTTTCTGAAATAAATCAATTCAAAAATTCGATAAACGTCTATTTTTCAAAAATCACTTAAAAATCTTTTTAAAATAAAAGTCGTTATTTTTAAACTTCAAAACTGAATCCGATGATGTCACAACACCAATCAGTCCATCACAACAGTCAAATATCATATATCATCATATGATAACAGAATATATCACAATATCTGAAAATAAATAACTACTGGTGAGGAATCCAGTTGGATCCCTCCAACCTGTTTCCCTGCATCCACAGATGTTAGCACAATACCAATTCCGCTCCAGTACGGAATTATCGCGGTATATAGGTTTTATAAAAATCCGCTTACTAACGGTGCAATAGGGTCTCATCCGCTATACGAGGCGGGAAATCAATCAATCCAATATATACATATGCCAATATGTATATATTGCTATATATAGATATATCCTATAATATCTAATATCACATCCAAACAGTCAATCATATCAGTCAATAACTGTAAAAATTCCACATTCGATTTGAGTGAGAAGATCTCACCGTGATTTTAATTCTGATTTCAGCGTTTATTTCGAATAAAATTAAACGCGCGTTTAATTTTACCCGAAATTTAAACTAGCTCCAAACGACTCCAAATCAGTTGCATCGCGTAGTATTCGCAAATACGATTCCAACGCACTTTGTTTCGTCGTAATCTGATAAAGTATGACCAAGTTATAGCAGTTTAAACATTTACACAATTTTTATAAAATTAAATTTCACTTTTCTTTTAATTATTTACAACCTTAAATCTGAGCCGTGCATTTCAAACGATAGGATCGTGGCCGTTCGTGCCTTTCTTCCCTCCCACGCGATACTTTCTCCAGGTAAACATCACGAACCAAGATAACCCATTACAGTCGAAATTAGGGTTAACCATTGCGACCTCCAAACCTCCACGAAACTCGATCATCCCGCCACCATACGAACCGCCTCGCGTTGCTCCTCCACCGCCCAGAACGCGGCAACGTCCGGTGCCACCTCCTCCTCCAAATACGTGCGCGACTGGCCACGGTTCCATCCCCAATTCCCATCGATCCACCACGAGATTTTCAATCTCAACCGTTGAATGAAAAGCTCGCGTTGCACTCTACATTTTCCATGTTAAACGATTCTCGATTCGATTAGCGGATTTGGAGGAATTTAGGGAGGAAGATTGATAAATTTCGGCCATTGATAACAGCAGGTGGCGGCTGAGAAAAATTTAGGGTTAGGGTTTTCTTTGTTTTGCAAATGAGGGAATAGAGGTGCTTATATAGAAAATGGCCAAATTTACTATTCATCAAAATTTTCCAAACTCCGAATCGAACGTGCCGGCTGACATTTCTAGGGTTTACCCCGCGTTCCGAACGCAATGGAATAGGTTTCGGAAGCTAATTCGATCGTATGTATGAGATATGGCCATAAACGATCAATTTAAATTAAATCGATTTAAATCGATTTCGAGGCGTTTTGGCTTGCCCCGGACAAATGGTAAATCCAAAAATTACGAAATTTGAAATCTTACAATAATATCACATTACGGATCCGATGAAACTGGTTTCGTCGAAATCCGACACTGTTTGAAAAATGACTATTTTAACTCGACGATTTAAAATTAAAATGATATCGATGCGTTTCGAGCTGCCACGGTCAAACGACAACTCCGATTGCTACGAAAATTGAAATCCGATAATAACTAACTATTACGGATCCAATGGAACTGGTCTCGTTCAATTCTGAGACTGTTCGAAAATTGGCTATTTCTACAGTCGATAATTAAATATTAAAATATTCAATTTTCACAATTTAATTCCAAATTCGATTCTGAAAGTTCTATAACCTTTCTATAACTTCAGTATGATAAAATAAAATTTTCCAAATCATTTTCAATCATTTTTAATCCAGATTTAAATTATTTCTGGAATTTCACTATTAAATTATTGATTTAATTATCCAATTAAACTCAATATTCGAATTTTAAATTATCCGACTTATTAATTCCACTTATTAATATTTAAAATCAATTAAATATTCGAATTTTAATTATCAAAAATTCTGGGTCGTTACAATTTCGACAAACTGGGTGCTCGAGTTAAACGACGAGGTCGTAGGCGATGTGTCGAAGGTCGGAGTGTCGATCTCTGGTGGCCGGAGGGGATGTGCACGTGCACGTGTGCACATCTGTGGATCTGGGTTGTCGCAATATTGGGGGAGAAGGAGCTTCTCGGGTTGGATCTCGAGTGGGGGTTCGCGTATGACTCGAAGAAGGTGAGGAACGAGATTTTCTCGTGTGTTGGCTCGGGTATTTTTGTATTTGACTCGGGTTAGGCCTGAGGGGATTTCTAATCTAATTTTAAGCAAAAGTTTTTTTAAAAGAAATCAAGTTTTAAAGTTTTTAAAACAAAGTGTTTGAAATTTAAGTAAATTTAGTTTGAATTTTCTTTTATAAAATTTCTTTTTAAATAATAATTGTTTTTCTTAAGCATTGTTTAAGAAGTTTTGGAACTTTATTTAATTTAAAAATTTTATTAAATAAGTTTAGAGTTATTTTAAAATTTAAGTAAGTTTGAAATGATAATTAAGAAGATAGTTAAGATAAATGATTCACCATTTATTTAAATTATTAATCGGTAATTAAGATTTTAATAATTTAATGAAGTAATTAAAGTGTTATTAATTTTATTAGTTATTGATTAAGAAATTAATTAATTAATGGTTAAGGATAAGTATAAGTTAATTAAGGGGTTAATTATTTTGTATTAAGAATTGTTAATAAGATAATTAAAGATAATTAATTAATAATTAGTGATTAATTAATTAAGTAATTAAGTTGTAATTAGTAATAAATTAATTAAGAAATTAGAGGTTGATTAATTTGTAATTAAGGAATACTTAATTAAGATTATAATTAGGTTTATCAACTAATAATTAAGAGATAATTAATTTGTAAAGATTAATTAAGAATTAATTAACTAATAAATAAGGATTTATTAATTTGTTATTAAGATTTATTAATTGATAATTAAGGTTTATTAATTAATAATTAAAGAATAAATAACCTGTAATTATGGTTAATTAATTTTTTTAAGAGTAATTAAGGATGAATTACTTAAGTATAATTAATCAATTGTATGTGATTAATTTAAGTTAATTAATTTGTAAATTAATTAAAGATAATCTTGATGCTCATTAAGTATAAATACTTAATGAAATTAATAAGTGTAATTACTGTAAGTAATTAATGTATAATTACAAGATGTAATTAATTAAAGAATAATTACTTAATGAGAAGTAATTAAATATTTATTACTTGGTGTAATTAATTAAAGGATTAATATAATTAATTAAGGAGTTAATTAATTAGGATAAGTAATTATAGAATGATAATTACTGTTTATGATTAATTAAGGTAGATTAATAGAAATGATTAATTAAAGTTTAATTAATTAATGTAATTAATTAAGGCTCAATGTAATTAATTATAGTTAATTAATTAATGGAAGTAATTAATTAAGGATTATTAATCAGGAATGATTAATTAAGATGGATACTTAGAGTAATGATTAATTAATTGGTTTAATTAATAGTTAAGTAAGCAGGATTTATAGAATGAAGTAATTAGTTTAATTCACTTTAAATTAATTAGATGATATAAATCATTGCTTAAGGATGGATGAATGAGATTGAATGTATTTCATTGTTTGATATCTCTGATGATATATGATTGATATATGATATGGATGTTTGGTTGAATTATAATGATAATGTGAATTATCTGTTTGGGATGATAATGTAGATTATCTATTGAATTATCTATCTTTGTGTATATAGATAAGAATTGAATTGTTTTAACCTTAAAACAACTTGGCCCTTAAAAGATACGTTTTGGATTTCGATGAGACTGGGATCGGGTTTGCTATATTACAGCGTGATAGGGGGTTCTCGCTTTGCGTTAGGTGGCGAACGGGAGACTCTTACACCTACATGTCCCCGGGGGTAGTATAAGGCCTTTTGGGGTTGGTTGCATGGAAACCCATTCTTCCTACGTGCCCTTACGGTTTTGATTGTATAACCCACTTTGTGGCTAGTATGCTGGAATTTAATAATGTAACAATTTCAGCTATTTCATATTTATTTGAAAACCCTAGACCCTATTATAATATAACTGGATTTCCTATCAAATGTTTTGGTTAGCGTAAGGTAAAAACTTACCCATGTTTATTTGTGGGGAGTCTTACGTGATACCTTTGTTTCAAAAGGTTTTGAAGTTAAACAACTTTAACCCATTTACTCACACCAGACCCATGTCTGACCCAAGTGTTTATTTTCTGTTTTATTAAACTCTTGGGTACTCAAATTTTTACGAGTAGCCAAGGGATTCAGGTTTACTTTGACGAATCTATGGAGGAGCAATGGAGCAGGAGGCTTCAGCGTTCGTAGATATAGTGTTCCGCTGTGTTAGTTTCTCTGAGTCATTTGTTGAGTTGTATTTGAGTTGTAATGTCTAGACAGGTGTTTATAACTGTCTAGTATGTGTTGTATAAGTTGTGTAACTCTGATAGCTGTTGTATATGATACAACGTAATATCTTATTTGATTAATATAATTTATTTGTTCCGTTGTTTAGATTCTGATATTGTTTCTTCTTTCTTCTCTTCTTTTCTCTTTTCTATCCCTTTCTTTCTTAATGATGATACGACTTTCTGTGAAGAAAAAGTCGGGTCGTTACAGTTGGTATCAGAGCAGTAGGTTGAGTGAATACCTAGGCTCTGAAGTGGTGTCTATCTTGAGAGCGCGTAATTGTTAGTTATATAAAAATGGTTTTATATTGTGTTAATTGATCGGTTGAGTGGTATATGGATTCTGGTCAATACGAGTAGCTAACGTTATTGATAGGGATCTCTAAACACTTGAACTAGGCCAACGGACACAATATTGTTTTAAAGAGGTAGATGAAATAATTTTACCCAGAAATAATTTCTATATAAAAAAATATATATCATTTTAAATATATATATATTTATGTATTTCTACCTATTTATTGGGTTACCTGTTCGGGTTTTCCAATATAAGTTATAAAGGTAGATAAGGTGGTAGTGTGTGTAACACAATTACCAATAGTTGGAGTTTGAATGTTTGAGGTTGGAAGTATATATCGAGACTGTAAACCCAATATCGTCTCGAGTAAATTGGCAGTATGGAGTAAGGATGTCTCGGATCTCTGAAGAAAATCCTTTTCAAGATTCAGAGTCCATTATTGGAATGTAAGATTGGTTGAGCTCGGGTGAGCAGATTTTCTAAAGTTGGATCTGTCGGTTGAACAGAAGTGAGTGATGGTACCTTGATACCTCAGGTAATAGTAGCTGTATGATGAGATACAGTGACGATGGATGTTCCTGAAGATGTTTTCTTTGGAACAAGATTAAGGAAGTGTGTATGTTTCGGTGTTGTCGTTGAGTTCAGCACGGTGTTTCTGTTTGGTTTGGAGTCCAAGTTTCTCGAAGAGCTTTGGATAGGAAGTCTTGGCATTTGTGTTAGCAGTGCAGCTCGGAAATGTTTTGCGTTTCAACAGGAAGATCTTTTGGCTTTGCAGTTTTCTAGAGGTGGAGTTCAGAAGCAGCAGAGTGGATCCAGTTCTTCGATGGATTGGTTAGTCAAGCATAAGCTGTTCTGATTGGTTTAGAGAGAACGGTTTTATTTGGAATTGGGCTGGGTTGATCGCAAAAGTGACTTGCGATTGCTGAGTGTTCTCTTGAGTTATCAGAGATTTTCTGGATGTCTTCAGCGAAGTTAGATATTTGTCTGCAATTGAGATTGAGTTTCTTATCGACTAGGATTCCAGGAGTAGTACCGGAAGTTCAGCTAGGTAGAAGGATGTCTCCTAGAGGAAGGATTTGGTGAAGCAGCTCGGTATTTCATAGAACTTCTGAGTTTCATTTTTATGGATCTGTTGAACCATATTTCCAGGATATGTTGTCTAGTTGTTGTAACGACCCAGAATTTTGAGCGAATTAAATTGGGAATATTTAATTTATTTTAAATATTTGAACGACGATTTAATTTGAATCCCCGATTTAGATTTGAATTTGGCGATTAAATTATATAATTTAATCTATTGAACTGGATAAAAAAATTTGAATCTACAAATTTAGACCGATTAAAAATATTTCAAAAGTTTGTAAAATTCATATAGATGATACTGAAGATAATAGAAGCTTCGGAATCGAGTTTGAAAATGATTGTTCAGTTTGAAAAATTTTCGTTCGTATCGATATTCAAAAATAGCCGTCCGAGGCACAGTCTCGGAATTCGACGAAACCAGTTCCATTGGGTCCGTAATATTGTATTATTACCGGATTTCAAATTTCGTATTTATTGGAGCTGTTATGTGAACGTACGGCACATAAACGCGTTGAGATTTTATCGAATTCAAATTTTATTTTCAATTTTAAAATTCGTCAACATCAGCCACCCTAAGTTTTCTAAGCAGACCTACTCTCTGTAAATCGCGTACTCCTGTGTCCCCTTCATCTCGTTTATACCTCACGCGAGAAATCATTTCGTTCAAATTAAAGCAAATGTCAGAACGAAGAAATAATCAATGGCCGCGTATACCATCTTCTCTCAAATAAAAATCGCAACCTTCAAATTGTATCTCCTATTCCCTCCTCTCCGCTAAATAAATCACGTTCGTAGCTGAGAGGCAATGGGAGATCGATATTTTTTTATTTTTTTTCCACTTCGAGATTAAATGCCAGAGATAGTGTAACCGCATTCTTCCTCCTTTCCCCCAAATAGAGTATCAGCTCATTCCTCCCCCATTTCAAATAAAAAATCGAGCTCGTGCTCGTCGCGATTTGGACAAGCGCGCACGCGAGAGGAGCTCGCACTCGAGCATTGGGAGGCGGCGGTGGCATCGACACTAAGGTCGGCAGGCGATGGTCTCGAACAGTATTGGGATTTTCGAACTAGGGTTGAGTTGAGGCTCTCGGCGATCGAATCGCGTCTATGGGAGCACGCAAGGAAAAGGGGATGCTGGTGATGGAGTTTTTGTGCTCGAGCGCGAGTTCTTTGGCGGAGTTTGGTACAGCGGTAGCAACACGCGCGCGTAGGCGCGAGGCGGTCGACGATTGCTGTCACGTGGTGGAGCAGCTCGATGCCGAGCATAGTGGAGTTGAGTGCAGCGATGTTCGCAAGGGGAGTTTGGACATCTCGTGGTGGTTTCGACTGTAAGGTATAAAATTTTCTCTCATTCAATTTTACTGAGAAAAAAAATAATATAAACAGTAAGTTAATATACAGGTAAAACCGAGGAAAAATTTAGTCTTAACTTAAATTTTTAGTTAATTAAATTTGTCAAAAGGAATTTGTTTTAAAATTAAATCACTAGCTTAAGATTTAAGAAATTTGTTGAATTAAGATTTTAAAAATAGAAACATAATTTTTACGGTAAAAAGAAAAGCAAATGTTTGTTTATTTACAGGAAGTAAAGTTTAAATGTATTGTTTAAATTGATTTATTTAAAACTATTTAGAGTACTAGAGAAAGATTTACATAAAGAGGATTTATTTTGAGTTAAATAAATTTATTTAAAAGAAATGGGTTTAAAATAAAACCATTGAAAAATTAAAATTACCAAATGAAAATTTGTTATTCAATTATCTCGAATATTAATAAAGTGTATAAATTATTTATACAAGGTTAAAAATGGAGAAAACAAACTGGAATGGAAATGGGATTGGATTGCAAATTTAAAAGCGAAGGTGAGATTTTTCTCACTTAAATTGAAGTGGAATTTTCAGTTATTTATTGTTTGATATGATTGCTATGTTGATGTGATATTAGATATGATAGGATATATCTATATATATATAGCAATATATACATATTGGCATATGTATATATTGGATTGATGATTTCCCGCCTCGTATAGCGGATGAGACCCTATTGCGCCGTTAGTAAGCGGATTTATAAAAACCTATATACCGCGATAATTCCGTACTGGAGCGGAATTGGTATTGTGCTAACATCTTTGGATGCAGGGAAACAGGTTGGAGGGATCCAACTGGACCCCTCACATTGATTGAATTTATTTCTACTGTGATGTGATAATCTGTGAATGATTATTGTTGTTATTGAATTGATATCTGGAAATTGTTTGAAAAGCTAAAATTTAGCTGAATGGATGTTTTGACATCATTGGATTCCAAAGATAAACGAAATTGAATTTTTGAAATTCAAGAAGAAAATTTCTAAGTGAATCAATTTTTGAAATTGAAGAAATTTTGAAGAAAGGAATTTTTAAAGTATAAAAGCTGATTTTTATAATCGTATTGAATAAATTCCAGAATAAAGTGAAGATGTTAAATAAATGAATTTCGTATAATGGTGATTTTTAAATTGAAGAATTTAATTAAAATTGGATTTCTAAATAGTTTGAAAAAAATAATAATAATAAAGGAATTTATTTTCTTAAAGAGGAATTTATTTAAAAGGAGATAAGTTGGAAATCCAATTAGAAATTTAATTTGGTAAATTGAAATAATTTGGGAAAATCATTGTAAGATGATTTCAATTTGAAGAATTCATTTAAAAACGGGATGTTGAAAAATTTGAGAAAAAATAAGGAATTTATTTTAGTAGTGAAAATAAATTTAGAAATCAATATTGAAATTGATTTGGTATTGAAGTTTTTATAAATAGAAGTGAAATTTATAAAAATTGTTTATAAATCCGAAATTACTTATTTTGATAAGTAAATTATAGAAGTTAATAAAAAGAAATTTATAAGTTGAAGTTGTTATTAAAATAGAAATAGAATTTATAAACGTTGTTTTATAAATTCGGAATCGATTGAATTTGATAAATTTAATATAGAAGGTTATTAAGGGAATTTTATCCACGATTTGGATAGTGGAAAATTCTCGAAATAAATGTGTAGAAAAGATTTAAATAGGGTTAAGTGAAGTATATTCACGATTTGGACAGTGAATATATTGTTAAGTAAAATGGATACGTTTTTGAAGAAGTGATATTAAAAATGAAGTTAAACATTTTAAAGATGTTTTAAAATGTATTGTGAATCGAAAGCATAGATTTCAACAGTTCTTGTTGAAATAGGCGTTTTCGAGAAATAAGGAAATGGTGGACTATAACACTGTTGTTATAGTAAATGATTTCCGAAAGGAAATGTTTTTATCTAGTATTGGGATTTACATATCTATATTAATTTCGAATCCCTATACTAGTGATTTTTGAGTCGTCGTAACGATGTTTTACGTAACATTCGTTTTTGACTCAAATTGATGTCGTTATAGAAAATAGATTTCTTTAAAGAATGAATGTATACTTAATTTGATTTTAAGTATATCGAATATTTTCAAATGTTGAAAATAAATGGATTTGTGAATTACTGACTTATCTTTAAATAAGTATGGGAATGTTTTCCAAAACGAAATGAAATGTTTTTGAGAATTTATCTTCTTAAAGATAAATCAAAATTTAATATTGAAATCGATTTGAAAAATCGAATATCGGTAGATATTCGATAAGTATAAATTCACTATGGAATTTATAAAAAGAAATGGGGATTCGTTTTAAAAATAAATATTGATTTATTTTGAAGTGTGGAAATTTTATATCTAGTAAAGATATTTTTGAAGATGAAGTAATTTGGAAAATTATTTGGAATCTGATGATGTTGCGCATCTTTATTGATAGTTAAATAACCGACTATCGATAATTACCTTTAGGTAGGTATTTGTTGTGAATTGGATGAATTTGAATGCCACACTTATTTTTGAATTTACGCTCACTATTCGGGTTAGCCGGGAAAGGACCATGGGGTCGTATAACCCATTCCGAATATGTGATACGTCGTTATGAATTGCATTCGAAGACCGGTGTTGAAGACCGGATATTTTTGAAAACGGAAGGATTACCGTCGAGTTACTCTACATCGACTGATCTTCGATTTAGAGGTTTTATCACCCTTAGTGACGGGAAGTCCTGACGTGATTGAAAATTATCCGGAATTGCAAGGGCTTCGTGAGAAGTGCCTTCGGTTCTGTTCGATCCCGGAACAGACTTGTATGGATTGTGTGTCTGACGTTACAATTTGAGATATAAAGCTGATTTCTTTCAAATACATTTCTGTTGGTGGCGGAGAATTTATTCTCTTAGCTTAACACCCTTCTCTGAGACGTACGAGCTCAGAGGTTATGTAATTGAAATTTATCAGCGATATATCCCAATTTGGTAACGTGGCATACTGAGTGTTGCTGTGAATTGATCAGTGTTTGATCATTTGTGATATGATCATTTGTTTGATCTTATATCTTTGTGATCATAGGTTGATCATTTTTGTTTGACCCGAAGCAGGGCTTTTTGTAGAAAGCGTAGCTTTGTGGACGAGACTTCATCGAGCCTCACACCCCGGAAATGGTCGAAACAGGACGAATGCGGCAAGGTTCTAGGGAGTAGCGCCCCTTAGTGTATGTCATTCCTTCTGGATAAAGGTAGTATCATGGTATGGAGCCCAGATACTTAAGCTCTGTGGTTACTGCATTATTTTTACTATGTGGTTTGTTGCGAATCGGGGATCCTCGGGAAGATCGGTGACGATCGGGGGATGGCATACGCGTGTCAGTAGTTACCTATTTTTGCAGAGGTAACCCGGCCTTGTGTTGGCAGAGATCCGGTTAGGTTCTCGGGTCGTCTATTCCAGGGACGTACCCACCGTGGATAGGAAGTTCCTTAGCCTGACCATTTGTTGGAAATCCAAAGAAACAATACGAGCCTTGTACGGTTTTAGTTGTAGAACCTGCCATTTAATATGGTAGCTATAGCAAGCATACTATAATGGTACCTATGATGGCTAAGATTTATATTCTACTTTCGAAATGTTTTCTACACTATGCACTAATAATAATATCAAAAAGAATTTGATTTTTTCGTAGTAAGCATCTTTGACAATCATAAGAAGAAATCTCCTCCAAGTCTGCGTTTGCATTGTGTGTGTGGCGGGAGGTCTTATGGTAGTTTCATTTTCCAAAAGCATTGCGAATTGACTTTAAAATTTTCTGTTGTTTATTTTAAAGATAAACTGTTTTACGATCTCACACCAGTCACCATGACTGACTCGGAGTTTATTGTTCCCTTCTAAACTTTGGGTGCCCACCAATTTCCACACGGGCAGCCTAGAGTTATATTATCAGGATATTCTGGATATTCTGGAGCTTGGAGATATTCTGGATGACGAGACGTAGTATTTGTATCTGATAGTATTTATTCCGCTGTGTATTCTGTATGAGGACAAGTTTATATAACTATCCATTGTTGTTTATTGACTCTGATGATATGATGTGATGTAATGTAATAACAGATATAATTCTTTTGTTTTTTTAAATGATATTCATTTATCTATTATATATTGTTCCGCTGCGATATGTGAGATTCTGATATTGTCTCTGTTCTGTATCTGTTGTTGTTTTGTTCTTTCTTTCTTCTCTTTTTCTTCTATCTTCTTCTTCTACTTTTTCTTTTTCTTAAAACCATAACTTTTCGGGTTTCCGGCATTCGATGGCTCAGCAGTCGATAAAGTGAGTATCGATGTTGAATTTTCGAAAGTCGAAAATTTCGGGATGTTACATTTGGTATCAGAGCATATGGTTAAGCGACAACCCTGCTCTGTTGGGTGTTACTCATTAGAGATAGAGTCAGCAGTACTCTAGAATGAGTTTGAGTGTAATTATAGATATGAGCGCGTATTTGTTATTGAATATAAAATTGTTTTGTATTGTGATGATTGGTTTATTGAGTGGTATATGAACCTTCGTCGGCACAGTCTTGCAAAACTGTATCGAAGGGGTTTCTAAACACTTATATAGAACAATTCGGCACAGTATTGTTTTAAATAGGGTAAATGAGATAATTTTGCCCAAAACTATTTTTGTATAGAAAAGAAATGATTTTCTATGAATTACTATAGTATATGGTTGCATGGATGTTAGGAAGTAATAATAGTGAATTATCATCATTGGAATTGAATAAGAAATTGAAATCGTAACTCCAAAGTTAAGAAATAAATTCATATACAAATGAAATTTGAGAACGTAAACTGTAAATGTGATTTATAATTTGAAACGGAATTCCAGAAAATATTTGGAAATGTTTTGAAAAGGGTTTGAAAATTTTGGAAATTTGGAAGTTTAAATCATTTTTGATTTGAAAATGGATTTCGAAGGTTTTGGAAAGTATTTTAGAGAGATGAAAGCTCTAAACTCTTTTCGGTCGCTGGAAAATAACTTCGGTAATGACTGCAGCATTACTGATGTTCATTTTTGGGTTTCCGGAAGAGGAATTGCTGCCAAATTGTTTTAAATGGAAAGTGTTTGGAAAATTTGGGTTTTTGTTTTGGAAATTCAAATGGAATTTGAATTGTTTTCAAAATGGTTTTGAAAATGTTATTAAGACTCTGGAATGCTATATAAAAGTATTTATGAGAATAATAAATGAGTTGATAACTTATACAAAGTTGTTGTGAATTTAGATTGAATAAATTTAACTTAAGGAATTTTAAGTTGAATTAAAGTAAGTATAAGTTATATAACTTATAAAATGAGAAATAAAATAATAACCAAAGATTTGAAAATAAATTCGTTTGACAAATGAGAATTATTAATGTGAAATTGAATGATAATGAATTCATATATGAATAAAATTGTAAATATGAATTCGTAAGTGAATAAAACTAGAATTGAATTTGATTATGGAAAATGAAGTGAAGTATTAAACTAAAGTTAGTAAGTGAAGCTAATTGATTATTGACCAATTGGATAAGGTTTGAACGAATTAAATTCAATGATTATAAATGAAGATAAATTGAATTCCAATAGAATTGAAAATGTGAATTATAAGTTCAAATGAATGTGAAATGAAAAATTGAACGAAAATGAATATATAACTTCAATAGTGAACTAAAGATGATATAAGTAGTTTATATTGGAAAATTTTTGTAATAGAATTTGCAATTGGTTTGAATGTGTAACTAGATATTATGGCTAGTAGATATACAGGTATAAAGGGAATTGAATTTGATTTCACAGATAATTTGAATTGCTCGACAAAAGGTACGTATTTGAATTATAATATGAGTTTTTTGATGATTTCTTGTCTAGCCGCTTGGCTTTTTCTTTTTCTTTTTGAAATCTGAGAGTCCGTAGGGACGTTTTGTAGTCGTGCCGTATTAGCCGTGCAAAGGAGACGCTGGCGAAATTTTTCGAAAATTTAGGGCGTTAGAAAATTTTTGAGAAAATTTGAAAGTTTAAATTTGAATTTGAATTTGAATTTTGAAGTAAAACAATTTGGTTTGAAAACTATGAAAGTGTTTGGAAAGTTAGTTGAATTGATAATGAATCTTTAATAGAAAGACTTGTTTTGAAAAAATTGATAAAACTATTAGGTTGTGAAAGATAGTAGACGAGTTAAGGACCACTTTTCCTAACTTGTAATTTCGAGGACGAAATTCTTTTAAGGGGGGAAGTCTGTAACGACCCAGAATTTTGAGCGAATTAAATTGGGAATATTTAATTTATTTTAAATATTTGAACGACGATTTAATTTGAATCCCCGATTTAGATTTGAATTTGGCGATTAAATTATATAATTTAATCTATTGAACTGGATAAAAAAATTTGAATCTACAAATTTAGACCGATTAAAAATATTTCAAAAGTTTGTAAAATTCATATAGATGATACTGAAGATAATAGAAGCTTCGGAATCGAGTTTGAAAATGATTGTTCAGTTTGAAAAATTTTCGTTCGTATCGATATTCAAAAATAGCCGTCCGAGGCACAGTCTCGGAATTCGACGAAACCAGTTCCATTGGGTCCGTAATATTGTATTATTACCGGATTTCAAATTTCGTATTTATTGGAGCTGTTATGTGAACGTACGGCACATAAACGCGTTGAGATTTTATCGAATTCAAATTTTATTTTCAATTTTAAAATTCGTCAACATCAGCCACCCTAAGTTTTCTAAGCAGACCTACTCTCTGTAAATCGCGTACTCCTGTGTCCCCTTCATCTCGTTTATACCTCACGCGAGAAATCATTTCGTTCAAATTAAAGCAAATGTCAGAACGAAGAAATAATCAATGGCCGCGTATACCATCTTCTCTCAAATAAAAATCGCAACCTTCAAATTGTATCTCCTATTCCCTCCTCTCCTCTAAATAAATCACGTTCGTAGCTGAGAGGCAATGGGAGATCGATATTTTTTTATTTTTTTTCCACTTCGAGATTAAATGCCAGAGATAGTGTAACCGCATTCTTCCTCCTTTCCCCCAAATAGAGTATCAGCTCATTCCTCCCCCATTTCAAATAAAAAATCGAGCTCGTGCTCGTCGCGATTTGGACAAGCGCGCACGCGAGAGGAGCTCGCACTCGAGCATTGGGAGGCGGCGGTGGCATCGACACTAAGGTCGGCAGGCGATGGTCTCGAACAGTATTGGGATTTTCGAACTAGGGTTGAGTTGAGGCTCTCGGCGATCGAATCGCGTCTATGGGAGCACGCAAGGAAAAGGGGATGCTGGTGATGGAGTTTTTGTGCTCGAGCGCGAGTTCTTTGGCGGAGTTTGGTACAGCGGTAGCAACACGCGCGCGTAGGCGCGAGGCGGTCGACGATTGCTGTCACGTGGTGGAGCAGCTCGATGCCGAGCATAGTGGAGTTGAGTGCAGCGATGTTCGCAAGGGGAGTTTGGACATCTCGTGGTGGTTTCGACTGTAAGGTATAAAATTTTCTCTCATTCAATTTTACTGAGAAAAAAAAAATATAAACAGTAAGTTAATATACAGGTAAAACCGAGGAAAAATTTAGTCTTAACTTAAATTTTTAGTTAATTAAATTTGTCAAAAGGAATTTGTTTTAAAATTAAATCACTAGCTTAAGATTTAAGAAATTTGTTGAATTAAGATTTTAAAAATAGAAACATAATTTTTACGGTAAAAAGAAAAGCAAATGTTTGTTTATTTACAGGAAGTAAAGTTTAAATGTATTGTTTAAATTGATTTATTTAAAACTATTTAGAGTACTAGAGAAAGATTTACATAAAGAGGATTTATTTTGAGTTAAATAAATTTATTTAAAAGAAATGGGTTTAAAATAAAACCATTGAAAAATTAAAATTACCAAATGAAAATTTGTTATTCAATTATCTCGAATATTAATAAAGTGTATAAATTATTTATACAAGGTTAAAAATGGAGAAAACAAACTGGAATGGAAATGGGATTGGATTGCAAATTTAAAAGCGAAGGTGAGATTTTTCTCACTTAAATTGAAGTGGAATTTTCAGTTATTTATTGTTTGATATGATTGCTATGTTGATGTGATATTAGATATGATAGGATATATCTATATATATATATAGCAATATATACATATTGGCATATGTATATATTGGATTGATGATTTCCCGCCTCGTATAGCGGATGAGACCCTATTGCGCCGTTAGTAAGCGGATTTATAAAAACCTATATACCGCGATAATTCCGTACTGGAGCGGAATTGGTATTGTGCTAACATCTTTGGATGTAGGGAAACAGGTTGGAGGGATCCAACTGGACCCCTCACATTGATTGAATTTATTTCTACTGTGATGTGATAATCTGTGAATGATTATTGTTGTTATTGAATTGATATCTGGAAATTGTTTGAAAAGCTAAAATTTAGCTGAATGGATGTTTTGACATCATTGGATTCCAAAGATAAACGAAATTGAATTTTTGAAATTCAAGAAGAAAATTTCTAAGTGAATCAATTTTTGAAATTGAAGAAATTTTGAAGAAAGGAATTTTTAAAGTATAAAAGCTGATTTTTATAATCGTATTGAATAAATTCCAGAATAAAGTGAAGATGTTAAATAAATGAATTTCGTATAATGGTGATTTTTAAATTGAAGAATTTAATTAAAATTGGATTTCTAAATAGTTTGAAAAAAATAATAATAATAAAGGAATTTATTTTCTTAAAGAGGAATTTATTTAAAAGGAGATAAGTTGGAAATCCAATTAGAAATTTAATTTGGTAAATTGAAATAATTTGGGAAAATCAATGTAAGATGATTTCAATTTGAAGAATTCATTTAAAAACGGGATGTTGAAAAATTTGAGAAAAAATAAGGAATTTATTTTAGTAGTGAAAATAAATTTAGAAATCAATATTGAAATTGATTTGGTATTGAAGTTTTTAAAAATAGAAGTGAAATTTATAAAAATTGTTTATAAATCCGAAATTACTTATTTTGATAAGTAAATTATAGAAGTTAATAAAAAGAAATTTATAAGTTGAAGTTGTTATTAAAATAGAAATAGAATTTATAAACGTTGTTTTATAAATTCGGAATCGATTGAATTTGATAAATTTAATATAGAAGGTTATTAAGGGAATTTTATCCACGATTTTGGATAGTGGAAAATTCTCGAAATAAATGTGTAGAAAAGATTTAAATAGGGTTAAGTGAAGTATATTCACGATTTGGACAGTGAATATATTGTTAAGTAAAATGGATACGTTTTTGAAGAAGTGATATTAAAAATGAAGTTAAACATTTTAAAGATGTTTTAAAATGTATTGTGAATCGAAAGCATAGATTTCAACAGTTCTTGTTGAAATAGGCGTTTTCGAGAAATAAGGAAATGGTGGACTATAACACTGTTGTTATAGTAAATGATTTCCGAAAGGAAATGTTTTTATCTAGTATTGGGATTTACATATCTATATTAATTTCGAATCCCTATACTAGTGATTTTTGAGTCGTCGTAACGATGTTTTACGTAACATTCGTTTTTGACTCAAATTGATGTCGTTATAGAAAATAGATTTCTTTAAAGAATGAATGTATACTTAATTTGATTTTAAGTATATCGAATATTTTCAAATGTTGAAAATAAATGGATTTGTGAATTACTGACTTATCTTTAAATAAGTATGGGAATGTTTTCCAAAACGAAATGAAATGTTTTTGAGAATTTATCTTCTTAAAGATAAATCAAAATTTAATATTGAAATCGATTTGAAAAATCGAATATCGGTAGATATTCGATAAGTATAAATTCACTATGGAATTTATAAAAAGAAATGGGGATTCGTTTTAAAAATAAATATTGATTTATTTTGAAGTGTGGAAATTTTATATCTAGTAAAGATATTTTTGAAGATGAAGTAATTTGGAAAATTATTTGGAATCTGATGATGTTGCGCATCTTTATTGATAGTTAAATAACCGACTATCGATAATTACCTTTAGGTAGGTATTTGTTGTGAATTGGATGAATTTGAATGCCACACTTATTTTTGAATTTACGCTCACTATTCGGGTTAGCCGGGAAAGGACCATGGGGTCGTATAACCCATTCCGAATATGTGATACGTCGTTATGAATTGCATTCGAAGACCGGTGTTGAAGACCGGATATTTTTGAAAACGGAAGGATTACCGTCGAGTTACTCTACATCGACTGATCTTCGATTTAGAGGTTTTATCACCCTTAGTGACGGGAAGTCCTGACGTGATTGAAAATTATCCGGAATTGCAAGGGCTTCGTGAGAAGTGCCTTCGGTTCTGTTCGATCCCGGAACAGACTTGTATGGATTGTGTGTCTGACGTTACAATTTGAGATATAAAGCTGATTTCTTTCAAATACATTTCTGTTGGTGGCGGAGAATTTATTCTCTTAGCTTAACACCCTTCTCTGAGACGTACGAGCTCAGAGGTTATGTAATTGAAATTTATCAGCGATATATCCCAATTTGGTAACGTGGCATACTGAGTGTTGCTGTGAAATGATCAGTGTTTGATCATTTGTGATATGATCATTTGTTTGATCTTATATCTTTGTGATCATAGGTTGATCATTTTTGTTTGACCCGAAGCAGGGCTTTTTGTAGAAAGCGTAGCTTTGTGGACGAGACTTCATCGAGCCTCACACCCCGGAAATGGTCGAAACAGGACGAATGCGGCAAGGTTCTAGGGAGTAGCGCCCCTTAGTGTGACGCCCCACCTCTATACCCAGGCTAACCAAGAACACTACGATGTAGTGCTGTCAATTAGCGCGGAGAATAAGGCTGTGGAGGAGCGACCATCCATGTAACTTCTTTGTGCGAGCACCGATACGTCAGATAGAATAGAATGCATATCTTTTAAGGAGGAAATCCGACATGCCGGTACAAACACAAAGCTATCACACGGTGGCTATATATAATCTTCGGAAAACAAACATAGAAATAATCATAACATAAATCAGTCACAGACATCCATATCACAAAGGCGGAAGAAGATATGAATAAATATATAACACATGAAAGTGTTCATCAGAGTAGTGGTCAGAAAAATCCACGATAATACAAAAGAATAGCATCACGTGCTATACAAAAGAATAAGTACACAACATAGAGTCTATATCTCAAAGGTGTACATCCAAAAACTACTAATCTAAGTAGTTAGCCAAAAGTCAGAATAATCCTGAAGAGAAGTCAAGCAGAAGCACCTGTAACATCTCGGTCTGACCCGAGTATTATTTATAAGAAAATAATAAACGGATCAGTCTAACTATAAATATCAGATGATATGGTATACAGTAAAAGGCATGACATGAACATGTAATAACCATAGCGACATACTACTATAAGTATGTAAATGATAATCAACAAAAGATTAATCAATATCACAAGCATCTTCTCAAAGATAAAATAGGGCATCATACCCTAAACTTGTATTCATAACAAGTCAATAACACATAAATTCACCAATGCACAAAAGCTGATATCATATCAATGAAAATCATGAAAATTGGTGAAGCACAAAATTCCAGAAATCATCATCAGAAATCCAGAAAACACATAAAGGGGGGAGGCCTAACACATGAATGGGAGCATGAAGCTCACCTACGCGTAAACACATGACGAGAAGTTATCTCATGGAAGCTATCCATTAAATTTTCACACATGAATGGCCCGAAGACCATAGGAAATGTGATGGCGAAACATCACATGATCGGGGTATAGTCTCCCACGTAGACAAAGAGACATCGCTCAATCGCTAGTCTAAATCACAAAAATGATCGTCAAGATCATAAGGAAGTGTCAATCACACCAAGCTAGTAAATATATGAGTTTAGCTTCATGTCCCATAACCACTTGCTTAACTTAAATATTTACGAACAAGCTGTAAATCTTCACTAGGAAATTGTCACAAAAAGGGTTCAATCGAACAAGTCCAAGAGCTAACCGACGAAGTGAACGCAAGCGTTTCATACCACTCGTTTTACTAAGTCGTTTAAGTCGATTTCTCATTCGAGTGAAGTAAAGGCTTGTATATACTAGTAGATTGAAAATCGGTTTGAGAAAACGAACTTTTGATACTTAAAATAGTGTTGAAATCGCTTTGATGAAAGAGTTTTGATATTTACTATTAGTATTGAAACCTTCATATATCTTTAAAGTGACAAGTCATAAAACGATGGTAGAACAAATCAATTCACGTACGAAGACGTGAGTAAAGTCCAAAGAAGTCAATCCCAAAACCATCAAAGTAGAAATTCTGATAAACGTTTTTCAGAAGAGATTGCCTACGCAGAGTAATACGGGGTTCGACCTAAGGAAAATCGCGACCTAAAAAGACCAAGTGTAAGGTCGGCGACGACCTACGACTTACGGTTTAACTCGCGACCGACTTAACATTGCCTGGGGATTATAGGTCGGCAACGACCTAAGACATAAGGTTTAACTCGCGAACGACTTAACATTGCCTGGAGATTATAGGTCGGCAACGACCTAACGTTTTGCCTGGGGATTTTAGGTCGGCAGCGACCTAAGTTTTTGCCTGGGATTTATAGGTCGGCAACGACTTAAGTCTTCGCCTGGAGGTTATAGGTCGGCAACGACTTAAGTTTTTGCCTGGGATTTATAGGTCGGCAGCGACCTAAGACTTAACTCGCAGGTGACCTAAGACTTAACTCGCAGGTGACCTACGACTTAACGATTTAAAGCCAACGACCTAGGACTTAAGAGTCATACGACCTAGGACTTAAGGGAGGCAAGAGACTTACGACTTAAGGGAGGCAAGCGACTTACGACTTAAGGGATAAGGTCATACGACCTAAGTCTTGAACGACTTAACGACTTAAGCCTTTAACGACTTAACGACTTAAGCCAGGGCGAGCGAGCTAACTGCAAAACGACCTACGACTTAAGGCCTTTAACTCCTGAACGACTCATGCCTTTAGCTCCTGAACGACTCAAGCCTTTAGCTCCTGAACGACTCAAGCCAGTAACTCGCGAACGACTCAGCCTTTAACTCGTGAACGACTTAGCACACCCAGAACGACTCAACGCCTGGAACGACTTAACACTTTAACTCGAGAACGACTCAGGCCAGACGAACAGAAATACACGCGCGCGACCTAAGCCCTTAACTCGTGAACGACTCACGACTTAGGCCTAACTCGTGGACGACTCAGCGAAGGCCAGAAACGACTTAAGGCCAGGAAAATCACCAAAACGCTGAAAATTGAAGTTTTTCGCCAATCCAATCCAAACCAAATGCAAATGTTGATGCAAATTCAATAGGGGATCATTCCCAACAGTCCAAGATAGATATAGGCAAGATGTGAGATCAAAAATCTCACCTTTTCACGGAATTTGATGAAGATGGAGATTTGAGAGCAAGGCAAGAACACCACCAAGCTTGAATCAATGGTCTAAACGTGAATTTGATGTTGAATCTCGGATTTGCAATGGAATTTGTGTTTGGGAGTTTTAATTTCTCTTTCCCTCCACCATTTTTGAAGAAGCTTGAAGTGATGAAGAGAAGAGGGGGTGGGCTGAGTTAAGAAGGTGCAGTCCAACCCAAAGTCTCAAGCGGGAAAAGTGACGAAAATTTCACTATCTCCAAACATATCGAAGTTTACACTCAAAAAGATCGCAAACGTCATTTTGAACTCAATGGGGGTGGTCTCGAGTCCTAATTTGACCGTATGCAAAAAGTAGCTTTTCGGACTAACATCCGACTAACGATAAAATATTTAAATAAAATATTTAAATATAGAATTGATAGATATGCGGGTTGTTACACTTAGTGTATGTCATTCCTTCTGGATAAAGGTGGTATCATGGTATGGAGCCCAGATACTTAACCTCTGTGGTTACTGCATTATTTTTACTATGTGGTTTGTTGCGAATCGGGGATCCTCGGGAAGATCGGTGACGATCGGGGGATGGCATACGCGTGTCAGTAGTTACCTATTTTTGCAGAGGTAACCCGGCCTTGTGTTGGCAGAGATCCGGTTAGGTTCTCGGGTCGTCTATTCCAGGGACGTACCCACCGTGGATAGGAAGTTCCTTAGCCTGACCATTTGTTGGAAATCCAAAGAAACAATACGAGCCTTGTACGGTTTTAGTTGTAGAACCTGCCATTTAATATGGTAGCTATAGCAAGCATACTATAATGGTACCTATGCTGGCTAAGATTTATATTCTACTTTCGAAATGTTTTCTACACTATGCACTAATAATAATATCAAAAAGAATTTGATTTTTTCGTAGTAAGCATCTTTGACAATCATAAGAAGAAATCTCCTCCAAGTCTGCGTTTGCATTGTGTGTGTGGCGGGAGGTCTTATGGTAGTTTCATTTTCCAAAAGCATTGCGAATTGACTTTAAAATTTTCTGTTGTTTATTTTAAAGATAAACTGTTTTACGATCTCACACCAGTCACCATGACTGACTCGGAGTTTATTGTTCCCTTCTAAACTCTGGGTGCCCACCAATTTCCACACGGGCAGCCTAGAGTTATATTATCAGGATATTCTGGATATTCTGGAGCTTGGAGATATTCTGGATGACGAGACGTAGTATTTGTATCTGATAGTATTTATTCCGCTGTGTATTCTGTATGAGGACAAGTTTATATAACTGTCCATTGTTGTTTATTGACTCTGATGATATGATGTGATGTAATGTAATAACAGATATAATTCTTTTGTTTTTTTAAATGATATTCATTTATCTATTATATATTGTTCCGCTGCGATATGTGAGATTCTGATATTGTCTCTGTTCTGTATCTGTTGTTGTTTTGTTCTTTCTTTCTTCTCTTTTTCTTCTATCTTCTTCTTCTACTTTTTCTTTTTCTTAAAACCATAACTTTTCGGGTTTCCGGCATTCGATGGCTCAGCAGTCGATAAAGTGAGTATCGATGTTGAATTTTCGAAAGTCGAAAATTTCGGGTTGTTACAGTTGTGCTCGAGTTCATCGACAACATTCTCATCTACTCCAAATCAGGGTTGTGCAGCGGAAGCAAGGTGGCAGCTCTTCTAGAGGGGAAGCAACCGGAAGTTGCAGTATTCTGGGATTAGAAAATTTCTACAGGAATATTTTTTTTTTTTTTGATCTGAAGGTCAGATTGGTGAGCGCATCTGTTTTGACTTTTCTGGATAGGAGAAGTAAGTTGTAGTCTACTGATGATGGTGGAGTAGAGTTGGTGTTCTTGATTTTGGGTAGATCTTGAGAGGATCATTTAGTTGAGTTATTTTGATCCAGTATTGTTTCAAGAAGCATCAGTGAAGGTTGAGCTGATCGGAATGGATGTAGGCAGCCCAGGATCGTCAGAAGAGTTCTGTGGATGAGAGACGGAAGAATTTGGAACTCGAAGTTGGAGACTTTGTGGTTGTTGAGATTTTCTCCGGTAAAAAGGGAGCAATAAGACTGGATAAGTCCAGAAAGTTAGCTCCGTTGTATATTGGATTCTTCTGAGTTTTGTAAGGATCAGTGTTTGGCTTAGAAGGTTTGAATTTCCAGTTTGGATAACTGGGATTCAATGTATTTCGCGTATCTCTGAGGGAATACGTGTTTGATCTATCTCTGGTTTTGGAACCAGTAGTTCGGGAAATTTTGGTAGTTGAGTTGATCTTGTCTGTGGTTTGATATCCTGTGTAGATTGTAGATCTAGATGAATAGGAGCTCTATAGCTTAGTATTGATTGTTTGGATTCAGTAGAGCGAGTATCCCAGTATCTATACTTGGGGAAACTCGGGGAATTTTAGGAAGCTTATCCGGGATCTGTGTCCGGATAGCTAGAACTAGTTTGTTTGATTTAATTGTTTGTTTGGATGAAATTAGTTGTTCGTTTATGTTGGCTGATATGTATGCTAAAATTTTTTGAAAATTTCTGAAATAAAATAAAAACTTTGGATTATCTTTTGTTTTAAATTTCGAGGACGAAATTCTTTTAAGGGGGGAGGAATGTGATATCTCGGAATTTCAGAGAATTTAAAATGTGATAATCTTTTAAATTAATTGGTAAAGTAGTTATTTTCAAACAATTTAATAATGAGTTGTTTTTAAATATAGATATAAATAGATTTTAAATAGACATATTATTTCAAATTTAATAAGTGTTGTTTAAAATGTATATATATATATATATGTGTGTATTTAAATTGATTTTAAATAGGATAATTATTGACAATTAATAATGTGATTATTTAAATCTAATATATATATATATATTTATTTATTTGAATTGATTTTTAATTTGGATTTTAAATTAACTTTAAATTTGAATTTAAAATTTTAATTTAAAGAAATATATATATATCTTAAAATGAAATAATAATATAGTTTGAATTTAAAATATATGAATAAAAGTTTTTATTTAAAAATAAGATTTGTTTTGTATTATTCTCTTTAAAGAAATATATTTATAGAAATTGGAAGAGTATTTATTTAATAGGAATAAATACAAAAGCTTTTAAATTAACATTTTAAAATGAGCTTAAAATATTCTATATGGTTTTATTTAAATCATAATTGGTTTATATTCTATTTTCTTTAAAACATTGTATTTATGTAAAAATTTAGAAAGCATTTATTAAAGTACAAATGATTTATTAATTAGGAAATAAATATAAAAGTTTTTAAAATCTTTTAAAAATAAATAAAATGCTTAATGACAAGTGTTAGGATAATAGAGCTTGTAAGTATATGTGTTAAATGAATAAGTAGAGTATGAGACAAGTGTCATTCCTTTTATTTTTATTTTCTCTAATTTTAATAAATCATTATATAAACAAACTTGTACCTTCTTCTTTTCTTTTCTATCTGCTCATTTTCTAAACTCAAGAAAACCAAACCTGTAAACTACTTCTTCAAACCAGAAAATGATCATGGATCAAATCTAAAATATTCCCAAACTCAAGTTCAAAAGAACAAACCTGTAAACAAATGCAAAACAGAGAAAACCAAAAGGATCAACAAAATGACTACTTCAAGCTTTCAACTGAGCAGTTCGAATTCAACTTAAGATTCAACTAAAAATATATAGAAGATCAAGTAAAACCAATGCAAGTAGCAGATCTGTTCAAATCAAGTCCAGTTTCAAAGCTTTTTCTCTGATCTTCAATAACCTGTGAGTAAACTCCATTTTAAAAACAGTTTTAAATCTGCACTATGTTGTTATGTGTGATAAATATGTGGTAATATGGTATACAATGTTACATGAATGATTAGTATGAATGCATATATATACATAATGCTATATCTGTGAATTGTCTGTAGATAGGTTCAAATGTTGTTCCTGGTTTTCAAACTGGTGAATAATCAAACTATGCCTGTTTAATTGTTGAATGTGATGGATATATGAAAGAATGATGTGATAAATTGTTTGCATGAGTGAAAATTAGGCCTGCATGTTATAAATATGAAGTTGGTAAGTTGTGCATGTCTGTATACATATATATCTCTCTCTGTTTTTGAATTCACAGGCTAATAACAAGTGTAAAAATCAATTCCTTTCTCTCTAATCAATTTTAGGCTATGATCTATAAATGAAAAATGTTTATAATAAGGTACTTTCATTTTTAAAAATAATTCCAAGTGGAAATATTTAGGAAATATTTAGAAAATGGAATTACAGTAAAATATGATTCAAAACAGGAAAATCAATGATCACGAATTCAAGTTTGGATTTCGTAAATTGATTCGTAGTAGGGAATGATGATTTTAGATAATAAATTCATGATTTTTTTAAACTTGGAAACGGGGAGATAATTCGAGTTGATCAGAATTGGAAGTTTCGTCGATTTCTGATGAACGATGGCAAGTGGTTGGTCGAGCTTGGGCCTAGAGGTAGCTCGTGAATCGGGGTTCAAGGGAAAAATGGCTAGAGGGTTTTTAAGTGGTCGTGGCGGCAGCATGACGTCGAACTAGGGTTCGACGACCAGTTTTGGTCGATATTGTTCTCAGAGAAAATTTCGTCATCGTGGGTGGACTAACAGAGATCGGACCAAGGGGAATAGAAGCATGGGTCTACGGCGAAGTTTGGATGATGAAGGCGTGGATGATCGTGGACGAGATCATCGGCGATGGGTGTATTTCCGATCGATTAGCTACAGTTTTTTTTCATCGATCAGCTCGATTTCGTATTCTTGATTATTTCGACAAACTGGGTGCTCGAGTTAAACGACGAGGTCGTAGGCGATGTGTCGAAGGTCGGAGTGTCGATCTCTGGTGGCCGGAGGGGATGTGCACGTGCACGTGTGCACATCTGTGGATCTGGGTTGTCGCAATATTGGGGGAGAAGGAGCTTCTCGGGTTGGATCTCGAGTGGGGGTTCGCGTATGACTCGAAGAAGGTGAGGAACGAGATTTTCTCGTGTGTTGGCTCGGGTATTTTTGTATTTGACTCGGGTTAGGCCTGAGGGGATTTCTAATCTAATTTTAAGCAAAAGTTTTTTTAAAAGAAATCAAGTTTTAAAGTTTTTAAAACAAGGTGTTTGAAATTTAAGTAAATTTAGTTTGAATTTTCTTTTATAAAATTTCTTTTTAAATAATAATTGTTTTTCTTAAGCATTGTTTAAGAAGTTTTGGAACTTTATTTAATTTAAAAATTTTATTAAATAAGTTTAGAGTTATTTTAAAATTTAAGTAAGTTTGAAATGATAATTAAGAAGATAGTTAAGATAAATGATTCACCATTTATTTAAATTATTAATCGGTAATTAAGATTTTAATAATTTAATGAAGTAATTAAAGTGTTATTAATTTTATTAGTTATTGATTAAGAAATTAATTAATTAATGGTTAAGGATAAGTATAAGTTAATTAAGGGGTTAATTATTTTGTATTAAGAATTGTTAATAAGATAATTAAAGATAATTAATTAATAATTAGTGATTAATTAATTAAGTAATTAAGTTGTAATTAGTAATAAATTAATTAAGAAATTAGAGGTTGATTAATTTGTAATTAAGGAATACTTAATTAAGTTTATAATTAGGTTTATCAACTAATAATTAAGAGATAATTAATTTGTAAAGATTAATTAAGAATTAATTAACTAATAAATAAGGATTTATTAATTTGTTATTAAGATTTATTAATTGATAATTAAGGTTTATTAATTAATAATTAAAGAGTAAATAACCTGTAATTATGGTTAATTAATTTGTTTAAGAGTAATTAAGGATGAATTACTTAAGTATAATTAATCAATTGTATGTGATTAATTTAAGTTAATTAATTTGTAAATTAATTAAAGATAATCTTGATGCTCATTAAGTATAAATACTTAATGAAATTAATAAGTGTAATTACTGTAAGTAATTAATGTATAATTACAAGATGTAATTAATTAAAGAATAATTACTTAATGAGAAGTAATTAAAGATTTATTACTTGGTGTAATTAATTAAAGGATTAATATAATTAATTAAGGAGTTAATTAATTAGGATAAGTAATTATAGAATGATAATTACTGTTTATGATTAATTAAGGTAGATTAATAGAAATGATTAATTAAAGTTTAATTAATTAATGTAATTAATTAAGGCTCAATGTAATTAATTATAGTTAATTAATTAATGGAAGTAATTAATTAAGGATTATTAATCAGGAATGATTAATTAAGATGGATACTTAGAGTAATGATTAATTAATTGGTTTAATTAATAGTTAAGTAAGCAGGATTTATAGAATGAAGTAATTAGTTTAATTCACTTTAAATTAATTAGATGATATAAATCATTGCTTAAGGATGGATGAATGAGATTGAATGTATTTCATTGTTTGATATCTCTGATGATATATGATTGATATATGATATGGATGTTTGGTTGAATTATAATGATAATGTGAATTATCTGTTTGGGATGATATTGTAGATTATCTATTGAATTATCTATCTTTGTGTATATAGATAAGAATTGAATTGTTTTAACCTTAAAACAACTTGGCCCTTAAAAGATACGTTTTGGATTTCGATGAGACCGGGATCGGGTTTGTAATATCCCGGAAATTTGGGGCAATATCAATTTAATAATCTGTTTAAATAATTAAATTGATTTGATAATTTTTGATAATAAAATTTGAATTAGTTTAATAATCTAATTGAATAAATATTTAATTAGTGGAATTTATCTTTTAAAACTAATAAAATGATTTCTATTTATAATGTATATATAAAAGTATATATATATTGTAAATAGATTAGCTTTGGGTTGAAATATAATAAATAAATAAAATATTGTTTTTAAATTTCTAATATATATATTTTGATAGTTTGGAAATTATGATTTATTTAATATTAAGCTTTTCAAAGCTATTTAAACAAATAACTATATGGTTTTAAGTAAGGTTAATAATAAGGTTTATTTTATATTGCTTAATAAATATGGTTTAAGAATATATATATATAAGTTTAAAATACAATTAACATATGATATGTTAATTCATTTAGTAATAGTAGTAATTTATAATCTCTTTTATAAATTATTTTAAAATTGACAAATGGTTATTTTTTTTAAATTGAATGTGTTGTTTTAATTAACTTTAAATTAGATTTTTAAAATTTAATTTGAATTTGAATTTAGAATTTGAGAGGTAATATTTAAATAGTTTTGGATTTGTATAAATATATGGATAAGCTTTTATTTATATACATAATTGGTTTTATTTTCCTTAAAATACTTTATCTATATATATAAATAAGTAATAAGTATTTATTTAATTAAAGAAAAAGAGGTTTATTCACATTTAAATAAATATTAATTAATTAAAAGAGACATGTGTTATTTCCTAAGGCTAAGTAGTAACATGTGTTAATTGATTAACAACTCTAATGACAAATGTCAAGTTTTTAAATTTTTGGTTTTCTTTTATTTTTATTAAACCACAAATTAACTTATATAAACATAGACTTCTCATTCCATTCTCTTTTTCTATTTTTCTTCAACTCAAAGACAAGAAACTTTCAGCCTGAAAATTCCCAAAAACAAAGTCTGTAACAAAATTCTCCTCTCAAACCAAATTCCTCAAATACAATCTATAATCATTTCTTCAACCTGCATTTGTAAATCTGAGAACAACAAACCTGCACATTTTCTTTAATCTGGAATCAATTCAAAAGCTACCTGCATTCATCTTTTAAACCTGGGTTTTATCAAAGTCTTCAGCCTGCAATCTCTTTTCAAACCTGGAATCAAAACTCCAGCATGCATGCAAATGCATTTTTAAATCAAAGAAGCAAATCAAGTATTTTTCAAGCACTAAAGTTTTCAAAGGGCATTCAAGTTTTAAAGTTCTGGAAATCAATAGCAATGCAAGTTTCCAGTTTTAAAGACAATTCAAGTTTCAAAAATCAAAACTGAAGTAGCTCTGTTCATTCTCAAATCTGGTGAGTAAACAAAATTTTTAAAAGCTAAATATCTTTTAGTACTAATACATGAGATAGATCTGTGTAGTGGTGAGGTATATATGTTTGCATGGATGTTTTCAACTTGAATATCTTTTGGATTATTCTATATACAGTGAGTAAACCTTTTCCTTTAAAAACAGATTAAACCTGATCTTATGCTTGGTGCTTGTTGAAGTAATATAGTATATTATGTCTATATAAATGCATAGATGTGAATATATATGTATATAGTGTGATGCATGTGAAATATTTGAAATCTATACAGACATGTTCTCTGTTTTATAACCTTGTGAGTAAACTAACTTTTAAAAACTAAATCTGGTTGTATACTTTGATACGTGAGATAGTATTTGAAGTAATGATTGTAGATATGTTTGCATGGATGAATTAAAGTATTTGCATATATATAAAAATGATATATCTGTGTGCATGTTTGTGAATATGTATATACCTGTCTCTGTTTTGTGTAACAGACAAAAACTAAGTTCAAAAATCCTAATCTCTCTTCCCAATCTCTTTAGGATTTAATCTTTAAATGAAATATGTTAGTACTAGCCAGATGCTATTTTTAAAAAAATAATTTCAAGTAAATATATTAAGCAATTTTCTCAGAAATGGGAATTAACAGTGATGTTCAATTGTAGTCAGAAAAATCAATCATCTAAATTACATGATTTGATTCTATAACCTAATTCGAACTTGTAAATAATGAATTTTAATATAGAAATCACGATTTTAAAGTTTCTATTCATTGAGATATTCTGGGATGATCAGAATATGGGTTTTGGCGAATTTCCGGCAATCGGCGTTGAAATAAAAGTCGGGGTTGTTGTCGAAGGTGGCCAGTGTGTTGACGAACTCTGGAAAAATGGTCGGCAGATTTATCATTGGCCGTGGTGGCCAAGGAAGGGAGGAGTAGGGTTTTGTTGCTTGTTTGGGTGGGCCATGTATTCGAGGCGATGGTGACGACTGAGTTGATTCGGAGGCGATCGCAAGGTGAGGAGTCGCATCTGGAAGTCGAGGCGAATTTCGGGTGTGAACGGCGAAGTTCATCGATGTCAGGATCGACGTGGAGGGATGGATTTTCCGATGGTGGTGGGTTCCAGTTTTTCGAACGAGGGGTTCGATTTCGATTCGATGGTGATATCGATGATCTGAGTGAAGGTGAGGGTCGACGTGGTTGTCGATGGCTTGTCGAAGATCGCGGCGTCGATCTACGGTGGTCGGAGTGGTGTGCAACGTGCACACGTGTGCACGGTGATATCTGGAATGAATGGAGTTTGGGAAGAAGCATCGTGTTCGGGTATGAGTTCGGGTGAATTAGGATTCGACTCGAAGAATTGTGAGGCTGGGAAATCTCGTGTTTTACCCGGGGAAATCAAGGATTTGCTCGGGTTTGTGTTTTTTTAAGAAAACAGATTTCAAAATTTTAAAGAAAATATAATTACAGTTGTCTAAAAGTAAATGTTTAACAAGTTAAGTTTTAAAAGGTTATTAAGATAATTTGGTATTCAAAGAAATGTTTAACCAAGTTTAAATATGTTTAAAAATTTAATAAGTTATTAAAGGAATTGATAATTAAGTTTTTAAGAATAAGGATTTATTTAAACAAGTTTGAAAAATTTTCAAAGATTTTAAGTGTTGAAATTAAATGTTAAATTGTTTTGTTTTAAAATAGATCATATATTCTTAAATATGAAATTTGACTTCTAAATATTTTATAATGAAGTTTAGTAAGTAATTAAGTTATATATTAAGATAAAGAATTTATCTTTAACTAAAGATGTGAGTAATTTAAGTGGAATTAATTAAAGGTTAATCACTTAATGAGATTAATAAAGGTAAATGGATTTATGTTGATAATCAAGGATAATTACTTAGTAAGAAATTAGTGGATAGTTAATGAATGAAATTTAAAGATCATTAACTAGTAATTATGAGTTGATTAATTAATGTAATTAAATTAAGATAATTGGTTTAATTTATTAAGGATAGTTAATTACTTAATTAATTAAGCGTTAATTGATCTAAGTAATTAAAGGTAATTAATTAAAGAATAATTAGTTAATGAAAGTAAATAAAGGTTAATTTCTTAATGGAAGTAATTAAGGAATTAATTACTTAATGTAATTAATTAAGTTTAAATGTAATTTGTTAAGTTAATTAATTAAGTTTAATTAATTTAAACACTTGATGATTTGATAAATAATTGCCTAATTTAAGTAATGGATTTGTAATTACTTAGTAAAGTAATTAATGGAAATTACTGGATGTAATTAATGGAAGATGATTTAAGAATGGAAGTAATTTGAGTTTAATTACTTTTTGTAATTAATCAAGGGATTAATTAAAGATAATTAATTAAGGAGTAATTAATTTATGTAATGAAGTAATTAAGGGAAGTTAATTACTAAATGAGATTAATCAAAGGTGATTAATAAATGTGACTAATTAATTATTAAATGTAATTAATTTAAATAAGATAATTAATTAAGAGAAATTAAGGATCATTAATTAATAAAATTAATGATGTAATTAAGAATTGATTAATTAAGATTAATTAATAAATAATAAGTGATTAAAGTAATTAATTAATTGTAATTAATTAAGGATTAATGTAATTAAGTATGGTTAATTAATTAATGAAGTAATTTAAGATTAATTACTAAAATGGTTTAAGATAATTAATTTGTAAAATTAATTAAGAGTTAATTACTTAAGGTAATTAAAGTATAATTAATCAGGATTGATTAATTAAGATGATACTTAAAGTATGATTAATTAACTGGTTTAATTAATAATTAAGTAAGCAGGATTTATAGAATGAAGTAATTAATTTAATTCACTTTAAATTAATTAGATGATATAAATCATTGCTTAAGGACGGATGAATGAGATTGAATGTATTTCATTGTTTGATATCTCTAATGAGATATGATTGATATATGATATGGATGTTTGGTTGAATTATAATGATAATGTGAATTATCTATTTGGGATGATAATGTAGATTATCTATTGAATTATCTATCTTTGTGTATATAGATAAGAATTGAATTGTTTTAACCTTAAAACAACTTGGCCCTTAAAAGATACGTTTTGGATTTCGATGAGACCGGGATCGGGTTTCCGTATACCGGATTTCCAGGTCTGGAGACCCGAATACCACATCGATCCAAATTTACGATAGGTCGTGAATCTCAAGTGAAGATGAAGATTCAGAGTGCAAGGGTTATTGTCGTTAACTCTGAGGGTGATTCCAAAACGAGTGTAACGAGATAATGCCTTCGGTTTCGTTCGAACCCGGAACGAACTTGTATGGATTGAATGCTTTCAGCACATCGTCAGGCGGACGATGAGCATTCTAAGTGATATGTTCTGATTAAAGGTAATCGTAACCTCAAGCCTCATCAACCGGGAATGGCTAAAACAGGGGAGGTGCAGCAAAGTTTCGTGGGTAGCACCCACTGAGAGCAAGATAGATCCCTGTCTAGAGGTCCCTTTTCTTTTTATTCGGCTTAGTGTGTGGTTGGTCGCGCCAACTACGGGGTTATCTTGTTCGGAATTATCCAGTAAGGGATGGTTCCGGCTTTGTGTTGCAGGGGAGCGGGCGTACTCCTCGGTACGGTGATCTAGGCCACGTACTGTGACGGGCGGTACCCCAGTTGCCCGGCCATTGTATGGAATCCAAACTCCAATAAGTGCCGTACGTATTAGTTGTGCCCAACTATGTTGAAATGTGAGATGTAAGCATTTCAGCTATTTCTATATTTTACTTGAAAACCCTAGACCCTATTATAATATAACTGGATTTCCTATAAATGTTTTGGTTATCGTAAGGTAAAAACTTTTCCGTGTTTATGTGCGGGGAGTCTTACGTGATACCTTTTGTTTTCAAAGGTTTGAAGTTAAGCAAATTTAAACCGTTTACTCACACCAGACCCATGTCTGACCCAAGTGTTTATTTCTGTTTTATAAACTCTTGGGTACTCAAATTTTTACGAGTAGCCAAGGGATTCAGGTTTAGCTTTGACGAATATTCTGGAGGAGCAATGGAGCAGGAGGCTTCAGCGTTCGTAGATATAGTATTCCGCTGTGTTGATATCTGTGATAGTGTCTTGTCTTGTATTTGAGTTGTAATGTCTAGACAGATGTTTATAACTGTCTAGTAAGTGATGTATATGCTGTATAACTCTGTAAATTGTTGTATACTATGTAATAGTTTATGTTATTAATATAATTTATTCGTTCCGCTGTGAGATCGTTGATGTTGTTTCTTTCTTCTCTTCTTTTCTATTTTCTACCCCTTTCTTTCTTATTAACGATGCGACTTTCTGTGGAGAGAAAGTCGTGGTCGTTACAGTGGTATCAGAGCGCTAGGTTGAGTGAATACCTAGGTTCGGAAGGATTGTTCATTAGAGATAGGATCTGTAGCAACCTGTTTGAGTCTGAGTATATATATACGAGAGCGCGTATTTGTTAGTTATATAAAATGGTTTTATATTGTGTTAATTGATCGGTTGAGTGGTATATGGATTCTGGTCAATACGAGTAGCTAACGTTATTGATAGGGATCTCTAAACACTTGACCAGGCCAACGGACACAATATTGTTTTAAAAAGGTAGATGAAATAATTTTACCCAGATATAATTTCTATATAAAAAAGTATCATTTTAAATGTATATGGTATTTGTAATGATTGGTTGAGATGATAATAATTTATCATCTAGGATTAGGAGTCTGAGTGTTGAGGTTAGAAGTGTATTTGTCGAGACTGTAAACCTAATACCGTCTCGAGTGAACTTTATAGTTGTGTAAGGATTTCACAATCTCTGAAGGAAACCTGTTAAGGTTCGGAGTTCATCTTAGGAGTTGGATGAGTAGAGTTGGATCTGTCGGAGAACAGAAGCGAGTGATGGTATCTCAGGTAATAGTAGCTGTGTGATGAGATGCAGTGACTATGGATGTTCCCGAAGATTTTTTCTTTGGAACAAGTTAATGAAGTGTGTCTGCTTCGGTGTTGTGGTTGAGTTCAGCATGGTGTTTCTATTTGGTTTGGGTTCGAGTTTCTCGAAGAGCTTTGGAAAAGGAAGTCTTTGGCATTTGTGGCAGCAGTGCAGCTCGGAGTATTCTGTATGTTGGAAGGAAGTGTCTGGCTGAGCAGTTTTCTGAAGGAGAAGTTCAGAAGAAGTAGAGTGTATCCATTTCTTCGATGGATTGGATAGTTAAGTATGAGCTGTTCTGATTGGTAAAGAGAGAACAGTTTTCTTTGGAATTTGGCTGGGTTGATCGCAAAAGTGACTTGCGATTGCTGAGTATTCTCTTGAGTTATCTGAGATTTTCTGGGATGTGTTGTCCAGTTTGTGCTTGTATTCTTCATCAGCATTCTACTCCAGATCAGAGTGGTGCAGTAGAAACAATTTGGGAGTGCATCTCTAGGAGAAGTAAGTTTGGAATCTACTGATGTTTGTAAAGTAGAGTTGTGTTTTGGATTATGAGTTGATCTTGAAGGGAATCATTTTGTTGAGTTATTTTTGGTCTTGTTTGTTTCGAAGAGCATCAGCGAAGGTGGAGCTGATCAGGACGGATTTGTAGGAAGCCGAGATCGTTTGAAGATTTTGTGGATAAGAGACGGAGGAATTTTGGAATTCGAAGTTGGAGACTTCGTTGTTGTGAAGTTTTTCTCTGATTAAAGGGAGCTATAAGATTAGGTAAGTCTGGGAAGTTAGCTCCGAGTTATTTTGGATCTTTTCTGTATTTTTGATTTGGATAAAAGCTTTGATCTACTGGATTGAATTGTCAGTTTGGATAACTGGAATTCATTGTGTTTTACGTATCTCTGAGGGAGTACGTATTTGATCTATCTCTGGTTTTGGAACCAGCAGTTCTGGAGTATTTGGTTGTTGAGTCAGACTCGTCTGTAGTCTGATATTCTGTTTAGTTTTGTAGATCTAGATGAGTAGGAGCTCTATAGCTTAGTAGTATTGGTTGTTTGGATTGTTTGTAGAGCGAGTATCCCGGTATATATATACTTGGGGAAACTCGAGGAAATTCTATTTAGAATTTTTCGCTGGATAGTTAGAATTGTTTGTTTGGATGATTGGTTGCTATGATTGTTAGCATATGGATGATAATACATCCTTGTGATTTAAAAAGATTATTAAATTACCTTTGTTTTAAATTTCAGGGACGAAATTATTTTAAGGGGGGAGGAATGTAATATCCCGGAAATTTGGGGCAATATCAATTTAATAATCTGTTTAAATAATTAAATTGATTTGATAATTTTTGATAATAAAATTTGAATTAGTTTAATAATCTAATTGAATAAATATTTAATTAGTGGAATTTATCTTTTAAAACTAATAAAATGATTTCTATTTATAATGTATATATAAAAGTATATATATATTGTAAATAGATTAGCTTTGGGTTGAAATATAATAAATAAATAAAATATTGTTTTTAAATTTCTAATATATATATTTTGATAGTTTGGAAATTATGATTTATTTAATATTAAGCTTTTCAAAGCTATTTAAACAAATAACTATATGGTTTTAAGTAAGGTTAATAATAAGGTTTATTTTATATTGCTTAATAAATATGGTTTAAGAATATATATATATAAGTTTAAAATACAATTAACATATGATATGTTAATTCATTTAGTAATAGTAGTAATTTATAATCTCTTTTATAAATTATTTTAAAATTGACAAATGGTTATTTTTTTTAAATTGAATGTGTTGTTTTAATTAACTTTAAATTAGATTTTTAAAATTTAATTTGAATTTGAATTTAGAATTTGAGAGGTAATATTTAAATAGTTTTGGATTTGTATAAATATATGGATAAGCTTTTATTTATATACATAATTGGTTTTATTTTCCTTAAAATACTTTATCTATATATATAAATAAGTAATAAGTATTTATTTAATTAAAGAAAAAGAGGTTTATTCACATTTAAATAAATATTAATTAATTAAAAGAGACATGTGTTATTTCCTAAGGCTAAGTAGTAACATGTGTTAATTGATTAACAACTCTAATGACAAATGTCAAGTTTTTAAATTTTTGGTTTTCTTTTATTTTTATTAAACCACAAATTAACTTATATAAACATAGACTTCTCATTCCATTCTCTTTTTCTATTTTTCTTCAACTCAAAGACAAGAAACTTTCAGCCTGAAAATTCCCAAAAACAAAGTCTGTAACAAAATTCTCCTCTCAAACCAAATTCCTCAAATACAATCTATAATCATTTCTTCAACCTGCATTTGTAAATCTGAGAACAACAAACCTGCACATTTTCTTTAATCTGGAATCAATTCAAAAGCTACCTGCATTCATCTTTTAAACCTGGGTTTTATCAAAGTCTTCAGCCTGCAATCTCTTTTCAAACCTGGAATCAAAACTCCAGCATGCATGCAAATGCATTTTTAAATCAAAGAAGCAAATCAAGTATTTTTCAAGCACTAAAGTTTTCAAAGGGCATTCAAGTTTTAAAGTTCTGGAAATCAATAGCAATGCAAGTTTCCAGTTTTAAAGACAATTCAAGTTTCAAAAATCAAAACTGAAGTAGCTCTGTTCATTCTCAAATCTGGTGAGTAAACAAAATTTTTAAAAGCTAAATATCTTTTAGTACTAATACATGAGATAGATCTGTGTAGTGGTGAGGTATATATGTTTGCATGGATGTTTTCAACTTGAATATCTTTTGGATTATTCTATATACAGTGAGTAAACCTTTTCCTTTAAAAACAGATTAAACCTGATCTTATGCTTGGTGCTTGTTGAAGTAATATAGTATATTATGTCTATATAAATGCATAGATGTGAATATATATGTATATAGTGTGATGCATGTGAAATATTTGAAATCTATACAGACATGTTCTCTGTTTTATAACCTTGTGAGTAAACTAACTTTTAAAAACTAAATCTGGTTGTATACTTTGATACGTGAGATAGTATTTGAAGTAATGATTGTAGATATGTTTGCATGGATGAATTAAAGTATTTGCATATATATAAAAATGATATATCTGTGTGCATGTTTGTGAATATGTATATACCTGTCTCTGTTTTGTGTAACAGACAAAAACTAAGTTCAAAAATCCTAATCTCTCTTCCCAATCTCTTTAGGATTTAATCTTTAAATGAAATATGTTAGTACTAGCCAGATGCTATTTTTAAAAAAATAATTTCAAGTAAATATATTAAGCAATTTTCTCAGAAATGGGAATTAACAGTGATGTTCAATTGTAGTCAGAAAAATCAATCATCTAAATTACATGATTTGATTCTATAACCTAATTCGAACTTGTAAATAATGAATTTTAATATAGAAATCACGATTTTAAAGTTTCTATTCATTGAGATATTCTGGGATGATCAGAATATGGGTTTTGGCGAATTTCCGGCAATCGGCGTTGAAATAAAAGTCGGGGTTGTTGTCGAAGGTGGCCAGTGTGTTGACGAACTCTGGAAAAATGGTCGGCAGATTTATCATTGGCCGTGGTGGCCAAGGAAGGGAGGAGTAGGGTTTTGTTGCTTGTTTGGGTGGGCCATGTATTCGAGGCGATGGTGACGACTGAGTTGATTCGGAGGCGATCGCAAGGTGAGGAGTCGCATCTGGAAGTCGAGGCGAATTTCGGGTGTGAACGGCGAAGTTCATCGATGTCAGGATCGACGTGGAGGGATGGATTTTCCGATGGTGGTGGGTTCCAGTTTTTCGAACGAGGGGTTCGATTTCGATTCGATGGTGATATCGATGATCTGAGTGAAGGTGAGGGTCGACGTGGTTGTCGATGGCTTGTCGAAGATCGCGGCGTTGATCTACGGTGGTCGGAGTGGTGTGCAACATGCACACGTGTGCACGGTGATATCTGGAATGAATGGAGTTTGGGAAGAAGCATCGTGTTCGGGTATGAGTTCGGGTGAATTAGGATTCGACTCGAAGAATTGTGAGGCTGGGAAATCTCGTGTTTTACCCGGGGAAATCAAGGATTTGCTCGGGTTTGTGTTTTTTTAAGAAAACAGATTTCAAAATTTTAAAGAAAATATAATTACAGTTGTCTAAAAGTAAATGTTTAACAAGTTAAGTTTTAAAAGGTTATTAAGATAATTTGGTATTCAAAGAAATGTTTAACCAAGTTTAAATATGTTTAAAAATTTAATAAGTTATTAAAGGAATTGATAATTAAGTTTTTAAGAATAAGGATTTATTTAAACAAGTTTGAAAATTTTTCAAAGATTTTAAGTGTTGAAATTAAATGTTAAATTGTTTTGTTTTAAAATAGATCATATATTCTTAAATATGAAATTTGACTTCTAAATATTTTATAATGAAGTTTAGTAAGTAATTAAGTTATATATTAAGATAAAGAATTTATCTTTAACTAAAGATGTGAGTAATTTAAGTGGAATTAATTAAAGGTTAATCACTTAATGAGATTAATAAAGGTAAATGGATTTATGTTGATAATCAAGGATAATTACTTAGTAAGAAATTAGTGGATAGTTAATGAATGAAATTTAAAGATCATTAACTAGTAATTATGAGTTGATTAATTAATGTAATTAAATTAAGATAATTGGTTTAATTTATTAAGGATAGTTAATTACTTAATTAATTAAGTGTTAATTGATCTAAGTAATTAAAGGTAATTAATTAAAGAATAATTAGTTAATGAAAGTAAATAAAGGTTAATTTCTTAATGGAAGTAATTAAGGAATTAATTACTTAATGTAATTAATTAAGTTTAAATGTAATTTGTTAAGTTAATTAATTAAGTTTAATTAATTTAAACACTTGATGATTTGATAAATAATTGCCTAATTTAAGTAATGGATTTGTAATTACTTAGTAAAGTAATTAATGGAAATTACTGGATGTAATTAATGGAAGATGATTTAAGAATGGAAGTAATTTGAGTTTAATTACTTTTTGTAATTAATCAAGGGATTAATTAAAGATAATTAATTAAGGAGTAATTAATTTATGTAATGAAGTAATTAAGGGAAGTTAATTACTAAATGAGATTAATCAAAGGTGATTAATAAATGTGACTAATTAATTATTAAATGTAATTAATTTAAATAAGATAATTAATTAAGAGAAATTAAGGATCATTAATTAATAAAATTAATGATGTAATTAAGAATTGATTAATTAAGATTAATTAATAAATAATAAGTGATTAAAGTAATTAATTAATTGTAATTAATTAAGGATTAATGTAATTAAGTATGGTTAATTAATTAATGAAGTAATTTAAGATTAATTACTAAAATGGTTTAAGATAATTAATTTGTAAAATTAATTAAGAGTTAATTACTTAAGGTAATTAAAGTATAATTAATCAGGATTGATTAATTAAGATGATACTTAAAGTATGATTAATTAATTGGTTTAATTAATAATTAAGTAAGCAGGATTTATAGAATGAAGTAATTAATTTAATTCACTTTAAATTAATTAGATGATATAAATCATTGCTTAAGGATGGATGAATGAGATTGAATGTATTTCATTGTTTGATATCTCTAATGAGATATGATTGATATATGATATGGATGTTTGGTTGAATTATAATGATAATGTGAATTATCTGTTTGGGATGATAATGTAGATTATCTATTGAATTATCTATCTTTGTGTATATAGATAAGAATTGAATTGTTTTAACCTTAAAACAACTTGGCCCTTAAAAGATACGTTTTGGATTTCGATGAGACCGGGATCGGGTTTCCGTATACCGGATTTCCAGGTCTGGAGACCCGAATACCACATCGATCCAAATTTACGATAGGTCGTGAATCTCAAGTGAAGATGAAGATTCAGAGTGCAAGGGTTATTGTCGTTAACTCTGAGGGTGATTCCAAAACGAGTGTAACGAGATAATGCCTTCGGTTTCGTTCGAACCCGGAACGAACTTGTATGGATTGAATGCTTTCAGCACATCGTCAGGCGGACGATGAGCATTCTAAGTGATATGTTCTGATTAAAGGTAATCGTAACCTCAAGCCTCATCAACCGGGAATGGCTAAAACAGGGGAGGTGCAGCAAAGTTTCGTGGGTAGCACCCACTGAGAGCAAGATAGATCCCTGTCTAGAGGTCCCTTTTCTTTTTATTCGGCTTAGTGTGTGGTTGGTCGCACCAACTACGGGGTTATCTTGTTCGGAATTATCCAGTAAGGTATGGTTCCGGCTTTGTGTTGCAGGGGAGCGGGCGTACTCCTCGGTACGGTGATCTAGGCCACGTACTGTGACGGGCGGTACCCCAGTAGCCCGGCCATTGTATGGAATCCAAACTCCAATAAGTGCCGTACGTATTAGTTGTGCCCAACTATGTTGAAATGTGAGATGTAAGCATTTCAGCTATTTCTATATTTTACATGAAAACCCTAGACCCTATTATAATATAACTGGATTTCCTATAAATGTTTTGGTTATCGTAAGGTAAAAACTTTTCCGTGTTTATGTGCGGGGAGTCTTACGTGATACCTTTTGTTTTCAAAGGTTTGAAGTTAAGCAAATTTAAACCGTTTACTCACACCAGACCCATGTCTGACCCAAGTGTTTATTTCTGTTTTATAAACTCTTGGGTACTCAAATTTTTACGAGTAGCCAAGGGATTCAGGTTTAGCTTTGACGAATATTCTGGAGGAGCAATGGAGCAGGAGGCTTCAGCGTTCGTAGATATAGTATTCCGCTGTGTTGATATCTGTGATAGTGTCTTGTCTTGTATTTGAGTTGTAATGTCTAGACAGATGTTTATAACTGTCTAGTAAGTGATGTATATGCTGTATAACTCTGTAAATTGTTGTATACTATGTAATAGTTTATGTTATTAATATAATTTATTCGTTCCACTGTGAGATCGTTGATGTTGTTTCTTTCTTTCTTCTCTTCTTTTCTATTTTCTACCCCTTTCTTTCTTATTAACGATGCGACTTTCTGTGGAGAGAAAGTCGTGGTCGTTACAGGGTTTCTGTGATATCCCGGAATTTCAGGGAATTTAAAATGTGATAATCTCTTTATTAATTATTTAAAATTGGCAAAAGTGTTATTTTCAAACAATTTAATATTGAGATTGTTTTTAAATATAAATAGATTTTAAATAGACTTATTTTCAAATTTAATAAGTATTGTTAAAAATATATATATATGTGTGTATTTAAATTGATTTTAAATAGGATAATTATTTATAATTAATAATGTGCTTGTTTAAAATTGATATCTATATTTATTTGAATTGATTTTAAATTTAGATTTTAAATTGACTTTGAAATTGAATTTAAGAATTGAATTTAAAGAAATATATATATCTTAAAATAAAAAAATAATAATATAGTTTGGATTTAAAATATATGAATAAAAGTTTTTATTTAAAAATAAGATTTGTTTTATATTATTCTCTTTAAAGAAATTTGTTTATAGAAATTTGGAAGAGTATTTATTTAATAGGAATAAATACAAAAGCTTTTAAATTAGCATTTAAAAATGAGTTTAAAATATTTTATATGATTTTTATTTAAATCATAATTGGTTTATATTCTATTTTCTTTAAAGATTGTATTTATGTAATATTTAGAAAGCATTTATTAAATTACAAATGTATTTATTAATTAAGAAATAAATATTAAAGTTTTTAAAATCTTTTAAAAATAATATAAAATGCTTAAATTACAAGTGTTAGCCTCTAAATCATGCTAAGTAACATGTGTTAGCATATTAAATAAGGTTGAAGACAAGTGTCATAATTTATTTTCTTTTTCTCTAATTTTAATAAATCCTAATTTAACATTATATAAACAAACATCTATCTTCTTCATTTCTTTTCCTATCTTCACGATTTCTAAAACAAAGAAACATCAAATCCTGTAAAGCAAATCTCAGTTCAAAACTTAAAACCCTGAAATTTATTTCCTCAAGAAAACTCAAAACAACCTGAAAGCATTTTACAAAGCTCAAGTTCAAAATCAAAACCTGAATTCATTCCTCAAACCAGAATTTAAAATCCTGTAATCATTTTCATAAGCAAGAAGAATCAAAGCCTGTATTTCAAATCTGTTGATATTCAAACCTGTATCTTTTTTTCAAACCTGAAAACAATTTCTCAAAACCAAAGCAAGGTCCAAACCTGTAATCAGCAGCAATAAAGCTTCAAACTGCATCAATCAAGATCTTAAAGCTTCCAAGTTTCCAGTTTCAAAAAGTCTAAACACTTTCTATTGCAAATTCAAGTTTCTAAGTTCCATCCAGTTTTCAGGGTCTCTGCATTTTGGTTAAAAGGTGAGTAAACACTTTAATTAAAAGTTAAGTAGGTAATCATCTGATTGCATGTGAATCTGTGATGATAATTGTTCTATATGTACGTATATAATTAAGCCTCTGTATATATATGCTTATCTGTTGATTTAGATGCCTCTGTTCTAGCTTTCCAGTGAGTAAACTCACTTGAATCTGCCTATATATTTTGATGTATGTGGTTGACATTTGATGTATGTTATAAAAAAAATGATTGATTAGTTGTTAAATATGCATGCATGTTGGTATATATATGTAAAGATGAGTATGTATGCCTGTATAGAGAAAATCACTCCTCTGTTCAAAAGTTAACAGGCTAAAACAAAGTTCAAGAAAATTCAAATTCTCCTTCTTCAATCTATTTTAGGATATGATCCCTAAATGAAAAATGATAGAATTAACCAGATTTAATTTTTAAAAATAGTTTCAAATGAATATACTGAGTATTTATTTCAAAAATAAAATATAACAGTAAAGATCATATATAAGTAAGAAAATCGAATGTCTAAATTTCTCTCTTTGATTATGTAAACTGATTCATACTTGAAAATGGTGATTTTTGATAATAGATTCAAGATTTTTAAATTCGTGGTTGTCGAGATATAGTGAGTTGAACTGTGATGGGTTTTCTGTCGAATTCTGGTGATCGGGGGATGATTTGGCTTCGAGATCGTGGGTGAAGTTAGATTGGATGTTGGAGATTCCAGGAAAATACTCGCATAAATTTTCATCGATCATGATGGTCAAGCGGAATGATTTTAGGGTTTTGTGAGATGGTTGAGTCGACGATGGGTTTGAGTTCGCTGTAATGTCAGGGGTTGATCGGACTTCACCGCAAGTGGAGGAATCAAAGCTGGAGACCGAGACGAAGCTTGGATGATGAAGGCGTGGATGATCGTGGACGAGATCATCGGCGATTGGTGGATTTCCGATCACGTTTGGTTCCAGTTTTTCTATCGATTTACTCGTTTTCGATTTAGGCTTTGTGATGATGCCTGGGGTGGTCGGAATTGTTTGTAGAGGTAATCAACGATGGGTTGAAGGTGTCGGCGGTGGTCGATGTCATCGCGATCGACTGTGCACGTGCACGTTTGGAACAGAGATGGTCGATGGGTTTGGGAAGAAGAAATTGTTCACGGGTTTGGTCTCGAGAATATGAGAGTGCGACTCGAAGTAGAAGTCGGCTCGAAGGGAAACTCGAGGAATTTTGGTTTGTGCTCGGGTTTGTCTTCGTGATCGTAAGAGAACTGTTTCCAGATTTTAACTTTAAAATTTTAACAAAGTTTTAATAAAAGCAAGGTTTTGAAAATTTAAATTGAAGCTAGTTTTAAAACTACTACTTGATAATATTTTAAATATTTAAAGGAAGTTTTGGTAACTTTAATTTATCAAGTTAAATGTTTATTTTATTCAATCTTAATAAATGATTCGATTAAGTAAAGTTAATTGTAATGATAAAATGTTTTAAATTGAAATGATAATTAGGTCATTTATTAAGATAAAATGTTTTATTGATAATTAAGGCATTAATAAGATAATGTTTTTATCTTAAAATAATTAAGGTTTTAATGATTTGAAATTAATTAAGTTAATTAAGAAAATTAAAGTATGATTAATTAATGTAATTAATTAATGATAAAGGACTAGTTAAGAAATTAATTAAGAGAAATCAATTAATTTAATTAACTAATGATTAAGGATTAATTAATGATTAGAGATGAATTAATTAAGTGATTAGAGATTGATTAATTAATGATTAGAGATTAATTAATTTAGTAAATAAAGATTAATAAATTTGTAATTAAAGGTAAATTAATTGGTAATTAAAAAGTACTTAATTTGTAATTAAGTTTTATTAATTAATAATTAGGTTTTATTAATTATTAATTAAGGGGTGATTAATTTGTAATTAAAGATTAATTAAGGATTAATCAAATGGTAATCAAGGATTGATTAACTAATAATTAAGGATTAATTAATTTGTTATTAAGTTTTATTAATTGATAATTAAGGTTTATTAATTAATAATTAAAAGAATAATTAATCTGTAATTAAAGATTAATTAATTTGTTTAAAGGTAATTAAAGGATGAATTACCCAATTGTAATTAGTGAATGTGATTAATTTTAGTTAATTAAAATTCGTAAATTAATTAAAGATAATCACTTGATGTTGATTAAGTATAAATACTTAATGAAATTAATAAGTGTAATTACTGTAAGTAATTAATGTATAATTACAAGATGTAATTTAATTAAAGGATAATTACTTAGGAGAAGTAATTAAGGATTTATTTCTTGGTGTAATTAATCAATGGATTTAATATAATTAATTAAGGAGTTAATTAATTAAGGTAAGTAATATAGGATGGTAATTACTGTTTATGATTAATTAAAGATGATTAATGGAAGTAATTAATTAAGGATCATTAATTTATGTAATTAATTAATGAAGGTTAATTACTGTTAATGGTTAAGAATAATTAATTTGTAAAATTAATTAAAGGATAATTACTTTATGTAATTAATGAATAATTAATCAAGGATGATTAATATTTAATGAGTAATTAATTAATTAAAGGTTTGTAATTAATTAATGAGTGATTAAGCAAGGTTAGATAATTAATTCTTAAGTAATTAATTTAATTTAAGTTAATTAAATTAATTATAACATAGGGTTAATAATTGTTGCTTATGGATGATGGTTGTGTAGAATATCTGAATTGGATGATATCTATTGGATGATATGCTGTGATATTCTGTGATATGATATTGGATATATCTGTGATAAATGTGTGATATTTATCTGTGTTAAATGCTGTGTGAATTCAAGTATTGAATTGAATTGTTTAAACCTTTAAACAACTTGGCCTTTAAAATACGTTTGGATTTCGATGAGACCGGGATCGGGTTTCCAGATTTGGATATCCGAATACCACATCGATCCAAGTTAAACGTTAGGTCGTGAATCTCAAGTGAAGATGAAGATTCAGAGTGCAAGGGTTATTGTCGTTAACTCTGAGGGTGATTCCAAAATGAGTGTAACGAGATAATGCCTTCGGTTTCATTCGAACCCGGAACGAACTTGTATGGATTGAATGCTTTCAACACATCGTCAGGTGGACGATGAGCATTCTAAGATAGATGTGTTCTATTAAAAGGTAATCGTAGCCTCAAGCCTCATCAAACCGGGAATGGCTAAAACAGGGGAGGTACAGCAAGGTTAGTGGGTAGCACCCAAGTAGTATAAGATTCCCCTGTCTAGAGGTCCCTTCTTTTTATTCGGCTGTGTGGGCGGTTGAATAGCTACAACCGCTAGGGTTTCTTATGCGGGAATTATCCAGTAAGGGATGGTTCCGACCTTGTGTTGCAGGGGATTGGGCGTGATCCTCGGTACGTTGATCTAGGCCACGTACTGTGACGGGCGGTACCCCGGTAGCCCTGCCATTGTATGGAATCCAAAATCCAATAAGTGTCGTACGTTTTAGTTGTGCCCAACTATGTTGGAACGTGAGATGTAAGCATTCCAGCTATTTCTGTATTTTACTTGAAAACCCTAGACCCTATTATAATATAACTGGATTTCCTATCAAATGTTTTGGTTAGCGTAAGGTAAAAACTTAACCATATTTATGTGTGGGGAGTCTTACGTGATACCTTTGTTTTCAAAAGGTTTTGAAGTTAAGTAATCTAAACCGTTTACTCACACCAGACCCATGTCTGACCCAAGTGTTTATTTTCTATTTTATAAACTCTTGGGTACTCAAATTTTTACGAGTAGCCAAGGGATTCAGGTTTGCTTTGACGAATTCTGAAGGAGCAATGGAGCAGGAGGCTTCAGCGTGTAGATATCTGTATTTCCGCTGTGTTGATCTCTGAGTCGTTTGTTTAAGTTGTATTTTGAGTTGTAATAACTAGACAGGTATTTATAACTGTCTAGTATGTGTTGTATAAAGCTGTGTATCTCTGATGTATATGATACAATGTAATATCTTATTTGATTAATATAATTTATTCGTTCCGCTGTTTAGATTCTAATATTGATTCTTCTTTCTTCTCTATCTTTTCTCTTTTCTATCCCTTTCTTTCTTCAAGATGATACGACTTTTTGTGGAGAAAAAGTCGGGTCGTCACAGTTGGTATCAGAGCGCTAGGTTGAGTGAATACCTAGGCTTTGGAGTGAATTCTTTCTTGAGAGAGCGTATTTGTAATTTTTATATAATTATATATATATTTATTCTACCTATTTGTTGGGTTACCTATTCGGGTTTTCCAATATAAGTTATAAAGGTAGAAAGGGTAGTGGTGTGTGTAACACGACTACCAATGGTTGGAGTTTGGATGTTTGAGATTGGAAGTGTATCTGTCGAGACTGTAGACCTAATACCGTCTCGAGTGAGCTTTGCTTGATGTAAGGATTTCATTGATCTCTGAAGGAAACCTGTTAAGGTTCGGAGTCCATCATTGTAGTGTAAGTTTGATCGCGCTCGTGTGAGCAGATTTTTGAGAGTTTGGATCTGTCGGAAGAGCTGAAGCAAGTGATGATATCTTGGCAACTTCAGGAAGAAGCAACTACATGGTGAGACGCAGTAACTATGGATGTCTTCGAAAATGTTTTCTTTTGGAGCAAGTTTTAGGAAATGTGTCAGCATCGGTGTTGTGGCTGAGTTTAGCAGGGTGTTTGAGTTTGGTTTGAGGTACGAGTTTCTCAAGAAGCTTTGGATTAGGAAGTCTTTGGCATCTATGTCAGCAGTGCAGCTCGGAAGTGTTCTGTGTTCCAGCAAGAAGATTTTCTGGCTAAGCAGTTTTCTAAGAGGTGGAGTTCAGAAGCTGCAGAATGGATCCATTTCTTCGATGGAGTGGATAGATAAGTGTAAGCTGTTCTGATTGGTAAAAAGAGAGCAGTTTCTTTGGAATTAGGATGGGTTGATCACAAAAGTGACTTGCGATAGTTTGAGTGTTCTCTTGTGTTATCAGAGATTTTCCGGATGTCTTCAGGGAAGTCAGAAGTTTGTCTGCATTTGAGATTGAGTTCCTTATTGACTAGGATTCCAGGAGTGGTACTGGTGGTTCAGCTTAGTAGAAGAATGTCTCCTAGAGATAGAGTTTGGTGAGGCAGCTCAGGATTTCCTAGAACTTCTGAGTTTTCTTTTTATGGATCTATTGAACCATATTTCCAGGATGTGTTGTCTAGTCTGTGCTTGTGATTCATCGACGACATTCTCATCTTCTCCAGATCAGAGTTGTGCAACAGAAGCAAGGTGGCAGCTGTTCTAGAGTGGAAGCAACCGGAAGTTGCAGTGTTTGGTTTAGAGGGTTTCTACAGGAAATTTTTCTGCATCTGAAGGTCAGATTGGTGAGTGCATCTGTTTTGTCTTTTCCGGATAGGAGAAGTAAGTTGTAGTCTACTGATGGTAGTAGAGTTGGTGTTTTTGGTTTTGGTAGATCTTGAGAGTATCATTTTGATGAGTTGTTTTTGGTCTGGTTTGTTTTTTAAGGCATCAGCGAAGGATGAGATGATCAGGAAGGATGTAGGCAGCCCAGGATCGTCCGAAGGAATTTGGATTTCGAAGACGGGGATTTGATTTTGGATAAGTTTTCTCCAATCGAAGGAGCTATAAGATTTGGGTAAGACCAGGAAGTTAGCTCCGTTGCATTTTGGATTCTTCTAAGTTTTGTAAGGATCAGTGTTTGGCTTTTAAGGTTTGAATTGCCAGTTTGGAAGTCTGTGATTCAATATATTTCACGTATCTCTGAGGGAATACGTGTATGGTCCATCATTGGTTTTGGAACCAACAATTCAGGAAGGTTTGGTAGTTGAGTTGATCTTGTCTGTGGTCTGATATCTTGTTCAGATCATAGATCTAGATGAGTAGGAGCTCAGTAGCTAAATAGTATAGCTAGTTTTGGATTCAGTAGAGCGAGTATCCCAGTATCTATACCTGGGAAACTCAAGGAAATTTTAAGAAGCTTATCCGGGATCTGTGTCCGGATAGCTAAAATTGTTTGTTTGATAGAATTGTTTGTTTGATTGAATTGGTTGTTTGGATGAAATTGTTTGTTTGGTTGTATATGGCTGATAGGTATGCTTAGATTGTCATAAAATAAAATCTTTGGATTATCTTTTGTTTTAAATTTCGAGGACGAAATTCGTTTAAGGAGGGAGGAATGTGATATCCCGGAATTTTAGGGAATTTAAAATGTGATAATCTCTTTATTAATTATTTAAAATTGGCAAAAGTGTTATTTTCAAACAATTTAATATTGAGATTGTTTTTAAATATAAATAGATTTTAAATAGACTTATTTTCAAATTTAATAAGTATTGTTAAAAATATATATATATATGTGTGTATTTAAATTGATTTTAAATAGGATAATTATTTATAATTAATAATGTGCTTGTTTAAAATTGATATCTATATTTATTTGAATTGATTTTAAATTTAGATTTTAAATTGACTTTGAAATTGAATTTAAGAATTGAATTTAAAGAAATATATATATCTTAAAATAAAAAAATAATAATATAGTTTGGATTTAAAATATATGAATAAAAGTTTTTATTTAAAAATAAGATTTGTTTTATATTATTCTCTTTAAAGAAATTTGTTTATAGAAATTTGGAAGAGTATTTATTTAATAGGAATAAATACAAAAGCTTTTAAATTAGCATTTAAAAATGAGTTTAAAATATTTTATATGATTTTTATTTAAATCATAATTGGTTTATATTCTATTTTCTTTAAAGATTGTATTTATGTAATATTTAGAAAGCATTTATTAAATTACAAATGTATTTATTAATTAAGAAATAAATATAAAAGTTTTTAAAATCTTTTAAAAATAATTTAAAATGCTTAAATTACAAGTGTTAGCCTCTAAATCATGCTAAGTAACATGTGTTAGCATATTAAATAAGGTTGAAGACAAGTGTCATAATTTATTTTCTTTTTCTCTAATTTTAATAAATCCTAATTTAACATTATATAAACAAACATCTATCTTCTTCATTTCTTTTCCTATCTTCACGATTTCTAAAACAAAGAAACATCAAATCCTGTAAAGCAAATCTCAGTTCAAAACTTAAAACCCTGAAATTTATTTCCTCAAGAAAACTCAAAACAACCTGAAAGCATTTTACAAAGCTCAAGTTCAAAATCAAAACCTGAATTCATTCCTCAAACCAGAATTTAAAATCCTGTAATCATTTTCATAAGCAAGAAGAATCAAAGCCTGTATTTCAAATCTGTTGATATTCAAACCTGTATCTTTTTTTCAAACCTGAAAACAATTTCTCAAAACCAAAGCAAGGTCCAAACCTGTAATCAGCAGCAATAAAGCTTCAAACTGCATCAATCAAGATCTTAAAGCTTCCAAGTTTCCAGTTTCAAAAAGTCTAAACACTTTCTATTGCAAATTCAAGTTTCTAAGTTCCATCCAGTTTTCAGGGTCTCTGCATTTTGGTTAAAAGGTGAGTAAACACTTTAATTAAAAGTTAAGTAGGTAATCATCTGATTGCATGTGAATCTGTGATGATAATTGTTCTATATGTACGTATATAATTAAGCCTCTGTATATATATGCTTATCTGTTGATTTAGATGCCTCTGTTCTAGCTTTCCAGTGAGTAAACTCACTTGAATCTGCCTATATATTTTGATGTATGTGGTTGACATTTGATGTATGTTATAAAAAAATGATTGATTAGTTGTTAAATATGCCTGCATGTTGGTATATATATGTAAAGATGAGTATGTATGCCTGTATAGAGAAAATCACTCCTCTGTTCAAAAGTTAACAGGCTAAAACAAAGTTCAAGAAAATTCAAATTCTCCTTCTTCAATCTATTTTAGGATATGATCCCTAAATGAAAAATGATAGAATTAACCAGATTTAATTTTTAAAAATAGTTTCAAATGAATATACTGAGTATTTATTTCAAAAATAAAATATAACAGTAAAGATCATATATAAGTAAGAAAATCGAATGTCTAAATTTCTCTCTTTGATTATGTAAACTGATTCATACTTGAAAATGGTGATTTTTGATAATAGATTCAAGATTTTTAAATTCGTGGTTGTCGAGATATAGTGAGTTGAACTGTGATGGGTTTTCTGTCGAATTCTGGTGATCGGGGGATGATTTGGCTTCGAGATCGTGGGTGAAGTTAGATTGGATGTTGGAGATTCCAGGAAAATACTCGCATAAATTTTCATCGATCATGATGGTCAAGCGGAATGATTTTAGGGTTTTGTGAGATGGTTGAGTCGACGATGGGTTTGAGTTCGCTGTAATGTCAGGGGTTGATCGGACTTCACCGCAAGTGGAGGAATCAAAGCTGGAGACCGAGACGAAGCTTGGATGATGAAGGCGTGGATGATCGTGGACGAGATCATCGGCGATTGGTGGATTTCCGATCACGTTTGGTTCCAGTTTTTCTATCGATTTACTCGTTTTCGATTTAGGCTTTGTGATGATGCCTGGGGTGGTCGGAATTGTTTGTAGAGGTAATCAACGATGGGTTGAAGGTGTCGACGGTGGTCGATGTCATCGCGATCGACTGTGCACGTGCACGTTTGGAACAGAGATGGTCGATGGGTTTGGGAAGAAGAAATTGTTCACGGGTTTGGTCTCGAGAATATGAGAGTGCGACTCGAAGTAGAAGTCGGCTCGAAGGGAAACTCGAGGAATTTTGGTTTGTGCTCGGGTTTGTCTTCGTGATCGTAAGAGAACTGTTTCCAGATTTTAACTTTAAAATTTTAACAAAGTTTTAATAAAAGCAAGGTTTTGAAAATTTAAATTGAAGCTAGTTTTAAAACTACTACTTGATAATATTTTAAATATTTAAAGGAAGTTTTGGTAACTTTAATTTATCAAGTTAAATGTTTATTTTATTCAATCTTAATAAATGATTCGATTAAGTAAAGTTAATTGTAATGATAAAATGTTTTAAATTGAAATGATAATTAGGTCATTTATTAAGATAAAATGTTTTATTGATAATTAAGGCATTAATAAGATAATGTTTTTATCTTAAAATAATTAAGGTTTTAATGATTTGAAATTAATTAAGTTAATTAAGAAAATTAAAGTATGATTAATTAATGTAATTAATTAATGATAAAGGACTAGTTAAGAAATTAATTAAGAGAAATCAATTAATTTAATTAACTAATGATTAAGGATTAATTAATGATTAGAGATGAATTAATTAAGTGATTAGAGATTGATTAATTAATGATTAGAGATTAATTAATTTAGTAAATAAAGATTAATAAATTTGTAATTAAAGGTAAATTAATTGGTAATTAAAAAGTACTTAATTTGTAATTAAGTTTTATTAATTAATAATTAGGTTTTATTAATTATTAATTAAGGGGTGATTAATTTGTAATTAAAGATTAATTAAGGATTAATCAAATGGTAATCAAGGATTGATTAACTAATAATTAAGGATTAATTAATTTGTTATTAAGTTTTATTAATTGATAATTAAGGTTTATTAATTAATAATTAAAAGAATAATTAATCTGTAATTAAAGATTAATTAATTTGTTTAAAGGTAATTAAAGGATGAATTACCCAATTGTAATTAGTGAATGTGATTAATTTTAGTTAATTAAAATTCGTAAATTAATTAAAGATAATCACTTGATGTTGATTAAGTATAAATACTTAATGAAATTAATAAGTGTAATTACTGTAAGTAATTAATGTATAATTACAAGATGTAATTTAATTAAAGGATAATTACTTAGGAGAAGTAATTAAGGATTTATTTCTTGGTGTAATTAATCAATGGATTTAATATAATTAATTAAGGAGTTAATTAATTAAGGTAAGTAATATAGGATGGTAATTACTGTTTATGATTATTTAAAGATGATTAATGGAAGTAATTAATTAAGGATCATTAATTTATGTAATTAATTAATGAAGGTTAATTACTGTTAATGGTTAAGAATAATTAATTTGTAAAATTAATTAAAGGATAATTACTTTATGTAATTAATGAATAATTAATCAAGGATGATTAATATTTAATGAGTAATTAATTAATTAAAGGTTTGTAATTAATTAATGAGTGATTAAGCAAGGTTAGATAATTAATTCTTAAGTAATTAATTTAATTTAAGTTAATTAAATTAATTATAACATAGGGTTAATAATTGTTGCTTATGGATGATGGTTGTGTAGAATATCTGAATTGGATGATATCTATTGGATGATATGCTGTGATATTCTGTGATATGATATTGGATATATCTATGATAAATGTGTGATATTTATCTGTGTTAAATGCTGTGTGAATTCAAGTATTGAATTGAATTGTTTAAACCTTTAAACAACTTGGCCTTTAAAATACGTTTGGATTTCGATGAGACCGGGATCGTGTAACGACCCGTATTTTTACGGATCGACAAGTTCGTCAAAATCTGGAATTTTTGCATTTTAAAGTCATTTCAGATTTTAGGCAAATTTTTGCCTAAATCCTAAGTCGTTCACGACTTAGCATGAGTCGTGAGTCGTATACGACTTAGGAGAGGAGTTCTGGGCGAGTTAAGGACTCAAGGAGATAAGTCGTAGCTGGGCTAGGTTAGTAGGTTGAAGTTTACTCGGCAAGTGTTGAGTCGTAGGTTGTAAGTCGTTGCCGAGTTAAGGGATAACAACCTAAGGAAGTGACCGACTTATAGTTTTAACCGACTTAAGGATAGTGGTGAGTTAAGTGTTAAGTCGGCTGACGAGTCAAGATAGTGGTCGACTTAAGACCTGGACGACTTAGTAGTTAGTATGTCTGACCAGTTATTTGTTAAGTCGTTGCCGAGTTAAGGAAGTGGGGTTGACCGACTTAAGAGTTGGGTCGGCAACGACCTAAGGACATGTTGTGAGCGACCTAAGTGTTTGGGTGTTAAGTGTTAGGTCGGCAGGGTAATTGAGTCGGTAGGTAGTTGAGTCGGCAACGTGTGTTGAGTTGTGAGTCGGCAGTACGTCTCTTGTGTTAAGTCGTAACCCAGTTACGAGTTAAGTCGTAGTTGTATTCCTTCGTATGTCTTAAGTCGGCAAGGCACTTATGTCGGCAACGACCTAAGTTAAGTCGCGCCTATATGTTAAGTCGCAGTTGCGCTTTGTTGTTGAGTCGTCAACCGACTTAGGACTTGGGTTTTGCGGCAGTATGATAAGTCTGCTTCGTTGAGTCGGTCATTTGGTTAAGTCGTAGGTCGGCGAGGCAGTTAAGTCGTTAGGTCGTATAGGCTGGTTAACTCGGCAGGCAGATGATTTTTTAGGTCGGCAAGGCACTAGGTCGGCAAGGCATTAGGTCGGCATGGTGTTAAGTCGGCACCGACTTAAGAAGATAGCCGAGTTACGACTTAAGGCCAGTTTTCAGCTATAAATAGGAGGGGTTGTTCTCACTTTTTGGGATCCGGATTTTGAAGCGACGAAGTGCTGCCATTTTGAGAGCTCGACTTCTACACTTCTTCACTTCTTTTCTCCACTCTAATCTAGTGCTTCCATCCATCCAAATCGAAGATCGAGATTGAAGATTCAAAAGCTTGGATTGAAGATCTTCATCTTTTCAAGAGAGATTTCTTCATTTGAAGCGGATTTGTGATAGATCTAGCTTCATCCTTCGCTGTCCAGATCTGAAGTGTGTTGATTTGAGGTTGTTTAGGTGATTTGGTGAGTGGTGATTATCTCTCACACGGATCCAAAGGAGTATATCGGATTGTTGGCTCGTTTTGGTGTTAAAATAGAGATTTCCATGCATTTTCTTCATCCTATGTGTAGATCCATATAGATCCATTGTTCATGATGATGTTGCATCCACTTTATCATATGTTAACCTATGCAAGTTCATTCATCAAGTTTGTAGAGATATAATACATGTTTTCATGCTTATTGGACTTTCAACTCTTTAATTACGAAAATGCCATTATTGTTATAATTGTCTACTTAGATCATATTTGAATGCTTGATTGCTTGGATTGATGTTTGATTTGATTGCTTGTTATGAACTAGATGATTGATGATTAGATTTAGATCGAAGATGATTCAAAAGCTAAGGGAAAGGCTCTTGAAATGGAAAAGCTGCTCGTGGCATATGTAGCGGGATGATGAAGCTCTTATGCATAGATTTGATGATGTGGTGATGAGATGAGGCTTTGCGAGGATGTAATGAAGCGAGGCAATCATGTGATGAAGACTTGGTCTAATCTAGACGGGATCATTCCAAGCATGTTGATAACTCGGTGATATGATTCGAGTTGAGGATAATGAATGGATTCGAGAATAGTCATCGAGGAGGATGACTAGGAGGCTTGGATAGCATCGTTGTTGAAGGTTCTAGCATGCTCTAAGCAAGAGTACGTTTTGGCAGATTCGATAGTCCCAACGGCCAACTGTTGATGGTCGAGTACTCTGGGCAGATTCGATAGTCCTAGGCACGGGCTGCGACGACGTGCGGGAGTTATGTCTAGAACCGGGGTTTCCATTAGCCCTTGACGGACGGCTGAAAGAATGTGCCGGTCATTCAATTAACGGTGATATCGAAGCAATGATAACAGTGATAGCCAGAGTCATGGATGTTTGGTTGTATCGTCATTCGGACTCAAGAGCGGTATTTTCTGGGTGCTTATCTGATTTAGGCCTTGGTACTTGGAAAAACATCGCCCTTGACTCGAGTGATAGTAGCTTTACTTTAAATTGTATGCTCTGCTATGTTTGCTTCTGCTTAGTGTGTGTCTGGGGGCTATCACTGTAGAATGAGGTTGGAGTGGGAGGGTTGTATTCCTATTCCTTTTCCTTTATGCTCTTTTGGTATGTTGTTAGTTAATTTACTGCTCACTAAGACTGTTGTCTGACTCAAGGCTTTATGTTTTAATTCTTATTGCCTTGGGCTGTTCGTCCATTTTGGGACGGGCAGACTAGGTAGCAGGTGACAGGTGCTGTTCTCTTCTCACGATGCTGATATCGAAGACGAGCTAGAGGGTTGCATATTATCTTCTTATTATATGTACTGGATATTCCGCTGTTTTTGTATTCTCTGAGAGATATGTAGTGAGGCTGGATGTATTGACTATATGGATGCTTGTATTCAACTATTATGGAGTTTTATATGATGTCATTTTGTTCTGTAAAGCTTCACTATACATATGTTCTATTGTATTTTGTCCATGCGCTGTGAGTAATACGATAGATTCTTTTGTTTTAAATCTTACCTTGACAATCGTCCATGGTCGCCTGGCGCACTTTACAGCGCACTATCTCTAGATTCGGTGCAGGGGTCATGGGCGGTCGTCACATTTGGTATCAGAGCATTGGTTAATCGGTTTTACCCAACGCTCGCTGAAGTAACTACGTATGAGAGACGTAATTGTATTTTGATGGATGATTACTATATATAATATAGTAGCTTAGTAGAGTTTGAGTCCTTTATGCAGTTGTTTCTCTAGATGTTCTAATCATTCCTTTTTATAGATATTGAGAATGAGTCGAAGAGGGAGACCAGCTGCTAGGGGAGGTCGTGCTACTGAAGAGACTGCTGATTATGCAGCCATGTTCGAAGCTATGATGACTTCGATCATGAGAAGGATACCAGTTCCGGGGGCGGCAGTTGATGTTGGAGTTCAAGTCCAAACTCCGAAACCAGTGGATTTTGCTAAGCTGTGCAAGGATTATACTGCTCTTGGAGGAAAGGTTTTCTTGGGAACAGAATCTACCATTGAGGTCCAGAGGTGGATAGATGCTTGTAGAAGGATCTTTGGTGATTTGGGAATTGATGATGCAACTAAGAGGAAGTTGGCATCAAGGCAGCTTCAAGGGAGAGCTTCTGATTGGTGGAACTCTATTACCATCAATACTGCGGAGGAAGAGATTACTTGGGAACAATTCCAAGCTAGATTTGAAGCTAAGTTCATTTCTACAGCTCAGAAGTCTGTTCTGTTCAAGAAGTTTGTGGAGCTCAAGCAGGGAGGGAGATCTGTTCTTGAGTATGTTTCTGAGTTTGAAGCTTTGTCCAAGTATGCTCGGTCATATATTGAGTCTGCTTACCAGAAGAATGAGAAGTTCGTGACTGGTTTGGATAGTTATCTTGGGAGACAGTTGGTGGATCATTTGGACGATTCATTTGAGAAGCTTGTAGAGAAAGCTCTTAGGCATGAGAGTCTGTTTCCTAAGGAAGGATCTGTTGTTGCTGTGACCAAGGGAGAATCTAAACCACAGCAGGGTGGAAACCAGAAGAGGAAGCAGCAGCAGCAGAAGGGTAAGGATGGCCAGAAGAAGCCGAAAGGCGAGGTGACTTGCTACAATTGTCAGCAGAAGGGCCATTTCTCCAAGGATTGTAAGAATCCGAAGGCACCGATGAAGTGTCACAACTGTGACAAGCCGGGACATTTCAGGAAGAATTGCCCAGAACCAAGGAAGGACAGGCAGATTGTGCAAGCCTATGCTTTGGGGGTTGTTCCGTCGTCTTCGAAAGCTCCTACTGCTGAAGAAAAGGGAAAGAGTGTGATTGTTCAAGGTACTCTTTTCCTATGTGGTGTTCCAGTTAGAGTTCTGTTTGATACTGGAGCGTCGCATTCGTTTGTTTGTAATGAACTCGTTGGCCGGTTAGGTTTGACACCGGGTATTGTTGATAGGCCATTGGTCGTGACTAATCCAGTTGGGGGTTCGTCTTGTTTGTGTATGTTATGCCGTGGTCTGGTTGTGTCGAGTCATGGTTGCTCTTTTGTTTGTGATTGCTTTGTTCTGAACTTTGCGGGGTTCGGAATTATTTTGGGTATGGACTGGCTTAGGAAGTATGCGGCTAAGGTTGATTGCGAAAGGTTGGAAGTGACAGTCGAGAATGTGGAAGGGCGAAAGATTGTGATACGATGTAAGCATGAAGAAGGCGTCTTCATGAGCTTCATGTATTCGCTAGTTGTTCCACGGGATGGACTGTCATCAGTGCCGATCGCTAATGGATTCGAGGATGTCTTTGACGAAGTCAAAGGGTTGCCGCCGCATAGAGAGATCGAGTTTCGAATAGATCTAGTTGAAGGAGCCAGACCTGTTGTGATGCCTCTTAGGCGGATGGCGCCTAGGGAACAGCAGGAGTTGAGGGTGCAAGTTGATGACCTTTTACAGAAAGGATTCATTCGGCGTAGTGTGTCCGAATGGGGTGCACCAGTTGTGTTTGCAACCAAGGCAGATGGGTCGTTGAGATTGTGCGTCGATTATCGTGAGCTGAATAAGGTGACTAAGAAGAACAAGTATCCATTGCCGAGAATAGATGACTTGTTTGATCAGCTTCACGAAGCCAAGGTGTTTTCTCAGATGGATTTGGCAACGGGATTTCACCAGTTGAGAGTGGCTAAGGATAGTGTGTCGAAGACTGCTTTTAGGACACCATCCGGTTTCTTTGAGTGGCTGGTAATGCCGTTTGGATTGACTAACGCGCCAGCATATTTTGTGGATCTTATGAATAGAGTGTTCAGAGATCAGTTGAACAAGTTCGTACTTGTGTTCGTGGATGATATTCTGATTTATTCCAGAACGGAGGAAGAGCACAAGGCGCACTTGCGTATTGTTTTGGAGATCTTACGGAAACATCAGCTGAAGGCTAAGTTTTCGAAGTGTCACTTCTGGAAGAGTGAAGTGAGGTTCTTAGGCCATGTGATTTCTGGAAATGGAATAGCGGTTGATCCCGCTAAGGTGGCAGCAATCCAGGATTGGGTTAGACCTAAGAATGCATCTGATGTGAGAAGTTTTCTTGGATTAGCAGGATATTATCGACGGTTTATCAAAGACTTCTCCAAGATAGCTGCACCGTTAACAGGATTGACGAAGAAGAACCAAGTGTTCAGTTGGGATGCTAAGTGTGAGCAAGCTTTCGGAATCCTGAAAGAGAGACTGACAAGTGCTCCTGTTTTGACTATTCCTAGTGGGAATGATGAGATGGTGGTTTACACCGACGCATGTGGTACTGGACTTGGAGCAGTGCTGATGCAGAAGAATAAAGTTGTTGCATATGCCAGTCGACAACTGAAGCCGCATGAAAGGAATTACCCAACTCATGATTTGGAGTTAGCGGCGATTGTATTTGCTCTGAAGATGTGGAGACATTACCTGTTGGGAGTTCGATTCGAGTTGTTTACGGATCACAAGTCGTTGAAGTATCTTTTCTCCCAGAAGGATTTGAATCTTCGGCAGCAACGTTGGCTAGAGTTTTTAGCATCATATGATTTTGGTATAGCTTATACTCCGGGAAAAGGTAACGCAGTGGCTGATGCGTTAAGTCGAAGACATGCAGGATTGGGAGCCATGTTTTCTGAATGGAAGAGTCTCGAATACTTAGCTGGATTCGACTTCAGGCCTAGATGCGAATTGGAACCTGAAATGTTGGCAAACTTATCGATAAGACCGACTCTTGTGGAAAGGATTGGCGAGAGTCAAAAGCGAGATGATAAGCTTGTCAAGATTATCCGTGAATTGGAATCTGGATTGGAGCCAGAAAAGGATAAAGGATTCGAGGTCGATAGAGAAGGTTGGCTTCGAAAGCAAGGACGACTAGTGGTTCCCGATATAGATGAATTGAGGAGTGAAGTTCTGAAGGAAAGTCATCACTCGAAGTTGACAATTCATCCAGGTGGAAATAAGATGTATCGGGATATGAAGAGAACCTACTACTGGGAAGGCATGAAGAAAGATGTTGGAGATTTCATTTCCAAGTGTATGAACTGTCAGTTGGTAAAGGCTGAACAGAAGAAGCCAAGTGGATTGCTTCAGCCCTTAGAAGTTCCTACATGGAAGTGGGAACAAGTGTCGATGGATTTTATTGATGGATTGCCTAGAACCAGAACAGGAAATGAAGGGATTTGGGTCATTGTGGATCGTCTGACTAAGAGTGCACGATTCATTCCTGTTCGATCGACTAGGACTGCATCAAAGTTGGCTGAGTTGTATGTGAAGTGGATAGTTCGATTCCATGGTATTCCGAAGAGTATAGTGAGCGATCGAGATCCATTGTTCACTAGTGGATTTTGGAAGAGCTTCCAGGAAGTTTTGGGAACCGAGTTGTGTTTGAGTACAGCTTATCACCCTCAGACAGATGGTCAGACCGAGAGAGTCAACCGGGTTTTGGAAGATCTTCTTAGAGCATGTGTTTTGGACTTCGGAGGATCATGGGAAGATCACCTTCATTTGGTGGAGTTTGCGTACAACAACAGTTACCAGTCAAGCATTGGTATGGCACCGTATGAGGCATTGTATGGAAGACCGTGTAACTCTCCGACATGTTGGTTGGAAACTGGAGAAAAGCTGATGCTTGGGCCAGAGATGATTCGACAGACTTCAGATTGCATAGAGATCATTCGGCAACGAATGAAGGCAGCCCAAGACCGTCAGAAGAGTTATGCTGATAAGCGTCGAAAGGATTTGGAGTTTGACGTAGGAGATATGGTTTTTGTGAAGATTTCTCCACTGAAGAATGTTATTCGATTCGGAAAGAAAGGAAAATTGACTCCGAGATTTGTCGGACCATTCCCGATTATCGAGCGAATTGGAAGGCTCGCTTACAGATTGGAGTTACCGGAGAAGATGTCGGGTGTGCACAATGTTTTTCATGTATCGTATCTACGGAAGTATGTGCACGACTCGAGAACAGTGGTTTCTGCTGATAGCTGTGAAGACTTAGAAGTTGATCCAGTTGATAGAAGACCTCGTAAGCCGCTTCGTGTTGTTGAAACCGACACGAAACAGCTTAGGAGGAAGGTAGTTAAGTTGCTCAAGATACAATGGAGTGATGATGATAACGACTGTACGTGGGAAGTGGAAGAGAGGATGAAAGCAGCTCATCCTGAACTCTTCGAGGTATGGCCCTAAGGTGTCGTGTCATCTCGCGATATTGTAACTTGTTCTAATTTTAGAATTTCTGTACGCTAAGTTAGAATTGGATGCATGGTTTGTTGATTGCTATGGATGGTAGGCGTACAGAATAGTTTTTGATTGCTTGGAATTTCGGGGGCGAAATTCCTAAGGGGGAGAGAATGTAACGACCCGTATTTTTACGGATCGACAAGTTCGTCAAAATCTGGAATTTTTGCATTTTAAAGTCATTTCAGATTTTAGGCAAATTTTTGCCTAAATCCTAAGTCGTTCACGACTTAGCATGAGTCGTGAGTCGTATACGACTTAGGAGAGGAGTTCTGGGCGAGTTAAGGACTCAAGGAGATAAGTCGTAGCTGGGCTAGGTTAGTAGGTTGAAGTTTACTCGGCAAGTGTTGAGTCGTAGGTTGTAAGTCGTTGCCGAGTTAAGGGATAACAACCTAAGGAAGTGACCGACTTATAGTTTTAACCGACTTAAGGATAGTGGTGAGTTAAGTGTTAAGTCGGCTGACGAGTCAAGATAGTGGTCGACTTAAGACCTGGACGACTTAGTAGTTAGTATGTCTGACCAGTTATTTGTTAAGTCGTTGCCGAGTTAAGGAAGTGGGGTTGACCGACTTAAGAGTTGGGTCGGCAACGACCTAAGGACATGTTGTGAGCGACCTAAGTGTTTGGGTGTTAAGTGTTAGGTCGGCAGGGTAATTGAGTCGGTAGGTAGTTGAGTCGGCAACGTGTGTTGAGTTGTGAGTCGGCAGTACGTCTCTTGTGTTAAGTCGTAACCCAGTTACGAGTTAAGTCGTAGTTGTATTCCTTCGTATGTCTTAAGTCGGCAAGGCACTTATGTCGGCAACGACCTAAGTTAAGTCGCGCCTATATGTTAAGTCGCAGTTGCGCTTTGTTGTTGAGTCGTCAACCGACTTAGGACTTGGGTTTTGCGGCAGTATGATAAGTCTGCTTCGTTGAGTCGGTCATTTGGTTAAGTCGTAGGTCGGCGAGGCAGTTAAGTCGTTAGGTCGTATAGGCTGGTTAACTCGGCAGGCAGATGAGTTTTTAGGTCGGCAAGGCACTAGGTCGGCAAGGCATTAGGTCGGCATGGTGTTAAGTCGGCACCGACTTAAGAAGATAGCCGAGTTACGACTTAAGGCCAGTTTTCAGCTATAAATAGGAGGGGTTGTTCTCACTTTTTGGGATCCGGATTTTGAAGCGACGAAGTGCTGCCATTTTGAGAGCTCGACTTCTACACTTCTTCACTTCTTTTCTCCACTCTAATCTAGTGCTTCCATCCATCCAAATCGAAGATCGAGATTGAAGATTCAAAAGCTTGGATTGAAGATCTTCATCTTTTCAAGAGAGATTTCTTCATTTGAAGCGGATTTGTGATAGATCTAGCTTCATCCTTCGCTGTCCAGATCTGAAGTGTGTTGATTTGAGGTTGTTTAGGTGATTTGGTGAGTGGTGATTATCTCTCACACGGATCCAAAGGAGTATATCGGATTGTTGGCTCGTTTTGGTGTTAAAATAGAGATTTCCATGCATTTTCTTCATCCTATGTGTAGATCCATATAGATCCATTGTTCATGATGATGTTGCATCCACTTTATCATATGTTAACCTATGCAAGTTCATTCATCAAGTTTGTAGAGATATAATACATGTTTTCATGCTTATTGGACTTTCAACTCTTTAATTACGAAAATGCCATTATTGTTATAATTGTCTACTTAGATCATATTTGAATGCTTGATTGCTTGGATTGATGTTTGATTTGATTGCTTGTTATGAACTAGATGATTGATGATTAGATTTAGATCGAAGATGATTCAAAAGCTAAGGGAAAGGCTCTTGAAATGGAAAAGCTGCTCGTGGCATATGTAGCGGGATGATGAAGCTCTTATGCATAGATTTGATGATGTGGTGATGAGATGAGGCTTTGCGAGGATGTAATGAAGCGAGGCAATCATGTGATGAAGACTTGGTCTAATCTAGACGGGATCATTCCAAGCATGTTGATAACTCGGTGATATGATTCGAGTTGAGGATAATGAATGGATTCGAGAATAGTCATCGAGGAGGATGACTAGGAGGCTTGGATAGCATCGTTGTTGAAGGTTCTAGCATGCTCTAAGCAAGAGTACGTTTGGGCAGATTCGATAGTCCCAACGGCCAACTGTTGATGGTCGAGTACTCTGGGCAGATTCGATAGTCCTAGGCACGGGCTGCGACGACGTGCGGGAGTTATGTCTAGAACCGGGGTTTCCATTAGCCCTTGACGGACGGCTGAAAGAATGTGCCGGTCATTCAATTAACGGTGATATCGAAGCAATGATAACAGTGATAGCCAGAGTCATGGATGTTTGGTTGTATCGTCATTCGGACTCAAGAGCGGTATTTTCTGGGTGCTTATCTGATTTAGGCCTTGGTACTTGGAAAAACATCGCCCTTGACTCGAGTGATAGTAGCTTTACTTTAAATTGTATGCTCTGCTATGTTTGCTTCTGCTTAGTGTGTGTCTGGGGGCTATCACTGTAGAATGAGGTTGGAGTGGGAGGGTTGTATTCCTATTCCTTTTCCTTTATGCTCTTTTGGTATGTTGTTAGTTAATTTACTGCTCACTAAGACTGTTGTCTGACTCAAGGCTTTATGTTTTAATTCTTATTGCCTTGGGCTGTTCGTCCATTTTGGGACGGGCAGACTAGGTAGCAGGTGACAGGTGCTGTTCTCTTCTCACGATGCTGATATCGAAGACGAGCTAGAGGGTTGCATATTATCTTCTTATTATATGTACTGGATATTCCGCTGTTTTTGTATTCTCTGAGAGATATGTAGTGAGGCTGGATGTATTGACTATATGGATGCTTGTATTCAACTATTATGGAGTTTTATATGATGTCATTTTGTTCTGTAAAGCTTCACTATACATATGTTCTATTGTATTTTGTCCATGCGCTGTGAGTAATACGATAGATTCTTTTGTTTTAAATCTTACCTTGACAATCGTCCATGGTCGCCTGGCGCACTTTACAGCGCACTATCTCTAGATTCGGTGCAGGGGTCATGGGCGGTCGTCACAGATCGGGTTTCCAGATTTGGATATCCGAATACCACATCGATCCAAGTTAAACGTTAGGTCGTAAATCTCAAGTGAAGATGAAGATTCAGAGTGCAAGGGTTATTGTCGTTAACTCTGAGGGTGATTCCAAAATGAGTGTAACGAGATAATGCCTTCGGTTTCGTTCGAACCCGGAACGAACTTGTATGGATTGAATGCTTTCAACACATCGTCAGGTGGACGATGAGCATTCTAAGATAGATGTGTTCTATTAAAAGGTAATCGTAGCCTCAAGCCTCATCAAACCGGGAATGGCTAAAACAGGGGAGGTGCAGCAAGGTTAGTGGGTAGCACCCAAGTAGTATAAGATTCCCCTGTCTAGAGGTCCCTTCTTTTTATTCGGCTGTGTGGGCGGTTGAATAGCTACAACCGCTGGGGTTTCTTATGCGGGAATTATCCAGTAAGGGATGGTTCCGACCTTGTGTTGCAGGGGATTGGGCGTGATCCTCGGTACGTTGATCTAGGCCACGTACTGTGACGGGCGGTACCCCGGTAGCCCTGCCATTGTATGGAATCCAAAATCCAATAAGTGTCGTACGTTTTAGTTGTGCCCAACTATGTTGGAACGTGAGATGTAAGCATTCCAGCTATTTCTGTATTTTACTTGAAAACCCTAGACCCTATTATAATATAACTGGATTTCCTATCAAATGTTTTGGTTAGCGTAAGGTAAAAACTTAACCATATTTATGTGTGGGGAGTCTTACGTGATACCTTTGTTTTCAAAAGGTTTTGAAGTTAAGTAATCTAAACCGTTTACTCACACCAGACCCATGTCTGACCCAAGTGTTTATTTTCTGTTTTATAAACTCTTGGGTACTCAAATTTTTACGAGTAGCCAAGGGATTCAGGTTTGCTTTGACGAATTCTGAAGGAGCAATGGAGCAGGAGGCTTCAGCGTGTAGATATCTGTATTTCCGCTGTGTTGATCTCTGAGTCGTTTGTTTAAGTTGTATTTTGAGTTGTAATAACTAGACAGGTATTTATAACTGTCTAGTATGTGTTGTATAAAGCTGTGTATCTCTGATGTATATGATACAATGTAATATCTTATTTGATTAATATAATTTATTCGTTCCGCTGTTTAGATTCTGATATTGATTCTTCTTTCTTCTCTATCTTTTCTCTTTTCTATCCCTTTCTTTCTTCAAGATGATACGACTTTTTGTGGAGAAAAAGTCGGGTCGTCACAGTTTCCGTATACCGGAATTCCAGGTCTGGAGACCCGAATACCACATCGATCCAAATTTACGATAGGTCGTGAATCTCAAGTGAAGATGAAGATTCAGAGTGCAAGGGTTATTGTCGTTAACTCTGAGGGTGATTCCAAAACGAGTGTAACGAGATAATGCCTTCGGTTTCGTTCGAACCCGGAACGAACTTGTATGGATTGAATGCTTTCAGCACATTGTCAGGTGGACGATGAGCATTCTAAGTGATATGTTCTGATTAAAGGTAATCGTAACCTCAAGCCTCATCAACCGGGAATGACTAAAACAGGGGAGGTGCAGCAAGGCTTCGTGGGTAGCACCCACTGAGAGCAAGATAGATCCCTGTCTAGAGGTCCCTTTTCTTTTTATTCGGCTTAGTGTGTGGTTGGTCGCGCCAACTACGGGGTTATCTTGTTCGGAATTATCCAGTAAGGGATGGTTCCGGCTTTGTGTTGCAGGGGAGCGGGCGTACTCCTCGGTACGGTGATCTAGGCCACGTACTGTGACGGGCGGTACCCCAGTAGCCCTGCCATTGTATGGAAACCCATTCTTCCTACGTGCCCTTACGGTTTTGATTGTATAACCCACTTTGTGGCTAGTATGCTGGAATTTAATAATGTAACAATTTCAGCTATTTCATATTTATTTGAAAACCCTAGACCCTATTATAATATAACTGGATTTCCTATCAAATGTTTTGGTTAGCGTAAGGTAAAAACTTACCCATGTTTATTTGTGGGGAGTCTTACGTGATACCTTTGTTTCAAAAGGTTTTGAAGTTAAACAACTTTAACCCATTTACTCACACCAGACCCATGTCTGACCCAAGTGTTTATTTTCTGTTTTATTAAACTCTTGGGTACTCAAATTTTTACGAGTAGCCAAGGGATTCAGGTTTACTTTGACGAATCTATGGAGGAGCAATGGAGCAGGAGGCTTCAGCGTTCGTAGATATAGTGTTCCGCTGTGTTAGTTTCTCTGAGTCATTTGTTGAGTTGTATTTGAGTTGTAATGTCTAGACAGGTGTTTATAACTGTCTAGTATGTGTTGTATAAGTTGTGTAACTCTGATAGCTGTTGTATATGATACAACGTAATATCTTATTTGATTAATATAATTTATTCGTTCCGTTGTTTAGATTCTGATATTGTTTCTTCTTTCTTCTCTTCTTTTCTCTTTTCTATCCCTTTCTTTCTTAATGATGATACGACTTTCTGTGAAGAAAAAGTCGGGTCGTTACATTTTCAATCTTACTGCGTTAGTGTTTATTTTGCAGATAGTTCAGATGTTGGATATAGACTGGAACAAAGTTGAAGATCAAAATACGAGTGATGAGTGAATATATGTAGTGAGGTGAAAATTGTAAAGTGAAAATTGTGTTGTAATTGAAATTGTATTGTAATTGAAAATGTGTAAATGTAGTGAGAGTTCAAATTTGTACTATTTGAATTTGTAATAAAATATTTGTTTGAATAAAATATTTGTTTAAATATTAATTCTCAGTTATTTATTTTATTCAACAAATATTTATTTAATTATGTGGAAAAATAAAATAGTACAATAATAAATACATTTAAACGAATATATATATGTGTGTGTGTGTGTATTTATTATCAAACAAAAATCATATACTCGCATATTCTACAAAAAACACTTCTGCAAGTTTGTTAACAATTCATTTTTAAATCTAAAATTCCTACTGCTTTGCTTTGGCACATGAAATAATTTATTTCAGTGATCAATTGTAATTAACTAATGCATAGTAAAGTGGTGCCACATATGTATCATTCTACATTAGGTATGTTGCTACTTAAAAATTATGTAAACTATTGTTCACTAACTTCATTGTCTTTCCATTCACTAATAGTCACCGGTTGGTAATGCGAATTTCATTTCTACCATTATTCATTTTGTTTTGAATAATTCGCTTTTAACCTTCTGGATAAACATACAAAAAATACTAATTATTCAATAATAAAATATGATGTAATTTTAGGTCTTTCTTTTACCAATCAAATACTAAATATGTATGCATTGATCTTTTATTCATAAAAGTAAAAATAGATAATATTATAATCAATTTTTAAAAGTAAAAATGATTTTGATTATCAAAAACCCACTTGCATACATATAGTTAGTTTACTCTAATATTTCGGTAATATAGATTAAAATGAATTGTTGATCATACTAAGCTGTATGCATTTGAAATCATTTGCTTTGTAAATATCATTTTACATTTAGTACATCAACCTTTAAATGCATGATAAAGAAACAAAAGCATGAAAAAAAATTCCCTAAACAATCATTCATTTGATACATGCCTTTCTCAAACTAAATTATATTACTATGTTGGGTCTAAACATGTTAATTTCATATCATTAATGGAAACACGTTCTGCGTTTTTCACCATTAACAAAGATGTAGTACCGGTAAAAGTAACTGGCACCTAATGTGAGCCACATGATATAAAATGACTCATTAAATGAAAATTAAACTTAGTACAAGTTAGTTTCGTTTTAAGTAATTTACATAATGATTTGACTATATATCTTGGAGAACATAATGTGGACAACGACAAAGGTTCTCTATTACAAAGAACTATCTAATACTGTTAATTTGGACAAATCATATCAAAATTTCCCATTATAAATAAATAGATGTTATAGTTAAGTATACTAAACAAAAAATTGAGATTTTATTTATTAATTCTTGATAATGTGATAACATATCTGTAGAAAGGATGTTATGAAATACATGGGTATATTATTTACTAAATTAAGATAAGCATAATCAAGGAAATAATGAAGTACGCCTATATGTTTCATATCATTAATTTAGCTTGAATAAACATAAGATTCCTCCATTCCAATTTTCTGGTCTTTTGGTGTCTCCTTGTCTAAAGCTCTAAAAAATACATAATCCGAAGAAGATAAATACTAAATTAGAAACAATCAACGTATCCAATAAAACAAAACGATTGTATTATACGTGAATTTTGAATAGTTAATGTAGAAAATGTATTAATTTGTATGATTAACATGGAACATGGAAAATACAGCTAAAAAAAGATTAAGTATTGATATGGTAAAATTCACAACACACATTAAACTTTAGGTTCCACTTTCTTTCTTTTAATGGCAATGAATGAATTAGGGCGTAACTTTTAGAAAGAGTTTTTTCCCATTGGAAATCAAAATAAAGAATTAAAATTAGACGTTAAATGTGAAAGAAAAAATAATAATAACGTAGGAATGAGAAAAAACAACTCTGTTTTTTTAAATTATTGCTCACTTTCATAGAAAAAATGAGTGGGCTTTATTAAGTAGCCCATATTCCATTTGTATTAATTCTTGCACGCTCATTTTCCCTTAGTTCGTTCGGAGCTTTGAAGTATAATTAACAATTATTTCTTCAACCACTAGTTATTTTATCACAACTACCATCTTTAAAATTATAGCTCTCTATTGAAAGTTACTCTAGTGGTGAGCAAATGGTTGGTTTAGTTTGAAACCGACAAAAAATATTGAAACCAAATTAAATGTTCAAAAAACAAAAGCCGTACCAAATCGAATCGTTATTTTTCGAAATCAAAACTAACCGAATCAAAAATAATTTATTCGGTTTGATTGGTTAACCTAGCTTGTGTATTTGTAACATAATACAAGACTGAAACAATTGATTTGGTCTACATATATATTTAAATATGTGATCATGCTGTAATTTATAAAAACTAACCACTTCTCTTCTAAATATATTAACAAGAACCAAAAGAAAACTAATTTTGTCAAAATGATAATATAAATAATACTAGAATTAGTTAATAGTTATGATATTTGACAATAATTTAAGTCTTTTATTTAGTTTAGTTGGTTGATTCGGCTTTCAAACACTAAAAACCAAAACCAACCAATAAACCGAATAAATTTGAAAATAGAGACCAAAACTAACCAAATAATTAACAAAACCAAACCAAACCGACCAATTATATTTGGTTTGATTGGTTTAATTGGTTCAAACCAATATATGCTCACCCTTAGGTTACTCACCATTTACTAGGCCTGCAAAACGGATACTTTTGAATACGGACAGTGTCATATCCGTATCCGTATTCGAAATCATTTTCGGACATCAGATATCCATATCCACAGATGCAGACGAATATCGGATATTCTTCAACCAGTTCACAACCAATAAATTAAACAAACAAATAGAAAATTTTGATTTATTATAAATCCATTTTTGTACTAATTATATAAAAATAATAAATACACTAAGTAAAATAATTTGAAGCAATAAAAATTGATTTTTATACGCATATTAATTTTTTTTGAATAAAATAGTAAACGAAAATCATTTTATGTACTAAAATACATAAAAAAATAAATATAACCTTGACAAAAACCGAATGGATAATTATTGGATACGGATATGGCCCGTATCCATATCGTATTTAGAATGCGGATACGGATGAATTTTGCATTTTTCGGGTATTCATTGACAGTCCTATCATTTGCAAAATATAAATGATTGAAAAAAAATTCCAACATCAACAACCGTTTGTACAACCAATTATTTAATTTTTACAAAGAAGTTTAGCAAATGAAGTGGATTGTAACTCTTATATGATGTTGTGATAGGGTTATTGATATGGAGTGGTATAGGAGTGTCTTATACGCATTAGCAATGACGTGTTTCCACTTACGTTGTTGTCCACTCATTATTGATTATGTCATGAGACATTTGTACATGATATATTTATATTGTTTAGTGATTATGCTATGTTAGGTTCTAGAAATGATTATTGTGTATGGATGTAACACCCCTAATTTTAGATAACATTATTCAGGTAATTTAATTAGATAAATTAAATAGAATAATATAAAGATTAGAGTGATAAGTGGATTGAGATTTAAAAACTAAATAGAGACCGTGCTTAACTAAACAAAAATTTAAAAGAATGGGTTTATGGAAATGGTTTTACAAGTTAACTAATAAGAGAATAAGGTAAGGGTGTTATGGGGAATAGCCGTCCACCGTAACCCTTAACCCCTAAACCCTTACTCTCATTTTCACTTCACAAGTTCATAATTTTAAAACATAAACCAAGGAGCTCAAGTGGGCCATAACCTAGGGGAAAAGAGGATTAAAAATCAAGTAAAAGCTAAGGAATCAAGCAAGGAGAATCTCAAGTTCCTTATCCAAAGCAAGGTGAATAATAATCAAAACCATCTCATTTTCGTTTTAAAGAGCATTTGATTTCGGGTTTTAAGATTAAAACCTTTATGATGATTTTAATGATGATATGCTTGGATTACATGATATGTTTGATTCAAATAAGTATGTTTGATAAATGTTTTATTCGATTTTAAGGCTAAAATCGTATATATATTGGGTTTCGAATGCCATGAGAATTTAATATGTTATGTAAAATATTATTTTGGAGATAGGTTTAAATTTTCATAATTATCCAAGCTATGGATAATTTATTATGAACTTTTGAAGGGAGAAATAATTAATTGGGCTTAAAAATTTATTTCAGCTATTATATAAAGGATTTTGGGTCTGAACTTTATATATGTTAGATAACACATTAAAAGTGAATTATGATGATTTTGGGGGGTTTTTCCTACGTGATTTACTATGGAAATTTAATTAATTAAGTTGAAGGACTTAAATTTCTAAATTGTTTTGCTAAATAGAAGGGCTTCTTTGTTTAATATTTTTAATTATTTCTGGATGAATTCGCCAGTCTTTTAGAAAATATTCTTAGTAAAGTTATGGCAACCAATTATTCTTTTACAAATAGGCATGTTAGTTGAAAAACACCAACTTAAAAAGGCAACAAAACAGTTTTGTAAAGAATTATTGTTTCGCCACTTCCAGTAGCAACCTTTCGACCACATACTTCCACCCTTAACCAAGTCAAAACCAATACACATGGTATCAATGCTTTAATACGTAGTGGATTGGAGAAAGGCTGCAGGTATAGAGTCGAAACCATGATTTTGGAGGGGTCGAGGCCATTTTAAATAGCTTTCGAAGGTCTTTGTTTTGCTTTCAAAAGATATGCCGCTTGCCTAGTTTTTAATGGATGCTTTCGAAAGGGTTGAATTACTTTTATACAGCTTTCAAAAGGGTTGCCTCCTTTTTGTTCAAAGGGTAGCTTTCGAATGAGTTGACGTATAATATGTTTTAAAGAGAAGCTTTCGAAAGAGTAGTTTTGAACCAAGTCGAAACCTTGCTTCCATCTTCATACCTTTCGAATAGGTTGAAGTTTTCATTGAGTTCGAAAGGTAAGCCTTTGTTTTATAAATATAACAAGCCGCTTTCCAATGCTTTCGAAAGGGCTCCAGTGGCCATTTAAACTAAAGGTTTCGATGGCAATGGCTTCGAAAGGTGTTTCGCAGCTATCCTTCCAATTATTTTAATTAAAAGGTTAGAGCAATCGAAAGGATGGTTCCAGAGCCATCTGTTTTCCCCAAACTCTTTTATTTGAAGGTTAATGGTTCCGAAAGAGGTACTTTTGCTTATGTTCGCTTTGACCCAAAAGTTATATTTAAGATTAAACCCAATGGTTTTGAAAGAGGTACTTTCAAATGGTTTCGAAGCTATACTTCTACAAGTTGGAAAGATATGCTTTAATACTTTCGAAAGGAATGTTTTGATGGTTTCGAAAGGAAGCTTTTGATGCTTTCGAAAGAGATATATTAAGGTGTTTCGAAAGGCATATGTTTAGGTGTTTTGAAAAGAAGATTAAGGCATATGTTTAAGTGTTTTGAAAAGAAGATTTGAATGCTTTCGAAAGATATGTTTTAATGGTTTTGAAAGTAAAGGTCTAAGGTTTCGAAAGCCTTAGTTTTCAAAACAAAGAACCAAATCTCATTTTCAAAGGAAAACCCATGGCAATATAAAAGCTTTGAAATGGTTTTTAATTTTGGAGTTATTAAAAAATCGTTCCTTGATAAAAATAATGGGTTAAAGGTATTAACCATGTTTCATATGGAAATGATTTCAATGATATTAAACCATAGATATTGGTATTGTTAATTATTGTATGTGTTTCTTCTATAAACATATTAACTGTACAATGGACTCATTACTATATTTTGGCGAATAAGGGCAGAATAACCAGCTAGGTTAACCCAGTAGTGAATATAAATTGAGTTAACTCTAGAATGAATAGAGTTTCATCCAGTAGGTCGGGTAGACCAGAACATAGGATGCCCATAGACTAATAGATAAGTTGTCAGTTTAGACAGATTCATAGTAACCCCATGAAAACTATGTTTGGAAAGAGTTATTGGTAGGGGCCAATAGGTTAGTAGTGATCCTATGAAAACTATATCTAGATGTTATTGACAGAGGTCAATCGGTTCATAGTCAACCCATGAAAACTATGATATAAGAGAAGTTATTGGAGATACAAATAGGTTCAGGGAGAACCCATGTGTAACGAACGCGATTTTTCGTCGCTCGAAAATCGACATTAATACGTCCACTGTATCAACTGCCGAGAAATCGAATGCCGGAAAACCAAATTGTTATGGAGAAAAAGAAGAGGTAGAAGAAAACAGAAGAAAAAGAAAGAAGAAACAACAGAAAACACAGAAACAGAAACAATATTAGAATCTCACATTCGTAGCGGAACAACATATGATAGATAAATGAAAAATCTTTAATCAAAAGAACTATATCAATTTATTACATTACATCATATCAACAGAGTCAATATATCAATGGACTGTTATATAAACTTGTCCTCATACAGAATACACAGCGGAATAATACATAGTATAGGTGATACATCTCGCCATCCAGCTTGCCACTTGAGCTCCATAGCACTCCAAAATCCAGAAAAACCTGATAACCTAACTGTAGACTGCCCGTGTGGAAATTGGTGGGCACCCAGAGTTTAGGAAGGGAACAATAAACTCCAGGTCAGTCATGGGACTGGTGTGAGAACTTGAAACAGTTATTTATTTTTAAAACAAACAATAGGAAGATTTTAAAGCCAATTTAGAAATGCTTTTGAAAAATGAAACTACCATAAGGCCTCCCGCCACACACACAATGCAAACGCAGAATTGGAGGAGATTTCTCCTTATGATAGTCAAAGATGCTTACTACGCAAAATCAAATCCTCTTTGATATTATTATTAGCGCATAGTATAGAAAAATCATTTCGAAAGTATAATATAAATCTTAGCCAGCATAGACATTTCACACTTATGCCTACTATAGCTACCATCTAAACAGTGGGGCGCCACCATAAGTAAATGGCAGGTTCTACAACTAATACCGTACAAGGTGCCTATTGGAGTTTGGATTTCCAACAAATGGTCAGGCCAAGGAACTTCCCATTGCCACATAGGTACGCCTCTGGAAAGACGACCCGAGAACCTATCCGGATCTCTGCCAACACAAGGCCGGGTTACCCCTAACTGGGTAACTACTGACACAAATATGTCATCCCACGATCGTAACCGATCTATATCCGAGGATCCTCGATTTCCAACAACCACAAAGTAATAAATTTGCAACAACAACATAGGTTAAATATCTGGGCTCCATACAATGATACCACCTCTATCCAGAAGGAATGACATACACTAAAGGGGCGCTACCCCCTAATAACCTTGCTACATCCTTCCTGTTTTGACCATTTCTGGAGTGTGAGGTCCGACGAAGTCTCATCCACAAAGCTACGCATTGGTACAAAGCCATGCTTTGGGTCAACAAATGATCAAAGTAATGATCACAAAGATAAATGACCAAACAAATGATCATATCATAAATGATCAAACAATGATCATTTCACAGCAACACTCAGCATGCCACGTTACCAAATTGGGAATATATCAATAGAAACCATCAACTACATAACCTCTGAGCTCGTACATCTCAGAGAAGGGTGTTAAGCTAAGAGAATAAATTCTCCGCCACCAACAGATATGTATTTGAAAAAAACTAGCTTTATACCTCAATTTGTAACGTCAGACACACAACCATACAAGTCTGTTCCGGGATCGAACAGAACCGAAGGCACTAAGGGTGATAAAACCTCTATATCGGAGATCTGCCGATGCAGAGTAACTCGACGGTAATCCTTTCGTTTTCAAAAATATTCGGTCTTCAACACCGGTCATCAAATGCAATCCATTACGACGTATCACATATTCGGAATGGGTTATACGACCCAAAGGTCCTTTCCCTGCTAACCCGAATAGTGAGCGCTTATTCAAAAATAAGTGTGGCATTCAAATTCAAGCAAATCACAACAAATACCCATTCAAGGTAATTATTGATAGTTGGTTATTTAACTATCAATAGGTCCGCACATCATCATCAGATTCCAAATAATTTTCCAAATTATTTATTTTCCAAAAATATTTTCGCAAGATATAAAATTTCCACACTTCAACCATTTGAAACCAAATTTCAAATCACTTTCAATTTATCTTTAAAAGATAAAATCTCAAAAACATTTCACTTCATATTGGAAAAACATTTCCATACTTATTTAATAATAAGTAATTCACAAAACCATTTGTTTTCAACATTTGGAAAATATCTAATATACTTAAATCACAATTAAGTATCTATTTCATTCTTTAAGGAAAACGTTCTCTTAAACACATTTATTTGGGTCAAAACGAATGTTGCGTAAAACATCGTTACGACGACCCAAAATCACTAGTATATGGATTCGAAATTAAGATAGATATATAAATCCCAATACTATATAAAACATTTCCTTTCGAAAATCATTTACTATAACAACAGTGTTATAGTCCACCATTTCCTTATTTCTCGAAAACGTCTATTTCAACAATGAATGTTGAAATCTATGGTTTCGATAGTTAATACATTTTAAAACATCTTTAAATCGTTTAAATTCTATTTCAAATATCACTTTCCCAAAACATCTCCGTTTTATTTAATAATATATTCACTGTTCAAAATTGTGAATATAATTCGTTATCCAAATTCAACATTTCTACACATTTTTATTTAAAGGATTATCCACTATCCAAAATCGTGAATATACTTCCTTTAACAAGCTATAATAATTTACTTATCAAAATAAGTCAAATTTCGGATTTATAAAACAACGTTTATAAATCACATTTATACTTTATAACAATTTCAACTTAAAAAATCATTTTATTAGCAAATTCTATTTATATCCCATCTAAGTGCGAAATTCTAATTTATAAGTAAATTACTTATAAATCTTTTATTTTACAACATCTATTCATTTTATAACTTCACATTATAAATCCATTAATTTCATTCACTTATGAAATCCATTTATACTTCCTTTTAACACTTATAAAAACTCGTTTTAATAATTCCAATATTTTAATTTATAAATATCAATTTTATAAATCTTTTATATAAACCGTTTGAAATAATTCAAAAATCTCAATTTAAACCATTTTATAAATCAATCAACTATTTATTTCAAAAATCACATTACGGTTATATTTCACAAAGATCTTAATTTTAATAACACAAAAATTTTAATGTTTATTTATTAAAAATGAATCAATTCAAAAATTTAATAAAACGTATATTTTCGAAAATCACTTTAAAATCCTTTTAAAAATAAAAATCGTTATTTTTAAACTTCAAAAATGGATCTGATGATGCAACAGCACCAAATAATCAATCATGGCATCCAAACATCATACATCAATATGATAACAGAATATATAACAATAGTTGTAAATAAATAAATACCGTGAGGAATCCAGTTGGATCCCTCCAACCTGTTTTCCCTGCATCCACAAATGTTAGCACAATACCAATTCCGTTCCAGTACAGAATATCGCGGTATATAGGATTTATAAAATATTATCCGCTATTATACGGCGCAATAGGGTCTCATCCACTATATAATGTGGGAAATCAACTCCAAATACATAAATAATACCAATTTCACTTTACGGTGAAATATTCGCGGTATATGTTTTTAATAAATAACCTCCGCTTAATAACGGCGTATAATGTATATTTAACAATACAGATAACAATTTATCATTCAGGCATACAATCAACAATTTTAAATCTAACTATTTAAAATTTAAACCGAAACCATTCGATTGAGTGAGAAGTTCTCACCTTGATTTCAATTTCATTCCAGCGTTTTATTTCGAATAAAATTAAACGTGCGTTTAATTTTACCCAAATTTTTCACTGACTCCAATCGCTTCCAATCCAGTTTCATAGCGTAGTGCTCGACAAAACAAAGCCAATGCACTTCATTTCGTAATTTTTCAACCTCGTATGAAATAGTTATCGCATTTTAAAGTTTGAACAAATTATAATACAATTAAATTTACACATTTATTTAACTTTAAACCTAAATCAGATCTGGGCCTCACGTTCTACCATCTCATCATCAAGCCGTGACTTTGTGCTTCTCCTCCCACGCGTAACCCTCGTTTGAATTAACCCATGAGCCGCCGCATTTCTTCGAATTTTTACAACCACCAACCTCCACTACAACACGATCGGCCAACACCCCTTCAAAGCTCGAAGTCGCCTTCACCTCTGGCCAAAGAACGGTGAAGCTCGGCACCCTATTTGCCTCGAACGACGTGCGCGACTTTCGGTCGAACGCTAGAGAACTGCCATCGATTCGCTACGTTTTACCCCATCATAACCGTATGGATGGAGAGATCTTGCTACACTCTACAATGTTGTAGTTAACAACTTTTTGTAATTGTTAACGGATTGAGAGAAAAATAAGGAGGAACGAGGACATTTTCTGGCCGTGGGTTTCAAAAATGGCGGCCGGCTCTGTTTAAAACCCTAGTTTTATTTTTCTTTTGCAATTTGTGAATAATATCGTGCTTTTATAGAAATTCTGACGAACACTATTCATTTCCAAATTTCTGAACTCCAAATCGAGCGTGCCGGCTGACGTTTCTAAGGTTTCCCCGCGTTTCGGACACAATGGAATAGGTTTCAGAAGCTAATTCGATAATCTATGCGAGTTACGGAATTAAACGATCAAATTTAAATTAAACCGATTCAAACCGATTTCGATGCCTTTTGGCTTGCTTCGGACAAACGGTAAATCCGATTGACACGAAATTTGAAACCATAAAATAATTCAATATTACGGATCCGATGAAACTGGTTTCGTCGAAATCCAAGATTGTTCGAAAAATGGCTAATTTCACTAGTCGATTAAATATTAAAATATTCAATTTTCACAATTTAACTTTTAATTCAATTTTAAAGGTTCTATAACATCACTATAACTTCAATATGATTTAATATAACTTTATAAATCATTTTTAATCACGTAAAACCCAATTTTCAATTATTTCTGTAAGTTCAATTATTAAATTATCAATTTAATCGTGCAAATTAAATCCAATATTCGATAAATAAATTATTCGACCTATAAATTTCACTTATTAATATTCAAAATTAATTAAATATTCAAATTTTTAATTGACAGAAATTCTGGGTCGTTACAAACTCCCCCCCTTAAAAGAATTTCGTCCTCGAAAATACCAAGTAAGAAAAATTCACAGAATTCATTAACTTTCCAAAACAAACAGTTCAAATTAGATTTACAAATCTCTTAAGTGTTTAACTTTTCCAAAAATCCATAGTTAAACTTCTTTCAATAACTTTTACTAAGTTTTCAAACCATACTTAGTTTTCAAAATTTTCAAATCTCTCAAAAATATTCTAACGCCCTAAATTTTCGGAAAAATTCGCCATAGCCTCCATTGCGCGGCTCGATCCGAAAAAAAAATGACATTGTATATATATCACAAATATACATCTCATCAAGTGATGAGGCATCCCATAGGGAAAAAAGTGTAAAAGTACGATATTTAATCCGAGATATGTACCTTATACATAATTAGCGAGCGTATACGGCTAATATAGCGCGAAAGCGAGCTCCAAATGCGAAGAAAACGCCATCCGCACCTACTAAACACTCAATCAAACAAATGAGAACATGTATATAGAAAATAATATCGATATACATCATATAGCAACATAATAACTACATGTGCCAACATAGCAATTGCAACTAAAGCAATAAATGCAACCATCAAACAACTATCATCCAATAAACATCCAACAAATCCATACCAAATCAATATTGATTCACTTCTCATTAATATTCATTGATTTGGTTTTCAATTTTAAATCATATTTGATTCATTTACATTGGATTTTATCAACATTCATTTATTTAATTAGTTACATTCACATTAGTTCACTCCCAATTTGAATCAAATTCAATTATATTCAAATTTATTTACTTTCAATTTGAATTCAATTACATAGCTTTCAATTTCGCTAATTTACTTTCATTAACTCTTAATGAATTTATACACAATCAACTAACAATCAAATAACAACCAATGTTTATTCAACATAACCAAATTATTTAATTTTACATTCGATTTGGTTCAACACCTTTAATTCAATTGGTTGATATTAAATTGACTTACATTCAATTATTCAACTTTCAATTTCATTTACTTTTAATGAATTAACACTTACATCCATTGTTTCATATCAATTTATTTTCATTAGATTGATTAACATCCAATCCATTTATTCAATTCAATTGCTACTTCATTTTACAAATAAAATTGAATTTCATTTACATAACTCAAGTTCACATTCATCACTTCATTTCATTAATTAATTTTGATACCCAAAATCAAATTCATTCACCATTACTTAAGTTATATTCCAATTAAACATCATTTGTTTAACTTAACATAAGTTTCCACTTGGATTTAATTGATTCACTTATACTTACTTTTATTTAACTCCATCCTTAAGTTTAATTTATTATATCAAAATTAAATTTGTACAAGTTATCAACCCATTTATCATTCCCATAAATATTTTAAATAGGATTCCAGAGTCTTTTCAACCTTTCAAAAACCATTTTTGAAATCAATTCAAATTATCTTTTGAATTTCTAAAACCAAATCCAATCTTTTTCCAACCAACTTTCATTTAAAATAACCGACAGCAATTCCTCTTTTGGAAACCCGAAAATGAACACCAATGATGTCGCGATCATCATCGGAATTATTTTCCAGCGACCGAAAAGAGTTTAGAGCTTTCATCTCTCTAAAACAATTTTCCAAAATATCAAATCCTTTCAAAAACATTTCTCTGGAATTTTATTTCAGATTATAAATCACATTTATAAATCTTTTACTTATAAAATTTCACTTCTTATATATAAGATTATTATTTTTACCATTGTAAATCATTTTAATTATAATTCCATACATTATAATTCATTTGTTTATACAATTCATTCTTTCACAACTGTTGTTTTATTTAACTTATTCAAACAACTTTTAATTAACTTATATATATTCACATTTTCAACAACCAAACAATCAATTATATACACTTTAATAATTTCCGAAAAATTATTTCTTTATATACAAAATATAATCCAAGTAAAATTATTTCATTTACCCAATTTAAAAATAATATCGTGCCGAATTGTTCTATACAAGTGTTTAGAGATCCCTATCGATAGAGTTGTACTGACAATACCGACCAGAATCCATATACCACTCAACAAACCAATCATCACAATATAAAACAATTTTATATTCACTAACAAATACGCGCTCGTATCTATTATTACACTCAACTCATTCTAGAGTACTACTGACTCTATCTCTAATGAGTAACACCCAACAGAGCCATGGTTGTCGCTTAACCATACGCTCTGATACCAAATGTAACGAACGCGGTCACAACCGGTAGGCTTTTCAACCATCCCAGCCCCACCGTGGCTTACACTGATATCCCAAACTTGCTTTTACGGCCAGCCTCTCGACTGTCACGGCCTCTGCCTAACCAACCCCGTAAAGAGGATGTGTAGGGGTAAGAGTCTACCGTTCGCCACCAAACAGCGAAGCGAGAATCCCCCATCACATTTCACCTAGATAAGCAAGACTGGTGTGAGAACTTAAAACAGTTATTTCATAACCGATCTATATCCGAGGATCCTCGATTTTCAACAACCACAAAGTAATAAATTTGCAGCAACAACATAGGTTAAATATCTGGGCTCCATACCATGATACCACCTCTATCCAGAAGGAATGACATACACTAAAGGGGCGCTACCCCCTAATAACCTTGCTGCATCCTTCCTGTTTTGACCATTTCCAGGGTGTGAGGTCCGACGAAGTCTCGTCCACAAAGCTACGCTTTGGTACAAAGCCATGCTTTGGGTCAACAAATGATCAAAGTAATGATCACAAAGATAAATGATCAAACAAATGATCATATCACATGTGATATCCTGGATTTTTAGACGTCTGTTAATTTGAAATTAACTGGGAAAGTCATTTGAAATACTGAATTACAAGTCGAACAAATAAATTCTGATAATTAAAAAATATATGGATATATAAATGGATTTGAAACTATAATAAATGTTGAAAATTTTTAAATGTATACATACACAAGTATATAAATGTGTATATATATATGTATTGTGATTATGAAGAATTGATTTGAATTCAATACAATAATTTTCAAAAGACATTTAAAATTAAAATCTATATTTTTAAAACACTAAGTATATATATAGTTATTAATTAATGTATAAATGGATTTTATATTATTTATTTAAAAAGTTATATAACTATAAGTAAAAAAAAATGTATAATGTAAAATATAATATAAAAATATATTTAAACATTTGTACATGTAAATAAAGACAAGTGTAATCATCTTATCATTTTATTAAATATGTGTAAGCATGGTATTACTTGAAAATACAAGTGTAAGAATCATAATATCATGTAATAACAAGTGGCAAATTCTTTTTCTTTTAATTTGAAAATTTATAAACAATGTAGTATTAGAGAAGAAAGCTGGCTATTCATTTTCAGATCAAAGCTAAAACTTTCTCTTCATCTTCATATTCCTTTCATTCATTTCAAACCTGAAAATTCAAAACAAAGAAAAGGAATAAAGGAAAATCAAAACCTGTTCAAACAATAAATCAAAAGCAATTCAAAGCTTCAGTTTTTAACTTGGAAATGCAATTCAAGGATCAGGCTTTAATTAAAATCTCGGATCAGTTCCAACTCAAGTTGCATCACAAATCAAGTACAGACCAAAATCCAGTTCAAAAACAAGTTACAGGCTTTCTGTTCAAACATCAAAAAGGTGAGTAAACCAAGCTTTAAACTGTTAAATGTGATGCACATGAATGATATTTGAAGGATAAATGTGTTAGTTGCTTTGCATGTATGAAAATACGATTGCATGCTAATAAATATGAAGTGTTAAGTATTCATGTCTGTATATATTCTCTGTTCTTATTTTTACAGGGTTTAAATAAAAGAAATTTTTTAAATCCCCTCATTTAATCTCTGTTGACTGTGAGTAATCAACTAAGCTTTGCTTCAAATAGTTGCATGTGATGTTTTTAGTCAGTAGAGGATGTGATAATTATTTGCAAGTGAGAAACTTTGGTTTGCATGTTATAAATGTATTGAATTACAAGTGTGCATATCTGCAAAACCTGGTATGCTCTGTTCTTACCAACAGGCTAAATTTTCAAAAAAAAAAATTAGTTCTAAATTCAATATCTCATCCCATAATCTTTTTGAGGCTTGGATTTGTAAACAAAATATGTTTAATTTGACAAGATCTCAATTTTAAAAATAATTTCAAGAAATTTTTATCAGGTAATTTCTCCAAAAATGATAAACACAGTGAAAATCATATATATGTCAAAATGTGATGATCATAAAATGGTGTTTGGATTTCATAACTAGATTCAAATTTGCAAACGATGATTTTAGGTGAAGGTTTCATGATTTTTAAGTAAGTAAATCATGCGAATGATCGAGTTGAACGGAAAAGCAATTTTCATCGATTACCGATGATCTACGTGGTGATGGTTGTTGGGCTTGAGACAGGAAGTGGCTGGAGGATGGGGGATCGTCGGAAAAATACTCACTTGTATTCTAGATCGCCGTGGTGGCCGTGCGAAGTAGATTTAGGGTTTAATGGTTTAGTTTGGACATCGATATTTTGTGAGTTCGTGCGACGTTGTAGGTTGATCGGAGTCGTTAGAACCAAGGGGGATCGGGTTTGCTACATTACAGCGTGATAGGGGGTTCTCGCTTTGCGTTAGGTGGCGAACGGGAGACTCTTACCCCTACATGTCCCCGGGGGTAGTATAAGGCCTTTTGGGGTTGGTTGCGACTCGAGAGGGTGGCCGTAAAAGCAAACCCGAGGTATCACTGTGAGCCACAGCGGGGCTGGGATGGTTGAAAAGCCTACCGGTCGTGAACCGTTGCTGAAGGTTGAAAAGCCTAGGACATTACAGTTGGTATCAGAGCGAAGGTTAAGTGAGAATCTTGGCTCTGTTGGGATTACTCATTAAGAATAGGGTCAATAATACCCTAAGATGAGTTGAGTGTATATATATATATATGAGAGCGTATTTGTTATTTTCTTATATAAAGGTTTTAAAATGGTTTTAAAAATAAATGATTTTTATATAAGTTTATCTTTTGATATATATAGAAATAATTTTCTAATTATTAAATATATTAAAGAAATTGGTTGTTGAATCATTGGAATTAAATAAAATAATAAGAATTAAGTGGTAAACAACCAAATTGAAATTGAATGAAGATAAGTTTGAAATGGATCCAAACTGAATTTAAAACCTTGAATTTGTAGAAGTGTTATCAGAATAAAGATAATAACGAATTGATTTCCAGATATGATAATCTTGGTTACTATCATAAATGGATGTTGTGTTTAATAATAAAATGTTGTTAATGATTAAGTAAAATGAAATGTTTTAAGGAAATAAACTTTTAGGTAAGTATGACATATAAATTGGAATTGAAGATAATTTAAAAATTGTGAAGTTTTAAATCTAAATTCCGAAAACTTGAAATTGTTTTATAGTAATTTGTTTTGAAATTAAAAACCAAGAATGGTTTAAAATTTTAAGTATGACTTAAAGTGTAAAGGAAATAAATATGTATATATGAGAATATACATTATATTAAAGATGTTTGAAATAAACTCTAAGTATTGAATTTTAAATTTTCCTTGGGATGTGATGTGAAACCCAAAGTGAAGTAAGTTTTTAAACTTAAAGGGGAAAGATTATTAACCTGAAGTTTAAAATTCGAATGGGAATTCAAATTGTGAAAAGTTGACCGGATTAAGTAAATTTAACTTGAAGGAAGTTAAATAAGTTGAATAAATAACTTGAATTGGAAATTTCAAGATGAAATTTAAATTTAACTTGGAAAGTTAAATGGTTGATTTGAAATGGGAGTTATGAGTGATCTCAAAATGGGTTTGAGATCTGGAAATTGAAAATGGATAATAAATTAGAATCTGAAATTTAATTGTTTTTGAATTCTTATTTGAACTTTATAATAAGTTAAGTAAAGATAATTTTAAAATGGAATTTTGAAATTTGAATTCAGAATTAAAAGGTTTAAAGATTTAATTTGTTAAAATAAAAAATAAAGGTTGAGTTAATTTAAAAGTAAAGGAATTGTGATTTAAGGAATTAAATCAATTTTAACTCGAATTTATATAATTCGAGATAGTTTAAAATTGAGATTTAAATTGAATTAGTTCAAACTGAATTTGATTTGAATAAATGGGAATTGTGATTTAAGATAAATAAGTTTAAAATTCAAATGGAAAATTTGAAATGGATTAATTTAAAATAAAAATTGAAGATTGAATGAGTTCAAAATTCAAATGGGAATTGGGATTAATTCATATAGAAATTGAAATGAATTGAAATATTTTAAGTGGATTCAATTTGAAATTAGTTTGAATAATTTGAAATTGTAATTAAAGTGAATATGTTTAAAATCAAATGGAATTTGATTTGAATTTGGAAAGGAATTAAGATTAATTCAACTTGAATTGGGATTGAATTAAATTCAATGGAAATTGAAGTATTGAGTCAATTTAAATGGAAGTGGAAATTTAAATTGAATTAATGGGAAATTAATTGGAAATGGAGATTGGGAAATTAAACAGTTTGGCTCTGGATTATTTTCAAAATAAATTGTTTTAATACAAATATATTTTTCCAAACTATTTACTATATAATCTTCTTCTTAAACCCCAAACTATCTTATACTTATTTTACAATTATTTTGGAACTATTTAACTATTTTGAAACTGATTTATAAACTAATTACTATTTTTCAGTTACTTATATCTAATCACTATTTTAAAAGCTATTTTGCAATTACCTAACTATTTTATAATACTTAACTATTTTACAGCTATTTTACAAACTAATAAATATTTTTAACTACTTATCTATTTTAAAACCTTTTCAAGCTATTTTTAAATTTAAATTGGTCAGAGTTCAAACGGTTTGTAATTGAAGTAATAACTCAAATGGGAAATGAAGTAATTGAGAATAAGTGAATGGAATTAAAGGAAATGTGAATGGAAAAGAGAAGTGATTTGGCTAATAACCAATAAAGATAAATACGTAGGATATACGTATATTATTCTATTCGCATAGTGATTTGATCCAGATTCGAACACAGAATTTCGAGATAGTATTATCGATCCGAGTTGGGATCTTTCGCTCGATTTTCGACGGTGAACCTGGATATGGATTTTTGATTGGTTCTGGATATTCTCTATCATAGTTGTGACTATGCAAGGAGAATGACGATTTCTAATCAAGAAACCAGATCTGAGTCCGCACTAGGAAGTCGGGTGGACGATACTAGTTCGGAAGTTAAATTGTGTGATCGATTGAGCGATCAGATTGATATTGTGTACGGATGATATGTGTACATCGTACGGATTTGAATGAAATTGATATTGAAGATTTGTGGATAAGAACTGTAAAATGGTTTTTGAAAAGAAATATGGTTAATAACTTTATAAAAGATTTATCAAATGTGAATATTTGATTTGGAATAAAATAAAGTTATATATCCTTGTTATATAAGGTAAATCTTCCCTTGTTGAATCTATTGCAGAAGAAAAGAGTTTTGAAATATTTGAAGTATAAAAGAAGTTTTATACAAGTTTGAAATGATCCAAAGATTTTTAAAATTTATATATATTATATATATATAAAGGATTTTATGGGAATGATTTTGGAAAAGGTTTTGGGAACCTATGGATTTCTAAAAAGGCTTTTTGATTTTTGAAAAAATCAATTTTGGAAATTTGGAAAGCCTAGTTTGAGAATTATCGATTTTGGTAATCGATTTTGTGTAAAGGAGATTTTGATAAATCATAAAGGGTATGATTTGAAGATACTATAAGTATATAGTATAAAGTGTTTTGAGAATAGCTCTGGGGAAAAAGGCGCTTCCTTGAAATGAACTTCTCAGGAGTACCACTGGGTGGTACTGCCTTGAGCCCCAAGGGGGGGTTTCTAAAGTTGATCCTGTGAGGAGTCCGGACAAAACTAGTTCCTGAGGATTATTTGTGTAGCGAAGGTCGAGGGGTTGGTGCCCACAGAGGCATTTGAGTTATGCTGTGACAACAATTTAACTCAATGTCACTGCGATCTACTGCAGACCATAGCGAAAGTCATGTGTGCCGCTGAGAGCCAACTATCTACGTTTGATTTTATATCGGTAGACTGTGACACTATGGTAACATAGCGAAAGTCGTTTGTGCCGCTGAGAGCCAACAGTCTGCGTTTGATTTTATATCGGTAGACTGCGACCTATGTGGGAGAAGTTTCATTTTGACAGCGAAATCGTGTGTGCCGCTGAGAGCCAACAGTTACATGGACTTTTGCTGCGATGGCAACGTAACCCTGGAATGTAACTGCGATCTGTTGTGGGTTCCATGCTGTCATCAGTTACATGGACTTTTGCTGCGATGGCAACGTAACCCGTGATGTAACTGTGACCATGGATGGGGGTGATGATTTCCAGAGCATTTTCACCAAAGATATTTCCTCTATTTTCAAAACTGTTTTCTAATATTTTCATAAATTAATTTCCAAATATTTTCACTGGATGTTGAAAACAGGTTTACCAAGTACTTATAGATTTTCAGTCCTACGTCTGATCAACGTATGACCGAATTTCTATGAGAACAAGGATGGATTTGTTAAGACATCAAGTTATAAAAAGTATTTTTATAAGAACTATTTTGTAATACTATATAGATTTTAAAAGTGTTTTAAAAATGATCAAAGGAAAATTTATCTGATTTCAAATATTGGATAAAATTCTGGTCTCGTTTCTTTTCGAGGACGAAAAGATTCTAAGGGGGGAGGAATGTGATATCCTGGATTTTTAGACGTCTGTTAATTTGAAATTAACTGGGAAAGTCATTTGAAATACTGAATTACAAGTCGAACAAATAAATTCTGATAATTAAAAAATATATGGATATATAAATGGATTTGAAACTATAATAAATGTTGAAAATTTTTAAATGTATACATACACAAGTATATAAATGTGTATATATATATGTATTGTGATTATGAAGAATTGATTTGAATTCAATACAATAATTTTCAAAAGACATTTAAAATTAAAATCTATATTTTTAAAACACTAATTATATATATAGTTATTAATTAATGTATAAATGGATTTTATATTATTTATTTAAAAAGTTATATAACTATAAGTAAAAAAAATGTATAATGTAAAATATAATATAAAAATATATTTTAACATTTGTACATGTAAATAAAGACAAGTGTAATCATCTTATCATTTTATTAAATATGTGTAAGCATGGTATTACTTGAAAATACAAGTGTAAGAATCATAATATCATGTAATAACAAGTGGCAAATTCTTTTTCTTTTAATTTGAAAATTTATAAACAATGTAGTATTAGAGAAGAAAGCTGGCTATTCATTTTCAGATCAAAGCTAAAACTTTCTCTTCATCTTCATATTCCTTTCATTCATTTCAAACCTGAAAATTCAAAACAAAGAAAAGGAATAAAGGAAAATCAAAACCTGTTCAAACAATAAATCAAAAGCAATTCAAAGCTTCAGTTTTTAACTTGGAAATGCAATTCAAGGATCAGGCTTTAATTAAAATCTCGGATCAGTTCCAACTCAAGTTGCATCACAAATCAAGTACAGACCAAAATCCAGTTCAAAAACAAGTTACAGGCTTTCTGTTCAAACATCAAAAAGGTGAGTAAACCAAGCTTTAAACTGTTAAATGTGATGCACATGAATGATATTTGAAGGATAAATGTGTTAGTTGCTTTGCATGTATGAAAATACGATTGCATGCTAATAAATATGAAGTGTTAAGTATTCATGTCTTTATATATTCTCTGTTCTTATTTTTACAGGGTTTAAATAAAAGAAAATTTTTAAATCCCCTCATTTAATCTCTGTTGACTGTGAGTAATCAACTAAGCTTTGCTTCAAATAGTTGCATGTGATGTTTTTAGTCAGTAGAGGATGTGATAATTATTTGCAAGTGAGAAACTTTGGTTTGCATGTTATAAATGTATTGAATTACAAGTGTGCATATCTGCAAAACCTGGTATGCTCTGTTCTTACCAACAGGCTAAATTTTCAAAAAAAAAATTTAGTTCTAAATTCAATATCTCATCCCATAATCTTTTTGAGGCTTGTATTTGTAAACAAAATATGTTTAATTTGACAAGATCTCAATTTTAAAAATAATTTCAAGAAATTTTTATCAGGTAATTTCTCCAAAAATGATAAACACAGTGAAAATCATATATATGTCAAAATGTGATGATCATAAAATGGTGTTTGGATTTCATAACTAGATTCAAATTTGCAAACGATGATTTTAGGTGCAGGTTTCATGATTTTTAAGTAAGTAAATCATGCGAATGATCGAGTTGAACGGAAAAGCAATTTTCATCGATTACCGATGATCTACGTGGTGATGGTTGTTGGGCTTGAGACAGGAAGTGGCTGGAGGATGGGGGATCGTCGGAAAAATACTCACTTGTATTCTAGATCGCCGTGGTGGCTGTGCGAAGTAGATTTAGGGTTTAATGGTTTAGTTTGGACATCGATATTTTGTGAGTTCGTGCGACGTTGTAGGTTGATCGGAGTCGTTAGAACCAAGGGGGATCGAAACTGGGAGTCGAGACATAGCTTTGGTCGGGATGGCGTGGATGTAGGTAACTGGGATCATCGGCGTGAGGAGGATTCCTTCGACTGGGTTGGGTTCGAGGAGGAGTAAACTTGCTCGATTTTGATTTTGTGGTTATTTCGATAACCTGGGTGGTTGGAAATTTCGAAGGTAGCGACGTCGACTTGGTGGTGTCATCAAAGTTGATCGGAGGGCCGGCGTTGACGTGTGCACGTGCACGCGTATATGTGTGTATATGTTGTTGTTTGGACGTTTGGGGAAGAAGGAGGTAGCTCGGGTCTGGATCGAAGTTTTCTCACGTTTGACTCGAAGCAGAGGGATGTGGGGTTTAGCTCGTGAGTTTCTCGGGAAATTTAGTGGTTGTCTCGTGATAGTCTCGGGATGCAGTAGAGTGGTCTCGAGTTGTTCAAGTGTGATCTGGTTTTAATTTTTTAAGCTAAATTTTTACAAAAAGGAAAAAGGTTAAGGATGTCATAAAGTTTAAATAGGGTTATGATTAATTAAAGATGATTAATTAAGTATAATTAATTTAAGGGTAATCACTTATTGAGATTTATAAAGATTAATTATTTGATGATAATAATGATAAAGGTATAATTACTTAATATAAGTAATTAGAGAATAGTTAATTATGTTAATTAATTCAAGATTATTAACTAGTGATTATAAATAAATGTGATTTCTTTAATATAATTAATTAGATTAATTAATTAAGGATACACATTAGTGGAAGTTGGTTAAGTAAATTACTTAATGAAGTAATTAATGGATAATTACTGAATATAATTAATTAGAAGACAATTACTTTTTGAAAGTAATTAAATGGAAGTAATTAAGGATTAATTACTTAAGTGTAATTTATTTAAGGGTGGATTAATTTAGGTAATTAATTAAAGAATAATTAATTAATGGATTTATTAGAGGATCATTTATTTATTTATTTATTTATTTAATTAATGAGATTGATTAAAGGATAATTATTGTAAATGGTAAAGGTTAATTCATTTATATAATAAATTAAAGGCTAATTACTTAATGTAAATAAAAAGTAATTAATCAAGAATGATTAATAAAAAGGGATAATTAAAGAATAATTACTTATTGTAATTAAGGGATAATTAGTCAAGGAAGATTAATTAAGATAAATAATTAAGAAATGTTTAATTAATTTGTAATTAATTAAATGTTAAGTAAGATGAATTAAGGTAATCCAAGTAATTAAAGGATAGTAATTAGTTTAATTAGAGATTAATTAAATTAATTAAGAATGAATCAACTTGTTATGGATTGGTTGAATAATATTAGATGACTTGGATTGATTTTATCTCTGATGGACAATTGAGATGTGCTGTGATATGAATGGGTTAAACTGTGATAATGTAGGTTACCTATCTGAGTTGGATTGTTGTATGATATCCTGAATATGAATTGTATTGTCTGAACTTAACAATTTGGATTAGGGATCACATTGAATTCGAAGAGACAGGGGTCGGGTATCAGTAAATACCCGAAACCACTTCGATTCTTTATAAATTGAGTTTAGAACCAACAGGCTGGAATTGGAATAAATTAAGTAACTTGACCTTTAACTAAGTAATGGTTCGTGGACATTGTTGTAATAAGTGATGGACTTTTGGAACTCGTAGAAAGGTACGAGTTACCCTGGATTGCAAATAAGTTTATAACTTAGTATTTCATGTTATATGGGTTTACTCACGCTGGTTTCCAGCCTGACCCGGGTGTTACTTTGATGTAATGCTCGGGTCAGACCGAGTATTACAGATTTCCAGGTAAGGACGTTCTGGAGCTCAGGAGGCGAGCTGGATGGTAGGAACGTATGGAGTGTATTCCGCTGTGATATATTATAGTTGTCCGAGACATGTTAATTCTAACTGTCTAGTATATTTGTGAATGTTGTAACTCTGATGTATAAAAATGTAATTAACAAATACAGGTTTTCTTTGTATAAATGCTATTATTTGTTATTATATTTAATCCGCTGCGAATGTGAGATGTTGTGTTTTCTGTTCTTCTTTCTTCTTTCTGTTTCTTTCTTCTATCTCTTTTCTTTTTCTCCTAACTATCTGGAATTTTCGGGTTTGAAAATTCCGGGTCGTTACATCACAAATGATCAAACAATGATCATTTGACAGCAACACTCAGCATGCCACGTTACCAAATTGGGAATATATCACTAGTAACCATCAATTACATAACCTCTGAGCTCGTACGTCTCAGAGAAGGGTGTTAAGCTAAGAGAATAAATTCTCCGCCACCAAAAGATATTTATTTGAAAAAAACCAGCTTTATATCTCAATTTGTAACGTCAGACACACAACCATACAAATCTGTTCCGGGATCGAACAGAACCGAAGGCACTTCAAAAGAAGTCCTTGCAATCCAGATAATCTCTAATCACGTCCGGACTTCCCGTCACTAAGGGTGATAAAACCTCTATATCGGAGATCAGCCGATGCAGAGTAACTCGACGGTAATCCTTCTGTTTTCAAAAATATCCGGTCTTCAACACCGGTCATCAAATGCAATCCATTACGACGTATCACATATTCGGAATGGGTTATACGACCCAAAGGTCCTTTCCCGGCTAACCCGAATAGTGAGCGCTTATTCAAAAATAAGTGTGGCATTCAAATTCAAGCAAATCACAACAAATACCCATTCAAGGTAATTATTGATAGTCGGTTATTTAACTATCAATAGGTCTGCACAGCATCATCAGATTCCAAATAATTTTCCAAATTATTTATTTTCCAAAAATATCTTCGCAAGATATAAAATTTCCACACTTCAACCATTTGAAACCAAATTTCAAATCACTTTCAATTTATCTTTAAAAGATAAAATCTCAAAAACATTTCACTTCATATTGGAAAAACATTTCCATACTTATTTAATAATAAGTAATTCACAAAACCATTTGTTTACAACATTGGAAAATATCTAATATACTTAAATCACAATTAAGTATCTATTTCATTCTTTAAGGAAAACGTTCTCTTAAACACATTTATTTGGGTCAAAACGAATGTTGCGTAAAACATCGTTACGATGACCCAAAATCACTAGTATATGGATTCGAAATTAAGATAGATATATAAATCCCAATACTATATAAAACATTTCCTTTCGAAAATCATTTACTATAACAACAGTGTTATAGTCCACCATTTCCTTATTTCTCGAAAACGTCTATTTCAACAATGAATGTTGAAATCTATGGTTTCGATAGTTAATACATTTTAAAACATCTTTAAATCGTTTAAATTCTATTTCAAATATCACTTTCCCAAAACATCTCCGTTTTATTTAATAATATATTCACTGTCCAAAATTGTGAATATAATTCGTTATCCAAATTCAACATTTCTACACATTTTTATTTAAAGAATTATCCACTGTCCAAAATCGTGAATATACTTCCTTTAACAAGCTATAATAATTTACTTATCAAAATAAGTCAAATTTCGGATTTATAAAACAACGTTTATAAATCACATTTATACTTTATAACAATTTCAACTTAAAAAATCATTTTATTAGCAAATTCTATTTATATCCCATCTAAGTGCCAAAATCTAATTTATAAGTAAATTACTTATAAATCTTTTATTTTACAACATCTATTCATTTTATAACTTCACATTATAAATCCATTAATTTCATTCACTTATGAAATCCATTTATACTTCCTTTTAACACTTATAAAAACTCGTTTTAATAATTCCAATATTTTAATTTATAAATATCAATTTTATAAATCTTTTATATAAACCGTTTGAAATAATTCAAAAATCTCAATTTAAACCATTTTATAAATCAATCAACTATTTATTTCAAAAATCACATTACGGTTATATTTCACAAAGATCTTAATTTTAATAACATAAATTTTTTAATGTTTATTTATTAAAAATGAATCAATTCAAAAATTTAATAAAACATATATTTTCGAAAATCACTTTAAAATCCTTTTAAAAATAAAAATCGTTATTTTTAAACTTCAAAAATGGATCCGATGATGCAACAGCACCAAATAATCAATCATGGCATCCAAACATCATACATCAATATGATAACAGAATATATAACAATATCTGTAAATAAATCAATACCGTGAGGAATCCAGTTGGATCCCTCCAACCTGTTTTCCCTACATCCACAGATGTTAGCACAATACCAATTCCGTTCCAGTACGGAATATCGTGGTATATAGGATTTATAAAATATTATCCGCTATTATACGGCGCAATAGGGTCTCATCCACTATATAATGTGGGAAATCAACTCCAAATACATAAATAATACCAATTTCACTTTACGGTGAAATATTCGCGGTATATGTTTTTAATAAATAACCTCCACTTAATAACGGCGTATAATGTCTATTTAACAATACAGATAACAATTTATCATTCAGGCATACAATCAACAATTTTAAATCTAACTATTTAAAATTTAAACCGAAACCATTCGATTGAGTGAGAAGTTCTCACCTTGATTTCAATTTCGTTCCAGCGTTTTATTTCGAATAAAATTAAATGCGCGTTTAATTTTACTGGAATTTTTCACTGACTCCAATCACTTCCAATCCAGTTTCATAGCGTAGTGCTCGACAAAACAAAGCCAACGCACTTCGTTTCGTAATTTTTCAACCTCGTATGAAATAGTTATCGCATTTTAAAGTTTGTACAAATTATAATACAATTAAATTTACACATTTATTTAACTTTAAACCTAAATCAGATCTGGGCCTCACGTTCTACCATCTCATCATCAGGCCGTGACTTTGTGCTTCTACTCCCACGCGTAACCCTCGTTCGAATTAACCCATGAGTCGCCGCATTTCTTCGAATTTTTACAACCACCAACCTCCACTACAACACGATCGGCCAACACCCCTTCAAAGCTCGATGTCGCCTTCACCTCTGGCCAAAGAACGGTGAAGCTCGGCACCCTATTTGCCTCGAACGACGTGCACGACTTCCGGTCGAACGCGAGAGAACTGCAATCGATTCGCTACGTTTTACCCCATCATAACCGTATGGATGGAGAGATCTTGCTAGACTCTAAAATGTTGTAGTTAACAACTTTTTGTAATTGTTAACGGATTGAGAGAAAAATGAGGAGGAATGAGGACGTTTTCTAGCCGTGGGTTTCAAAAATGGCGGCCGGCTCTGTTTAAAACCCTAGTTTTATTTTCCTTTTGCAATTTGTGAATAATATCGTGCTTTTATAGAAATTCTGACGAACACTATTCATTTCCAAATTTCCGAACTCCAAATCGAGCGTGCCGGCTGACGTTTTGAAGGTTTAACCCGTGTTTCGGACACAATGGAACAGATTTCGGAAGCTAATTCAATCATCTGTGCGAGTTACGGAATTAAACGATCAAATTTAAATTAAACCGATTCAAACCAATTTCGATGCGTTTTGGCTTGCCCCGGACAAATGGTAAATCCGATTGACGCGAAATTTGAAACCATACAATATTTCAACATTACGGATCCGATGAAACTGGTTTCGTTGAAATCCGAGATTGTTCGAAAAATGGCTAATTTCACTAGTCGATTAAATATTAAAATATTCAATTTTCACAATTTAACTTTTAATTCAATTTTAAAGGTTCTATAACATCACTATAACTTCAATATGATTTAATATAACTTTATAAATCATTTTTAATCACATAAAACCCAATTTTCAATTATTTATGTAAGTTCAATTATTAAATTATCAATTTAATCGTCCAAATTAAATCCAATATTTGATAAATAAATTATTCGACTTATAAATTTCACTTATTAATATTCAAAATTAATTAAATATTCAAATTTTTAATTGACAGAAATTCTGGGTCGTTGCACCATGAAATAATTGAGTGAAGATATTAGGAGGGGCCAATAGGTTCTTAGTAATCCTATGAAAACTATGAGACCGGACGGATAGTCCATAAGCTTTAAACAGGTTTTTAGTCAGCCCATGGAAACTAATAGGTTAATAGTGACTCTAGAAACTATAACTGAGACAGATAGCCAAATGTATGGGGATGGGAAATCCATGATATTTTACTTGTTTGCATATCATCATGATATATTTTAAATTGCTATGTTTTTAACCATTGTGGATGCAGGAGCATAGTATATGGATAAATTTTTGGGTATGATACTAGTGAAGGGAAAAATCGTTTCGTTAAGCGGCATTGTCTCATTAGGTATCTAAATGGTTCGAGATGGTAGGTTATTATTCATACCAGGCTTTATGTATGACTCAAAGTTTATGTTTTCCCCTTAAACTCTCGGGTGCTCAATTAATTTTAAGTGGTTTGAGAGTTGAGGATTTTCAGGTTCTCCTTTAGACGAAGAAGCTTCAGGAGACGTGCAGGAGGCAAGCTAGATAATAGGAGTTCTTTTCTACTTGATTCCACGGTGTTTTGATGTAAAGCAAAGTTGTTTAATTGCCTATGTTTAGACTCTGATCATCCAAGGGGGTATCTTCATATGTTGCTCTTGGCATATTTTGTAATAATTATATTTTCTTTGAACACGGTTCTCGAACTTGGGATTTTGTAATGAATTTGAAATATGATTGAAATGGAATGAGAAATTTTTCTAATGGTTTTAAAAATTTTTCATATCCATTTGTTTCTGTTATACCAATGTATCTAACATTACCGCATTTAGTCACCAAGAATTAATAACTATGGATGACTGCAGCATCCGTAGCCGTTAGTTTTGGGCCTCCAAGTGGGGGATGTTGCAAGTTGGTATCAGAGCATAGGTTAATGGAAACTTAAAATAAATTTCAAACTTAAAAATATTTTTCAAAACATAATCCAATGAATCAGAAAATAAGATCGGGGTTTGGGTTAACGCTATAGTAACGTATTTGTATTTGATATATATATATATATATATATATATATATATATATGTGTGTGTGTGTGTGTGTGTGTGTGTGTGTGTGTGTGTTTGTATGTAAGTACGTATTCTCCTCTCTCTTAGACCGTTCTTCTATATCTTACTAAGGCTCGTATGCTGATTTACAACAAAGGAAGATATGGAGGCAGGAAATGGAAGAGGTAATCTCGGTGGAGGAAGCACCACAACAAATGGAAATGCTCGACCCAATAGGAGAAATCAGGGTTGACAGGCAAATGCTAATCAAAATGAAGATGCCAACATAGGTGTTGGAAATCCGCCAGTAAATATGGAGATGATGTATCAGTTCTTCTTTAATCTGGTGCATGCAAGAGCTGCTGTAGGAGTAGCTGGGGGTAATGCTAGGAATGTTGGAATGGCTAGTCCCGTGGCCCTAGTTGGCAACAACTATGCTAAGTTGAGCAGAGATTATACCAGTCTTGGTGGGAAGCCGTTTTTGGAAACGGAGGATGCAATAAAAGTTGAGAACTGGCTTTTGCATTGTGAGAGAATCTTCACTGACTTGGGATTGAATGATGAACAGAAAAGGAGACTAGCTTTTAGATAGTTGTAGGAGCAGCACTTCATTGGTGGAACAGTGTTACTACCGGAGTTCCCGAAAAAGAGTTGACTTGGGTGGAATTTTGGAGGAGATTCGAGCAAAGGTTTTTGTCTGAAGTTTCCAAGTTAGCATTGTTGAGGAAGTTCATGGACTTGGTGCAAGGCGAGATGTCGGTTGACTGAGTATGCCACGAAGTTTGATGAGTTATCCAGATATGGACATGCTACCATTGACACCGTCATCTAGAGGATTGAGAAGTTTATTCGGGGATTGAGACTTGAGATTTCTAGAGCAACCCTACCACATCTTTGTGATCCTTGTAATTTTGTTGTGGAAATAGCAATCCAATATGAGGAGATGCTTGCTACTTATGGGAAGGAGAAAAAGGTTGAAACGCAGAGTTCTCTTGGCAAGAAGAGGAAGTTCTTTAAGAAGAAAAGAACCCAGAAGGGAGAAGCTGCCAAGAAGGCAAAGGCTAATCTAGTTTTCTTTAAGTGTGATAAGAAGGGTCATTATGCTAATGAATGCCGAACTGGCAAGGGGAAGAAGGCCATAGACAAGAAGGGTGTGAAGTGCTTTAACTGCAACCAGGTTGGGCATTAAAGAATCAGTGTCCATAACCAGTTAGGGCGGACAAGGGAAAGGTCTATGCTATTGGACCATCATCTACAAGGTCAACTACTACTGAGAAAGGAAAGACCATGATAGAAGCTACGTTTTTGATTCGAAGTACACCAGTTAGGGTACAATTTGGTACCGGTGCATCACATTCATTTATATCTCAATGTTTGGTTGATATGTTATGTTTAGAACCCATATACCTTGTTACTTTCTTAAGGGTTGTGAATCTGCTAGGAGGGTATGCAACTCTAGGAATGAGATGTGACTAGTTAGAATTTAATTTGTTAGGTCATAAGTTTGCATGTAGTTTATATGTTTACGATTTCGTAGACTTTGGAATCATTTTGGGTATGGATTGGTTGGGTAAATATGATGTAGGATATTTTGCCAAGATAAGGAGATATCGCTAAGACACCCTGATAGGCATAACCGAATTATATTCTCAGTGGAGGATTCTAACCGGAGTGCTTGTACTCTATTGAGTGTTACAGAAGTAGAAGAGGAGTTAATTCAGGTTTGAGTAGCAAGAGAATTTGCAAATTTTTTTGAGCCGGTTATAGGACTACCACTGGAATGAGCTATTGAATTTCAAATAGATCTTGTGCCAGGAGCTAAACCTGTAAGTAGACCACCTAGCAGGATGACACCACCGAAATGAAGAAATTGAAGGTGCATCTAGTGGATCTTGAAGGGAGAAATTTTATTAGACCAAGCAGTTCGCCTTGGGGTGCGGTTGCAGTGTTCGTGAAGAAACTTGATGGGTCGTTAAGGATGTGCATCGATTATCGTAAGCTGAATGAGAAAACGATCAAGAATTAGTATTCTTTGTCGAGAATCGACGACTTATTTGATCTTTTGTGTGGAGCCAGAGTATTTTCACAATTGGATTTGGCGACAGGTTTCCATTAGCTAAGGGTGGTGTTAGTCCATGAGTTGATGGTTTTGATGACAACAACCTTAGAATAAGATTATAAAATATAAATACTAACATTATAGTTTTGATATATATGTATATGCAGGATTTAACCATGCAGGTACAAAGAATGAAGACTGTACAGTATAGAGATTCAAGATATCAAGATTGAAGACTCATGAGTATCAAGAATATCAATATTATCAAGGGTTCAAGATTTCAAGATAAGTATTGAGTCTAGAATTATGTTAAAACTTCATAATAGCACTGAAATCTTCACTCCATTTTTCTTTTAGGATGGAACCCATTTCTACCTTTTTAGTGGCTTACAAACCCACGACAAGTAGCTTACAAACCTACGACAAGTGGCTTACAAACCCACGAACATCCTGGTTTTGTACAAGTTCTCGAGTCCTGATGTGATGAGATATTCTGCAGGAAGAAGCTTGCAAAACTACTTCAAAATGATTTTCAAAACTACTTCAGAATGATTTTCAAAACTGCTTTTCAAAATGTTTTAGCCTTAAAAATTATCTTTTCAAATGATTTTCAAAAAGATGTTTTAGCCTTAAAATATTCTTTGTTTTTGTTTTTAATAAACTCTTGTTTTAAACTTGTTTTGTTTTAAACTATCTTTTAATTATAATATATTTATACTTATATTTAAATATAAAATTATAGTAAAATTTTATATATATTATTCTCTATATTTATCTATGTATTTTATCTATAGTCAAGTATATTTATAAAGTTTAAATAGTTTTTAATATAAGATAAAGGTTATTTTCAAAGAAAATCAAATCTTCAAAAAATGCTTTGGGTCGACATGCCCTAGTACCCCATGTCGACATAGTGACAGTTAGATTCAAAAATTTGAATTTCAAAAGAAGTGTCTATTCGCCATAACCTTTCACGAATGGACATGGCTGTTGTTCTTCTATAAATAGGGATTGGTTTCAACGAATTTTATATCAGATTTTCTGGTTTTTCACTTCTCTTCTTCTTCCACATTTTCTTATTCAAAATTCTATCATCACTCTACTAAAATCAACATTGAATCTAACTAGATCATCTCTGGTTTGATTCTCTATCACTGTCTCAACAAGATCCCAGTGCTATTCAGAGTTATAGGCTTCTTTGTAATCTATCTAGCGAGAAAAGGTGTGATTGTAGCCTTGGAAATCAATCAAGCGAGAAAAGGTGTGATTGTAGCCTTGGAAATCAATTGGGTGAACTTGTTGCCCAGAAATCAAGTATCTCTACCCAGAGGATTATGATTCTGGAGGGTGTACCTCGTAGCCTTGAAATCGAGGGTTGTAATTATTGAATTGCTTTTGAAAGGAAATCCATACTTAGTTGTGTGGGACTGGATATAGGGTAACTCCGAACCAGTATAAAATCCGGTGTGTTCTTTCCTTTACTGCATTTACTTATTTCTGTATCTGTGTTTGATTCTGTGATTATATCTGTGTCTGAATATTACATACATTTGTGTACAAATCAACAATAACTCAAAAAGATTTAGTAATTTCTTATAAACACTATTCACCCCCCTCTAGTGTTCATTCTAGCCTTAAGATCCATATTCTGCATTCCTTACATTTGGTATCAAAGCAAGGTTTTCAAAAGTTTCATAATCTGATTTTTGAAAAAGTTTTTTTTAAATGGCTATGTTTAAGAAATTTGTTAATGCATGTTTAGAAATATTCAGATCATCATTGTCTCTTAAGTCTGCATATAATCAATATTCAAATGCAAGTTGTCTACTAAGATTGTTTGATGTGCATGAATCATGCTTTATGGGAGTTGAGGAATTAATCTAGAACAAACAAATTGTGCAGATCAAAAAGAACAAATGGATACTTGATAGTGGATGTTCTAGACACATGACTGGGAATCCAGATATGCTGAATGATATAATATACAAAGACGGAGGACTGGTTAATTTTGGAGACAATTCAAAAGGTTATGTGATCGGCATCGGCAAAGTCGGTAACTCTGAAACTCCTATTATTACTAATGTTTTGCTAGTTAAGAATCTGAAACACAATCTGCTAAGTATAAGTCAACTATGCGATAAAGGATATAAAATTAAATTTGAAAGAGATAAGTGTCACATTGAAGATAATAATTCAACCATAATATTTGAGGGAATTAGGAAAAAGAATATTTATATTCTTAGTATGAAAAATTCAAATGATAACTTGTGTCTTTTGGCAAATGCAAGTGACCCTTGGATTTGGCATAAGAGATTTGGGCATTTGAATTTCAAACTCTTATCTAGACTGTCAAAACTTGATCTAGTAAGAGGCCTCCCTAAAATGAATTTTAAAGTATATAGTCTATGTGATGCATGTCAACAAGGAAAACTTAGAAAAAGCTCCTTTAAATTAAAAAATATAATTTCTACGTCAAAACCTCTTGAATTACTTCATATTGATCTATTTGGTCCATCTCAAATTATATCAATAAATAATAGTGTTTGTACCAAAAATGGGCACAACACTCTTCGAAAGTTATTTGAAAAGATAAAATGAAGAATGTAAATGTAAAACAGAGATTATCTAACAAAAACTCCAACAAACAGGAATGTAAAATGCAAAGACAAGCAATTTAGAGTGGTTCGGCGTGTTGCCTACGTCCACTATGAAGTTTTGATGATTTTATTGATCCTCTTTCAATGATTACAAGCAATTATAGCGAACAACAGCTAATTACAGTTTAGAATTCGAATTTAACAGCAAGAGTGGGATGCAAGTCTCAATCCGGCTAAGTCTGGGCGCTTCAGAATCAAAAAAGATCCCTTTTCTGTATGCTCTGGGGCTCCGGGAGGCTTCGTTTGGCACGTGAGGGGACCCATGTGATCGTTTCCAGAAAGTTTCGCCTCGATCTGCGATCGATACGAATCCATTTCGTATCGATCAAGATGATGTCCAATTAAGCTGAAATTTGGTGGAGACATTCTTCAGTGTGTATGAAAGCTTTCTTGAAAATTTCATTGGATTTGGATCGGTAGATTGTGAGATATCATCGATACGAAATGGCATTCATCGCTGGCTGTTTCGTTCGACTCCATGCCTTCGAGCTGATCCCATCGTATCGATCACTGCACGTGCTTCTGAGATGATGTGGCGCGCGCACTTCGTTTCGATCCAGTATTCACTCTGCGTCGACCGCTTCAACTCCATGTATCTCGCCTCGCTTGGTTCGATGGATTACACGTCACCCTGGTCAGTTGACTTGTCGGATACGAATAAGTCATTGGGCATGGATTCGAAGTGAGGTCCTCTGATGGATGCGAAGAGCACTGGTCCGATGGATACGAAGTAGACATTAACTGATGGTTGCGAGACACGTCATCTGTTGATGGATACGAATCTGACTGATACGAACTCGATGGGTTCGAACGTTGCCAACCCGATCGTTACGAAGTCGTGGGAATTTGCCGATGTGAAACGGATGATGGACACGGGCCGGATGGATACGAAGCAAGGCTTCCTGATGGTTGCGAACATGACACTTGGCCATTCGATACAAGTTGCACTGATTATCGATGGACACGAAACCGATCGACACGAACTCGATGGATTCGAAGCACGGCTACCTCCATCGATATGAAATGACGTTCCCTGATGGATACGAAATGAACATCATTGATGGATACGAGTACATGCTTTTCCCTCTCACTTGTATCCATCATAACTTGAGCATACGAACTCGGATTGACTTGAAACTTGGAACGTTGGTTCACTCTGCTTTCCTAGTCATGTCTTATCAATTATAGCTTGATCCGGATTCCGACAAAAATCATCGATATCTATGACGAACGACATTTGGAATCCAATCAATTCCTTGGTATCCTGGCCTTGCCAAAAGGCGGGATAACATTTGCCCCCTAAAGTACGTCTTGTGGAAACATGACGTGCTTTGAAAAGCTGCAGGTTCTCACTGTACAATTTATCATATCCTTCGTTGAAAGTTGTATTCTGCATTGCGGTAATTGATTGCTGTGTGATAATGATTAGTTGACTCTTGTTAACGTTGCATGCTCACGAGTCATCGTTAGTTTTCTTGCATCGATTTTCGAATCGATTCTCTCCTGAACCGATTTGGAATTCGAGTTGAAACAACGCTTGATGGCTGCTTTCGTCTATCCTCTTGTATCGATCCTCTCCTGAATCGATGTAAAAGGTTGAAAGGCAGTTTTTTATATTGATGTGGTTTTCATTGATGGATACGAAATTGATCGTTCGTATTGACTCGTTCCGATGGATATGAAAACCACGTTCGTATCGATAAACCTGCACTGTTGGGAGTCGATGGCTCATAAAATGGCCACTTCGAAACGATGAAGTCTATCATCTTCAGGCGGCTTCTCTGTGTGCTTCGTATCGATAGTTCGCTGTCCCTTTCGTATCGATAGAAACTTTGGTTCGGGTGGATTCGAACAAAGCCTTCGACTCGACCCATGGATCAACTGGCTGTGGCCGGTTACACGGACTGGGAGACCAATCGACTCGGTTTTTACCCTAGGCTCCATATAAATACCTGCGACTTCGCCATTTTTCACTTTTTTACTTTTACTTTTTACTGCCGCCTCCTACCCTTCGCTTCGATTCAGGAAAAGAAAGAACTGCAACCTATTTTCGAATCCATCGGATTTGTCCTCCTAATCCTTCGAATTTCATCCTCAATTTAGGTAATTAACCATAATTCTCATCAATAACTTTACCTCAGATCCACTTTATCTTCATCGATCATTGATTCTGGTAGTTGGCAAAACGAGATCTGGGCCAAAGCTTGGTTGTGAACGACCACAGCGATGTTCCGATGAATCGAAGAAGAATGAGTGGGAAAAACAGAAAAGCTGGAACGATCTGGGGGCTCGTGCTCGAATCGATGAAGGCAATGACATTTCTTCCTGGATCTCGTGTCGATAAATAGGATATGTCAGCGGAGATGAGGCAGTTCGTATCGGGGACTATGGAGATGGATCGTATCGACATGAAGTAATTGATAATAAGTTAATAATCTCTCTGGAGGCCTCAGCTTTAGATCGATACGAATTTCGCCATTACGATCGATACGAAAAGTATCGACTAGAGCGTCATCGATGTTAAGCTAAGGTCTTCCCGGTCGATACGAACCAGGCTTTTAACGATCGATACGAAGCCGTCTTATCTTGATCGATACGAGCTTGGCCCTTGATGATCGATTCGAAGCGTGAAGTTTGGTATCGGTTCGAACTTGTAACCTGATTCATTCGAACGAGCCCCTCGGGATCGATTTGAACTCTCCCTTTGATGGATGCAAAATTTTAAGCACTTGATAACACGATTCCGATGGACTTCCCTTCTACATATCTGGACTTGATGATTAAACTACACACTCGACTCCTACGAGCTTCTGCCTTGCATAATCGAACTTGATCGTAGGATTGCACATTTGACTACCTTTTGGAGCTCGTAGACGGAACTGTAACCCAATCTAAAATATAACCGACTTTTAATCTAAATCAATCGTTAGCATTTGGATGGCATGGTTGCGACGGTCAGCGATGACGGTCATTTCCGGCCTGACTCTCAGAGTTTTGTTGTTCACACACTTAGGCTTATTTTGTAGAAATTTATTTGTTCAAGTTATGCATAACACTTGCACTGCACAACATATCCATACACTTTACACTGGGGAATGCACGGGCTTTTTATCGTCTAATGATGATTTCTCGTGAGTTAGCTAGTCATGGAACCGTCAAGTTCACAACCGTAAGAAACTCCCAGACTTGAGATCCCGGACATCGAGGCTGAAGTCATCGGTCCAGCTCCGGACGAGTTGCCTGACGCGTCCTTCATCAATAGTCCACCCGACTCGGTCCCGTCAAATGTTTCTGAAGATATGTTAGGGAGGATATGCTTACGGCACCATCTGTCGATGGATGACGTGTTGTTGCCGAGGCCAGATGATAGACCACATAATCCCCCGGAAGGATATACCGCATTCAATCGTCATGCGTGTGCAGCCGGGACGCTCCCCCCGTTCAATGACTACATAAGGGAAGTGTTGGCTTATCTGGGGATCGCCCCATCTCAGCTACACCCGAATGGATATGCTTCGCTCAACAGCTTGTTCATTGCATTTATGGAGTACCTCCATCGTCCTCCCCGTATGACCGACATAAGATACTTGTTTAATTTCAAGAGTCGTACTGACAGTCCATCTTTTACATTCCTGGAGTCTGTACAAAACTGCCAAGTGGTTACGGGGTCCTGGACTAGACTGAGCTACTTCAAGTCAGAGTGGTTTTACGTCCATTGCCCCTCAGGGTTTGCCAGAAGATGGCTATTCAGACGTGAGTACCGTCTCTTTCCCAAGTAGTTGACAAGGCAATTCATTAACGAAATTGAACTCATGTTTTCTATTTCTTTTCTTCCAGCAATAATTCAGCGACCTGAAGGCGGTTACTATAAAGAGATAGGCCGGGTCCTCTAAGAAATTCCAAGTGAAGAAAGGAATATTGAATTGCTGTTGACGGGCCGGAATCTCAAAATTCTCGGGCTGATTGGGCGGAGGTAGAGCATAAGGCTTGATGGCGCACTAAAGACTGTCTCCAGAGAAAAAGTCAAGCAGAGGAAAACCAAAGTTGTAGTAATCGAGGAACCTGATTCCGAAAGAACTCATACTGATGAAGAGCCGTTGACCGAGCCTGCTGATGCAACCCCGGATTCTGATGAAAGAAGAAAAGGCAAGGCAGTGGCCTTTAAACAGCCTAACTCTGGGAGACGGAAGTCTGTGGTCTTAAACCGCCCTCCTTCAGGAGTTAAAATCTCGGAGGCCTCCTCCCTGCAAGTCGAAAATCAATTCGAAGGGCTCGTTGACCTTCCAATTCCGGACCTTGCGTCTGCACAACATGACGTTGAATTGGATGAACTACAACATACCCTCGACGTTAGCGAGTCTCTTCCTACTAGTGCGATTGACACTTCTGGTTGGTCCGGGGGGTTACACATCCATACACTCTTCACGGCACAGCACAGTTTTCTAACTGTAAACCGCATATCATAAATGGTTATTAATTCTCCTTGTTTTATTTTTCAGGTACGATGTCTGGACGAGGTACCGTGTTGGGCAGTCTGCGTAACAAACGCCATTACTATGAGCCACGCAGGAGAGAGGGAGAGAGAGACTATGACTCAGGGCATTCTGGTCAGGAGAAATCCGACAGAGACAGGGGATACGTGCACTGATCCCAATCTCGCTCTCCTCCTTCCAGGACCTCCGTACCGCCCACGGTAGTAGTTGCCCGTCCTCCTAAAATTTCACGGCCTATGCCGCCTTCTCAGGTTTCGAGGTCTGATCCTCCTCGCGGGACTGAAATAGCCACCTCCTCAACTACCACACCGGTCGCGACTGATTCGACCAGTGAAGGAGCACTTAAACTGGCACAGATGAGGAAGGAATTCCCCGACATCTGCTTTGACGGTTACGTCTTCCCTCCGCACTTGAGGAGAATTCAACCAACAACTGAAAATACCATCCATGGTTATGTCGCGGACATATTCTTTCAGTACAAGGAGTGGGCAAGGGCCGCAAGGAAAGCATCCAAAGTAGCATTCGATCGGGGTGTTGTCATCGAAAAGCTGGAGAAGGAGCTGGGTCGCAAAGACCGAATTATGAAAGTGCTCAACACTGAGGCTGAGTCTTCCCGTAAATCTGAAATGGAAGCTCTGAAAAAGGTTGATGAAGTAAACTCGGCCATGACCAGAATGAAGCAAGAGCACTATACTGCGATCGAAGACATGGGCCATAGGAACACCACCATCACTGCCGAGAGGGACACCGCCCTCAAGGAGCTTAATGAGCTGAAATCAAAGTTCTCCGAAATAGCGAGGGAGAAGGATGCGGCCAATGTCTCTGCGCAGGAGGCTTGTGATCAGGCGGTGGTGCTTCGGAAGGAGAAGGAAACGGCTATGGAAAAAGTCCGCGAAGCTGAAGCTGGGGTTGAGGAGAAAGTACGAAAGGCGGAGGCCAGGATTGAGGCTGAGGTAGAAGAGCTACTTGTCACTTATAATGCCAACGTGCTAAGGCATCAAGATCTGACATGGCTCGATGATTACCCAACGCATCTCTACAACGCCTGGAACCAACTGGTTGAGGAGGAAAAACTGGGCACCCTGATGAAGCCATCGACAAATTCGAGTTGGAGAACCGCATACTTAATGACGACGAAAAGAAGGTTCTCCATGGCTCCATGATTTCTCACGAGAAGGAGAGGCTTGGCGCCCATTCCCAGGAAGTTGGAGAAAGCTCCGGTGCTGAGCACCATATCGCGAGTTCCGAGATTATCATGTCATCTCAACCTGAGCTAACTCCAACGATTGTCTCCCATCCTATACCGGCTTATGATCCAGACCGACCACATTTGTCTCCTATCAAGGAGCATTCTTCTGAAGTCATTCAAACGACCCTGACCCAAACCGAGGAAGGTACTCTGAACTAATCCCTTGTACATTTGGGTTGAAGAATGCGTATAGAAGTGTATACTAACAAATGTTTCCTTTCTTTGTTCAGTGATTGAAGTTGCACCAGCGGCGCCTCCCGTAGCCCAGGAATCATGCCAAGTGCCGGAGGCCATCATTTCTGAGGCGACTTCTGTTATGACAGTTGCGCCGATCGAGGCAACTCAGGGGAGCTCACTTTCCTAAGATGAACAAATGATAAACGAGCTCCTCGGCCGACAGAGTGATCCCTTTACAGACTTATCGTTCGGCCTGGGTGGATTCTCATCCGCTTCTGATATCTCAGCTCAGACCACTACAGCGCATAGTGAGGCCCGAGCACAACGAGAAGCAATGATGTTGGCTGAGATTAATGCCGAGATGGCGGCGGCGGCGCAGGGTGGCGGCTTAGATGGCGGAGCAGTAGCGCAGGGCCCTACTCCCGTTATGATTGTATCTCCCGGGGGCACGCTCGTTGATGTCAGTGCACCAGTCCTGCCCCAGCTGTAGACCCTGTTCCTCCAACTCCTCCCGCGGGAAGTATCCCCATAGGCTCTAGCTCGGAGGATGATGTTGACATCATGCCTTTGTCCGAGGGAAACCCGCCTAAGGAGAAAGGCTCCAAACAAAAGATCACCGGTGGTTCTAGTGGTTCCTCGAGGAAGAAGAAGCTGAGGAAGCAGAAAGATTAGATAGATCTTTTATAGGCATGTGTTTTCCCATTTTGCAGTTAGGAATTTTGTTGTCTTTCTCTTTTTGTAGGCCATGTTTAGATGCGGGTTCGGCCCCTGCTAGTAGGAATTTTGTGGAAAGGCTCGTGTATGAACCATTGCTTTTGATTAGTTGAAATAAAAAAATTTGTCTTCTTGTTTCAACTTAAATTCCTTTTATGCTTAAATGTTGCAGTGTTCGAATTTCGGTCCGATGTAGTTGCATTATTTTGACGTTTAAGCATAGCTTGTTTTGTTTGTCAAGTCTGGAAATCTCGGACTTGAGTTGTGATTGGGGATTGAGTGAGACTCGAACGTTACGCAGTTTCGGTTTGTGATTGACACTTGAACCTGCCCCCAGTTCCGGGTGAAGTTATGGTGATCAGCTTGTGATCGCAAGGAGTGAGGATCGAGCGGGCGAACCACACTTGTTTCCTTATAAATCATTTCATCCACTCTCTGGGGATACAAGTCGTCTCGCGAGCGGCTGTTCACACTTTGGGAACTTAAGATCATCTTCAATACTTCAACCCATATCCTGGGAAATTAGTGTTAGCGTTCATATTCTGACTCGCGCTCCGGGAGTTCGGAGTTGACTATTTATACTCCGCTTCGCACTTTGGGAGTTCGGAGTTGAACGTTTATACTCCGCTTCGCACTCGGGGAATACAGAGTTGAATGTTTATACCCCGCTTCGCACTCAACTGGGAATACAGAGTTGAATGTTTATACTCCGCCTCGCACTCTGGGAGTTCGGAGTTGACTGTTTATACTCCGTTTCACACTCTGGGAATACGGAGTTGAATGTTTATACTCCGCCTTGCACTTTGGCAGTTCGGAGTTGAATGTTTATACTCCGCTTCGCACTCGGGGAATACAGAGTTGAATGTTTATACTCCGCTTCGTACTCTGGGAATACGGAGTTGAATGTTTATACTCCGCTTCGCACTCTGGGAATACGGAGTTCAATGTTTATACTCCGCTTCGCGCTCTGGGAATACGGAGTTGAATGTTTATACTCCGCTTCGCGCTCTGGGAATACGGAGTTGAATGTTTATACTCCGCTTCGCGCTCTGGGAATACGGAGTTGAATGTTTATACTCCGCTTCGCACTCTGGGAATACGAAGTTGAATGCAGGATTGTTGTGTGTCAATCCTATCAATATTGGTGTAATGGCTTGCCCCCGAGCTCGGGTTTCACTTAACGAGTGGCTGGTCGTATCACAACCACTCTCCATTTGAATAAGTCCCATTGCGCGATGGGATTTAGCTCTTCGTGCATTGTGATGTTGTATATCGTATTTAATGAATCACAGCTCTGGCTTGAAGAGATGGCAGTTTATTGCTGAAATAAGAAAATGCGGCAAAGTTAGTTGCCTTATTACAAAATTCAAATTTCGAAATGCAGAAAAAAATTGCTAAATGGAAAGATGTAATGAGATAAATAAAGCCTGTCATGTGTAATAGCGACGGAGACTCTCGCTGTTCCAGGCCCTTGGCAAATCAAGACCGTCAACGGTCGATAGCTTGAATGTGCCATCTCCGAGTCTTCGTGTAATCACATATGGTCCTTCCCAGTTTGGTTTCATATGTGAAGGAACTGGATAGATTCTCTTGAGAACGAGGTCGCCGAGTTCAAAGGTTCGAGGTCGAACTTTGGTATTGTACAATCGGGCGACCCGACTCCGATATGTGGCTGCTCTCAGGTCAGCCTCTTCCCGTTTCTCATCCAATAGATCCAAAGATTCAGCTAGCAGTATAGCGTTCGTCTTCGGATCGTAGTATGTCACGCGATGGGAAAACACTTCTGTCTCGACCGGAATAACAGCCTCTGAGCCCTATGATAGGGAAAACGGGATGTGTCCGGTTGCGGTTTTGTGAGTCGTTCGATAGGCCCATAATGCCATAGGAAGTCATCAACCCATTTGCCCCCGGCCCTTTCCAGTCGTTTCTTTAGGATGGATTTTATAACTTTATTGACAGCTTCAACCTGTCCATTTGCCTAGGGATGTGCGACTGTTGAGAATTTTTTGTGGATATGAAACCGTTGACAGAAATTCTTAAATTCTGCGCTTTCGAATTGGGCTCCGTTGTCGGTGATGATGGTATGTGGGAGTCCAAATCGACAAATGATGTTGCGAACCACGAAATTTATCACTTTCTTTGTCGTAATGGTTGCGAGGGCTTCAGCCTCAGCCCACTTTGTAAAGTAGTCAATGGCGACGATGGCATACTTCGCACCACCTTTTGCCAGAGGTAAAGTGCCAATGATATCGATGCCCCACATTGCGAATGGCCATGGACTGACCATTTGAGTTATCTCGGTAGGCGGAGCTCTTGGAATTCGGGCATGTTTCTGACACCTATCGCACTTTCTGGCATAGTTTGCTGCATCTCGGTTTACTGTCGGCCAGTAGTATCCATAGCGGAGAATTTTCTTAGCGAGAGCTTGCCCACCGGCGTGATCGCCACACGCTCCCTCGTGTACGTCATGTAACACTCGTTTGATTTCGCCGTGTGCGATACATCGGAGGAGAGGAATGGAATAACCTCTTCTATACATGACTCCATTCTGAATGACGAACCGTGAAGCTTTTCGCAGAATTTGTCTTTTCTCATTCCTATGCTCGGGCAACGTCCCATTCTCAATGTAATTTCGATATGGAGTCATCCAAGAATCTCTACTGGGAGCGGTTTCAAACACAAAATTTGTCTCTACTCGATCAATGCTCGGGGAAGATAAAGTTTCGACTAGGACAAGTCCCATCTGCTGTGCTTCACCCGTGCTGGCTAACTTTGCCAACGAATCGGCTTTTTGATTGCATTCACGAGGTATATAATAAATGGCATAATAGTCGAACTGATCCAGTACTTCCTGAACCCGGGCCAAGTAAGCAGCCAGCCTCCGATCTCTTGCTTGATACTCTCCCCGTCCTTGACACAGAACTAACTGTGAATCATAACAGATTTCCACAGCGATAATCCTCAAATCTCTGGCAAATTTTAGTCCAGTTAAGAGTGCTTCATATTCAGCTTCATTATTAGTGGCATGAAAATCGAACTTCAAAGCGTAACATATAGATCGGCCTTCGGGAGTCTCAAGTACAACACCAGCGCCCGAACACCGGCCGTTTGACGCACCGTCAGTATACAGCTTCCAGATGTATTCGAGGGATTAACTGGTTTCGGGCAAGTCTTCTGGAACGGTAAATTCAGCTATGAAATCGGCCAGGACTTGTCCTTGAATGGATCTCCCCGGAGCGTATGTGATATAAAACTGGCTTAGCTCAATGTTCCACTTGAGTAACCTACCAGACGTCTCAGGCCGCGTGAGGACCTATCGTAACGGCTGATCGGTGTACACAGTAAGAGGATGAGCTTGGAAGTAAGGGCGGAGCTTTCTTGAGGCAATGACCAGGCAATAGGCCAGTTTCTCCAGTCTCGGGTAATTTCATTTAGCTCCTGTTAGCCGCTTACTAACATAGTAGACCGGTTTCTGCACTTTGTCTTCCTCCCGGACTAGAGCAGCACTGATCGCATGTTCTGATACTGCCAGGTAGCGGTACAATTGCTCATGGTCAACTGGTTTTGACAAGATCGGAGGTGTGGAATGATGTTGAACTAGTGATCGGAATGCGCCTTCACACTCCGTGGTCCATTCAAAGTTTCATTTTCCCTTCCGGATCAGATCGAAGAAAGGAATGCATTTATCGGTGGACTTTGAAATGAACCTACTCAATGCTGCGACCTTTCCGTTGAGACTCTGGACTTGCTTTATCGTTCTAGGGGTTTGCAAATTTATTATTGCCCAGATCTTCTCAGAATTTGCTTCTATCCCTCGAGCATTGACAATAAACCCAAGGAACTTTCCAGACGCGACGCCGAAGTGACACTTGAGTGGGTTGAGCTTCATTCCGTATTCCTGAAGGATGCAGAACATTGAATTCAAGTCTTTGACGTGATCTATGGAGAATCGAGATTTCACTAGCATGTCATCCACGTAAACTTCCATGGTCTTCCCGATCTGGTTGGCGAACATCCGGTTGACCAAGCGTTGGTATGTTGCCCCGGTGTTCTTTAGACCAAATGGCATGACTTTGTAACAGTAAAGTCCCAGATCGGTTGCGAAGCTGGTATGTTCCTGATCAGGTAAATGCATGGGTATTTGATTGTAGCCAGAATAAGCATCCATGAAAGATAGTATCTCATGTCCGGCTGTCGAATCTACGAGCTGATCAATTCGGGGAAGTGGGAAACTATCTTTCGGACAAGCCTTGTTTAGGTCAGAGTAATCGACGCAAGTTCTCCATTTTCCGTTTGGTTTTCGAACCAGTACGGGGTTGGACACCCATTCTGGATATAAGGCATCTCGAATAAACCCATTCGATTGTAACTTATCAACCTCCTCCTTGAGGGCGGCAGATCTCTCTGGATCCATATCGCGCCTTTTCTGCTTGACCGGGACATATCGCGGATCTATATTCAGGGAGTGACTTGCAATGCTTGGCAAGATCGCGCACATGTCAGAGTGTGTCCAGGCGAAGACGTCGAGATTCGCCCGAAGAAATTCAACCAATTCCTGTTGTGTCTGCTTGCTTAGTTGAGACCCAACTTTTAGCATCTTTGAATCATCATCCTCACTGATTGGGACGTTCACAGTCAGTTCGGCCGTAGAAGCTTGACTCTCCTTAGATTCGTCTTTATCCTCATTGTCCCTAGGGTCAAGGTCTTTCAAGAATTGGTTGTGGTGCCCGGGCCGAGGCCCAGGCATCAATTGTCAATTATCAATAGAACGGACGCAGAGAGATTCCTCTACGCACTTTCCCTTCTCCTTACGCTGCGCCCCGCGCAGCTCAGCAACATAATAGGCCCTCCCCGTGGCCTGATCTCCTTGAACGACTCCAATCCCACGATCGGTGGGGAACTTCAGAGTCAAACACCATGGAGCGATGGCCGCCCTGAACTCAGCTAGGGCCGGTCGGCCCAAGAACGCATTATAAGGTGAATCAATCTCTAAAATAACTAATTGTAACATCCGGACTCTCCGGCATTCTCCAACTCCCAACTCAACCGGTAGTTCAGTTACTCCAATGGGTATCGTGGCACTCCCGTTAAAACCGTGGATTCGGGACAGGTAGGGTTTCAAATCCTTTGCCTTTATTTTCATTAAGTCGTAAGCCCGTTTAAGTAAGATATTCACAGAGCTCCCACTGTCAACCAGGATCCTCTTCATCCAAGCAGGACCTACCTGGGCAGATATGACTAGCGGGTCGATTGTAGGGGCTTCGACCTTATCAGCGTCTCGGCTCCTGAACATGATATCATCAGATATTATCTTCTGTTGTTTAGCCAGAGTTCCATCCTCACAATTACTACAACATTCGAAGTCTGCATGCCTGATAGAACTAGCATACGACTCCATTTCCTCTCAGCTTATGTCTGCTGAGTAGGGACCACCACTTATCGTGTTGATAACCAACCTCCCGCCCATACGAGCGGGTTCTTCCTCTCTTTCCTGATTCTGTGAACGATTCTGATTCGAAGGGCCCGCTCCACCAGGCGGCGGCGCCCGCACAAACTGATCTAACTTCCTTTCTCGGATCAACTTCTCGATGAGGTCCTGCAAATGTCGACACTCATTGGTATTGTGGCCGTAGCTTTCATGGAATCTACAGAACTTCCCTGTCTGAACTTGCCTCTCCGATGAGGGTTTCGGAGCAGGTTTCTTATACTGTACAGTGTTGCAAGTCTGTAAGTATACATTTTCCAATGACGTGTTCAACGATGTGTAATTGTCGAACATTTGAGCCCTATGTCGTGGGCCTCGGTTCTGATCTCTTTTCTTATCCTGGCCATTGTTTCCTCGCGGTTGGGTTTGCTTGTTCTGTATATTCAGTTGGACTTTTCCGGAACTCTCACCGGACTGTTTAACTACTACATTACTCTGTATTCCCTCAATACTGGGCCTCACATCGTCCTACTTCCTAGACTGTTTCGCATCCTCTTGCTGTAAGAACTGAGCGGCTTTGGAGTAGAAACGGTCCAAAGATGCAGGTGGTTTTCCAGCTAACCAATTTCCAAATTCAGAATCGGGGTCGATCCCTTTGGTTAATGCCATCAAGATCGAGTTATCGTTAGGATTACTAATTTCAACACATGCTACGTGGAACCTCTCCAAATAACGTCTGAGCGTCTCTCCATGAGCTTGGGTAACACTAGACAGGGTGTTAACATCTTTCGGTCTAGCAACATGCATACAGAACTGCTCTACAAACCTTTTAACCAGTTGATCAAACGAAGAGATAGATCTGGGTGGTAGCCTCGTAAACCACATGGTTGCGATTCCCCCCAAAGAGATGGGGAAACTTCGACATTTCACTGCGTCATCAGCTCTTGCAGCGCTCATTGACCATTCATATTTCAAAATATGTTGATTGGGGTCACTATTCCCTTCGTACATTGGGAGAGTTGGCATTCTGAATCGCCGAGGGGGTTCAGCGTACAATATCTCGTCTGTGAAAGGGGTATGACTACGGGAGATTCCCCAGTCATCATTAGTGAGCCACTGACTCTCGCGAATCATCTGGCATATCATGGTCGAAATGTCTGACACTGGCACATTCTGGGCATGCTGAGCTAAGGTGTGCTCGGGTTCCACAGTGCGAGTTTGGACCGGGCGCTGTCGACGGTCCGTATTTCGCCTCCTTGGCTCAGCATCTTCTGGGACATATGGTTCAGGAGTAATTCCGCGCTGTTGATTGTTCGGCTCTGATTGATTCCGGGCATCAGCCCTCGTCTCTACCGCGGCAGTTGTAGCGCGGTTGTCCGTGGTATACTGTGGAGCAGTGCCTCCTCGTGTTGAGGGCCCTGTCTGAAAGCTGGTCGACGGCCCTGCCCTCAATTGTCCAACAGTCAAGGCGGGTTGATATCCGGTAGTTTGTGCGTGACTTCCTTCTAACCGGGGATGGGTAGTCCTGTGGTGATAGTCAGATGAGGCGGAACTTTCAGTGGATGCGCGGGAAACATCTTCCCTCCTGGACCTTCTACGGCTCTGGCGGTTTAGTTGATTGGTCAATTCAACATTGGCGCGCAACTGTTCGGCCAACTGTTGCCGGCTTTGGGTCAGTTCCTGGAGCAACACTTGGAACTCTTGTCGGGTGACTGGTCCTGACGGATCTGAGTGAGCAGTGTTGTCCTGATTGGAAGAAGGCTGCTGTGTAGGATTCTGTCTATCTCGGCCTTCTTGATCAGCAGCGGTAGCGGTAGTTCTTGTGCTAACCATCTTCAGCGGTGGAGTCCTTTCCTAGACTTTGAGCAAATCTGAATAGAATGGAAGGATTCCGGATCAGATATCTGGATCTTCCTCTTGGATTTATGCAATCCGGTATCGACGGCAGATCCAAAGAGCAGGAGAAAAAACTGGTTTTCTCAGTGAAAGCACCAAAGTGTTTGTACCAAAAATGGGCTCAACACTCTTCGGAAGTTATTTGAAGAGATAAAATGAAGAATGTAAATGTAAAACGGAGATTATCTAACTAAAACTCCAACAAATAGGAATGTAAAATGCAAAGACAAGCAATTTAGAGTGGTTCGGCGTGTTGCCTACGTCCACTATGAAATTTTGATGATTTTATTGATCCTCTTTCAATGATTACAAGCAATTACAGCGAACAACAACGAATTACAGTTTAGAATTTGAATTTAACAGCAAGAGTGGGATGCAAGTCTCAATCCGGCAGAGTATGGGCGCTTCAGAATCAAAAAAGATCCCTTTTCTGTATGCTCTAGGGCTCTATTTATAGGCGTAGGAGGCTGAGATTTCGTTCAAATTCCGGGAGACTTCGTCTGGCACGTGAGGGGACCCACGTGACCGTTTCCAGAAAGTTCCGCCTCGATCTGCGATCGATACGAATCCATTTCGTATCGATCAAGATGATGTCCAATTAAGCTGAAATTTAGTAGAGACATTCTTCAGTGTGTATGCAAGCTTTCCTGAAAATTTAATTGGATTTGGATCGGTAGATTGCGAGATATCATCGATACGAAACAGCATTCATCGCTGGCTGTTTCGTTCGACTCCATGGCTTCGAGCTGATCCCATCGTATCGATCACTGCACGTGCTTCTGAGATGATGTGGCGCGCGCACTTCGTTTCGATCCAGTATTCACTCCGCGTTGACCGCTTCGACTCCATGTATCTCGCCTCGCTTGGTTCGATGGATTACACGTCACCCTGGTCAGTTGACTTGTCGGATACGAATAAGTCATTGGGCATGGATTCGAAGTGAGGTCCTCTGATGGATGCGAAGAGCACTAGTCCGATGGATATGAAGTAGACATTAACTGATGGTTGCGAGACACGTCATCTGTTGATGGATACGAATCTGACTGATTTGAACTCGATGGGTTCGAATGTTGCCAACCCGATCGTTACGAAGTCATGGGAATTTGCCGATGTGAAACTGATGATGGACACGGGCCGGATGGATACGAAGCAGGCTTCCTGATGGTTGCGAACATGACACTTGGTCATTCGATACAAGTTGCACTGATTATCGATGGACACGAAACCGATCGACACGAACTCGATGGATTCGAAGCACGGCTACCTCCATCGATACGAAATGACGTTCCCTGATGGATACGAAATGAACATCATTGATGGATACGAGTACATGCTTTTCCCTCTCACTTGTATCCATCATAACTTGAGCATACGAACTCGGATTGACTTGAAACTTGGAACGTTGGTTCACTCTGCTTTCCTAGTCATGTCTTATCAATTATAGCTTGATCCGGATTCCGACAGTAATCATCGATATCTATGACGAATGACATTTGGAATCCAATCAATTCCTTGGTATCCTGGCCTTGCCAAAAGGCGGGATAACAAATAGTAAATATGTTTTTGTAATTGTAGATGATTATTCTAGATTTACATGGAAAATATTTTTAAAACATAAAAGTGATACTTTTGAATATTTTTAGAATTTTTCAAAAAGGGTTCAAAATCAACTTTCTCAAAAAATTATAACCATCCGTAGTGATCACGGTGGTGAATTTGAAAATGAAAAGTTTGAAGAATTTTGCAATAAAAAGGGAATAATTCACAATTTTTCATTTCCAAGAACTCCACAACAAAACAGAGTAGTAGAACGTAAAAATAGGACGATTCAAGAGTGTGCGAGAACTATGCTTTCTGATAGTAATTTACCAAAGTACTTTTGGGCAGAAGCAGTTGCTACCGCTTGTTATATTTTAAATAGAATTTTAATTAGACCTTTAACTGATAAGACATCTTATGAACTTATTTACTCAAAGAAACCTAAGGTATCTTATTTTAGAATTTTTGGAAGTAAATATTTTATTTAAATACAAAAGATAACTTAGATAAATTTGATCCTAAATCCGACAAAGGTATCTTTATCGGATACTCTAATAGAAGTAAAGCATACAGAGTATTTAATTTAAGAACTAATACCATCGAAGAAATAATGCATGTTTCATTTGATGAAAATTTCAAAATTTTTGAAGAAATAAATGATGAAGAGGATTTAATCTCTCAAAACCAAGAGTCAACTGAAACTAATAATGAATTAAATCATCCTAATAAATGGATTAAACTTTTAAAAGATCACCCTATAGAAAATATACTTGGAGATATGCAATCTGTTGTTAAAACTAGAAACCAACTAAGTCAAATGAGTAATGTAGCTTTTATATCAACTATTGAACCCAAAAATCCAGAAGAAGCATCAACTGATGATTCATGGATTTTGGCTACGCAAGAAGAATTAAATCAATTCACTAGAAATAATGTTTGGGAACTTGTTCCTAGACCTGAAAATAAAACAATAATTGGAACTAAATGGGTTTATAAACATAAAATGAATGACTAAGGAGAGGTTGTTATAAATAAAGCCCGATTAGTCGCTCAAGGTTATTGTCAAGAAGAAGGAATAGATTTTGATGAAACCTTTGCCCCCGAAGCAAGATTAGAAGTCATTAGGATTCTACTTGCTTTCGCAAATCATAATAATTTCAAATTATTTCAAATGGATGTTAAAAGTGCATTTTTAAATGGTTTTGTAAAAGAAGAAGTATTTGTTAAACAACCACCACTTTTTGAAAATGATAAATTTCCAAATCTTGTTTACTAACTTAAGAAAGCTTTATATGGTCTAAAGCAAGCTCCTAGAGCCTGGTATGATAGACTAAGATCTTACTTGTTACAATCAAATTTTGAAATAGGTAAAGTAGATAATACTCTTTTTATTAAATGAAATAAAAATGATATTCAACTAGTACAAGTCTAAATAGATGATATCATTTTTGGATCAACTAATTTTGAAATGAATAAAGAATTTTCTGAAATAATGACAAAAGAGTTTGAGATGAGTCATATGGGTGAATTAAACTTCTTTTTAGGATTACAAATAAAACAATTAGATAATGGTATCTTTATTAGTCAAGAAAAATATGCTAAAGACCTAGTTAGTAAATTTGGTTTGACTACTACGAGTGGAAAACCCACTCCCATGGCAACCAATGAGTACCTTAGTAAAGAAGATCTCTCGAAAGATGTAGATCAAAAATTATATAGAGGAATGATTGGATCACTACTCTATATCACTGCGAGTAGACCTGATATCATGGATAGTGTCTGTCTCTGTGCAAGGTATCAATCCCAACCTAAAGAAACTCACTTAAAAGCTGTAAAACGTATTATAAGATATGTTAAACACAGCTTTGATTATGGCTTATTTTATCCTAAAAATGATTTTTTTGACTTAATATCTTACTGTGATGCTGGTTGTAAATCAGACCGAAAAAGTACAAGTGGAACTTGTCACTTTTTAGGGCATTCTCTGATTTCCTGGTTTAGTAAAAAGCAAAACACAGTTTCTCTATCAACAACTGAAGCAGAGTATATTTCTGCTGCTTTGGCTTGTTCTCAAGTAATATATATGCAACAAACTTTAAAATATTTTGGTATAAATATCTCAAAATCACCAATTTATTGTGATAATACCAGTGCAATAAATTTATCCAAAAATACTACTCAACATGCTCGAACTAAACATATTGATACCAGACACCATTTTCTCAGAGATAATATAAGTAGAGAAGTAATTACTCTCGACTATATCAATTCTGAAAATCAAATTGCTGATATCTTAACAAAACCCTTAAATGAATCTACATTTACTAAATTAAGAAGAGAAGTAGGTATTTGTTCATTAACTGAAATATAAAATATAAATAACAAAGTATAATTAAAAATCAAATCAAAATAAATCAAATAGTAAAAATATTGAGAACCATGTCGACATCTCCCCTATACCCATGTCGACATATAACGTTTTTTTAAATTTTAAAAAATTTCCCACCAAAATTCAAATAATTGGTTATATATTCTTCTTATTTTCGAAATTTTCTTCATTCTCTCTGTTCTCTTTCTGTTCTATCTTCTAAAATTAATTTATCAATGGCCTCCTCTTCCAAATCAAACATAAAATCAACCTTTTCATTCCCTTCTCCTACCTCTTGTCCGTTCCAACGTACTACGCTCGCCCGAGTGACAAAAATGGATGATTCTCTAAAGGATGCAATTCAGTTAATGACTGAAATTCAAATGGTGCAACTCCGAATGGCAAAAGAACAGGAAAGGCAAGGGAAAATCCTTAGAAATTTACAAAAATTTCTAATGGACTGTCATGCTAATCCAATATTGATTGACGAGGACTCTTCAGGAGATCATGAACAAGAGGAAAGTGAAGAAGAAGAACCAATGGAAGAAGAGCATGCGGAAGACAACGACAAAGTCATTTGCGTTGGCGAAGTTTGTTTTGACAAGGACAGAAACTTGGTTGAACAACGTGGAAATTTCTGTTTCCATTATCCAAATTGTTCGATCCCTAGATCTCCAATTGTTAAAGATACTCAGTAGTTTCTTCTTTTTCGTTTTTTATCGTTATGTGTATATTTGTCATGTTTTACGAAAATGTAAATATAAACAAATATATATAAAAATAAATATTATAAGTATTATATAGGTACTTGGTTAGGAATGTTAGTTGTTTAGGACTAAGTTTTAGGTTTACAAGTAAGTATTGATTATGTATGATAACACTATCATCATATAGAATATTAGACTAAGAGTTATATAGTTTAGAGTTAGTTTGTTTTTGTTGATGACAAAGGGGGAGAAATATAAAATAGGAGAGTTACGCAGTTAGGCATAGATTAAGGGGGAGTTATAAGTTTTAGGGGGAGTTATTAGGATAGAAGTAATATTTTATAAACAACGATTGTCATCATCTAAAAGGGGGAGATTGTTAGTCCATGAGTTTATGGTTTTGATGACAACAACCTTAGAATAAGATTATAAAATATAAATACTAACATTATAGTTTAGATATATATGTATATGCAGGATTTAACCATGTAGGTACAAAGAATGAAGACTGTACAATATAGAGATTCAAGATATCAAGATTGAAGACTCATGAGTATCAAGAATATCAAGATTATCAAGAGTTCAAGATTTGAAGATAAGTATTGAGTCTAGAATTATGTTAAAACTTCATAATAGCACTGAAATCTTCACTCCATTTTTCTTTTGGGATGGAACTCATTTCTACCTTTTTAGTGGCTTACAAACCCACGACAAGTAGCTTACAAACCTACGACAAGTGGCTTACAAACCCACGAACATCCTGGTTTTGTACAAGTTCTCGAGTCCTGATGTGATGAGATATTCTGCAGGAAGAAGCGTGTAAAACTATTTCAAAATGATTTTCAAAACTACTTCAGAATGATTTTCAAAACTGCTTTTCAAAATGTTTTAGCCTTAAAAATTATCTTTTCAAATGATTTTCAAAAAGACGTTTTAGCCTTAAAATATTCTTTGTTTTTGTTTTTAATAAACTCTTGTTTTAAACTTCGTTTGTTTTAAACTATCTTTTAATTATAATATAATTATACTTAGATTTAAATATAAAATTATAGTAAAATTTTATATATATTATTCTCTATATTTATCTATGTATTTTATCTATAGTCAAGTGTATTTATAAAGTTTAAATAGTTTTTAATATAAGATAAAGGTTATTTGCAAAGAAAATCAAATCTCCAAAAAATGCTTTGGGATGTCGACATGCCCTAGTACCCCATGTCGACATAGTGACAGTTAGATTCAAAAATTTGAATTTCAAAAGAAGTGTTTATTCGCCATAACCTTTCATGAATGGACATGGCTATTGTTCTTCTATAAATAGGGGTTGGTTTCAACGAATTTTATATCAGATTTTCTGGTTTTTCACTTCTCTTCTTCTTCCACATTTTCTTATTCAAAATTCTATCATCACTCTGCCGAAATCAACATTGAATCTAACTAGATCATCTTCAGTTTGATTCTCTATCATTATCTCAACAAGATCCCAGTGCTATTCAGAGTTATAGGCTTCTTTGTAATCTATCTAGCGAGAAAAGGTGTGATTGTAGCCTTGGAAATCAATCAAGCAAGAAAAGGTGTGATTGTAGCCTTGGAAATCAATTGGGTGAAGTTGTTGCCTGGAAATCAAGTATTTCTACCCAGATGATTGTGATTCTGGAGGGTGTACCTCATAGCCTTGAAACCGAGGGTTGTAATTGTTGAATTGCTTTTGAAAGGAAGTCCGTACTTAGTTGTGCGGGACTGGATGTAGGGTAACTCCGAACCAGTATAAAATCCGGTGTGTTCTTTCCTTTACTGCATTTACTTTATTTCTGTATCTGTGTTTGATTCTATGGTTATATCTGTGTCTGAATATACATACATTTGTGTACAAATCAACAATAACTCAAAAAGATTTAGTAATTTCTTATGAACACTATTCACCCCCCCCCTCTAGTGTTCATTCTAGCCTTAAGATCCATATTCCGCATTCCTCACAGGTGGTAGAGGATAGTATTCCGTTGACAGCATTTCAGACTATCGTACGAGTGGTTAGTAATGCAATTCAGGTTAACAAATACACCAGCTTTATTCGTGGATTTGATGAATCGAGTTTTCCAAGAATACTTGGATAGGTTCGCATTGGTATTTATATATGACATTTTAGTACACTCTAAAGATGAAAGAGAGCATGAAGATCATCTTAGAGTAGTGCTTGAGATGCTAAGGCAGCATCAGCTGGAAGCGAAGTTTTCCAAGTGTCATTTCTGGAAGAAAGAGGTTAAGTTTCTTGATCATGTGGTTTCGAAGAAGGGTTTGTCAGTCGACCCAGATAAGATTGAAGCTGTTAATAACTGGAAGAGAAAAGAGATGGTGACCGGGATTAGAAGTTTTCTTGGACTTGCTGGCTATTACTGGAGATTCATCAAGGATTTCTCACGGATAGCAGCGCCATTGACTAAGTTAACCAGGAAGGACGTAAAATTTACTTGGTCCAACAAATGTGATGAAGCATTCCTTAAGTTAAAGCATTTGTTGACTAATGCGCCTGTGTTAGTGGTTCCAGATGGAAACCAAGGGTCGGTGGTGTATACCGATGCATGCAGAACTGGATTAGGAGCTGTGTTGATGTAGAAAGGTAAAGTCATTGCCTACACTTCACGATAGCTTAGACTGCATGAAGTAAGATATCCTACTCATGATTTGGAGTTGGCTGCGGTGATCTTCACACTGAAGATATGGAGATATTATCTCTTAGGGGAGAGATTTGATTTATTTGCAGATCAGAAGTCCTTAAGATATTTATTCTCTCAGAAGGAGTTGAATATGAGACCGCAAAGGTGGCTAGAGTTTTAGCTGTTTATGATTTTGGTATAGAGTATACACCCAGAAAAGGAAATAAAGTAGCGGATGCTCTTAGCAGAAAACATCAGAATGTGGTGTTAGCCATGTTGGAAGAATGGAAAGACCTTGAAGCTTTAACTGCTTATAGTGTGCATTTAAGATTAATTGCTAGTTCTAGTCAGAGCACCACCATATTGTCCTATTTGGAATTTCGACCAGTGTTGATCAAAAGGATTGCTTCTAAGCAGAAAGAGGATCCATTATTAGCCGAGAAGATTAGAAGGCTTGAGATTGGGTTAGAGATCGATGATCTAAAGGACTTTAGTCTTGACCAGAGGGGATGGCTGAGAAATAAGGGATGGTTGTGTGTTCCGAATGTTGAGGACTTAAGGAAAGAGTTCTTGGGGAATATCGTCGATCCAAATTTACGATTCATCCTGGAGGAACCAAGATGTACCAAGATATGAAGAGGAGCTTCTACTGGGAAGGTATGAAAAAGGATGTTGGCTTATGGGTTAGGCAGTGTGCGAACTGTCAATAAATGAAGGCCAAACATTAGAAGCCAAGTGGATTGCTTCAACCTTTGGAGATACCAATTTGGAAATGGGATTCGATATCCATGGATTTTATAGACGGGTTGCCAAGGTCGAATAGAGGAAATGAAAGTATATGGGTCATAGTGGACAGGATGACTGAGAGTGCCCATTTCATTCCAGTTAAGTCAACCAGGACGACACCTGTTTTAGCTAAGTTGTTTGTGAGTAACATAATTAGACCGCATGAAATTCCTAGTAGTATAGTAAGTGATAGAGATTCTTTATTCGCTAGCGAGTTTGGGAATAGTCTACAGGAGACTTTGGGTACCAAGCTCAAGATGAGTACTGCGTATCACCCTTAGACGGATGGACAGACATATAAAGTCAATAAGGTACTCGAGGATTTGTTAAGAGCTTGTGTGTTGGACTTTGGTGGATCTTGGGAAGATCACCTACACTTAGTCGAGTTTTCCTATATAACAGTTATCAGAATAGTATAGGAATTGCGCCTTTTGAAGCTTTGTATGGAAGGCCATGCAAATCACCAACATGTTGGTTGGAGATGAGAGGCAGATTAGTCATGGGTCCCCAGATCTGTTTAGAGGCGACAGAGAAGATTGAGTTGATCCGTGAAAGGATGAAGGAAGCTCAGTCTAGACAAAAGAGTTACATAGATAAGAGGTGTAAAGATCTAGAATTCTCAGTTGGAGATTGAGTCTTCATTAAGGTATCACCGATGAAGGGTATGGTACGATTCAGACAGTTAGGGAAATTGGCACCGAGATATAATGGTCCGTTCCTAGTTTTAGAGAGGATCGGGAAGCTTGCGTACAAAGTAGAGTTGCCAAGCAGTATGGCAGGTGTCCATAATGTGTTTCATGTATCTCATCTTCGTAAGTATGTGTACGATCCATAGACTATTATTCCTCCGATAAAGTTGGAAGATTTGATAGTAGAACCGAATTTGACTTTTGTTAGACAACCCGTTCGGGTTGTAGTGAGAGATGAGAAGAGATTAAGAAACAAGACAGTCAAGTTGGTGAAAGTTCAGTGGAGCAACAACGAGAAGGACTGTACTTGGGAGACAGAAGACAAGATTAGAGATACTTATCCTGATCTGCTGTGAGGATATGTTCTATATTTGATTTCTCTAGACTGTTGATAGTCAGGTAGACTAGTATGGTAGATAGGAGATGTTACAGATGATTGCTATGCTTAGTATATAAACCTTACTGAATTTCAATGATGAAATTCTTTAAGGAGGGGAGCCTGTAACACCCCTAATTTTAAATAACATTATTCAGGTGATTTAATTAGATAAAGTAAATAAAATCATATAAAGATTATAGTGATAAAGGGATTGAGATTTCAAAACTAAAAGGTGGTTGTGCTTAACTAAATAAAAATTTAATAAAATGGGTTTATGGAAATGGTTTTATAAGTTAACTAACAAGAGAATAAGGCAAGGGTATTATGGCGAATAGCCATCCACCATAACCCTTAACCCCTAAACCCTTATTCCCATTTTCACTTCACAAGTTCATAATTTTAAAACATAAACTAAGGAGCTCAAGCCGGCCATAACCTAGGGGAAATGAGGATTAAAAATCAAGTAAAAGCTAAGGAATCAAGCAAGGAGAATTAAACAAGATCAAATCTCAAGTTTCTTAGGTAAATAATAATAGAAACCATCTCATTTTTTTTAAAGAGCATTTGATTTTAGGTTTTAAGTTTAAAACCTTTATGATGATTTTAATGATGATATGCTTGGATTACGTGATATGTTTGATTCAAACAAGTATGTTCGATAAATGTTTTATCCGATTTTAAGGCTAAAATCATATATTGGGTTTCGAATGCCATGTGGATTTAATATGTTATATAAAATATTATTTTAGAGATGGGTTTAAATTTTCATAATTATCTAAGCTATGGATAATTTATTATGAATTTTTGAAGGAAGAAATAATTAATTGGGCTTAAAACTTTATTTTGGCCATTATATAAAGGATTTTGGGTCTGAAATTTATATAAGTTAGATAACATATTAAAAGTGAAATATGATGGTTTTTGGGGATTTTTCCTATGTGATATACTATGGAAATTAAACTAATTATGTTGGAGGACTTAAATGTCTCAAATGAGCCAAACCCTATCTCTAGGGTGTCGAATATATCATACTCTCAAAATCATTCTAGGGTGTCGCTTACCCTATCTCTAATGAGCCAAACCCTACCAAAGCCAAGGTTCTCGCTTAAACTTGCGCTCCGATACCAAATGTAAAGACGCCCCTTTTTGACCATCGAAAGTCGAGACCAAACACTACCACTATGTTCAAATGTCGCGCATCCTATCGACAAAAGAGCAGATTGTTAGGGTAAATAAAAAGAAAAGAATAGAGAATAGAGAAAAACCAAATCTTACAATGGAATCGATAAAATATACTATAAAAAGGACAGTAGAAACTGTCAATCTAAACATACAGAATATATCAGAGTTAAAAACAAACCTTATCAGCCGGACAGTTATAAAATCCTGACCTTACAAATGCCGATAGATATACTATATAATATAGCGGAAAATAAAATACTACGATTGGTGAATCTTCAGCTCCCCTCCATGAATCCCATAACACCAAAGCCAACCTGGGAAAATACTCGGTCTGACCCGAGCATTAAAAATAAATAACACCCAGATCGGTCTGGAAATACCAACGTGAGATATCTCGAATAATGGGGAAACATATATAAAAAATTGTAGAGACCGCACCGCTAATGCAGAACGGGTTTTTACCTCACAAGAATAACATCCATACAGGCAAGAGCAAAAATAAATATCGGGAAATAAAACCAAATGTGATTGAGCATAAATAATATTAAACCAGACTTGAAAGAATGGAAATAAACCGAGTAAAATCCAAATTGGACAGAATGGATAGAACAAGGAAAACAGTCCAACTTGATAGAATAGACTAAACCAGGTAACAGTCCAAACTTGATAGAATGGGCTAAATAAAGTAACAGTCCAAACTCAATAGAATGGACTAAATAAACACTTAAATGCCATGATGAGGAGTTGGCTCTACTCGTGGCAATTTAAAGCTAAAACAGATTTAGGGTTTTGAATCAAATAAGGAAAGGGAATTTGCCAACAAATGACTAGGAGGGTGCGACCCCCTTACCAAAAGTATACCTCCAGAAATATACTTGAGAACTCTAATGGCTCTTGGAAACCTCCAAGTTGGAACCCACCAACTGTTACCGAGAATCTGAGTACTTCACATAGAGTGGATGTGAAAATTCCCTAATGGGAGCAACCCCACATAGTTTGGCCCCCACTCGCTCTTTGGTTTTAGTCATCTCCGAAAAAGGATATCAAAGCTCAATAAAGCAACACATTGTCTTAGAGTGACGAAAATAAAGTGGCTGAAGTAACCGATAGCTGAGATACCAACTATTGAGGACATTGAACGATCGTATATAGAAATTAAGCCTTGTATACTTATCACCACTCATTGAATTCAAACTTGTGTTATTTCTTGGTTAACAATAATACCGGACCAGTCAAGGTAGTGTTACATCAAAGTCATGTCACATGATTATTCTTAACTTTCAAAATAGCGACAAGTCTACTTCTTCAATGTTTAGTGTTAATTATACAAATAAACCATTTCCATATAAGTGATTCGCTTTACGGAAATAATTTATTTCCATAAACGAATCAAACTTTTACTTTTGAAAATGAACTAAACTTTTTGGCTTGATTTCCGTATTGGTAAAACGCTTTTAGAGTTAGTTCCTGATGGTTAAAACGTTAAGAGAATAATTTTCCCAAGCGGGCGACCCCAAAGGCCTAAACCAACATCTGGCCGAACACCCAGAAGATTATCCAACTTATCATTCCAATAATAGAGTTCCAATTCCTTTTTATACTTTAAAAACGGTATTAATTAACCCGAAAGATAATTAATTACATTTAAAAACCCTTTAAATAAACAATTCATTATCTATAATAAAATAGATAATTATTTTCTAACACTTTTATAACATTGGTAAATTAGCTTTAAAATCTTCATTAAATCAGTTTATTAAAGCAATTTTATTTATATTAGTTAATTTACTTTAATCACCTTTATTAAATCAATTAATTAAAAGGATTTATTAAATTCCAATAGTCATTCATTAAATGAATAATTAATCTCAAACATCATTAATTAAAATGATAAGTAATTTTAAATTCCATTAATTAAAACAGTTAATGAAGTTTAAAATAATCATAAATTAATTAAATTAATCAAATCCAAACATCATTGGTTAAACTGATTAATTAAAACATCATTTGTTAAAATGATTTATTTAATTATAAAACATCATTAATTCGAATGATTTAACTAAAATCCAAATATCGTTAGTTCATACGACTAATTAAATTCAAAATAATCATTAATTAAAATGATTAATAAAATTCCAATATCATTATTTGAAATGATTTATTACTTTAAATATCATTGATTAAAATGATTATTAAATTTAATTATCATAAATTAATTAATTAATTAATTAATTAAAATCCATTATCATTAATTAAATTAATTAATTAATTAAACTCAAATAATCATTAGTTAAAACAATTAATTAAGTATTAAACATCATTAGCAAAAATGATCAATTCAATCTAAAGATAAACCAATTTTAATCATCATTTATTAAATTGGTTAATTAATCTTAAATTAATCAATTTAAAAGACTAATCAATTTAAATTATCATTAATCAAAATAATTAATAAATTTCCAATATTCTTTTTAGCGGAAACACAAGCTCAAGTTCACACGATAGGGTTTTGGGAATGAAATTTAATAAACAACAACATAGCGAAAATCGCTACAATGACATTTAAACCATTAAATGGAATATCACAAATTAATTTTAATTAACCATCAATATTACAACATAATAATGTAAATAAACAATTTATGGTCGAGAAACCTCCTTTGGGTATCCCTATAAATTTTTCCTCCAAAACAATGGTTATCGATAATATAAAGGTAATCATATGGATTTATAACGATCAAATTAATATGTCTGCCATTTTCCAAATGGAAATTCAACTAAACAAGCAATCAAACAATTTTAACTAACATCCGAACAATCAATAAACATTTATAACATCATTAATATGATATAATAAAAATTTATGTGAGTTAAACTCACATTGATTCCAGTTTTCTCCGAAGCATTCCGCTTTGGACTAAAATCGAACGGGCGTTCGATTGTAGTCCAAATTTTCACTTGCTCCAAATCCAACCAAACCAACTCCATTGCGAAGATGATGTCCATACGAGTGCAACGTAACTCATTTCACTCAAATCCGACCTCGTACGAACAATTTACGAGTTAATGAACATTCAATCGATTAATTAACTAAATAAATACATTAATTAACATTTAAATATTAATTAACCTTAATTAACAGTTAATCTATTTCTCCCCTTTCTCCCAAAAAAAACACGCTACTGCTGCTCCAAAAATACCATGGCCACCACGTTCTCAGCCTTCTCTCTCAATCGTCCCTCCATAATACTCAAGACCGCCATCACCATCAGCTTCAATCCCATGAGCTCCTCCACTCTATCCCCACCACGATGAACCCGAGACCCCCACACAGTCGCGACTTCGGCCTTGGAACCTAGTGCTATAGCCAGCGTCGAACCTTGCTTTTGACCCTCAAAGCCTCTTGCGCCACCACCAATCCCCTCTCCATCACATCAGGAATATGGTGTAACTATCCCCTACCACTAACGTCGCCTTAATCGCTAAAGATTTCTAACCCTAGTATTCACCTATAGCAGCACCCCTCCGACCTAGTGAACAACTCACCACTAACGACAACGAACTCAAAGACGTCCGTACCAACGTGAAGCCCGAGCCTTCCTACGCAACCTTTATTCCCTTGCCGTACGATAATTCATCACGTAAATGGGGATATAAATTTTTACCAAAGGGGTGGGTTCAAGCAGAAGATTGAAGATGAAACGTGTATATGTTTATATCTGTAGAGAAAGGAAAATTTCACGTTTTATAGAAAATGGAAAGTACTTCATGCATTATGGACAAGGACAAACATTAAATGAAAATGGAACCAAGATGTGCAAGGACAAGCAACAAGATATGGCAAAGATTATGTTGTGTGCTGATGCAAATTTTTATTTGAAAAAGTTTTGGGGTACGATGCCGCACAGAATTTCGTTCAAATACGAACCACGAACGGTAAAAAAAATGCGGTCACGCTGAAAAATGTGACATGATTTCAAAACCATAATAAAGCACACTGGTTATTACATTCTGTGAAACCTCAAAAAAATCATCGTTTGCCGAAATATCGTCAAACAACAATTTAATTTTTTTTTCAAATTAAAAATTATGAAAAATCCTATAAATTAAATAAAAAAATACGTTATCAAAAATTAAGTCATCTTATTACAAATCTGATTTATTGTTAATTATTCGAACCATTTGTTACTGTAATAAATTTGCAAATGAGCTACCATATTTTTTTATTAATTAAAAGGAGTTAAAATAAACTATCAAATCTATTTAATTCATACTTAGTTCACCATTCAAATATTTAATTCTCAATTCAAATATTTAAACGATCACTATATTTGAATTCAAGGTATTAAATTCCAAAATCCAATTATTTAAATATCTAAAATTAATTAAACATTTAAAATCAAATGACCAAAATTTTGGGTTGTTACATTCTCCCTCCTTAAGGGAATTTCATCCCCGAAATTCCTAAGGAAGAAAATGTTTTCAAACCCTTAATTTTAAAATTATTAATTGAAATGAGTTATTAAACTTATTAACTTTTCAAAATAAATTAGTTGGAATAGATCCCAAAATTTTCAAATCTTTTAACTCCATTCATCTATAACAACTAATCCCCTTACATTCATTCCAAGATGTAACTTGAAAGTCAAATTTTAGTTAACAAAAATTTTCCAAAATTCTTAAAAATTTCTAACTCCTAAATTTATGAAAAATTTCGCCAGCGTCTCCTTTGAGCGGCTCGATCGGAACAGCTACAAATTGCCTCTTTGGCTCCAAACTAATTAAAGAAAACAAAAGCCAAGTGGCCTCCCATATCTGGGACAAAATGTAATATCCCGGAAATTTTAACAATATCAATTTAATAATCTGTTAAATAATTAAATTGATATTGATGATCTTTGATAATAAAATTTGAATTTAATTTAATAATCTAATTAAATAAGTATTTAATTGGTGAATCTTATCTTTTAAAAGTTAATAAGATATTTTCTATCTGTAATATATATATTTATTTGTATATATTGTAAATAGAAAAGCTTTGGTAAATTGGAAATTTAGATTTAATTTGAATTTAAAGTTTTGAAATTCAAAAGAATAAATATTTAAATTGATTTGGATTTAGAATATTTGTATAACTTTTATGTATAAAATATAATTAGTTTTTGTTTCTCTTTAAAAAGATATATATATAGATAAGCATTTAAATAAATAAAGAAAAGGTTTAATTTACTTTTAAAATAAATAAAAGTTAGCAAAAATACAAGTGTAAATCTCTAAGGCAATGGAATAACATGTGTTGTAAAATTAGGATATGAGAAAGACAAGTGTCATTTTTAATTTATTTTTCCTTTATTTTTATTTAATCACAAATAAACATATATATTCATTTACTTTCATTCTCATTTCTTTTCTATTTTCTTTCTCAAAATGTAAGAATTTTCAGCCTGCAAATGTAAACCCTCTCCTAATAAACAATCAAAAAAATTTACCTCCTCTCAAACCAAACTTCTCAAAAACTAAATCTGTAATCAAAACTATTTCAAAACCAAATCAGTAATCAAACAAGTTCTCAAAACAAAGCATGTTCATTTTCTTCAAAACCTGGAATCAAAGCTTTTAGCCTGTTTTTCTTTACAAATCTGGAAGCCTGCAATTTCTTCTTTTCGAATCTGAAGTAAGCCACCTGATTTAGAGCAACATTTCAAGAAATCAAGTCTGCATGCAAGTTTATAAAGCTAACAACTCAAGTTTTAAATCAAAAACCAGAGGCTAAGGCTTTTCAAAACTGTTTCTAAAAGAGGGCTCTGTTCATCATAAAATAGGTGAGTAACTTACATTTTCTAAAAACTTAAGAATATGATATATGTTGGTATGTGATGATATTGCTTGTATTGAAGTTCTTAATATGAATTTATATGAATTGGTTCAAATATGTTATATGACCCTGTCTGTTTATATAAACAAGTCTGTACCCTGTTTACAAGTGAGTAACACTTTTCTTTAAAAAGCTTAAGTATTTGAATAGTCTGGTTGCATGCTAAATTTGGAATGTATAAGTTTTGTGTGATTATATATATAGATAAGTTCTGCATGAATGTATTTATGGTGTACATGCTTTGTATCATTGTTTCCTGATTCTAGTTTCCAGGCAACATGATTTATTCAAAATGCAATATCTCTTGATCTATTTACTGTTAGGATCTAGGCTTCAAACAAGACTTGTTTGTTTGATTTTAGATTAAGATTTAAATATTATTTAAGTTAAAATAATTTTGTAATATCTCTGGAATTTAAAAAGAACAGAACAAGTTTAATATAAGTGGAAATTCAAACATCTTAATTTAGCAATCCAGGATTATAAACTGAAATCTTATCCAAAATCACGATTTTTAGAAATGAAATTATAATTTTTAGTATTAGGATATGAGAGCAGTTCGAGTTGAACTGGAATTAATGTTTTGGGTTGTCTCGAGTGATCTAGTTGTTCGGGGTGGACATAATCTTATCTGGTGGTAGTCTGATGATCAGAGGCTAGGGGAAAAATGTCCGATAGATGATCGAAGCATGGTGGCGACAGTAGGAGGTCGATGTTGTTTTTAAACCTAGTTTATAGGTTGGTCGGAAATTTGGTCTTCGCGGCGCCTCTGGTGGATCGAGCTCCACCAGATTTGGGGAAATAGAAGCGGGGACGTTGACGAAGCTTTGACTGGAAGATCAGACGATCTGATGATCGGAGGATTGAGTTCGAGGAAGTTTCCAGGTTGGGACTGTTTCTAGGTTGTGATCGAGATTGCTCGAATTCGATGGTGATGCTTGTTCGAGGTTCTGGAGGTCGCGATCGTAAGGGGTGGTCGTAGACGATATGCAGGTGATGGTATCGATGATCGTAGGCGATCGACTCGCCTGTGCACGTGCACACGTGGTATCTGTTTTGGGTTGTGAGTTGAGTTAAGAGGAAGAAGAAGATGTTCTCGAGTAAATCGAAGAATCGACTCGAAGTCGTGCGTGTGATAGTTGGGTTCTGGCTCGAGTTGTTTTCAGGGGAAACTCGTGTAGTTATAGACTGTTTTTAAAAATTAAACATAACAAAGTAAAAAAAAAAAAAAAGAGGGAAGAAAACTCGAAGGAGTACTCGGGAAAATTGGGTTTTGGCTCGAGTATTTTGATGTTTGACTCGGGTAAGTTGTAATGTTTCAGTTTTAAAAACCTGACAGCATTTTAAAAAAATTTAAAATAAGTATAAAATGATAAGCAGGATTTAAAACAAAGTTTTAAATCAACTTTTTAAAAGTATGGATTCAAATTTAGATTTGTATCTAGTTGAAATAAATTAGTTTATTAAATTTATAATGTTTTATCAAATTTAAAATATTTAAAGTATATTTTTTAAAAAAAGGGTTTGAATAAATGAATTTGTTCAAAAATCTTAATTTTCTTTATAAATGTTAAGTTTTCTTAACATTTGGATTTAAGAAGATTTTATAAATTTGATTTAAATTGGTTAAAGTTAAATTGTAATTTATTTTAAATCTTTAATTTAAAATGAATTAATAGAAAGATTTTAAAGTTAAATCTTTTAAAGTCCTTGTTAATAATAAATTAAAGTAGTTAAAGGTTAATACTTTAATTTAGAAAGTGATTAAGGTTTAATGATATAGGAGTCATTAAATTAATAAAGTAATTTAAGAATAATTTGATAATTTAATTAATTAATGGTTTAGTGTTAATTAATTAAATAATTAAGATTATAAGTTAATTAATTAAGGTTAATTAATTTGGGATTAAGAATCATTTATTTAGATAAGTATAGATTTTTAATAAATGATTAGAAATTTATTAATCAAGTGATTTAAAGATTAATTAAGCAATTAATTTAGTAATTAGGAATTAATTAATTGGTAATTAAGAGTTTATTAAGTTGTAGTTAATAAATAATTGATTAAAGATTAATTACTTAAAGAAAGTAATTAAAGAATTGTTAATAATTAATGAGGAATCATTAATTAGGGATTATTAAATAATTAATTAATGTGATTAATTTTGATAATCAATTAGATTAATTAATTAATATGAAATTGGTTAAGTATAATTACTTAATGGAAGTAATTAAAGAAATTAATTACTTAAGGTAATTAATTAAATAAATTTGATAAGTTTAAATCAATTAATTAAATTAATTTAAGATAATCACTTGGTGATTTGTTAAGTATAATTACTTAAATTAGTAAAGTGTAATTACTTAGAAAGTAATTAAAGGTAATTACTGGATGTAATTAAATGGAGATAATGAAAGTAATTTGAGGTTAATTACTTTGTATAATTAATCAAGGGATTAATTAAAGGATAATTAATTAAGGAGTAATTAATGGAGTAATTAAGGGTAGTTAATTACTAAATGAGATTAATCAAAGATGATTAATAAATGTGACTAATTAAAGATTAATTACTTAGTGTAATTAATTTAAATAGAATAATTAATTGAGAGTAATTAAGGATCATTAATTAATATAATTAATGATGTAATTAAGAGTTGATTAATTTAATTTAATTAATCAATAATAAGTGATTAAAGTAATTAATTAATTGTAATTAATTAAGGATTAATGTAATTAAGTATAATTAATTAATTAATGAAGTAATTAAAGATTAATTACTAAAATGGTTTAAGTTAATTAATTTGTGAAATTAATTAAGAATTAATTACTTAAAGTAATTAAAGGATTATTAATCAGGAATGATTAAGATGGATACTTAGAGTATGATTAATTAATTGGTTTAATTAATAATTAAGTAAGCATGATTTATAGAATAAAGTAATTAATTTAATTCACTTTAAATTGATTAGAGATGATATAAATCATTACTTATGGATGGATAAATAGTATTGAATGCTTTGCATTGTTGATATCTCTGATGAGATATGTGCTGATCTATGATATGGATGTTTGGTTGAATTGTAATGATAGTGTGAATTATCTGTTGTAATGATAATGTAGATTATCTATTGAGTTATCTTTGTGTATATAGATAAAGAATTGAATTGTTTTAACCTTAAAACAACTTGGCCTTAAAAGATACGTTTTGGATTTCGATGAGACCGGGATCGGGTTTCCGTATACCGGAATTCCAGGTCTGGAGACCCGAATACCACATCGATCCAAATTAACGATAGGTCGTGAATCTCAAGTGAAGATGAAGATTCAGAGTGCAAGGGTTATTGTCGTTAACTCTGAGGGTGATTCCAAAACGAGCGTAACGAGATAATGCCTTCGGTTTCGTTCGAACCCGGAACGAACTTGAATGGATTGAATGCTTTCAGCACATCGTCAGGTGGACGATGAGCATTCTAAGTGATGTGTTCTGATTTAAAGGTAAATCGTAACCTCAAGCCTCATCAACCGGGAATGGCTAAAACAGGGGAGGTGCAGCAAGGCTTCGTGGGTAGCACCCACTGAGAGTAAGGTCATCCCTGTCTAGAGAGTTCCTTCTTTTATTTCGGCTTAGTGGTGCAGTTGGCGACGGCCATCTGTGGGGTGATTTTATTCGGAATTATCCAGTAAGGGATGGTTCCGGCTTTGTGTTGCAGGGGATTGGGAGTGATCCTCGGTACGGTGATCTAGGCCCCGTACTGTGATGAGCGGTACCCCGGTAGCTCTGCCATTGTATGGAAATCCAAATTCCAATAAGTGATAACGGACTTGATTGTATACTTATGTATGCTGGAATTTAATAATGTAACAATTTCGGCTATTTCATATTTATTTGAAAACCCTAGACCCTATTATAATACAATCGAATTTCCTATCAAATGTTTTGGTTATCGTAAGGTAAAAACTTTTCCGTGTTTATGTGCGGGAAGTCTTACGAGATACCTTTTCTTTCCAAATGATTTTCAAAGTTAAACAAGTTTAACCTGTTACTCACACCAGACCCATGTCTGACCCAAGTTGTTTATTTCTGTTTTATAAACTCTTGGGTACTCAAATTTTTACGAGTAGCCAAGGGATTCAGGTTTAGCTTTGACGAAATACTGGAGGAGCTGAGGAGCAGGAGGCTTCAGCGAGTAGATATTTAGAGTTTCCGCTGTGTTTGTATTAGTCTGTATTGTAATGGTATACTTGTGTTGTATAATAGACAGAAGTTTATAACTGTCTATTCTGTGATGTATAAATTGTGTACTCTGATGTATATGATACTATGTAATATCTTATGTGATAATATATTTCTCATTCCGCTGTGAGATTTCTGATGTATTGTTGTTCTCTCTTCTTTTCTTTTCTTCTTCTATCCCTTTCTTTCTTCATAACGATGCGTCTTTCTGGGCTAAGAAAGTCGGGTCGTTACAGTTGGTATCAGAGCTTAGGTTGACCGAATACCTAAGCTATTGGTTAAGTGGATATCAGAACACTAGGCTGAGTGAATACCTAGGTTCGGAAGGATTGTTCAATTAGGATCTGTAGCAACCTGTTTGAGTCCGAGTGTATATATATACGAGAGTACGTATTTGTTAGTTATATAAAATGGTTTTATATTGTGTTAATTGATCGGTTAAGTGGTATATGGATTCTGGTCAATACGAGTAGCTACCGTTATTGATAGGGATCTCTAAACACTTGGACCAGGCCAACGGACACAATATTGTTTTAAAAGGGAAGGTGAAATAATTTTAACCAGATATATTTTCTATATATAAAAAGTATCATTTTAAATGTATATGGTATTTGTAATGATTGGTTGAGATGATAATAATTTATCATCTAGGATTAGGAGTCTGAGTGTTGAGGTTGGAAGTATATTTGTCGAGACTGTAAACCTAATACCGTCTCGAGTAAACTTTACTGTGGTAAAGAATTTCATCGATCTCCGAAGGAAACTGTTATGGTTCGGAGTTTATCTTTGTAGTTTGGATGAGTAAAGTTGGAGCTGTCGGTTGGACAGAAGCGAGTGATGGTATCTTGATACTTCTGGAAGAAGTAGCTGCGTGATGAGATGCAGTGACTATGGATGTTCCCGAAGATGTTTTCTTTGGAACAAGTTAATGAAGTGTGTCTGCTTCGGTGTCGAGGCTGAGTTCAGCAAGATGTTTTTGTTCTGTTTGAAGTCCGAATTTCTCGAAGAACTTTGGATTGAGAAGTCTGTGGCATCTGTGGCAGTAGTGCAGCTCGGAGTGTTCTGTTTTCGGCAGAAGTTTTTCTGAAGGTGAAGTTCAGAAGCAGCAGAGAGAATCCATTTCTTCGATGGATTGGATAGTCAAGTGTGAACTGTTCTGATTGGTAAAGAGAGAACAGTTTTATTTGGCTGGGTGGATCGCAAAAGTGACTTGCGATAGTTTGAGTATTCTTTTGAGTTATCCGATATTTTCTGGAATGTGTTGTCCAGTCTGTGCTTGTGTTCATCATTAGCATTTTCATTTCTACTCCAGATCAGAGTGGTGCAGCGGGAGCAGTTTGGCAAGTGCTCCTGTTTATCTTTTCCAGATAGGAGAAGTTAGTTCGTCTACTGATATGGTGAAGTAGAGTTGTGTTTTGGATTATTGGTAGATCTTGAGAGGATCATTGTTGATTGGGTTATTTCTGGTCCAGTTATTGCTAGAAGCATCAGCGAAGGTTGAGTTGATCAGGAAAGATCTGTAGACAGCTCAGGACCGTCTGAAGGATTTTGTGGATAAGAGACGATAGAATTTGAAATTCGAAATTGAAGACTTCGTGGTTGTGAAGTTTTTCTCTGGTTAAAGGGAGCAATAAGATTTGGTAAGTCTGGAAAGTCAGCTCCGAATTGTTTTGGATCTTTTCTGTGATCTAATTTGGATAAGTGCTTTGATCTACTGGATTGAATTGTCAGTTTGGATAACTGGAATTCATTGTGTTTTACGTATCTCTGAGGGAGTACGTGTTTGATCTATCTCGGGTTTTGGAACCAGCAGTTCTGGAGGATTTGGTTGTTGAGTCAGACTCGTCTGTAGTCTGATATCTTGTTTAGTTCTGTAGATCTAGATGAGTAGGAGATCTATAGCTTAGTAGTTTAGATTGTTTGTAGAGCGAGTATCCCGATATATATATATACTTGGGGAAACTCGAGGAATTTTATCTAGAATTTTGTCTGGATAGTTAAATTTGATTGATTGGATGAATTGGTTGCTATGGTTGCTAGCATATGGATGATAGTAGATGCTGGTGTTTTGAATTTAAATCTTTAATAAGATTATTAAATTACCTTTGTTTAAAATTTCGGGGACGAAATTATTTTAAGGGGGAAGGAATGTAATATCCCGGAAATTTTAACAATATCAATTTAATAATCTGTTAAATAATTAAATTGATATTGATGATCTTTGATAATAAAATTTGAATTTAATTTAATAATCTAATTAAATAAGTATTTAATTGGTGAATCTTATCTTTTAAAAGTTAATAAGATATTTTCTATCTGTAATATATATATTTATTTGTATATATTGTAAATAGAAAAGCTTTGGTAAATTGGAAATTTAGATTTAATTTGAATTTAAAGTTTTGAAATTCAAAAGAATAAATATTTAAATTGATTTGGATTTAGAATATTTGTATAACTTTTATGTATAAAATATAATTAGTTTTTGTTTCTCTTTAAAAAGATATATATATAGATAAGCATTTAAATAAATAAAGAAAAGGTTTAATTTACTTTTAAAATAAATAAAAGTTAGCAAAAATACAAGTGTAAATCTCTAAGGCAATGGAATAACATGTGTTGTAAAATTAGGATATGAGAAAGACAAGTGTCATTTTTAATTTATTTTTCCTTTATTTTTATTTAATCACAAATAAACATATATATTCATTTACTTTCATTCTCATTTCTTTTCTATTTTCTTTCTCAAAATGTAAGAATTTTCAGCCTGCAAATGTAAACCCTCTCCTAATAAACAATCAAAAAAATTTACCTCCTCTCAAACCAAACTTCTCAAAAACTAAATCTGTAATCAAAACTATTTCAAAACCAAATCAGTAATCAAACAAGTTCTCAAAACAAAGCATGTTCATTTTCTTCAAAACCTGGAATCAAAGCTTTTAGCCTGTTTTTCTTTACAAATCTGGAAGCCTGCAATTTCTTCTTTTCGAATCTGAAGTAAGCCACCTGATTTAGAGCAACATTTCAAGAAATCAAGTCTGCATACAAGTTTATAAAGCTAACAACTCAAGTTTTAAATCAAAAACCAGAGGCTAAGGCTTTTCAAAACTGTTTCTAAAAGAGGGCTCTGTTCATCATAAAATAGGTGAGTAACTTACATTTTCTAAAAACTTAAGAATATGATATATGTTGGTATGTGATGATATTGCTTGTATTGAAGTTCTTAATATGAATTTATATGAATTGGTTCAAATATGTTATATGACCCTGTCTGTTTATATAAACAAGTCTGTACCCTGTTTACAAGTGAGTAACACTTTTCTTTAAAAAGCTTAAGTATTTGAATAGTCTGGTTGCATGCTAAATTTGGAATGTATATGTTTTGTGTGATTATATATATAGATAAGTTCTGCATGAATGTATTTATGGTGTACATGCTTTGTATCATTGTTTCCTGATTCTAGTTTCCAGGCAACATGATTTATTCAAAATGCAATATCTCTTGATCTATTTACTGTTAGGATCTAGGCTTCAAACAAGACTTGTTTGTTTGATTTTAGATTAAGATTTAAATATTATTTAAGTTAAAATAATTTTGTAATATCTCTGGAATTTAAAAAGAACAGAACAAGTTTAATATAAGTGGAAATTCAAACATCTTAATTTAGCAATCCAGGATTATAAACTGAAATCTTATCCAAAATCACGATTTTTAGAAATGAAATTATAATTTTTAGTATTAGGATATGAGAGCAGTTCGAGTTGAACTGGAATTAATGTTTTGGGTTGTCTCGAGTGATCTAGTTGTTCGGGGTGGACATAATCTTATCTGGTGGTAGTCTGATGATCAGAGGCTAGGGGAAAAATGTCCGATAGATGATCGAAGCATGGTGGCGACAGTAGGAGGTCGATGTTGTTTTTAAACCTAGTTTATAGGTTGGTCGGAAATTTGGTCTTCGCGGCGCCTCTGGTGGATCGAGCTCCACCAGATTTGGGGAAATAGAAGCGGGGACGTTGACGAAGCTTTGACTGGAAGATCAGACGATCTGATGATCGGAGGATTGAGTTCGAGGAAGTTTCCAGGTTGGGACTGTTTCTAGGTTGTGATCGAGATTGCTCGAATTCGATGGTGATGCTTGTTCGAGGTTCTGGAGGTCGCGATCGTAAGGGGTGGTCGTAGACGATATGCAGGTGATGGTATCGATGATCGTAGGCGATCGACTCGCCTGTGCACGTGCACACGTGGTATCTGTTTTGGGTTGTGAGTTGAGTTAAGAGGAAGAAGAAGATGTTCTCGAGTAAATCGAAGAATCGACTCGAAGTCGTGCGCGTGATAGTTGGGTTCTGGCTCGAGTTGTTTTCAGGGGAAACTCGTGTAGTTATAGACTGTTTTTAAAAATTAAACATAACAAAGTAAAAAAAAAAAAAAAAAGAGGGAAGAAAACTCGAAGGAGTACTCGGGAAAATTGGGTTTTGGCTCGAGTATTTTGATGTTTGACTCGGGTAAGTTGTAATGTTTCAGTTTTAAAAACCTGACAGCATTTTAAAAAAATTTAAAATAAGTATAAAATGATAAGCAGGATTTAAAACAAAGTTTTAAATCAACTTTTTAAAAGTATGGATTCAAATTTAGATTTGTATCTAGTTGAAATAAATTAGTTTATTAAATTTATAATGTTTTATCAAATTTAAAATATTTAAAGTATATTTTTTAAAAAAAGGGTTTGAATAAATGAATTTGTTCAAAAATCTTAATTTTCTTTATAAATGTTAAGTTTTCTTAACATTTGGATTTAAGAAGATTTTATAAATTTGATTTAAATTGGTTAAAGTTAAATTGTAATTTATTTTAAATCTTTAATTTAAAATGAATTAAAAGAAAGATTTTAAAGTTAAATCTTTTAAAGTCCTTGTTAATAATAAATTAAAGTAGTTAAAGGTTAATACTTTAATTTAGAAAGTGATTAAGGTTTAATGATATAGGAGTCATTAAATTAATAAAGTAATTTAAGAATAATTTGATAATTTAATTAATTAATGGTTTAGTGTTAATTAATTAAATAATTAAGATTATAAGTTAATTAATTAAGGTTAATTAATTTGGGATTAAGAATCATTTATTTAGATAAGTATAGATTTTTAATAAATGATTAGAAATTTATTAATCAAGTGATTTAAAGATTAATTAAGCAATTAATTTAGTAATTAGGAATTAATTAATTGGTAATTAAGAGTTTATTAAGTTGTAGTTAATAAATAATTGATTAAAGATTAATTACTTAAAGAAAGTAATTAAAGAATTGTTAATAATTAATGAGGAATCATTAATTAGGGATTATTAAATAATTAATTAATGTGATTAATTTTGATAATCAATTAGATTAATTAATTAATATGAAATTGGTTAAGTATAATTACTTAATGGAAGTAATTAAAGAAATTAATTACTTAAGGTAATTAATTAAATAAATTTGATAAGTTTAAATCAATTAATTAAATTAATTTAAGATAATCACTTGGTGATTTGTTAAGTATAATTACTTAAATTAGTAAAGTGTAATTACTTAGAAAGTAATTAAAGGTAATTACTGGATGTAATTAAATGGAGATAATGAAAGTAATTTGAGGTTAATTACTTTGTATAATTAATCAAGGGATTAATTAAAGGATAATTAATTAAGGAGTAATTAATGGAGTAATTAAGGGTAGTTAATTACTAAATGAGATTAATCAAAGATGATTAATAAATGTGACTAATTAAAGATTAATTACTTAGTGTAATTAATTTAAATAGAATAATTAATTGAGAGTAATTAAGGATCATTAATTAATATAATTAATGATGTAATTAAGAGTTGATTAATTTAATTTAATTAATCAATAATAAGTGATTAAAGTAATTAATTAATTGTAATTAATTAAGGATTAATGTAATTAAGTATAATTAATTAATTAATGAAGTAATTAAAGATTAATTACTAAAATGGTTTAAGTTAATTAATTTGTGAAATTAATTAAGAATTAATTACTTAAAGTAATTAAAGGATTATTAATCAGGAATGATTAAGATGGATACTTAGAGTATGATTAATTAATTAGTTTAATTAATAATTAAGTAAGCATGATTTATAGAATAAAGTAATTAATTTAATTCACTTTAAATTGATTAGAGATGATATAAATCATTACTTATGGATGGATAAATAGTATTGAATGCTTTGCATTGTTGATATCTCTGATGAGATATGTGCTGATCTATGATATGGATGTTTGGTTGAATTGTAATGATAGTGTGAATTATCTGTTGTAATGATAATGTAGATTATCTATTGAGTTATCTTTGTGTATATAGATAAAGAATTGAATTGTTTTAACCTTAAAACAACTTGGCCTTAAAAGATACGTTTTGGATTTCGATGAGACCGGGATCGGGTTTCCGTATACCGGAATTCCAGGTCTGGAGACCCGAATACCACATCGATCCAAATTAACGATAGGTCGTGAATCTCAAGTGAAGATGAAGATTCAGAGTGCAAGGGTTATTGTCGTTAACTCTGAGGGTGATTCCAAAACGAGCGTAACGAGATAATGCCTTCGGTTTCGTTCGAACCCGGAACGAACTTGAATGGATTGAATGCTTTCAGCACATCGTCAGGTGGACGATGAGCATTCTAAGTGATGTGTTCTGATTTAAAGGTAAATCGTAACCTCAAGCCTCATCAACCGGGAATGGCTAAAACAGGGGAGGTGCAGCAAGGCTTCGTGGGTAGCACCCACTGAGAGTAAGGTCATCCCTGTCTAGAGAGTTCCTTCTTTTATTTCGGCTTAGTGGTGCAGTTGGCGACGGCCATCTGTGGGGTGATTTTATTCGGAATTATCCAGTAAGGGATGGTTCCGGCTTTGTGTTGCAGGGGATTGGGAGTGATCCTCGGTACGGTGATCTAGGCCCCGTACTGTGATGAGCGGTACCCCGGTAGCTCTGCCATTGTATGGAAATCCAAATTCCAATAAGTGATAACGGACTTGATTGTATACTTATGTATGCTGGAATTTAATAATGTAACAATTTCGACTATTTCATATTTATTTGAAAACCCTAGACCCTATTATAATACAATCGAATTTCCTATCAAATGTTTTGGTTATCGTAAGGTAAAAACTTTTCCGTGTTTATGTGCGGGAAGTCTTACGAGATACCTTTTCTTTCCAAATGATTTTCAAAGTTAAACAAGTTTAACCTGTTACTCACACCAGACCCATGTCTGACCCAAGTTGTTTATTTCTGTTTTATAAACTCTTGGGTACTCAAATTTTTACGAGTAGCCAAGGGATTCAGGTTTAGCTTTGACGAAATACTGGAGGAGCTGAGGAGCAGGAGGCTTCAGCGAGTAGATATTTAGAGTTTCCGCTGTGTTTGTATTAGTCTGTATTGTAATGGTATACTTGTGTTGTATAATAGACAGAAGTTTATAACTGTCTATTCTGTGATGTATAAATTGTGTACTCTGATGTATATGATACTATGTAATATCTTATGTGATAATATATTTCTCATTCCGCTGTGAGATTTCTGATGTATTGTTGTTCTCTCTTCTTTTCTTTTCTTCTTCTATCCCTTTCTTTCTTCATAACGATGCGTCTTTCTGGGCTAAGAAAGTCGGGTCGTTACACAAAATCATCAACCAATTTAAATTTTCTAAATTTATTATGTACCCTTTTGCGTTTCATTTATATTCTTGGCAAGAAATTTATTTTCTTCCATGCAAATGCAGATGCACAAGAATCAAATAGCAATCTCTTGCATACCTGTACTTATGAAATCTAAAAGAAAATAATGTTGACAAAAGCAATATGATGTATTTCTTTATGTAAAAACTACCATGATATAAATCTACATGTAACTAAAAACCATATCTCAATCATATGCAACAAACAAGCATATATTCTACAATAGATGATATGCTTCCAGTTATTTTCAGATGACAGATTTAGATCTAAATACACGAGTTTTTCAATCAAAAATTTATTTCAAATTTCTCAGACGAGAAAAATCAAAGCTCAAAAATCAAAATGATAAGGAAGGGATCCCTCCAAATACATGATGGTGAAACTCTAGAATCAAAACAACATGGAACGTCCAGTGGTATTACGGTTCCTTCAAAAACATCAACTACAGTGAATAAATACCATTCCTTTCCAAAAATCTTCAAAAATTACCTTTTTCAAAATCATTGGGATTTAGGTCCTAATAACAACGATTCAAAATCCTTTGTCTATATATTTAAACTTTATAGATAATGGTATATGAAATCACACAGCCAAAAAATTCGGTTTAATCAAATCCAATCAATCAAATCTGTGAAGGAATAAATTAACACCAATAGTCAATCAAATTCCACAAGGAAAAACTTATCACTTAACATTATTTTAAAATGTCAAATGACTAACAAACAAATTTTAATTTAGATTCAAAACTTTCTTAATTGTCCAAAAATGTAGATAATTTTCTAATCGTACCGTTTTGCTCATTAGCCTTTGGTTATTGCTTAGAAGATTATCCAAACTTACACGGACAAAATGGAAAGTTATACTCTATATTTTATTAGTTTCTTGATTATATTAATTTCTAATTCACTTATATTTTCACTTAGTATTTTATTCAATACAAAAAAATTTATTTATGAATTATTTCAAAAATTCTCAATCCAAGTTTAAAAAATATTTTATAAAGTCATTTCTTTATAAAACATCAAATCATAACTTATTCCCTTTATTTACTTATATAATATTCTTTTATATCCTGAGAGTACATATAAATTTTATTTTTAACTTTTTCAAAGATCTAGATGGAAATTAAATCAAATTATGATTTCTTAAAACTTAGTCAACTTATTAACCTTTTTAACATATAGTGTTAAAACGAATAATATTTATGGGTTGACCCAATCAACAAGTAGTTCATACTACTTAGATGTTTCAAACAATTATATGGTTTTAATAAAAACAATGTTTATCAAAGCCTTCTTTATTAATTTAACCCAATTTACTCGCTTCTAGTTTATCCCTTATCTTATCTAAGAGAAAAATCTTATTTATCCAGACAATCTCTTATTAGAATTACTTTTATTTTTGAAACCAAGTCCCCTTTAGGGTACTTAAAAATTAGATACCCGGTTTTAATTTTAAAACCTACCTTTGAAAGCATACTTCATATATTTTTTATATATAATAACTTCAAACAATTTATTTATTAAAGCTCACTTTGGGTTTATTCGAATTTGAACTCATTTCGGTCGCACAATGATAACGAGAATAATTTACTAAGTATTCCATAAGTTTGCCTAAGCAAACATCTGATCGTCACTTAGAAGATTATTCAGATTATCGCAAAACTAATCGAAACAATTTCCTCCTGATTATCTCAAAGAAAATGCATTCCATTTCAAATTTTACTTCCTAATCTATTTTCTATTTTTAAATATTTTCAAAAGTACAGCAATTTCATTTCTCAAAAATTCCTCTGTAATTATTTTCAAAACCTCTAGGATTTAGATTAAAAATCCTTTTTAAAAATATTTTTTAAACTAAATTTATATAAAACTTTCTTTATATAAAAATCATTTCATATTATAATAATCCTTCTTTATTGAAATAGAATTATCTTCAATATTTATTCTCTAAAAAATCTTATCCCACTATTTAGATAATATTAACAACTTTTTATAAAGTTTTAATTCTTAACCCACTATTATTAAAAGGTGAATTTTTAAACTAACATTTTCTCCAAACAACTGTATAGTAAAATTGTGAAAATTAAATCACCAAGGGTTCGTTTTAATTCAAAGCGATAAATGCTCCTAGATAAACCGAGAACAATTTAGCAAATAACAACCAACAGTTTATGCTTCTTATTTAAGTTAAGCATAACCGAACGAACACTAGTGATAATAAATAAATATTATCACATTTAAACCAACACACTATATAACTATATAGAGTATTGAAAACTATTCCTTTATATATATGAAATATACTCCTAGGCAAGATATTTAATTTGCTGAAATTTTCAAAATTCAATACAATGTCTGTTGGCTGTGATAACCCTGATTTTATGAACAAGTTTTATAATTTAATTTAATATACTTGTTTGAATTATTTTGGTTGCCTAGGAAAATATATATGATAAGTTGACCATAAATGCATTGGGTAAATATTGATATGTATACAAGATGATATAATACATATGTACATACTTCTCTGAAAAAAAAAGAGGCAGAAAATTATTTGTAAGCTAAAGAAAACTATAGATACATGAACATAACATGATTATTACAGATATGAATGTGTCATTGAAATAAAGTCTAGAATAAGGAAAATAAAGGTTTAGGCAAGGATAGAAATATAGATATTGTATAGGCATTTTAAACAAAGGCTGGCTAAAGAAAAATTATTGGAAATTGCATGAAAATAGTATGAGTTGTTGAATAAATACTTTATCCACTTTTAGCAATTTTCTTAGCTTTTATAGAGATCATGCAAATGTGGTGACTGGGGTAATAAAGTGTAATTTCTGTTAATAGAACCAGGGACCATTTACCCATCTGCTCTTAAAATAGAAAGAGAGGCTGATCATAAGTGGTAGGGTAAAATTGACATTGGGTAAATTTTAAAACCCTAGAGGCAGCCAAGGTCTTGTATAAAAGAGGGTTAAGGGTGAAAGGATCTGTCACCATTTTCTTTAAAATAAATATACAGAAATATAGATAGTTAGCAAAAGAGAAAAATTGAGAAGCACTGGCCATTAGAGACAAGTAGAAGATAGCAGATCAAAGGAAAAGGATTAAGGTGAGTAACCTCACTGAAAATTGGCATTAAGTCCTGAATATTGAGGCAGCCTAAATGGTTTTATATTTTAATTAATCTGTGCTTATTTTATGATATTGGTGTGTTGATGATCTGTTTAAATATTTTTGTGTTAATATACCCAGAAAATATATTGATGGCTTTCATGTTTGAATGATTATTGTGTCATGAATTATCTTTGAGATGAGATGCTCTCTTTATGTGACTGCTGCATATAGGTTAATTCATGGAAACTCCAGGGATATATGATATAAATCTATGGTCTAAAAATGGAAAAAAAAATAGATGGGGCTGTAGCATAAAGTGGTTGCTGCTTATGTCTCAAGAATAAACATGGTAACATAGAAGTGCAATGTTATACTTGTGCTGAACTTCTATGATTACAAATAAATCCAGATAAGAATATAAGCTTGTGGTTTAGTCAGATCTTATGAATCTGTGAGTATCTGATTAAGCCAGAGGTAAATGGATGCATCAAGGCAAATTATATATGACCATATATTTATAGGCATGATTCCCCAAAACCCATGATTTAAATAATATGTACACTGAGAAATCAAACTAGCTTGTATGAATAAATCTATGATTATGAAAAGATGATATGTTATTCTTTGAACATATGCATGATGGTTGAGTTATTTATTTCCTCTGATTAATTTATGAGATGCAGAACGGATTAGCATAAATGGGGGAAAAGGGGAAGGTAAGCACTTAGTAACTTAACTAAGGATTTGGATCTTAGGGCTACAAAGTATGGCTTGGCAAGGGAAATATTGCAAGCTCACACATGGTATGATTATACCCAGGGGCCTGAGTGTGCTGGGTTAACAGTGAATATGCCCCAGACAATGTGTGTTTTAATAGAAGGAAAGTAGCTAAAGTCCATCATAAAATACCTGAGATTGAATTTGGAGAATAAGTTCACAGGTAGGTTTGGGTAAAATCCCTGATAGCCAGAAAGTTATAAATAGGGAAAGTGATTAAATGATAATCATATTGGTTGGTTTAGAGTATTCTATTGAGAATTATATGTTTGTGCTCTCTGAAATAATCCACTGAATTATGTATTATTATGTTATGCATTAAAGAACATGCACAGGTAATAAAGGAATGTATATAAGAGAAACATTGCTTTACCTTATCTGTTTTATAAAGTTATTTAAATTTTCAGTAAGATTATTCATACCAGACAATTTAGTCTGACCCTTTGTGTGTTTGTATACCATTGGGTGTCTCATCTTTTTATGAGGCAGCTCGTGGTGATTGTGCAGGTAAATAGGCATTTTCTTGATCAAGAATTGGATGAATTAGCTGCTAAGGAATTTGATATAATAGTTACAGACTCAAGGAAATTAAAATAGATGTTAAATTGAACTTATGTTATGAAATGTTAGTTAAGTTGTTTGGGAGGAAACTGATGTAATGTTATTTTCTGTTTGCAAGTATTGAACTACTCATGAGATTGCTGTTAAAAGTTGTGAGATGTTGTTAAGAATGTTTGATTTAGTGATACAAGTTCTAGTATTAACTTCTGGAATGCTTAACATAAATGTGCAATGCTAAGGATAATCTGGAATGATCTATAGACTGGAAAATTAAAAGATTAGCTTGATATCCTTTGTAAGAACTTATGAAAAAATAAAGGTAGGATGTAAAGAACAGAGGGGCACCCAGAAACCCAGATTAACTTGTATGATTTTTGTGCAAAGTAGCAAAAGAAGTCAGGTTAACTTGACCAACTTTGCCAAGTCTGAGTTCAACCAGTCTGATATCCTAAGCTTACTGGTTAGGAAAGGTAACAAATGAAGCAAACTAGTAAACCAGGATATTGTTGTATTAAAGAAAATAATTACTTGAAATCACACAGATACACACATGCACACAGAATACACATGCACACTTGCACAAGGGATAACTAAGTGTTCAGTAAATCTAAATTCATGGAACTGTAAACAAACCCCAAAAGAAAATTAGAGAAATAATATCTAGAATTTGCCCAAAATTATGTAAGACAGAAAAGCTTCTTTGGAAATTACTTTGCCATGAGAAAATTATATAGTAAATTTGAAAATAAATTCTCTGTATCCAAAACTCCTCTACTCTGATTAAAAAGAAAGAGGAAAACTCAAAGTAACATCTATATATGGTTTTATATAGGTGAGTTAGGTTATTTGATTACCACAATATTTTTATATTGGCTGAAAGATCCTGGATAGTAGAGAAAGGATGTTCTCTTGAGTAGATGATCACTGAATAAAACTAGGTTTTTTTTAAAAAAAACTTTGTGAAAAATGGGTCATCTCAAATTTGGTATCAGAGCTATGTTGATAAGTAACATAGTAAAAATCTTGAATGAACTTGGTTGTTTTGAATGTATGAAAGTATTGACTGTCTTGGATGCCTTGTCTTTATCTACTTATATTAATAAAATCTGTTATAATTAATAATAATAAGATGGAATAGGTTAACTTGTAAAAGATTAGATAAAATGGACTAACTCAAGTGTTGTATCCATAGAACTATGGTAAGACCCAGACAACAAGGGGTAGGACCAAGTGAACCACCCATGGTGAATATGCAAGATTTCATGAGAGCTATAAGGGATGGGGTAGGCAATAGGCAAGAAAATCCACATGAGGAGCTTTCTAAACTACTCAAGACTTTTACCAATCTTGGAGGCAAGACTTTTGATGGAACAGAAGGAATAATGGGAATTCAAAATTGGCTCAGAATTTTGGATAGAATCTTTACTGATATGCAAGTTGAAGACCAAAAGAAGAGGCTAATAGCATCTAGACAATTGAGAGGAGCAGCTTTGGATTGGTGGGAAGTCATTATAGCTGGAATACCTGAAGGAGAAGTGACATGGAACCAGTTTAAAGAAATGTTAGAAGGAAGATTTGTACCTGCATCAGCTAAAGAGTCTTTGCTGGAAGAATTCATTAAATTAAGACAGGGAACTATGAGTGTTACTGAGTATACCCAGAAGTTTGAATCTCTAGCAAAGTATGGTGCAGTGCTCATCACAACTAAGGAAGCTAAAAATGGCAGATACATCCAAGGATTGAATGCCAGTCTCAGTAGAGCCATGCTGCCATATAAGGATAGGACATTTGATCAAGTTTTAGATCTGACTTTGAGCCTTGAACAACATGATAAAGCCAGAGAAAATTTCAGAGCATTTAAAAATAACCAAAACAAGAAAGGAAAGGGTAAGTTTCACCCTTATGATAAAAAGAAAATGGATGTAGCTTCCACCAAGCAATCAGAAGAAGTCAAAACTGCTGAGGTTAAAAAGAAGATGACTTGCTATAATTGTGGGCAAGAGGGACACATGAAGAATAGGTGTACAAATCCCAAACCAGCATCTTTCAAGTGTCATCTGTGTGGGAAGGAAGGGCACATAAGAAGGAACTGTCCAGAGCTGAGGCAAGGAAAGATGGGAATGTTGGAAGGAAAAAGCAAAATAACTGGAAGTCCAAATGTTGAAAATCATGGCCAAGTTGAAGGTACTTTGCTTATTTACTCAATACCTTTTGCAGTAGTGTATGATAGTGGGGCTACACACTCATTAATTTCCCATGACATTGTACAACAGCTAAAATTAAATTGTATGCTCGTAGATAAGCCCTTGCTTATTAAAAGTCCTTTAGGTAGTTCCTGTATATTGGGTATAATATGTAAACAATTAGGACTGAACATAGGGGGACATATGTTTGGTGCAGATCTATATGTGTTGCAATATCCAGGCATGGGAGTTATTTTAGGAGTTGATTGGTTAAAAAGATATAAGACAGTTATAAATATGGAGACCTCCACCTTATCATTAAAAACTTCTGATGGAAAAAGGGTAGTTGTTCTTTGTGAAGCATATAAGAACAGAAGCATAGCCACCCTTGATAACTTGACTGATGAGAAGCACATGCCTGCATTAGAAGAAATCCCTATAGTAAATCAGTATGCTGATGTATTTGGTGAGGTTAAGGGAATTGTTAACCATAGACCAGTAGAGTTTTCTATCAAACTAGTTCCAGGAGCTAACCCAGTGGTTAAGAGGCCAACTAGAATGGGGCCTAAAGAACTAACAGAACTGAAAAAGCAGTTGGTTGAACTAGAAGAAAAAGGATTCATCAGACCTAGTAGCTCATCATGGGGAGCACCAGTGGTTTTTGTTAAGAAACAAGATGGATCTCTCAGATTATGTATTGATTATAAAGAGTTAAATAAAATCACAATTAAAAATAAATACCCCTTGCCAAGAATTGATGATCTTTTTGATCAATTAAGTGGTGCAAAAATATTTTCTAGACTTGACTTAGCTTCAGGATTTCATCAAATGAAAGTAGAAGAGGAGAGCATCAAGTATACTGCTTTTAATACTAGGTATGGACTTTATGAATTTTTGGTGATGCCCTTTGGCTTGACTAATGCCCCCTCTTACTTTGTTGATTTGATGAATAGAATTTTTAGAAAATATTTAGATAAATTTGTATTGATATTTATTGATGATATACTAATTTATTCTAAAACAATTGAAGAGCATGAGAATCATTTGCATATAGTACTGCAGAAATTAAGGCAAGAAAATTTGAAGGCAAAATTTTCAAAGTGTACTTTTTGGCAAAATGAGGTAAAATTTTTTGGGTCATGTAGTATCAGAAAAAGGCCTATCTGTAGATCCCAATAAGGTGATGGCAATTCAAACATGGAAAAGGCCTACCAGTGTCACAGAGGTTAGGTCATTTATGGGAATGGCTGGTTATTATAGAAGGTTTATAAAGGATTTTGCAAAAATTTCAATTCCATTAACTAAATTGACTAGAAAGAATCAGGCTTTTGTTTGGACTGAGGAGTGTGAGAAAGCCTTTGAGAGATTAAAAGAAGCATTAATACAAGCTCCAATACTAAAGGTGCCTGAAGGGAATGAGAATTTGGTGATATATACTAATGCTAGTGGACATGGACTTGGGGCAGTGTTGATGCAACAGCATCAAGTGATAGCTTATGCCTCTAGACAGTTGAAGCCCAGTGAGGTAAAGTATGCTACACATGATCTTGAATTGTCTACTATAGTGTATGCTCTTAAGTTATGGAGACATTATTTGTTAGGGGCTAAATTTGAAGTTTATACAGATCATAAGTCACTCAAATATTTGTTTTCACAAAAAGAATTGAACATGAGGCAACAAAGATGGATTGAACTCTTAGCCTCATATGATTTTGAAATACTATATACACCTGGCAAAGCTAATAAAGTGGCAAATGCTCTAAGTAGACAGCATGCCAAGATAGCTAGATTGATGATAGAGGAGTTTAATACTTTATCATTACTGATTGACTCAGAAGTGAAAAGGGACAGTGAAGAAAATATGAGCATATGCAGTGAGAAGGAAGAAATAGGGAAGTTGAGTTTTGTTACTTTGGGATCAGAATTGAAAAATAAAATTGTAAAGTTACAAGACCAAGATCCATATTACTTGAAAAGAAAGTTCAAATATTAAATGGTGAGGTAGTGGAAGGATTTCAATTGAATAAACAAGGTCATTTGGAGAAGGGAAAGAGAATATGTGTTCCTACCATTGAGAATTGAAGCAAGAAATTTTGGATGCTTATCACAGAAGCAAGTATACCATACACCCAGGAAGCACCAGAATGTATCATAACCTAAAAAGAGATTATTGGTGGAGTGGGATGAAGAGTGCAGTGGCATTATATGTGTCTAAGTGCATGGTTTGTCAACAAGTAAAGGCTGAATATCAAAGACCCTCAGGAATGCTTCAACCTTTACAAATACCACAATGGAAATGGGAAGACATATCAATGGACTTCATTGATGGTTTGCCTAAGACTAGGAGGGGAAATGATAGTATTTGGGTTGTAGTTGATAGGTTAACCAAAACAGCTCATTTTATACCTGTAAAATCAGATAGGAATGCATGCACCTTAGCTCAGTTATTTATTAAAGAAGTAGTTAGATTGCATGGAATACCAAAGACTATAGTAAGTGATAGAGATACCATCTTCACTTCGAAATTCTGGCAAAGTTTCCACAAGGCAATGGGGACTGATTTATGCTTGAGCACAGCATATCACCCTCAATCTGATGGCCAAACAGAAATTGTGAATAAATTACTTGAAGACATGTTGAGGGCATGTATATTGGATTGGGGAGGAAGTTGGGAAGATCACATATTTCTGGCAGAATTTGCATATAACAACAGCCATCACAGTAGCATAGGCATGGCACCCTTTGAAGCACTTTATGGTAGACCCTGTTTATCACCTTCAAGTTGGATTGAGTCTGGGGAGAAAGTGGTCTTAGGACCAAAAAATGTAAAAGAGACCTCTGAAAAGATAGCCTTGATTAGGAAAAGGATTGCTTCTACCCAAGATAGGCAAAAGAAATATGCTAATCAAAAGAGGAAAGAAGTACAGTATGATGTGGGAAATTATGTATTTATTAAAATATCACCCATGAAAAAGATTTTGAGATTTGGAAAACAAGGAAAATTGATTCCAAGATATATAGGACCATATAAAATTCTAGAAAGAATTGGAAATGTAGCCTATAAGTTAGAATTACCAAAGGAGATGAGAGCAATGCATGATGTTTTTCATGTATCCCAGTTAAGGAGATGGGTTCATGATGAAGAAACAATTTTAAAATCCCCTGAGAAAGTGCAGATTGACCCCAGAATGGTATATGAAAAGAAGCATGTAGGCATAATTGCAAAGGAAATTAAGAAACTGAGAAACAAAGAAATAAAATTAGTAAAAGTGCAATGGAGTCTTGACCCAAATGATTGCACATGGGAGGTGGAAGATAAAATCAGAAGTGATTATCCACAGCTAATTGATTGAACCAGAAGGTAAAAATATATATATACATAAGTATACTAATGAATGATTTGATTGAATACTTTGTTATGCATAGGAGTTTAATTAATGATTGATCTGAGAATGATTGATTGCTGAATTGAAAATGTCTGAATTAAGTATGAAAGAATTGTGAGACACAATTCCTAAAAGGAAGGGTATATGTGATAACCCTGATTTTATGAACAAGTTTTATAATTTAATTTAATATACTTGTTTGAATTATTTTGGTTGCCTAGGAAAATATATATGATAAGTTGACCATAAATGCATTGGGTAAATATTGATATGTATACAAGATGATATAATACATATGTACATACTTCTCTGGAAAAAAAAAGAGGCAGAAAATTATTTGTAAGCTAAAGAAAACTATAGATACATGAACATAACATGATTATTACAGATATGAATGTGTCATTGAAACAAAGTCTAGAATAAGGAAAATAAAGGTTTAGGCAAGGATAGAAATATAGATATTGTACAAGCATTTTAAACAAAGGCTGGCTAAAGAAAAATTATTGGAAATTGCATGAAAATAGTATGAGTTGTTGAATAAATACTTTATCCACTTTTAGCAATTTTCTTAGCTTTTATAGAGATCATGCAAATGTGGTGACTGGGGTAATAAAGTGTAATTTCTGTTAATAGAACCAGGGACCATTTACCCATCTGCTCTTAAAATAGAAAGAGAGGCTGATCATAAGTGGTAGGGTAAAATTGACATTGGGTAAATTTTAAAACCCTAGAGGCAGCCAAGGTCTTGTATAAAAGAGGGTTAAGGGTGAAAGGATCTGTCACATCCCGAAATTTTCGACTTTCGAAAATTCGACATCGATACTCACTTTATCGACTGTCGAGAAATCGAGTGCCGGAAACTCGAATAGTGATGGTTTTAAAAAGAAGAAAAAGGTAGAAGAAGAAGAAAAGAGGAAAAGGATAGAAGAGAAGAACAGAAGAAGAGAAAGCAGAAGAAGAAAGAAGAACAATAGAACAACAGAACAACATCAGAACAGAAAACAATATCAGAATCTCACATATCGCAGCGGAACAATATATAATAGATAAATGAATAATCTTTAAAACAAAGGACTATATCATTTTATACATACATCAATCATCAGAGTCAACATACAACAATGGACAGTTTTATAAACTTGTCCTCATACAGAATACACACCGGAATAAATACTATCAGATACAAATACTACGTCTCGTCATCCAGAATGGCTTCCAAAGCTCCAGAATATCCTGATAATATAACTCTAGGCTGCCCGTGTGGAAATTGGTGGGCACCCAGAGTTTAGAAGGGAACAATAAACTCCGAGTCAGTCATGGTGACTGGTGTGAGATCGTAAAACAGTTATTTTTCACAAAGAAAATAAAACAAATTCGCAATGCTTTTGGAAAATGAAACTACCATAAGACCTCCCGCCACACACACAATGCAAACGCAGAATTGGAGGAGATTTCTTCTTATGATAGTCAAAGATGCTTACTACGCAAAATCAAATCATTTTTGATATTATTATTAGTGCATAGTGTAGAAAACATTTCGAAAGTACAATATAAATCTTAGCCAGCATACGTACCATTATAGTATGCTTGCTATAGCTGCCATATTAGATGGCAGGTTCTACAACTAAAACCGTACAAGGTGCGTATTGGGGTTTGGGTTTCCAACAAATGGTCAGGCCAAAGAACTTCCTATCCACGATGGGTACGTCCCTGGAATAGACGACCCGAGAAATAACCTAACATTACGGTTAGATCTCTGCCAGCACAAGGCCGGGTTACCTCTGCAAAAATAGGTAACTACTGACACGCGTATGTCATCCCCCGATCGTAACCGATCTTCCCGAGGATCCCCGATTCGCAACAAACCACATAATAATAATAATGCAGCAACCACATAGGTTAAGTATCTGGGCTCCATACCATGATACCACCTCTATCCAGAAGGAATGACATACACTAAGGGGCGCTACTCCCTAGAACCTTGCCGCATCCTTCCTGTTTTGACCATTTCCGGGGTGTGAGGCTCGACGAAGTCTCGTCCACAAAGCTACGCTTTCTACAAAGCCATGCTTCGGGTCAAACAAAATGATCAACCTATGATCACAAAGATATAAGACCAAACAAATGATCATATCGCAAATGATCAAACACTGATCATTTCACAGCAACACTCAGTATGCCACGTTACCAAATTGGGAATATATTGCTGATAAATTTCAACTACATAACCTCTGAGCTCGTACGTCTCAGAGAAGGGTGTTAAGCTAAGAGAATAAATTCTCCGCCACCAACAGATATGTATTTGAAAGAAATCAGCTTTATATCTCAAATTGTAACGTCAGACACACAATCCATACAAGTCTGTTCCGGGATCGAACAGAACCGAAGGCACTTCTCACGAAGCCCTTGCATATCCGGATAATTTTCTAATCACGTCCGGACTTCCCGTCACTAAGGGTGATAAAACCTCTAAACCGGAGATCAGCCGATGTAGAGTAACTCGACGGTAATCCTTCCGTTTTCAAAAATATCCGGTCTTCAACACCGGTCTTCGAATGCAATTCATAACGACGTATCACATATTCGGAATGGGTTATACGACACCATGATCCTTTCCCGGCTAACCCGAATAGTGAGCGTTTATTCAAAAATAAGTGTGGCATTCAAATTCATCCAATTCACAACAAATACCTATCTAAAGGTAATTATTGATAGTCGGTTATTTAACTATCAATAAAGATGCGCAACATCATCAGATTCCAAATAATTTTCCAAATTATTTCATCTTCAAAAATATCTTTACTAGATATAAAATTTCCACACTTAACCATTTGAAAACAATTTCAAATCAATTTCCACATTTCATTTTATCTTTGAAGATAAAATCTCAAAACAGTTCATTTCATATTGGAAAAGCATTTCCATACTTAACCATTTGAAAACAATTTCAAATCAATTTCCACATTTCATTTTATCTTTGAAGATAAAATCTCAAACCAGTTCATTTCATATTGGAAAAGCATTTCCATACTTATTTAAAAATAAGTATTTCACAAATCTATTTATTTTCAACATTTGAAAATATTCGATATACTTAAATCAATATTAAGTATATATTCATTTTTTTAAGGAAATCATTAATTTTAACCTCTATTTGAGTCAAAACGAATGTTGCGTAAAACATCGTTACGACGACTCAAAATCACTAGTATAGGGATTCGGATTTTAAGATAGATATATGAATCCCAATACTACATAAAAACATTTCCTTTTGAAAATCATTTACTATAACAACAGTGTTATAGTCCATCATTTCCTTATTCCTCGAAAAACGTCTATTTCAACAATGAATGTTGAAATCTATGGTTTCGATATTTAACACATTTTTAAAAACATCTTTAAATGTTTGACTTCATTTTCAATGTCACTTTTCCAAAACTATCCATTTTTACTTAACAATATATTCACTATCCAAAATCGTGAATATACTTCACTAATTACATTTTACTATTTTCTACACATTTTATTTCAATAATAATTCGCTATCCAAAATCGCGAATATATCTCCTTTAACAACTTTCTATATTTAATTTATCAAATCCAATTGATTTCGAATTTATAAAACAACGTTTATAAATTCTATTTCTATTTTCTAACAACTTAAATTTAATAAATCTCCTTTATTAACAATTCGATTCATAACTCAAATCTTATACCAACAATCCCTATTATAAGTTAAATACTTATAATTCCTTTATTTTACAAAATCATTTCCATTTATAAGTTCACAATTTATAAACTTCATTTATTTATAAATTCTTAAAAATTCATTTTAACGCTTATAAAAACTCGTTTTATAATACCAACATTTTAATTTATAAATATCAATTTGTATAAAAAAATTTATACAAATCGTTTATAGTTATTCAAAAATCCCAACTTAAACCATTTTATAAATAAATCGATTTTTATTTCAAAAATGACACTTTGGTTATATTCCACTAAAAATTATAACTTTTATAACTTTAAAATTTTAACGTTTATAGATCAATTCAAAAATTCCATAAAACGTATATTTTCAAAAATCACTTTAAAAATCCTTTTAAAGTAAAGTCGTTATTTTTAAACTTCAAAACTTGAATCCGATGATGCAACAGCACCAATTAGTCAATCACAACAACAAACATCATATATCAATATGATAACAGAATATACATCAATATCTGTAAATAAATAAATACTGGTGAGGAATCCAGTTGGATCCCTCCAACCTGTTTCCCTGCATCCACAGACGTTAGCACAATACCCATTCCACTTCGAGGTGGAATATCGCGGTATATGGGTTTTATAAAAATCATCCGCTTACTAACGGCGCAATAGGGTCTCATCCGCTATACGAGGCGGGAAATCAATCAATCCAATATATACATATGCCAATATGTATATATTGCTATATATAGATATATCCTATTATATCTAATATCACATCCAAATAGCAATCATATCAGATCAATAAATAACTGCAAATTCAACTTTTCATTTGAGTGAGGAAAATCTCACCTTAGCTTTTTATTTTGCAATCCAATCCAATTCTTCTTTCGTTTTCTCGACTTTAACCTTGTATAAATAATTTATACAACTTATCAATATTCGAAATGATCGAACAATTAATTTTCGTTTTCAATTGTTTTAAATTAACAAATTTCTCCTTTAATAATTTTATTTTGAGTTTGCAACAAAAATAGTTTAATTCACTGATAGTTTCGTCTAATCCAATTTTTGTCTTTAAAAATTGTTTTAACTAAAAATTAAATTTAAACTAATCTTCTTTTAATAGCTTAAATTAACTTATCCTTAAATTAATTTATCCAACTAAATAAAAAAAAATTCTTACTAAAAATTATATTTTAACTAATAAATTTATAAGTCAAAATTAATCACTTAAATACATTATTTCAAATAACTGGTAGATTTTTACTTCATCTCAAAACTACATATAAACAACAGTAAATTTTCCTTGACTGTTACAAATTATTTTCTTCAATCTGTATAGGGTATAAAAATTTCACGGCGTATATTCATCTTTACATATGTATATAAATAAACTTTAAATCGAATAAAATATGATAATTCACCTTACTGTTAATATATCTCTCTTTTCAAACTACATATATACTAAACTAAATTTTTATACCAAAAGTCCAATATTATTTTTCAGTTTTAACTTTATATATATTTTATTTTATCTTTTCTACCAACTAAACTCTACATAAATATATTTAAATCTATTTTAAAAAAAGAAAAGAAAAACGATATACCTTACTGGCCCAGTCGAAACAAGCTACCCAAAATGTTAGCGAACCCCAGCCTCGACCATCTCCAGATCGCGACCATTCGCCGCCAGCTCCACGCAAGATTTGACTTCGACTTACTGACTTGCCTCCACGCAAGCAACTCGCGACGCGACGAGACTCCTCAAAATCGACATCGTCTCTGCCTGCTCGAGACTGCCGCATCCTCCTACGCACGACCCACTTCAGTTCGTGCTTCCACCACACCGCGCGCGTCTGTAACCCCAATCGACATCTTGAACTAGGGTTTCCCTCACACTGACTTGCGAACGAAACTCGCGCTGCCTCACTCGAACCCCAAATCGACGTCTTCGCCACCTACTGGTCTCACCTTGATCGAAACGACTTTGCCCCAAAATCGAGCGCGTGCTGGCTCTAATTTGAGCCTTGCGATTTGATTTCGAATGGGTGAAAAGAGTACGTGATTTCTAATAGAAAAAGCTCGCCTCTTTTGTTTTGATTTGAACGAGCTATATATTTCCTGAAGAAGTGGCTTCGGCCATTTATTTCTTTTGAACGAGAATTTCCTTTTCTTTGTTCGACATTGTCTGATATTTTAAAACGTATGGGAGAACAATTGCGTGATATCAGATGGGGGTGGGTACGAAGGAGGCAAATAGGCGGCAGATTGTACAAAATGTCGGATTAAAGAAAAAGGGATATATTGCATTTAAATTTAATTTCATCTCCGTAATTCCCATGCGTTTACGTGTCGTATGTTCACATAACAACTGCGAAAAAATACAAAATTTGAAATCCGACAATAATTCAATATTACGGACCCAATGGAACTGGTTTCATCGAATTCCGAGAATGCGCCTCGGACGGCTATTTTTAAATATCAATTGAATGATATGAATTTCAAAACTGAACAATTCACTCCCAAATTCGATTCTAAAGCTTCTGTTATCTTAAGTATTGTCAATACGAATTTTAAAAGCTTTCGAAATACTTTTCTTCAACTTAAAAATGAAGATACAAATTTTTATTCAGCATTCAATCGATTAAATTTTAAAGTTTAATCGCAAATTTCAAAGTTATATCGGGGATTCAAATTAAATCATCGTTCAAATATTTAAAATTAATTAAATATTTTCAATTTAATTTGTTCAAAATTCTGGGTCGTTACAAACTTCCCCCCTTAAAAGAATTTCGTCCTCGAAATTACAAGTTAGGAAAAATGGTTCTTAACTCGTCTACTATTTTTCACAATCTAATAGTTTTATCAAATTTTCAAACAAATCTCTCTACTAAAGATTCGTTATTTATTCAACTAAATTTCTAACTCTTTCATAGTTTCCAAACAACATTGTTTACTTCAAAATTCAAATTTAAACTTTCAAAATTTTCTCAAAAATTTCTAACGCCCTAAATTTCCGAAAAATTTCGCCAGCGTCTCCTTTGCGCAGCTAATACGGCACGACTACAAAACGTCCCTACGGACTCTCAGATTTCAAAAAGAAAAAGCCAAGCGGCTAGACAAGAAATCAGCAAATCTCATATTGAAATTGAAATACTTACCTTTTGTCGAGCAATTCAAATTCTCTTCAAAATTAAAATCCCAATTCCTTTACACCTGTATATCCTACTAGCCATAATATCTAGTTACATATATTCAAACTATTTTGCAAATTTAATTATAAAATTTTCAATATAAACTGCTTATACATTTTTTTACTTCACTGTTGAAGTTACATATTCATTATCATTCAATTTTACATTTCAAACTCATTGAATTCAATTCACAATTCCAATCTAATTTGGATTCGGTTTATCTCCTGAATATTGAATTTTTATCTGCTTTCATTCATAACTGATTATTTTTAGATTAGTTTCAATTACTAATTCATTTCTAATTCTAATCCACTTACAAATTCAAATCTGTTCCAACATTCAGTTTCAATTTTATTCACTTACAATTGTAAACTTATTTATTCATTCATAATTTTATTTTCATAATTCAATTTGTATAAGTTATCAACTTAATAATATTTCACAATTATTTTTATATAGTATTCCAGAGTCTTTTCAACCTTTTCAAAATCATTTTGAAAACAATTCAAATTATCCTTTGAATTTCCAAAACAAAACCCAAATTTTCCAAACAACTTCTATTTAAAACAATCGGCAGCAATTCCTCTTTTGGAAACCCGAAAATGAACATCGATGATGCCGCGGTCATCATCGAAGTTATTTTCCAGCGACCGAAAAGAGTTTAGAGCTTTCATCTTTCCAAAATACTTTTCAAACCTTCAAAATCCATTTTCAAATCAAAAGGGATTTTAAACTTTCCAAATCTCCAAAATTTTCAATTTCTTTTCAAAACATTTCCAAATACTTCTCTGGAATTCTACTTCCAATTATAAGTCACATTTATAATTTACATTCTTTAATTTCATTTGTATGTGAATTTATTTTCTGGTTCTTTGTTTTAATTCCAATTTCATATACAATTTTCACATATATATTAATGAGGATAATGAACATCATTACTTCCTAACAACCATGCAACCATATACTGTAATAATTTACAGAAAAATCATTTCTTTTATATAAAAAAATAGTTTTGGGCAAAATTATTTCATTCACCCTATTTAAAACAATACTGTGTCGGTTTATTTTGTTTAGAGTTTAGAAACCCCTATCGATTACAGTTAGCTAGACTGCACCGACCAGAATCCATAAACAATCAACCGATAAGTCAACACAATACAAAACAATTTCATATTCACTAACAAATACGCGCTCATATCTATTATTACACTCACACTCATTCTAGAGTACTGCTGACTCTATCTCTAATGAGTAACACCCAACAGAGCAGGGTTGTCGCTTAACCATATGCTCTGATACCACTTTGTCACATCCCGAAATTTTCGACTTTCGAAAATTCGACATCGATACTCACTTTATCGACTGTCGAGAAATCGAGTGCCGGAAACTCGAATAGTGATGGTTTTAAAAAGAAGAAAAAGGTAGAAGAAGAAGAAAAGAGGAAAAGGATAGAACAGAAGAATAGAAGAAGAGAAAGCAGAAGAAGAAAGAAGAACAATAGAACAACAGAACAACATCAGAACAGAAAACAATATCAGAATCTCACATATCGCATCGGAACAATATATAATAGATAAATGAATAATCTTTAAAACAAAGGACTATATCATTTTATACATACATCAATCATCAGAGTCAACATACAACAATGGACAGTTTTATAAACTTGTCGTCATACAGAATACACAGCGGAATAAATACTATCAGATACAAATACTATGTCTCATCATCCAGAATGGCTTCCAAAGCTCCAGAATATCCAGAATATCCTGATAATATAACTCTAGGCTGCCCGTGTGGAAATTGGTGGGCACCCAGAGTTTAGAAGGGAACAATAAACTCCGAGTCAATCATGGTGACTGGTGTGAGATCGTAAAACAGTTATTTTTCACAAAGAAAATAAAACAAATTCGCAATGCTTTTGGAAAATGAAACTACCATAAGACCTCCCGCCACACACACAATGCAAACGCAGAATTGGAGGAGATTTCTTCTTATGATAGTCAAAGATGCTTACTACGCAAAATCAAATCATTTTTGATATTATTATTAGTGCATAGTGTAGAAAACATTTCGAAAGTACAATATAAATCTTAGCCAGCATACGTACCATTATAGTATGCTTGCTATAGCTGCCATATTAGATGGCAGGTTCTACAACTAAAACCGTACAAGATGTGTATTGGGGTTTGGGTTTCCAACAAATGGTCAGGCCAAGGAACTTCCTATCCACGATGGGTACGTCCCTGGAATAGACGACCCGAGAAATAACCTAACATTACGGTTAGATCTCTGCCAACACAAGGCCAGGTTACCTCTGCAAAAATAGGTAACTACTGACACGCGTATGTCATCCCCCGATCGTAACCGATCTTCCCGAGGATCCCCGATTCGCAACAAACCACATAATAATAATAATAATAATGCAACCACATAGGTTAAGTATCTGGGCTCCATACCATGATACCACCTCTATCCAGAAGGAATGACATACACTAAGGGGCGCTACTCCCTAGAACCTTGCCGCATCCTTCCTGTTTTGACCATTTCCGGGGTGTGAGGCTCGACGAAGTCTCGTGCACAAAGCTACGCTTTCTACAAAGCCATGCTTCGGGTCAAACAAAATGATCAACCTATGATCACAAAGATATAAGATCAAACAAATGATCATATCGCAAATAATCAAACACTGATCATTTCACAGCAACACTCAGTATGCCACGTTACCAAATTGGGAATATATCGCTGATAAATTTCAACTACATAACCTCTAAGCTCGTACGTCTCAGAGAAGGGTGTTAAGCTAAGAGAATAAATTCTCCGCCACCAACAGATATGTATTTGAAAGAAATCAGCTTTATATCTCAAATTGTAACGTCAGACACACAATCCATACAAGTCTGTTCCGGGATCGAACAGAACCGAAGGCACTTCTCACGAAGCCCTTGCATATCCGAATAATTTTCTAATCACGTCCGGACTTCCCGTCACTAAGGGTGATAAAACCTCTAAACCGGAGATCAGCCGATGTAGAGTAACTCGACGGTAATCCTTCCGTTTTCAAAAATATCCGGTCTTCAACACCGGTCTTCGAATGCAATTCATAATGACGTATCACATATTCGGAATGGGTTATACGACCCCATGGTCCTTTCCCGGCTAACCCGAATAGTGAGCGTTTATTCAAAAATAAGTGTGGCATTCAAATTCATCCAATTCACAACAAATACCTATCTAAAGGTAATTATTGATAGTCGGTTATTTAACTATCAATAAAGATGCGCAACATCATCAGATTCCAAATAATTTTCCAAATTATTTCATCTTCAAAAATATCTTTACTAGATATAAAATTTCCACACTTAACCATTTGAAAACAATTTCAAATCAATTTCCACATTTCATTTTATCTTTGAAGATAAAATCTCAAAACAGTTCATTTCATATTGGAAAAGCATTTCCATACTTAACCATTTGAATACAATTTCAAATCAATTTCCACATTTCATTTTATCTTTGAAGATAAAATCTCAAAACAGTTCATTTCATATTGGAAAAGCATTTCCATACTTATTTAAAAATAAGTATTTCACAAATCTATTTATTTTCAACATTTGAAAATATTCGATATACTTAAATCAATATTAAGTATATATTCATTTTTTTAAGGAAATCATTAATTTTAACCTCTATTTGAGTCAAAACGAATGTTGCGTAAAACATCGTTACGATGACTCAAAATCACTAGTATAGGGATTCGGATTTTAAGATAGATATATGAATCCCAATACTACATAAAAACATTTCCTTTCGAAAATCATTTACTATAACAACAGTGTTATAGTCCATCATTTCCTTATTCCTCGAAAAACGTCTATTTCAACAATGAATGTTGAAATCTATGGTTTCGATATTTAACACATTTTTAAAAATATCTTTAAATGTTTGACTTCATTTTCAATGTCACTTTTCCAAAACTATCCATTTTTACTTAACAATATATTCACTATCCAAAATCGTGAATATACTTCACTAATTACATTTTACTATTTTCTACACATTTTATTTCAATAATAATTCGCTATCCAAAATCGCGAATATATCTCCTTTAACAACCTTCTATATTTAGTTTATCAAATCCAATTGATTTCGAATTTATAAAACAACGTTTATAAATTCTATTTCTATTTTCTAACAACTTAAATTTAATAAATCTCCTTTATTAACAATTCGATTCATAACTCAAATCTTATACCAACAATCCCTATTATAAGTTAAATACTTATAATTCCTTTATTTTACAAAATCATTTCCATTTATAAGTTCACAATTTATAAACTTCATTTATTTATAAATTCTTAAAAATTCATTTTAACGCTTATAAAAACTCGTTTTATAATACCAACATTTTAATTTATAAATATCAATTTGTATAAAAAAATTTATACAAATCGTTTATAGTTATTCAAAAATCCCAACTTAAACCATTTTATAAATAAATCGATTTTTATTTCAAAAATGACACTTTGGTTATATTCCACTAAAAATTATAACTTTTATAACTTTAAAATTTTAACGTTTATAGATCAATTCAAAAATTCCATAAAACGTATATTTTCAAAAATCACTTTAAAAATCCTTTTAAAGTAAAGTCGTTATTTTTAAACTTCAAAACTTGAATCCGATGATGCAACAACACCAATTAGTCAATCACAACAACAAACATCATATATCAATATGATAACAGAATATACATCAATATCTGTAAATAAATAAATACTGGTGAGGAATCCAGTTGGATCCCTCCAACCTGTTTCCCTGCATCCACAGACGTTAGCACAATACCCTGTAACAACCCGTATATTTGGACCATTTAAATTGACAATAATCCACACATGTCAACTTAAATAATACAAAACACGAATCGTTATGGGATTATAAATACATAAATGTAAATGAGAATCAATACAACATCACAGAACAGTCACAGAATAATGCAGCGGAAAATACATCGTCATAATAGCAGTTCATGAAGCCACTATATAATATACAACAATGTCATAACATCAAGTGACTAAAGCCAAAAATGTCCAACAGACTAGGACATCAAAATAGGAATAGAAATAGACTGATAAAGATAAATGCTAAGCCTTCAGCATCTTCGACCAACCTTGATCAGCAACTGGATAGCTTCAGACTGACCCGAGCATATACAAAAAGAAACACTCGAGTCAGGACTCAAAATCTTATACAATTAAATCAAGTGCAAGGTAATAGTTCATAACTTAAAGATGGGTGAAATAACATCTCTAAGGATCCGATAAACTATCTATATATACAATAGAATACGATAGGTAGATAATGTCTAATCAGTAAAGTATGATATTAAAATAGTGTTAAGTCATGGCCCATACCACCCTTAACACATTTTTATTCCCAAGAGCATATACAAGACCGTAGTTTCCCCAAAACCGGAAGTCACCAGAGGGCAATCCATATACTAAGGTACAAATCAAAACGTAGTGGTCGCGAATAGGATAATCAGTATGACAAGGTACATGAGGCGATACCAACTAGGATACTAGTAGTTGCCTGATCCGGACTGATGTTGAGCATAGCAGCTACTATCTCAACACCGCGAAACAACACTCCCAAATCAAGGGGTGCACCCAAATCGAATCACAGAAGTAATAGATATGGTATCGAAGAAGTGCGTCCGCTAGAGGTAGCGAACCGCAATGGCCCGGCGCGGCTCCTGTTTTAGTCATGTCAGGGGTCGTCCGAAATCGTTCTCTTTCTTCAGTCAACGCGTTCATCAAAACCATCCACTTCATTCTGGATCATCACTTCGCGTGTAATAGTTATTAAAGTGGTTTCGGTATCGACAGAGAGTATGTCCATATCCGATCCCGGTCTCTTTAATAACTACGTATTTATTACCCGATGGTCAATTTAAGTTAAGGTTTAAACCAATCAAAGTCCAAAAGTCAAGGTGCAAATTTGACTTCCAAAATTTGACATTTCACGATTCAATTTATTTCGGAAATTTAAAATCATATTTCAAATGAAATCTGTAGTTCAACATTTAATTAACAATATAGTTAAGTATTCAAGTTCAATTTAATAACTCTCTTATTAAATTTAGTTCAAAATCAATTTATCCAAATTTACCGGTCAATTAAGTTCGAATCGTTAGATCAAATTCTATTTATCTCAATTCATGTTTACATTCATCGTTCATTAAATATAATCATAAATTTGATTAAATCGATTTCATTAGATTTAAAATCATTTACCTTTAAATTGTCGCTAAATTTAATCCATAAAACTTTAGTTAGTTTCGTATTCCATTTTAAGTCAAAATTTCCTAAATCTAAATTATTATTTATAACAAGTTCAAATCTATTTAATTTCAAACTTAGTTTAAATCTGAATCTACCAATCTAATAAATTAAATTATTAAATTCTCAAACTCACTTGTTTTAAATCTTATTTCAATTCATTTTTCTTCAATTAAATAGATTTATTAATCCGTTTCAATTTAATCCATTAATTTATTCCAATAAATCCATTAATTTATTTTAATTAAATCCATTAATTTATTTCAAATAAATCCATTAATTTATTTCAATTAAATCCATTAAGTCGTTACTTGATTTCCAAACAATTTATTAAGTTCATTTCTTAATTTCAAATAGATTTCAATTTCAAAATAATTTTGTTGACCAATCGGGTTTCTTATTTTTAATTGTCTATCCTAGGCCAAGTTATTTAAGTGGGTATTTATCATTTCAACCCGATATCATTCAATATAAAACAAATCATAACAAAGGGAACTTGCAGTGTGATAACTGGGATGGTGTCAAAGTAAATAAACAAGCAATAGCAACCATACATAACAAATTAACAATTTATTCAAATAATCCCGAAATAACCATATTAACTTACATTCGTTATTATGCAAATTAATACAATTATTCCTAGAATCCACGGATTAAAGATTATCACATTTATATTTTTACTTGGTGTCCGTTATCAAATTTCTACATCCATCGTACTTATCAATTTTAATGTCACTATTATTTACTCTAATTAACATCGTATTACAGTTCAACATGTTTAAACAATATATGGCGTCAACTTTTAGAAATTAACAATTCATTTCAACCAAATTTTAACAATCAACAATTTAATATCCAGATTAATATTAACAACAATTATCACTTGATTATCATAGCATAATAGATTGAGTCGTGAATATAAAATATTCACCTTTCGTGGTTGGAGAAGATGGCGCGGCACGAAGATGAATAGATAAAATAGACCCTAATAGGCACGACGCAAGATGAACACGAACTGCAAATAAAACAACAATTAATTAATAATTCGTTTATTGCAGTATATATATTGATTGAATATATATATTAAATCATACCCACGACGAGGCAAAATAGATTCGACGGGCGGGATGGAAATACTTATACTTCCGGATCAATAGCAGGAGCTAAAACAACATAGCAACAGTATATGAGCAACCCAACATTTCAAAATATATATACTGTTATATAATATAACAGTTATATTTATCAACTGATATATATAGAACTGATGCACAGAGCAGTATCTCGGCCACTGCGAGGCCCAAAGGTGACGGCGGAGCGACTGGGCGGAGCGGGGTTGGAGCAGGCTGGTGGGGTTCGGGTGCGGGACTGGTGGGTTCGGTTGCGGGTTGGTGGGGTTCGGTGCGGCTGGTGGGGTTCGGTGCGGGCTGGTGGAACGGGTGGGAAGGCATGGGCTGCAGGCGGGTGGCAAGTGGGGTGCTGGGGCGGAGGGGCTGGCGGGTGCTGGAGCGGAGGGGCTGGCGGGTGCTGGCAGGGCGAAGTTGGGCAGGGTGGGGTACAGGGCTGGTGGCAGTGGGGCTCGGGCTGGAGGGCGAAGTGGGCAGTGTGGGGTACAGGGCTGGTGGCAGGCGAAGGTGGCACGGCTGGGGAGGTGGGCTGACGGAGGGCAGGGCGGGTCGGAGCTGGGGCGGAGGGCTGACGCGTGGCGGGGTGTGGATGCGGAGCTGGCAGTGGGGTACAGCTGGGTTGGCGGAGGCGTGTGCGTGCAGTGGGGCTGGCGGGCTGCTGGTGGTTGCATGGGGCAGAGGGAGGCTGGGGTGCGGTGGATGGTGGGATGGAGCTGTATCTATCTTGCAGAAAAGAATGAGAGAAAACAACAATCAACAAAAATATGAACTAAATATGAAGAGGGAGGAGGAGTAGTGGAGTTCTGTAGCTTTAGAAACAAAAGAAAATATGTGAAAGAAGAAGACAGTGGCAGCAACGTACCAATTTTTTCTTCTGAAGCGAAGTGAACAGTGATGAAGGCAGAGCAATTAATGAGGTGGGCTGCAGCAGAGGATAGCAGATATATACAGAGAGGTTTACAGTCCCCGTGCCAAGCAATGATGATTTGTCACAGTGGCTCTTCGGTTTCTGAAGGGTCATTTGAGTTTTGAGCGGGAAAAATAGGGTACCGGTTTGTGTGGCGTAACGGACCAGTTTGTACTCCGTTAACCAATTAATAGCTTGCAACGCCGAACTCCAATTGACACAAACAAATATACCGTTTTGATCAGCGCGACGAGGCGGACACAACGGTATGAAGATATTGGTGGTTTGACATTGTTTGCGAAGTGGCGAATCTTATTAACCCATTTGCACGAGTGAACATTTTTACTAGCAATTAAAAGCGAAATTTGACGAAACGAAATGCGCCGCTATGATCAGAATATTTTTCATATGCTACATTGCGAAAAATATTTGAGTTCGGATGATAGAAAATTTACACATAAAATTAAAACTAATATGTAAATTTGACGAGCGAAATTTTCTACAATAATTTTCGACGAAATTTGGCGTACGCCTATGTCTATCTAGACGCATCCCAAATGTGAAGTTTGAACGGTAACGGAAATCGTTTGTGAATATTTGAAATTCCTATTACGGGGAATGTAGCCAAACACCGAAGAATAAGATCGACGGAGCTAGGGATGTCCGAATTTTGAAAAACGAAAAATGACGCCTTTGTCAGAAAATGATTTAGAATTTTCTATGTAAAAATATTTGGGTTCGGAAGATAAAATTTTCCACGTTTTAAAATGAACTGATGTGCAGTAAAACGCGCACGAAATTTACTGCGGTATTTTCCAACGAAACTTTACCCATATCTACAATCATCAAGGCGCAATTTAGAAACAAAGTTTGGACGTTGATTGAAATCGTATGTAAGTTTCACATTTTTAATTAAAATAACGGTTCTAAAATTTTTAAATTGGGTCGGAATTTCAGGGTCGTTACATTCTCCCCTACTCAAGACTTTTCGTCCCCGAAAAGGAACAAAGTAAAGAGTGGAAGAACAGATAACAAAGATACAATGGATTCAGAATAGATTATTGAATATAGTAAAGAGTATAGAATGAAATTTACCTTCAACAAACAATTCTGGATTAGAATCCCGGATACTCTCCTCGGTTTCCCAAGTGCAATCACGATCATCGGGACTCCATTGGACTTTGACTAGGCTAACCGACTTCCTTCTAAGTTGCTTTGTATCCCTATCAACAATACGAAGTGGTCTCCTCTCTATAGTCAAATCCGGCTCAATATCAACTTCATCTAACTGAGCAATAGGAATGGTCATGGATGGATCGTGTATAACTTTCCGAAGATGTGAAACATGGAAGACGTTGTGCACGCCCTCAAATTTCTCCGGTAGTGCAACCCTGTAGGCTAGTGTACCAATTCTCTCAGTGATAGTGAATGGTCCAACAAATCTAGGAGCGAGCTTCCCTCTACGACCAAATCGAATAACATTCTTTAAAGGTGATACCTTAAGGAATACCTTATCCCCAATCAGGAATTCTAAATCTCTTCTACGCCTATCAGCATAGCTCTTCTGTCTATCCTGTGCGGTCTTCATTTTCCTTCTGATTTCATTTACCGTCTCGGATGCTTCTATAATCATATCTGGGCCAAGAATCAATCGATCACCAGGCTCAATCCAACAAGCTGGCGATTTGCATGGTCGTCCATATAAAGCTTCGAACGGTGCCATATTGATACTTGCCTGAATATAAAGGTGGTTAAATTTCAATTCAAATTTACTTATTCAAATTGAAATTTTGATTTACCTGATAACTATTATTATAAGTGAATTCAACCAAATGGAGATGGTCTTCCCAAGATCCACCGAAGTCAATAATGCAGGCTCGGAGCAGATCTTCTAAAATCTGATTCACCCTTTTAGTTTGGCCATCTGTTTGAGGATGATAAGCTGTGCTCAGATTCAGTTTAGTGCCCAAGACGTCCTGAAATGCCTTCCAGAATTTACTAGTGAATAAAGGGTCTCTATCGCACACAATACTAGATGGAACTCCGTGAAGTCTAACAATCTCTCTCATATATATCTTGGCCAAACTCAAAGCAGTACGAGTGGCCTTAACAGGAATAAAGTGAGCAGATTTTGTCAACCTATCAACAATCACCCATATACTCTCGTTACCTTTTCTAGTCCTCGGTAATCCATCAATGAAGTCCATAGAAATCTGATCCCATTTCCAACACGGAATCTCTAGGGGTTGAAGTAATCCTGCAGTCTTCTGGTGATCGGCCTTAACTTGTTGGCAAGTGGTGCATCTACTGACATATATAGAAATATCCCTCTTCATCCCACTCCACCAATATAAACGCTTCATATTTCGGTACATCTTAGTGACACCAGGATGAAATGAAAGTGATGACCGATGGTTTTCTCTAAGCACTTCTTGTCTCAATCCATCGATATTAGGGACGCAAATACGATTGTCAATCCTCAGAACTCCATTACTATCTATCTGTGCTCCCACTTTACTGTCGGTATTTTCAACTCTACCAAGAACTAACTCCTTCATGCGATAGAGCAAGGTGTCCTCATATTGTTTGTCCTTGATGCGATCCACAAGAGATGGGGAGATAACAAGCTGAAATAGCATGCCTTCTACAAGATTACAGCATGACAATGCTTTGCTACGGCTCAAAGCATCAGCTACAACATTTGCTTTCCCAGGAGTATAATTGATATCGAGATCATATGCAGCTAAGAATTCGAGCCATCGAACTTGTCTCTGGTTCAAATCCTTCTGAGAAAAGATATATCTCAAGGACTTATGATCGGTGAATAATTCAAATTTAATTCCCAAAAGATGGTGCCTCCACAGTTTCAAAGCAAATACAACTGCAAGAAGCTCTAGATCATGAGTTGCATAGTTTACTTCATGGATCTTCAACTGGCGGCCAGCATAAGCAATAACCTTTCCGCTTTGCATAAGAACAGCGCCTAAACCTTCTCGGCAGGCATCGGTATAGACAGTTAATTCTTCACTTCCATCGATTACCGCAAGAACTGGGGCTGAAGTTAACTTACGCTTCAATTCATTAAAAGCTGATTCGCACTTCTCACTCCAAATAAACTTGACATCCTTTCGGGTTAAAGCAGTGAGTGGGGCAGAAATCCGGGCAAAGTGCTCAATAAATCTACGATAATAGCCGGCCAAGCCCAAGAAGCTACGGATATCAGTAGGAGTTTTGGGAGTCTCCCAATCCTATAGATAAATTTCAAATTAGAAAGGGATAAGAGGAATTGGATAGAAATAACGAATAGGATAGAACTTACATTGATTACGGCGATCTTAGCTGGATCGACCGAAATCCCATTTTCAGAAACTATGTGGCCCAGGAATCTCACTTCGTCTCGCCAGAAGTGGCATTTAGAGAATTTGGCCTTAAGTTGATGATTTCGGAGAGTTTCCAGAACATAAGCAAGGTGTGTCTCGTGCTCCTTCTCGTCTTTGGAGAAAACGAGAATATCATCAATGAAAACAAGAACAAACTTGTTAAGCACATCACGGAAGACTCGATTCATCAAGTCGACGAAATAAGCAGGTGCGTTGGTCAAACCGAATGGCATAACCAACCATTCATAGAAACCGTTCTCAGTACGGAAGGCTGTCTTATGAATACTATCTTCTGCTACTCTGAGTTGGTGGAACCCAGTGGCAAGATCAAGTTGGGAGAAAACTTTAGCTCCATGGAGCTGATCGAATAAATCATTGATGCGAGGCATCGGATAGCGATTCTTGAGAGTGCGTTTGTTCAGTTCCCTATAATCAACACACATGCGAAGAGATCCATCCGATTTGGTGACAAATACAACTACGGCGCCCCATTCAGAACAACTTCTCCTAATCAAACCTCTAGCAAATAGATCATCAATTTGAGTTTTAAGTTCAGCTTTTTCTTTAGGAGCCATTCTTCTGTGAGGAAGAACTACGGGAGTAGCTCCAGGAATAAGGTCAATGCGGAAATCGATCTCCCTTTTTGGCGGTAGAGAGTTGACCTCTCCAAATACATCAGGAAATTTTTGAACAATTGGGGTAGTACTAAGATCATCCGGGTGAGCATCAAGAGAAAATATGAAGCTTCCGGCATATTTCTGTGGTGATTTGCATTCAATGACAAGCGGTAGGCCCTTGTCATTGACTAGAGAAACAGAACGGGCCTTGCAAGAAATAACAGCATCGAATTTCCTTAACCAATCAGCACCTAACAAGATGTCAAATGCTGCGAAGCCAAGAACATAAAAATCCCAAGTGAATCGATAAAAATCATACATAAGTACAACTCCCTTGCAAACACTTCGGAGGTTAGCGGGTCCTCCGATAGGATTTGAGACACATAAGGAGGTAGTAGCAAGAGTAGGTTCTAATTTGAGCTTATTACAAAGATCAATAGATATGAAGCTATGAGAAGCACCAGTATCGAATAATACCCTAACAGGTGTAGCATGTAAATGAAAAATACTTCGTAAGGTACCTTGGTCATCCTGGGTGGGTGGTACAGAGGGTGCAGGTGTGGTGATAGCAAATACTCCAGACGGTGTGCCACGCTTATACAGTGGGCAGTCTTTCTTGAAATGACCCGGCTGGAGGCAGACATAGCATAAATCTTTCCTAGTCGAAGAAGGTGGTGGAACAGCAGCACCGGTAGATGGGCAACTATTAGCATAATGGCCCTTCTTATCGCATTTGAAGCAAGTGATATTAGCAAGGTCGATTGGGCTTTTCTGAGCATATCCCAATCCTGAAATACCAAAGAGATTATTAAAGCCAAAGGATAGAAAATCACAGAATTTTTAAGGAAAGTCTAATCAATGAATCAAAGAAGTTTGAAATGAAAGGATTTGGATATTGAACCGATTCTCCTCATTCTAGGGTATTGCTACCCTATCTCTAATGAGTTTATATATAATCCCAACTAAGGTTTTTAGGGAAACCGAAGCTCTGATACCAACTGTAACAACCCGTATATTTGGACCATTTAAATTGACAATAATCCACACATGTCAACTTAAATAATACAAAACACGAATCGTTATGGGATTATAAATACATAAATGTAAATGAGAATCAATACAACATCACAGAACAGTCACAGAATAATGCAGCGGAAAATACATCGTCATAATAGCAGTTCATGAAGCCACTATATAATATACAACAATGCCATAACATCAAGTGACTAAAGCCAAAAATGTCCAACAGACTAGGACATCAAAATAGGAATAGAAATAGACTGATAAAGATAAATGCTAAGCCTTCAGCATCTTCGACCAACCTTGATCAACAACTGGATAGCTTCAGACTGACCCGAGCATATACAAAAAGAAACACTCGAGTCAGGACTCAAAATCTTATACAATTAAATCAAGTGCAAGGTAATAGTTCATAACTTAAAGATGGGTGAAATAACATCTCTAAGGATCCGATAAACTATCTATATATACAATAGAATACGATAGGTAGATAATGTCTAATTAGTAAAGTATGATATTAAAATAGTGTTAAGTCATGGCCCATACCACCCTTAACACATTTTTATTCCCAAGAGCATATACAAGACCGTAGTTTCCCCAAAACCGGAAGTCACCAGAGGGCAATCCATATACTAAGGTACAAATCAAAACGTAGTGGTCGCGAATATGATAATCAGTATGACAAGGTACATGAGGCGATACCAACTAGGATACTAGTAGTTGCCTGATCCGGACTGATGTTGAGCATAGCAGCTACTATCTCAACACCGCGAAACAACACTCCCAAATCAAGGGGTGCACCCAAATCGAATCACAGAAGTAATAGATATGGTATCGAAGAAGTGCGTCCGCTAGAGGTAGCGAACCTCAATGGCCCGACGCTGCTCCTGTTTTAGTCATGTCAGGGGTCGTCCGAAATCGTTCTCTTTCTTCAGTCAACGCGTTCATCAAAACCATCCACTTCATTCTGGATCATCACTTCGCGTGTAATAGTTATTAAAGTGGTTTCGGTATCGACAGAGAGTATGTCCATATCCGATCCTGGTCTCTTTAATAACTACGTATTTATTACCCGATGGTCAATTTAAGTTAAGGTTTAAACCAATCAAAGTCCAAAAGTCAAGGTGCAAATTTGACTTCCAAAATTTGACATTTCACGATTCAATTTATTTCGGAAATTTAAAATCATATTTCAAATGAAATCTGTAGTTCAACATTTAATTAACAATATAGTTAAGTATTCAAGTTCAATTTAATAACTCTCTTATTAAATTTAGTTCAAAATCAATTTATCCAAATTTACCGGTCAATTAAGTTCGAATCGTTAGATCAAATTCTATTTATCTCAATTCATGTTTACATTCATCGTTCATTAAATATAATCATAAATTTGATTAAATCGATTTCATTAGATTTAAAATCATTTACCTTTAAATTGTCGCTAAATTTAATCCATAAAACTTTAGTTAGTTTCGTATTCCATTTTAAGTCAAAATTTCCTAAATCTAAATTATTATTTATAACAAGTTCAAATCTATTTAATTTCAAACTTAGTTTAAATCTGAATCTACCAATCTAATAAATTAAATTATTAAATTCTCAAACTCACTTGTTTTAAATCTTATTTCAATTCATTTTTCTTCAATTAAATAGATTTATTAATCCGTTTCAATTTAATCCATTAATTTATTCCAATAAATCCATTAATTTATTTTAATTAAATCCATTAATTTATTTCAAATAAATCCATTAATTTATTTCAATTAAATCCATTAAGTCGTTACTTGATTTCCAAACAATTTATTAAGTTCATTTCTTAATTTCAAATAGATTTCAATTTCAAAATAATTTTGTTGACCAATCGGGTTTCTTATTTTTAATTGTCTATCCTAGGCCAAGTTATTTAAGTGGGTATTTATCATTTCAACCCGATATCATTCAATATAAAACAAATCATAACAAAGGGAACTTGCAGTGTGATAACTGGGATGGTGTCAAAGTAAATAAACAAGCAATAGCAACCATACATAACAAATTAACAATTTATTCAAATAATCCCGAAATAACCATATTAACTTACATTCGTTATTATGCAAATTAATACAATTATTCCTAGAATCCACGGATTAAAGATTATCACATTTATATTTTTACTTGGTGTCCGTTATCAAATTTCTACATCCATCGTACTTATCAATTTTAATGTCACTATTATTTACTCTAATTAACATCGTATTACAGTTCAACATGTTTAAACAATATATGGCGTCAACTTTTAGAAATTAACAATTCATTTCAACCAAATTTTAACAATCAACAATTTAATATCCAGATTAATATTAACAACAATTATCACTTGATTATCATAGCATAATAGATTGAGTCGTGAATATAAAATATTCACCTTTCGTGGTTGGAGAAGATGGCGCGGCACGAAGATGAATAGATAAAATAGACCCTAATAGGCACGACGCAAGATGAACACGAACTGCAAATAAAACAACAATTAATTAATAATTCGTTTATTGCAGTATATATATTGATTGAATATATATATTAAATCATACCCACGACGAGGCAAAATAGATTCGACGGGCGGGATGGAAATACTTATACTTCCGGATCAATAGCAGGAGCTGAAACAACATAGCAACAGTATATGAGCAACCCAACATTTCAAAATATATATACTGTTATATAATATAACAGTTATATTTATCAACTGATATATATAGAACTGATGCACAGAGCAGTATCTCGGCCACTGCGAGGCCCAAAGGTGACGGCGGAGCGACTGGGCGGAGCGGGGTTGGAGCAGGCTGGTGGGGTTCGGGTGCGGGACTGGTGGGTTCGGTTGCGGGTTGGTGGGGTTCGGTGCGGCTGGTGGGGTTCGGTGCGGGCTGGTGGAACGGGTGGGAAGGCATGGGCTGCAGGCGGGTGGCAAGTGGGGTGCTGGGGCGGAGGGGCTGGCGGGTGCTGGAGCGGAGGGGCTGGCGGGTGCTGGCAGGGCGAAGTGGGGCAGGGTGGGGTACAGGGCTGGTGGCAGTGGGGCTCGGGCTGGAGGGCGAAGTGGGCAGTGTGGGGTACAGGGCTGGTGGCAGGTGAAGGTGGCACGGCTGGGGAGGTGGGCTGACGGAGGGCAGGGCGGGTCGGAGCTGGGGCGGAGGGCTGACGCGTGGCGGGGTGTGGATGCGGAGCTGGCAGTGGGGTACAGCTGGGTTGGCGGAGGCGTGTGCGTGCAGTGGGGCTAGCGGGCTGCTGGTGGTTGCATGGGGCAGAGGGAGGCTGGGGTGCGGTGGATGGTGGGATGGAGCTGTATCTATCTTGCAGAAAAGAATGAGAGAAAACAACAATCAACAAAAATATGAACTAAATATGAAGAGGGAGGAGGAGTAGTGGAGTTCTGTAGCTTTAGAAACAAAAGAAAATATGTGAAAGAAGAAGACAGTGGCAGCAACGTACCAATTTTTTCTTCTGAAGCGAAGTGAACAGTGATGAAGGCAGAGCAATTAATGAGGTGGGCTGCAGCAGAGGATAGCAGATATATACAGAGAGGTTTACAGTCCCCGTGCCAAGCAATGATGATTTGTCACAGTGGCTCTTCGGTTTCTGAAGGGTCATTTGAGTTTTGAGCGGGAAAAATAGGGTACCGGTTTGTGTGGCGTAACGGACCAGTTTGTACTCCGTTAACCAATTAATAGCTTGCAACGCCGAACTCCAATTGACACAAACAAATATACCGTTTTGATCAGCGCGACGAGGCGGACACAACGGTATGAAGATATTGGTGGTTTGACATTGTTTGCGAAGTGGCGAATCTTATTAACCCATTTGCACGAGTGAACATTTTTACTAGCAATTAAAAGCGAAATTTGATGAAACGAAATGCGCCGCTATGATCAGAATATTTTTCATATGCTACATTGCGAAAAATATTTGAGTTCGGATGATAGAAAATTTACACATAAAATTAAAACTAATATGTAAATTTGACGAGCGAAATTTTCTACAATAATTTTCGACGAAATTTGGCGTACGCCTATGTCTATCTAGACGCATCCCAAATGTGAAGTTTGAACGGTAACGGAAATCGTTTGTGAATATTTGAAATTCCTATTACGGGGAATGTAGCCAAACACCGAAGAATAAGATCGACGGAGCTAGGGATGTCCGAATTTTGAAAAACGAAAAATGACGCCTTTGTCAGAAAATGATTTAGAATTTTCTATGTAAAAATATTTGGGTTCGGAAGATAAAATTTTCCACGTTTTAAAATGAACTGATGTGCAGTAAAACGCGCACGAAATTTACTGCGGTATTTTCCAACGAAACTTTACCCATATCTACAATCATCAAGGCGCAATTTAGAAACAAAGTTTGGACGTTGATTGAAATCGTATGTAAGTTTCACATTTTTAATTAAAATAACGGTTCTAAAATTTTTAAATTGGGTCGGAATTTCAGGGTCGTTACATACCCATTCCACTTCGAGGTGGAATATCGCGGTATATGGGTTTTATAAAAATCATCCGCTTACTAACGGCGCAATAGGGTCTCATCCGCTATACGAGGCGGGAAATCAATCAATCCAATATATACATATGCCAATATGTATATATTGCTATATATATAGATATATCCTATTATATCTAATATCACATCCAAATAGGAATCATATCAGATCAATAAATAACTGCAAATTCAACTTTTCATTTGAGTGAGGAAAATCTCACCTTAGCTTTTTATTTTGCAATCCAATCCAATTCTTCTTTCGTTTTCTCGACTTTAACCTTGTATAAATAATTTATACAACTTATCAATATTCGAAATGATCGAACAATTAATTTTCGTTTTCAATTGTTTTAAATTAACAAATTTCTCCTTTAATAATTTTATTTTGAGTTTGCAACAAAAATAGTTTAATTCACTGATAGTTTCGTCTAATCCAATTTTTGTCTTTAAAAATTGTTTTAACTAAAAATTAAATTTAAACTAATCTTCTTTTAATAGCTTAAATTAACTTATCCTTAAATTAATTTATCCAACTAAATAAAAAAAAATCTTACTAAAAATTATATTTTAACTAATAAATTTATAAGTCAAAATTAATCACTTAAATACATTATTTCAAATAACTGGTAGATTTTTATTTCATCTCAAAACTACATATAAACAACAGTAAATTTTTTCTTGACTGTTACAAATTATTTTCTTCAATCTGTATAGGGTATAAAAATTTCACGGCGTATATTCATCTTTACATATGTATATAAATAAACTTTAAATCGAATAAAATAAGATAATTCACCTTACTGTTAATATATCTCTCTTTTCAAACTACATATATACTAAACTAAATTTTTATACCAAAAGTCCAATATTATTTTTCAGTTTTAACTTTATATATATTTTATTTTATCTTTTCTACCAACTAAACTCTACATAAATATATTTAAATCTATTTTAAAAAAAGAAAAGAAAAACGATATACCTTACTGGCCCAATCGAAACAAGCTACCCAAAATGTTAGCGAACCCCAGCCTCGACCATCTCCAGATCGCGACCATTCGCCGCCAGCTCCACGCAAGATTTGACTTCGACTTACTGACTTGCCTCCACGCAAGCAACTCGCGACGCGACGAGACTCCCCAAAATTGACTTCGACATCGTCTCTGCCTGCTCGAGACTACCGCATCCTCCTACGCACGACCCACTTCAGTTCGTGCTTCCACCACACCGCGCGCGTCTGTAACCCCAATCGACATCTTGAACTAGGGTTTCCCTCACACTGACTTGCGAACGAAACTCGCGCTGCCTCACTCGAACCCCAAATCGACGTCTTCGCCACCTACTGGTCTCACCTTGATCGAAACGACTTTGCCCCAAAATCGAGCGCGTGCTGGCTCTAATTTGAGCCTTGCGATTTGATTTCGAATGGGTGAAAAGAGTACGTGATTTCTAATAGAAAAAGCTCGCCTCTTTTGTTTTGATTTGAACGAGCTATATATTTCCTGAAGAAGTGGCTTCGGCCATTTATTTCTTTTGAACGAGAATTTCCTTTTCTTTGTTCGACATTGTCTGATATTTTAAAACGTATGGGAGAACAATTGCGTGATATCAGATGGGGGTGGGTACGAAGGAGGCAAATAGGCGGCAGATTGTACAAAATGTCGGATTAAAGAAAAAGGGATATATTGCATTTAAATTTAATTTCATCTCCGTAATTCCCATGCGTTTACGTGTCGTATGTTCACATAACAACTCCGAAAAAATACGAAATTTGAAATCCGACAATAATTCAATATTACGGACCCAATGGAACTGGTTTCGTCGAATTCCAAGACTGCGCCTCGGACGGCTATTTTTAAATATCAGTTGAATGATATAAATTTCAAAACTGAACAATTCACTCCCAAATTCGATTCTGAAGCTTCTGTTATCTTCAGTATTGTCAATACGAATTTTAAAAGCTTTCGAAATACTTTTCTTCAACTTAAAACTGAAGATACAAATTTTTATTCAGCATTCAATCGATTAAATTTTAAAGTTTAATCGCAAATTTCAAAGTTATATCGGGGATTCAAATTAAATCATCGTTCAAATATTTAAAATTAATTAAATATTTTCAATTTAATTTGTTCAAAATTCTGGGTCGTTACAGGATCTGTCACCATTTTCTTTAAAATAAATATACAGAAATATAGATAGTTAGCAAAAGAGAAAAATTGAGAAGCACTGGCCATTAGAGACAAGTAGAAGATAGCAGATCAAAGGAAAAGGATTAAGGTGAGTAACCTCACTGAAAATTGGCATTAAGTCCTGAATATTGAGGCAGCCTAAATGGTTTTATATTTTAATTAATCTGTGCTTATTTTATGATATTGGTGTGTTGATGATCTGTTTAAATATTTTTGTGTTAATATACCCAGAAAATATATTGATGGCTTTCATGTTTGAATGATTATTGTGTCATGAATTATCTTTGAGATGAGATGCTCTCTTTATGTGACTGCTGCATATATGTTAATTCATGGAAACTCCAGGGATATATGATATAAATCTATGGTCTAAAAATGGAAAAAAAAATAGATGGGGCTGTAGCATAAAGTGGTTGCTGCTTATGTCTCAAGAATAAACAAGGTAACATAGAAGTGCAATGTTATACTTGTGCTGAACTTCTATGATTACAAATAAATCCAGATAAGAATATAAGCTTGTGGTTTAGTCAGATCTTATGAATCTGTGAGTATCTGATTAAGCCAGAGGTAAATGGATGCATCAAGGCAAATTATATATGACCATATATTTATAGGAATGATTCCCCAAAACCCATGATTTAAATAATATGTACATTGAGAAATCAAACTAGCTTGTATGAATAAATCTATGATTATGAAAAGATGATATGTTATTCTTTGAACATATGCATGATGGTTGAGTTATTTATTTCCTCTGATTAATTTATGAGATGCAGAAGGGATTAGCATAAATGGGGGAAAAAGGGAAGGTAAGCACTTAGTAACTTAACTAAGGATTTGGATCTTAGGGCTACAAAGTATGGCTTGGCAAGGGAAATATTGCAAGCTCACACATGGTATGATTATACCCAGGGGCCTGAGTGTGCTGGGTTAACAGTAAATATGCCCCAGACAATGTGTGTTTTAATAGAAGGAAAGTAGCTAAAGTCCATCATAAAATACCTGAGATTGAATTTGGAGAATAAGTTCACAGGTAGGTTTGGGTAAAATCCCTGATAGCCAGAAAGTTATAAATAGGGAAAGTGATTAAATGATAATCATATTGGTTGGTTTAGAGTATTCTATTGAGAATTATATGTTTGTGCTCTCTGAAATAATCCACTGAATTATGTATTATTATGTTATGCATTAATGAACATGCACAGGTAATAAAGGAATGTATACAAGAGAAACATTGCTTTACCTTATCTGTTTTATAAAGTTATTTAAATTTTCAGTAAGATTATTCATACCAGACAATTTTGTCTGACCCTTTGTGTGTTTGTATACCATTAAGTGTCTCATCTTTTTATGAGGCAGCTCGTGGTGATTGTGCAGGTAAATAGGCATTTTCTTGATCAAGAATTGGATGAATTAGCTGCTAAGGAATTGGATATAATAGTTACAGACTCAAGGAAATTAAAATAGATGTTAAATTGAACTTATGTTATGAAATGTTAGTTAAGTTGTTTGGGAGGAAACTGATGTAATGTTATTTTCTGTTTGCAAGTATTGAACTACTCATGAGATTGCTGTTAAAAGTTGTGAGATGCTGTTAAGAATGTTTGATTTAGTGATACAAGTTCTAGTATTAACTTCTGGAATGCTTAACATAAATGTGCAATGCTAAGGATAATCTGGAATGATCTGTAGACTGGAAAATTAAAAGATTAGCTTGATATCCTTTGTAAGAACTTATGGAAAAATAAAGGTAGGATGTAAAGAACAGAGGGGCACCCAGAAACCCAGATTAACTTGTATGATTTTTGTGCAAAGTAGCAAAAGAACTCAGGTTAACTTGACCAACTTTGCCAAGTCTGAGTTCAACCAGTCTGATATCCTAAGCTTACTGGTTAGGAAAGGTAACAAATGAAGCAAACTAGTAAACTAGGATTGTTGTATTAAAGAAAATAATTACCTGAAATCACACAGATACACACATGCACACAGAATACACATGCACACTTGCACAAGGGATAACTAAGTGTTCAGTAAATCTAAATTCATGGAACTGTAAACAAACCCCAAAAGAAAATTAGAGAAATAATATCTAGAATTTGCCCAAAATTATGTAAGACAGAAAAGCTTCTTTGGAAATTACTTTGCCATGAGAAAATTATATAGTAAATTTGAAAATAAATTCTCTGTATCCAAAACTCCTCTACTCTGATTAAAAAGAAAGAGGAAAACTCAAAGTAACATCTATATATGGTTTTATATAGGTGAGTTAGGTGATTTGATTACCACAATATTTTTATATTGGCTGAAAGATCCTGGATAGTAGAGAAAGGATGTTCTCTTGAGTAGATGATCACTGAATAAAACTAGTTTTTTTAAAAAAAACTTTGTGAAAAATGGGTCATCTCATTAGCCTTGGCAAGTGTTTAGAAATCCCTATCGAAATCGTGGTGTCCCACATCTCGACCAGAATTCATAAAAACTCAATAGACCGATTAACATAATATGTTTTTATAACATTAACAAATATGCTCTCGAATATATAATACTCTCAAACTCATTCTAGGGTGTCGCTTACCCTATCTCTAATGAGCCAAATCCTACCAAAGCCAAGGTTCTCGCTTAATCTTGCGCTCCGGTACCAAATGTAACGACCCGCCTTTTTGACCATCGAAAGTCGACACCAAACACTACCACTATGTTCAAATGTCGCGCATCCAATCGATAAAAGAGCAGATTGTTAGAGTAAATAAAAAGGAAAGAACAGAGAATAGAGAAAAACAGAATCTCACAACGAACTCGACAACTTATAATATAACAAGGACAGTAGAAACTATCACTCCAAACATACAGAGTTTCTCAGAGTTAAAAACAAACCTTATCAGCTGGACAGTTATAAAATCCCGACCTTACAAATGCCGATAGCTATACTATATAATACAGCTGAAAATAAAATACTACGACAAGTGAATCTTCAGCTCCCTCCATGAATCCCGTAACACCAAAGCTAACTTGGGAAATACTCGGTCTGACCCGAGCATTAAAAATAAATAACTCCCGGATTAGTCTGGAAATACCAGCGTGGGATAAATCGAATAATGGGGAAACATATATAAAAATTTTGTGAGACCACGCCGCTATTGCGGAACGGGTTTTTACCTCATAAGAATAACATCCGTATAGGCAGGAGCAGAAATAAATATCGAGAAACAAATACAAATGTGATTGAGCATAAATAATATTAAACCAGACTTGAAAGAATGGAAATAAACTGAGTAAAATCCAAACTGGACGGAATGGATAGAACAAGGAAAATAGTCCAACTTGATAGAATGGACTAAATAAGGTAATAGTCCAAACTCGATAGAATGGGCTAAATAAAGTAACAATCCAAACTCGATAGAATGGACTAAATAAACACTTAAATGCCGTGATGAGGAGTTGGCTCTACTCGTGGCAATTTAAAGCTAAAACAGATTCAGGGTTTCGAATCAAATAAGGAAAGGAAATTTTTCAACAAATGACTAGGAGAGTGTGCCCCCTTACCGAAAGTATACCTCTAGAAATATACTTGAGAACTTTGATGGCTCTCGGAAACCTCCAAGCCGGACCCCGCCAACTGTTACCGAGAATCTGAGTACTTCACATCTCAATGCGCAACACCGAATCCAATCTAGAGTGGATGTAAAATTACCCTAATGGGAGCAACCCCACATAGCTTAGACCCCACATGCTCTTTGGTTTTATTCATCTCCAACAAAGGATACCAAAGCTCAATAGAGCAACACATTGTCTTAGAGTGACGAAAATAAAATGGCAGAAGTAACCGATAGCTGAGATACCAACTATTGAGGACATAAAATGATCGTATATGGAAATTAAGTCTTGTGTACTTATCACCACTCATTGAATTCATACTGGTGTTATTTCTTGGTTAACAATAATACCGGACAAGTCAAGTTAGTGTTACCTCGAAGTAATGTCATGCGATTATTCTTAACTTTCGAAATGGCGACAAGTCTACTTCTTCGATGTTTAGTGTTAATTATACAAATAAATCATTTCCATATAAGTGATTCACTTTACGGAAATAATTTATTTCCATAAACGAATCAAACTTTTACTTTTAAAACAAACTGAACTTTTTGGCTTGATTTCCGTATTGGTAAAACGCTCATAGAATTAGTTCCTGATTGCTAAAACATTAAGAGAATAATTTTCCCAAGCGCGCGACCCTGAAGGCCTAAACCAACATCAAAATGAACACCCAGAAGATTATCCAACTATCATCCTAATAATAGAGTTCCAATTCCTTTTTATACTTCAAAAACAATATTGATTATCCCGAATAATAATTAATTACGTTTAAAATCCCTTTAAATAAACAATTCATTATCTATAATAAAATAGATAATTATTTCCTAACACTTTCATAACATTGGAAAATTAGCTTTAAAATTTTCATTAAATCGGTTTATTTACTTTAAATCAGTTTATTAAAGCAATTTTATTTATATTAGTTAATTTACTTTAATCACCTTTATTAAACAATTAATTAGAAGGATTTATTAAATTCCAATAGTCATTAATTAAATGAATAATTAATCTCAAACATCATTAATTAAAATGATAAGTAATTTTAAATTCCATTAATTAAAACAGTTAATGAAGTTTAAAATAATCATAAATTAATCAAATTAATTAAATCCAAACATCATTGGTTAAACTGATTAATTAAAACATCATTTGTTAAAATGATTTATTTAATTATAAAACATCATTAATTCAAATGATTTAACTAAAATCCAAATATCGTTAGTTCATATGACTAATTAAATTCAAAATAATCATTAATTAAAATGATTAATAAAATTCCAATATCATTATTTGAAATGATTTATTACTTTAAATATCATTGATTAAAATGATTATTAAATTTAATTATCATAAATTAAATTAATTAATTAATTAAAATCCATTATCATTAATTAAATTAATCAATTAATTAAACTCAAATAATCATTAGTTAAAACAATTAATTAAGTATTAAACATCATTAGCAAATATGATCAATTCAATCTAAAGATAAATCAATTTTAATCATCATTTATTAAATTGGTTAATTAATCTTAAATTAATTAATTTAAAAGACTAATCAATTTAAATTATCATTAATCAAAATAATTAATAAATTTCCAATATTCTTTTTAGCGGAAACACAAGCTCAAGTTCACACGATAGTGTTTTGGGGATAAAATTTAATAAATGACGGTACAGCGAAAATCGCTACAACGACATTTAAACCATTAAATGGAATAGATAATTAATTTTAATTAACCATCAATATTACAACATAATATTATAAATAAATAATTTATGGTCGAGAAACCCTCTTTGGGTCTCCCTACAGATTTTCCCTGCAATAAAATGGTTATCGATAATATATTGATAATCATATGGTTTATAACGATCAAATTATTATGTCCGCCATTTTCCAAATGGAATTTCAACCAAACAAGCAATCAAACAATTTTATCTACATCCAAACAATCGATAAACATTTATAACATCATTAATATGATATAATAAAAAATTTATGTGAGTTTAACTCACATTGATCCCATTTTTCGCCGAAGCGTTCCGCTTTGGACTAAAATCGAACGGGCGTTCGATTATAGCCCAAATTTTCACTTGCTCCAAATCCGACCAAACCAACTCCATTGCGAAGATGATGTCCACGCGAGTGCAACGCAACTTGTTTCACTGAAATCCGACTTCATACGAACAATTTACGAGTTAATGAACATTCAATCGATTAATTAACTAAATAAATTAATTAATTAACATTTAAACATTAATTAACCTTAAGTACCAGTTAATCTATCTCTCCCCTTTCTCCCAAACAAACACGCTACTGCTGCTCCAAAAACACCACGGCCACCATGTTCTCATCCTTCTCTCTCACACGTCCCTCCATAACACTCAAGACCGCCATCACCATCAGCTTTAGTCTCGCGAGCTCCTCCACCCTAGCCCCACCACGATGAACCCGAGACCCCACATAGTCACGACTTCGGCCCTGGAACCCAGTGCTACAGCCAACATCAGACCTTGCCTCCAACCCTCAAAGCCTCTCGTGCCACCACCAATCCCCTCTCCATCACGTCAGGAATCCGATGCAAACATCCCCTACCACTAACGTCGCCTCAATCACCAAAGATTTCTAACCCTAGTATTCGCCTACAGCAGCTCCCCTCCGACCTAGTGAACAACTCACCACCAACGACGTCGAACTCCAAGATGCTCGTACCAACGTGAAGCCCAAGCCTTCCTATGCAACCTTTATTCTCTTGCCGTGTGATAATTCACCACATAAATGGGGATATAAATTTTTACAAGAGGGGTGGGTTCAAGCAGAAGATTGAAGATAAACATGTATATGTTTATATTTGCAGAGAAAGGAAAATGTCATGTTTTATAGAACATGGAAAGCACTTCATGCATTAGGGAACAAATAAGGACAAACATTAAATGAAAAGGGAACCAAGACGTGCAAGGACAAGCAACAAGATATGGCAAAGATTATATTGTGTGTTGATGCAAATTTTTATTTGAAAAAGTTTTGGGGTATGATGCCGCACATAATTTCATTCAAATACGAACCGCGAACGGCAAAAAAATAAAATACGGTCGCGCTCAGAAATGCGACGCGATTTCAAAATCATAATAAAACACACTGGTTATTACATTATGTGAAACCTAAAAAATATCATCATTTGCCGAAATATTATCGAACAACAATTTAATTTTTTCCAAACTAAAAATTATGGAAAAATCCTATAAATTAAATTAAAAATACATTATCAAAAATTAAGTTGTCTTATTACTAATCTGATTTCTTGTTAATTATTTTAACCTATTGTTAATGTAATAAATTTACAAATAAGCTACCATATTTTTTTATAAATTAAAAGGAGTTAAAATAAACTATTAAATCTATTTAATTCATATTTAGTTCACCATTCAAATATTTGGTCCTCAATTCAAATGTTTAAACTATCACTATATTTGAATTCAAGGTATTAAATTATAAAATCTAATTATTAAATATCTATAATTAATTAAACATTTAAAATCAAATGACCAAAATTTTAGGTTGTTACATAAATTAACTTAAAAATTCTATTTTTACACTTTAAAACTTTTAACAAAGTTATAAAACACCTTTCGAAAAGTTTGTAGGTGGAAATAAGTTTTGGATTTGGAAATAGTTGGTTTTTGCGAACTACACGCATATCAACTTTCGCTATACGGACCCGTAATTTCAAAACTTGGAATTTTGATTTTCTAAGTTTTAAAACTTTAACTTTGAACTTTTGTTTTCTTTAAAACATGAAAATAAATTTTTGAAACCAAAATCAAAGTTTTAAACTTCAAAACTTTTCTCTTTGAAACAAAATCAAACTTTCGATAAAAAGCGGATTTCTACTTCACTTTTGATTAGCAAATCGCTACCTTTGTGTCATGAAGCCATATACAATACATACAACATTCCAACATAATATCACATCATAACATTAACGCCATCATAAACAAAGTATTACTTCACAATACTAACTAACTTTTCCAATATTCAAGGTATAATCTTTATCGCCTACTCAAACTTCGGCATAAGCAATCATCACCTACACAACATATAACATTACCAAATACTTAAGCAACATTTTAACTCATAAATTTTATAACTTTAAAAAGTTAATGACTTGATTTTTAAAAACACGAACTTTACTCAACAAATTTTCACTAAATCAAACTAAACTTGCTCTCGACTTAGCTCAGCTCACTTGCTCCTAGCTCAATAAAGTGAAGATGTGGACCTTTGGAAGACTAATAGGCTCCGCCATACATGTGTTTGGGCTCAGCCATAGCTAGAACAAGGTTCGACCTTGGTGGTTTTTGGTGGATATGGATTTTGTTTAGTAGAGAATGGATTTGGAAGTGAAATGGAGGAGTTTAATTATATTTTTACACTATTTTCTCTGTCCTTTTTCTTAGGAAATTGGAGATGAAAGCCATTGAAATATATGAAGATAAGAAGAGGGTTTTGACATGAAAAATATAATGAAAATAAAGAAGATGATGTAGAAATGAGGGGTGTATATATAGGCTTAGGAATTTAATAAAATATATATAACGTGATAAGAATTAAATATACACACATGCATGCACTCCACACCTCCCACAATGCTTCTCTCCACACGTTGTCCCTCCCCCCTAGGTAATGTTGTAGGGTACTTAAGGTATGGCATTGCATTTGTGTGTGTGTGTATATATAAGTGTGTTTATGTGTGTGTGTGTGTGTATATGTCTTTTTATAACATAATTTGTCACATCAAGTATTAATTTAAACTAAGCATGATTTATTTAGTATTAACTCACTAATTAACTTAACATGGCATGAGCATATATGTGTGCACAACGTTCCCGATGAATTTTGAGTGTCGAAAAATAAAAATTTCGGAAAACATTCTTCGGTCACATTTTCTATTTTTATTTGAACTATCTATATTGGTAAAGAAATTTTGAAAACTATTTTATCATCATTATTAAATAATTAAAATAGGTTTATTTGCTAATAAAAATTCATTTTTTGATTATATAAAATATATTTAAATAGCCTGTTTCAAAGTGGAAAAATCTTGGGTTGTTACAAATCTATTTCTATCATCATTTGTTATTATTTAAAAGAGTCATATTATTTTTAATTTATAAACCAATTATTTGAATATTTAAAAATTATTAAATATTCGCAAATCAAAGCGGTAATATTTTGGATCATTGCAGAAACCTTTTATTTCTTTCCCTTAGCATAAATTATTAATTAATTATGGAAGGATGATACCAAAAATGTAAAGAGAGAAAATTTTCATTTCTCTTCCTCTCTCTTTAATTAGGTTAAGTGACAAATTAACAATTACTACAGAATTAACACGTGCCTTTGTTGTCCAAATTTTATTTTCAAACATATAAGTAATAGTAACATATGTATATATAAGTTAAACTTACACTTATACATAATATATTAAAAGGAATTTTCTAATAGACAAACGTTGACTTATATTAACAAAAGGAGAATTAATGAATAGAGGCAAACATTTATGAAGAAGGAAAGTAGAGGACTTCCCTTATTCCTTTACTCATTCAATCAATGTCATTTCAAATCAGTAATTAAACACCAAAACATAAATGCATATAAAACTAATTTTGACCATTCTCATATTTTGAAATCTAGAATTAACAAACATAAATCAAGTTTCAATTTAGGAAGAATTTTAAAATTAAAATAGTGATTTAATATAAAAGTAAATTTAATAAACGTTGAATTAAATCAACACATTCACACATACATGTAATTAATTTCAAGCTACTTTTAAAATTAAAATAATAAAAAAATATGTACATTTTATGATTTAGCATGCGTTAGAATTAGAAGTTAACAAATTTACACAAAAGTATGATTATGTTTTTATTTTACTTTCAAACAAAAGAATACATTAACAAAAACAATCAAATAAAAACATATAAACATTATATTCAATTCTCAGATGATTACAAAAGGACAACATATGTTTATATTAGTTGAAATAAAATAAAATCGTATAAATGAATGGTTTCAAATAGGAACAAAGGGGACAACTCAGGCATATATAAATTCATAGTAGAATTTCATATCTGAACTGTAAGAACATCATGAACAACTAATTAAATGAAATGTAACATTTCATAGCTATAATATATAGAATATGTCACAACTCTAATATTAAGAATATGGACATGTAATCAAAATGAAATAGCACAAAATGGATCTAAATCAAACTGATATTATAAAAATATATTATTAAAGAAGACGTGACAAAAGAGAGTTAGATCAAGTTAAATAGATAAAATTTAAGATGTGATATGAAAGAGATATAATCATATGAATAAGAAGATTATACGAATAAATAAAATGAAATTTTATCTTAAGATGTAGCTAATAAAATGCACCATGAATGATGGTATCTCTTAGATCTTCAAGGTCTCCACAAATCATGCTATCAAATGACATAAAATTTTCATAAATCATTGAGCGCAAATATAACTTTATAAATACATTAAAATAATTACAAACAACTTCCAAACATCAAATAAATCAAATAATAATTAATATTTCTCAAATATCAATTAATTTAATCAATTTACAACATTTTAAAAATTAATTAAATCATGTGGTTTTTCAGAGAATTAATCATTACTGTTATGCCACTCAAAGGTGTAAATTCAGTCAGCGATTAATATCGAACTATTCAAATATTAACGTTTACACCTCACTTAGTAGGTGGTGCAACATTTTGGCTGAATTTATCGCTTATACATCTTTTGGTAAAATCCAATTTTACTTATTATAAGCTGTACCCGATAGTGACAATTATTTAAACCAATTCTCTTCGTCAAAACTATATCACATTAGTGCTTATGAAACTTGGTAATGATCAAAATTCCATTATCATCCACATTCAACTTTATAGTCTAAACACAAAGTCCTTAGTTCAATAATAACAATTATTATTAACCGAAATACACTGGCCAGAGACTTTGACTTTGAGTTGACTTCAGTTGACCGTGATACTAATCTCATATAACTGAGGAGACGAATCCTCACTTGAATAGTGTTTCACTTTTAATGCTTCAACTTGACCCAACTATAGTTGTTTGATGGACTCCATGCCACAATTTAACTATAATCAAAGCGGAGCTTCCACATTGAAGATCAACAATATTCTCAAGTCGAGAGAACTAGGTAAATTAGTCACATTGATATTCTCTGCTTGATCTTAGTTATATTAACCAATAAAAAAACTATCGAGTGAGCCATTCCATAATTATCCAATAATCATCAGTACGTAATCCCTTGGTGCACCTAGCAGTCATTAGTAATACACTACCCAACATTTGGAGAGAGTTACGTAATCTAGTCTCAACAGATATATTGATATCCAGTCTCGATACATCTTGACCAGGAATATTTAAAATGGTATATTTATTTTTACTGTGATAAATTACTCATGGTTACAACATTTTGCAACTACTATCACAAAACATACCATTTATGTAATTTCTATTAAATATACTTTTAACTAAATTAATTAATTAATATAACACATTACATCAAGTATATATAATAGAAAGAAAACACCTTTTATTTCGAACAAGATTGGTCAACGAGTATATATATGTAACAAATTAAATAATTTCCCCTAGGACGTACCCTTAATTCTATTAGGCTTTTCGCACGATAGTGTGTGGTGAATTGTAACAGCCGGAGTGCAGTTCATTTGACTAAAAACTTGGTATTCAGTTTGAGAACAAAGCATATAGAAGTCGGAGAGTCATTCCTTATTGTCCTGAATGAAGAAAGGGTGATTCATCTTGAGAAGATCAACATAATGGATTATGCAGCGGACATGTTTACTAAGGCATTACCAGTTGCTAAGTTCAAGCATTGATCGAAATTGATTCGCTTATTAAAGTGCTAGTGCCACATGGTGGCACCGTGGGGGAGAGTGGAATAGCTTAGTTGAAGCTAGAGGAAGATGTAGTATTCTTCTTGTTTGAGAGATAGAAGTTGTCATATACATCTTGTTAAGAGATTGTTTTGACTCTACCTTTGTTTTGAGTACTTTCAACACTTTGTTTGTGGGAGTGACCTTTTCAAAACTTATTGACAAAGTGTGATGGGGGTGGCCGAGCCAGAACCTATCGGGAAGGTACTCATATTAAGGTGGAGCATGCGATGGAAGTTGGTTAAGATAATTTGAATCGAGGTGGAGTGTTGAATTTTTTATGCGATTCGAATATATGGAAACTTTCCTAATTTGCAATTTGGAATATATGAAACTTTCCTAATTTGCAAATTTGGAATTTATGGAAACTTTCCTAATTTACAAATTTATGATTAATGGAAACATTCCTTAATAACAACCTTACTTTATTTAAAACTTTTCATATCTCCACTTGGAGAAGACTATAAATAAAGGGGTAGTCACATGGAGTTTATTATCCACACGACTAAGATAGAAATAATATGACTCGGTAAAGGAAAAGAAATTGTAACCCTAATCAATCAAATTAGGGTTCTTATCATTCTTCTATAATCTCCTGTAATCTCTCTTATTTATTGAAAGTAATAAAGTTCATCTTCCCCAAAGTTGATGTACACTAGCATAACGATAGTGGAACTACTAATCTCTTGTGTCCTCTTTTCTCTTTTATAGTTATTTACTATTGCTTTTGGAATAGCTGTGATCTACTTAGAGAATTGATTTATTTATTTGTTTTACCGCACCATAGCATGATTCTATAATTATATTTTTCCACTGTTAGAGATTGATCACCCCTCTACATAAATTTTCTTTAAAAATTATATATCAAAAACTGTATTTTAAGGGTTTTTTGTTTGTAAATTATAACAAATTATTGTTTAAGTATATTGTCTGTGTTCTACAGTACTTAATAATATGGGAAGCAATCTACTCTTTACATATGTAAACTTACTAAACACGTTAATTTTACTTAGACTAAATGTTAGATAAAATGCAAACTGTTTTGCATTGTCTAAAATCATATTAATAATTCACATCTGACTAATCAATCTAATACATATGAGTAGGAATATACTGAGTAGTTTATAAACCTTGACTCTTATTTTTGGAAGAAACCCACACTTAATATAACAATTTGTTGAAGGTATAAACTGCGTGTTAAGTTGCACAATGCTAGTAAAATGCTTACAAAATTAAATTATCTTAAAAGTAGAGCAAACAAAAAAATTCATGGAATAAAGCAAAAAAAATGCAATCAAAAGCAAATAAAACAATCAGGAAGATTTATTTTTTGTTTGCATATTCCTATAGTAAAGCTTTTGAATCCTAGTAAACCTTACTGGAATAGTTGGGTCTAGGCATAGAGTTTATCTTCTTAATCAATTTAATGTTTTCTGCCTACATTTACTTCATGATACGTCATTTATATTATTTAGAAAATATATACTATAAGATCCTTAAAGTTATTGTTGATTGAGCATGAGTCCTTATACAAAACTGAAATTGAGAGGAAGGACCGCCATTTGCAAATATTTCTTATAACAGAAATCATGCATAGTGTGCAACTAAAATTTACTCTGGAAATTTTTTGAAACAGGAGGCTAAATTGTTGTAAAATAATACAAGTCAAGTAAAATAAGATGTTACTACATTAATTAGTTGTCCTATTAAGAGATCCTTAATTGTTCATTATAAGCTGGTAATTTTTTCAGTAATGTGAAAACTAAAATTTTAAATTTTAGACACATGTATTGTTTCCTAAATATCATAATAGGAATTTGTTATCATCGTTGATATTCCTTTATACAAAATCAAGTACATGAATTAGCATACTTGTTAACACGTAATTTTTAGCATGTGCTTAAAATTGACCATGGAAAGTAATCTCAATATCAAAAAAAATGTCAAGTATAGTGCATAAATTTGGCCAAAAGGTTTGTGGGAAATTCTAACTCAAGACCACTCAAATCAAAACCCCAAAGCACAGCGGAAAACGAGATCAGGGTAAGAAGTGTAAAAACAACCAATCAATATCTCAATCCAATCCAATACCAGTCACAATTACTCAAACAAGCAATAGATAATCAAAGCAATAATGAAAAATAAATCACACACCGATTTATAGTGGTTCCACTAACGTCTTGTTGGTGTACATCCACTTTGACAGAGAGATTTTATTAATACCAATGAGAAAAGAACAAGAGATTGTTTACAATGAACAAAATTTTAATAGGATTGATTTGCAGAGAAGGGAACTAAAGAAAATTAGGTTTAGATAAAACCCTACTTAATGGAGGCTATAATCCTTGCAGTCATTTTTTCAGTCGCTCACCTATGTGAATCCAGAAAATAGCTTATATAGGAGAATAGAAAACCTAGGAAAAGTTCTAGAATTGCCCTTGTGAATATCATAATCTTCACACCAAAACCCGATCAAAATATAGGCAGAAAGTCATCACAGACATCTGTCACAAGTGACAGACGTCTGTCATAAGTCTCGGGAAAAATTCCCTGACACCACAGACGTTCGTCATAGGGTGACAGACGTCTGTCCAAACTCTCAGGTTCCAAACCCTGAAGTCATAGACGTATGTCACCCTATGACAGACGTCTGTCGCCTGATGCCAAATCACTCTCTTTTCATCTCCATATCTTCCTCCTTCGAGCTCCGATTTGCGAACCGTTTTCTCCGTCACCATGCTACTTTCGACCACTTCAATTTCTCCATATAGTGTCACCAAAATTCAACACTCCACCTCGACGCTATATCTATCTCCAACTTAGTACCATACCATCATGAACAACCGATAGCACCAACTTTCATCACTTCCACCTTCAATCAAACGTGAATGCTTTCCCAATGAGCTCCAGCAAAGCCACCGCCTATTGCACTCCATCAACGAGCTCAGGCAAAGCCCCAGGCCGCTAATGAAGTGTTGAAAACATCCAAATCCTAAACCATCTCACCAAAGACTAGCACTCACCAAGAAGACAGAATCACAATCTCTCACTGATACTCTTCCTCATCCATAACCAAGCTCCTCCCTCAACGGTTGCCACCCCGTGGCACCTAGAACTTCAACAAGCGGATCAAATTCGAGCAATTCTCGAACTTCCCAATCGGCAATGCCTTAGTGAACATATCCGTCGCGTTATCCTTTGTGTACACTTTCCGAAGATAAACTTTCTTATCTTCATCCATGGATATTAGAAATGACTCTCTCCCTTCAATATGCTTAGTCCGTGAGCTAAGCGCCAAATTCTCCACCAAGTGAATAGCACTTTGGTTATCACTTCAAACATCGACACTATCATGCTCGTATCCCAAGTCACACAACAATCGCCTCAAATAAAGTGCCTCCTCTGCCGCCTTCACCACGGCCAACTCCGCCTCCGTAGTAGATATAGCAACTACTATCTGCAATCTCGATCTCCAAATTATGGCCGTACCACCAAGGGTGAAGACATATTCGAAAGTTGATTTTCTTCGATTTCCATCACCAGCGTAGTCCGAATCACAATAACCAACCAACTTGCAATTCTTCCCATCACTACCGCCAAAAACAAGACTATGAGATGATGTACCTCTAAGGTATCTCAATATAAGCTTCATAGCTTCCCAATGTGATTTTCCTAGATTTGCCATATACCGACTAACCATCCCGACGACATTTGCAATATCAGGTCTTGTACAACCCATAGCATACATTAAACTTCCAACCGCACTAGCATATGGCACCTTTGCCATATAAGCCTTGTCTTTCTCCAAGATAGGTGATCCCTTACTCAAAAGCTTCATATGCAAAGGTAAAGGTGTATTCGATGCCTTTGCATTCTCCATACTAAACCGGCAAAGCACTTTCTCAATGTACTCCTTTTAAGTTAATTTCAACTAAAAATGCTTTCGATCCCTTTCTATTTGTAACGACCCGGAATTTTACACCATTCGCATCCATTATAAGTGTATAGGTAGACACTCATGCCGGAATTGAATTGCTCAAAATACCACGTTGTTAATTTAAATTTGGCAAAACTGAACATATACAGTAAATAAATAATCACAGATCACAGACACAGAGTAGTAAGTGCAGCGGAAATAAAAGAGGTAGTAGTTCATGAAGCTACTATATGAATATAAAAATACATCAGAGTTTACAACAGAAGAGTAATATGATACATCAGATACAAAGCAGAATACATCACTGGAATCATCGAATACTGAAAGCAGAATAGATGGCTGGATCTTCAAGCAAAGCTCCAACTCCAAAGGTGAGTCTCGAATACTGGAACCCTCAGTCTGACCCGAGCGTAAAGCAAAAACACAAGACACTCGAGTCAGGATTAACATTCTTATATCAATAAATCCAACTCAAGTGAAATAGCAATTGAAATACAAGTAACTCAAAGGATGTTTGGAATAACAATCCTTTAAGGATCCGTTAAACTATCTACTATGTAGTAGTGTACGATAAGTAGATAATGTCTATCAATAATAATAAGATATCAAAATAGCGTTAAGTCATGGCCCATTCCACCCTTAATACATTTTTATTCCCAAAAGCATATACAAGACCGTAGTTTCCCCAAAACCGGAAGTCACCAGAGGGCAATCCATATACTAAAGGTACAAATCAAAATCGTAGTGGTCGCGCATAAATGGAATACAAGTATGACAAGGCACATGAGGCAATACCCAAGGTAGTGATACTACCGTTCGCCTGATCCGGACTGGTGAGAACGCAACGCCGCAGCACCCGCAACACCGTGAAACAACACTCCCAAAATCAAGGGTGCACCAATCGACAACAAGTAATAAGTAGTTCGAAGAAGTGTGTCCACTTGAGGTAGCTAATCCTCCATTGGCCCGACACAGCTCCTGTTTTAGTCATTTCCAATTTGACACAAGTGTCAAGGCTATCCATTATCGTTCTCTTTCTTCAGTCATCACGTACATCATTCCAACCACTTCATTCTAGATCATCACTCCGCGTATAGTTATTAAAGTGGTTTCGGTTTAGATAGAGAGTATATCCATTACCGATCCCGGTCTCTTTAATAACTTTCGTAATTATTACACCGATTGGTCGTTTATTATATTTCAAAAACCAAATCAATTTCAATTTCAATTCGTAAACCAACATTTCAATTCTCTTTCAAAACCAATTTCCAAGATTTACGTTTCAACTTCCAAATTCATTTCAAAATCCAATAATTCAATTTCAAATTTATTTAAAACAATTCGAATATTGATTCAAGTCCGTATATAAGTTCCATTCCGAAATCATTTAAATTAATTTAATTTAACATTCAAATCAATTTAAACTCATTTATCGATTTCATTCAATATTCGTTAAGTAAATTTGCCATTCAAAACAATTTCTATTAAATTTCCAATTCATTAAATCCATTATTTAAATTCAACTTCATTATATCAAAACTTGCAAATTGAATTAAATTAAATTCATCAAATCAAATTCTTTAAATTTCAAGTCTTACATTAATTTCAATAAATCACATTTTATTTCCTGTTAAAGAAATTCAATTCACTTACTTACTTACTTAAATATTTTCCAATACTTAATTAATAAAGAACTCAATTTCAATTATTTACGAAGTAAAATTTTACTTATTCAAAAGTTCAATTTCACTTATTAAAGAATTTCAATTCAATTTAATCATTAAATAATTCAAACTTATTTAATTATTAAATAATTCAAACTTAATTATTAAATAATTTTAAAGTTTAATAATTTCAAACTTAATTATAATTTCAAACTTAATTCAATCATTTCTCAAATTAAACAACATTCTTTCATCAATTACATTGTTAATCTTTTGTTTCAGATTATTAAATATTAACATTTTCCTTTCGTTAAAATTCAAATTTCAACTTCATTTCAAAACCATATTATTTATTCAAATAAAATCTTCGTTTATTTTTAAATCAAATTATTAATCAATCGGGTTTTATTTAATTCTCTATCCTAGGTCAAAGTTCAATTTGGGTATTTATCATTTCAACCCGATTCCAATTCAATTAAAAGTCAAAGCATAACAAAGGGAACTTGCAGTGTGATAACGGGGATGGTGTCAAAGTAAATAAACAAGCAATAACAACAAACAATAACAATCCAATAATCAATTCAAATAATCCCGAAATAACCGTATTAATTCGCATTGTTATTTGTACGAATTAATATAATTATTTCTAGAATCTACACTATCATTTCATGTAGATTAAAGATTATTACATTACGGTTTTCACTTGTCATCTATTTACAATTTCATACATCATCGATTTAACAACATACATTCAGTGGTTCAAAGTGTAATTAAACAAATCCTACGTGTCAATAAATTCAACAGTTAAAGGGGTCATATTATACAAATGTCAGTTAATCAAATTTAACATCAAGTTCAATTTCATACTATTTATCATTTTAACATTAACAATTTAACGTCCAATATAAACATCAACAATCAATCAATTATCAGCCAAACTGTATTATCATCGCATAAATAATTAACAGATAATGGTGTCAGATGTCACAGGTGAACTGATACAGGCAATAGCATATATAACAGTGTCATTAACTAATAGCAGCATATTTCAATTGTCGTTTCAATTGAAATCAAATTTAATAAATAAAAGAACGTTAATCGTGAGTGAGTGCTCACCTTTAAAGGTTAGAGATGCACGAGAAGATGGCACGGATACGCACACTGGTACGGACCTTGAAATTTAGTTACTAATCCAAGCAAAGCAAAGTAGAATTGGCACGAGTTCGACAACAAAGCTGGTAAAAGAAATTTAACGAAATGAAATCAGAACTGGATGATGATAATAATGGATAAGAGAACTCGTATATATAACTATATATAACTGTTTATATATATAAAAATCATTTTTTATATTTTCAAACGCATATTAAATTTTAAAGTTGTAAAACTCAAAATCAAAATATTTTATAATTTCAAAGACAATACTTAAAACACTATTTGTAAAATAATATTAATATGAAATCAAACTGAAGGTTGCCCATAGCAAAACAATGGCTAAACGAACAGAATTCAAACGAGTAGCTACATATACAATATATACTTCACTTTTCCCAAAGGAATCTATATGTATATAATAATAGAAAATGGGCTGCTATACTACAACATATATCTATAATGAAATCAAAGTGTACACATATTCACGCTATATTTTAAAGCCTGCTATATTTAAATCAAAGTAGTACAACTTTTTATAAAAAAATATACATATCAACCAAAACATATATAATACTGAATCTTAAAAGTACACTTCTTATATAAAATACTGACATATAAAATCTACTAACATCAATATATGTATATAATATGTATACACCTCTGTCAACTAATCAAAATATATATTATATAACTTTTATAAAATATACATATACTACTAACCCAGTCATATAAAAGATAACACTTATAACACCAAAACAAACCCAACTCAAGATATATATAGATCCATTTATACGCATACATATACTTACATATATATTAACTATGCAGACAAAAATGTGAACGAAACCAAAAATATATGCAGCATATAATACTAATTATAATATACGTATAAATTGACAATTTGATATAAAAATTTATATAACAACATATGCATCACACTCTCAGATCAACATATATATAAAGTAAACTTTAATATACTATATGCATTGTCATATATACGGCTTACATACGGACGAACAATCCAAAAAAGTAATAAAAATAATAATTTTTCCTAACTTATACATATATATATAAATAATACAAGTATGCATATACAACTTACATCAATGCACAGAGAAACTTAGTGCGATGCGCGGAGATAAGCTGAAAAGAGGAGGAGGAAGCTTGGGGTTACGGCGATGGGCTGGGCTGCAGTGCATAGGCGAGTGGGTCAGAGTTTCGAGGTAGGGCTGCTGTCGTGGGGTTAGGGTGTTTGGCTGAGAGGTGGGTCGGTGGAAGTTGTGGTTAGGTGAAGGGAAGAAGGTGGAAACGTGGGCTACTGGGTGGTTCGGCCATGGTTGCTGGCAGTTAGGGGTTGGGATGCCGAGGCTTGCGGTGGTGGGCGAGCACAGGTGAGATGGGGCTAAGTGGAAGAGGGGCGCTCAGAGCGAGGATGGAATGCTGAGGTGGCTCCTGGCATAGGCTCGGTAGAGGGGTGGCCAGGGGTGCTCGGTTGCCATGGCTTCGGTGGAAGCAAGGTGAAGGCTGTGTGGCAAAAAGGAAGGAGAGGAGCAAAAGTTTTTCTTTAAAGTGGGAAGAAATGAAATATTGATCATGAAAATGAAGAGCAGGTCAGGGAAGAAAATGAACAGGCCGAACTCAATAAAGATGTATTGGACAGAGAAAAGTGAAATGAAGAGGATACCGGATTATCATAAATGAAATAGCCAATGGCAAACTGAAAAGGTGGAATCACAAAAGCCTGGACCCGAAATTCAACAAATAATAAAAGCTACTGGCCAATTAATTTAGACAGTAAAATGAAGAGACAAAGAAACCAAAAGATTCCAGAATTTTGTACCGATACAAAAATCGTTCCGTAGATTTCGTCGTCCTTTCGGACTTCGAAATTAACAATTAAATACACTACGGAGATCAGCACGACGAGACGATCAAAACGGTAAAAGGATATCAGTGGTATGATTGAATTATAACATTCGAATTTCCTAATAGCGGACAATGCAAGAAAAACGCTGAAAAATAAGATCGACGGAGCCAAAGATGTCCGAATTTGGAAAAATGACAAACTGACATCTTGCTCAGAAGATGGTTTAGAATTTTTCTATATAAAAATATTTAGGTTTCGGAAACATTTTATTTTCATTATTTTTTTAACTGATTGAATTGAAGTGAATTTACGCGCGAAATAAATTTTCATATTTTCGGACGAAAATTTACCGGTTGCTATGTTTAATTAAACGCATTCCAAATATCAAATTTATATTTCAAAATTTTATCGTTTAAAATTTCACACAATTTTAACTAATTACGTTTTAAAAACAGTGGAAATTTACGGGTCGTTACACTATTTCCATGCCCAATATCTTCTTTGCTTCTCGAAGATCCTTCATTTCGAACTCGATTTCAAACTCAATTTTAACTTGTTGATTTCATTCTTATCCTTAGAAGAAATGAACATGTCGTCCACATACAAGAGTAAATACACCCAATGATCATTTTTCAACTTCTTGAAATATACACAAGTATCCTTGATGCTTCTATCAAAACCATTTTCAAGCATAAAATGATCAAATCTCTTGTACCATTGTCAAGGTGATTTCTTTAAACCATATAGTGGTTTCTTTAACTTGCAAACCAAATTTGACTTACCATCCACAACAAAACCTTCTGGTTGCTCCATGTAGATGTCTTCATCCTAGTGACCATGCAAGAAGGCGGTTTTCACATCAAGTCGCTCCAACTTCAAGTTAAGAATAACAACTATAGCAAGTAATATATGGATTGAAGTATGGTGCACAACCGGTGTGAATATCTCATCATACTCCTTTCCCTTCCTTTGTGCAAACATCTTAGCCAACAACCTAGCTTTATATCTCCCATCATCCTTCACCTTGTATATCCATTTGCACCCAATAGCACGGTTTCCTTTAGGAAGTGGACCAAATCCCAAGTTTGATTCTTCATTAACGATTGCATCTCTTCCTCCATGGCACAAATCCAGTTCGAGCTATCACTCGACTCCATGATGTCATCAAGGTCCATCGGCTCATCTTGGAGTACATGAAGAGCATAGTCCAAATTATCACAAAAAGCTAAGATAGTTCCAATCACTATATCTTTCGGGTGGCCTTATAGCACGAAGACCAACCCGAGTAGCAATACTATCACTCAAAATCCTTTCGGCTCCACCCTGAACTGAATCCTCTCTAAAATCATGCACATCACTAACACTACTAGAGGAACCTTGTGGACTATGCGATGTTACATCAATTGCTTCCCTCTCACAAGCATCTCCAACCACTCTACTCTCTCTACTCCTTGGACAAAATGCGGGAATAACTTCCTTCTCGTTTGATTCACCATGAACCAAATCTAGAACATCCGATGAGCTCTCATTCTCCTTGAACAAAGCCGACACATCAAAAGTAACATGACGAGAATTCACAACTTTCTTCGTTTCCGGATTCCAAATCCAATAGCCTTTTACTCCATCTGTATAACCAAGCAAAATCCCCTTGAATGCTCTAGGTTGAAGCTTATCATTTTCGGATCATGCACATAAACCGGACTACCAAACACACGAAGATAACTCAAGTCATTGCTCTTTCCTTTCCACATTTCCTCCAGAATTTTGTTACCAATAGCCAAGAATGGAATTCAATTTACAATATGCACCGCGGTTGACAATACTTCGGCCCAAAATCCCTTAGACAAATCTGATATCAACTCAAGCACCGAGCACTCTCTAGTAGAGTATGGTTCATCCTCTCTACAACACCATTCGACTGCGGATCTCCCGGTGTAGTAAAATGCCTCTGAATACCATGATGCTTGTAAAACTCCAAGAACTCTCCAGAAACATACTCTCTGCTATTGTTGGACCTTAGAAACTTCAAAGACTTGCCACTCTCATTCTCAACAAGAGCTTTCCATGCTTTGAACTTTGCAAATGCCTCCGACTTGGCCTTCATTACATACACCCATACCTTTCAAGAAAAGTCATCAATAAAAAAATATAATAGCGAGCTCCTCCCAAAGAAGCTACCTGTGTCGGTCCCCAAACATCCATGTGAACATACTCAAGAACCCTTCTCGAATCTTGTTTTCCTTCATCGAATGATACTTTGGTTTGCTTCCCCATGACACATTCCTCGCAAAACTCTAGTTTGTTAAAACTCTCTTCATCGATCATCTCTCTCTTCCGAAGAATATCCTAATTCCTCTCCGAGACATGACCTAACCTCAAATGCCACAACCTAGTCGCATCTAAGCCACGAGAACTATCAACTCCAACACAAGATTCACCATCTATAGTCACTCCTTGAAGCTAATAAACACCATGAGTCCTAACACCCTTCGAAACCCACAAGCAATCATTCTTAATAGTGATCTTATAACCTAAAGAATCCAGCTGCCCTAAAGAGATAAGAGACTTCCGAAGTCCTGGAACATAGCATACATTAGTGAGAGTACAAACCACTCCGTCAAACATCCGAATTTGCATGGAACCAATGCCTTTCGACTTACAAATAGCGCCATTACCCATAACAATTGAATTTCCTTCTTTGTCGATATAAGAAGAAAAACAATTTCTATTCGGCGTTATATGATAAGACGCACCTGAATCGAGCACCCATTCGCTACCCGAAACATCTGATGCTACCGATGACAACACATCTACGTCTCCCTCACCAACTCCACTCTCCACTGCTACGGATGAAGACGTTACTTCCTTCTTTGCCTTCTCTTTGTCCGGACACTCATCCTTCCAATGACCGGGATTCTTACAAATATAGCACTTGCCCTTTCTTTCCTTCGACTTTCCTCTCCAACCGGGGTTCCTTGATTTAGAACGCCCACGGTTCTCCTTCTTCACATATCTCTCCTTCTCCATAAATAAACTATGACCACTACTAGCACCACTACTTCCATCACCCAACTCCTTCATTTGATATCGCAACTTCTCGCTAAGAAGACCTTTTTTGACATTATCTCGAGTCAAAGTTTCCCGGCTATAGATCAAACTATTTGAGAAACCCGTATAACGGTCCGACAACAAACAAAAAAATATCATCACCTTTTGCTCTTCCTCATTCTTCAAGTATACCGCCTTCATCTTCATTAGCAAATCATCAAAGGTATTCAAGTGTGCCTTAAGCGAAATACCTTCCTTCATCTTATAGGTGAAGAACATTCGCAACAAGATCAAACGATTAGTTAGTGACTTCTTCATATACAACTCCTCCAACTTGTCCCATATACCCTTCACGGTAGTCTCACCACTAATTTCTCAGATAACATTCTCCCCCATAGCAAGTTGAAGTGTAGTGAATGTCCACTCTTCCATTTCCTCTCTTCAACATCTGAGATATCTACCAGCAACAAATGTGTGTCAAACACCACCTGATGCACCCGATTCCTCCTTAGAACTGCATTCAATCTTCCATTGCCACTTTTCCAAATCATTTTCGCCATTCCACTTGTCTATAACCAATTGTGATCCCGAAACCGCATACGATCCACGTATATAAGGCGCTACACCACTTAGATTAGCCATTGAGGAACTAATTGAGATATTATCTGATTCCGGCATTTCTACAACCATCTACCAACACCAAAGCTCTGATACCAAATGTTATGGGAAATTCTAACTCGAGACCACTCAAATCAAAACCCCAAAGCATAGCGGAAAACGAGATCGTGGTAAGAGTAAAAACAACCAATCAATATCTCAATCCAATCCAATATCAATCATAATTACTCAAACAAGCAATAGATAATCAAAGCAATAACGAAAAATAACTCACACCGATTCATAGTGGTTCCACTAACGTTTTATTAGTGTACATCCACTTTGAGAGAGAGCTTTTATTAATACCGATGAGAAGAGTACAAGAGATTGATTATAATGATCAAAATTCTAATAGAATTGATTTGTGGAGAAGAGAACTAAAGAAAATTAGGTTTAGATAAAACCCTAATTAATGGAGGCTAAAACCCATGTAGTCATTTTTTCAGTCGCTCATCTATCTAAATCCAGAAAATAGCTTATATAGGAGAACATAAAACCTAGTAAAGTTCCAGAATTACCCTTGCAAATATCACAAATCTTCACACCAAATCCTGGTCAAAATATAGGCAGAAAGTCGTCACAGACGTCTGTCACAAGTGACAGACGTCTGTCATAAGTCTCGAAAAAAATTTCGTGACACTATAGACATCTACATAAGGTGACAGACGTTTGTCCAAACTCTAGGGTTCCAAACCCTGAAGTCACAGACGTCTGTCATCCTATGACAGACGTCTGTCACCTGATGCTGGCCACAACACTCCCCTTTCATCACCATATCTTCCTCCTCCGAGCTCCGATTTGCGAACCATTTTCTCCGTCACCAAGCTAATTTCGACCACTTCAATTTCTCCATATAGTGCCGCGAAAATTCAACAAAAGACAGTAAGATCTACAAATATTTATTAATCATATATCAATAGCACACACTACAAGAGAAAGGGGATTTATGACGGCTTGCAGCCGTCGGCGGCCGTCGCGAACCGTCGGAAATGCCATCGGAATACGGACCACGACTTTCGTCTATTTTCGACGGCTTCGACGAAGTTATTACGACGATTGACCGCGGTTCTTCCAAGGGCAATTTCGATGGCTTTTCCGACAACGACAACGTCTACGTGGCATGGAAATTTTCCATTAAGCCATCGCTATCCTTTGGAATTTTTGCCCAGTTAGCCGTCACTAGCCGTCAAAAACTTTGGCTCATTAGCCGCGGGGAGCCGTTGGAATCCGTTGGAAATTTGGGTAATTTTTTTCCTACAACCGAGCATCACTTCCATACAAATATATAACACAGCTCATCAAAATTAATATATAAATAATATATATAAGCTTATATCAATATCAATATCAATATAGAACTCAAACATCATCATATCAAACGCAAACATATTCACTCAATATAAAACAAACCTTCCATCATCGGTCTCACCCATCGAACTATAATATTTACATCTAACATCAATGTAAAACATATACATCCAACATCCAACATCAAACTCCACAAATTAACTCCACAAATCAACCCCCTAAATCAACCACACAACTCAATGTCAAACACCATATGTCCATAAATCAACCTCACCATCACTCAATGTTTATATACACCAGTTTAAAAAAAACTGCAAATCGTACCTCATGACTCATCATCGGCTCCGGAAACACCAAACGAATGGAATGCTCCATGACGCTACACATACTCGGTTAAACGTTGGTTCAATTGCTCAATTTGCACTGCTCGGAGGCGGTCCTGCTCCTGCAGCTGTGCAATCTGCTGTCGAAGCTCATTAATCTTCGTGTTGTCCTGAGCCCTTTGGTAAGCCCTTTTTGATGCTGGAGCCCACAAAACAAGTCGAAATATGTTTAAGTTATTACGTAACTTTTATAAAATATAAGCAAATTTTACATCGTAGTTAATTTTATAAATTACCGATTGATTGACATAGCCGTAGCGCCTATTTGTCTGGGTCGGGTCCATAACATAGTCAAAGATTGCATCATCCTCATCAGTGGTCAACTACTCCCGTCTCGAATGCTCAAGCATCTACGCACGTGCTTGCATAAATTTTTCCTGCAACGCAAAATTAAATACAAATAAATATTACATGGCATTATTATAATATTTTATAACTAATTAATTAAAATGATCGTTATTAATAAATTATAACTTAAAATATACTTACATGTGTGTCGTATGCTTTATCATCCTCATGCCAGGCATACGACACCGATCCCTCGTCGTCTGTCTGCCTGACGGTATGGGTATGCTCAAACACGTCCATATACGAGACGGGACCCCCACACGCTCTTTCCTGTAATAATTGGTATATATTATTGTTGTTCATACAAATTTATACCAAAAATGTAATAACTGTTCACAATTGCCATTAATAAATTTATCAGTTCCTCGCGATGGTGCTGAAATGATTTCGAGCCACCATAGTATGTGACTAGATTTTTCTGCATGTTCGCAGAGTTCCTGTCCGACACCGCCTGCAAATTAAAAATCAAGATTATATTTTACAGGTATAAATTATAAATTCTATACCGAATAAATTAAGGTGATATCTGATAGATTTACCTTGAATTCGTCGCTACTCCACCATGCGACCCAAGCATCTCAGATGCTGGCGCCCATCCAGCTTGGCTTCTTCCCAATTTTTCTTATGGTAGACATCGTATCCCTCTAGTTCTTTGTCACTTTTGAGTTCCAGTGGCGCTGGCAAAGAGACATGTCCTCCTCTTGTAAGTCTACCACCCCCTGTATATATGTTGAAAAAATATAAGTTATACATTTATACCTAGTCAACAAATTGTAAAGTGATTATATATAAGGGCCTTTGCAGGAGTTTAGTGGTTGTAGGATGTATGCTCGCATGTGATGAAAGGTGGTGCTAGACGTGTGTAGGCAGAGTTTGTATGCATGTTCATTAGTAGGTGCGTGCAAGAAATAAAGGAAGAAAGAGTATGAAAGAGAGAGATTGAGGAAGAGGAGTGTAAACGTAAATAGGAGGTGAGTAGTGAGCTTGGGCCATGTATTTTAGCTTGGTTGGGAAGTGGGTGAGAATTATTAAATTTTTATGAAATAGTTAGTTTGATTTGAAAATTTAAAAGTGTTAACTCCAAAAGTGTTTAACTCCTCCGTACAAAATTCGTTTGACATGCAGTTTTCGACGTTAGATTCGTATTACTGAATAGAACATATAATTTTACACCTACCAGGAAGTCCTATCATATGCTCTCTGGTATATGGTCTGAGATCCTACTCCATTTTGACCAGCATGCAGTCATACGACTCATGTATGCCTGCTTTGATATGTTGAGAACAATGTTTGAAGGCTCAAGCTCAAAACCGCCTGCATTAAATACGATACAGACAAATCATAAATGATATATCATACAAAATATTTACAATGCTAAAGTAAATTTAATACTTACATGCCATCAGCTTTCGGTATCAATCTAACTACTGTACGCGGCGCCTCCTGCGAAGGGCTGCTGCTGTAACAACCCGCATATTTTACGATTGTATATTTAAATGTTTTATTTAAATATAGCATCGTTAATCGGATTAAAGTCCAAAACGCTAATTTTTGTAAATAGTTGAATTGGGCCTCGAGACCACTTCCATTGAGTCCAAAATGATGTTTACAACTTTTTTGAGTATAAACATCGATATGTTTGGAGTTGAGTAGAATTTTGATATTTTCATTTAGGGCTTTGGGTTTGGGTTTCAGCCCATCAACCCATCTAATACCCTAGCTCCACCCCCTCTCCTCTTCATACATTCTCATTTTCCTAATACTCTCTAGCTAAAGCAAAAATGGGGGAAGAGAAAGGAAATTAGAATTCCAAACCCTAGTTTAATTAGGAAATACAAATTCTTGCTCCAACATCAAAGAGAAGCTAAGGTAAGCAACCTCTTCTTCTTCTCCATCTCAATCTCCCTCCAATTTCAGAAATTTCATATAACCTAACTTAGGAAATATTGCTTATGATCTTAGATTGGAGCTTCTAGAGTTGAAATTGAAGAGTAGTTGATCTTTTCTTTGCTTTAGAGCTTCTCGTTTACTGTTTTTGGGTTTAAAGGTGAGTTTTTTAACTCACATCTACGTCTATAGCTATCATTGTTGTTAGGTATGAATTCCTAACATTTGTGCATATTCATTTGCTTTTGATTTGAATTGATTTGGTGAATTTTCCAAATTTTGGTGTTTTGGTCCAATTTTATGAAAATCCTACTATGGATGTTTGGACATTGATATTTGGGGTGTATCGAAGATCCTATAAGGCCAGGTTGTCACTTGGCGTAAATCCTTAGTCGTCGTTGCTCGTCTGATCGCTCCCGATACATTTTGGCCACTTTGGCCTAGGCAAATTGTTGCCCAGACCAAGTGACCAAACATTTGGTGACCAAGTCCAGACGTCTGGTTTGGACCTTGAGCAAAAATATATGCACGCAAAATAATTAAAAAAAAGAGCAGAGACTAATTCCAGACGTTTGAAATACAGGACCATATGTCTAGATGGGTCTCAGACGTCTGACTTGAAGTTTCAGACGTCTGGGGGTTCTTTGGATTATTTCCAGAGAACAAATCCAAACATCTGGATTCAAAACTAGACGTCTGGTCATGGCTCAGACATCTATTTCGATATTCCAGACGTCTGGGTGGTTTTCTGAACTATTTCCAGAAAACAAATCCAGACGTTTGGATTCCAAACCAGACGTCTAGAAAAATTCATTTTTGCCTATTTAGGCTGTTTTGTGTGGATTTCCTATTTTAATCGATTTTTGTTGATCCGGATAGTTGTCATCACTTATTATCGACTTTGATGACTTCTTTCTTTGGATTTTTGGGAATATCCGTTTTACAGATTTGATATCGATTTTTATGGATTGAATTCTCATTTCCGTATGTGAATCTTTAGTAATTGATTGTTTTTACAATCATTTTTGTGATTTGTCACTTTCAAATACAAAGGTTTCTATACTAGTAGTAAATATTCAAACTCTTTCACAAAGATGTTTTCAACTCTATTTTAATACGAATCTCGTTTATAAAATCGTTTTCCAATCTATTAGTATATACAAACCTTTACCTCATTCGTCTGAGAAATCTAATTAAACGGCTTAGTAAAACAAGTCGTATGAAACGCTTGCGTATACTTCGTCGGTTAATTCTTGGACTTGTTCGATTGAACTCTTATGACAATTTTTGAGTGGAAATCTATAATTTGTTTGTAAATATTTAAGTTAAGCTAGTGGTTATCGGACACGAAGTTAAACTCATTTATTTACTAGCTTAGTGTGGCTCACACTTTTTATTGATCGATGATGATCATTTTGTGATTTAGACTAGCGATGTGCGATGTCTATTTGTTTGTGTGGGGACTAAAAACCACGTTTGTGGAACTTCGGTTCAATTTGGTGGGGTAGTGACCCATGGCCTTCGGGCCGTTTGTGGAGCTTCGATCCAAAATTGATGGTTAGCGACCATGGAATAGTGTTCTGTTTGTGATACACGTGTTGGTGAGTTTTCATGCTCCCGTTTGTGATAGGCCTTCCACCTTTGTGATTTCTGGATTTCTGGTTGTTGATTTCTTGAATTTGTGTTTCACCGATTGGTGCTAATGGCATTGATATGTTTTGTCAATATTTGTGTTTTGGTGAATAATTTAAAGAATATGACATTCCTTTTGGTGTTTGAGAATATTTGGGATATTGTATGATTTTTGTTGTTATCTGATGTATACTTGTCATAGTATGTCATTATTGTTATCATATGTTTTTGGTGATATCTCTTATCCTATCTCATTTTATCTGATATTTATAGCTAGACTGATCCATTTATTATTTTCTTCGTAAATAATACTCAGGTCAGACCGAGGTATTTCAGGTGCTCCTGCTTGACTTCATATCAGGGTCCGTCACCTGACTTTTGGCTAACTACTTTAGCTTAGTAGTTTTTGTTAGTATACATTTGAGAAAGAGACTCCTTGTTGTATATATGTTCTTTTGTCTAGCACTTGTACCTATTATTTTGTGATGTAGTGGCTCTAGTTTGACCACTACTTTGATGTACACTTTTATATGTTATATTCATATCTTTTTCCGCCTTAGTGATATGATTATCTATGACTGATTTGTGTTATGTTTATTTCTATATTTGTTTCCGAAGTCCGTATAGCCACTGTGTGGTAGCTTTGAGTTTGTATTTGATATGTCGGACTTCCTCTTGAAATGAAATGTAAGTTATATTATCTGACATATCGGTACTCGCACAAAACAATTACACAGATGGTCGCTCCTCAACAGCCTTATTCTTCATGCTAGTCGACGGCATTACCCCGTAGTGTCCTTGGCTAGTGTGAGTATAGAGGTGGGGCGTCACAGCTTGGTATCAAAGCCAAACTTCGGAACAATGTAGAATAATCTGGCAAGGATCATTGTCCTAAGTCTTTCTTAGGAATCATGCCGTAGGATTTAAGTCGAGTCTTCGTACCATTCTATCCTGCTTTCTTTTGTGATGCCTTGTTTTATCAATCTAGTTTGTTTGATATTCATTCTGTGAATAACCTTTTTCCTCTTCTTTCTTTCTTTCTTAAAGAAGAGAATATGGTTAGACCAGGCCGTCCCAGCACCGGTCAATCCAGTGCTACTCCACAGGATGGAGTATTCATGTCTGCTCAGCAACTTCTAGATCTTGTGAAAAATGCTCAAGCTATCAGACCCATTCCAGAGCCTACTCATCCTAAATCTGGGTTTTCACGTTTATGCAGTGATTACACCAGCTTGGGTGGAAAGCCTTTCAAGGGTTTCGAAAATGTTACAGAAGTCCAAGCTTGGTTTAGAACATGCGATCGCATCTTTTCCCGCATGAATCTTATTGACCTACATTGAGTCCAAGTGGCTTCTAGCATGCTCCAAGAAAGAGCATTAGATTGGTATGAGCTTCTGATCTCTGAAATTATTGAAGCGGATCTTACTTGGGATCAATTCCGGGAAAGATTCGAGTTAAAATTTGTGCCAGAAGCTGAAAAAGTATCTCTAGCTCAACGCTTTATTGACCTTTTTCAAGGTGAATCTTCTGTGACGGATTACGTCGCATCTTTCGAATCTCTATCTAAATATGGGGTCGAGTATATTAATATCCCATTGAAGAAAAATCAAAGATTTGTCTATGGGTTGAATAAGAGCCTCAAAAAGCCATTACTTCTTAAACTAGAAGTTTCTTTTGATCAGCTTGTTGATATCGCTCTTCGACTCGAAGAGGCCGTTAAAGAAAGTGATGTTGAAGTCAAAAAAACATCAATAAGAAGAGGCCTTTTAAGTTCAAGCCTAATCCCAATAAGAAAGGATAGCAAGCAACTTCGGTAGCAAAGACTCCTACCTCTAGTCATGGAGAATGTTACAATTGTGGTTCTAAGGACCATTATGCAAACAAGTGTCCGAAGTCTCTTACTTGTCGCTATTGCAAAAGTTCGGGTCATACTATATCTTCATGTCCCAAACTTCAAAGCAAGAAGGAAGGCAAGCTAAATGTTGTGCAAGCCCCTACTAACACTTCTCTTGGTCAAGGTATTTCTCATTCTATCCTTGATGGTATTATTATATTTCGTAATTTTCCTATTCGAGTTCTTTTTGATATGGGTGCATCTCACTCTTTTATATCAAAAGAACTTGTTGATGTTTTGTCTTTGAATGTTATTGGCTTGATGACTTCATTGAGAATTTGCGAATCCAGTTGGTGGATCCGCAACACTCAGTTTACTGTGTAAAGATGTCGAAATTATTTTATGTGATTATGCTTTCCGAGCCGATTTGCATGTTATGCGTTACCTTGGTTTCAGAATGATTTTGGGAATGGATTAGCTTAACGGTTATGAAGCCCATATCCTATGTCCTGAGCGGACTATATATCTTCGACATCCTCAATCTGTTAAGCAGATTTCTCTTGTTCTTAAAGATTCAGATTCCAATTCGGGAGCATCCTTGTATTCTCTAAATCCTCATGATGACGATAATGATGATGAGGAAGATGTCATTTCCCTCATTCATATTGTTCGTGAATTTCCCGACATATTTGAGCCCGTATGAGGATTACCACCTAATCGAGCAATTGAGTTCAAAATTAATCTAATCCCTGGAGCTCTACTTATCACTCGTCCTCCTTATCGTATGTCCAATAAGGAAAATGAGGAGATGTGTAAACAATTATCCGAATTGGAAGCAAAACAGTTTGTTCATTCTAGTTCCTCTCCATGGGGAGCTTCGACTATTTTTGTGAAGAAATCTGATGGTACACACAGGCTTTGCGTTGACTACCGCAAGCTTAATGATCTCACCATCAAGAATAAATATCCCCTACCTCGGATTGATGATTTATTCGATCAACTTAGTAGTGCTAGAATCTTTTCACAATTATACTTAGCAACCGGTTTTTATCAGCTCCATATTGCAGAGGATGGCATTCCTTTGACATCGTTCTGTACTCGTTATGGATCTTATGAATGGCTTGTTATGCCATTTGGTTTGACGAATGCTCCAGCCTATTTCATCGACCTTATGAATCGAGTTTTCAAGGACTTCCTCGATCGATTTGTTCTCATCTTTATAGATGATATTCTTGTTTATTCTAAAACCGAGGAAGAGCATGAAAATCATCTTCGGATTGTGTTGGAAACTCTTAGGAGCAACCAATTGAAAGCAAAAGTTTCTAAATGCCACTTTTGGCAATCTCGTGCGAAATTTTTGGGGAATATTATTTCTAAATCCGGAATTTCCGTGGATCCTTCAAAGATTGAAGCGATTCAAAATTGGAAGAGACCGGAGAGTGTGACGAAAATTCGTAGCTTTCTCGGATTGCGGGCTATTACCGTCGGTTCATAAAAGACTTTTCTAAAATTCCGTACCTCTTACTAATTTGACAAAGAAGGGAGTTAAATACATTTGGTCAGGCAAATGTGAAGCTGCGTTTCAAAAATTAAAAGAACTCCTTTCCGATGCTCCTATTCTTGTGATTCCCAAAGGGAACCAAGACTTTATTGTTTATACCGATGATAGTCGTGTTGGTTTGGGTGCCATTCTCATGCAAAGGGAACGTGTTATCGCTTATGCTTCTAGGCAATTAAAGCCTGCTGAGACTAGATATGCCACTCATGATTTAGAGCTCGTGGTTATTGTTTTCGTCCTTAGAATTTGGCGCCATTATCTTTTGGAAAAGAAGTTTGTTCTCTACACCGATCATAAATCTTTGAAATATTTATTTTCTTAAAAGGAACTTAATTTGCGTCAACAACATTGGCTCGAGTTCCTTGCATCTTATGATCTTGATATTCTTTATACTCCCAGAAGGGGAAATTATGTTGCCGATGCCCTTACCCGAAAGCAACAAGCGGTTGTTTCCATGATGATATCCGAATGGAATGATCTCGCGACTTTATCCACTTGTGAGATTCAAGATCGTGAATCCAATTCAAGTTCATCTCTTGTTTTGTGTAGCCTTGAGGCTCATCCTTCTCTTTTAGACTGCATTCTTGAAGCTCAAAAGCAAGATCCCGAATTGGTTCTTCTTAGCCAAAGTTGTAGGGATAAAATTGATATTGAAGGTTTAAAAGACTTTGATATTGATGCTCGTGGCGGTATTCGAAAATTTGGTAGACTCATTGTGCCAAATATTATTGATCTTCGTAAAGACATTTTAGAAGATTCTCATCGTTCTAAATATACCATTCATCCCGGTAGTAGTAAAATGTACGCGGATATGAAGCGACTTTACTATTGGGATGGAATGAAATATGATATTGCTAACTTTGTTAAGCGTTGCATGACTTGCCAACTCGTTAAGGCCGAGCATCGAAGGCCCGGTGGGTTATTGCAACCTTTGGACATTTCCGTTTGGAAGTGGGATCAAGTCTCCATGGACTTTATTGATGGTTTTCCTCGTTTTGTTGGGTCATGATAGCTTATGGGTGATTGTAGATAGAATTACAAAATCCACCCATTTTCTTCCCGTTCGGTCCAATCGGACCGTGCCTATTTTGGCTAAACTCTATGTCAAGGAAATTATTAAATTGCATGGAGTTCCTACTTTTATTGTTAGCGATCGTGATCTGTTGTTTACTAGTGGATTTTGGAAGGGTCTTCAAAAAGCTTTGGGAACGAAGCTTAATTCTAGGACCACTTATCATTCTCAGTCCGATGGACAAACCGAGCGTGTGAATCAAACTCTTGAAGATCTCGTTCGTGCTTGTGTTCTTGATTTTGGTGGAAGTTGGGAAGATCATATTTCTCTTGTAGAGTTTTCCTATAATAATAGCTTCCAATCTAGTATTGGTATGGCACCTTTCGAAGCACTCTATGAAAGGCCATGCTGATCTCCTTCGTGTTGGCTTGAAGCCGGTGAGAAGCTGGTTTTAGGTCCAGATTTTATTCGTGATGCCACAGAAAAGATTGACCTTATTCGTCATAGGATGAAAAAAGCTCAAAGCAGACAAAAATCCTATGCTGATAACCGAAGAAGGAAATTAGAATTTTCTATGGGAGATTTTGTGTTTATTCGGGTTTCACCTATGAAGGGTGTTGTGCGTTTCAGTCGATCGGGTAAATTAGCACCTTGATATATTGGTCCATTTCCCATCACCGAACGCATTGGTTCCGTGGCTTATCGCCTTTTATTACCGGCTCAGTTTTATGTTATTCATGACGTATTCCACGTCTCTCAACTACGGAAATGCCTTAGAGATTCCGATTCTATTCTTGAGCCCGGTGTAATTGAAGAAATTGAAGTTTCACCAAATTTGACTTATGAGCAACATCCTATTCGAATCATTGCTTCGGAGTTTAAACGCCTTCGAAATAAATAAGTTCCTGTTGTGAAATTTCAATGGTCCTCAAATCCTAAGGATTGCTCTTGGGAATCCAGAGAATTCATCGAGCGAACACATCCGGACTTACTCTCTCGTGCCCTTTAAAGGTGAACTTCTCATTTCAAATTTTTTTTCTTTTATGTTGATTATGCCTTAGTATGGTTGTTACTCTTTGTTTTCTTCTTAAGAATTGTGAGGACGCAATTTCTTTAAGTAGGGGATTCTGTAACAACCAGCATATTTTACGATTGTATATTTAAATGTTTTATTTAAATATAGCATCGTTAATCGGATTTAAGTCCGAAAAGCTACTTTTTTTAAACAGTCAAATTGGGACTTGAGACCACTTCCATTGAGTCCAAAATGATGTTTACAACTTTTTTGAGTATAAACATCGATATGTTTGGAGTTGAGTGGAATTTTGATATTTTCATTTAGGGCTTTGGGTTTGGGTTTCAGACCATCAACCCATCTAATACCCTAGCTCCACCCCCTCTCCTCTTCATACATTCTCATTTTCCTAATACTCTCTAGCTAAAGCAAAAATGGGGGAAGAGAAAGGAAATTAGAATTCCAAACCCTAGCTTAATTAGGAAATACAAATTCTTGCTCCAACATCAAAGAGAAGCTAAGGTAAGCATCCTCTTCTTCTTCTCCATCTCAATCTCTCTACAATTTCAGAAATTTTATATAACCTAACTTAGGAAATATTGCTTATGATCTTAGATTGGAGCTTCTAGAGTTGAAATTGAAGAGTAGTCGATCTTTCCTTTGCTTTAGAGCTTCTCGTTTATTGTTTTTGGGTTTAAAGGTGAGTTTTTTAACTCACATCTACGTTTATAACTATCATTATTGTTAGGTATGAATTCCTAACATTTGTACATATTCATTTGCTTTTGATTTGAAATGATTTGGTGAATTTTCCAAATTTTGGTGTTTTGGTCCAATTTTATGAAAATCCTACTATGGATGTTTGGACATTGATATTTGGTGTGTAACGAAGAGCCTATAAGGCTGGATTGTCGCTTGGCGTAAATCCTTAGTCATCGTTGCTCGTCCGATCGCTCCCGATACGTTTTGGCCACTTTGGCCTAGGCAAATTGTTGCCTAGACCAGGTGACCAGACGTCTGGTGACCAAGTCCAGACGCCTGGTTTGGACCTGGAGCAAAAATATATGCACGCAGAATAATTAAAAAAAGAGCAGAGACTAATTCCAGACGTCTGAAATACAGGACCAGACGTCTGGATGGGTCTTGGACGTCTGACTTGCAATTTCAGACGTCTGGGGGTTCTCTGGATTATTTCCAGAGAACAAATCCAAACGTCTGGATTCAAAACCAGACGTCCGGTCATGGCTCAGACGTCTGTTTCGATATTCCAAACGTCTGGGTGGTTTTCTGAACTGTTTCCAGAAAACAAATCCAGACGTTTGGATTCCAAACCAGATGTCTGGAAACGTTCATTTTTGCATATTTAGGCTGTTTTGTGTGGATTTTCTATTTTAATCGATTTTTGTTGATCCGGATAGTTGTCATCACTTATTATCGACTTTGTTGACTTCTTTCTTTGGATTTTTGGGAATATCCGTTTGACGGATTTGATATCGATTTTTATGGAATGAATTCACATTTTCGTATGTGAATCTTTGGCGATTGATTGTTTTTACAATCATTTTTGTGATTTGTCACTTTCAAATACAAAGGTTTCTATACTAGTAGTAAATATTCAAACTCTTTCACAAAGATGGTTTCAACTCTATTTTAATACAAATCTCGTTTGTAAAATCGTTTTCCAATCTATTAGTATATACAAAACTTTACCTCATTCGTATGAGAAATCTAATTAAACGGCTTAGTAAAACAAGTGGTATGATACGCTTGCGTTTACTTCATCGGTTAATTCTTGGACTTGTTCGATTGAACTCTTGTGACAATTTTCGAGTGGAAATCTACAATTTGTTCGTAAATATTTAAGTTAAGCTAGTGGTTATGCGACATGAAGCTAAACTCATTTATTTACTAGCTTGGTGTGGTTCACACTTTTTATTGATCGATGATGATCATTTTGTGATTTAGACTATCGATGTCTATTTGTTTGTGTAGGGACTGAAAACCCCATTTGTGGAACTTCGGTTCAATTTGGTGGGGTAGCGACCAATGGTCTTCGGGCCGTTTGTGGAGCTTCGGCTCAAAATTGATGGTTAGCGACCATGGAATAGCGTTTCGTTTGTGATACACGTGTTGGTGAGTTTTCATGCTCCCGTTTGTAATAGGCCTTCCCCTTTGTGATTTCTGGATTTTTGGTTGTTGATTTCTAGAATTTGTGTTTCACCAATTGGTGCTAATGGCATTGATATGTTATGTCAATATTTGTGTTTTGGTGAATAATTAAAAGAATATGACATTCTTTTTGGTGTTTGAGAATATTTGGTATATTGTATGATTTTTATTGTTATCTGATGTATACTTGTCATAGTATGGCATTATTGTCATCATACGTTTTTGGTGATATCTCTTATCCTATCTCATTTTATCTGATATTTATATCTAGACTGATCCATTTATTATTTTCTTCTTAAATAATACTCAGGTTAGACCGAGGTATTTCAGGTGCTCCTGCTTGACTTCATATCAGGGTCCGTAACCTGACTTTTGGCTAACTACTTTAGCTTAGTAGTTTTTGTTAGTATACATTTGAGAAAGAGACTCCTTGTTGTATATATATTCTTTTGTCTAGCACTTGTACCAATTCTTTTGTGATGTAGTGACTCTAGTTTGACCACTACTTTGATGTACATTTTTATGTGTTATATTCATATCTGTTTCCGCCTTAGTGATATGATTATCTATGACTGATTTGTGTTATGTTTATTTCTATATTTGTTTCCGAAGTCCGTATAGCCACTGTGTGGTAGCTTTGAGTTTGTATTTGATATGTCGGACTTCCTCTTGAATGAAATGTAAGTTATATTTTCTGACATGTCGGTACTCGCACAAAACAATTACACATATGGTCGCTCCTCAACAGCCTTATTCTTCGTGCTAGTCGACGGCATTACCCCGTAGTGTCCTTGGCTAGTGTGAATATAGAGGTGGGGCGTCACAGCTTGGTATTAATGCCAAACTTCGGAACAATGTAGAATAATCTAGCAAGGATCATTGTCCTAAGTCTTTCTTAGGAATCGTGCCGTAGGATTTAACTCGTGTCTTCGTACCGTTCTATCCTATTTTCTTTTGTGTTGCCTCGTTTTATCAATCAAGTTTGTTTGATATTCATTCTGTGAATAACCTTTTTCCTCTTCTTTCTTTCTTTCTTAAAGAGGAGAAAATGGTTAGACCAGGCCATCCCAGCGCCGGTCAATCTACTGCTACTCCTCAGGATGGAGTATTCATGTCTGCTCAGCAATTTCTAGATCTTGTGAAAAATGCTCAAGCTATCGGACCCATTCCAGAGCCTACTCATCCTAAATCTGGGTTTGCACATTTGTGCAGTGATTACACCAACTTGGGTGGAAAGCCTTTCAAGGGTTCTGAAAATGTTACAGAAGTCCAAGCTTGGCTTAGAACATGCGATCGCATCTTTTCCCGCATGAATCTTATTGACCTACATCGAGTCCAAGTGGCTTCTAGCATGCTCCAAGAAAGAGCATTAGATTGGTATGAGCTTCTGATCTCTGAAATTATTGAAGCGGATCTTACTTGGGAGCAATTCCGGGAAAGATTCGAGTTAAAATTTGTGCCAGAAGCTGAAAAAGTATCTCTAGCTCGACGCTTTATTGACCTTGTTCAAGGTGAATCTTCTGTGACGGATTACGTCGCATCTTTCGAATCTCTATCTAAATATGGGGTCGAGTATAAGAATACCCCATTGAAGAAAAATCAAAGATTTGTCTATGGGTTGAATAAGAGCCTCAAAAAGCCATTACTTCTGAAACTATAAGTTTCTTTTGATCAGCTTGTTGATATCGCTCTTCGACTCGAAGAGGCTGTTAAAGAAAGTGATGTTGAAGTCAAACAAAATATCAAAAAGAAGAAGCCTTTTAAGTTCAAGCCTAATCCCAATAAGAAAGGAAAGCAAGCAACTTCGGTAGCAAAGACTCCTACCTCTAGTCATGGAGAATGTTACAATTGTGGTTCTAAGGACCATTATGCAAACAAGTGTCCGAAGTCTCTTACTTGTTGCTATTGCAAAAGTTCAGGTCATACTATATCTTCATGTCCCAAACTTACAAGCAAGAAGGAAGGTAAGCAAAATGTTGTGCAAGCCCCTACTAACACTTCTCTTGGTCAAGGTATTTCTCATTCTATCCTTGATTGCATTATTATATTTCATGATTTTCCTATTCGAGTTCTTTTTGATACGGGTGCATCTCACTCTTTTATATCAAAAGAACTTGTTGATGCTTTGTTTTTGAATGTTATTGGCTTGATGACTTCATTGAGAATTACGAATCCAGTTGGTGGATCCGCAACACTCAGTTTACTGTGTAAAGATGTCGAAATTATTTTATGTGATTGTGCTTTCCGAGCTGATTTGCATGTTATGCGTTACCTTGGTTTCGGAATGATTTTGGGAATGGATTGGCTTAACCGTTATGAAGCCCATATCCTATGTCCTGAGCGGACTATATATCTTCGACATCCTCAATCTGTTAAGTAGATTTCTCTTGTTCTTAAAGATTCAGATTCCAATTCGGGAGTATCCTTGTATTCTCTAAATCCTCATGATGACGATAGTGATGAGGAGGAAGATGTCATTTCCCTCATTCACATTGTTCGTGAATTTCCCAACATATTTGAGCCCGTATTAGGATTACCACCTAAGCGAGCAATTGAGTTCAAAATTAATCTAATCCCTGGAGCTCTACCTATCACTCGTCCTCCTTATCGTATGTCCAATAAGGAAAATGAGGAGATGCGTAAACAATTATCCGAATTGGAAGCAAAATAGTTTGTTCGTTCTATTTCCTCTCCATGGGGAGCTTTAGCTATTTTTGTGAAAAATCTGATGGTACACTTAGGCTTTGCGTTGACTACCGCAAGCTTAATGATCTCACCATCAAGAATAAATATCCCCTACCGCGGATTGGTGATTTATTCGATCAACTTAGTAGTGCTAGAGTCTTTTCACAGTTAGACTTAGCAACCGGTATTCATCAACTCCGTATTGCAGAGGATAACATTCCTTTGACATCGTTCCGTACTCGTTTAGGATCTTATGAATGGCTTGTTATGCCATTTGGTTTGACGAATGCTCCAGCCAATTTCGTCGACTTTATGAATCGAGTTTTCAAGGACTCCCTCGATCGATTTGTTCTTATCTTTATAGATGATATTCTTGTTTATTCTAAAACCGCGGAAGAGCATGAAAATCATCTTCGGATTGTGTTGGAAACTCTTAGGAGTAACCAATTGAAAGCAAAATTTTCTAAATGCCACTTTTGGCAATCTCGTGTGAAATTTTTAGGGCATATTATTTGTGAATTCGGAATTTCCGTGGATCCTTCAAAGATTGAAGCGATTCAAAATTGGAAGAGACCGGAGAGTGTGATGGAAATTCGTAGCTTTCTCAGATTGGCGGGCTATTACCGTCGGTTCATAAAATACTTTATAAAATTTCCGTACCTCTTACTAATTTGACAAAGAAGGGAGTTAAATACATTTGGTCAGGCAAATGTGAAGCTGCGTTTCAAAAATTAAAAGAACTTCTTTCCGATGCTCCTATTCTTGTGATTCCCGAAGGGAACCAAGACTTTATTGTTTATACCGATGCTAGTCGCGTTGGTTTGGGTGCCGTTCTCATGCAAAGGGAACGTGTTATCGCTTATGCTTCTAGGCAATTAAAGCCTGCCGAGACTAGATATGCCACTCATGATTTAGAGCTCGCGGCTATTGTTTTCGCCTTTAGAATTTGGCGCCATTATCTTTTGGGAGAGAAGTTTGTTCTCTACATCGATCATAAATCTTTGAAGTATTTATTTTCTCAAAAGGAACTTAATTTGCGTCAACAACGTTGGCTCGAGTTCCTTGCATCTTATAATCTTGATATTCTTTATACTCCCGGAAGGGGAAATTGTGTTGCCGATGCCCTTAGCCGAAAGCAACAAGCAGTTTTTTCCATGATGATATCCGAATGGAATGATATCGCGACTTTATCCACTTGTGAGATTCGAGATCGTGAATCCAATTCATGTTCATCTCTTGTTTTGTGTAGCCTTGAGGCTCATCCTTCTCTTTTATACCGCATTCTTGAAGCTTAAAAGCATGATCCCGAATTGGTTCTTCTTAGCCAAAGTTGTTGGGATAAAATTGATATTGAAGGTTTGAAAGACTTTGATATTGATGCTCATGGCGGTATTCGAAAATTTGGTAGACTTATTGTGCCAAATATTATTGATCTTCGTAAAGACATTTTAGAAGATTCTCATCATTATAAATTTACCATTCATCCCGGTAGTAGTAAAATATACGCGGATATGAAGCGACTTTACTATTGGGATGGATTGAAATCTGATATTGCTAACTTTGTTAAGCGTTGCATGACTTGCCAACTCGTTAAGGCCGAGCATCGAAGGCCCGGTGGGTTATTGCAACCTTTGGACATTTCCGTTTGGAAGTGGGATCAAATCTTCATGGACTTTATTGACGGTCTTCCTCGTTCTCGTTCGGGTCATGATAGCCTATGGGTGATAGGAGATAGACTTACAAAATCCGCTCATTTTCTTCCCGTTCGGTCCAATCGGACCGTACCTATTTTGGCTAAACTCTATGTCAAGGAAATTGTTAAATTGCATGGAGTTCCTACTTCTATTGTTAGCGATCATGATTCGTTGTTTACTAGTGGATTTTGGAAGGGTCTTCAAAAAGCTATGGGAACGAAGCTTAATTTTAGCACCGCTTATCATCCTCGGTCCAATGGACAAACCGAGCGTGTGAATCAAACTCTTGAAGATCTCCGTCGTGCTTGTGTTCTTGATTTTGGTGGAAGTTGGGAAGATCATATTTCTCTTGTTGAGTTTTCCTATAATAATAGCTTCCAATCTAGTATTGGTATGGCACCTTTTGAGGCACTCTATGGAAGGCCATGCCGATCTCCATCGTGTTAGCTTGAAGCCGGTGAGAAGCTGGTTTTAGGTCCAGATTTTATTTGTGATGCCACAAAAAAGATTGACCTTATTCGTCATTGGATGAAAGAAGCTCAAAGCAGACAAAAATCCTATGTCGATAACCGAAGAAGGAAATTAGAATTTTCTGTGGGAGATTTTGTGTTTATTCGTGTTTCACCTATGAAGGGTGTTGTGCGTTTCAACCGATCGGGAAAATTAGCACCTCGATATATTGGTCCATTTCCCATCACCGAACGCATTGGTTCCGTGGCTTATCGCCTTTTATTACCGGCTCATTTTCTGCTATTCATGACGTATTCCACGTCTCTCAACTACGGAAATGCCTTAGAGATTCCGATTCTATTCTTGAGCCCGGTGTAATTGAAGAAATTGAAGTTTCACCAAATTTGACTTATGAGCAACATCCTATTCGAATCGTTGCTTCGGAGGTTAAACACCTTCGAAATAAAGTTGTTCCTCTTGTGAAAGTTCAATGGTCCTCAAATCCTGAGGATTGCTCTTGGGAATCCAGAGAATTCATCGAGCGAACACATCTGGACTTACTCTCTCGTGCTCTTTAAAGGTGAACTTCTCATTTCAAAATAACTACTTTTATATTGATTATGCCTTAGTATGGTTGTTACTCTTTGTTTTCTTCTTAAGAATTGCGAGGACGCAATTTCTTTAAGGAGGGGAGTCTGTAACAACCCGCATATTTTACGATTGTATATTTAAATGTTTTATTTAAATATAGCATCGTTAATCGGATTAAAGTCTGAAAATCTACTTTTTGTAAATATTCAAATTGGGACTCGAGACCATTTCCATTGAGTCCAAAATGATGTTTACAACTTTTTTGAGTATAAACATCGATATGTTTGGAGTTGAGTAGAATTTTGATATTTTCATTTAGGGCTTTGGGTTTGGGTTTCAGACCATCAACCCATCTAATACCCTAGCTCCACCCCCTCTCCTCTTCATACATTCTCATTTTCCTAATACTCTCTAGCTAAAGCAAAAATGGGGGAAGAGAAAGGAAATTAGAATTTCTAACCCTAGTTTAATTAGGAAATACAAATTCTTGCTCCAACATCAAAGAGAAGCTAAGGTAAGCATCCTCTTCTTCTTCTCCATCTCAATCTCTCTGCAATTTCAGAAATTTCCTATAACCTAACTTAGGAAATATTGCTTATGATCTTAGATTGGAGCTTCTAGAGTTGAAATTGAAGAGTAGTTGATCTTTTCTTTGCTTTAGAGCTTCTCGTTTACTGTTTTTGGGTTTAAAGGTGAGTTTTTTAACTCACATCTACGTCTATAGCTATCATTGTTGTTAGGTATGAATTCCTAACATTTGTGCATATTCATTTGCTTTTGATTTGAATTGATTTGGTGAATTTTCCAAATTTTGGTGTTTTGGTCCAATTTTATGAAAATCCTAATATGGATGTTTGGACAATGATATTTGGGTTGTATCGAAGAGCCTATAAGGCTGGGTTGTCGTGTGGCATAAATCCTTAGTCTTCGTTGCTCGTTCGATCGCTTCCGATACGTTTTGGCCACTTTGTCCTAGGCAAATTGTTACCCAGACCAGGTGACCGGACATTTGGTGACCAAGTTCAGACGTCTGGTTTGGACCTGGAGCAAAAATATATGCACGTAGAATAATTAAAAAAAACAGAGACTAATTCCAAACGTCTGAAATACAGGACCAGACGTCTGGATGGGTCACAGACGTCTGACTTGAAGTTTCAGACGTCTGGGGGTTCTCTGGATTATTTCCAGAGAACAAATCTAGACGTCTGGATTCAAAACCAGACGTTCGGTCATGGCTCAGACATGTGTTTCGATATTCCAAACGTCTGGGTAGTTTTCTGAACTATTTCCAGAAAACAAATCCAAACGTCTGGATTTCAAACCAGACGTATAGAAACGTTCATTTTTGCATATTTAGGCTGTTTTGTGTGGATTTCCTATTTTAATCGATTTTTGTTGATCCGGATAGTTGTCATCACTTATTATCGTTTTTGATGACTTCTTTCTTTGGATTTTTGGGAATATCTATTTGACGGATTTGATATCGATTTTTATGGATTGAATTCACATTTTCGTATGTGAATCTTTGGTGATTGATTGTTTTTACAATCATTTTTGTGATTTTTCACTTTCAAATACAAAGGTTTCTATACTAGTAGTAAATATTCAAACTCTTTCACAAAGATGTTTTCAACTCTATTTTAATAAAAATCTCGTTTATAAAATCGTTTTCCAATCTATTAGTATATACAAACCTTTACCTCAATCGTATGAGAAATCTAATTACACGGCTTAGTAAAACAAGTGGTATGAAATGCTTGCGTTTACTTCGTCGGTTAATTCTTGGACTTGTTCGATTGAACTCTTGTGACAATTTTCGAGTGGTAATCTACAATTTGTTCGTAAATATTTAAGTTAAGCTAGTGGTTATGGGACATGAAGCTAAACTCATTTATTTACTAGCTTAGTGTGGTTCACACTTTTTATTGATCGATGATGATCATTTTGTGATTTAGACTAGCGATGTGCGATGTCTATTTGTTTGTGTGGGGACTAAAAACCCCATTTGTGGAACTTCGGTTCAATTTGGTGGGGTAGCGACCCATGGTCTTCGGGCCGTTTGTGGAGCTTCGGCTCAAAATTGATGGTTAGCAACCATGGAATAGCGTTCCGTTTGTGATACACATGTTGGTGAGTTTTCATGCTCCCGTTTGTGATAGGCCTTCCCCCTTTGTGATTTCTGGATTTCTGATTGTTGATTTCTAGAATTTGTGTTTCACTAATTGGTGCTAATGGCATTGATATGTTTTGTCAATATTTGTGTTTTGGTGAATAATTTAAAGAATATGACATTCTTTTTGGTGTTTGAGAATATTTGGGATATTGTATGATTTTTGTTGTTATCTGATGTATACTTGTCATAGTATGGCATTATTGTTTTCATACGTTTTTGGTGATATCTCTTATCCTATCTCATTTTATCTGATATTTATAGTTAGACTGATCCATTTATTATTTTCTTCTTAAATAATACTCGGGTCAGACCGAGGTATTTTAGGTGCTCCTGCTTGACTTCATATCAGGGTCCGTCACCTGACTTTTGGCTAACTACTTTAGCTTAGTAGTTTTTGTTAGTATACATTCGAGAAAGAGACTCCTTGTTGTATATATATTCTTTTGTCTAGCACTTGTACCTATTATTTTGTGATGTAGTGGCTCTAGTTTGACCACTACTTTGATGTACACTTTTATGTGTTATATTCATATCTGTTTCCGCCTTAGTGATATGATTATCTGTGACTGATTTGTGTTATGTTTATTTCTATATTTGTTTCTGAAGTCCGTATAGCCACTGTGTGGTAGCTTTGGGTTTGTATTTGATATGTCGGACTTTCTCTTGAAATGAAATGTAAGTTATATTATCTGACATATCGGTGCTCGCACAAAATAGTTGCATAGATGGTCGCTCCTAAACAGCCTTATTCTTCATGCTAGTCGACGGCATTACCCCGTAGTGTCCTTGGCTAGTGTGAGTATAGAGGTGGGGCGTCACAGCTGCCATCATCTCCGCTACGACCGGTCTCTCTCTGAGATGAAGAGGGGGAACCAGACTATGAAGAACTCCACCGCCAAAAGAAGGACATATGTAATACCTGTCATATACATATTATTTTATTATGACAGAATATATCATTCAATTATGAGTAAACATATCAAGATTTAACATCAATAATTGCATATAACATACAAAAAAAGTGTAACATCAATACTCCCATAAATTACCCTTTTTCAACATGTATACTATTAAATTAGTCCTCGTCGTTTTTTGATTTAGACTCGGTCTCATACTCTATATTGTTTTCCTCTGTGGTCTCAAATGCTTCTACTAATACATTTGATTCATCATTTAGAGGTCCAAAATCGGTTTGATCATCTCTAATTGCAATTTTACCATTTTCCTCGATATCCGCTTGGTATGCTTGTTCGTCCAGAATATTCTTTCCATCAAACGTAAATCTTGCCTTCATTTTAAAAACCACAACCAATCCGCTTTATCTCCTTTTATAGATAGATAAGGAGCATAATAAACTTGTAGGTCCTGTTTTGCAAGTATAAACAGATCATACTTATGATAACGTGATGTATGCTTTATTTCAATAATATTATATTTTTGGTCCACGTTGATTCTAGAATTAGGAACATTACCGAACAAGTTGCATCTGAGCAAATAAAGTTCTTCCGTAGGTCTGGTGAAATATGTTAATTGCAAAACCTGAGTTAACATGCCATGAAAATCATTTATGTGATCATTTGGATCATCACTACCTTTAATATATACACCGGTATTGTTAGTTAATTTTTCAGCCTCATATTCTTTGGTGTTGAATTTGTATCCATTGACAAAGAATATTGGATATGTCTTGACTTTTCTTTTTGGTCCCCTCGCAAGATGTTCCAACCCTTTGTCGACCATACAATTTACTGGATCATATACGTGATTCGAAAACCAAGTAGCAAATTTTTTGCTGATATCCCCGTTTGGATGTTGTGATTCGTAGGTACTGCATTAATAGAGAATATATTGCATAATGATTAATACACACATGTATTATTCAAGTGAATAATTTTAGACGTGTTTTTCATTAATACCTAACAAATGGCACAACTTTTGCACTGTTAAGAAGAACATATGTGTAGGCTACATGGTAATCTCTATCGTCTATCCATACTTCCACACAGTTTCCAACAGAGCGTCCCTACTGTCTAAAAATAGATAACACTAATTCAAAAGAATCTTGTTCAATGCCCTCATCATTTCACGTAGCACTTTCAAAAGATATGTTCACATGGTCACTGAAATAATGAGAGTAAAAGAACGAAGCTTCTTCTTCGATATATGATTTGCATATCGAACCTTCAACTCGTGCTTTTTGTCTCACTTTTTCCTTTAGATGATTTAAGTACCTGTTAAGAATAATTATAATTAAATTTTATTACATGTGGTTAAACTAAAATTTAACATACTCAATATTAATACCATTCAAACGGATACATCCATCCATATTGCATAGGACCTCGAAGACGTGCTTCAAACGGAAGATGAATAGGTAAATGCTCCATTACATTAAAGAAACAAAGAGGAAATATTTTCTCCGGTTTGCAGAGCAGTATAAGAATTTCTTCCTCAAGTTTACGTAGACGATCAACTTTTAATGTAGTTGAACAAAGCTCCTTATAAAACAAACTAAGTTCTGTTACAACCGTATAAACTTTTATGGGTAACAGTTCTTTGAAAGCAACGGGTAACAAATGTTCCATCATTACATGACAATCATGACTTTTCATCTCACTCAGTTTACCGTTCTTATAGTTGACACATCTACGAAGATTAGAGGAAATCCCATCAGGAAATCTTAATCCTTCCACCCACTTTAACAGTACTTTAACTTGGTTACTGTCTAGCTCGTAGCATGCTTTGGGTTTTTTGTGTCATTTGACTTCATATGAAGCTCAGGATGATTACATATTGCTTCTATATCACATCTTGATTTCAAATCGTCTTTAGTCTTTCCTTTAACATTCAGGACTGTGTTAAATACATTATCAAACATGTTTTTCTTGTTGTACATCATGTCAATGTTATGACGAATTAGGAGATTTTTTTCAATAAGGCAACTCCCAAAATATAATTAGTTTGCACCAATTATGAATCGTCGATTTACCTTGAATTTCAATTTGTTCGCCAGTTTCATGTATCTTTGGATAATCCTTTACAAGGTCATAAATATCTTCGCTTGACCAAATCGTTGGCGGTCGCAAGGTCTCAACTATATTAGTTGTAAAGCTTGTTTATCTTTTCTAAAAGGATGATTAATATGGAAAAAACACCAATGACAGTTAAACTATGAAATTTTCTTCCCATGCGGTAAAGAAAATGCTCATGTTTCTTCCATGCAATAAGGGCAAGCTAGACGACCAGCCGTACTCTAACTCGAAAGCATTGCATACGCAGGAAAATCGCTTATAATCCATAGTAGAGAAGCGAACATATGAATTTTTTTTGAAATGTCGTATGTTTCAACACCTTCATACCACAGTGTTTTCAACTCTTCAATCAACTGTTGTAAATATACGTCGACTTGTTCTATTGGATCATCAGGGCCAGGGATGACAATATTGAGAAACATATACGGAGTTTTCATACACATCAATGGAGGTAAATTGTAAGGTGTAACGATTATAGGCCAAGATAAATATTTTAAACCAAATTGGGAGAATGGTGAAAATCCATCCGAACAAAAACCAAGTCTAACATTACGACTCTCCACCGCGAAAGCAGGGTATGTCTTATCAAAATGTTTACATGCTTCTCCATCAGCTAGTTGTGTTAATATACATTCTTCCTATGTTCTCACACAACGCCATCTCATATGATGCGCGGTTACAGAAGATGCATATAACCTTTGAAGCCTAGGAGTGATGGGTAAGTAATGTATACGCTTGTGTGGAACTTCCTTTTCCTTCTTTTTTCTTGGTTTATATCTTTCTGATTACATATTTACAATTCCTAATATTGATGTCTTCTTTCCAAAACAAAATGCAACCATTTAAACATGTATCTTTTTTTTGATACGGCAAACCAAAAGCAGACATAAGTTTATCACTTCATAATGATTTTGCACATTAAATTATCGGGTGACATATGCCATTTTGTAGCTTGTACTATATCTATAAACCCGGCTTATGTGAAATTGTATTTTGATTTCATCGCAATGTATTCTGCAGTTACAGATTGTTGAATACCGCTTGTACAACCATCCCAAAGGGTTTCTTAGCAGCATCCAATAAATCTTAAAAAAAATTGCTTCGATACATGGTTCTTCTTCGACATTAACATCGTTACCATCAACTTTAATAGTAGGGAAGATTGAACGTGTTGCATCTTCAACCGTATCTATTATGAGATTCGTCGAAACAATTTCATTATCCACATCCTCCTCCAAGCGTACGGGATTAGGTGCTATAAGTTCTCCATGATGATCCCACACCAAATAATTCGACATAAAACCAAATTGGCGCAAATGAACTATTGCCATATCCGGTATCAAATGCTTCAATAATTTGCACCTACTACACGGACAACAAATTTCTTCATTATTTACATTATTACTTGAAGAGAATTCAAAAAAGACGTGTACACCATTTTGAAAATGTTCATTTATTCAGCCTTTAATTTCTCTTCTTTGTTGGTAGATACAACTCCGATTGATAAAATAATTGACCATTTTTCCTACTTTAAAACATAAAAACGCATTAATCATTTACGTATTGACATTTTATTTTTCAATTAAATCATACATTTAAATTTTCGCAAATATATAATATTATTCTATTTAATTTTATTTTCAAACAGATTTACACAAATTATTGTATGAATATAATCTTTAATTTTTAGGTTATTGTTTTACACTTTGATGGTAGGTCATCCTACTTCCCATTACAAACATAGTAGTAATTATATTTTGCAAATCATTTCATTTTAAATGATTCAACAAAATTTTGATAGCACTTTCCCTTTGTTCCTTGTATCGTACACATATGCGTGTACACAGGAAACAAAAAGAAAGTGTTGTCGAAATTTTATGAACCATTTAAAATGAAATGATTTGCAAAATATAATTACTTTATTGTGTTTGTAATTTGTCCAATACAGGGACAAATCTGACAAATATTGTATTGGATGAATATAACTATCTGTTCTGTGATAAAAACGAACATCCATATAACGATCATATACAATACTTGTCAGATGGAGCCAAAAACTCTTTAAGGGATTTACAAAAAGTTAAGCGTATTATACAAGAATTTTTATAATAATTTATTTACATTCTAAGAAACACATACGCTAAATCATCGTTTTCGTCATCTTGAAAACGCATACACCGAATTCTGAGCATCGACTCTAATTAATCAAAAGTAGCCCTAATGTGCGTATGCACTAATTAGTCAACACATATACAACAATTACCGCACATATACACTAAACAAATTTTTCTCTCAACATTTCAATGATAAACAATTATAATAACAACTTAATTAGCATTCAATAGGGTATACCAAACAATTAATGAGGTATTGTACAACTATAACAACAAATTAACCCTAATTTAACAAATCAAAATTAATTAGGATTTAGGAATAAAACCTGATTGGAGATTGATGAAGGATCTAGGCTAGTCGGGAGTAGAGAATGATGAAGTTGGAGATGCTCGGGAAGGCGTGGCGGCTGGCTGACGACGAAAAGGACGTGGTGGAGTAGGGTTTTTGATGATTTGGGGGAGATAAGAATAATAAAGCAGCTCTCGGCCAGGCGCCCTATATACACGATAATTTTCGACGGCTAGCAACAACCGCCGATGGCTTCATTGCTTCAATTTTCGACGGTTGGCGACGGCTATTATATTTTATTTACGAAAACGCCATGGAGTTCGACATTCGTCGCTAGCCGTCGGAAAATATCGTCGGTGGCCCTTCGGAAAATGCCATCAACGGCCGTCGGAAGCCTCTGTCACTATTTACTGTTGTTCTAGTAGTCACATTATGTGTAGCCTAAAATGAACAAATTGTTGACTATTTCAATTTAGTCTCATACGTATTGTCATGCATTGATGTCACATTGTTAAATTGAAAAGGATAAATTTTAAATTTTATCCAACTTTACAAACTAATTACAAATTTAGACCAGTTTTATAACTTATTACACAAATATGTCACTTTGTGTCACATTAGCGCCACGTGTACTAGTAGCATCTCAAATGCCGCCGGTTCATTTTTTTTCTTCTTCAAATAGTTCGCGGCATTTCAAATGCCGCAACCTATTTAAAATAATAATAATAACTTTGGACGGCATTTCAAATGCCGCACACCAAAGGCATCTCAAATGCCGCCAACTATTTTTTTTGCCAAAAAAAATTATACCGGTGGCATTTGAGATGCCTCTAGTACGAGTGGTGTTGATGTGGCCAAAGTGGTCTATTTTTGTAATAAGTTATTAAACCGGCCTAAATTTGTAATTAGTTTTTAAAATTGGTCCAAATTTAAAACATACCCAATTGAAAATTTAGTCTCGTAGGTAATGGGAATATATATTTATATATCATATTCTTAAGCATCTTTACTATTAATAAAGAGAATTCATTAAATGTGATTCAACAGTGTCTTTCGGAATTACCCAAAATGCCCTTTGCTTCTTTGGCTTCTTACGCAACATCTACCAAGTTCTGATTCATTACAGCACAACTCCATTGCCAAGGCCACTAACAACCCTAAATCGCATGTTCATTTCGTCGCCTTTCTCCTTCAACTCACATCAAATTAGATGTATGATTTCCTCGACTAATTTCATCGCCAACGCCACCAACAAATCCACCCATTACTAACAACCTTAATAGCCTGCTGATTTCATCATTTTTTCTCCATTAACTCATATCAAATTGGATTGCTAATTTCATCGACTGATTTCCTCGCCTATCGAATGTGAACTGCGCAAAAGCTAGCAACTCGGTTTGTACAACTTCAATAACCCATTGTTAATATGCCAATTATGTTGGTTTTATTTTGGTTGCCATATACTGTGTATGGCCTTTTTCTTCTGCAAATTTCCATGACATTACATCATTGACTATAGGTTAGGGTTATGATTTGACTCAATGCCATCTGAGCAAAAATACTTATTCGAAGTTAGAAAACAATCCGTAAAGAGCTGATCGGTAGGTAGAATAAGATATATGGTCTAAACATAAGCTAGATAAACATAAGCTAGATGCATCAGTCATTAGTAAAATCATGTTGTATTCTAAACATATGCAGGTAAAAGGTACAAAAGATATACTAAAATAGAGGACTAAATTTAACTTTTTTGACTAACTGAAACGATTTGCCTCTAGAATGAGGTGCAAACAAACCAGACATGTTGACGGTGCAAAGGGACTAAGTGCAATTGCCTCTGTACCATGCAATGAAATCTAATGCCATTGAGGTTGGGGTGTGCATCATGTTATAAACTAGAGTGTTGCAAACAAACACTTCCAGACGTGAAACAATATATTGAGAGCTGAAACTGCTATAATTTGGGCAGGAATTGCGTTAAACTGAAGTGTGGCACAGAGAATAGGATGTAGAGGCCAGTGTTGAATCTATCAAAATTAGTTGATATCTGAAGTGACTGAAACACAAAGCAGTTGATAACAATGATACTAACTACAACCAGACAATGATTTTAAAGTAGAATAAAGTGCAGGCAGTAGAAATGAAGCATATATTCCTTGCCATCTTTAAATAGTCTTTACTGCTTTGCGACAAATTGAAGTTTTGTGATGCCAATTTTAAATTAGGGTTACCATTTCAAACCAGTTTGAGATTTAATAATGATTGCATTTTTACTCCTATTCCTTTTTTTCATGACTGAAATGATATATTTGTAATAAATTTTAGCCCTTAATTACTAACCGGAAAGATACAATTAATTTAAACATACACTTTTCATTCTATTAGTTCAACCAATCAAATTTTTTGAAATGGTAGTACTTTCACAATTGGTAATAGCATTTTAGGTTCAAAATTATTGTTTCAAGGATTTTTAAACCAATAATTATTTTGTTTAACACTTTCTAGTTGATTTTTGTTTACTTGCTACAATATCACATACATGCCTTTTTTTTCTCTAACTACGCTTTTGATGTTAATTGTAATAGGTAATGTCCTTTTAGATTATGATGCTAAAAGCTACGTGAATGAATACACATATGATGGTGGAAGTAAATAAAGAAAGCTAGCATATGCCTACAAAGTTTAGCATTGATTTACACTTTTTATGATAAAAAATATAGTTGATTTTTATTATTATCAAATTTATACTATTTACAATTCTATTTAGCAGGGCCGTCAATTTATTATCACAATTTTATACTTAGAGTAATGAATGCAAAGATCTATGTAAATACATTCAGTCACTTAAGTATTTTTTGCCTGCTGATATTTCAAGTTGCTACAGATAATGAGTTATTATGTTTTGAAAGACATTATGCTCAAACATATACCCTATGATACACACAAAGATAGAAGAGGAAAAAGGGAAGACATTTACAACATTAATGACAATTGATCATGTAACGGTTGTGTACCTACTAATATTATTTTTAGTTACATTTGCCAATATGAGTAGTTTTTTCCATTGGCCAATTTCATGTCCTAATTTGTTTGTTTGATCATTACAAATACAATTTTTAGTTGACGTACTCTTGAAACCTCCATTTGATATGAAAAACCGCATAAGATCAAATGTAGGAAAAACATGCAATGCCCGCTTTGTAGTTACTTTTTTTTGTTATTTTAGTCGATTAGATTTCTGCGCATTGAATTAATTTACTATTTTTTCAGTATAATTATTTACAGGGGAAAAGAATGTTAGGAAATCCAATCTACGGTTTCGATGACAACAACTATACAATGGAAATCAAATATACACATATATTTATATATACAGGTACTTGCTAGAACAACATCACTAGAAAGACAAGAACGAGGCTCAAAGGACACTACAAGAGACTACAAGTCGATAGGTACAAGGAAGTAAAGAAAGGATGCACAAAAACTGACATGCACCATATCAGACGTCTGGGTGCACAAGCCAGATGTCTGAAATAGTTCTCCAGAACAACAAACAGGCTAAACCAGACGTCTGGTAATAGCACTCAGATGTCTGATCCTCTACTATATTCAAAAAGTATATAGTATCAGACGTCTGAAACAAATACCAGACGTCTGAATTAAAACTCGAACTTCAGAAATAACCTGCAACTGCCACATGTGAATGGACATCTCCGCTTCTCTTCACCACAACTCTTCACCATCAACATAAGCAACCTTAGAGGATTCATTAATGGATGTAACTACTCAAGATACCTATCTACAACTATATATAGCATCAAGAATCAAGAGAACACCAACTTACTTCACTTACTTATGCTTTCTAACTCTATACTCTATTCTATATTCTTGATCTCTACACTCTAGCAATTTTTACCTGTATTCACTCTTCCATATACTCAGTTCTTCATAGACAATATTCCTTAGAAATATATTGGAAGCAATTGTACTAATTAGTCAACATCCGTGTTATATTAGAACACGCATTTGACAAGAACAACTCATTGTAACCAAGCCTATTCCTCCGGGCGAAGCGAGGGTTTTTGATAGTCAAATTCCGAATGGGAGCTTCTGGACTGGACGTAGGATGGGAGGTCCGAACCAGTATAAAATTCTGGTGTGCTTATTCTATATTTACTTAGATTAATATTATTTTAGTTGCATCATATATTTTGTCACATATACTTGCATATACACTACACGATCCACCCCGTAGACTTTCAATTGGTATCAGAGCAAGGTTTGATCAAAGTATAGTAACACTTTTTTGAATCACTTTAATATGGCAAGTATTTTTCAAGAAGGCCAATCCACAGCACGTCACCCACTTTTTAATGGTTCTAATTATGCATATTGGTCAACACGTATGAGAATTTTTATGGAAGCTAATGGATTAGAAATTTGGTCAGCCACTCAAAATAAATATGAAGCACCTGACACTACTATGAACACATTGAATGATGCACAAAAAACCACAGCTTCTAATAATGCCAAAGCTATGAATGTTTTATTTTGTTCATTAGACAAGAATTAATTTTCATGTGTCATGTTATGTAACACTACATATGATATTTGGCGTACCTTACAAGTTACACACGAAGGCACGAACAAAGTTAAGCAAACTAAAATTTCAATTTTACAAAATCAATTTTCATCATTTAAAATGAAACAAAATGAATATATAGTGGACATGTACTCTAGATTCCAAACTATTCAACATAATTTAATGGCACTAGGAGTTAAATTCACAAATTTTGATTTAGTATTTAGAATATTCGATTCTTTAACTCTAGAGTGGGAAAGAAAAGTATTAGCTATCAAAGAAGCTAATGATCTCTCAACACTCTTAGTTGAAGAATTGATAGGAGATTTAATGTCCTATGAAGCTAATCTACAGGAAAGAAAAGAACAAAATTCGGAGAAGAAAAACATAGCATTTCCAACAACAAATGAAGACTCAGACTTAGACGAAGAAGAAATCGTATTTATTGCCAAAAACTACAACAAATTCAAAAAGTTAAGGAAATGACTAGATTTCAAAAAGGAGGAAAATCAAGCTCAACAAATCAAACGTCAATCAAATGCTATGAATGTGATCAATTTGGATATATGAAGAAAGATTGTCCCAAGCTCAACAATGATAAAAAGAAGAACAAATTTGAAAAATTCAAAAAGAAGAAAGATTTCAAAGTAACATGGGATGACTCGGATTCTTCATCATCATCAGATAGTGACAGCGATAGTGACGGAGAACAAGCTAATGTATGTTTTATGGCATAAACTGATGAGGTATGTCCCGAACTTAGCTATGATGAATTATTAGAGCTTAGCATGGAATTAGATGATAAATTTAGGCAAATTAAAAAATTGAATAAAGAACACATAGCCAAAATAAATCGATTAGAACTTGAAATAGGAATGTTAAAAGATGAAAAAATTATTTTAGAGGAGGAACTAGAATCATCTCAAGAAAAAAAAGTAGTTTAGTTGAATATGAGACTATATCTATTGATTTTGAAAAAATCAAACTAGAAAAGGATAACTTGTTAAAAGAAAATATCAACTTGAAAAGTAATATAGAAACATTGAAAATTGAAAATTTTGAATTAAAAGAAAAATTAGATAAAATTACAAATAATGTTTCAAAAATTAATAAAGGGAAACAAGATTTGGAAAATCTTAACAAAACTTCAAAACCTTCAGGTAATAGAAATGGAATAGGATTTAAAAATATTCCTAAACAAAAAGGGAATAATATTAAGAAGTATAGTTTTATTTATAAAAAGACTAAAAGATCACCTAAGTCTAATACAAATACCAAAAACATAAAAATTTGGATTCCTAAGACAAATAATAATTTGATTAGACAAAAACATATTAATAATTTTCTAGATAATGTAGTCTATAATAAAAATTATGTTCATAAAGGTACCAAACCTTCTTGGGTGTGGCTACCTGCTCCTCCTAACATCTAGGACTCTAACAAAGTATGTGGGTACCAATTAAATCATTTTTATCTTGTAGGTACCCGAAATAAAAAATAAGGAGAAATGGATAATTGATAGTGGCTGCTCCAAGCATATGACCGGAAATGCAAAAATGCTATCAAATATAACATATATCGATGGTGGAAAGGTAACTTTTGGAGATAACTCAAAAGGATACGTCGTTGTCATCGGAGAAGTCATCAACTCTGGTATTTCTAACTCTCCTATTATTACAAATATTTTATTAGTAGAAAATTTAAAACACAACCTACTTAGCATTAGTCAATTATGCGATAAAGGTTTTCAAATTAATTTCGAAAAAGATAGATGTAATATTTTCGACAATAACAAACAACTTATCTTTGAGGGTTTTAGAAACAAAAATATTTATGTCTTACAAATAAATATAAATCGAAATTCAAACTTATGCTTAACCGCCAAACATGACGATCCATGGTTATGGCATAAACGATTCTGTCATATTAATTTTAAATATATTAATAATAGCAAAATATGAGCTAGTTGAGGTTTACCTAAAATAAATTATAAAGTAGAAAATTTATGTGACGCTTGTCAAATAGGTAAACTAAAGAAAAGCTCTTTTAAATCTAAAAATAATATTTCTACAAAACAACCGTTAGAATTATTACATTTAGATTTATTTGGTCCAACTCAAGTACGATCTATAAATCACAACAAATATGTTTTCGTAATAGTTGATGATTTTTCAAGATATACATGGACCTTATTTTTAAAACATAAAAGTGACACTTTCGGTATGTTTAAAATTTTGCTAAAAAAATTAAAACTCAAATGGATTTGAAAATTAAGAATATTCGAAGTGATCACGGTGGAGAATTCGAAAATGATCTTTTTACTAATTTTTGTAATAAAAAGGGCATAAGTCATAATTTCTCTTTTCCCCGCACACCACAACAAAATGGTTTAGTAGAAAGAAAAATCATACGTTACAAGAATGTGCACGAACACTATTAAATAATAGTGGTTTACCAAAACATTTCTGGGCTGAAGCTATTGCTACGGCTTATTATGTTTTGAATCGAGTAACCATACGACCTATGACTAAACATACTTGCTTCGAAATATTTTCTGGAAGAAAACCTAAAGTATCATACTTTAAAACTTTCGGATCAAAATTTTTTATATTAAATACAAAAGATAATTTAGGAAAATTCGACCCGAAGGCCGATGAAGGAATCTTTGTTGGATATTCGAATCGTAGCAAGGCATATAGAATTTTTAATAAACATACTAACACAATTGAAGAAAGTTTACATGTTTCATTTGATGAAAATTTCCTTAACAATCGTACTAATGACGATGAAGAAATTATTCCTATAACAAATACAACAAACTCATCTAATAATAAGACAAATGCACAAAATAATACTCTAGTGTCACCCCCTAGAATTCTAAAAGATCATCCAAAAGATAATATCATTGGGGATCTTAATTCCAGAGCAACTAAAAATCAACTTAACCAAATAAGTCATATTGCATTTGTGTCAAATTTTGAACCAAAGAATTATAAAGAAGCTTCAAACGATGATTTTTGGATAATAGCCATGCAAGAAGAATTAAATCAATTTGAACGTAATAATGTTTGGGAAATAGTACCAAGACCAGAAAATCAATCAGTTATTGGAACAAAATGGGTATTTAAAAACAAAGCAGATGAAAACAGAAATATAGTTAGGAATAAAGCACGTTTAGTCGCTCAGGGTTATAATCAAGAAGAAGGTATCGACTATGATGAAACTTTTGCTCTAGTAGCAAGACTCGAAGCCATACGTACATTACTTGCTTTTGCAAGTCATCACAATTTTAAATTATTTCAAATGGAGGTCAAAAGTGCTTTTTTAAATGGTTTTATTAAAGAAAACGTATATGTTGAACAACCTCTATTATTTGTTCACGAAAAATATCCCGATCATGTTTTTAGATTGCACAAAGCCCTATATGGTTTAAAGCAAGTCTCTCGTGCCTGGTACGAACGTCTTAAGCATCATTTAATTGCATCTGGTTTTCAGGTAGATAAAATAGATACGACTTTATTTATTAAATGAGAAAATAATGACATCTTAGTTGTACAAATTTACGTTGACGATATTATTTTTGGTTCAACTAACAAAAATCTTTGTACTCAATTTTCAAATATTATGAAAAGTGAATTTGAAATGTCTCACATGGGTGAATTAAATTTCTTTCTAGGTTTACAAATAAAACAACTTGAAAATGGTATTTTTATTCATCAAAAAAATATTGTAACGATTTATTACGTCGTTTTGGAATGGATAAAACTTCGAGCAAACCAACACCAATGAGTACTAGTGTTCACTTAGAAAAGGATGATAATGGAAAAGATTTTGATGAAAAATTATATCGTAGTATGATTGGCTCCTTACTATATTTGACGGCTAGTCGACCCGACATTATAATGAGCCTATGTCTTTGTGCCCGATTTAAAGCAAAATCAAAAGAGTCTCACCAACAAACTGTTAAACGTCTTATGATATTTATCTAGTACTAGAGATTACGGTTTTTTTTACCCTAAGGGATCATCATTTGAACTTGTTTCATATAGCAACATGGATGTAAAACAGATCGTAAGAGTACTAGCGGAACGTGTCATTTTATCGGACAATCATTGGTTTCATGGTTTAGCAAAAAGAAAAACTGTCTCTTTATCCACTTGCGAAGCCAAATATATTTCAGCAGCCTTAGCATGTGCACAAGTAATATACATGCAATAAACCCTTAAGGATTTCGGAAAAGTTATCGATAAATCACCAATATATTGCGATAATACAAGTGCAATAAATTTATCGAAAAAACTTGTAAATCAATCACGTACTAAACACATAGATATACGACATCACTTTTTAAGCGACAATATAGAAAAAGGAATTATTACATTAGAATATGTAAATACTGAGAATCAAATAGCAGATATTTTCACAAAACCACTAAATGAACAAACGTTTGTTAAACTACGACGCGATTTAGGAATATGTTCTCTTAATGATCTTATCAGCTAATTCTAAATTTTATTCATTCTATTTTTGGTTAAAAAAAGTTTTAATCCACAAACAAAATCTTTTAACACTAACCAACAATTTCTTTAGAATGTTTGTTTTCTGAAAATAACTATTTATAACCTGTTAAAACATGAATAAATAGCTCCTACTTTTACAAATAAAATATAGATTTTATATTGGTTCCTTTTAAGAAAACAAAAGCAAAACAAAAACATGTCTTCCGACAACTCTCACCTCTCTTTTTCAACACCAACCTCGAATAGTTCAGCGGATACCTCTCATCGACTTCCTACTCCTACACCAGGTCAAGAGCCGACCTATAAGTGGTCCTCCTACCACACGGGATTCACTCCCGACAAAAAACAGACCAAATGATCTATATTTGTCTCTCCTAACATCAAGGAGAAAATTTATGATACACATCATTACCAAAAGCAACAAATGGATTTACAACGAGAATTATACTTCGAACAAAAAGTCACTGCAAGACGACTGGATTTTCTAGAGCAAGTAGCGATCAAATTTTGCAAATCACGAAAAAAGGATGTACATGAACCACTTCAGATTCCTTGCAATCCTCTGGATCCTTTTGCCTCTTATCGTACACCTTGGGATCCTCCACCTAGGCAATTCTCTAGTTCCCTAAGAACCAACGAACGTGGAAATATTTGGTCTCCACTCAAGCCATTGAAGAATAGCAAATCTGAAGATCGCAATGCTCCATCTTCATCTAAATAAATTTGTTTATTTTCATTGTGTTTTCATCTAATATATTTGTATTTGTTTTCAAAAATAATAATATTATGTTTCAATAAAATCGATCCCTCGAAAATCAAGCAAAACCTACTAAAATAAGACTATTTTTAGACATACTGGAGATTTTAGACGTCTGATCAATGTCATCGGACATCTGACACCCTTGTATCACACCACTTTTAATCCTATGCATATATCAGATGTCTGATATATACAACCAGACGTTTGAAAATGTTTTCTGCCTCAAACAAAATACAAAACGGACTATATCAGACGTCTGAAGTTGTAACCAGACGTCTGAACAAAGTCTCTGGCTTCTTAACATAAAAATCAGGCCATTTTCAAACATCTGACATTATATCCAGACGTTTTACAAAACTCTTTGTCTTCAAAATTTACAATTCTGCCTATTCCAGACGTCTGCCAATAACACCTAGACGTCTGAAAATGTTTACTATTTTCAAACTAGGGTTAAATAAGATGTCTGATTCACTTCCCAAACGTCTGAAATTCAATCGACACCTATTCGTGACCTTAAAACGACTGTTTTTCAAATTTTCCAATTCACATTTCATTTCGTTTCCTCTTTCAAATCTGAAACCCTATTTCTCCAAATCACTATCTCCTTAATTTTGCTCGATTTCATGGCGCCCAAAACTAAAAACCCTAGAGTTTCTAAGAGAAAGCAAGAACAAGCTACATCCTCCAACCCACAAGTATGCTCCGATGATCAGATTGAGAAGTGGATGAATCGAGTACCTCATTCTATCAAAAGATATGAAGATATCCAGAAGAAAAGGCTACACACAGGTTCCTTCTATAATTTGCTTAAATTCCCTATGTATGATTTGGATGAGATGTGTGAAAATGCTGGGTTACAAAAGTTGATTTCCTTCAATTCGAATAATGTCCAAATCGATCAGCTTGTAATATTCCTTTTCTACTCTAATCTAGATAGCACTACCGTATGGAATATCGATAATGATGATAATTAGCTTTGGTCGAGTGTTTACGGCAACACTATTCGACTTACTCCGGGAATTATAGGCCATACTCTAGGTTGTTCCGACTCCGGAGAAGATTTGTATGACATCCCGGATATGCGCCTCAAACCAAGAGATAATATTACCCATCAAATTTGGGAAGATGAAATGCCACGATTTGCTTCAAAATACTTACGACCTAAGGCAAGACTACTCACTAGGATGATTACCAACACAATCATTCCTCGACTTGGCAGCCATGAGCAAATAACAGAATTGGAGCACAAAGCTCTATATGCTATCTTTAATGGTACGAGGGTAAATTGGGCGAAATTCATATTTGACGAGCTTAAACATTATTGGACTCGATCACGTCCATCAATCATTTACCCTACCTACATCATGCGCCTTCTGCAAGCCCATAACATTCCATCATATTTATCGACTTTTGAGGAGATTGCCCCCAAGTACGCCTCCACAAAATTCTTCTCTCTTATGCACTTACCAGAAAATACCTCGGATTTTATTTCATTTGAAGAATGGTCGCAACATCGTCAACAAGCTAGACAAGCTAGGCCTCAACCCCAACAACAACCACCACAACCATCACAAGAGGAAGAACAACATCACGAACACACTCCTCCTCCTCCTACACCTTTTGACTATCCAGGCCAAGACGACATTTTGGAGACTCGCACTAAAACTAATCCAAATGAAAGCATTCGAGATTTAACTCTCCAAAATCAACTTATCAAATCAAGAAATAAAAAATTATTGGCTAAGCGTATCGATAGCTTCGAAACAACATTTGCTTCTCGCCTAGCCACAGTTGAAACATCGCTTTCAACAACATTATCTGTTCTAAAAGAGGTTCTCCAACGAGTCTGTGGCCCTACACCACCTTCGGATGATTGGCCAACTCCAATGCCTTCTCCTCCTCCTTCAAAACATTCTAAACTTTTTGAAGAGGAAAAAGAACCTCTAGAACATACTCCAAAATCTCCTAGAATACAAGCTAGTTAAGATGAAGGAGATGATCAAGCCAAAGCTTCCCCCAAAAATCCTTAGATATTTTTATAGGTTCCATCTTTTGTATTGTAATGGAATAAAAAATCTATGCATGCAATCACTATGTTTAATGGTTATAAATATGCTTTTTGGCTTGTTACTTATGCATAATTAGTTACCTTTCGTCTATTCATGATAATTTAATAAATTGATATACCTTCCGGCGGTCGGTAAATATTCCAAATTAATAATGTGTACATACTATCTAAAGGCATGATTATTGATTATATCATACATATTCTTGTATTAATGCTTTTTGATAATGCCAAAGGGGGAGAAATAATGGTAAGCACACATTCAGGGGGAGATTTATAAAATTATATCTAAGTACATTGTATAGTTGTCATCATCAAAAAGGGGGAGAATGTTAGGAAATCCAATCTACGATTTCGATGACAACAACTATACAATGGAAATCAAATATACATATATATTTATATATACAGGTACTTGCTAGAACAACATCACTAGAAAGACAAGAACGAGGCTCAAAGGACACTACAAGAGACTACAAGTCGATAGGTACAGGGAAGTAAAAGAAAGGATGCATAAAAACTGACATGCACCATATCAGACGTCTAGGTGCACAAGCCAGACATATGAAATAGTTCTCTGGAACAACAAATAGGTTAAACCAGACGTCTGGTAATAGCACTCGGACGTCTGATCCTCTACTATATTAAAAAAATATATAGTACCAGATGTTTGAAACAAATACCAAACGTTTGAAATCAAACTCGAACTTCAGAAATAAACTGCAACTGCCATATGTGAATGGACATCTCCGCTTCCCTTCGCCACAACTCTTCACCATCAATAGAAGCAACCTTAGAGGATTCATTAATGGATATAACTACTCAAGATACCTATCTACAACTATATATAGCATCAAGAATCAAGAGAACACCAACTTACTTCACTTACTTACGCTTTCTAATTCTATACTCTATTCTATATTCTTAATCTCTGCACTCTAGCAATCTTTACTTGTATTCACTCTTCCATATACTCAGTTCTTCATAGACAATATTCCTTAGAAATATACTGGAAGAAATTGTACTAATTAGTCAACATCCGTGTTATATTAGAACACACATTTGACAAGAACAACTCATTGTAACCAAGCCTATTCCTCCGGGCGAAGCGAGGGTTTTTGATAGTCGAATTCCGAAGGGGAGCTTCAGGACTGGACGTAGGACGGGAGGTCCGAACCAGTATAAAATTCTGGTGGGCTTATTCTATATTTACTTAGATTAATAATATTTTAGTTGCATCATATATTTTGTCATATATACTTGCATATACGTTACACGATCCACCCCGTAGACTTTCAATGAAAATGTTTTTATACATCATTCGATGAAAATTAATTCTACTTAAATATTTTGGTAACTTCAAAACACATTTACAGTCAAATAATCAAGAATTATATGGAATAATGCCATATTAAATTATTTGGATGTCGTTATTCCCTTTATCATATTGATGTTCATCTTTAATGGCCTTTTATAGGACAAAGTGGTACATGTTCTATAACATTCATCAGCAATATCGAAAAAGAATTTCTTTGACTATGTCGCTAAACCTAACTCTAAGATCAAATGATTTTGGCATACTACTTTTAATCGTCGACGATTTAGCACTCTTCTTATGTTAAGGTATAATCCTTTTTAAGAAATCTTACCTTCAATATTTTTTGGTTGTTTTATTATAGTTTTAATGATATAATTTATTATACTTTGACCGGTGCAAGTGAAAGACCGTTATCGACAGAAAAATGCAAGACATAATTTTTGCGTTTATAGTTTTAGGTTTTATTATAGTTTTAATGAAATAATTTATTATACTTTGATCAGTGCAAGTGAAAGACCGTTATCCACAAAAAAATGCAAGGCATATTTTTTTCATTCATAGTTTTATAAAAATAGAAATATAATAAAATATAGCTCAAAATTAGCATTTCACCTAAAACAATAATAAAGACAATAACATAAATTAAATTTAAAATACTAGGATAAAAAAGCATATTGGTATGCCCATAGTGAGTTTGACAACCTTTAATGTCTCTTCACCGATCATTCACCTGAAAATCATATATATATAGTAATAGATGTAGTTAGCTTCCATGGATAAAACATTATAATAAAGCTGTGAATGGAAGAAGCATCACTCACATGCAAATGGAAGTAAATTAAAATCAGAGAGTGCAAGTGTAGCTAGGTGGACGAGTGACCCAATAGGTAAGCAGAAGTTGTAGAGTGAGGGGGGCAAATAGTGTTTCAAATTGGGCAACTTGAGTTTAATGGTGGTGCAGAAACAAATAGCGGCCTCGATCCTGACCAAGCCCTACAGCAGCGGACATCACTGGTTGACCATCGAGTTGCCCAATTGGATGTGGACCAGCCCACCTAGCAAATCCACACATGCACACACCTTCAACGATGTCCCGATTCTCCGTTTAAGTACTGTTAGTTATGTATATATTTGTGGTATATGCTTGAGAAAATGAAGAAAGGCGGAAGGGAATAAACTTCAGTTTAACTAGAGATGTCTACAGTAAATGAAACTAAAACCCTACACCTTAAATAATGAATCTACTTTCATTATGTAGGAAATAAAATAAAACTAAGGTAACAAATAATGTAGAAATTATTTTCCATGTGCTCTTAAATTATACAATACATTCTTAGTGTCGTCCATTATTTAAGAATGCTGCGGTTGAGATGAAAATCTGATTGTTAATACAGTTCTGTGTGGTCTGGGAACCTAAAGAGCAATGACAACATCATTGAGAAATTTCTTATTTATACATGGTGCATTGTACTATTCCAAAAATATAGTGCATCCTTAAATCCTAATCATAATCAGACCTATTAAATCTTCTCAATTGGAAGAAAATGCAAATTTAAACTTATTATGCAAGTTTATTCAATTTGTATTTAATAATGCATCAATCCCTTTGTTTCCAAAACAACGTTTTTCAATAATTATATCATGCCAGTGCATTGCTTTATTAATTTATTTTTTCCATATGGTTTTATGCTATATTATAGAATTGGTAGGTTGCTAATTTTTGTCACCAAAATCTGCTATTTTCATTTGCATCTTCGATTGTAACGACCCGTAAATTTTTAATAATTTTATTTGTTTTATTTATATATTTAATTGAAATTTTGTGAAATTTAAACAATAAAATTTTGAAATATAAATTTGATATTTGGAATGCGTCTAGTTAAACATAGCAACTGGTAAATTTTCACCCGAAAATATGAAGTTTATTTTCGTGCGTAAATTTATTCAATTTAATCAGTTAGGAATTGATGAAAATAAAATGTTTTCGGAACCCAAATATTTTTATATAGAAAAATTCTAAATCATCTTCTGAGCAAGACGTCATTTTTCGTTTTTCCAAATTCGGAGTTCTTTGGCTCCGTCGATCTTATTTTTCTGCGTTTTTGCTGCATTTTCCGCTAGTAGAAAATTCGAATTTTTATAATTCAATCATACCAAGGATATATGTATACCGTTTTGATCGTCTCGTGATGATGATCTCAGCGGTATATTCATTTTTGTTTATCATAGTATGCTGTAGAATCAGTAAAACGATTCCTGTATCGATACCGTTTAACCTTAGAATCTAACCGTGACCATTTATTTTCCATCCGGTAAAATCTGTACAGCCATTACCATTTATATTGTTTTTTCTGTGACCCTTTGTTTCCACTGTTTAAACGCATCGGTAATCAAAATTCTGTCTGTTGGACTGTTCCATGCGTTGCTATCAAAGAGATATGTGAAATCACATAACTCGTATTTTGGTTCCAAAAGAAAAAAAAAGAACTATTGCCAGCTCATTTATTCTTCTTCACGTTCCTTATTTTCCTGACACCTCTTCCTCATTCCTCACTTCATTTTCCATTTCTTTTTTTTCTTTTCCACCTGTTCATTGCCTACTCTCCAACCAGTGTGGCCGAACCCATCCCCTCCCTGCATGCTTCCGCCCCATGGCCAGCATCTCCACCCAAAGCCTAGAACAACGTCAGCCATTATATTGGCATGTACGTCTCCCCTCCTCCCCGATCCGCCTCCACCAAGTACCCTCTGACCATTCATTCCATCGGCCTGCCTCCCCATCACGCCGACCCTCTCCCTCGACCTGGCACGTTTTCCCTTCGATCACAGCTTAACTCAACGCCCAAAAGTCGAAGTCTCTCCCCTCTGCCTCACCACGTCTCTGCCTCCACCTTCCAATCGGCAACACCGCCTCCACCTTGAACGTCGAGCAACCCACGCGTCCTTGTCACCGAGCAGCCTAGCATCTCCTCTCTCTCCTTTTGAAGGTATTTGCTGCATATATGTGTACAAGTGTTATTTATATATATTTCATATATATATATAGTTGTATAAAATATGGCAGTTTTATATATATTGCATAGATATATATTGGTTTGTATAGAATCTGGTTGGGTATAAAGAGTATGCATATAAAGTATATTAACTGTTAGTAAATATAGATATGTTTATTGTTAAGTAGTGCATGGGTGCAGTTTATATATATTTGCATATATAAATTTTTTTTGTTCAGCTATAGTTTATATGCTTGTTGGATTGTATAAGTTAGTTTCTATAATTGTACAATATTGTGCATTCTAGTATGTATGTATATATATATTATATTAAAGGGTGTTTATACGTATATGAGCTGTTTATAGATAAAGTTGTTTATATATATGCGTTCGGTCTGTATATTTAAAGAGGTGTATGCAACTTATACTTATTCTGTTGTTTATATATATATATATATATTAAGGTATACGGTTTATAGATGTTGCAAATATATACATATTTAAAAGTAAGTTTTATATATATACTGTGGGTTTTCCAAACTTCTACTTTTGATTTCTAGGTGTATATATTTGTTACTGGGTGCAGGTTGTGGTAGATACATAAAGTTTATGTAAGTGATATATAGTGGGGAAAAAAAGTAAGTTAAAGATTGATATAAAGTATAGGCTGTGTATTTGAATATTGTCTGCAAGTAAGATATCTTGAATCTATTATATATATATAAGTACTGATTTCAAATTATATTATATATATATATATCTACTGTTTTATGTGAAGTGTTTACATTACGTGTTTAAAGTAACTTCATATGTTTATGGTTATATATATATTAGTTTATATACATAAGAGCATACATTAGTTTAGCCTCTAAAAATATATATATGTAAACATATCTAAAAATACAAATGCCGTTTATGTATTTTGTCTTTGCAGCCTTCATATTTTATATATATATACGAATTTTATTGATTGTTGATTTCAGAGTAGTTGTATATAGATTTTTAATATGTATTTTTTTGAATAGTGGTTTAGGAAATATTAATAATAATATAATAATGTACACATTCTCAGTCTATATCAAAACCGATTTGATTTATTTCATTGACTCCAATTTATCAGCTTGTCCGCCGAACTCGAATCCATCTTGCTTTGCTTCGAAATTCGTGCTTGGATCCGTAACTCGTCTCATCTCGTTCATCTCTAGCCTCGAAAGGTGAGCAATCACTCACGATTAACGTTCTTTTATTTATTAAATTTGATTTCAATTGAAACGACAATTGAAATATGCTGCTGCTAGTTATTTACATTGCTTTATATATATATGTCATCATCTGTATCTGTTCACCTATGACATCTGACACCATTATCTGTAATTTATATATATATGCCATCATCTGTATCTATTCACCTGTGACATCTGACACCATTATCTGTTATTTATCACTGATGATATATGCCCGTTACTGTTGTTATATTTTTATCATATATGTTATCACTCTGCAAGTTCCTTGTTAATATAGAATTCACTATGGGTTGAATTGATACATACCCGAACGATCGGTAGAATAGGAGAAAATCGTTATGGGTTGAAATGATAAACCCAAGCGATTTTCATTTGAATTGAATTTGGGGTTACGGGTTGAAAAGATATATACCCGTATATATATTTAAATTACGGATTGAAATGATAAATATCTGTATCACTTGACCATAGGGTAGAAAATTATATACAGACACTGTTGGTCTATATATAAATATTTGAAAAATGATTTCTATGGTTTTGAAGGAAATATATGGTTGTAATAAAATATTGATTTTTTAAGATCTAATAAAGTTGATTTAATAAAGTCAATTTAATCAATATAAAATAATGTTTAAGTATTTATGTAAATTTATATTTTCAAATATAGAGTTTATAATGATTCAGGTTGGAAAGATAAATTGAAATTGATTTGAAATTATATTTATTTAAGAATTTTACTTAAATAAGGTTGATTTGAAATTTATTAAATTTGAAAATTGAAATATATGTTTTATAACTTGAATTTGATTAAAAGTGACTTAAATGAATATTTCAAACTTATATAAATTTAAATAGGATATTTTGTTTATTTAAATTTTAAATTGGAGTCGTATTTAGATGTATTGAAATGATTAAAGAAATATCTCAGAAACAAAATGTAATGAAATTAAATTGAGATATAAATGGAATTATCAAATTTAGTTTTGAAATGTGAATATTTAAAGCTTTGAAATATATTGAAATTGAAATGGCTTATTTTGTGGTTCAAATCTGTATTTGAAATCGTTATAATTCAAATGATTTATTGAGAAATTGAATTGAGTTGAAATTGTTGATTTGAAATTTGATTAAGTTTGAATTTGGAAGTCGTGTTAATTTGAATCGATTTGTGAATTTGTGGAAGCTATTTTATTTTATAAAGTATTTTTAAACTATATCTACAACTATTTATATTTTACTTTATAAATTATTTTAATATAAAGTATTTTATATAAATCATTTTCAATATATATTATTTTATTTTAAACTTTTTTTTTGCAAGGCAAGCGGGGTTAACTGGTCCCCTACCAGTTTATTGATAAAAGAAAAGTTCCAATGAACAAGCTCATTGTCACCAAAAAAAACAGCAAGAAAACAAACAAAAGATACAGAGCCAAGTTACAAAGAAAAAAACAAACACAATGGAAAAGAGGAAAAAAACATATCAAAGATCAGACTAAAGCTCTGCCAAGTGAGAACTGAAATCAAAATTGCTTTCCTTCATACCCGAGGTTATTGCTTTTTTAAGAACTTCCCATAATTGTTAGATACTCCTACATTTGTTCTCAAAAATTCTCATGTTTCCTTCCTCCCAAACTAAGTTCTGGTACTTCTTTAGATAGAAAAAGAAGACAGTTCTTTTTTCTATCCTCCATCTTGTTGATTTACTAATAAGATCCCATTCAAACTCCGATAAGCCATGTTTATGATCATCAGCTATTCTTCTAACCAAATTCCCCCAGATACCTTGCAATTCATTGCATTCAAAAAACAGATGTGCTACTGTCTCAATTTGCAGTTTGCAATAGACACACAGTAGATCAATGTTCATACCATAACTCAACATTTTATACTTCGTTAATAATGCATTCATGATCACCTTCCACATCATCAGGTTCTCCCTAGGAGGTGAGGAAGTGGTTCATATAACCTTGTACCAAACTGATGTAGGTCTGCCAGTCACATTAGTTAGAAGGTCATAAGCAACAGATATAGTATGCTGTTTACCATTCCACTGAACTTCATCTCTTGCAGCAAACCCATATGTTTGTGTATGGTAACATTTCCATACAGCTCTTATATCCTGGTTACTAGTGTATGGGAGCAACAGCTTGCCCTCACTCAAGTAGTCAATGGCTTTTGCATTTCTACCTATGCATGTCTGTTCAATCTGATGGGGAGAAAAAATAGAAACTAGGACCAATCCTTCAGCCATCCACGGGTCATTCCAAAACTTGATGCTACTGTTGTGAGAGAGATCATACTTAATATACTGACTGAAAATAGATCTCAATCCCAGAATACACCTCCATGTCTAGCTACAATTCTGTGGCACTGGCATAGTCCAGAAGTTCCTACCAACCAAGTTATACTTTCTGGTCCATTTGACCCATAATGTTTCATGTCCACTGAGCAAAGTATTTATATGTGCACTAATAGCTGCTTTGTTCCAATTATGCAAGTTGATGATTCCTAGTCCTCCTTTCTTTTTTGGAAGTTCCATTTTGGCAAAAGAACATGGGATTAATTTTTTTGAATGAACAGTGCCAGTCCAAAAAAATCTAAGCATAGCATTCCTAACCATGTTCACCAGTTTTTTAGGGAGAATAAAAACTCTAGACTAGTACACCATCATAGAGGAGATAACAGACTTGATAAGAACAAGTCTACCAGCTTGAGTAAGAAACCTATTTGCCCATGAGTTCATTAATTTACAGATTTTTGTATACAAGGGCAGGCAGTGTCTAGAAGTGATTCTTGAAGTACATAGAGGAATACCCAGATAGAACATGCTATTTTCCATTAGCTGCAGCCCAGATATTCCAGTTAATCTATTAGCTTCCTCAGTAGATATGCCAAAAGTGATAATATGAGATTTATTTGCATTTAATTTCAACCCAGTCATGAGATAGAAATTATGAAGGGTAGCTTTAATATTTTCAACCGATTTCTGATCAGGCTTTGAGAAGATCATGATGTCATCAGCGAATAACAGAGATGTGATTTGAAGGGATTTACATTTTGAATGGTACAAAATATCCCTCTGCATATATTTAGTTGACAGCATACTAATTAGCACTTCCATAACTAAAATGAATATATATGAGGATATTGGGTCCCCTTGCCTGATTCCCTGTTTGCTGTTGAAAAACCCAGAAGTAAAGCCATTGTACTTAATAGAGAAAGATGGAGTGGAGATACAGCTGTATATCCAAGCCACAAATACTTTGGGAAATTTCATCAGGGCCATGATTCTAACTATAGAAGTCCAGTGAATACTATCATAAGCTTTCATTAAGTCCACCTTTAGCATAGCATTTTTGGAAGCATGAGCACGTCCATAGCCTTTTAATAATTCATGAGATAACAAAATATTATCAAGGATGTTCCTCTTGGGAAGAAAGGCTGACTGATTAGAAGAAATGATTCTGCTTAGGACTAGCACAAGCCTGGAGGCCAAGATTTTTGAAATACACTTGTATATAACATTACAACAAGAGATGGGTCTAAATGAAGCAACAGATGAGGGAGATGGGACTTTAGGAATAAGAACTAAATTTGTTGCATTCACTTGCTTTAGAAGACAGAAGGAATTGAAAAAATTATGGACTGCCCGAAGAAAATCCGTCTTGATTATATCCCAACTATGTATAAAAAATATGACATTGAATCCATCAGGGCCTCCACTAGATTGCTTATTCATTGCAAAAAGAGTGTCTTTGATTTCCTTATCAGTTACCTTGTCTACAAGTTTATGAGTTTCCTCAGGAAGCACCTCAAGTAAATGGATTTGGGACAGATCATTAATAGAAGGAATGAAATCATCTTTGTTACCTAACATATTCTTGAAATATTTTAAGAGAGCGCTATCAACAGAATCAGGATTGGAGTGCAATTCTCCTTCATCATCATACAAATTAGACAGATGCTCCTTAGCCTGTTTTATCTTAATTGCAGCATGAAAATACGCAGTATTTTTGTCTCCCTCTGTTGCCCATTTTTGTCTCAGTTGTTGCCTCTTCATATTGCCTTCAGCCTTCAATGCTTCACTTAGTTGGTCAAATAGATTCCTCTCAGTTTCAGCAGCTTCAGGATTATCAGGATTTTTCAGCATTTCTTCCTGAGCAAGATTGAGATTCTTCCTAATCAGAGCTGATTTTAAGGAGCCGTCACCAAATTTTCCTTTGGCCCATTCGCGCAGTGCTAATTTAGTAGATCTTAATTTCCTGCAAAAAATAAACATTGGATTACCAAAGAAATTTTCAGACCATGCTTTACTTATGATATTATTATACTCAGGTTCAAGGACCCAAGCATTATAAAATTTGAAGCTTCTTTTATCTTTTAACAACTTCTGACTAGAAGAGAAAATAATAGGGGAATGGTTAGAAAGAACAGGGTGGGGGAAAAGGAATATAAAGTTGGCCAGGTGGTTAATGCTTTGATGTTGGCAAAAGAGTGATCAATCTTAGAGAAAGTTCTGACACCAGATCGACTCCTGTTATTCCATGTGAATTCAGCACCAGAAGAGGGTAATGAAAGCAGGTGTGATTCCTCAATAGCTTTATTTAGGGGATAAATATCATTTGGTAGAAGGGGACGACCACCATGCTTATCAGTCAAAGATAAACAGCAGTTAAAATCCCCAAAGACAAGCCAGGGATGGGTATTTTTCCTGAAAGCAGGAAGGAGATCGAGGAAAGTTTGTCTTGAGGTGGATGAGTTATGATCATAGACTATAGTTATATAGAAAGAGAGGGAAGAATCATAGCATTTGGCATGAAAATGGATGACTTGGTCAGTGCAAAGGACAGAAGATAGGGTTAAAACAGTTGGATCATGGATGACCATAATTCGACCATAGGAGGCTTGATTCAAATTATGGTTAAGAGTCCAGTTAGGGTTTATATGCTTTGCAGCTTTTAAAGTAAGGGTCTCATTCAACTTAGTTTCAAGAATAGCAAAGAGGGATATTTTGTGCTTGTTAATGATAAATTTCACTTGATCAAGCTTTTTTAAGGAATGAGCTCCTCTAATATTCCATATTGCATAGGTTTGCATCATTTGGTATACTTCAGAGATTGATGAACCACATTTTTCATGCTCCTAGTTGCAGGAGAAACTCTTTGAACATTGTTTATATCAACATTTTGATCAATCCTATCAGACAGACACTTGCCATTAGACTTGCCTTTCTTTGGGGTATTTTGTGAGATAATAGAGTTATAAGGCAAAGAAATCCATCCAGGCAGATGGCCAGAGAAGGTGTAACAACCTAAGGAGGGTGGATACTATTTGAATGTTCAGCTAAAATCAGGGTCATTAAATCTTTTTCTAGTTCTTCCCTAAACTGGGTTTCAGCTATTTGAATTTGTATTTTTGTTCTTTCTTTATTTGCAATTAAAACCTGTTTGTCACTTTTTTGCATTGTTGGTTCTTCTCTTGAAATGGCAATTTCATAGTCAATTGCATCAGGGGTTTTATAAATCTGTTCAGCTTGATTAGAGTTTACAGTTGCTGGCACCATCCCTGCACTACTGTTATCCTGATCCCCCATAACATTATGCAATATTATGAGGGATGAGTCTTGTTCACCACTAATTTTAGTCTACTTGCTTGCCAGTAATTCCCCTTCCTCAACTTGCTCTTCTTTGTCACAGTTATCATTGCATGGTTCATTATCACTTATGACATAGTTTGACTCACTCTCAGTTTCTTCCATCAGAACATAAAATTTATTGGTATCGGTTCTTATTTCCTCATTTGTTTTAGCTTGTTTTCCTTTTTCCATTGTGTTAGCATTTTTGACAATTTCCTCACTTTTTTTTGGTTCATCCTCAGAAGTTGCTTCCTCATTTATCTGAATTTCAGTTCTATTTTCTTTTTCCTTATCTCTTCTCATTTTAGTTCCCTTACTTTCAACCCTTCTCCACTCCTGCTTTTTCTTTGTGACTCCTATAGTTTTTTCATTTCAATCTACATTGTCCCTTCTTTCCTTACCAGACTTTATTTCTGTTGCTGCCTTCCCTTCTAGATTTATTTTCTTTTTCAAGCACATATCAGTCATATGCCTAAATTCTTTGCACCCGCTGCATACTTCTGGCTTCCATAAATATTCTACTTTTATAATCTGCTCTGAACCATCAAGCAATCTCACTGTAAATTCATCCAATAATTCCACTGATGGAGTGATTTCTACCATGCATTTTGCATAACCTATTCTTTCCAACTTCTTAGTTGGTTCATCCATACACATGAAATTTCCAATTCGACTAGCTAGCCAATTAATGCCTATATGTGACCAAGCATATAACGGGATATTTGAAAGTCTGATCCAAACCGGAACAGATTTAATAGTACTGCAACTATTTCCAACATTTGGATCCCATTGCTTTACAATGAATAACTTGTTCCTCATGATAATTGGATCAGATGCAATTATTTTCCTTCTATCTTCCTCACAAGATAGATTGAAAAGGAACAGGAAACCATCGGACTTAACTTTTATTGAACCCTTTAATTTCCAAACTCTTTTTAGATGTGTTATTACTGTGAGATAAGAAAGTGGTTTATCAAGGAAAAAGCCTACCAGGTATTCTCCCCAAATTTCATTTCCAGCTCTTATTACATTCTCTGGAGGAACTAAGACATGGCCCTCAAAGACAAGAGGAACTTGAATTGGGATATGCTTCCCTGCATTACGAGGTTTTGCCTTAAAGAGAGAATTCCATTGAACAGATGGGACAATTCGAGATGAATTGGAGATAAGATTTCGGACAGGAGGAGAAGGACAGATGGAATCAACATGGGGTGAGATAGGCAAAGTTGGCATGGCTGGATCAGGCGGGAGAGGGTCAGGAGGAAATTGGGGAGGCTGAAGATGAACAGGAGCAGGGATGGTCGTAGGGATGGGAGGGGTGATGGATAGGACAGGGGAGCAGTTTGAAAGGACGAGGAGTGGAGGCAAAGAAGGATCAGAGGCCATTAAAAAATAAAAAAAGTCTTGAGGAGAGAAAATATTTTTTAAACTATTTTAACTTATAACTATTGTATGTAAACTATTTTATTGTATAAACTATTTTTCTATATATACAAATTTTAATATCTAAACTGTTTAAGAGGAAAGTGTTAGGATTCCAAAATGTTATGATTTCAAGCTATGATTTCAAAGTGTTATGAATTTCAAGGTTTTGATTTCCAAAGTGTTTTGATTTTAAAAAAAAAACTTGTGATTTCGAAAGTGATATAACTTTGGAAAGTGATATGATTTTGGAAATGGATTTATTTTAAGTGAAAGTGATATCGTATTGATATGGTTTTGAAATGGCAAAGATCTGTCGGTTTTGAAATATAACTATTTTGAAATTTTATTAAATGACCATCGGTGTAATAATACGTAGTTATTAAAGAGACCGGGATCGGATATGGACATACTCTCTGTCGATACCGAAAACAACTTTAATAACTAATATACGCGGAGTGTTGATCCAGAACGAAGTGGATGGTTTTGGTGAACGCGTTGACTGAAGAAAGAGAACGATTTTGGATGACCCCTGACATGACTAAAACAGGAGCCCTGCCGGGCCATTGAGGTTCGCCACCTCTAGCGGACACACTTCTTTGTTACCATATCTATTACTTTTGTGATTCGATTTGGGTGCACCCCTCGATTATGGGAGTGTTGTTTCGCGGTGTTGGGGTAGTAGCTGTTATGTCCAACATCAGTCCGGATGATGCAACTACTAGTATCCTAGTTGGTATCGCCTCATGTACCTTGTCATACTGATTATCATATTCGCGACCACTACGATTTGTTTTGTGTTATACCTATGGGGTACTCTCTGATAACCACTAGTTTATAGTGGGGTTTACGGTGCTGTATAGACTATGGCATTATAAAATGTGTTAAGTGGGATTATGGTAACGACTTAACACTATTTTGATATTGTACTTTACTGATTAGACATTATCTACTTAGCGTACAGTACTACATAGTAGATAGTTCAATAGATCCTTAGAGGATGGTTATCCCAAACATCCTTTGAGTTACTTGTATTTCAGTTGTTATTTCACTTGAGTTGGATTTATTGATATAAGAATGTTAATCTTGACTCGAGTGTTTTGTGTTTTCTTTACGCTCGGGTCAGACTGAGTGTACCAGTATTCGAGACTCACCTTTGGAGTTGGAGCTTCGCTTGGAGATCCAGCTATCTATCCAGCTTTCAGATATTCAGTTGATTCTAATGATGTATTCTGATTCTTGTATTTGACTATTGTATTCGAGATCTGTTGTAACTTATTTAACTCTATTATATATATAGTAGCTTCATGAACTACTATTCATTTGTTTCCGCTGCATTATTGTTATATTACTTTGTGTCTGTGATCTGTGATTATTTTATTTACTGTATATGCTGAGTTTTGCCAATTTAAATTAACAATCTATTGTTTTGAATTATTCAAGTCCGACATGTGTGGATTTATTGTTGATTTGAATGGTCCAAAATAGTGGGTCGTTACATCTATCGACCAGCACTTGTCTTAAATTTTCTCCTTTTCAAAACTTTTTCTTCCTTGAATCTAAGGTACGTATTCGTCTTTTTTAATTTTATTAATACCAAAGCTGATTTTATGTTTTTATTATTAATAAAAATCAAAAGCCATTAGTGACTTTAAATTTACTTACATACATACATACATATATCCATTAAAAATTTCTTTTGTAAATTATTTGAAATGCTATAGGTCACAGATACGCATCATCTCTGCTAGGGTTAGAATTGGTTGTTATTTTTGTATTTATTTATGGAGTTTGGATGTCAACCTAATTTTTAGTGCAAATTGTATCAAATCCAAGAAAATATGTTGTTAGCCTAATTTTTATTAAGCCGTTGAATAAAATTTTTAGATGCTGGCACACAGTTATTGAAAGTGAAATGATTTTATCATTTTCATTTCATTCTGATTGCTTGGATTTGATAATTTTGGAGCATTTAATTATGTTAACTATGCATTTTTTCCCCTTACCACTCAAGATTGCGTTGATTAAGGTTATGCCATGAATAAGTATAAACTGCACTTATAGGCATCTAATAGCTAGATATTTTTTAGTTTAATAAAAAATTCGGACGGGTGCTTGTTATAGGTGCAAAAGTTTTGGTTATCATGACACTTTTATTTTAAGCAGTTTTGTTGGTAGTGTTGGTGAAAAATTGATAGTGAAATTGCATTGATGTATGGTCGGAAAGGAAATGATGATGGAGGTTGCAAACCGATGCCGAGATTTTGTCCATGGATGAAGGTACTTTCGGAATTCTAAAAAGACACGGTGAAAATCATATTCATTGAATTTTCACTATTAATAGAAGAGATGAAGCCATGCTGTGAAATGATCATGTGCTCAAATACGTTTTCACTCAGATTCCAAATTAGTAAAGAGCGTATGCATATAGAAGTACAAGTATTATTTCCGTTTCCAATAGTAAAAGAATAAACTAAAACAAAAGAAATGAACGGTAAAACTTTAGTATTATAAAAAATTGGTTTTATGACCGTTCTTCAGTTGTTCGGTCTTCTCGGGCACTGCTTCAGGTTCAGTTCATGCTAGCAATGGTGATGTCAAATCTATTTTCAAGGGTACAAATATAAATGCATGCACATTGTGATTAAATGCAGGTCCATCTGGACGTGCATATATACTCGTAAGAAATAATATCAAATGGATATAACATATACAAGTTTTATATTTTATAAATAGTTGTGACTGATTAAAATCAATATGACAAATAATAAAAATAATCTTTTATGAAACCTGAAGGTACCATCAACTCAAAGAAACTGATATCAGTTTGCTTGCCAACATACAAAAACCAGTCAAATAGCTGCAGCACTTATGACCCTATAGCTTTTTGGAGAAAAGCTAGAGAAGAAGATATTGTAGCGTCTTAAAAGTTGATATGGATTATCTTAGATACCAAAATATTATAGCTCTTGTTTTTGATTTTCCACCTTGGATTTATTATTTTACATATTTATTACATTCTATATTGTATGATTCAATTGATGGAAAATCAAGGAAGGCTATAATTTTATAGTTCTTGGAACGTGCATAAAAATTATCAGTTTATTTTTCAATCTTCTGTCTTAGTTAAATTCTACACACTTAAACAATTTACAATAAATTAATGATTATATTTTGTTTCTGGAGAAAACACTGATATTTACCAAATAAATATAGTAATGAACATGGACATCAAATTGCATAACTTTGGCTGTTATTAATTTCTCTTTTAATACCACTACCATGCCTTGTATTGATAATAATCACTGCAGTCATTATGATTAATTTATTTAATTACTTACCTAGTTCAACAATTTGGAAAAAATGATTACAAGTGAAGGTTTGTCCAACCAAAAGTATCTTGTATTTTGAGTAACGACTTCTTAATGCCATTGGTTATGAGAGTGGTCTACATGTCCATGTCTCCTATTCCTTGGATGGTGTTAGCCCAAGACAACATGATCAAGTTGCTTAGCTCTGTAAAGATTAGTAACGACATGGCAGTGAGTATAAGCATGTATGATAATGAATTAATCCATGATTGCAGCCAAAATTGAAACTGAACAAATAATATTTTAAAAATATGACATTTTTATTTTAGATGTGTATATAGCCGATATTTAAGTGGCAATCTTAGATAAAACTAAGATTAGTAACAGGTCGGTGCAATTACAAGAAAACACTTATTTGAGAACAATTGGCATCTTAAAATTCATATGAAACCTATAATATTTTTCTAATATAGAAAAAAAAAAAAAATTAGGAATTTGATACGAATTGTAGAATTATATATTCCTTAACCGTTACAAAGCCATATCACCAAACCACGAAACATGTAATTAGTCAAAATTTAAGTGCTCCACGGATTTGCAACTTCTGTATTTTGAGTAAATAGTCTCTTGAATCATAGGTCGAGCAGTTATGATCAGGGTCAATATTCTGTAGATCTTTGCTAGTATGGACCAAAAATATTTTTATTAGACAAATAAAATACTTGTGGGTATAATATTTATATGTATCTATATATACGTACATGTATTATAATTGTCCATTTGTTTGAAACTATTTGAAATATAGTTTGATCAATAATTAAAAATGTGTTTGCTCTTGATGTAAATAGGATTGATGAGTGCAATCTAAACAAAGTTAAATAGGGGTGTACATTGAGAAAAGAACAAATCAATAGATATAACAAACATGAAACAACTAAGGAGAAGTGCACGACTAATCAGCGATAAGAAAGGTATGCTTGTTAAAAGTCAATTGCAAATGAATAAAATATAGGTATTGTTACTGACACTCCACTTTTGATTAAGATGGTGCCATTTTTTATTTGCAGTTCACTAAATAATATATATTTTTTCTATTTTACCTGTCATTTATTTTTAACGAATCTTCTTCTTCATTTATATTTTTCATCGAGTTTAATTTAGTTTTCAGTAATAGTGATAACCAATCCTCTGCTTATAAACCAAACGCACTCTTCCTATTTTATCCTTTAGTTATTTGATTTAGAATATTCGACAACCAAATTACTGTGTAAAATAGTAGAATTTTTTTTTAAATTAACCTGTTTGTTTTGTTGAACAAAATCTATGTTACAAATACTATCTTGGGTATAAATTAATCTTGTTTCTTCTCTTTTGAAATTTCATCTGCAGATAGGTTTAATTTCTCCACTTGGATTGCAAACTAAAGAATAATAGTGATGATTAAAGGAAATTAGGGAAAAAAATAAATGGATAAATTAGTCAATTTACAATATAATTATATGAGGAGGCTATTTTTATCGGTATCCCTCATGGTAAAAAAACTTTTAAAAAAATTACCTCTTCTTAACCAAAATGGAGTGTCAGTAACAATACACTAAAATTTCCATGGGTTGACCTACACCAAGATAATGTGTCGTTTTATTCTTAGCTAGTACTAGTAACTTCAACTTTATTGCTTATCATGGTGAAAATGATACAGAGATGGAAAGAGTTGAATTTGCCTACTTTATCAACTGCAATAAATAACATAAAAGCATTTTTGTTTACAAATAAATTTATATTACCCTATGTCAAATTTCACGATAATTTAAAACCACGTCGACACCGCAACGTCAAAGGAAAATTTTATTGCAAGAATATATTTTCAAAAGATTTTCTACCATAACCATGAGTTGAATTGAAGTCAAAGGAATAGACAAATCAAGAATTATTCTCATGCACCGACAATTCATAAAACACTAATGCCTGCTTAACTTTTTAAGCATCGTATTTGAATTTTCGATATCATCCTTAATATTGGCTGTTGGGAACAATGCAACATAGGCTGAGTTGTGTACGTTGTCACTCTCTTGAAGACGTTTCAGCATTCTGCTCGAAGACGTAAAGTAGTTCTGGAAAAAAAATGCCGCCGCATCTAGGATAAAACATACTCTCTAATCTGAAAAATATCAACCTGTTTTGTTGAAGGAAGAAGAAAAAGAAAAATGTCTATTATTCTTACCATACTCTTCTGTCTATCTATCATTTAAATAGACAGAATGGAAATTGTATACATTTCTAAAGTGATGGAATGTTAATGGATTTTGATTTATTCTCATTTAAAACAATGTTGTAATACCATTAGCTTTTGTAATGGCTCAATATTAATGTCACATAAATATATTACCATTGTGCAAGTGTAACGGCTCAATTATAATAATGATTTATAAATATATTACCGTTATAAACTTGCAACGGCTCAATTATAATAATGATTCATAAATATATTACCGTTATAAACTTGCGACGACTCAATTATAATAATGGTTCATAAATATATTACCATTAACCTGATTTTTATTTAATTTTTTTAATATATTCACTTCATAAACAAAAAAATTTCCAACAATCCCCCACTTGAATTTTTGTTTAAATATTTTTCAAGCAGTTTCTGAAAACATAAGATTGTGCATAAACAAAGATGTCTTTCGACTTGAACCTTTGCATAGTGGATAGGATTCAGTTTTTACTAGAGTGACACGTAGTCTTGAACTCTATTCTTGACTCAGACCACACACAATCTTTCTAGAGTTTAATCAAATAAGCCCGTGCATTTATAGCCATGCACGTCTATCCTAGTTTAGTGAATGCTCTAGGACTTTTGCCCAAAACTCCATAGGAAACGGCCATATTTTCACATTCACACATGTGAGTATATCACACTACAAAAATATGGACTTTTGGTAGCACTAATACACAGCGTTTCTGCCTATCCTCCATTCAACGCTATATAATGCAGGGCTTCCTACGCTAAGAAGTAGCAATCCTCAACGCTATACGATAAAAAGGTGGGAAACAATTTATTTTGCGCGGGAATAAAAAATGCGTGTATTGCCCTTCTTTATGTCCAGCAGCAAACACCGTCTCAAGCAAACCGCATCCTCTTTCATTTCGTCACCTCCACCTCCAGAAAATAGCTAAGCTCCGCGAAATCCCTAAACCGCAACACTCAGACCTAAATCCTAAATCGCGAAACCTTAAATACCCCCATCAACAATCGATCGCCGTAATCATTCTCTCACATAGTCGATCCCAATCCTTAGCCGTAATCAACAGTCAATCGTCGTCATCTGCCTAGAACCCTAATCGCGTTTGCAATGATCTGAAGGTAAATTCAATTTTTACATTTGAACTCTGACACTTAGAAATAATTCGCTTTTAATATGGGTAAATACAATTTGTTCACAATCTATTAGTCAATTTTTAAGACAATTTTCTGTTTCGTTTGGCCTAACAAATCTTTTTTTTCACACAAAGATATACAATTTGTGTTCATCAACTTTCCGTGATCAGTAGAAATGTGGGAATAGTTATTGAACTTCTAACATTGTTGCCTAACCACAGTTTTATTCTTTAATTGAGTATGTTATAACTATAAAATAAAATATTCGCACCTGTCAATTGCTACCTAATCACAGTTTTACTTTAACATTCTCAGTTTCCACTTTTAGTTGATGATTTCTTGAAGCCATAAGATGCCTTCTAAGTATATATTTGAACCGAATAAATATATATATGGTAGTATGCCTATCCTGATACTTCCATCTTTTCTTTTACCCAATCGATGCCAACGCTTCTGTGCTGTAAATGCAATTTATCATGTTTTATCATGTTGATAACCATGTATTATCCATTTTTCAATACTTCACACTTTCAATTTCCCCTATTATTAAATATAATGCATTGTTATTGAACAATCGTGGTCATAGTTATTAAAATTTGTACATTGTTAGCTAATCACAGTTTTACTCTTCTCGTAAATAGAGAGCGAACTCTATAACAAAGAATTTTGAAGTGAAAAGTTTTAATTTTTGAAATAGACTATTTTTGGAAATTGATATGAGTTAAATAAAACATTAAGCAGTGATCCTATAATTTTAAACTTTAATACTTTTATACATTTATAGACATAACTTTTAATCTAGATATCTGATTTTGGATCCATTGTAAAAAATAATTTGATAACAAACAACTTTGGTTTTGAAAGTTTCTTGAAAATTTTGAAAATTGCTATTTTAAAATCCATTTGAAATCAGGTTAAAAATTCAGGCCTGCATTAACAAAAACCTAAATGTGTCATAGTATTACTTGGTTACAAAAACTGTGTACGTTTTTATCATATTTTTAAGATGCACGATGAAGGAACACTTAGGTACCAAATATGCTAGGGCTGCTCCTAGCTACAGACATTTTCTTCAAAGGATGTGTAAATACACAAAAAATTACAAAGTTATTTATATCATCGCTTGCTTAATATTATACGAAAATCAGCTTACAGCATGGAATTTTGCAATGACTTATATTTATGTTAGCTTCCATTCACGTATTTATATTGGTATAAATTTAGTACCAAGCTCTTACGTTTGCAGAAACGACTACTTTATGTGCGTGTCAACCCTTAAAATCTTGACTTTTCAAATGTTGGTTGTTTTTCACGTTTTTCTTTCTTTTCTTTGTCTCTAAAGTGAAGTTTTACTTATTGAGCTATTTTATTGATGGAAGGTCTCATTTTTCTGTACTGCTGAAGATTAATATGTAAATACTATAACCGATCTTTCCATATGCAGCAAGTCTTTTGCCGAAACCCTTCAAAGAATAGGTGTTAAAGTAAAATTAATTCTTTATGAAGGCAAAGCTCATATAGATTTATTTAATCACATGACAAGTAACTTTTATTTTATTTTTTTAGGTCTTGAATGATATATATATATATATATATATATTGTCTATATAGTAAACTTACTAATCTTGAGCATCATCTACAATCTATTGTGTGGTTTTTGATTTCTAAAGAAAAAATGGAGTGATATAATTTTTTCTACTATAGCATGGTGCCCATAAGTTATCGAGTAATCAAATTTCAACTCTGTAAGGGTTGGCTTTTCATGAAAATCAACTGATACATAATAATCTGTACTAGTATAGAGGAAAAAATTCAAATATGCATTTGTGTAATCTTATCATTTTATAGTTTGTGGTGTATAATATGGTTATAATGTGTCTACTGTACCTCCTTCATCATTTTGTATGAATGGCATTATAATAAGCATGAAATTTATATCCTGGAAGCTATACCAAACCTTAATTTGAAATTTCCTGCAATGAGCATGGATATGTATTCTTTCGAACTCTGGCACTTAGATTATCATTTGCTTTTGATATTTCTAGTTACCCATATTAACTCTATGATTCCTTGTTGTATAAGTTATGGTTTGTGTCTGCTTATGTCAGGATCAAATTTAAATGTGTTGTATGTTTTATTTGAATTCGGAAAATGAACAAGGTTCAATAGGAAAAATAATGAAATAAAAAATTAGCAAATTACCTCATAGAACAATTCTTGCACTTTATTCACAATACTGTCAGTTTTGCAGTTTTACTTCTGCGTGCACTAAAGTGCCTATTATTCGACTTAACTGGTAAGTATTTTTTGTATCGGTAATATTTAATGAAGTGAGAGGGGATATTTCAGTTGGTACTTTAACTTGATTATGCCATCAGATTGAATTAGTGGGCATGAAATTTTAGTTGCAAAATTATATCATAAATTTTGAATAAGTACCTCATACTAATATGTTGTGTAAAAGTACATGTATCCATAAAATGAACTTGATGTTGCTGTATAAGTTGATTAATGCCAGTTTCATGCAATGTAATAATGATTGGTGACATTGTTGTATAAGTTGATAAAATTATTGTTAATGGCGCAAGCCAAGTATCAGGAGAGGGGTAATGCATAGACATTACTCCGGTGCTACAAAATAGCGCCGTTGTAATGACAAATTTTTTAGAAACAGTTTGGTGCTAATGTTGTATATTGTTCTGACATTGTTGTATATTTGTATCCATGCACCTTATAGTATTCAAGTTTTCCATACGAATTCTATTCTTTTTTGGGTTACATAGTTTCAGCAGGATGGTAACAATACATAAATACAGCCTGTAGATGTTTCATTTTGCTAATAAACTTCTACATGTCAATTAGGCTTCAGTTTCCCTTTAACCTTAGATATTTACATTAACTGATGTAGAGTTTTCTCGAAATTCACATTTTGTTTTTGCTCTAGAATAACGTTGTTGCATCTAAGTGTTTTGCCCATGTTTACTCGAGAGTACATAGGTTATGTTTGTATGCATTTTTTGTGATATTGACATAACCTGCAATGATATATCCTAAAAATTTCACTAGATACTTTGTGAGATGGAAAATTCTCTCCCATTTAGGAAGACTAGGGTGACCAATATTGCGTTTACCTTTGCTGTTTAATTTTCAGTGAATGCACTTAAACTATTTCTACATTCAACTAAATTGAATTATACAATAGTTCTAAATGCAAATATTTTTTCTAATTGTTATTTCGATTTTGCTTATTTTTTTCTTAAATTTAGCAATATGCCATGTTGGAAAAAAGAAAAAGAAAAAAGAAACAGTGAGTGTATACTACCTTTTTCACTTCAGCCTACTGTTTTTGATGTCTTATAAATGTTTATCATTTCAATTATATCTTCCCCTAGTTGCTTTATTTTCTGAATAAATAGATTACCCATTTATAAAATTTGAGATACAAATATGGAAAACTTGTGTATATATTGTTTGACGTCATTAGTTGCATCTTCCAAAACATGAGTAACGATGCTACTGTTGTAGTAATTGCTGTTTTTGCTAGTGGAAGCAATTTTTGTTATATAAAGAATGAATGAGTATGTGTCAAGAGAGATTTACTGTTCGTAAATCTGATATTTTTTTCCATTTGAAAAGACAAGAAATGATGGATAAAGACTGGGTACGTCTAAACAGGTAATTATATGGTACTTAAGTATAATATTGAATTTAAAACATATTTTAATATCTAAGGCTATTATTTGTTTTTTATTATTATTGTAGAACCACTAAAGAATACGAGCAAGCAGCTTTGAATTTTGTAAACGATGCAAAGCTAAAGCTGCAAAAGGTGGAAAAAAATTTATGCCCTTGTGTAGATTGCAGAAATCTTACCCGTCTTCATGGAGAAGTTATTGTTGAGCATTTGATTATAAGAGGAATGGATCCTAAGTACATGGACGGTGAGTGGTACAATCAAGGCGAGCGAATAAATAAACGCAAAAATACAAAGCCGGGTGATGTGTATGATTTGCTTAAAGCCATTATCTATGAAGACGAAGATTTTATTAATCATAATTTCTTTGATGATGATAAAAGTGAATATGATGCACAGAGACGAGAGGATGAATTACACAAAAATTTGGAAGATGCAAAGACCCCATTGTATCCTGGTTGCAAGGATCAAACAAAGTTATCTACTATCTTTGCCTTGTATAATCTTAAATGTGAGACTGGATTGTCTGATAATGGTTTCGATAAGCTTCTAAATGTGCAGCAATTGTTGTTGCCAAAAAATAACGTACTTCCCAAGTCGTTATATGAATTGAAGAAATTCCTTAAAATATTTGACACGGGTTTCGAGAAGATTCATGCATGTGAGAACGACTGTTGTCTTTCTAGGAATGAATATAAAGATTTGAATAATTGTCCAAAATGTGGATTTTCGAGGTGGAAAGTAAATCAATGGACAAAGGAGATTATGCATGGCATTCCAGTTAAAGTGTTGCGTTATTTTCCAATAATTCCGAGGTTTCGGAGAATGTTTAGATCCAAAAGGATGGCGGAAGATTTACGGTGGCATTTCAATAACAAAAGCACCGATGGAAAAATGCGACATCCGGTAGATTCTATAACATGGAATGTAGTGGATGAGAAATTCAAATCATTTTCAGCAGATCCACGCAATCTTAGGCTTGGCCTTGCAACAGATGGCTTCAATCCATTTTCTATGTTAAGTTCCAAATATAGTTGTTGGCCTGTAATGCTCGTGACATATAATCTTTCGCCTATGTTGTGCATGAAGAAAGATAATATTATGTTAACATTGTTAATTCCTGGTCCGAAGCAACCAGGAAATGACATTGATGTATTTTTAGCGCCATTGGTAGAAGATTTATGTCATTTATGGAATACCGGAGTTGAGGTTTATGATGCATATAGTCAATCAATCTTTAATATGAAAGCAATTTTGCTTTGGACAATAAATGACTTTCCGGCATATGGTAATCTTGTTGGATGCTGTGTAAAAGGTAAAAAGGCTTGTCCATTATATGGTGTCAACACTCATCATTGATGGCTAAACCACAGTAGAAAGACCGTCTATATGGGCCATAGAAGATTTCTATCTCCTTCAAACCCTTTGAGAAAACAGAAGGCCTTGTTTGATAACACCGTGGAGGAAGGGTGTAGACCTAGGATTCTAACTGGGAGAAAAATTTCTATCATTTTAAAAGATTTTCCGAATAATTTTGGAAATGCAAAGAAGAACCAAAAAAAGAATAACAGAAAAGGTAAAAAATTGAATGAGCAAAATATAATAGGAAATAAAAAAAGAATTGAGCATAGCAAGAAAAATGAAGATGATGAGGATAAAGATCTCGTGAGAATGGAGCTATTAAGGTGGAAAAAAAGTCAATCTTTTTTCAGTTGCCATATTGGGAGGTTAGTGCATACGTTTTATTTTATTCTATTAGACTAACATTATGGAATCATACAACTAAATTGTTCCATTATTGATTTTTATAGGAACTTACAATACGTCATAATGTAGATGTAATGCATGTCGAGAAAAATGTTGGAGAAAGTCTACTAGGCACAATGTTGCATGACAAGAAATCAAAAGATGGAGTTAACTCTAGAAAGGATTTGGAGGATTGGGGAATTCGACATGGTCTTCATACACAACCCCACGGGAAGAAGACATATCTTCCTCCAGCTCCATATACATTATCAAAAGGAGAGAAAAAAATATTTTGCAAAAGGTTGTATGATTTTAGAGGACCTGATGGTTATTGTTCAAATTTTAAAGGTTGCGTATCATTAGAGGACTGCAAAATTAGTGGCTTGAAGTCTCATGATTATCATGTTTTAATGCAACAATTATTACCCGTTTTAATCAGAGGATTGCTTCCAAAGAAGCCAAGGTAAACAATAACTCATTGCTGTTCATTTTTTAATAAATTATGTCAACGTGTTATCGATAGAGAGAAATTAAATCAACTTGACGACGAGATTATTGTAACTTTGTGCGAGCTTGAAAAATACTTTCCACCTTCTTTTTTTGACATAATGATACACTTGACAATTCATCTTACAAGAGAAGCACGATTGTGTGGGCCAGTCCATTTTCGTTGGATGTACCCCTTTGAAAGATACATGAAGACACTAAAGGATTATGTAAGAAATCATGCTCGTCCTGAGGGGTGTATTGCAGAATCTTATCTTGCAGAAGAATGCTTGAGATTCTTTGGTGAATTTTTAACAAAATCACAGAAGAAAGAAGTTAGAAATGAAGATTACCAAAGTAATGTAATACTTGAAGGACGTCCAATATCAGCACATAAGACAATCACATTGTCTTCAAATGAGAAAGAATCTGCTCATTTGGCTGTGCTAATGAATATGACCGTGGTAGAGCCATTTTTAGAGTAAGTGCATATTCCCTCTTTTTCATTGTTTGATTGTTTGTAATTTTAAATATAACATAACATCTCTTGTTATATGCTAGTTTGCATTTGGAGGAGTTACAAAATTCAAACAAGCGCATGGAAAGAAATGCAACGTTACTTTGGAAAAATCATATAGCTACGTTCTCTAATTGGATTTAAAAAAAGGTCAATTGAATTCTTAAATGTTACTAATTAACTTAAAACCGTATAAAGAATATTTTAATTAAATGAAATTATTTTTTATAGGTATCTGTTAGCTCCAAAGATCACGACGACATGTTAAAATGGATTGCTTATGGTCCAAAGAACGATGCTTTGTCCTACACAAGATACATCATTAATGGACAACGTTTTCACACAAAAGATGTTGGGAGAGAAACCCAAAATAGTGGAGTGACTTATGATGCAACTACCATGTGTAGGGCGAGCGCAAAAGTTGTTTCTCAAGTGGTCGATGTTATCAGTTATTATGGGATACTTACCGATATAATTTTGTTGGACTATAACATTTTTTATGTTCCGATCTTTAAGTGTGATTGGGCAAACATAAAAAATGGTGTGAAGGTTGAAGATGGATTTACGCTTGTCAGTTTACATCAAAGTCAAGCTTCATTTACAAAAGATCCATATATACTTGCATCTCAAGCAAAGCAAATTTTTTATTCAAGAGAAAATGATTCTTCTAATTGGTATGTGGTAATGAAAGCACCTTCGAGAGTTTTTGATGATTTAGAGATCCATGACTCCTTTGAGGAAGTAAGCCATGTTGGGGAAGATTGCCAAGAAATCAATATGGATGTTGATGAGTATGTTGAGGATGTTTCTTTTGTTAGAGAAGATTGTGAAGGCATACTTGAGTAGTCTTGAAATGTGTCCTTATATTTTCCTTATAAATCTTCCTTTTTTTGTTGTTTTTTCCAACACTTGTTTAAGAACTTGCTTGTTTAAAGCTTAACTCACACATCACAAGAATGCATATTCTTGTATTTTGTTGCATGAATGTTTTACTGCCTAATTGAATGTTTAAAGCATGGTTTCATTTGTCATAGTTTGTCTTCTTACAACAACATCCAAGTTGTTTGTTTCCATTGTCCTAGTTACTATGTCATTTGCTTTTTCTTTAATGTCTTTACCCGCATAGAACTATGAATTTTCTACATATAAAACGATTAGCCACTATTTGTATCCATATCCTTTTGGATGTTGTAAGGTGCATCAAAATGCCAAGCGAGTAATGGTAGATAAACTTAATTTGTGAAGTTATTAGAGCAAAATTACCAAAATTACCTGTGTGGTGGTTGTTAGGCTGTGGGTTTTAGTGGCCATCTTCTTCGTAAATTTACTACACAGGCTCTGTTGCTTTAGAAGTTACTACGTTTTATGGCGTTAGTGTTAGAATTATTTAATTCCTTTTGGTTATCGTCTTTGTAATAATTACTACTGTTTTGAATATAAAAAAAACTTATCGTTATAATCCAATTCCGAAGCAAATTTAAACTTTGCTGGATATACAAGCATATTAATGCATGTCTTGCTTCAAAAATTATATTTCTTATCCATACAGCCAGTAGTAAAGATCTAAAAATAAATTATACAAATTCAGGCACTCAATCGGAATTGATGAGTCTCTTACGGTAATGTATGTTGTCAAGCATTTTACACTATCATATACAAGTTCAAAAATTGCTCTATGCTTAGTAACAAGAAAAATGATGGATAAGTAAGATTATAAGTAACTTCTCATTTTATACCAACCAACAATAGTGAAAGTACACAAATGTAAATGTGTACGATTTACAACAGATCAACTACACAAAAGTGATTGCAGAACTTAAAAACAAAAAACAAAACAAGCAGTATGAGCGACATAAATCTTAATTAGCGAAGACATTAACTCTAACTTGAGCTGTGACTTCAGGATGCAGTTTGAGCTCTGCAATATATTCCCCGGTCTCTCTAATATTTGGAAGAGACACGATCCTCTTGTCCATATCCCTGCAATATATACAAATAAATCAGGCAACTTGTCATGTATAATCCAAGCTCATTATGTTTCTAAATTGGATGTGCCTAAGGTCGATCCTTTACCTTTGTAACTGCGCTTTAATAATGTCAACAAGATCTTGTGCAGTAACGCTACAAGGGGAAAATGAGCATTTTGATTTCTTTCATCGGTTTCCTTTTAATTATCAATAATTATTACTGAAATATTTTATCGAGCTATTTCATGCAAAGGATGTCATAATTTGCAAAACTTACAATAGTTTTTCTTATCCATTGAGACAGACATCTTAAGACCATTAATTAAATTTTATTTGACAATAAGGATGCTAAAAAATATATACATTGAGAAAACTAGTATATATGCTAGTAGTGTTTATGCTCATATATGAATGTATATCATGTTGTATAAACTGTAAAACCCCAAAAAAAAGCCTATACTTCATTTTTTATTCTGCTCTGTTATTTGAGAAAACTGATATGCTCAACTTCAAAAACCTTTACCTCTCAATCTAGTTAGTTTTAGGTGATGTTTTCAAAAGAAATTGTTTTCGAACATTGTTTGTTTTAAGAAAAAATTCATTAAACATTATCAAGTATCAAACAATAATTCATTAATATATATTGTGAATAAGTGAACTATGCATATTGTATGTATTAAATAGGAAAAGATAACATCATGTTGTTAACCAATGCAAATTCTTTTTCTTGCTTGATTTATAGTCAACATTCAAAGAAAAATGATATCTTTGTACTAACTACAGGATATGGCAAAGAAGAGGAAGATTACTCGCAAACAAAAACAAGCCGAGGAACCAAAAGAAGGGGTTGTGGCTTCAACCGATCCAAATGAAATGGTCCATTTTGTTCAACTTGGAAGAGACGCCGTTAAAGTTTGGGTAGTGAATGCTACAGTTCCCGATGCAGTTCTGTGGAGACCATCTTCTGATCTTGTCTTCATTGAAGATGCTGTAGGCTCTACAGTGGCATGGCCAACCTCAAAAGTTGTGATAGAATCAAGTTCTAGTAAGTATAATTTTTTCATACATATATACAAAATTTCAAAATGTATTCATATTTGATTGTATGATTTAATTCTTGACATTATACGGTTTTCATTTATATAGGTAACCATTGTTAAAGTTTGTTGATTGATCAGAAGAAAAGAAAGCTTCACAACTGCACTCTAGGTAAATATACGAATAATACATCATGCGTAAAAGTCATTTTATGTTTTTCGTTTGATATGCATATTTTGGTTCTTATCAAAGTGTAGCGCTGTGGTCAGATATATGAATATGTAAATATACGAATACGTGAAGTTTGATGGTCTGGGTAGTTTGCAGTGGGAAGTGGTCAGAAGTGCAGCACTGTTTGTGAGTAATTTACTTTTAATCACATGCCAACCTTAGCTGCCCATGCAGTAATCTAAGTTTGATGTACATCATTTTATCATGTGTTATACGAGCATTCACATATTAATTAATCAATATACGAACATGTAATTGTTTATTTGCCATGATGGAATTGATGGCGAAAATATAACCAGTTTACTAAGCAAAATCTGAGCGGTTTTTTTCTGCTGATTTTATACCCCAGTAACTCATGTGTTGATAACCGTATTATCCGTCTTTTCCTAAATGGGTTGCTTGCGAGGTATTTTCCTTTGTTTAATTATTAATATCATGTTATATACATGTATAATTTCTCACATTGCACTGTTGCTTTGTGATTTGGGTTGATAAAGAGAAAACTATTAGCTATGAAGAGTTGTCTGCTTCAATTTTTTCAGGAGCAGAAAGATATTTCTGAATAGTATCTTCAGTGGATACCTTAGTTCTCTTATAGCTCGAGTATTTTGGATTAATGTACCTAAAGTTACAAAGAAGTTATCATCCATTCAAGAGCCTAATCCCCACTGTCTTGTTTATTCAGCACTTTAATAATAGCCTAGTTTCGCCCCAAAAAAGGCTGTTGATGGAAGACACAAATAATGTGAGTTTTCTGATATTCTTTTTTCCTTTTATTTTTACTTGAAAGTAGAATTGTATTAAAAATGTTTCAAATTATTTGCATGACATTATATTATCCTCTATTGGAACATAAGATTTGAGTTTACATTTCATAATTTAAAGTATAGTTTTGTATAAAAACTCGCTTAGAGTAGTTACCAACCTATTGTTGGTTATTTTTGTTATAGATTTTAGATCTCCAGTTGAGTATTGCAGCAATAATACAAAGTCCAGAGAATGCCTTTTATGGTGTTAAGGAGATTAAGCGGTTATTTTTTTATGAATTAATTGTGGTTATATATCATGGTACAAAGAGAGTAAATGCTTGAATGTAAGAAGGAATGAGCATTTATTCAGGTTTTAATATTCCTGCACCTGTATTGGTTTCATTGGAAGAATTTGTTTGCTTCTATCATATAACCTCCATCTTTTTTTAAGACCGTGGAACCACAATTATAAAAAGACTATTTTTTGGCCAAAACAGATTGCTGCTATTAAGTGATCAATATTGTTTGGTTATATCGTACCTCCGTATTTATTGCGTTATATAAATATAATGGTTATTTATGATACCATGTGCAATCTGTAAAGGATTTTCGTACTTATAATTATTAACTTTAGTGACGTGTAAATATTAAGAGGTGTTTTGGTCTTAGTGAAAAATATGATTTTTTTTAAAAATTCAATGGTAATAGTCCTTGTATTTAACTACTTACGCTCCTTGGGGTGCTTTTGGACAATATTTTCATTCCTAGTTCATATAGTTAATGCTCTTAGCATACGAGGTCACCCTCTACTGAAATGCATTTTTACTTGATTAGCAACGTCTAACTTCATTTGATCTACGTATATACTAATCGACATAAATGTTGATGATGACGTAATAAAATCTGTCCATAGTTTCTGATATTGTTCTCTCAGCTAATCGCAAAGAGTCATCAACATATCTACAGGGTTCTCATAAGTTAGCATTCTCGTTGTTGTAGTTATTTTTTCATCAAATCTCAGGTTTTACAAGCATTTGATTTGGGAAAAAAAATATTAGTCATAAGCTTTCATCTCATAATGTTATGTGTGCGTTGAATTTTGTACAAACCTTCATCAACTGACTATTGAACTGCTTTCGTGTTTATCATATTTGGAATAGAATTGTTTCGTACTCCAATTGGACTGCTTTCGTTTTATCATATTTGGAATCATTAATGAATGCAGCATATTTTTGAACGTATTTTGAGGTTGACATTGTGCATATTTTTTAAAATTCAATGGTACGTTAATTAATATTTCTCAACCTTCTTCCAATCAGAATGATTTGTGGATGATGTTAAAGTTATGTTTGTATAGCTAAATTTGCTCTAACTAATGAAGGGATTTACAAATCTTGTGTATCCATGGTACATTATCAAGTTTATACTGGTTTTCAACACTTTGTTCGAAGAAAGTCATCTCAAAGACGACTGTATATGGTAAAAAAAGTTAAAAAATGATCAAGTAAATCAACTACATTGATTACAGTCGCATAAAATTTCAGGCTAATATTTTATCTTTAATGCATAACACATTTATAAAAGCACTACGGTAGCAAAATTTAAATTTCAGACAGAAATTAGTATTCAGTTGACTTATTTGCACCCAACTAAATATACTCCCTCATGAACCACTTTAATAAATATTTCTAACATTAAATATCCCTCTGTTTTAGTAAATAGTCTGAGTACAGTAGAATAATTCTCTGGGTATAGTACGGTAATAAGACAACTAAGTAAATTATAGTAATAGTAGGTGTTTCCGGTGATGTTCAGTCTGAGATGATTCATACATGTAGAAACACGTTTCTGTTTATGCACACTTGACAGTTAAATGGTTCTACCTCTGTTCTGTGAGATGTATACATGAAATTCTACAGTTTTTCTTTTTGCTGGGAAATTCTGAGTGTGCTTTTGTAATGACAGTATAAAATTATCTGCAAATTACCTCATATGTTCATTGAATTTGCACAAGTACGAGTAATACTGCAAGTTTGGCGAAACATCAAGCAAATCCTAATGTATCTCCTGTGATTGCAAAAATGATGGGAAAGATGGATGCCTGGGCTAAGTAATATGCTTATGTTTTCTTCATACTTGTATTAGTACATTATGCTAGATAATGTTGTTATTATGTAATGTTGGAGGCAAACTGCTAATTATGACCAAGACTGTTATTATGTAATGTAATGTACTGTTGTTATTATGTAATGTAATGTTGTTATTATGTAATGTTGTATATACATATATCTATCTGTGTGCATATATATATATATATATAATATAATATAAAAAAAAGAAAAATGAAACAAATGCTGAAAATTAATATTATATAGGATAGCGTTTGAAAAACGCTATTGATTCATCAAACGCTATCGCAACTCTATATGAGATGTAAGATTTATGCATCAAAAATGCTATAATAGAATCAAAAACGCTATAGTAGAAAATAAAAAACGCTATACAAGAATGACAAAAAATGCTATCGAAAAACATTGTAACGCTATAACATGGTTTGATGAAACGCTATAAAATGTGCTCAAAAACGCTATAGAAGTTAAATGAAGGATTAAATTCCCTATATCGTTTAAGTTTAATAACATAGAAAAAAACGCTATGGTAGGGTGCAAACGCTATGCACTTTTGTAAACGCTATTAGTTATTATAGCGTTTTCCTTCCTGCTATGTAATGTTGCCGGCCTACCATAGCTTGTGGTTCCACGGCGTTCTCTGAAATGCTATGGTAGCCTGTTATAGCGTTTTTAAAACGCTATGAAACCCATAAACTATTGTAGTGTCAAGAGTACTCCTAAAGATAGGTACTCCACTCCAAATAGAGTATAGATCTCATTAAGAGTTTCTATTAACTCATCCTCTAATCACTTCAGGAATACAAGCTTCTTAATATAAAAATAGCAGTTCAACTAATATCACTTCACAACTTGTTCTTACCTATTGAACCTAGTTCTTGGGATCTCCAGTCATTAGGTCGGGTTACCATTATGCGTGACTCAACAATCTAAGGGCAATAGTCTCATTCTTTTAGAAGTTCTAAGGACTTTCTCTCTGGCCAATCCTTTCGTCAAAGGATCTGCCAAATTCTCATCACTGCGTATGTGATCCACTTTAATAGCACATGAAGAGAGTAGCTCTCTAAAAGTACTGTGCTTACGACGTATTTGTCGTCTCTTACCATTGTAATATGGTTCTGTACTTTTGCAATAGCCGCGGTACTATCGCAATGGATCAACACAGCTGGTATCGATTTTTCCCATAAAGGAATGTCAACTAGCAGATATTTTAAGTACTCTGCTTCTTCACTAGCTATGGCTAGTGCTATCATCTTAGACTCCATAGTAGAATGAGCCAAAATAGTATGTTTCTTCGATTCCAAGAAACAGCTCATCCAGCAATGCTATAGATATAGCCACCGGTTGCTTTTGAATCATCAGATAAAGTATTACAGTCTGCATCGGTGTAACCTTCAAGGACAGCTGGAAAATTTTCGTAATGTAACCCAAGATTCATGGTTCATTTTAGGTATCTCATGACCCTCTCAATAGCGTGCCAATGCTCTATACTAGGTCTACTAGTAAACCTGCATAATAATCCAACGACATAGGCAATGTTGGGTCTGGTATAATCAGTGGCATACCGAAGGCTCCCAATGATGCTCGCATAATTAGACTATCTTACACCTTCACCGGTGTTCTTAAATAGCTTTACACTAGGTTCATATGGTGTACATGCAGGTTTACAGTCAAAGTAATTTTATTTGTTTAGAATCTTCTCAATATAATGAGATTGATCCAAAGAAGGTCCCTTTTCGGACATAGTAATCTTAATACCAAGGATTACACTTGCTGTAAAGGCCCGCAAATTCGCACCCCTTGAATTGACCATAATTCACAACGGTTCGACTCAAATTGATCAGAAAATACGAATCTTTAGGGTGAAGAAGACGAAAGAGGTAGAAGAAAAATAGAACAACAAACAATGAATCTCATAATCGCAGCGGAACAAAATATAATATACAATAACGGATTTTAAATACAAGAACTGTGCTGTTAATGTACATACCATTACCAGAGTACAATATACAACCATCAATCTGTACAGTTTAATAACTTGTCCTCACACAGCGGAAATACAAATCTACGGAAATACGTCTTGTCATCCAGCTTGTCTCTTGAGCTCCATAGCATCCTATCTTTAATCTGTAATACTCGGCCTGACCCGAGCATTATAATAAAATAACACCCGAGTCAGTTTTGAAAACCAGCGTGAGAAAACACACTCAATTGAATTATTAGTGTTATCAAAATCCTTTGAAAAACAAAGGTATCTCGTAAGACCGCGTCACACACAAACACAACGGGTTTTCCCCTTAGGATAACCAAAACATTTTGTAGAAAATCCAGTGATATTATAATAGTGTCTAAATACAAATACTTATTCAAATAGCTGAAATTGTTACATTAATTAAATTCCAGCATACTAGGCTCTACAAACAAAACCGTAAGCTCGTATTGGAGAATGGATTCCAACGAATGACTGAGCTACCGAGGTACCGCCCACCACAGTACACCTCTAGAACAATGTACCGAGGACCTCGCTGGAATCCCCTACTACACAAGACCGGCCTACCCCTAACCTAGATAGACCGAATATGTTATCACCCCAGGTGGTCCCAACCTTACTATCTAGAAAAGTGATAACATACCCTACTTGGGTGCGACCCACTTAGCCTTGTTGCATCTCCCCTATTTTAGTCATTCCTAGTTGATGAGGTTCGAGGCTAAGCGTTACCTTTCAAGAGCAATTTTACTTAGAATGCTCATCGTCCTCCAATGACGATGTTTTGATAGCATTCGTCCATAAAAGTTGTCCTGGGTCTGAAGAAACTGAATCACCGTCTTCATCACCTTCACGGTATTCATTCGTTACGTTCAAACCGGATCGAAGTGGTTTTCAGATAACTAAATCCGATCCCGGTCTCTTCGAAACGATTAACGAAATTGGCCAATATTGATAGTCGGTTATTTAACCATCAATTTAACATCCATAAGCAATCATCTGGCCTTATTATAAATTTTCCCAAAATATTTACTTTCAAAATATCTTTAAAAGATATATATATTCAAACCCTTCCAATATTTTAATAGTGGAAATCAAACTCAAGTTCTTATATCCTTAATAGGATATTTTCAAGTCATTTCAATACTTAGAATATTTTTCTCGCTTCCAATTATAATCCATCCCTCTGAAAATATTTCTATAACTAAAATCTCGAAGTTTAATATTTTCAAATTCTTTCCGTCCAATACTTAGGAATATTTATAATCATATTCACTAAGATCTTTTAATTCCAATATTCAGGAGGTAGTCCATTTATTTTCTATTTCTCAAAATTCTCTACAAATTTTATTTGTAAAACCCCTTAATATTTTCAAAGTTGAATGTAATTGTCTATACCTCCAAATACCCATTTCTAACTTCTTTTATGAATTCTAATTCATTTTACGAATTTCTCGTATTTTTAACACTTTAGAATTTTTCTTCAAGCTCCCAAAACCCCACTATAAGATTTCTATTCTAAAATCATACTTGTTTAACAAACTTCGCTTCCAATCTTGAGAGGATTTATAAATAAATTCAATCTTTTAAAGCTATATATAAAACAAGTATTTTTAAGGAATAGTAGTTTATTTGTAAAATATGTTTAAGTAAATTTTAAAATATCAAAACATTTTACATAACATCAATAAATCATTTCCAAATCATTTTTAAATAACTAATTAATTTACAAAGCTAATTAATAAAATTTAGAGTTTATTTCAATAAATATTAAATATTAGAACAACTAACTTTTCGGAATATCCCAAATCTCATTTTAAGTTACATAGTATATTAATTTAAAAATCCAATTTAAAATAATTTTAACCTCTCGACAACAATCTATTTTAAAAAATATCCAATATTGCTAATTCCAATTTATAATCCCCCTCGATTTGTATCTCATCGGCTATATTTTAATTTTATCACCATTTTTACATCCAGAAATAGATTCCACCATTTCTTTCCCAAACAATTTATGTAACTCGATATAAATTCACATCGTAAATCTATATTTCTAATGTACCAAAACATCGTTTATAAATTTATAAACTCCTTTGAGTTTTACTTGTTTATAAAACAAATCTTATTTATAAGATTTCATTATATAAATTCATTTCTTATAAATTCCATTTATATTCCCAATCTATTTTTAGCATTTATTTTAACTCCTTTTCATACTTCCAGATACCATTTATAAATTCATTTATATAAGTCATTTTAAAACCTCCATTTAAAAATTCACGATAGTTAAGTATACCCAAAAATCAATTATATTTTCTAATCCAATTACTTTAAAATAACCCCAATTCCAATATTTATTTATTTATTTATTTATATCAAATTCCCTTTGATTCCATAAATTTTAAAATATGTTTATCGTTTTTAAATTATTAAAATTCAGGCCAGTGCTACAATAGCATCCAATAATTCCAATCACTACAATAATCTATAATAGATTATTCTACACAAATCATATATCACTATAAATGAAAAATAAACATTTTTGAGGAATCCAGTTGGATCCCTCCAACTTGTTTCCCCTGCATCCACAGATGTTAATACAACATAAAATAATACCAATCCCACTTCGAGGGGGATATCACGGTATATAGGGTCATTCGCTATTATGTGGGGCGTATAGGGTCTCATTCGCTATAATATGTGGAAATATCACTCCAAATACTAATATATATATATATACTACTATATATATATTCATTCAATCAGACAATATATTTATAAATTCAACAGACATCCAAAATTTTATTTCAACTATTTAAAATTTAAATTTTGGAAATCCAAATGAGTGAGAATTTTTCTCACGTTGATATTTAATTGTGATCTGTTCGAATTATTAATTCCATCGCGTAGATTTAGCAACTACGAATCCATTGCGACTTATTCCATGATTTTGGACCTCACATTCAAAAAGTCATTCGATTTTAAACATTTGAATTTAATAACTAATTTATCATTTAAATTTTTCTTGACCTATATATACCTTTATTAATTTAATTAAAAAAACAACATCTTATACCTTCACTACCTTGATCGAACAACTCCAGGCCGCTGCCCCAAACCCTAGCTGAAGAACTGTTCGCGTCTCCACTGTCGCATGCCCAAAATCGAAGTCGCGACTCCTCTACTCTGCCAACCGAACAACCACGGCCGCCGCACATAATCCCAACCAGTCATTTCGAACCACCTACCTGCACCACAACCAGCATCGCTCCACCTCCAACCTCGAGGCTACCCAGGCCGCCATGTGCGCCTATAGCAGCCACGCGACCACAAAGTCAAACGCGGCCTCCCCTAATGATGAGTCGCGTCTCCCAGTCCCTTGTCGCCTGCCAAAATTTCCCCCAAAACCATGATCGCAATCGACGCCGAGCCTCCTCGCGTGCGCGTGCTCCCTATCAGGTCGCGGCCATCGACTCCGTTCATGCTTCAACCTCTCGCGTGCGATTATGATGCGTTCTCCATTTTTTTTAATTCTCTGATGATTTTAGAGTAGAGCTCGGCCATGATTTTTATTTTGAAAGGAAGATGTATTTAACGAAGGAGAAAGGTAATACGATCTGATTGAATGAAAGAGGGGATAGCTTGCGTAAAAACATAGACTAGCTTCAGAAGAAAAGAACTACATTGATTTGATTTATAATTTTTATTTAATTATAGAATGTCTCATTCGCATACCTAAAAATCTAGAGCCCCTATCGAGACGTGCTGCTAGGCGTTCATAACGTTATACCCCTATTCCGAATGCAATGGAAAGGTTTCGAGTCCTAATTCGATCGTATGGAGAAAATAGCTTTTTAGACCCAATTATTATATTAAATTTTCGATATTAATTTCAATGCGTTTCTATCTCGTATGACCAAATGATAATCCCAAATGCTACAAAATTTAAAATCCAATAATAATTCACTATTAGGGATCTGATGGAACTGGTTTCGTTGAATTCCGAGACTGTGTCCCGGATGACTATTTTTAAATGTCAATTTGAACAAACTATTTTTAAAATTGAACAGATCGCTTTTAAATTCAATTTTTAAACTTTTATTATCTTCAATATTATTAATATAAATTTTACAAGCCTTTAAATTATTTTTATCGAGCTTAAAACTCAAGATACAATAATTTACCCAATATTCAAATTCAATAGTTAAATTATTCAATAAATCGTTATATTTACATTCCGAATTTATTTTATAAATAAAAACCCAAATTTCCATATTCAAAATCAATCTATAATTCAAATTCAATATTTAAAACCATTTAAATATTCCAAATCAAACGTCGAAAAATCCGGGTCGTTACATTCCTCCCCCCTTAAAAGAAATTCGTCCCCGAAATTTGCTAAGGTAGAAAGAATGCTCTGAACCCATTAACTTAACAGAACCCACTTAGTGAAAACTCGATATTTCACTTTCCTAATCTTTTACCGTCAACCCAAATAATTTCTTTTCCATCCTAAACCAAAATCCTTTATTTCGATTATAAATTCGAAACTGATTTCCATTAAAAAAAATTTCCAAAAATTTTTTTCAAAAATTTTCTAACACCCTAAATTTCCGAATTTTATTTGCGGAGTCTCCCTTGTACGGAGAGGCTTTTGCAATATGACAAGAGAGATAAATATATATACATCGACCCACACGGTCGGAAAACAAAATATATACCAATATTTTATATTTTCGTAGTATTTAATCTGAAAACGTACCTTATTTAAGCATTTTTAAGCAATCGGCTTATTTATTTTGCAATTCGCGCAATCAAAATCAAGTAAAACGGCTCCAGGTACCTGTACTTACTCAATTTTAAACACATAAGTACCGAAAACATCAAATTCAATAACATTTCACTTATTTAAACTATTACAACACATAAATTTCAATAACCAATCACGCTAAACATGTATTATAAGCAATTATAAGGTTCTGACATTAATATGATTACTTTCAATCAATCCATATTCAATTCGAATGATTTACAATCAAATTTATTTGCATCCAATTCATTCCTATATCAAACAAACTCATATCCATTCCAGATTGATTAAGAATCAATTTATTCACATTTTATTTATTCGTAAAATTTTATTTACTTTAGTTTGCATCGAACAACAATTCTTTTCTATGCAAATTTGGCGCTATTTATTTAATAAAATAATTATTTAATCTTACAACTATTTTAAATTGATTCCAAATCAATTTATATTCATTCTATTCTATTTCAACTTTGTTCACAATCAATTCACTTACATTTCATTCACAACCACTTTCATTACTTTCAAATCCATTTTAATTAGCTCGGAAACATTTCATGCTAACTTATTAAATAACCATTTCACAATTTATTTGAGCTAAGCTTCCATTAAAATATTAACTCAAGTTAATTTATTTTCTTCAATCAAACAACTTAAGTTCATTTCCATTTGTAAAGAAATTCCCTTTCAATTTAATTTGATTCTTATCCAATCAAATCCCATTTCATTTACTTAATTAATTTAATTAGTTCCTTCATTTATCCTACTTCAATTTCAATTCCATATTCAAATTCATTCTCGAATTCATTTCAATGATATTCAAGGCTATATTAAATTTATTCATAAACAAATTGGATTTATTTGTAACTCAAGTCATTTCTATTTCAATCCAATTTTGTTTTATTCGATCACACTTCCAATTATATTTAATTCACTTAAAATTTAAGTCGAATTTTATTTATAACTCAAGTTTCATTTCCAAAATCCATTTGTAATTCATAATCCAAATTTATTCAACCAAGTTAAGTTTCATTCCCATATCCAATTCACTAATTAATTATCTAATTAGTTCACTTTAAATTTATAACCCAATATCTGATTTCTATCTCAAAAATCGCTTCTTATAATTTTCTTGAGTTCAAATTCCTTTTTATAATTCAAGTTTTGATTTAATTTCCTTTACCAAAATATCAACCAATTTTATTTTGGGCTTTCCTATTTCACTTTTAAATTTTATAAGTCACATAACTCATTTTCCACATTTCCATCAATTCCATACTCGAATATTTTTACATTTAATTTTTCTCTCGAGACTATACATTTATTTATAGCTTAAATATACTTTTATTCCATTTGTTTCAATTTTTATAAGCTATGTAACTTATTTATTCACAATTCTAAAATTTTCACTTAAATTTTATCTCATTTAAAATTTACAAGAAATTATTGTCAAGGACAAAATTTCTCAGCATTTTAGCCTCAAGGCCAAACCTTCAGTATTTTAGCCTAAAGGACAACTTTCTTTAGGTATCAGTTTTTAGTTATTGATAGCAGTTTTTGGGTATTAGTTTGTAGTTATCGGTAGCAGTTTTTAGGTATCAGTTTTTAGTTCGGTAGCAGTTTTGGAAGAATGTTTGTCCTTATGAATAATTTTGGAAGATTGTTTGTCCTTATGAATAATTTTTAGGAGAATGTTTGTCCTTGTGGTTAAAATATTGGGGTCGTGTCCTTGAGGCTAAAAATATATAAATTTTTGCATATTGTATACCTTATGGTTATATAATCATTTCATAACTCAAAATTTATATTTACTCAAATTCAATATTATTAATAATCCAACCCAATTTTTATAACTGATAGTTATAGAGTTACTTTATAATTCACATTTACATGCTTAATTCAATTCAATACGATTCAAATCCAATTCACCTTTTATTTAAATTTCAATTCCTTTTTAACCAACATTTCAAAACCAAACTCGAGTTATTCGTACTTAAATTAATTTCACTCCAAACAAATTTATTTTTAATTTATTCAATTTCATCATATATTTCTATTACTTTGCTTAAGTTAACGCCCATTTCATTAACACGCTATAGTAATTCAATTCAAATCCTGTCAATTAAATTTCCAGAATTTAATTTATCCAACTTAACTTAAGTTGAATTCCATCTTAATCATCTCACTTTGAATTTTAGTTCCAAATTTCAATTTTTTTCACACTTCCCTCCTTATACATATCATCTCCCACAGGATTCCAGAAAATTTTTTAAACGCCTGGTATTTATTTTCAAATCACTTTGAAATCAAATATATATATATACTCTTTTTGGTTTAACAAACCACTTCCTTCGAATTCCAAAATCAACCTAATTTTATCCAAAACAATTCCTTCCAAATTTTCAAAACAATCACTTGTTTTCACCGAAAAATCTCCATATCAATTTACTACGGTAGCAATTCGTCACTCAGAAACTCGAAAATGAACATCGATGATGTCGCGATCATCATCGGAATTATTTTCCAGCGACTGTAGTGAGTTCAGTGCTATATCCCTTCAAATCCATTTAAAAAAATTTCTTTCAAAAATATCTCCAAAATAATATTACTATTCTTTATTTCAAAATACTTTGGAAAACACTTCCAAATATCTTCGGGATTTAATTTTTCAAACTCTGGTTTTAATCAAGTCTTAGTTTTAATTCAATTATATAATCCATACTTATACAATTTCCATTTGGTTATATATAACCAACTCCAGATTTTATAATCTTGTTTTGATTATAATATTATCATCCAAACACTCCCAATATACCATAATAATTTTAGAAAATTATTCCTTTTGCATAAAAATATAATTTGGGTAAAATTATTTCATTTACCCGCTTTAAAACCATATTGTGTCAGTTCATCGCATTCAAGTGTTTAGAAACTGCTATCGAATTAGCGGTGTCCCACTACTCGACCAGAATTTATATGCCACTCAACCGATAAGTCAACATAATATAATACCATTTATATTCACTAACAAATACGCTCATATCTATTATTACACTCAACTCATTCTAGAGTACTATTGACTCTATCTCTAATGAGTATCCCCACCAGAGCCAAGGTTCTCGCTTAACCTTCAATTCTGATACCAAATGTAAAGGCCCGCAAATCCATACCCCTTAAATCGACCATAATTCACAACAGTTCGACTCAAATTGAACGGAAAATACGAATCTTTAGGGTGAAGAAGAAGAAAGAGGTAGAAGAAAAATAGAACAACAAACATAGAATCTCACAATCGTAGGGAACAAAATATAATATACAATAACAGATTTTAAATACAAGAACTGTGCTGTTAATGTACATACCATTACCAGAGTACAATATACAACTATCAATCTGGACAGTTTAATAACTAGTCCTCACACAACGGAAATACAAATCTACGGAAATACGTCTTGTCATCCAACTCGTCTCCTGGTCTCCATAGCATCCTATCCTGAATCTGTAATACTGCGTCTGACCCGAGCATTATAATAAAATAACACTTGAGTCAATCTGGAAAACCAGCGTGAGAAAACACACTCAATTGAATTATTAGTGTTATCAAAATCCTTTGAAAAACAAAGGTATCTCGTTAGACCGCATCACACATATACACGATGGGTTTTTCCCTTACAATAACCAAAACATTTTGTAAAAAATCCAGTGATATTATAATAGTGTCTAAATACAAATACTTATTCAAATAGCTGAAATTGTTGCATTAATTTAATTCCAGCATATTATGCTCTACAAACAAAACCGTAAGCTCGTATTGGAGAATGGATTCCAACGAATGACTGGGCCACTGGGGTACCGCCCACCACAGTACACCTCTAGAACAATGTACCGAGGACCTCACCGGGATCCCCTGCTACACAGGACCGGCCTACCCCTAACCTAGATAGACCGAATATGTTACCCCTAACCTCGGGTGTTCCAACCCTTACTATCGAGTGCTTCTTCTTTCATGTATACCCATATCTAAGATAAATAGGTTTCCGAGGACATCTAGAAAAGTGATAACATACCCTACTTGGTTGCGACCCACTTAGCCTCGCTGCATCGCCCCTGTTTTAGTCATTCCCGGTTGATGAGGTTCGAGGTTAAGCGTTACCTTTCAAGAGCAATTTTACTTATAATGCTCATCGTCCTCCAATGACGATGTTCTAATAGCATTCATTCATACAAGTTGTCCTGGGTCTGGACAAAGCGAATCACTGTCTTCAACATCTTCATGGTATTCATTCGTTACGTTCAAATCGGATCGAAGTGGTTTTTGGATAATTAAATCCGATCCCGGTCTCTTCGAAACGATTAACGAAATTGGCCAATATTGATAGTCGGTTATTTAACCATCAATTTAACATCCATAAGCAATCATCTGGCCTTATTATAAATTTTCCCAAAATATTTACTTTCAAAATATTTTTAAAAGATATATATCCAAACCCTTCCAATATTTTAATAGTGGAAATCAAAATCAAGTTCTTATATCCTTAACCGGATATTTTCAAGTCATTTCAATACTTAGAATATTTTTCTCGCTTCCAATTTAATCCATCCCTTTGAAAATATTTCTATAATTAAAATCTCAAAGTTTAATATTTTCAAATTATTTCCGTCCAATACGTAGGAATATATATAATCATATTCTCTAAGATCTTTTATTTCCAACATTCAAGAGGTAGTCCATTTATTTTCTATTTCTCGAAATTCTTTACAAATTTTATTTGTAAAACCCCTTAATATTTTCAAAGTCGAATGCACTTGTCTATACCTCCAAATACCCATTTCTAACTTCTTTTATGAATTCTAATTCATTTTATGAATTTCTTGTATTTTTAACACTTTGGAATTTTTCTTCAAGCTCCCAAAACCCTACTATAAGATTTCTATTAAAATCATACTTGTTTAACAAACTTCGCTTCCAATCTCGAGAGGATTTATAAGTAAATTCAATCTTTTAAAGCTATATATAAAATAAGTATTTTTAAGGAATAGTAGTTTATTTGTAAAATATGTTTAATTAAATCTTAAAATATCAAAACATTTTACATAACATCAATAACTCATTTCCAAATCATTTTTAAATAACTAATTAATTTACAAAGCTGATTAATAAAATTTAGAGTTTATTTCAATAAATATTAAATATTAGAATAACTAACTTTTCGGAATATCCCAATTCTCATTTTAAGTTACATAGTATATTAATTTATAAATCCCATTTAAAACAATTTTAACCTCTCGACAAAAATCTATTTTAAAAAAAATCCAATATTGCCAATTCCAATTTGTAATCCCCCTCGATTTGTATCACATTGGCTATATTTTAATTTTATCACCATTTTCACTTCCAGAAATAGATTCCACCATTTCTTTCCCAAACGATTTCATTAACTCGATGTAAATTCACATCGTAAATCTATATTTCCAATCTACAAACTGACCATCATTTCCTTATTTATAAACATCGTTTATAAATTTATAAACACCTTTCAGTTTTACTTGTTTATAAAACAAATCTTATTTATAAGATTCCATTATATAAATTCATTTCTTATAAATTCCATTTATATTCCCAATCTATTTCTTATAAATTCCATTTATATTCCCAATCTATTTTTAACATTGATTTTAACTCCTTTTCATATTTCCATATACCATTTATAAATTCTTTTATTTATGTCATTTTAAAATCTCCATTTAAAAATTCACGATAGTTAAGTATACCCAAAAATCAATTATATTTTCTAACCCAATTCCTTTAAAATAACCCCAATTCCAATATATATATATTTATTTATTTATTTATTTATTTATATCAAATTCCCTTTGATTCCATAAATTTTAAAATATGTTTATAGTTTTTAAATTATCAAAATTCAGGCCAGTGCTACAATAGCATCCAATAATTCCAATCACTACAATAATCTATAATAGATTATTCTACACAAATCATATATTACTATATATGAAAAATAAACAACATATTTGAGGAATCCAGTTGGATACCTCCAACTTGTTTCCCCTGCATCCACAGATGTTAATACAACATAAAATAATACCAATCCCACTTCGAGGGAGATATCGCGGTATATGGGGTCATCCGCTATTATGCGGGGAGCATTGGGTCTCATCCGCTATAATGTGCGGGAATATCACTTCAAATACTAATATATATACTACTATATATATATTCATTCAATCAGACAATAAATTTATAAATTCAACAGGCATCCAAAATTTTATTTCAACTATTTAAAATTTAAATTTTGGAAATCCAAATGAGTGAGAATTTTTCTTACGTTGATATTTAATTGTGATCTGTTCCAATTTTCAATTCCATCGCGTAGATTTAGCAACTACGAATCCATCGTGACTTATTCCATGACCTCGCATTCAAAAAGTCATTCGAATTTAAACATTTGAATTCAATGACTAATTTATCATTTAAACTTTTTGACCTATATATACCTTTATTAATTTAATTAAAAAACCATCTTATACCTTCACTGCCTTGATCGAACAACTCCAGGCTGCTGCCCCAAACCCTAGCTGAAAACTGCTCGCGTCTCCACTACCGCATGCCCAAAATCAAAGTCGCGACTCCTCTCCTCTACCAACCGAACAACCATGGCTACCACACATAATCCCAACCCATCATTTCGAACCACCTACCTGCACCACAACCAGCATCGCTCCACCTCCAACCTCGAGGCTACCCAGGCCGACATATGCGCCTATAGCAGCCACGCGACCACAAAGTCGAACGCGGCTTCCCATGATGATGAGTCGCGTCTCCTAGTCCCTTGTTGCCTGCCAAAATTTCCCTCAAAACCATGATCGCAATCGACGATGTGCCTCCTCGCGTGCGCGTGCTCCCCATCAGGTCGCGACCATCGACTCCGGTTATGCTTCAACTTCTCGCATGCGATTATGATGATTTTTGAATAAAGCTCGGCCATGATTTTGATTTTGAAAGGCAGATGTATTTAACGAAGGAGAAAGGTAATACGAGCTGATTGAATGAAAGAGGGGATAGCTTGCGTAAAAACATAGACTAGCTTCAGAAGAAAAGAACTACATTGATTTGATTTATAATTTTTATTTAATTATAGAATGTCTCATTCGCATACCTAAAAATCTAGAACCCCTATCGAGACGTGCTGCTAGGCGTTCATAACGTTATACCCCTATTCCGAATGCAATGGAAAGGTTTTGAGTCCTAATTCGATCGTATGGAGAAGAGCTTTTTAGACCCAATTATTATATTAAATTTTCGATATTAATTTCAATGCGTTTCTATCTCGTACGACCAAACGATAACCCCAAACGTATGAAATTTAAAACCCGAAAATAATACAATATTACAGATCCGATGGAAATGGTTTTGTCGAATTCCGAGACTGTGTCCCGGATGACTATTTTTAAATGTCAATTTGAACAAACTATTTTTAAAATTGAACAGATCGCTTTTAAATTCAATTTTTAAACTTTTATTATCTTCATTATTATTAATATAAATTTTACAAGCCTTTAAATTATTTTTATCGAGCTTAAACTCAAGATACAATAATTTACCCAATATTCAATTATAAAATTCAATAATTAAATTATCCAATAAATCGCTATATTTAAATTCTGAATTTATTTTATAAATAAAAACCCAAATTTCCATATTCAAAATCAATCTATAATTCAAATTCAATATTTACAACCATTTAAATATTCCAAATCAAACGTCGAATAATCCAGGTAATTACACTTGCTTCACCTAGATCTTTTATATCGAAATTGGCACTTAACAAAGATTTAATAGAGTTTATGGCATGAATGTTTGACCCAAAAATAAGTAGGTTATCTACATACAGACATATGATAGTGCAAATGTCATTCTCAGATTTATAGTAAATGCATTTGTCACTTTCATTAACTTTGAAACCATGTGAGATTATTATTAAGTTATCAAAAAATTTCATGTCATTATTTAGGTGCTTGTTTTAAGCCATATAATGATTATCTAACTTGCAAACTTTATGTTCTTGACCATGAACTAAAAATCCTTCATGTTGGTCCATATAAATTTCCTCTTCTAATTCACCATTTAAAAAGGCAGTTTTAACATCCATTTGGTGTATTATTAAATTATGAATAGATGCAAGTGAAATGAGTACTCGAATAGATGTAATCCTAGTTACAGGTAAAAAGGTGTCTAAACAGTCTACATTTTCTCGTTGCTTAAATCCTTTAGCTACAAAACGGGCTTTATATTTATCAACTGTGCCATCAGGTTTTAATTTCTTTTTAAGTACCCATTTACAGCCTATAGAATTACAACCAGGTGGTAGATCTACTAAGTGCCAAGTCTTATTGGATTCCAAAGAATCCATTTCATCATTTATAGCCTCTTGCCAAAAATCGTCATCTAAGGAAGATAAGGCTCCTTGGAGGTTTGAGAGATCCTCCTCTATAGTAAAAGCATAAAAATCTGAATCAAAATCTTTTGCGGTTCTTGCTCTTTTACTTCTTATAGGTTCATTTTCAAAAGGCTCATTAAATTCTGTTCTAATAGGCATGGTGTTACTTGATGTGCTCCTACTATTCCTCAATTTAAAAGAAAATATTGATTCATAAAAATCAGCATCATTAGATTCTATTATATTATGTGTACTCAGGTCATAAAATCTATATGATTTGCTATTAATAGCATAGCTAATAAATACACATTCATATGCTCTATTTGCTAATTTTATTCTCTTAGGGTCTGGTATACGAACATATTCCAAACATTCCGAAATTCTAAAATAAGACACATTTGGTTTATAATTTCTTTAAAATTTCAAATGGTGAGATTTTACTTTTTGATTTAGGGATTCTATTCAGTACATAGCATACAGTCAATAAAATATCCCCCACCAATGTTTTGTTGCATCTGAATTTAATAAGATAACTACAACTAATTCGGTGAAGGTTCTATTTTTTCTTTCAGCTTTACCGTTTATTTCAGGTGAATAATGTGCAGTTCTCTCATGAATTATACCATGCAATTTATAGAAATCAAGAAATAAACAGACTCGTATTATGTTCCTCTATCACTACGAAGTCTCTTGATTTTCTTATTAGATTGATTCTCAATTTCAGTTTTAAATGATTTAAACATATCAAATGCATCACTTTTATTTTTCATAAAGTATACATAAGTAAAATCAGAACAGTCATCAATAAAAGTGATAAATTAACGGTGTCCATGTTTAGTCAATGTTCCATCAAGCTCACATATATCAGAATCAATCAAATCTAAAGGTTCAGAAACTCTATCAACTGATTTATGTGGTTTCTTAGTGATTTTTGTTTGGCTACATAATTCACATTTATCAAAATCAGTTTGTGACATTTTAGGGATAAGATCTAAGGTGTTCATGTTATGAATTATATATTTATTCACATGACATAATCTAGAGTGCCAGATATTAAAATCACACAACATATAAGCAGAAGCAGACATTTTATTACATTCAACATTCAGTTTAAACATACCATCAGTTGCATAACCCCAACCCATAAACATACCATTCATAGTGATGGTGTACATATCAGCCCCAATAGTCTGTGTAAAACCAGCCTTATTAAGAAGATAACCTGAAACAAGATTCTTTCTCATCTCTGGAGTGTGCATTACGTCCATCAGAATGACGGTCTTCCCAAAGGTAAACTTTAGCTATATGCTTCCAATTCCAGCAACAATAGTGGTGTGAGAGTCTTCCAACAACACTTTCTTGTTCTTAGTCTCCGTGTATGTTTTGAACATAGCTCGGTCATAGCAGACATGGCGTGTAGCACCAGTATCTACCCACCTACCCTCTGATCCCCCAACAAGGTAAATCTCATCAGTAATCATAGCTGTTTAGAGGCTCCTCAGTCAGGTTATCCTGCAGTGCAGGGCCTGGTCTGTTCCTACACTTGCGTGCCATATGACCTGGTTTTCCACAGTTGTAGCAAAGAAACAACTGTCTAGAGTCATTCTTTTGGTGTGGTTTCTGTTTGTTGCGGTTCTGACTAAGCTTGCGGTTCTGATTCTTAAAATTTTTAGGATTTGGTTTTAGAACTGCAGCTTTCTTAGTGTTGCCTGTAATAGCCAACACTTCTTCCTTCATATCTTGTTTACGTGATTCCTCCTCAATACGGATGCGAGTTATCAAGCTTTCCAAAGAAAATTCTTTAGTTTTATGTCTCAGATTATTCTTAAAATCCTTCCAACTAGGGGGTAGTTTATCTATCAAAATAGCAACTTGGAATTGTTCATCAATAACCATACCTTCAGAGAAGATCTCATGAACTATTTTCTGAAGTTCATGAGACTGCGTCTCTACTGACCTATCATCCGTCATCTAAAATTTGAGGTAGCAACTGATGGCATATTTCTTTGCTCCAGCTTCTTCTGTATCATACTTTTTTTACAGCGCCTCCCAGATTTCCTTGGCTATCTTGTCTGAATTGTAGTAGTCGTAGAGATCGTCGCTCAGGCCATTGAGTATGAAGTTCTTGCAGAGGTAATCCTGCTCTGTCTAATTCTGTAATTTTTGGTTTTGTTCCTACCAGATCTGCAGTTGTTGTGCATCGGTTTCAGCGGGCTTCTCTAGTACTGTCGGCTTTTCTGTAGTGAGCACACCAACCACCTTCCTCATCGTTAGGAAAAATTCCATCTTTTGCCTCCAACGCTTGAAATGGAGGCCCTCGAATCTGAAGGGCGTAGAAGCGACCATGGGGACCTTAAACATTGAGGTCGGTGCAACATCATCAATAGTTGCAGCAGAAGTCATTGTTGTTTGGAACGTCTTCAAATTGTTGAGAACAATGAAACTTCGGCTGAGTTGTGTACGTTGTCACTCTCTTGAAGATGTTTCGGCGTTCTTCTCAAAGGTGCAAAGCAGTTCTGAAAACACAAACGTTGCCGCCTCTAGGATAAAACAGTCTCTCTAATCTGAAAAATATCAACATGTTTGCACCGACAAAGTTGATTCTGATTTGCACTCTGAAATACTACTCAAGGTGTTTAGTTTTGTTGAAGGAAGAAGAAAAAGAAAAATGTATGTTATTCTTACAATTTCTCTTCTGTCTATCTATCATTTAAATAGGCAGAATGGAAATTGTATACGTTACTAAAGTGATGGAATGTTAATGGATTTTAATTTATTCTCATTTAAAACAATATTATAATACCATTAGCTTTTGTAACGGCTCAATAATAATGTCACATAAATATATTACAGTTGTGCAAGTGTAACGGCTCAATTATAATAATGATTCATAAATATATTACTGTTATAAACTTGCAACGGCTCAATTATAATAATGATTCATAAATATATTACCGTTATAAACTTGCAACGACTCAATTATAATAATGGTTCATAAATAAATTACCATTAACCTTTTTTTATTTAATTTTTTTAATAAATTCACTTCATAAACAAAAACATTTCCAACATTAGCTATATAAATCACATGAAGTTAGTACTTCCAAGCAATAGAATGAGTGCATGCACATCACTAGTTTTTGGTTCTTGCTTTTGAATCTTAGGTGAAAGAGGCCATAACATGAATATAAAGAAAATGAAGTTTCATTGGTAGTTGATAATGATATTAAGGTACATGGTCATATGTATTTAGCCTAAAGTTTTTATATGAAATGCGGAGTGTGTATATATATAATTGTAGTATAAGTAAAAAAAATAGGAAACCTTAAAATTCAATTAATATTTAGGTACGAATAAGCTCCTTATAAATAGGAAGCATAGTTTGAGAAATACCTGGGCAATAATTTTGTACAATATCATCACTAGTACAACCGCACAACGGTGAAAAAACTGATCTTTTGAATATATTATTTGAATCAAAATTTATATTTGTTGTACTGTTAATTTAATTACACCATAACAACAATGTATTTGAAAAAAAGATCATTTTAGTTATAAGCAAAAAAAATTACAAATACTGAAGAATTTGGGGTTTGGTGAAATATAGCAAAAATACTAAAGATTTGGTGTTGAATAAATAAAATAATGCACTCTGGAGTGCATACGACCCGTGTTCTGAATTCCACGACAAGGGTCTTGATGAAGCCGAAGATTTGGATGCTGCAATCGCTTATTTCCTCCATACTGTGCATTTGTCATATATTAGTTGGCATCGACAATGGATCGGGCTCAATTTAATCCAATTCTTTCTAATATTATTCATGGCTAAAACAAGCCAAATAAATCTGTAAACCTAGTATTACAAAGTTTACAGTAAATTTGATCAAACAGCTTTTATCTGCCTGAATTGGACTAATAATTGGTCAAAATGCACCGAAGAAAAAAATTGTAAATCCTTGGTTATGCTTCTCGTACATGTACTAAGTACATATTCGCATATACAGTTTTGATACTAGTTTTCTTTTCGTTAAACAATTCTCTCAGTCCAAAAACAAAACCTCAGTTTTGAACTTTATAGAAAGTCCTTTTCCTTATATTTTCATTTGATATTTATAGAAGTCAATATTTGATATGCAATGATATATAAAGGAAAGTGAAAGCACAAGCATATATTGTGTTGTAACTTCAATAAATAGTGTATATTGACAAATCTTTAACCGGACCATTTTCATTGACCTATTTGTACTTTACAGCTATAGTCAGTGTAGTATATATATAAACATGTCTGTCTCTGAAACATCCAGGCCCAGTTCCAGGGCTAGGCCTGACAGGCGGCCGCCTAGGGCAACCCCCCGGATGGGGGCAACAAGGTGGGGGGAAATAGGTGGTCTGAATAGTTTAGTATTTAATGAATATTACTTTATACATTATTTAAAAGTATTGGTAGTGTAGTGGAAGGGAGCAAGTTTTCATGCATGGGGTGTGGTAGGTTCAATTCTCATCAGATTGATATTTTTCATAATTTCCAGCTCCTGGGCAACGCATGTCAGATTGATGTTTTCCAAAATTTTCAGTTGCCTTGGGCAACCCATCCTCTTGAACCGGCCCTGGAAACATCTATATGATAAAATTATCTAAGTATCTTATGTTTTATTATATTAGTCAAACTCATAATCTTAGTTTATGTTGGTCTTCCATAAATGATATTAGAACATGGTAAAACGTGCTAACTATAAAATTAGTAAGTATTCCACGCAAGTCTGAAAGCCTTTTGCTTTTCCTCAGCTGTCTGAGCTCCATATCCCTAAATATAAAGTAAAAAAAAGAATGTCCAACTTAAAATAAATTAGACTTGTATTAGAAATTTGAGCGCATTTTATCTTGAAAGAAAAAATATGTTCGAGTCCACTGTAATAATACTGGAAACGCATTTATAACCATAACAAACTAATGTATATGTAATTAAATTTAGGAGGCCAATAATTAATGATCAGTTTGAATTGCGAGTAAGGTAGACCAAAAATAATTATCATAAAAGTATAGTGATAGTACACTTATTAAACATATTAACACTCCCAATCCAACCGAAACCTAAACTATAATGAAAAGATTAAAGATAAATTACGCCATAGATGGAATAAATAACAAACAAGTTCTAATGAGAAAGAACACTCCACAAAGTTATGTAAATATACATCGACAGTAACAATGTCATGGCATGATTAGTGCAACGCGATATGTTACAGTAACTCTAGTACAAAAATAAAACAACTAAATTATGGTGTAGGTTATCCTTAAAAGATACAATTTCAATTTAAACCGGGTAGGTCATGAAAAATATTATGAATCACTAAAATATTCCAAATACTCCTAGACTGCATCATTATGATAAGAGTAATCATGAAACGTAGCTGTGAATGCAAATAAGATCTCCTACCTGAGAAATCTTACCGCTAACCAACCTAGTATTCAATGGTTTCTTCACCATAAAATAGCTGTAATAATATTATATTGATTGGTCATCTGACTTACTAACAACATATTCAGTTCAAACAACTCGCTATTCATCAAACATAGAATATGATTGTTTTTGGTTCAAGCACAGTTCCCGGGAAAATAAGATCCAAACCCACAAAAATTAAATATTATACTTGCATTGAAGGATTGGGAGAAGCCAGATACTACAACCCGGCTGACTGCAGCCACCGTCCCATGATGACATCGCCAGCATCACCATTGTAGTGAAAAATTGATGATTGATAACAATTCAACACCACGGTGCGCTGCGGAAGCGATTTCAAATCAAGACCTAGTATTGCCTATTTAGATACCAATGACAGTAAAAAGGATTATGCAGTCTCACAGAAAAATAACAGAAATAAGAGACAGAAGATTTAACGTGGTTCGGATATGAATATCCTACGTCCACGGAGACCCAACAACTTTTTATTTCATTAAAGAAAAGAGTACAAGAGAGGAGAGAATTATGGTGGATATTACACTTGCTTGTCATATGAAGATGTAATTCCTTCATTTAAATAGACTCAATGAAGGAGTTACTTAGGGATTAAGAAAAATAATTTATAGATTATGTTCCAAATATCCATGATTTAATTTCTACGTAAATGGATAATGGTGATTGGTATCCATAATTTTCCTTGATTGAATCTCCATCAGCAATTTCTTTCTTCATATAACAAATTGACTAATTAATTGATTTCCTTCAAAATATCCTTCCATATACCAACTAAATTAATTGATTTGATTGAATCAATTAATCAATTTCTTTCCTCTTTAATAGATATTTGAATCAGCCAAATTCAACACTCCACCTTGATTCAAATATAACAATCTCTCTTCATCATCTTATCATCAAGCAATCGACATATAAGTTGTTGGGTCTAGCGCCCCATGGCGCTCAAGTAACAGGTATCAAACTGATCAAGTTTGAGCAATGCTCAAACTTGTCCTTAGGAAGTGACTTTGTCATCATATCTGAAGGATTATCCAAAGTACTCACTTTCAACAATTTGATCTTGCTTCGTTCTTCCTCAAGCATAAGAAAGAAACCTCTAACATCAATGTGCTTTGTCCGTGAACTATAAGCTTGATTTTCTACAAGATGAATCGCACTCTGACTGTCTGAAAATAGCTCTACTGTCTGCTGCACCATTGAAAGATCATCCAACAACTGAAGTAAGTATAATCCTTCTTTTGTTGCTTCCACAATCGATATCAACTCTGCTTCGGTAGTCGATAAAGCTACGATAGACTGCAGCTTTGATCTCCATGAAATCGAGCCTATGCCAAGTGTAAAAACATAGCCCGACACTGACTTCCTAGCATTTCTATCCCCAGCATAATCAGAATCACAGTATCCTCTAAGAAAGATGTCACCATCCACTCCACCATATAACAAGCCCACCAAAGAAGTGCCTCGAAAATATCTAAGAATCCACTTCACAGCTTGCCAATGCTCTTTGCCTGGATTAGACATATATCGACTCACAACACCCACTGCATGGGCCAAATCTGGTCTTGTGCACACCATCGCATACATAAGACTACCAACAGCACTAGAATAATCTATATCAACCATATACCTCTTGTCTTCTTCCGATGAGGGAGATAAGTTTTTTGACAACTTAAAATGAGAGCCTAATGGAGTGCCAACCGGTTTGGCTTTCTCCATTCCAAATCGAGCGAGGACTTTCTCGATGTACTGCGTTTGAGTGAGCCTTAACTCTCTCCGCTTTCTATCTCTACAAATCTCCATTCCCAATATTCTTTGTGCTTTTCCCAAATCCTTCATATCAAACTTCTTGCTAAGTTCAGATTTCAACTCCATAATTCTTACCATACTCCGAGATGCAATTAACATATCATCAACATATAACAACAGATATATTAAATCATTATCACATCTCTTGAAATAAACACATTGGTCTTTGAAGCTTCTAGAATATCCTTGTGAAAGCATAAACTTATCAAATCTCTTATACCATAGTCTAGGTGACTGTTTTAGTCCATATAGAGATTTGTTAAGTTTACAAACATAGTCAGGCCTGCTACTATCAATGAACCCCTCCGGTTGCCGTAAATAAATTTCTTCATCCAGATCACCATGCAAGAATGCGGTTTTGACATCTAGTTGCTCCAACTCCATATCATAATGAGCCACTAATGCCAATAGAATACGAATGGAGGTATGCCTAACAATTGGAGCAAAAATGTCATGATACTTAACTCCCTTTTTCTGAACATACCCCTTTGCTACTAACCTTGCTTTCTATCTAAAATTTCCATCGCCGCCGTCTTTTACTCTATAGATCCACTTACAACCTTTAGCTCTCTTGTTGGTGGGAAGAGGCACCACATCCCAAGTATGATTTTTCTGCAAAGATTCAATCTCCTCTTCCATAGCAACTAACCAACTGGAACTGTCAACTGAAGCAATAGCGTCTCTATAATCTCTGGGTTCGTCATGGACAACATTCAAAGCATATGTTGCCATGTCATCGAAGTCAATGTCTTCGATGCTCAATTCAACAAAATCATTAAGCCAATTAGGCTTCTTCTTCTGTCTAACAGGTCTGATCTCTGAACTAGCTCCACCTTGAGTCTGATCCTCTGTACTAATCTCTGTACTTTCCTCATCAACCACGGTGTCATCGGAAACACCTTCAGAATTTCTATGAAAAGGAACAGTAGATGACTTACTTTGTGTTTGGTATTCTTCATTTGTCCTCTCATTGTCATCTGATGAGGAAGGCTCCACCTTCAACATAGCCTTCTCATTAAAAGTCACATGCCTACTGGTAACAATCTTCCTGCTAATAGGACACCACAATCTATATCCCTTCACTCCTCTTCTATAACCTTGAAAGATACACTTGCGAGCTCTAGGTTCCAGCTTTCCTCTACTCTCATGTACGTAAGCTGGACAACCAAACACTTTGAGGAATGAATAGCTAACAGGCTCTCCTTTCCATACTTCTTATGGGATCTTCATGTCTATGGCGGTAGAAGGTGTGCGGTTGATGAGGAAAGCCGCCATAGATAAAGCTTCTGCCCAAAATCCCTTTTTCAACTTTGCAGTCAATCTGAGGCAACGAGTTCTCTCCAATAATGTCCGATTCATTCTTTCAGCAACTCCATTAGACTGAGGGTCGCCAGATGTGGTGTAATGCCTCTTAATACCTTCAGACTCACAATAATCGATGAATTCCTGTGATATAAATTCACCGCCGTTATCTGAACGGAGAACTTTCAATTTCTTTCCTGACTGCTTCTCAACTATAGATTTCCACTTTCGAAACCTGTCAAAAGTTTCACTCTTTGACTGTAGAAAATATACCCAAACTTTACGAGAGAAATCATCTATAAATGAAACGAAATACCTGGCTCCACCTAAGGAGGGGCAAGGGGAAGGTCCCCAAACATCTGTGTGAACATACTCTAAGACAGCCTTTGCCTTATGCTCTCCAGTACCAAAAGAAATCTTTGTCTGCTTCCCAAGAACACACTCTTCACAAAAGCCAAGCTTTGAATGATGAACACCATCAATCAAACCTCGCTTTCTCAACTCATCCATGCTGCGCTCACCAATGTGACCCATCCAGAAATGCCGTAATCTGGAAGAGTCTGAATCAACAGAAGTAACAGATGCTGATTCGCCAACTATAGTAGTGCCCTTCAAAAGATAAAGATTTCCTGCCCTTACTCCTTTCATAACTATCATAGAACCCTTTGATATTTTCATCTTCTCTCCTTCAACTACAATCTTCAAACCAAGCCTACTCAGAGCCCCAATAGATATCAAACTTCTTCTCAAATTAGGTACATGTCTAACATCTGTAATAGTACGAATAACGCCGTCAAACATTCTAACCTTCACACTACCAACACCAATCATATGACAAGAAGCATCATTGCCCATCAGAACTTCTCCTCCATCAATCTCACGGTAAGTGGAGAAACAGTTCCTATCAGGTGTCATATGATAGGATGCGCCAGAATCAATCAGCCATAGGTTGCTCTTCCTAGAAGAGCCAGAAGCTGTAAACACATCGGTATCACTCTCTGTATCTGACTTCTCAGCGGTAGATGCTGAAGCTTGCTTTGGGTCTCTTCTTCTACCTTCAAGCTTGGGACAAGTTGCTACAAAGTGCCCTGACCTTTTACAATAATTGCAAGTCAATTTATTAGGCCCCCTAGACTGAGACCTTGATTTATTTCGACCTCCACCATATTTTGACTTGCTTTGGCTTCTTCCTCTCTTAACAGATAAGCCCTCTGTATCACTGTCTAAACTAGTGCTTGCTAATCTATCCCTCAACACTTCATTATGAAGTCCAGCTTTAACATCAGATAGGCTAATTTTACTACGACCATAAATCATAGAATTAACAAAAGCAGTGTACTCCTTAGGCAAGGAACATAAAAGGATTACTGCTTGAGCCTCATCTGTAATTTCAACTTCTGCTGCCTTCAAATTCATTACTAAGGTGGTTAGGGCATCCACATGCCCTATGAGATCAGCTCCAGGCTTCATTTTGTACGAATAGAGTTGTTGTTGCAGAATTATTCTGTTGGTGAGAGACTTGTCTTGATATGCATCAGATAATGCATCCCATAATTCCTTTGCTGTTTTCTTTTGAGAAAATTCTCTAAGAAACTCATCTGAAAGACTTAGCTGGATGGTAGTTAGGGTTTCATCTTCCATCTCTTCTAAAGTTTCACTATCTAACTCTTTCAGCTTCTCAGGCGCAGAAATTATCTTAAAAGTCTTCTCCTTCTTCAATACAGCCTCCATCTTTATCTTCCAAGTACCAAAATCTCCTTTTCCGTCAAAACGTGTTACTCCATAATTGACACCAGATCTACCAACAAACTTACTAGAAGTAGCCATCAATATCCAAACAGGAACAATAACACTAGCTCTGATACCAAACTGTAGTGAAAAAATTGATGATTGATAACAATTCAACACCACGGTGCGCTGCGGAAGCGATTTCAAATCAAGACCTAGTATTGCCTATTTAGATACCAATGACAGTAAAAAGAATTATGCAGTATCACAGAAAAATAACAGAAATAAGAGACAGAAGATTTAACGTGGTTCAGATATGAATATCATACGTCCACGGAGACCCAACAACTTTTTATTTCATTAAAGAAAAGAGTACAAGAGAGGAGAGAATTATGGTGGATACTACACTTGCTTGTCATATGAAGATGTAATTCCTTCATTTAAATAGACTCAATGAAGGATTTACTTAGGGATTAAGAAAAATAATTTACAGATTATGTTTCAAATATCCATGATTTAATTTCTACGTAAATGGATAATGGTGATTGGTTTCCATAATTTTCCTTGATTGAATCTCCATCAGTAATTTCTTTCTTCATATAACAAATTGACTAATTAATTGATTTCCTTCAAAATATCCTTCCATATACCAACTAAATTAATTGATTTGATTGAATCAATTAATCAATTTCTTTCCTCTTTAACAGATATTTGAATCAGCCAAATTCAACAACCATGACAACGCCGAATTAAATTGGAGGTGGTGAGGATGCTGCGGCATCAGGTGCTGAGAGGCGGTCCTTGCTTCCGCTGGCGAGATGAGGCGCAGGCACAAAATTGATTTGAGAGACGGGTTGCTTGTTTTTTGGGCTTCAGATAAGTTGATTTTCATCAGATGACATTAAACAAACCTCCCTATGGTCGGTTTGATAAATAGAAACAAGTTAGATACTTGCCATAATTTTGAATAAAAATGTTAAAATATGAAACTATAGAAACTGAATTGGTCTATATTAAAGAAGCAACTTCTACGTATTTTAAATTATACACGTTAACGTTCATATCTATACATCAACCACAACCAATTATTGAAATATGAATCTAACTTAAAATGAACAAATAGGAAAATAAGATTCGTAGATATTGTGAGAGAGCATGAGAGAGTGTGAAAATTTTAAAGTTAGCCAGAAAGATTCATCAATGGACAAATCTGTTTCTAAATGGACCCATAACACGTCTTTAAAAATGCTACATGCTTTTAGTGAATTATCATACCCACTTATTATTGAAACATGAATGTTATGTAGTGGCTTCCCACATATATATTTAGTTATGCAAACAATTATTGGCATTATGGATTTCCAAATGTAAATGCAAATATTTATTGGCAGTTTGGAATAATAAAGTATGGAAAAGGAAAGAGAAAATGGTTGAACACACTTTGTTAAATAAGAATTTCCTCAAAAGTCCGTGTAGGAGAACAATTTTGCAAAACGGTAAATTAACATCCAAATATAGCAATTTGTGGTGCTTAGGAAACAAAAAACCTATTTGGTATTAAAAAAACAGGAAAATAGGCACAAGGACAAACTTAAAAAAAATTTAGGTTGAAGGACAACAAGTTTGTTTTTTTAGGCTGAAGGACAATGCTAGTTATAACTAGCATTTGTTCTTCAGCCTAAAAATGAAACTTGGTTTCCTTCAGCCTGAATTTTTTTCAAAGTTTGTCCTTTTTTCCTAATTCTCTCTTAAAAATAAATTTCAGCATATCACTAACAATATCAGTTCAAATGCTTTAGAATAATTTGCATATCATCCAAAAGACAATTCACATGCCAATAAAGTGATGCATAAATATGAAAGGCAAAGCATTCGTTGTTTGCAAAAAATTATTTGCACACATTTGAAAAGCAAACTACACTTTCCTAACCAATGCCTTTTCAAGTTCAAAATTTGGCAAATTTCAATAATGACAAATTTAAGGCAAATAAATTTAATAATCATGAAGGCATAACATCTGACAATAATAAAATTAAGGACCCGAGAACTTGTTTATGTAAATTTGATTTAACACAGTCGGAAATTAGTTCCAGAGGGGGAAACCAGAATTAAAGCCCTTGCTTTAGTTCCTTTATCAGTTTATTCTGTCATGTGGTTGTTTGCTTTGTCCCTTGCACTTTGTTTATGTACGTATTTTCTTGAAAACTAAGGGGATGCTTGTAGACAATGCTTTTATGTTTGCTGTTAAAAGATTAGGATTTGGTTACTTGTTTTAATCAGTTGTAGTTTTCTTTTTGACTACAGTTTATCTCTGTTCACCAAGTTGATATGAACTGACATTCAAGGCGGTATTTAAAGTTTTTATGTTTAGCTTGAATATGTGCAACACTCTCCATTGGTTTTTTCAACATTTCGCATGTATGGGCAAATGGAAAAGAAACGTTGAAAGTGTATTTGTTCCGTCATTTTGTCAACTTGATTGCTCATAATAATATATGTTCTACCTTTTACTTTGTGAATATATGTCATAACAATTACTAACACATTGGCTCTTTATTTGACATTAACATGACTGATATCGCTGTTGTTGGGGAGAGATTAGCAAAAGAAAACCAAGATTAGATCAGTCGTTTAACTGCTTTTTAAGTAACTTGTTGATGCAAATATGTATGACAGATTATGTATGGACACGGAAAAGTTGATAAAATTTTATGTATGAAATATTAAGTATAGATATGTGAAAATTTGTTTGAATCATATGTATGAAATACTAAGTTTGGATATATGAAAAATTGTTTGAATGATGTGTATGAAATATGATACAGTATTACATATGTGTTGTCTTTGAAAATATTTTGTATTTATATGCTGAAAAGAAATAGGTAAGTGCATATTATATACATATATGGAAAATATGAAACGACGATAAATAAAATCTGTAAATTAATATTACATACAATAGCATTTCAAAAACACTGTTGATTTAAAAATGCTATAGAAAGTGACAAGAAATATGGATATAAAACGCTATAATATAACTAAGTAAACGCTATAGGAAAATGAAAGAAACGATATACAATTATGCTAATAAACGTTATAGTAATATGTATAAAATGCTATACAGGTATGCTAATAAACGCTATAGAAATATCACAATAAACGCTATAAAATATGAAAAAAAACGCTATAAAAGTATGCAGAACAAACGCTATAGGAAGTAACTAATGGATAATATTTCCTAGCGTTTTTGTTTAATAACAAACAATAAATGATATAGAAAATTAATTTGGCATCTAATTGCTCAAGTTCCATATCATAATAAGCAACTAATGCCAAAAAAATACGAATGGACGTATGCCTTACAATTGGAGCAAAGGTATCATGATAATCTACCCCGTTCTTCTGCACATACCCTTTTGCTACTAACCTTTCTTTGTATCTGAAATCACTATTGCCATCATCTTTCACTCTATAGATCCACTTATATCCAATAGCTCTCTTTGTGGGCAGAGGCACCAAATCCTAAGTACTATTTTTCTGCAAAGATTCAATCTTCTCCTCCATAGCAACTAACCAACTAAAACTGTAAACTGATGCAAAGCTTATCTATAATCACTGGGTTCATCATGCATAACATTCAATGTATATGTTGCCATAGCATCGAAGTCAATGTCTTCGACGCTCAATCCAACAAACTCATCAAGCCACCTAGTCTTCCTTATTTATCTAATAGGTCTAGTTTCTAAATGAGCTCCACCTTGAGTTTGATCCTTTGTACTAACATCTATATTATCCTCATTAACCACGGTGCCATAAGAAACACCATCTAAACCTCTATGGAAAGAATCTGAAGATGACTTGCCTTGTGTTTGGTATTTTGAATCTATCCTCACATTGTCATCGGATGAGGAAGGCTCCACCTTCAATATAGCCTTCTCATCAAAAATCACATGCCTGCCGATAAGAATCTTCTTGCTAATATGACACCACAACCTATATTCCTTCACTCCTCTTCTATAACCTAGAAAGATACACCTACGAGCTCTAGGTTCCAACTTCCCTCTACTCTCATTTACATAAGTTGGACATCTAAACACTCTGAGAAATAAATAGCTAACAGGCTCTCCTTTCCATACTTCTTCAGGGATCTTCGTATCTACGATAGTATAAGGTATGCGGTTGATGAGGAAAGCTGCCACATATAAAGCTTTTGCCCAAAATCCCTTCTTTAACTTAGTAGTCAATCTGAGGCAACGACTTCTCTCCAACAATGTTCGATTCATCCTTTCAGCAACTCCATTAGACTGAGGGTCGTCAGGTGTGGTGTAATGCCTCTTAATGCCTTTGAACTCACAAAAATCGATGAATTCCGCCGATACAAGTTCAGCGCCATTATTCGAACAGAGAACTTTCAACTTCTTCCCTGACTGCTTCTCAACATAGATTTCCACTTTCGAAACCCAGCTAAGTTTCCACTCTTAGACTGTAGGAAGTATATCCAAACTTTATGAGTGAAATCGTCTATAAATGAAATGAAGTCCCTAGCTCCACCCAAGGATGGGCAAAGGGAGGGCCCCTTAACATTTGTATAAACATACTCTAGAACATCTTTAGCTTTATACTCACCAGTGCCAAAAGAAATCTTTATCTACTTACCAAGAACACACTCTTCAAAAAAGCCAAGCTTTGAATGCTGAACACCATCAATCAAACCTCGCTTTCTCAACTCATCCAACTACGTTCGCCGATATGACCCATCCGTAGATGCCATAATCTGGAAGAATCTGAATCATATGAGGTAACATAAGCTGATTCACAAACTACAGTAGTCTCCTTCAATTAATAAAGATTTCATGCTCTTATGCCTTTCATAACAATCATAGAACTCTTCGATATCTTCATTTTCTCTCGCTCAACTACAATCTTCAACCCCAGTATACTCAAAGCCCCAATAGAAATCAAGCTCCTTCTCAAATCAGGTACATGTCTAACATCAGTAATAGTATGAATAACATCGTCAAAAATTCCGACCTTCACGGTACCAACACCAACCATAAGGCAAGAAGCATCATTGCCCATTAGTACTTCTCCATCAATCTTGTGGCTTGTAGAGAAATAGTTTCTATCAGGTGTCATACGATAGCATCGCCAGAATCAATAAGCCATAAGTTTTTCTTCCCAAAAGAGCCAGAAGTTGTAAACACATCGATATTACTCTCGGTATCTAATTTCTCTATAGTAGATGCTGAAGCTTTCTTTAGTTCTTTTCTTCGTCCTTCGAGCTTGGGACATTGAGCTACAAAGTGCCTCGGTTTCTTATAATAATGGCAAGTCAATCGCTTAGGCCCCCTACATTGGGACCTTGAATTATTTTGACCTTCACCATTCTTTGACTTGCTTTGGCCTCTACCTCTTTGAATAAATAAGCCCTCTATATCACTATCTAAACTATTACTCATTAATCTACCTCTCAACACTTCATTATAAAGACCATCCTTTACGTCATATAAGCTAATCATACTGCAATCATATATTTTAAAATTAACAAAAGTAATATACTCCTTAGGCAAGGAACATAATGAGATCACTGCTTGAGCCTCATCAATAATATCAACATCTGCTACCTTTTGGTTCATAATCGAAGTTGTCAAACCATCTACATGCTCCGTAAGATCGCTTCCCGGCTTCATCTTAAAAGAATAGAGGTTTTGTTGAAGAATAATCCGTTTTGTGAGAAACTTGTCTTGATATGCATCAAATAATGCATCCCATAATTCCTTCGCCATCTTCTTCTGAGGTAATTCTGTAAGAACTTCATATGAAAGACTCAACTACATTATTATAAGAGCTTCATCTTCCATCTCTTCCAAAACAGTCGCTTCAATGTCCCTCAATTTCTCAGGCATAGAAACAATCTTGAAAGTCTTCTCCTTCTTCAACACCGCCTTCATCTTCATCTTTCAAGTTCCAAAATCTCTCTTTTCATCAAAATGCGTAACAACACAATTGATATCAGATCTACCAATAGACTTTCTATAAGTAGCCATTAATATCCTAACAGAATAATAACACTAGCTCTGATACCAAACTATGATGAAATATATACAGAAGGATTTACCATCAACAATAATGAGCGAATGCGATTTAACCAGAATCTAGCATTACCTATTTGAATATCAATGCAAACTCAAAATCAACTACGATATCAAACAAAATCAAATTGCTAAAAGAAAAGAGACACGAAAGATTTAACGTGGTCCGATTTGTATCCTACATCCACAGAGACCCAACAACCCCTTTATTCCAGTCACCAAATTCTAAGATATTACAGGCCTAATCAATGATTAGAGAGTTACAAGATGTGGAGACTTTCTCTAATCAAATACTCCATTGAAGAATTTAAATTTCAATTTAGAGCACTCAAAATAGAAACCCCCAATTCGATTTAGCTAGGGTTTCTATTAATTACAATTATTGGAAATCTGATCTCATCATTAGGAAGATGATTAAGAGGCTAATATATTGATGCTTTAATCACCCCAGACTATCTGATCACTTCAAAAGAATCTGCACCATCAAAAGAGAAGAAACGAGCATCGAAATGGCGAAACTATCCTCCAAAATTTGAATGAGCAAAGCCCTGAAATAATCTCGTAGTAGTGACTCAAACATCTGACTTGAAGAGGTTAGACGTCTGAGTGATGAATTAAACTCTCGAGTTTGAACAAGTGTAGCAACCCAGACGTTTGGCTTCCACATCTAAATGTCTGATCTCCTAAGGTTTCACTATTTTGAAACTCACAAGCATTCAGACATCTGGCTTGGGTTCCCAAATGTCTGGTTGCCTGTTACTGGTAATTCTAGCTTCTCTCTTCCATCTTCTTTTGATCTCTTCCTCCAATTGACTTTCTGACTCTTCCAATCCTAAGGTCTAGATAACATTTTCAATCTAAAGCACTCATAGGCACATATTTGAATCACATAATAAAAACATATTTCCCGCTCATAACACATTGATTGTATGAGATCTATATTGTTTACTAAAAAAACCAATCGAATAAGAAATAGTGTCCATAAAGGCCATATTGATTCAAAATTTTCTTAATCCATTCATCAGCCATGCACAATTAAATCATAATAGAAAAGTACAGATGAATTTATCTAAACGTTGACACCTATTTGATGATAAACACATATGTCGATGATAAACACATATGTCGAACCATTGGAAAGCTAGTAGAATCCTCTACAGTTGCATATATATAATATCACTAAATTCATTTCATTGATTAGGAAATTGCATGTACATCACAAAAAGTCGCACATAGAATATGTTAAAATTACAAAACTGGAATCACAAATAATTTTGGTTTTAACTTGAAAAGAACTAATTTGATTTAAGTCATTCAAGCAGTCAGACCATTAACCCTATAGAAATATGTAATTTTTTTAAATAAGTAACTTTCTTTAAATCAACCCGTCTTCCACCAAAGTCTGTCGTCGCTTTTGTCTTTAGTGACAAATAATTGAATCTCAAAACCAACCTAGAACTATGCATTTTCTGTTGGATTCAAAAAGATAGTAATTAAAATCAATGATTTTAAATAGTCTACTTGTAGTTTTAAATATCCAATTCCAAGTCGGTTCCAGTTGGAAGACGAATGTGATTTTGTGACTGGAAAAAACATAAAGCGGAAAGATGAAATAAATAGCATAAGGATCTTACCCGATTTTTTGAAATCCATAGTAGATTTAAATTCCGATTTATGTAGAAAACAGTTTTGCAGAGAGTAGAAAATTATGGAGTGAAAGGGTTCCGATTTGTAAAACCCCACGGTAGATTTTGATTTATGTAGAAATAAATTTTGCAGAGAGAAGAAAAATCATGGAGTGAAAGGCTTGCGTTGTGCGGATGAAGAAATCAAGAGAGATAAGCGTAAAAATGGAGGAAATAGAACGTGGAGGAAATAAAATGTGGGGATCACTCAGTCAAATGTAAGGAAAAAATTAGTCTAGTTTTAAGATCGAGGTGTCAAAATTTATACCGTCTGATGTCTATTGCAGAATTGAATCATAGCCACCCTTTATCTTTTGTTTGTTGCTGCCGTTAAAACCAAGGGATGTTATTATATGGATTACATAACAAAGTTTTAATTTTAACGTTAAAATTATAAATATTGCATTTTACAATATTACCTTGTGGAACGTGCGGGTTACAAAGTAGTATCTACATATGGCCAAATAATTTTGTTAACTTCAGGTACTATTTTCTCTTCTTAAAAAAACCTTATCGATAATTTGGTTTGGAGCATGTGTCATTCCTTTTTAATTGTGAAAACCCTTCCTCTCCATCCAACTCCACGATTCACATTCATAAACAAGTATAACCTCTTGCATCCTCTTCTAAGTTTTACTAGCATATGCTAGTACCTCTTAATCCATTGTCAGGTAGCCTCTTGTGTTTGACATTTAGAAGATTTATATCCCTTGCTGATATAAATTATAGTAAAAGTGGCAAGGTTATTAACATTTAGATGATAACATTTAGAAGATTCATGTCCATTATCAAGCAGCATCTTGTAAACATGATTATTAATTATTTCATAGACTAAAAGCTATTTTAAATTATATAATACTCGTGTCAAGTAATTAATTGTTTAATCCCATATGTTTAAATTTCGAGAACAAAAGTTTTCTACAAGGATTAGAAATAACCTTTTTAACATTATTTCTCTTTAAATACCTTTATCAAAAAGCTGGTGACAATTTCAACGCACTAGCTAGTATTGTAGCTAGCACCGTTACAATGTCACTTTATGTTATGGTCAAATTTTCCGCAGTCTCGGGACAGACTAAAATGGGCAGGTTGGACCTCAGAGCGATGGATGAATATCTCTGAAGACTTGGAGAACATCAAGAACAATGACAGAAAGAAGCACGAGAAGATTGGACAAGTTCTGAAAAACCTAATCATGTCGGTGCTGACATGATAGTCACTACAGCACGATTACAAGAAGTTATATAGGAAGGCTTGAGGGGAAAAAGCTTGAGCTATGAAGAGTTGGAAAAAGTGACAAGAAAATAGGTCGGTACCGACCTGATTAGGTCTATACCTAGTTGTTTTATATATCGAGAAATGTGGAGTTTGACTCGATCTTCATGCTTGGATGTTTGGACCTTGGAATTGGGAAGTTCTCAACCCTGGATGGCGAGATTGCTGCAGAGTTTGGGCAATATATAGGAGGCTATCTTCATCTAAAGGGGGGCTTTTGGACTTTTGGCACTTTGGGCTTTTTCTTTCTTCTTTTCACTCAAACCCTTGTAAATATGAGATTTCCTAGATTATGATTGGATTTGAGTTGTAATCTTTATATCGAAGAGAACATAAGAATATAAGATTAAAGTGGACGTAGGACGAATTATTTGCCAAACCACTATAAAAAGTGCTTGTTTGTTCTTATTTTCATTGATATACCTAGATTTACTTGCTTTTGGGGTGTTGTGTCAAACTTTGGCACAATAATTTTTGGTGCTTTCACCAAGAAATAACTAGGATTTGGCAATTTAAAGCTCGGATTTGGAAGAGATGAAGAGGCCTACTACCAGGTCTATTGTAGGGCCAAGTCAACTAGAGCATAGAAAGGTGTCCTTAAGTTTAAATTCGTCAGTCTACGTGACTAGGGAGATAATGGAAAGGACGATGAAAGCGTTGTAAGATGGAATAATGGCTCGATAGTAGGAAATGCTAGAGAGATATTTTAGAAGGATGGGGTACTAAGGAATAGTTGGAGCAGTTGGAACTCAAATCCAAAAGCCAGAAGCCAATGCATGAGCATCAAGAGTTAGAGTAGAGCAAACTAGAATAGAGCCCTCATGATAAGATCAGATTGGTACCGATCGGAATCAGGTTGGTACCAACATGAATTTACATGGGGCACTGTTGATTTGGGCTTAGGACGAGCTGGGATGCCCGAAGTAGACAATGCTAGAGCCAGAAATGCAGACCCGAATGCAAATGCATAGCAATAGGAGTTGGAAGCAGAAGCTCACCATAGGAACGGGGGCAGAATGGAGCTATGGGACGGAGACCTCCATTAGATGATAATGACCAAATAGCTAAGATGATCAGGGGAATAGTGAGAGGTGGATCTCCAGACAAGAGTTTGGAGGATGTGAACAGAAATCAAATCACCCCTAACATCCGTTACACAAGGATTCCACTCAATTTCAAGCCGTTAACGCTGGAAATGTACAATGGAAAGAAAAATCCAACTGTTCATCTGATGAGATACATCCAACATATGCAGGTGTTGGGTGAATTTGAAGAAGTAATGGGATGGTGCTTTCAATTGTACTTAACAGAGTTAGTTGCGATGTGGTTCAAACAATTAGAGAAAGAGTCCATAAATACGTGGACCGAATTGGCAAATAGCTTTATGAGATTGTTTAGAGTTCACTTTTCTCGATCGAAGAATGCGATGATGCTTTTGAGCATGAAGTAGAGGGCCGAAGAGACCCTAAGGAGTTATTTAACTAGATTTAATGCGGCAGTCGTTGTATTATAAGCTGGATCCATCGATAGTTCTGATGACTGCACTGTCTGGAGTTGCGAATAAGACTGACTTCAAAGTTGCTTTGAAAAGGGATCCACCGATAGATCTTACGGAGTTTTACCACAAAGCTAAGAGATATCTATTTTATAAACTAGTATTTATTAATTCAGTGATTTAATTATTATATATATGTATATATTTTCATAGATATATATAAATAAAGTTTATAAATGTTTTATATATAAATTATTAATAACAAACATTTAATATATGTGTGTGTATATGATATATATTTACTAATATATATTATTATGATGCAAACATATACACATTTAGACTGCAATCAAATACAAAAGGGGTTGCCATGTCCATTGCGGTGTAAATCCCAACATTTATACATAGACATGTCAAACCTTGTACACATTATTCTATTGCATGTTCACGCACACATATATGTGTATATGATACAAATATATATATATATATATATGTGTGTGTGTGTGTGTATGTGTGATAGACAAACTCTCTATTAACTTTATCATAAGTTTTTTTGAAGATCCACTTTGAAGCATAGATTGTTAGACCCTTTCCTATTAAAGGCTCCAAGCATCTCAAAGGCTAGTAGAGAGTTTTCACCGATGTTCCTCCGAGGAATGAAAGCATTTTAATTGCAGGAGACAAGTTCATCCATGTAACCCTTAATTTTGTTGTTTATTCTGTTTGATATGATTTTATATAGGACATTACAGCCCAAAATGGGTCTGTAATTTGATATGTGGAAATAGGGTTATCTTTCTTGGGTATGAGCGAATTTTTTATATTTTATGATGTAACCATCACTGGTTATCAAAGTATTTAGGCACTGCTCAGATTATGCACAAAGGCGACAATGCTATTTGACATCTAATATGTCTTGATGGGAGGTTTCCAAATATTTATTTATCACATAATAGTTTCACATTTTGTAGACTTCTTTGTAATACCCTCCTCGCTATTTGTTATCTACGTATGACATAGCCTGTTGTGACTCCCACTCTCTCCCTCTTTCCTTCTCATACACACACATGCTCACACACTCGGGCTTGGTTTCTTCATCTCCAATGCTTCAAAACTCTGATTCTCACTTTGACTTTATAATAATATGGCCATCCAATAGGTTTTTGGATATTTTTATACTTATAGCTCACAGTAAACCATTCTTGACATTTATTTTTACTACCAAATTGAATTATAGTTTTGAAATTATATAAAATCTTATGGAGATAGATATCAAGTGAAAAGATTGTAACTATAAATATATCTCATTTCAGAATTTGTAAGCAGTATGAAAAGAGGATATATGAGAATGTTATGAGGGAAGGATTCATATCTCTCTTTATATATAACAAGGTTCAATAGCATAACCTAATTTGATCTAGTATCATATTTATTTCTTAATTTAATCTGTTAAACTAATTTGATCGGTGATCATTTATGATGTTGTTGATATCAAATTCTCATCGTGGAATATTTTTAAGTCGTTATCATTAGTCACCACCGATTATACACTATATCAGTATCTAGCGTTTAACCCGTGCTTTACACATAGTACTGTTGTTAAAAAATAATGTTTCTATTTTAATTATTGTTAAAAATATATTTTATTATGTAATATATAATAAATTTATTGTGATACATTATTCATAAACTAAAATGACTTGCGGCACTCAAATACAAGGTTGAGGGTTCAATACTCGCTAACTACATATCTGTTTTTTAATGTCCTAACTCAAAAAAATTAAAATTGTTAACGATGTACATGTAAACAATCTATGTAATGTGGTATATATTTTCTATATATACATGAGTGAATAAGTAACTTCACCATTTTGTTAATATGATTATATATATATATATATTGAATTTTCATCCTTTTTAATGGATTTATAAATGGATTAATGAACATTAAATAATTGAGTTTATTTGAATAACTTGAATTAATGATCAACATAACTAATTAAATATAAGGAGATAAATGTAAAAAAGTTGAAGAAAATTGAGAAGAGCTTTGTACAAGTTTGTAATTGAGAAGAGCATAGATCTTATGATTAGTTTATCTATACATGAACTTTATTTATTTTTTTGAATCAGACATGTGAATTTTTATTCATTATTAAGTTTTCATTTTTAAACAAATTAATCCTTATAGTTAGCCGAGGATTTCATGTTTTTGTAGGAGCGTCAGGCTTACAATTTTGATAATTGCAAAATAATGTTATGTAGCATTTAGTTGAGTTATGATTTAGGCATGGTTTGACAACACGTTCAAAATGGGAATGAATATATAATCTAATTTTCATCGGTGAAATATGTGCATTCACATCTCAATGTTGTAAAATAAAAATTTATCTTTTAAAGGTTGTTAAAAATAAAACTATGTAATGCAAGTTAATTTTTTGAGATATATGAATTATTAATAAAAAAGAGTTATTATTATTTATGTTTACATTTTATGTTATATGATTTTAATATCTTTATATATGTGAATAAAGAAGAAATAATAATAATAACTTTATCATTTTTTTCATATACATGAGTATTGTATATATTAAAATCTTATTATTTTTAGGATTTATTAGAATATAATTGAGACTTATAAAATAAATTTGCTACTGTCATTAATGTATATAATTTATGTTATATGATTTATATATATTTGAATCTAAATGGATATTTTTTTACCAATTTGTTGATGTACCTTTAGTACACATATTGAAAATTTCATCTTTTAGAATTTATTAATAATATTAGTTGACAAGATTTATCAATCAGTTTAAATTTGAATTATGTAATTAATTTAAATTTGTGGATTATAATGTAAAATTTAAAGAGACAACCACGAAAGATTTGTAAATATTATAGATTCTTTTAGAAGTAGGCATTTGAATGTAAATAGGGCGAAAATTTTAGGAGAATAATTGTAAAATCTGTCTCTTCCTTTTCCTCTATTCTCGCTCCTGTCCAATCTGTCTCTTATTCCCTCGTGTCTGATAACCCACTGCCCTCCTTCCTCCACCTGCTTTCATACCTCATGCCATTCCCTCTGAACCTCCTCCTATTGTCCCGTCTGATGTTTCTCCCTCTTCTTCTACCCTTCCTATTGCATCTGTCCCTGTTCCATCATCTAAATCTTCTTCCTATCCTCTTTGGATCCCTCTTCTCTACTTGAAAAAGCTTGGACTTCCCTCTTTAAGTATTTGCCTAGAAACGCAGGAAAGTACAAACCTGTTCAGATTCCTATCTCTTTTCAGGATAAAGGTTTAATTCCCCCTGCTGAGGTCATTCAAGCTGGTTCTAATATCTGGAATGACTATGATATTGGTTTCTTTCTAGACCAGCCTCTTTCATATACTGCTATTGTGGAACACTTAAAGAAAATATGGAAACTTCGTGGTAACATAGAGGTAAAATATGATGGAAATATTTTTTTGTTTTTATTCTCTAATGAGCAAGATAGGCAAAGAGCTATTGAAGGTGGTCCTATAGTGATTAGGAATAAGCTATTCATAATAAAGCAATGGGACGCCATGGTTAGTAATGTTTGTGGATCGATTAAGGAAGTCCCTATATAGGTGCACTTAAGTAATATACCTATTTTTGCATGGTCTCAATTGGGTATAAATTGGCTTGCAAATCATTTAGGATGGCTTGTTTGCTTAGATGAATCTGCTGAAAAACGGGAAAGTATTCAATATGCAAAATGCTTAATTGATGTTCACCCTCATCAGGAGCTTGTGGACTACTTTGTAGTAAAAACCCCGAATGGTTCAAACTAGATTAATTAATGTAAGCTATCAGTGGAAGCCTGAAATTTGCACCCAATGTGAAGTGTTTGGTCATTCTTCCCAAAGTTATCAGATGAGTAAAATGTTGAAGCAAAGTGAATATGGTGAAGGGAAAATTAATTTGAATGAAACAACAGAGGTCAAAAATGGCAAATATGGCAAAGGAGAAGTATCAGAGAAAGAAGATATAGGAAAACAAACAAATAAAGACTTCCTCATTGGAAAGGATGATAAAAAGAGCAAGATAGTTTGTAAGAAAGTGGATAAATCTAAGAAAAAAATGAACTCTGGTAAGATGGTCACTTCTGAACAAATGGAAATTAAAGTGTTGAATAGAACAACTAAGGAAAATAGGCAAGATGGGATGTCTGAATTTCAAAAAATGGAAAAGAGAAGGTATCAAAGGCTGATGATAATAAAGCAGTGCCTATTTATAATAGATTTGAAATACTTGAAGACAAGGAAGAAGGAGAGATGTATGATGAACATTTGGAGATAGAAGGAAGTGAAATTGATAAGTATAGAAACATGCATATGACTGATAGTTCTGAATCTTCTAGATGTGGTGTCGCTTTTGGCGCAAACTTGAAATCTAATTCTATGGATGGTGGGAATAAAATCATAGTGAATATCCAATCTTTAACCAACACTAATATGATGATCCGGTCCTCCGATATTGATCTTGCCTCTATCCTTGCTAATCCTGAGAATGATTGTAAAAATGAGAAAACCCTTCCTTCAGTTCGCTCATATAAATGTTGCAGTTGCCATTCATCAGCCATCAGATTGCTAAGGCTTCATCTGTACCGTTCATCACTTTTATTTTTTATTTCTGCCTTGTGGGCTAAAGCACAAATACAGTTTCTGTAACATTATATAAAGCAATACTCTCTGTTGTAAAGACAATGGAATATAATAAAATCATTTTTTCAGTTTCTTTTCTTCATCTCAAAATCTTTCATGGTATCAGAGCTTGTGTAATTGCTTAACAGCAAAATTCAAAAAAAAAACTCATCAGAGGATAATCTCATCATCTGAGTTTATCCTTTATCAAAAATTGTCTCATTTCATCATTTAAAGGATTGATTCAGTTCAATCATGTGCCTCGCCAGTTTATCCACAGGCTGCAGCAAGATTTCATCACTGAATCATAAAAGATTACAATCAAATTCTCTGAATATCAGTTCAAGAAATCAAGAAAACAACACAAGTGACAGAGAAGTGCCATCCAGAAAGAAATTCAATCAGAAAACTCATCATTTGAGAATTTCTTTGGTTGCAACTTTACCTGTTCTGCATTCTATTTTTAAGTTCTTGAACTCAATTCCAAATTTGACTGCATCTTGCTTTAAAATTTTCTTTTTCTTGAGATCAGATTAAATCATTATGGCTGATGAAGGGAACTCAGAGGCATCATCAACTGCTAATAATACCTAACTTGCTAATTCTGTAGAGAATTTGATCAAGACTGTTGTCAGCCCACAAAGCCAATTGGTTACTGTCCATCTAAATGAAGATAATTATCTTCTATGGAAGCTTCAAGTTGAAACAGCATTACAAGGATATGGACTTAAAAGCTATATTCAGGGAACAATTCAGATTCCTCCTGTGTGTATCACTGACAAAGAAAACAAGACAGTCAGCAATGAAGAGTTTATCAAATATCATAGACAAGATAGACTCATATGTTCTTGGTTGCTATCTTCAATTAATGTAAATCTTTTATCACATGCAAGGTTTTAAATCTCGGATTTCGGTCGTGTTTCATCTCGGAAATTTTACACACATTATCTCGTATCGGACGAGATCTCGGTTGAGATGAGTGTATCTCGGGTGTACATCTCGGATTGACATCTCGGAATTTAAAGTCCATCTCGGGACTATCTCGGAGCAACTTAAGTCTAAATTTGATATTTTTAAGATTATTGTAATAACTGTTATCTATATATATATAAGTTTTTAACATACATAATTTATATAAAATGATAATATTAGTTTTACATTTTAGATCAGAATGATAACACAATTGATTTGGTATTAACTAAATAATTCCCTAATCATCTGAATATTAAAAGTTAAAAAATAAATAATAAGTTTTTTTTGCTCATTCATTAAATAGTAAAAGAAGAATTAGAGTGTAAGTAAAAAGTCATTAGAGTGCAATTTATTGTGCTCTCACATAAGAAGTAAAAAAATGTAAATGAAAAAACATACTTTCTATGGGAGATTCTATTGAGATCTCACCTCAAATTTCACTATCTTGGATGAGATGAGTGTCAAATAATATATTTAAAAAATTAATGTCTCGTTTCGCTAAATCTCGTCTCGCTCAAGTTCGAAAATGAGATCTCGAGCGAGATCTCGGACGAGATGAACGAGATTTGAAACAGTGATCACATGTTATTGGATGTAAGACGACCAATGAAATCTGGGCAACCATTGACAAAGTTTTCAATACTCAATCAGCAGCAAAAGTCATGTTTTACAAAAGACAGTTACATAGCATCAAGAAAGACAGTAAAAATATGAGAGAATATCTCTCTAAAGTCAAGACTACATGTGATCTACTTGAGACAGCGGGGCATAAGAATAGTGATTCAGAACAAATTATGACTATTCTAAATGGATTAAGTGATGAATATGAAGCAGTGGTCGCTGTGATCTCATCTCAGAAAATTTTACCATCTATAGATGATGTTCATTCTGTTTTGCTTGCACATGAGGCAAGAATTGATAATAAGAAAACTCAAGAAACTGATTTCACAGTCAATTATGCTGCAAATTATAAAGGCAAAGGACAAAACATCAACAAATCTGATCAAGTAATGCAAAGAAGTGGTCATTCTAACAGATCTAGAGGAAGAGGCAAATGGAACAATAATAATAGACCAAGATGCCAGATTTGTGAAAAATTAGGACATACTGCAGCTAAGTGCTATTTCAGATTAAATCTAAACTATGTACCAGGGCAAAATTCTAACAGCCAAAGAAACCAAAGTCTCAGTGCTAACATTGTCCAAGTTCGAAATGATTCAAGCAATCAATCAGACAATAAGAATTATCAAAATTCAGAAGTAGCAAAGCCAGAGCATATTCATGATGAAGACTGGTATCCAGATTCTGGAGCTACCAATCATCTTACAAACAATCTGAGCAATTTAAATCTTGACAACAGAGAGTATAAAGGTATGAATTCTATTCATGTGGGAAATGGCAAGTCTATTGCAATCACACACACAGGCAGTTCATATATTATGGGAAAAAGGCAGTTATATTTGAATAACTTGCTTAGAGTACCATTAATCAGGAAAAATTTATTAAGTGTGTCACAGTTTGCAAAAGACAACAATGTTTATTTTGAGTTCTATCCACATCACTGTTTAGTTAAGGATATCCTAACTAAAGACATTCTATTGCAAGGTAAGGAATATAAAGGGCTGTACAAGTTCACCGTGGCTAATTCAAGAAAATCAGAAATTAAAAGAAATTGGTGTAATAATTCTGAGTTGAAACAGGAAGAAAATTGCAAGACATTTGATATGTGGCATTATAAATTGGGACATCCAAATGCTAAAATTGTAGAGTATGTTCTGAGTAATAATAATATTTCTTTCAGTAATGTTTCAATGCCATACATATGCACTTTTTGTCAAATGGGTAAAGCCCACAAATTACCTTTTTCTAATTCTGAAACTAGTTATAGTAAGCCACTTGTACTAATTGCAACTGATTTATGGGGACCTGCACCTATTCACAGTGATTATGGATTTAAATATTATATTTCGTTTATTGATGCTTTCTCTAGATATGTTTGGATATATTTTTTTAAAATCTAAGGATGAAACCTATAATGCAGTGTTACAATTTATTGCTCAGGCAGAAAATCAAACTAACTGTCAAGTAAAAGTGTTCCAATCTGATGGTGGAACAGAATATATGCCTCTGAAGCATTATTTTCTGAAGAAAGGGATTGTTCACAGAACAACTTGTCCCTATACTTCTGAACAAAATGGAATTATTGAAAGAAAACATAGGCAAATTGTTGAGACTGGTCTCACATTATTAGCTCAAGCAGTTATGCCTTTAAAATTTTGGCCTGATGCCTTTGCTACAACTGTTTTCTTGATTAATAGGCTACCAACAAAAGTCTTAAATTTTAAAAGTCCTTTAGAAATGATGTTTAATATTAAGCCTGATTATCAAAGTTTGAAAGTATTTGGATGTTTGTGTCACCCCTATCTTAGACCATATAATGCTCACAAGTTAAATTTCAGGTCTGCCCCCTGTACTTTTTTAGGTTATGCCAGTAATAAAAAAGGATATAAATGTTTAGACTGTAATGGCAGAATATTTATTTCTAGACATGTTGTATTCAATGAAAGGGTATTTCCTTTTAAAGCATCTGAAATCAAAGCATCTAAGAAAGTTTATAACCCAAAAGAATCACTGCCTTCAATACCTACTTTACCTGAGGAAGTGATACAAGCTTCCAGAGAGACAGTTGAAGGCAATATCAACTCATATTTACAAAGCTCAGACTCACAATACACAGTGTCCAGTTGTGGACCAGGTCATGAGACTGATAAACCAGATACACCTGTTCAAAATTCTCAACAAAGATTTGTGTGCAATCTACTTCACATCAAACATCAGAAGATACACAGACACACAATGAACAACTGGAACAGGATGATAGTAGTCAGAAGCAACAAACTACAAGAACAGGTCATCATATGGTTACAAGGTCTAAAAGTGGCATTTTCAAACCAAAAATATACAATACAGTTTTAGACACTGAAGAACCAAATGCTTATTATCAAGCATTGGAAAATGAAAACTGGAAATCAACAATGTCAGAAGAATACAATGCTCTTATGAGAAACAAGACATGGAGTCTAGTTTCTTTACCCAAGAATAAAAATATTGTTGGGTGCAAATGGATTTTTAAATTAAAAAAAAAATGTTGATGGTACAATTTCTAAATAAAAGGCAAGGTTAGTAGCTAAGGGGTTTTCACAACAGAGTGGTTTTGATTTTAATGAAACTTTTCGCCTGTTGTGAAACCCACTACAATAAGAACAGTCATTACAATTGCCTTGTATAGAAATTGGAACATCAAGCAAATTAATGTGAATAATGCCTTTCTAAATGGTGTTTTACAGGAAGAAGTATACATGGAGCAGCCACATGGATTTGTGTTTAAAGGAAAAGAGAATCTTGTCTGCAGATTAAACAAGGCTATTTATGGCTTGAAACAGGCTCCTAGAGTGTGGTTTGAGAAGCTCAAGACAACTCTCATTGGACTAGGCTACAGTCCAACGAAATCTGACAATTCTTTATTGACAAAGTTCAATAAAAATATAGTAGTTTATGTGCTTATATATGTTGATGATTTTATTATTACAGGAAATAATACTGAGGAAATCAACAATCTCATAAAGCAGCTTAATCAGAAATTCAGTGTTAAAGATCTTGGTGATTTGAACTACTTTCTTGGCATTGAAGTTAAAAGATTGCCAGATTCATCCATTCAATTGAGTCAGAAGAAATACATTCAGGAAATACTGAGTAAAGCTAAAATGAATCAAGCCAATTATATTTCAACTCCTATGATTAGTAATTTACATATGTCAAAATTCAAAGGAGAAGCAATACTTAATGAAAGGCAGTACAGAAGTATTGTTGGTGCTCTTCAATATGCAACAATAACAAGGCCAGACATTGCTTACAGTGTTAATAAGGTCAGCCAGTTCATGCAAAAACCGACAGATGAACACTGGAAAATGGTGAAAAGAATCTTAACATATCTTAAAGGAACTGCAGACCATGGTCTAACACTGAAGTCAAGCAAGTACATCAATATTACAGGGTATGCAGACGCTGATTGGGCTAGTGATCCAGATGACAGAGGATCAACAACTGGCTATTGTATTTTTCTAGGCAATAATCCTATATCTTGGTGTTCAAAAAAACAACCTACTGTGTCTAGATCAAGTACTAAGGCGGAATATAGAAGTGTAGCCAATGCTACTGCTGAAGTAATGTGGATACAATCATTACTTGATGAATTACAAATCAAGTTAGACAGCAAAACGACTATATGGTGCGACAACTTAAGTACTGTTCAACTTACTGCAAATCCAGTATTACATTTCAGAACAAAGCACATGGAACTTGATTTGTATTTTGTTCGTGAACAAGTTGCTAAAGGGAAATTAGATATTAATCACATACCTTCATCTTACCAAGTTGCAGACATCCTAACTAAGGCACTGTCTAAAGTCAATTTTGTGCGGCTCAGAGATAAATTGAAAGTTAGCAACTCATAGGGATTTCATCTGCAGCCCAGTGTCAAAGCAAATCCACTGGAATCAGTAGCCAAAAATTGTTTCAAGACAAACTTAGCTACTTCAGAATTCACTGAGTCTCAGAATTGCAGGATCTCAAGCTTCGAACAACATGCTGTTGAGAGAAATCAGCCTCAAAGTTTCAAACCAGATCTCAAACGTCGAACAACATGCTGCCGAGAGAAATCAAGCTCAAAGCTTTCAAACAACTTGCTGTCAAAAGAGATTAAACTCAAAACAAGTCTCGACAGACATTGAAGTTGCAATTTTTCAACCTTCGCACAACATATTGTCGAGAGAAATCGAGCTCTGATGTTGCTGTAATCAAATTGTACTTCTTCAATTATTCTTTTGGTGTCAGATGAAGCTATTTTGAGAATTCTTGGCAATGATTTCTGCCATTTATGATTTATTGGAGGAGCCGATCGAATTTAGGGCAACGATTTACTGAAGTAGGGTTTGCGGGGGCGTGTAAAAATGAGAAAACCCTTTCTTCAGTTCGCTCATATAAATGTTGCAGTTGCCATTCATCAGCCATCAGATTGCTAAGGCTTCATCTGTACCGTTCATCACTTTTATTTTTTATTTTTGCCTTGTGGGCTAAAGCCCAAATACAGTTTCTGTAACATTACATAAAGCAATACTCTCTGTTGTAAAGACAATGGAATATAATAAAATCATTTTTTCAGTTTCTTTTCTTCATCTCAAAATCTTTCAATGATCTCTCAGTTGCCAGCCTTCCTGTGCATGATGCATATGATAAAATGCACTGTGAATCCTCCCTGCTCTATCAATCTCATGCTACTGTTCAACCTCCTTCTCCATCTATGTTCACCATTGGAAATAAAACCATTTTTGACAATCAAAATACATCAGACTCTTCAACTGTATTATCCCAATCCCATCCTTCAAAAACTCCTTCTCAATCAAATAAATCTACTCATGCTTTTGTTCTTTCAACCAAAAATGCATCCTCTAATAGAAAATAAAACGATAGGCGCTTTAAATCCCTGAACCTTGCCACTGATACTTTTTTCCTTCTCACTAAGAAAAAGAAAAAATCATCCCTCTCCCCAAACTCATCTTGTTTCAACTCTGATATTGATTCTTATGATGATATCAGTGTCTATCCTGAAAATACTCCTCCATCTTCTCATAGAAGAACCAGAAGCTCTCCCAAAAATAGTTTTCCAATGACAAATATTGTGGCATGGAACATTAGAGGGCTCACAAAGAATGTAAATTAATTCAAGCCAAAAATTTGATCAAAGAACATAACTTGTCTCTAATATCCCTCTTTGAAACAAAATTGAATCATGAACTTTCAAATAGAGCTGCTAGATTCATCGACTCTACATGGTCCTATCTTACTAACCATTCTACAGCTCCATATGGTCGAATTCTGACAATTTATGACCCACTTATTTTAATGCTAAATTTGATTCTAGAAGATAAGCAATTTATTCATTCTCATGCTATACACATCCCTTCATCACTTCTATGTACTTTACATTTGTGTTAAATTTTGGTGATACAAAATCACAAATAGAAGGAAACAAATATGCAAAAGGGAAAGTAATCGCGTTTGTTCATTATGGAAATGCATTAATAATTGGATTGCATTTGAATGAGATGGCAAGGAAATTTATGCATGCGCACGTTATGGAATAATATATATGCAAAAGATATGCATATTATTTCTTTCTTCGTAATCGCATTGCTTTGGGATTATTTTCTTCCATCTTTGGAACGAGTGAATTACTTGCTATGTTTGCGTGATTTGTTACCGTTGTAATTTGCCTCCATTATCTTCTTACCATATTTTGGTAATTTGATTGATGACTCACATGAATTTATATTGGCTATATATTGAGGGTAGACTTCATTGTAAACCCATCCTGGTATTCAGCCAGTGATCTCCAGATAGAGTGTCTCTTTTTTATCCCTAATTGGGGCTTTGGTATGTAAACTCTTATCTTGTAATCTCTTGTAATTCTCTTATGTGGAATAAAATCTCTCTCCTTTGGACTGGACGTACACTATCTAGATGATAATGGAACCAGTATAAATATTGTGTCTACTTTTTCTTTATAGTTATTTGCTATTTATTTGGAGTATAGAATAATTGCTGCTAGATTAAGTGATGTTCAAATTGGCAAATCTAGATCCTGTTTATTGTCTTTCCGCATTGGTGCAATTTTCTGCACAACAGATTGGTATCAGAGCTAGGCGATTTGTTCAGATTTGTGCATCAATGGCTGCTAGAAAGAGCGGTAGATCTGGTGGTGATTATGCTATTACTCATTTGGATGGAAAAAGGAGATTTTGTGCAATATGGAGTGGAGAAGATTATGTTGAGAGAGAAGAGTGTTCCAGTCTTGGAAATTTGATGATAAGGAGTTTACTGTGTTGAAGAGACATCTGGATTTGGAAACTTGTATCTGCTTTATGGCTCGATGTTGATGTGAGAGTCTTATGTTGATTTCCATGGGAAATTTGTTGTTTGGCAGATAAGTGGATTTGGAAACTTGTATCTGCTTTATGGCTCGATGTTGATGTGAGAGTCTTATGTTGATTTTCATGGAAAAATTATTGTTTGGCAGATAAAGTATGTGGAAGGAGAGAGATTTGTCTTGTATACAGAGATTTGGATTAGCCTTGTCTATTGGCTTTTGTTTTCTGGCTCTGTATTTGGATTGGTGATTGAGAGAATTTTTGGCCTTGGTGGCTTTGAGATTATTTTGGTATCTACCTTCTTTTGATTTTGGATATTTACAACATTTTGTTGGCGGGCGGGGACATAGTCTGAGCTCGTTAGCAATATGTGATGGGGGTTGGCTTTGCCGGAACCCATTGGGTAAATATTCATTTTTGGTCTGTATCTCGTTAAGAGATTTTGGTTGAAGGTAGAGTTTGATTTGAAGAGTTTTATGTTGAGAAGAGAATTTGACTCGAGGTGGAGTGTTGGAAATATGTGATTTTGCATCAAGGTGGAGTGTTAAATTTTGGTGATACAAAATCACAAATAGAAGGAAACAAATATGCAAAAGGAAAAGTAATCGCGTTTGTTCATTATGGAAATGCATTAATAATTGGATTGCATTTGAATGAGATGGCAAGGAAATTTATGCATGCGCACGTTATGGAATAATATATATGCAAAAGATATGCATATTATTTCTTTCTTCGTAATCGCATTGCTTTGGGATTATTTTCTTCCATCTTTGGAACGAGTGAATTACTTGCTATGTTTGCGTGATTTGTTACCGTTGTAATTTGCCTCCATTATCTTCTTACCATATTTTGGTAATTTGATTGATGACTCACATGAATTTATATTGGCTATATATTGAGGGTAGACTTCATTGTAAACCCATCCTGGTATTCAGCCAGTGATCTCCAGATAGAGTGTCTCTTTTTTATCCCTAATTGGGGCTTTGGTATGTAAACTCTTATCTTGTAATCTCTTGTAATTCTCTTATGTGGAATAAAATCTCTCTCCTTTGGACTGGACGTACACTATCTAGATGATAGTGGAACCAGTATAAATATTGTGTCTACTTTTTCTTTATAGTTATTTGCTATTTATTTGAAGTATAGAATAATTGCTGCTAGATTAAGTGATGTTCAAATTGGCAAATCTAGATCCTGTTTATTGTCTTTCCGCATTGGTGCAATTTTCTGCACAACAATTTGTATACACTAAAAATTCAGTAGCTAAAAGGAAACTTCTTCATTATTATCTTCCTCATCTATCTCAAAATTCTCACCCTTTGATCATCATTGGAGACTTCAACTGCTCCTATCTCTCTTCTCATAAATCAGCTGACATTCCTCTATGCTTGTCCGACCTAGCCCCTCTAAATAACACAATGGTCAATTGATCTCTGATTGACATTCCATCTAATGGCTTAAATTTTACATGGAATAATAAAAGCAAGCAAGGCATTCACACTCTTACCAAAATTGATCATGGATTCTCTAACTTCATATCCTTTTCTTATTGACCAACTATCCAGATACAAATCCTCATGCCTATACTATCTGATCATTGCCCTCTTATTCTATATTTTGGAAAGGCTGCTATTGACAAAAGGGTAAATTTAAAAAAAATATGATTCTTGGATTCATCAAAATGATTTTTTGCAGGCAGTGTCTGATGCATGGGCCCTTCCTTCCTTTGGCAATCCTATGCCCAAGCTTCAAATGAAACCAAAAGATACCAAAATATGTTTGAGAAGTTGGGCAAAAGAGAAATTTGGAAATGGTCAAAAATTATCCTTTTCCATTCAGAATGAACTAGAAATAGTCCAATAGAAAATTTTAAGTGCATGCCCGGATCCATCTTTATCTGCCTTGGAAGCTACATTATCTCAAAGATTGGAAGAAGCTTTAAACTCTGTGTTAAGCATGGTTAAGCAGAAAAATAGAGAATCATGGGATTTGTATGGGGACTGCAATTCAAAATTTTATCATGCCTCTTTAAGGATTAAACAAACAAAAGCCTTCATTCACCAAATTACTGACCTTCAAGGTATTTGTCAATCCACCCCTATCTCTTTTGATAATGCTTTTTTAGATTATTACTCTACCTTGCTTGGGTCTGACAATGTAGAACCATTTGATCCTTCCTTTTCATCTATCTTACCTCTGTTTGTGCTCCTTAATGATCAACAAGCCTTGTTGACTGCCCCAATTTCTGATGATGAGATCAAACACTCTATATTTACTATGAAAAAGTCTGCATGTGGTGGCCTGATGGATTCAATGCAGTGTTCTTTATTCACTGCTGGCAAATCATAGTTGGGGATGTCCTCAAAGCTGTCCATAATTTTTTCATCACTTCCAAAATGCTGAGCTCGATTAATTCTGCTAATTTATCCTTGATCCTAAGATGGATAGCCCTAGTGAGGTCTCTCGATTTAGAATTGTGGTTTGCTAGAACATTATCTATAAATGCATTTTCAGAATCTTGGCCTCTAGAATGAAAACTGTCATGTATTCCATCATATCTCAAAACCAGGCTGCTTTCAACCCTTGCAGAAACTTCCTCGATAATGTGATGCTAACTCATGCGCTATTGAATGGATACTTAAACGCAAACATATCTCCTAGAGGTATGATGAAAATTGACATTAAAAAGACTTTTGACTCGGTGAGATGGGATGCTCTGATGTTTATTTTGAAAAAAATGGATTTTCCCTCCAAATTTACAAATTGGATATACCAATGCATCTCTACTGTTAGATATTCTTTGATATATAATTGCCACTCTGTTGAATTTTTTAGGGGTAAGAAAGGCTTGAGGCAGGGAGATCCTATCTCCCCGTATCTATTCATTATCCTCTTAGAATCCCTAACTCAGGCATTTATTCGTCAAGCAAACATAAAGAAATTCTCACTTCACCCGAAATGTAGAAACCCCTTAATAACTTCTCTTTCATTTGCCGATGACTTAATTATTTTCACCAAACCCATCCTTGAATCCCTATCTTGCATTAAAAGGACTCTGGATGATTTCTATTTGTTCTCAGGTCTAGCAATAAAATCGCAAAAATCTCATATCTTGCTTGCTGGAGTTCCTAACTTGTTTAAACAGCAATGACTTGACCTTACTCAAATAAATCCTCTTCTCAATAGCAACATGGCATGCTTGGGTGTTCCTATAGCTACAAAAAAGATAACCTTGTGTCAGCGCATTCCTCTTTATGAGTAGATAACAAACATTCTAAACAGATGGAAAAATAGATTTCTATCTCAACCAGGCAGATTAGTAATCATAAATTCCCTGATCATGATTATGACTGTCTATTAGTGTAGGTCCTTTATTCTTCCCATTAAATTAATATCTATAATCAAATCGGCTTACATAAGTTTTTTTGGTTGGGCAATATTTCTCAAAAGAAACTAGCGCCTATTGCCTTTTCTAGGAATGAAGTGCCAAAGAAGAATGGAGGGTTGGGTATCATTAACTTGTATACATGGAATTATGCAGCCTTCTCTAAGCAATTTGACAACCTTATTAACAAGAAAAAACATTATGGGTTAATTGGACATTAATGCACAATGTTAAGGATGAAGACATTGGGCTAATGGATGCTAAGTAGGGAAAGAGTTGGGTTTGGAAACTCCTTCTCAAAGTTAGAGATCCGTTGCTGCCTCATGCTAGAATGGCTTTACACTGTCACAGTAGAGCTAAATTCTGGTCAGTGCCTTGGATGGAAAAAGGTCTTATTCTACAAAAATATTTCACTCATCAAGAAATTCATCAAAGTGGTATTCCTATGAATGGTTTAGCTTCTTCTTACATTAAAACAGAAAAATTGCTCTTCTAAGATCAACTAGCTACAGAATTGGTATGATATGGAGTAAATTTAATAACTTAGTTTATACGTTCAGTGATGTTGAAGTGTATACATGGGGGGATGGCATGAAGGAGCATTCGATCTCAGTCATATACAATACTATATCGGGTGCTTCATAATTTCCAAGGTTTACATGGTCCAAATGGGTATGGAATGATTCTACATCAGAAAAACTAAATTTCATGCTACCGAAGATTCTTAGAAACGCGATAAATACGCTAAGCAATATGGCATACATGGGTATTAATATTAACACATCATGTGTATTTTGCAAATGCCGAGATGAGCACAATATGCACTTATTTTTCAATTGCTCCTTCTCTTTTATAATGTGCAAAAGAATCAAAGCAAAGGGAGGATATAGTAACCCGGTTTGGAATAGCAAGGCTGAATGGGTGAACATTTTCAAAGCAACAAAATAGAAAAATTCTCAGTCATTTCAATTGCTAACTATGCTTAAAGTGTTTGTATCGGTCCTCTGGAAAGAATGGAATGAAAGAATCTTTAAGAACAATCTAAAGCTAAGTATGGAAATATACAAGGAAATATGCCCGGACATTTATAGGCCATGAAAAGCTCCCCTTATATATATGAACGCAATATTTTGGAGGTATGGAGAGGCTAAGGGAGTATGCTAATAGCAGTGCTGCTCTCTTGTGTCTTTTCTTATTTTTGTTTACTTTTCATTTTTGCTACCTTTGTAACCTCTGTGATTCCATCTATTCCTGTAAGTGCCTTTACTTGCTTGTTATAAATAAAATAGTAGGGGACCATTCCACTTTGAGTGAATTAAGGAGAATAAAGATAATTTCTAACATTAATGAGTGAGCTTCAAATTCTTCGACTTTACTATTATTTAATAGATTCAATGGTTTCTTGAGCTGCACCTAGATAATATCAAAGCTAGATGATAGGTCCTTGATTTATTCGAAACAATTTCCAGAACAATTTTTTCAACTACATATTTAAAATGATTGCAATATCATTTCACAAATGAACAAATTTTTTGACAAATGATTTTGTTAAGCAGCCAATGAAAGTGGACGTTTTGGTTGATGGCAACACATTAAAAATAAAGTTTCAAATCCGTAGTTGAAAATTAAAATAATTGAATTCGGCACTATGTTATAACCAGAGAATTATTTCAGCAAATTACATATTTTCTTCCTCATATGATCCAATGCATGAAATGGATTTGAATTGGCATGCTATGAAATTTTCTATTTTGTGTAGATTAAGAAATGCATCCAGGACATTACTAGAAAACATATCATTCCATATATGGAGCAAAAAATTTCGTATTCTTAGCCAGTAGGCGTTACTTTGTCTATTTTTGTTTGTTAACCTTACACATACACTAGGTTTGTTGCACTTGGATTTTGTTTTAGTTTTCAACCACTAGGAAGGGTTTAAAAACCAAACTAAAATTTCGAGGTGGAAGGGAAAAAATGATACACCAGAAATCCCTATTGGTCCAACGTAATATTTTTCTATGCAAATACATATACATATACAAGCACATTCATACATCCACCCATCCACACTTATAAATAAATAAATATATCTATGTAGGTATGTATGTATGTATCTATATGCATGTGTGCGTGGAAACGAACGGCTACACCTCAGTTTCGTTACACCTCTGCTCCCTCTGAATTTTTGCCACTAGTTTCCAATTAAATAATATTACTTTCTTTCTCTTTTCACTACACTATATCATTTAATTCATTAAGATAGAGAAACTAATATATTTAAATGGGCACTTGTGGCTGAAATTTAGGGGAGCAGAGGTGTAGCAAACTGAGCTGTAGCTGATCCATGCCTACACACATAAGCTAGGATCAATAGCTCTCTTTATTTAGCATCATTTGTAGCCCTCTAACATTAACCACATGTTTATAATTAAATATTTTTTCATGTGATAGGAGAGAGAAAGTACAGATATTTAAATAGAAACTAGTGGCTGATATCAAGAGGTTACAAAATTGTGCTAAATAAAGAGAGCTATTGATCCTAGCTCTACATACACACACACATATAGAGAAGGATCCTAGCTCTACACACACACACATATGAGTGGCTGAAATTAGAAGGCTGCATTCGGGGCTGAATAGAGGGGGTGCATATTCTTCCATATACACACATAGATATATATAAATATAGTGTGTGTGTCAATGTGCATAAATACACACACTCACGCACGCACATACATACATATTGTGAGTTAGCGGAATAGGGATCTTAAGGCTAAATTAACACTAGAGCAGGGATGAATACTGTTTAATGGATTATATGAATATTATTTAAATTCTTTAAGATTTTACTTGGAATAATGAAATTAACAATCACAGAATCAAAGTATAAATAAAAGTAAATGGAGTAAAAGTAAAAGAAAGAACACACCAGGATTTCATACTGGTTCGGAGTTACCTACATCCAGTCCTACACAATTCCTTGTACGGATTTTTTTTCAACTAGTAAATGCAAATACAATCTTGATTTCAAGGCTACGAGACACACCCTCCAGAATCCCGGCCTCTTGGTAGAGCCACTTGATTTCAGGGCCATAAGCACACCCACTAAATTTATGGGCTACTAAGCATACCCAGTTGATTTAAACAGGCTATAATCACACCTACTTGGATTTCAGGGATACCAAGCACACCACAGTGTATAAGAGTATGATTTGATAGAGTTTACAAACTCAGATCTTTGATCTTGATTACAATTGATCATATAACTCTTGAATAATACTTGATCTTGAGAGAGACGAGAGAAATCAGAAAGTATAAGAAAGAGAATCAAACTAGTAATGATTGAATTTCAACAGAGTTCCGATAGAAATTGATTTAGAAATCAAGAGAGTAAAAAGAGGAGAGAAAAATAAGAAAGTAGTTAATAAAAATTCGTTTGGAAGTCTGGTGTATATTGAAAAACAACGGTTATGTCCATTTGCAAAGAGATGTGACGAAAAGACACTTCCATTCAAATTTGAATTTTGAAAAGTATGGCTATTATGTCGACATACTTGTAGAGGATATGTCGACACATCCCTTTGTATATTTGAAAAATCAGTTAATAAAAAAAATTTGAAAATATTTTGTAAAATATTTTGAAACTTTGCACAAACCTTTAGTCATAGTTTATACATATTTTAATCATATTAAAACTAAACAAAATAATTTTGAAATATTTAATCAGGATATTCAATATAATGTATAAAATCAATATAGTTATAAATTATTAAAGCATAAACAAAAATTCAATATGTATCTAAACTTTAAAATATTAAATTAATATCTTTATAAGTATAAAATATTGAAAATCATTTTGAGAAATTATTTGAAAAGATTATTCAAAACAAGAATATTTGAAAAATAATTTAAAACAAAATTAGAGAAGATGACAGAGATCAGGAAAGTGCTATCAAGGTTTTAACATAAATTCTATGACTTTATAACTTATCTGGAATATCTTAAAATCTTGAACTCTTCAGTACTCATGAGTCTTCATTCTTGAACTCTTGAAACTTTATATCAACATCTTGAATCTACTCTTGATATTATACTCTTGATACTGTACAATCTTCTTAATATCTAATATCCTACACTATGTACTATATATCTTGATAAAACATTAGCATTTATATTTTATATAATGTCCTACAGTTGTTATCACTAAAACCAATACCTAAGGTACTAAGAATCTCCCCCTTTTTGATGATGACAATTCTGTATATAAAATATATCCCTCTGAGTTACAAAACTCCTTCTTAATCTATGCCTAGATTTTATATATTTCTCCCTTTTTGTTATCAAAAAAAATAACCTCCTAAAATTATAATTCTAACACTAACTCTTACTATAATCCTAACTCTAACTTCCCTAAATAAAACACTAATCGATATGTATAAGAATTATATTTAATGATGATGAGAAATATTATATTAAAACAATATGTGATAGGCAAAATTAGATAATTATGAAATAACCAATCCAAATATTCATCCAATCAAACAAAGTTTATGTGACACAGCATTCAAAAAAGTCCACATAAATCAAAATCAATCAAATCCAAACCAAACCAAGTATTATTATTTATATACAATCAAACCTATTTAAACTAGACATTTCGAGGAACTTCAACCCATCCATCAGTGCCAAAAATTGGATCCACTTTAATAACATCTCAATCTTCATCATCTTTGTTGATGGTACACTCTAGATTGGTGGTTAGTTCTTCTTCGTTCAAAGAAGAAATCATCCATCGAATTGCGTCGAAATACTTTCTTGCTCCTTGAACATCTGCATTTGACTCAATTTTAAGTGCCTCTGGTTTCTTATGATGAAAATAATAATGTTCTTGAATGGTTCAAGAGTTTGTTCGAGATTTTCAGTTAGTTTTTGGATAGGAGAAGCCATTATTTTGGTTTTAGAGTTAAAGAATGCAAAGGAAGAAGAAAGATAGTAGAAAATAATGAGTCTTTGGTAGAGATATTTAAAGGGGTGGAAATTCGTTGGAAATGAATAGACATTTGCTATCTATTCAATTTTCAAAATTAATTTTTTTTGAAAAGTTACCGTTGTATGTCGACATACATACCTAGAGTATGTCGACATATATGCAGAATTTTTCAAAATAACCTTGTTTTGATAATCTAATTATTTAGCTTAACTATTATACTGTTATGTTTTTTAGAGATGATAAACAATGTATAACAGCAAGGAAATAGATTATTCATTAATACTTAGATAGAGATTACATAGAACACAAACAAATGAAAAGATACACAAAATTCAACATAAACTAAAACTAGAAAATCTAAATACAAGGATAGTTTAAACAAACAACTAGAAAGACACGGATGAAGATGAAGAAGAACCACCAAACTAATGGATGATCTTTCCAAAGAATTTACCTATTTTTTGGAAATTGAAGTAAATCCCTTTGAAAATGATTTCTTAAGCTTCCTTTGGTTATGGATGATCTGCTCTTGATTTTTGAGAAGATCTTTATTGGATGGATTTGGTGGCATATTGATACTTTCCAAAAAAGTATCATCTTCCTCTTCTTGTTCTTCCTCCTCGACTTCCATTTCATCTCCTTCCACCTCTCTTATTTTATGCTCTTCTTCCTAAGCCAACATTTGTTCCTATTCTGCAAGCGTTTCACAAGGCTCGAAAAAGGATGAAATATGCATAAGTGAAATGTTGGCATTGTCAAATATTTTTTGAGAAATCGTTTCCTCTCCTTTAAGGTCAACATTAAAATAATTGAAACATGAATAAGATACACACCATGAAATAGTGTGTTTTCATGTTTAGAAAGATTCTTAGGAAAAGGTTCATCCAAAATGACTTGAGACAAATTTATGTCATATTGACCACAAATTGTGAAAAGAGCTTTGAAAACTTTTTGAGTCGGGTTATTATTACCCGTTCTAGGAGTGATATTTTGTTGCAAAGAAGACTTAAAATTCTTGCTTTTGGACGTAAATTTTTGTTTTTGAATTTAAAATCATCATTACTTTCGAAAATATCATGAATTGATTCATGATTTTGAAAATCAATTTGAAAAGATGAAGGGTCCATTCCACTAGATTTGCATCCAAGAATATAACCCAAAAGTTCATAAATTAAAACAATTTATGTCCCTTTGACACTACTCCAAACTTCTCCTTCTCTACCATCATAAAACTTTTCTTTCAAATTTGCATAAACCATTTTTACTAATTTGGATAACAAATAAAATCATTTTAAGAAGTATCGATTAAACTAAGAATTTCATTTTGCAAACAAAGATTGAAAAGGTCGTAAGTAGGAAAACCTTTAAAAATAGCAAATCTTCCGGGAAAGACTTTTCCAAAAGATAAATGCTTTATATAGACATGAATGGCTTCTTGACCATTGAAAAAATATTCTTTTATTTTCTTAGAAAGCCTCACGGTTGCTTCAGTATTGCTTGAGGATGCCATTGAAGAATAGTTTGAAGAGATAAGAAAGTTTATGATTTTTTAATTTGAAAATGAAAGTGAGAGATAAATTGATGGAGATAGAGTAAGTAAATAGAGAATCAAAGAACGTGTTCTCTGGTCAAAAGGCAATTTTTCAAAACATAGGAGTTGGTGAAAAGGTAGAGGGAAATTCAAATTTTGAATTTGAAATTCAAATCTAAATTCTGTCTGCATATGTCAACATATGCTCGTGGGGTACGTCGACATATAGGTTAAAATTTTCAAAAATAATTTTTGTTTAATTATATCCTATTTATTATATTGACCAATTTATAGTTATTCTATTTTCGGAAAAATAATTTTAACATAATTTTAAATATATTTTATATTATTATTTTATTATTAAAATATATAAAATATTTATATTTAAAATATAATCACACAATATTCAACCAGTATTATTATTAATCCATAGGATATTTCTAACAACCAATAAAGCAGCCAAAATAGAAGAAAAATTCATTCAAGACATTAAAATACTTTTGATATATTAAATGCATACCTTTTGCTAATCCATTTCACCATTTTGTTCTAAATTATGTGTTGCTGTGAAGCACATATTAGCCATTTCTGTATCTGACTCATTATCACTTGAGGATGTATCTGAATTATCTAATGTTGCAGTATAGGCTCTTCTTCGTTTTCTAAATGAATCAGTGTTTAGTGTAGTTTTCAATTTATCGGGATGTGGACAGTTTCGTTTTAAATGCCCAGGGTCATCGCAAGTATAACATCTAATGCAATTTTCATTTCTGCTACCGCTTCCTGGATTTTTGTTGTCATTTCTTTTGAAATTTTTCATCTTTCTATATTTTAGAAATTTTCTAAAGTTCCTTGTCATGAAAGAAATTTCTTCACCTTCATCGCTGTTTGAATCTAGATTATCCATCATTGCATTAAAAGATATAGATTTCTTCTCTATTGCTTTGCTTTCTCTCTTACCCTGCATTTTTGCTTCAAAAGAAATTAGATTACCAATTAACTCTTCAATTTTAGAGTGCTAATGTCATTAGCCTTTTTGATTGCAAGAGTCTTTTTATCCCATTCAGGATTAAGTGAATTGGGGATTTTTCTAACTTGATTCTCTTCAGAAATTTTTTTACCCAGTGCAATAAGCGAGTGTACTATATCTTGATATTTGCTAACATACCAGATATGGACTCATTTTGAATAATTGAAATTGGTTTGTTAACATGGAAATTTTGGTCTGTTTGACCTTACTTGCCCCTTCGTGCGTAACTTGCAAAGTTCTCCAAATTTCAAATGCAGACTTATATATAGATACTCTATTAAATTCATTTCTATCTAGTGAACAAAATAATATATTTATAGGCTTAGAGTTACTTCGTGCAATTGGTTTTTGGTCAACAGTCCATTGTGCAAAATTTGTCTTGGGTTTAGTGTACTCAGTTTGTGTGATAATCCAAGTGTCTAAACCAATTGACCGTAAATAAATTTTCATTCTACATGACCAATGTGTGTAATTACTGCCATTAAAAAGTGAAGCTCTAGTAGTGGATTATTCTTCAACAAATGAGTTACTAATAAGTGTATTAACAGCGTTACTAACAGTACTGTTACCAGTGTTGGTAGCCTTTAAGCTTTTTCAAAATCAGATAATGAATACTTTGAAAACCAACGCTTTGATACCAAATGTAAGTCAGCGGAATAAGGATCTTAAGGCTAAATTAACACTAGAAGGAGGGTGAATAGTGTTTAATGGATTATATGAATATTATTCAAATTATTTAAGATTTTACTTGGAATGATGGAATTAACAATCACAGAATAAAAGTATAGATAAAAGTAAATGCAGCAAAAGTAAAAAGGAAAGAACACACCAGAATTTTATACTTGTTCAAAGTTACCCTACATCCAGTCCTACACAATTCCTTGTACGGTTTTCTTTTCAACTAGTAAATGCAAATACAATCTCAATTTCAAGACTACGAGACACACCCTCCCCACAGCCTTTGGGTAGAGCCACTTGATTTCTGAGCCATAAGCACATCCACTAGATTTACGGGTTACTAAGCACACCAAATTGATTTAAACAGGCTACAAACGCATCTACTTGGATTTTAGGGATACCAAGCACACCACAGAGTATAAGAGTATGATTTGATAGAGTTTACAGACTCAGATCTTCGATCTTGATTACAATTACGCATATAACTCTTGAATAGCACTAGATCTTGAGAGAGATGAGAGAAATCGGAAAGTATATGAAAGAGAATCAAACTAGTAATGATGGAATTTAATTCTAGTTAAATTTTGACAGAGTTTCGATAGAAATTGATTTAGAAATCAAGAGAGTGAAAAGAGGAAGAAAAATAAGAAAGCAGTTAATAAAAATTCATTTGGAAGTCTGGTGTATATTGAAAAACAACGGTCATGTCCATTCGCAAAGAGATACGACGAAAATACACTTCTATTCAAATTTGAATTTTGAAAAGTACTGCTAGTATGTCGATATACTTATAGAGGATATGTCAACATATCCCTTTGTATTTTGAAAAATCATTTAAAAAAAATTGTTTTGAAAATAATAAGTTTCATAAAATATTTTAAAGCTTTGTACAAACATTTAATCATAGTTTATACATATTTTAATCATATTAAAACTTAATAAAATAATTTTGAAATATTTAGTCACATATTCGATATAATGTATAAAATCAATATATTGATAAATTATTAAATTATAAACAAACATTCAATATATGTATAAACTTAAAAATATTAAAATGATATCTTTATAAGTATAAGATATTGAAAATCATTTTGAGAAATATTTTGAAAAGATTATTTAAAACCAGAATATTTGAAAAATAATTTAAAACAAAATTAGAGAAGACGAGAGTGATCTGGAAAGTGCTATCAAGGTTTTAACATAAATTCTATGACTCTATAACTTATTTGGAATATCTTAAAATTTTGTACTCTTCAGTACTCATGAGTTTTCATTCTTGAACTCTTGAAACTTTATATCACCATCTTGAATCTACTCTTGATATCATCATCTTGATACTTTACAGTCTTCTTAATCATTACTTGTTTAATATCCTGCACTATACATTATATATATATATCTTGATAAAACATTAGTATCTATATTTTATGTAATGTCTTATAATTGTTATCACTAAAACCATTACTTTAGGTACTAACACATACATACATACATACATGCATACCCCCCCCCACACACACACACATATATATGTATGTATGTATGTATATAATATGTGTAAGTATAAGCAAACATATTCCATTTATCTTACATCCTTAATTTCTTACCCACGTTCACAATTTTTTACAGCAGGTACACGCGTAAACTCGACAAGGCTTGGAAGCACTATGTAGGCATATAGGTACCTGTGAACTTGCCTTTATGTCATGTAGCTATGAGCTTGTCTTGTCAAATTATCGATTACCATCTCCTGATTATGAACTCGACAAGGCTTGGAAGCAATATAGTTATACATGTAGCTTTATTTCTATAGACTTCATTCACATCTATATATGGTACCCATATCTAATAATATTTTTTTTTCATCTATAATGAAACTGCACTATCCCAGCTTTGCACCGGGATAATGCAAAACTACACTATTTGTGCAAAACTGGGCCAGTTCAAGTTGAATGCACTGTCCTAGTTGGGACAGTGTCATTGCACTGTCCCAGTGCAAACTATGACAGTTTATGTAGTTTACCGTCTCGGATTGCCCTAGGATGCAACCACCTCAGAGCAGACCGGGGCACCGATGTTTGAATGATAATGGATATTCCTCGAGTTGATGTGTGAGAATATGGTTGTTGTTTAGATTTACAAGGTAATGTTGGAATGTTGTTTTGTTATTTGTATATGGATGTATGAGCTTATAAATGTTGGACTTTTGAATATAAAAAAGACTAGTATGTTAGAAAAGAGGTTGGCATATATATGGAGTATATATGGTAGAAGTTATTGACAGTGTGTTATGTTGGGATTGTATTTGCATTTGGAAATGCAAATCCATTTTTTTAAAACTCTATGTTCTAATTACTTTTTTTCAAATTATTTTGATTGGTTTTTTTGTTCTTATTGGATTCTTGAAAGTTAGCTTGGATTCTCCATGATTCATATTTTGCTCTTTTTGTAAAAATGTATGTTTCTACATTTACGCTTGATACATTATCAATGAAATGTATATGAATTTTAATTGTTTGTTACATGAAATTTTTATAACTTTGATTACGTTCAATACGTAACAGGCTTAAGTTGTTAGATTATATTTATCAATTTTGTTTAAATTAAGCGATATGGTTTTAAGTAAAAAAAATTATGGCTACTAAAAATGCTTTATTGGTTAAAAATATATGGAGATAAACAGTGTTTTGTAGGTGCTGCAAAATACTAACATACATTGATGAAATGCTACTATAACCATTTAAAATTTTTAGTAATAGGTGTACAAGTGTATTAGAAATGATGTTAAAACCATACATAAGAGATCGTAAATAGTATAATAATAAACATAAAAATAAAAGACCTATAAAAATGTTTGTATACCTAGAAATGATGTTGTAATAGGTAAGATATTTTACACAATCCATCAGTGTTATTACGATTATACCTAGAACCCTCATTCTACACAAATAGAAGTTTATGCTCTTTCTGCAAAAAATAAATTATATCTTAATGGTGGACTTTGTAACTCCACCATTGAGTGAAAAAATTGTTCTCTCATAGGTGATATTGACTATTCAATGTGTATTCGACCGGCCAGCTAGATTATAAATGGAAATTGCAAATTTTTTATGAGCAATACCAATTATAAAATTATTTAAATATTTTTTTCTTATTATTAAATATAAAAAACAATTTTTTATATTGTACGATGAATAGGCTTGCGCACATCATGTGCACAACTTCGTGATCACAATCAGGCGATCAATCATCGGAGAGCAGTTAATCTCCAAGCGACAATGATTGTCCTCGACATTAGATGGGGAATCAACTCAAAGCAAACATGGTCGGTGCTGACAAAAAAACAATGGCAAGGCAGGACCGACCCTAGCGGTGGAAATTAAGGTTTTTCATAGAGAACATTAGGGATGCTCTTAATGGAACCCCGACTCGCCTTCACATAAGTAACTCAATGGCGGCAGTTCGAGCACCTCTAATGATCCATGACATATGAAAAAACTATTAACATTAAGGGATCTGGTGGAACAAGGGTTGCAAGTGGAATAACAGTATTTCTTCATGAAGTCCCCGATTTTACAAATTATTACATATAAGCATCTTCTGTTTCAAACATGAACAACTCTTACATACAAACTTCGTTTTACACACAACTTACGTTAGGTTCATAATCAAAATTTGAACACATTGATGTTATTCGACGGTAAATTATAAACTTATATCGGTAGTGTAAATTTTTTACTATTATATTAATATTATCATTAAATATTTACATATCAACATCACTAATCAAAATTAATATGTCAAGACATTATTCATTTGGTTTGAATATTTGATATTCGAATTGAAATGAATGATAATCATTACATGGATAGTATCAATCTATGGAATATTGAACTTGAACACGCTCTATTTGGTATACAATGAGGTATAATTGTTCTATTAAAAGAAAAAGTGTCATATTATTAAAAAAACAAAATTTAACCCAAATTAATTTTAATTGAGCTACTGCTACTAAAATCCATGAAATACCACAAACTGGATAAACGTTCCAAGAAAAATTAGAACTGTAATATGTTTGAGATTTCATACTTTGTATAACCTCTAGTTAATGTAATGTCTTAAATGAGATAAAAGGCGAGAAATTTGAAATTTAATTATATTATTTTGTTTGTTTCTTCTAAAAATTTAATGTTAAATATGCTAAAATAAAGTTTGAGTTCTGGTCCAAAAAATCTAACTCTAACAATAATTTTAAACATAAATAAGATTTTGATTATCGGGAACCCAATTGCATACATGATGTAGTTAGTTTACTCTAATATTTCAAGTAGAACAAATTAATGTTTACCATCGATCAAAATCATGTAGCTAGCGGAAACTATTTTCTTCTTTAATTTTCTTTACTGTTAATATACAAGCTTTAAAAGTGTTATAAAAGGCATAAAAGCATGACAAAATATTTCATCATAAACAATCATTCATTTCTTGTGTGCTTTCAATACAAACTAAATTTGGCTACTGTCAATTGGTGCTAAATCTATTCATTTTATATGATTAATAAAAATATTTAAGTTTTTTACACCATGGACAAAAGTATAGTATTGACAGTTGGTGCCTAATGTGAGTCACATGATATAAACAAAAAAATGTTAAAGTTATACTTAATAACCAATATCAATATTAGGTAACCATAACACATGAGAATTTATTTACACGAATAGGGATAAAATAGAGGAGAGGTAGCAGATGTTGGGAAGTACAAGTTAGCTTGATAACAAAATAACTGCAATGATTGTAGTTCTCATAAAGGCAGTACTCATAACCTTATACATAACACATGATTGATATCTTGAGTTTTTTATTTTCAAATATTAACCGGTTATGTTGGCCATCCAACTTATCCTACGATGCTAGCCAACTTGTAATAATAATCTAAGTAGACATTTATGCAATTATTTGTGTACTTTACTTGGAGAACATGATATGGTCAGGAAGAAGGGTCCCCATTACAAAATATTGTCGACCACTACTTATTTGGATAAATTTTATTAAGATTTCCCAATAGAAATGACAGAATATTAAATTCAGGCTCCTATTTGTTGTTTTAAATGTAATGTAGGTCTCTATCTATAATTTTTTGTAAATCAGGTCCCTACTCCTTTAGTGTCATAGCTGACCGAAATCATAATCCACGAACTAATTTAATTCCAATCTTTAAAACGTGATAACTTTTTATAGATTAATCGGATTTAAGAATCGTTTAAACCAATAAACCACTAATTTGATAAGCTTTCTAATGATATATGTTGTTTATACCAAGAAGTAAAAATTTTAAATCATAATTTTATATAGCAGTTTTAACTACGTTTTAACTGCATTTATATAATGTAGTTATTTTATATCACCACATCGTGTAACTAAATTTATGTAACCGCATTTGTTTTGGATGATCATAACCTTTATATAGTTATTTTAACTACATTACGACAATGCAATTATTATTTTTATTCTAATTCAAAGGAATTTGTTTTTGAAGTATGCAATTATGGTTTCCATGAATATTGTAACTGCATTTATATGTTGTAGTAATAATTTTTGCTGTATTAGATAATTTATTCAAACATAATGCAATTATAATTTAACTGCATTAAGAAAATGCAGTTCTAATTTAACAACATATTTTGAATAAATTTAACTATATTGTGTTTTTTAACTGCATTTATATGATGTAGCAATAATTTTGGCAACATTGGATAATTTTATTCAATCTTAATGTAGTTATAAATTAACTGCATTAAGAAAATACAGTTAGAATTTAACATCATGTTTTGAATTAATTTAACTTCATCTAAAGATTTTAATTATATTTATGTAATGTAGTAATAATTTTGGCTACATTTGATAATTTTATTCAATCTTAATGTAGTTATAATTTAACAACATTAAGAAAATGCAATTACAGCTTACCAGCATTTTTTGAATTATGAATGGTTGCATTTGGATATTTAACTGCATTTTTGTGATGTAGTAATAATTTTGGTTGTATTTGATGATTTATTAAAACTTAATGCAGTTATAGCTTAACTGCATCAAGAAAATGCAGTTATTATTTAACTATATATTTTGAATTATGGTTGCATTTAAATATTTTAACAACATTTATGTGATTCATTAATAATTTTGGTCGTCTTTGATAATTTATTCAATCTAGTGTAGTTATAATAATTTAACCACACTAAGAAAATGCAGTTATAATTTCTACTGCATACTAAATATGAAATTGATTTAAGCTGCATATTTTTATTTTCGAACCTACTGATTTGAATAAGCAATTATAGTTGCATTTGAATAATGTAGCTATAAATACGTTATTTATATTAAAAGCTACAATTTTCTTGAAAAACTATCAGCTAGATATTTACATATGCATAATACATATCATTTAAAAGACCATTAAATTTGTGATTAAATGGTAAAAATGGTTAATTGATACGATATTTCTATAGAAAATTTATTACATTTTAAACATTGAAATTAAAATAAAATGTGAAATATTAATATAAGTGTGAGAATAATAGGTGGTTGTAAGAGAAAAACAGGCCAGGAACCTAATTTACATAAAATTATATGGGAGGTTTTTTGGAGAAAAATTGTTTATGGGGACTTGACGTCCAAATTCCCTAGAAATAACAGATTTTACAATTAATTACGCTATACAAAAATTGAGATTTCTTATTAATTCTTGATAATGTGATACGAAAACTATAGGAAGGATGTTATGAAATACAACGATAAATTATTTTACCAAATTAGGACAAGCATAATCAAGGAAAGGAAATAATAATGTTCATGTACATGTTAGATACCATTAATCTTGCTTGAATACATATGAGATTCCTCTATTCCAATTTAATTGATTTAAAGTTAAAGATCTGTTAACTTCACCTAATGGGTTCATTCCATATATTTAATTCTCTACCTTAATCCATAGATATTAATGTGGCACAAGGCGCGATGAATGACGTGCACCCTTTTGATTTACTCTACATCTTTGGAAAATAATTATAAATTTATTACACAAAAGAGTTAAAAGAAAAACTCCAATATAATTAATATTTGTTTTACTAAAACATATCGGGCAACAATTCATTTTAATCATTTTGCAAAAACATCATTTAACATATTCTCATAAGAATAGAATTTCAAGTACAATAAATTTTATAAGAGATAAAATTTAAAGTAATTATACATTATATTACTGATAAATTAGAAATTTGAATGTCTATACATTAATGTATTATGAAAATTAAAAATTTCAAAATTAAATTGAAGAAATAACAAAATATTGAAAATGCGTGCCTTTTTGCATCATGTTTAATGTCCACCTTACGCATATTTTGCATCATTTGGTGTCTAGCCATGTGCACCCCGCTTTAGGGTGAAAAGACACGGTAGATGCCCCTTGCCTTATGTTATGATCTACATCTTAGCGTGCCTTTCAGTTATATCTTGATTAGTTTACATTTTAGAAGTAACGCATGACTTATGATAATAGTTGATCCATTTTATTGTTTTTCAATCATTTTCATCTTTTTTATTTTTGAAATTTTCTTTTCTATATCAAATTTTGACATATTTGTAAGCTGTAAATCTTAAGCCTATTCGAAATCTAATAACACTAACGTTATGGTATACCAATAATTAGCATGCTGATAAATTGTATACCGTTGATCTGTAATGGTAAATTCACCATTATGTATGAGTGAATAAAAATCTACATGTATATTTAATATTTAGCAAATAGATTACTCATATTTATCTTAGTTAATACTATCCACTAATATTATTCCATTTTACTAATATATTAGTGGACTAGTATTAACTAAGATAAATATGAGTAATCTATTTGTTAAATTGTAAATACACAGGTAAATTTTTATTCACTCATACTTAATGATGAATTTTCCATTATAGATCAACGGTATAAAATTTATCAGCATTCTAATTATTGGTATACCATAGCATTAGTGACAATAATGGTCTTAAGTTTTCCACTATCAGTCGAGTTGGTGTGGTAATGATTTTTCCCTTACGATAACGGTAACTGTTACCTACACTTAGAAAAATATTTATTAATCATAGTTTTGAATTTGATATGTGATTTTGATGTATTTGATTAGATAAATGGTATGCATACTTCATTTTAGATATTACTTGGAAAGATGACAAATGTATTTGAAACTGGAAAGTATAATTACAATGAACCACGTACTTCTATTTTTTTTAAAGCTTTGCCGCATATATTTAAATATTTATACAAAAATGAATATATAATACAAATAATTTCTTAACATGAAATGTGATTACATATTAAAAAAATTGGAAGTGAAACTAAGAACAGAAATGTGAGACATAAAATTGATATTCAAATTGGGTTAAAAAAATTACTATTTAATTAGTTTTCTTTTAAGATACAACTTCAGATAATTTTTCAAACATTTAACACAGAATAAGAGTCAATGGGTGTTTTTTGGAAAAAATAAGTTGTCTAAAGTTACAAATAAAAAAAGAGAAACATAAGTAAGTACCCAATCATTCTATGATCCAGTGTAATGAGAATTACTTTTAATATGGAAAAACTAAAAGCGAATATTGTTAAAGAATATTGTAGAAGATCTCACTATTTATTATATTTGCCAATTGTATTTGTACCTTCTCTAGTTATAATATTTTCCTATTATGTGATTACTTGGTTTCAAGTAATATCACTATAATACCAGTCTTGTATTAATAATTATTAATTCAGTTTTTTATAAAGATGCAACGGTTAATGTTTATTTGTTTTCTTCTTCTCTTTCCCCTCTTTCTTCTTTTCTATTTTGTTTTCTTTTATTCAATAATCTTAAAATGGTATCAAATAAAAGATTGTTTCCTACATTGGTTTTAATAAAAGAAAGAAATATTGTTTTAGTTGCTACTGAATAAGACGAATGAAGAACACCAATGGAGGTTGAAGCGTGATCACTCTTTAATTGGATGTGGAGATTCCATATTGATTATTCTTATTTCTTATTCGGTGGTATTTTGAAGGTAGATGAAGTTATTTATGGAGTCTGGTGTTATTGTAAAAAAGATGTTTGATGAAACATCCTTAATTGTTAGAGAATGTGTATATATGTTATGATTCTCAACTCACGTCTTTGTTCCTTGCGAAACATTTTGTGACTGTTATCTCCATTCCAGATTCTAATTTCTAGTTCTTCTTTAATTGACTCCAGTCTTTGGGCAAGGACGATAATGTGTGACGACCCGGAATTTTTGAGCATTTGAAATAGGAATATTTAATTAATTTTAAATATTCAAAAGATAATTATTAACTTTAATTTCAAATATACAGTATTTATTTGGATAATTAATTATTAAATTTAATTATCGGGATTGGGTAAAATATTGAATCTTGATTTTAAGTCTGTTAAAAATAGTTCAAAGGTTCAGAAAATTTATATTGTTAATATTGAAGGTGATGAAACTTTTAAAATTGAATTTAAAAGTGTTTTGATCAGTTTTGAAAATATAACATTTAAATTGAATTTAAAAATAGCCTTCCGAGGCACAGTCTTGGAATTTGACGAAACCAGTTCCATTGGGTCCGTAATATTGACTTATTACCGGATTTCAATTTTCGTAGCGTTCAGAGTTGTTATGTGAGCGTACGAGATAAAAACGCTTAGACAATGGTTAATCGTTTTAATTTAAATATCTTTCATCTTATCAACTGTTAAAGTTTTATCAACATCAACAGCACAGTGGTGAGACTATCTTCTCGCGCAAGACAAGTAATATGTTTAACATCTGATAGCTGAGATATTTTTCTCCTTCTTCACAAACGAAACCCCTCTTCTTTTCAAAACGGCAGAGCTTTTGAAATCAAAAATCACGGCCGATACTTCTTCCATTTAAAATTGTTCGTTCTCCCAATTTACCTCCAGTATCCATCAGTGTGCCCCTTTCTCAAAATCGAAAACCGACTTCGCGAGAAAAAAGAGGGGGGGGGGGGAAACGAACGGAATAAAACAACTCTCAACCCTCCTCTTCAAATCGAATCACGAGACTCGATCGCAAGGGAGATGAACGCGATTTGATATCACGTTCGATTTGCAAGTTTTGTGCCGAGTGGTTGGGGCACGTTGCTTGGGTTCGCGAGAGGGCGGTGGGTGTCGAACGGCAGCTCGAGATGTAGGGTGTGTTGCGAGTGGGATTTTGGGGGCGAACGAAGGTAGAGATGAATCGAGATAGGGTCACGACTTCGGTTTCAACTACAGGCATCAAGTGCGATTTCGGGTGGGGTCGTTCGACGTGGAATGTCGAGTTGTAGCTCGAAACTAGGGTTCGAGTATCGGAGTTCGACGTTGGCGGCAGCGATGAAGTTCATGGGTTGCGATGGTGTCGCGAGCGACAGGCGCGTTCTTTGATGATCGCAGTCTAGATCGAGGTATCGTTCTGTTTTATTTTAATTAAATAAGTGATGTTTACACATAAAAAGAAGATGGAAGTGAATTTGCAGTTTGTATTTTTAAAGGAGATAAACTTGTGTAAAAGAAATAGAAATAAATATACATGTTTTAATTTACTAAATTTATTTTAAGAAAATAATGGAGTAGGTGGTTAATTTGTTTCTAACTAGTCTAGGCACTAAAAATATTTTTATTTCAAGAAGATTAGTTCGACATTTAATTGAATTATAAAATGGTAATTAAAGGTCGATTTATATTTCGAATATTAATAAATCACATAAATTATTTTTCAAGGTCGAAATCTGAAAGGAAACAAGCTGGGATGAGATTAAATAGTAATGGATGGCAAAACAAAAGCAAAGGTGAGTTAATCTCACTCAGTTGAATTTAAATTTAAATGGTTAAATTTAAATAATTGATTGAATGGGTGAATTGATTTGGATGTGCTATATTATATATAGTAGTATATAGCAATATATACATATTGGCATATGTATATATTGGAATTGTTGATATTCCCGCATTGTATAGCGGATGAGACTCTATGCGCCGCATAATAGCGGATGATTTTATATAAATCCCATATACCGCGATATTCCACCTTGAAGTGGAATTGGTATTTTATATTGTGCTAACGTCTGTGGATGCAGGGAAACAGGTTGGAGGGATCCAACTGGATTCCTCAAAATTATTAGATTTATTTAATATTCTGTGTTCTGAATATTTGATATCATGTGATGATTTTATATTGGATGATGTGGTTGATTTGGATTGTCCAGTATAATAAATTATAAAATCTATGGAATTGAATTTTTGAAAAGTAATAAAGGAATAAAAGTTTAAGTAAAATAATTCGAGGAATTGGGATAAAATTTATAACGAATTGAAATAAAAATAAGGTGATTTGGAATTTTAACAAATATGAAATAAGGGGATTTTGAATCTACAAGGGATAATAAAATTTATACTTAAGTGATATTATTTGAAGAATAAAAGAAGTTATTTTTGAAATTTAGGATTAAAGTTAATTAAAGAATAAATAAGGAGTTTTGGAAATCTGTAATTGATATTGGTAAAAAGGGATTTAACTCGTAATAAGGAATAAAAATCTAAAGGTTAATGTATTTTGGAATAAATGAAGTAGCAAAGGAAATTTATTTCAAAGTAAGTAGAGTAAATTGGGAAATCAATTGGAAATTGATTTAGTTGTTTAAAATTGGAATTTTAGAAGAGAAATGAGATCTTGGAATTTATAAACTGGGTTTATAAAGTAAAATAAAATATCAGTGGATATTAGAAAATATAAATTCAAGGTGGGAATTTATAAAGGGATGTGAATTGGTTTAAAATAAATGTTGATTTATTTTTAAAGGATGGAAATGAGAAGTGTATTTCTCTGGATAGCCAAGTACGTTTTCAAGGTAGTTTTAAATATAAGTTAAAAGTTTTAATATGTTTTAAAAAGCATGTTTTAGAAAATTGATTATTTTTAAATGTTAACTTTTTGAAGTAAGTAGTTTCAAAAATCTATTATTGTAGTAATTATATAAAAAGTAATTTGGTATTATGTTTTAAAGAGGAAGTCAGCTTATATTTATAAAGTGGTTTTATTTTAAATATTATTAAAATATATATTTTGATAAAGTATTAAAGTAGTTTTAAAATTTCAATGTTATAAAATATATTTGGTGTTTTTAAATTATTTTAAAATTAAAAGTATTTTGTACTTGGTGATTCAGTGGAAATAATTATTTGAGAAATGTATTCCGTAAGCGGAAACTGTTTGAAATGGTTTTCAAATGAGCTTTGAAAATTTGGAAATATATCTTGGAAAGATATTTGGGCAAATAAATAATGTGGGAAATTATTTATTTTGTGATGGTTGCTTGTGGATGTTAATTGATAGTTAAATAACCGACTATCAATATTGGCCAAATGCGTTGATCGTTTCGAAGAGACCGGGATCGAGTTTCCGTATACCGGGATTCTAGGTCTGGAGACTCGAATACCACTTCGATCCGGTTTGTACGTTTCGTGTAACGTGTTCGGAGTCGAAGATGGAGCAGTGAAGTGCAAGGGCTAGTCGCTACTAATCCTGAGGATATTTCCAAAATGGATGTAGTAGGAATAGTGCCTTCGGTTCCGTTCGAACCCGGGACGGACTTGTATGGACGAATGCTTTCGTGACATCGTCAGGTGGACGATGGGCATTCTAAGGGATATGTGCTATAAAGGTATCGTTTAGCCTCGAGCCTCATCAACCGGGAATGACTGAAAATCAGGGGTTATGCAGCAAGGCTTCGTGGGTAGCCCCCACTTGAGAGTAAGGTCATCCCTGTCTAGATGTCCCTTTATTTCGGCTTAGTGGTGCGGTTGCTGATCCCAACCGTGGGGTGATTTTATTTGGAATTATCCAGTAAGGGATGATTCCGGCCTTGTGTTGCAGGGGAGCGGGCGTACTCCTCGGTACTGTGATCTAGGCCACGTACTGTGACAGGTGGTACCCCAGTGCCTAGTCATTCGTTGGAAATCCATTCTCCCTACGTGCCTTGTACGAGTTTTGTTTGTATTACCCACGTTGTGGCTAGTATGCCGGAATTTAATAAATGTAACAATTTCGGCTATTTTATAAGTATTTGTAAATATACACTATTATAATATCAGAGGATTTTTATAAAAAGTGTTTTAGCTATCGTAAGGTAAAAACCCGACATGTTTATTTGTGGCGTGGTCTTACGAGATGCTTTTGTTTTCAAAAGATTTTGAAACTTTAATAATCAATTGAGTGTGATTTTCTCACGCTGGTATTCCAGACTGACTCGGGTATTGTTTTATATGATGCTCGGGTCAGACCGAGATAAACAGGTTCAGGATATGATACTGTGGAGCTCAGGAGACGAGCTGAATGACGATACGTACTCCCGTACTTGTTATTATTTTTCCGCTGTGTATTCAGTTGTATGTTATGGATGTTGATGTACTCTGATGATGTATTCTGATGATGTATGATATAAACAGATATAGTTTTTGATTTGTGTAAAGATCTGTTGATATATATTATATTTTATTCCACTGCGATGGTTAGATTCTGATGTTGTTTTCTATTTTTCTTCTTCTACCTCTTCTTCTTAACAAAAATGGTTCGATTTTCCGGGGCTGGAAAGTCGGGTCGTTACAGTGGTATCAGAGCTTAGGCTAGCGATAACCTTGGCTCTGGTGGGAATTTTGAGTGTATAAATAAATATGAGCGCGTATTTGTTAGTGAATATAAAATGGTTTTATATTGTGTTGGCTGGTTTATTGAGTAGTTTATGGATTCTGGTCGATGTGTGGGACGCCACAACATTGATAGGAATCTCTAAACACTTGAATAGAACAATTCAACACAGTATTGTTTTAAAGTAAGGTAAATGAAATAATTTTACCCAAATTATTTTTGTATAAAAAGAAAGGTTTTGTAAACTATTTCTAGTTAATATATATATGGTTGTTTGGATGTTAGAAGTGATAATAGGGAATTATTATCATTATTATATGGAAACTTAACTAGAAATTGAAATTTATAACCAAAGTAAAGAATAAAATTTTATAATAAAATAAAATTTGAGAATACAAATTATAAATGTAATTTATAAGTTGAAATAAACTTCATATACAAACGAGATATGTAAATGTAAACTAAATGTCATATATAATGGAAATTAAGATGAAGTCCTAGAGAAATATTTAAGATTGGAATGAGATAAAATTCCAGAGTAACGATGGATATAAAACTGGATGGGTTTTAAATTTGGAATTTTGTGAAGATTAAAATTCCTTTGAGTTGGAAATGGTTTTCAAAGGGGTTTGGAGAAATAATGGTGACATTATTTCGGAAATATTTTTGAATTGGATTTGAAATCTGGAGAGATTTGGGATTTAAAAATATTTGGAGGGATTTTAAAGAGATAAAAGCATTTAACTCTCTTTCGGTCGCTGGAAAATAACTTCGGTGATGACTGCAGCATCATCGATGTTCATTTTCGAGTTTCTAGGAGAGAAATTGTTACCGAGTTGTTTGAAATGGGATTTGTTTGCGAACTGGTTGGTTTTGAAAATTCAAAGGAATAGTTGAATTGCCAAAGAATTTTGGGATATAGTTGATTTCAAAGGGAATTTTGAAATTTTGAAAATTCGTAAAGCTCTGGAACTTTATTTAAAATGTTTATGGGATAATGAATAAATTTTGGACACTTACAAAATTTGAAGTAAGTAAGGAAATGAAAATAAGTTAGAATATAAGCTAATTAATTGTAGTAAATTAAAAGAAGTAAACAAATAGAGGGTAAGTAAATTGGGGAACTTATAGAAACTTACAAAATTGAATTGTAATAAAATGGATGTATGGATATAAAGAAGTTGTGACTTATAAATTTAGAAGTGGGATAAATAAGCCAAAATAAAATTGTTTTGTATTTTGGGAAATGGATAAAAATCAAATATTGGGTAAAGTTAGAGTAAATTAATTGATTAATTAATGGAATATGGAAATGAAACTCGAATTGGTTAATTAAAATTTGAATCGTGAATAAGTGATCAAATTTTAAAGTGAAGCTTGAGTTATAAATGTAAACCTAACTTGAAATAGCAAGTGAATTAAAAATGAATTGCTGTTGAATGGAATTGAATTAAAATAAGAATGATTTGTATTGCAAATAAAATTCTAGTGAGTAGAAATAAAGTGAAGTGGCTTTATTATTGAAATAATCAGTCGAAAGTAAATAGAAATGTGAAATAAGTTTGAAATGGATTGAATGAGTACTAATTGAATTAAATTAGTAAAATAAAATGGAATTGATTGATAAAAGTAAATAAATTGATTTTTGGAATCATTTAAAATGAATATGGGTTTGTTTGGGTTAAAGGTGAATTGAATATAAGCAATGAAGTGTAAACCATTTAAATGGAACGAAATAAGAATGTATTGAAAGTGATGGTGGGTGAATGAATTGAAAGCATTTAAATTTGTGTTGGAACCTTATAAATTCACTTATGGAAGTATATAACATGCATTGTTTGTTGAATCCATGTTTTAGCAATTTAAATTTTAGTGAAATGTAAATAAACTTTGGATATGTGGCACTTACATGTTGTAATTGAGTTAGTACAGGTTCAGGGAAGCCGGTTGGCTGAATCTGATGGCACAACATGCTAAAATAAATAACTGCTTGCTTTAAAATGCTAAAATGAGGTACGCTTACGCAAAAATTCAAAATTGGAGATATGAACTGCATATATTGATATATATTGTGATTTCCGGCCTGAGGCCGATGTATATATATATTTGTGCATCCTGCGATATCGCAGAAGTCCCCGTACAAAGGAGACTCTGTCAAAATTTTCCGTAAATTTTGGGAGTTAGAAAATTTTTGAAAATTTTCATTTACGATAAATGATTTAAATTTGTTAAGAAAATGAAATTAAAACTGGATATTGAAATCTAATTCAAATATGAATGTAAAGTAAGTGAAACCGAAGGGACTTAAGAAAGTAAAGTTGCAAATAAACCTTTAATTGAGATTTAAATTAATTAGTAAGTGCAACTAATTAAATATTCAAGTGGAAGCCAAATTGAAATCAAATGGAATTGTGAAGACAAAAATGAATGGAAATGAATATGAACTTCAATAGTGAAGTGAAAATATGTATAAGCAGTATGTAAAATGTTTATCTTAAACTTAAGAAATGAATGGTGAATTCTTAAGTAAATTTGGTATGGAGGGAAATTATTCTAGGTGAATAATTGAATGACGATTAAAATTTGAAGATGTGAATGGGATAAGTGTGATAAGTGAATAACAATCAATGAATGTGAATAAAAAGGAAATTGATATAACCGATAATCAATTGGAATTTATACGTAGGATGTACGTATATTATTTTATTCGCATAGTGATTTGATCCGGATTCGAGCACAGAATTTCGAGATAGTTTTATCGATCCGAATTAGGATTTTTCACTCGATTTTCAACGGCGAACCTGGATATGGATTGTTGATTGATTCTGGATATTCTCTATCATAGTTGGTGGCTATGAAAGGAGAATGACGGTTTTTGATCAAGAAACCAGATCTGAGTCCGCACTAGGAAGTCGGGTGGACAATACTAGTTCAGAAGTGAAATTGTGTGATCGATTGAGCGATCGAATGTGATATTGCGTACGGATGATATATGTGCATCGTACGGGCTTAAGTAAAACAAATGTTGAAAATTTGTAAAGAAAAGTATAAAATGACTTTGGAATTGTGATTGAATATTATTGCTTAGTAGGATATACAGGTGTATAAAAGCAATGGATAAATTGGGATTTTTGATTTTAGAAGATAAAAATTTAATGGCCCGACAAAAGGTATGTATTTAAATTTCTATATGAAATTTGATTGGGTTTTTGATCCAGCCACTTGGCTTTTTGTTTCTTTTTGAGATTGGGAGGCCGTAGAGCCATTTTGTAGTAGTACCGAGCTAGCCGCGCAAAGGAGACGCTGGCGAAATTTTTCGGAAATTTAGGGAGTTAGAAAAATTTTGAGAAATTTTTGATAATTCAAAATTTGAATTCAAATTTAAATTTGAATGGATAGGTAGGTGGTATGGGTTGAACTTATGAATAAGTTTGGGAAGTTAAAAGATGATTAGAGTATCATTAATAGAAGATTGTTTGGGTATTGTTAAAACTGTTTGAATTTGGGGAATAGCTAACGGGATATGGGACATTCTTCCTAACTAGTAATTTCGAGGACGAAATTCTTTTAAGGGGGAGGAATGTGACGACCCGGAATTTTTAAGCATTTGAAATAGGAATATTTAATTAATTTTAAATATTCAAAAGATAATTATTAACTTTAATTTCAAATATACAGTATTTATTTGGATAATTAATTATTAAATTTAATTATCGGGATTGGGTAAAATATTGAATCTTGATTTTAAGTCTGTTAAAAATAGTTCAAAGGTTCAGAAAATTTATATTGTTAATATTGAAGGTGATGAAACTTTTAAAATTGAATTTAAAAGTGTTTTGATCAGTTTTGAAAATATAACATTTAAATTGAATTTAAAAATAGCCTTCCGAGGCACAGTCTTGGAATTTGACGAAACCAGTTCCATTGGGTCCGTAATATTGACTTATTACCGGATTTCAATTTTCGTAGCGTTCAGAGTTGTTATGTGAGCGTACGAGATAAAAACGCTTAGACAATGGTTAATCGTTTTAATTTAAATATCTTTCATCTTATCAACTGTTAAAGTTTTATCAACATCAACAGCACAGTGGTGAGACTATCTTCTCGCGCAAGACAAGTAATACGTTTAACATCTGATAGCTGAGATATTTTTCTCCTTCTTCACAAACGAAACCCCTCTTCTTTTCAAAACGGCAGAGCTTTTGAAATCAAAAATCACGGCCGATACTTCTTCCATTTAAAATTGTTCGTTCTCCCAATTTACCTCCAGTATCCATCAGTGTGCCCCTTTCTCAAAATCGAAAACCGACTTCGCGAGAAAAAAGAGGGAGGGGGGGGAAACGAACGGAATAAAACAACTCTCAACCCTCCTCTTCAAATCGAATCACGAGACTCGATCGCAAGGGAGATGAACGCGATTTGATATCACGTTCGATTTGCAAGTTTTGTGCCGAGTGGTTGGGGCACGTTGCTTGGGTTCGCGAGAGGGCGGTGGGTGTCGAACGGCAGCTCGAGATGTAGGGTGTGTTGCGAGTGGGATTTTGGGGGCGAACGAAGGTAGAGATGAATCGAGATAGGGTCACGACTTCGGTTTCAACTACAGGCATCAAGTGCGATTTCGGGTGGGGTCGTTCGACGTGGAATGTCGAGTTGTAGCTCGAAACTAGGGTTCGAGTATCGGAGTTCGACGTTGGCGGCAGCGATGAAGTTCATGGGTTGCGATGGTGTCGCGAGCGACAGGCGCGTTCTTTGATGATCGCAGTCTAGATCGAGGTATCGTTCTGTTTTATTTTAATTAAATAAGTGATGTTTACACATAAAAAGAAGATGGAAGTGAATTTGCAGTTTGTATTTTTAAAGGAGATAAACTTGTGTAAAAGAAATAGAAATAAATATACATGTTTTAATTTACTAAATTTATTTTAAGAAAATAATGGAGTAGGTGGTTAATTTGTTTCTAACTAGTCTAGGCACTAAAAATATTTTTATTTCAAGAAGATTAGTTCGACATTTAATTGAATTATAAAATGGTAATTAAAGGTCGATTTATATTTCGAATATTAATAAATCACATAAATTATTTTTCAAGGTCGAAATCTGAAAGGAAACAAGCTGGGATGAGATTAAATAGTAATGGATGGCAAAACAAAAGCAAAGGTGAGTTAATCTCACTCAGTTGAATTTAAATTTAAATGGTTAAATTTAAATAATTGATTGAATGGGTGAATTGATTTGGATGTGCTATATTATATATAGTAGTATATAGCAATATATACATATTGGCATATGTATATATTGGAATTGTTGATATTCCCGCATTGTATAGCGGATGAGACCCTATGCGCCGCATAATAGCGGATGATTTTATATAAATCCCATATACCGCGATATTCCACCTTGAAGTGGAATTGGTATTTTATATTGTGCTAACGTCTGTGGATGCAGGGAAACAGGTTGGAGGGATCCAACTGGATTCCTCAAAATTATTAGATTTATTTAATATTCTGTGTTCTGAATATTTGATATCATGTGATGATTTTATATTGGATGATGTGGTTGATTTGGATTGTCCAGTATAATAAATTATAAAATCTATGGAATTGAATTTTTGAAAAGTAATAAAGGAATAAAAGTTTAAGTAAAATAATTCGAGGAATTGGGATAAAATTTATAACGAATTGAAATAAAAATAAGGTGATTTGGAATTTTAACAAATATGAAATAAGGGGATTTTGAATCTACAAGGGATAATAAAATTTATACTTAAGTGATATTATTTGAAGAATAAAAGAAGTTATTTTTGAAATTTAGGATTAAAGTTAATTAAAGAATAAATAAGGAGTTTTGGAAATCTGTAATTGATATTGGTAAAAAGGGGTTTAACTCGTAATAAGGAATAAAAATCTAAAGGTTAATGTATTTTGGAATAAATGAAGTAGCAAAGGAAAATTATTTCAAAGTAAGTAGAGTAAATTGGGAAATCAATTGGAAATTGATTTAGTTGTTTAAAATTGGAATTTTAGAAGAGAAATGAGATCTTGGAATTTATAAACTGGGTTTATAAAGTAAAATAAAATATCAGTGGATATTAGAAAATATAAATTCAAGGTGGGAATTTATAAAGGGATGTGAATTGGTTTAAAATAAATGTTGATTTATTTTTAAAGGATGGAAATGAGAAGTGTATTTCTCTGGATAGCCAAGTACGTTTTCAAGGTAGTTTTAAATATAAGTTAAAAGTTTTAATATGTTTTAAAAAGCATGTTTTAGAAAATTGATTATTTTTAAATGTTAACTTTTTAAAGTAAGTAGTTTCAAAAATCTATTATTGTAGTAATTATATAAAAAGTAATTTGGTATTATGTTTTAAAGAGGAAGTCAGCTTATATTTATAAAGTGGTTTTATTTTAAATATTCTTAAAATATATATTTTGATAAAGTATTAAAGTAGTTTTAAAATTTCAATGTTATAAAATATATTTGGTGTTTTTAAATTATTTTAAAATTAAAAGTATTTTGTACTTGGTGATTCAGTGGAAATAATTATTTGAGAAATGTATTCCGTAAGCGGAAACTGTTTGAAATGGTTTTCAAATGAGCTTTGAAAATTTGGAAATATATCTTGGAAAGATATTTGGGCAAATAAATAATGTGGGAAATTATTTATTTTGTGATGGTTGCTTGTGGATGTTAATTGATAGTTAAATAACCGACTATCAATATTGGCCAAATGCGTTGATCGTTTCGAAGAGACCGGGATCGAGTTTCCGTATACCGGGATTCTAGGTCTGGAGACTCGAATACCACTTCGATCCGGTTTGTACGTTTCGTGTAACGTGTTCGGAGTCGAAGATGGAGCAGTGAAGTGCAAGGGCTAGTCGCTACTAATCCTGAGGATATTTCCAAAATGGATGTAGTAGGAATAGTGCCTTCGGTTCCGTTCGAACCCGGGACGGACTTGTATGGACGAATGCTTTCGTGACATCGTCAGGTGGACGATGGACATTCTAAGGGATATGTGCTATAAAGGTATCGTTTAGCCTCGAGCCTCATCAACCGGGAATGACTGAAAATCAGGGGTTATGCAGCAAGGCTTCGTGGGTAGCCCCCACTTGAGAGTAAGGTCATCCCTGTCTAGATGTCCCTTTATTTCGGCTTAGTGGTGCGGTTGCTGATCCCAACCATGGGGTGATTTTATTTGGAATTATCCAGTAAGGGATGATTCCGGCCTTGTGTTGCAGGGGAGCGGGCGTACTCCTCGGTACTGTGATCTAGGCCACGTACTGTGACAGGTGGTACCCCAGTGCCTAGTCATTCGTTGGAAATCCATTCTCCCTACGTGCCTTGTACGAGTTTTGTTTGTATTACCCACGTTGTGGCTAGTATGCCGGAATTTAATAAATGTAACAATTTCGGCTATTTTATAAGTATTTGTAAATAGACACTATTATAATATCAGAGGATTTTTATAAAAAGTGTTTTAGCTATCGTAAGGTAAAAACCCGACATGTTTATTTGTGGCGTGGTCTTACGAGATGCTTTTGTTTTCAAAAGATTTTGAAACTTTAATAATCAATTGAGTGTGATTTTCTCACGCTGGTATTCCAGACTGACTCGGGTATTGTTTTATATGATGCTCGGGTCAGACCGAGATAAACAGGTTCAGGATATGATCCTGTGGAGCTCAGGAGACGAGCTGAATGACGATACGTACTCCCGTACTTGTTATTATTTTTCCGCTGTGTATTCAGTTGTATGTTATGGATGTTGATGTACTCTGATGATGTATTCTGATGATGTATGATATAAACAGATATAGTTTTTGATTTGTGTAAAGATCTGTTGATATATATTATATTTTATTCCGCTGCGATGGTTAGATTCTGATGTTGTTTTCTATTTTTCTTCTTCTACCTCTTCTTCTTAACAAAAATGGTTCGATTTTCAGGGGCTGGAAAGTCGGGTCGTTACATAATGACTCCCGATCGGAATTGCACTTCTAATCCCATAAAAAATTTCTTATTCCTGTTCTCCTTTCTTGGATTACGATTCTGAATTTTTGATTGGAATTAATCTTATAGTAATCTCAATTTTCCTATTCTCTTTCCCCGGATTACAACTCTGGATTCCTGATTGGACTTACTCTTCCAATCCTGATTGGAATACGGCTTCCAATCCCACAGGAATATCCTTACTCCTATTTTCCTTCCACGAATTCTGGCTTAGGACCTCTAATTCATGATTATCCTCTTTATGGACAGTTTCATAACAATCAGGTTTAAGCTGATATTTGAAGTTGATCTCTTTATCAGCACTTGAAACCATTGTTTCGTATCATTGGATGGTTTCAGTGACATTGCCAACTTCAAAATCCATTTTTGCTCATAGTTTGTTTGGACAAACTCCAATTGCTACACATTTTGAGTTTGAAGGGCGATGTTAAAGAATATTGTAGAAGATCTCACTATTTATTATTAACCACTTTTATTTGTACTTTACCTAGTTATAATATTTTCCAATTATATAATTTTTTTAGGCTTCAGGTATTCTAGATATAAGTATAGGGCGTTACTAATTACACCCACATAAACTCTTCTCTCATCCACATATTCCTCTCACCCGCTCATCCTCTTCACTCATCCACCTACACCCACCTTTTTATAACTTTTTTATTTTCTTAAAACCATAACTCAACTTCTCCTTTCAATCTTTTTTTAAACAACAAAATCAAAATTTATCCATCAACTTTCCCCATAGTCGATCTTTTTTTAATTCAATGCTTCGCCGGGATATATTAATCGAACTAATTTTGTTACAATTAATTTATTATCGACTTTAATAAGTAGAGTTTCCATTTTTTTAACTGTGTGATCCTAACTAAGATTAACATAACAAAGAATAATTTGCAGCTCAAATCAAGTGTTATGATATAACATATTAAAGAATATTAATTACTACTTCGATAAAAAATATCCAATTATTATTGTTTTTGTTGCTGGTTGAACAAAAAATGGAAAAGCATGAAACTAACTATAGTAGAAAATAATATGATACAGTCAAATATGTTTAATTATGATAATCCATTCACTAGAAAATTAATAGGTTAAAAAAAATACCGATTTACATTCATATTCTAAATAGAAATAAATATCATAACTAATCAACTTCTAATATAAAATTCATAAAAGAAAATTTATTACATTTTTCATCTCATTTTCTTTTGTCGTTAATGATTAACATGATCGAAAATAATTATGTTCAAGTATTAGATTTTATTATTTATATGTTGTCCGATTATCGTTTATTTCCAAATCATTTTATAGTTAAGGTGGGTTTTTAAAGTAGATTTTATGATTTAATTTAAGTATGTTGCTAAAAGCACCCATAAATATTCTTTCTCATACCATAATTTTTTAATAAAATTTAATAAAATTACCTACTTCCTAATAGCACATTGAGTTTTTCATTGATCTCCACATTATCGAAATCCATTCAGCTCTATTCCTAAATCCGTCTTCATAAATTATCACGGACTATCAATTTTTGATCACTAACCCAAATCAGGTTCATAGGAATAAAATTAACTCGAATTTTAGTTAAAACCTAACTTGAATTAATAATCAAATACCAACTACATTTTATCACAACCCCCATGTTAACTAATTGACACAGGATTCAACATAAAAATTGAAAACATAGATAATTTAATTCCAAAATACAAAATGAAGGAGAGCTGCTAGCAATGAATGTGGTTGCAATGTGTCTTACTGCAAATGAAGTTGGTGCTCTTCTAGTTGAGCTTGAATGAATTTCTCATCTCTTAAGTTAGGATTAAGAGTTTTTTGAAGAATTAGATTTGCAAATTGAAGTTAAGGAATGAAATGAATGAGATGCAATAATGGTAGCCTATAGAGGAAGCGTGGTATTAAGAAGTGAAAGTGATGTTAAGTTGTGGTAATTTTCAGTGTTGGTATTAGGAAGAAGGTTTATGTATGCTTTTAACAACACATTAATTTAATTAATGTTTAAGTGGCATTACTAAGTGTTTAGATATGTGTAAATAGAAACACCCTAAATATAAGTCATGTATAATTGAATTATCACTTCAGTCATTAATAAAAATATACCTTTGTAATGGTTACTTGTTTCTTCTTCTTCTTCTTCTTCCCCTCTTCTTTTTCTTTATATTATATTATATTTTATTTTAATATTTAGACAAATATTAATGTAGGATAACAACCATAATGATAATTCCTTATATTAATGTAAGAACTTTAATATAAAGGAAAATTTAGAAAACCAAGACCATCTGTTTAACTAATTATTCATATAATATAATAAGGGATAATTTTGTGTGTTTATTGTTTGTAGTGACGTATACTATTTTGAAGAAAAACCTTATGGACTAAAATTTAAAACGATGGAAGAGAGTGTGAGGACCTTATGTTACACTCCCTCGGTATGTTTACAAATAGTGTTAAGTTTACCTCAGTTTCCAAAAAACATAATAGTGGAAAAGAATCGAGAAAGAAATTTCTTTTGCTTAACCATTATGTAATAGATTGGTATTTGCTATATAATTTTATGATTCTCGGAAAAAGAGCACACATAAGAAATAATTTTGGTTTACATCTTTATTTACTCTATCATATAAAATTTAAGTATTAATTGTTTATATCCTTATATGTTAATTAATCTAAAGTCATATACTCATCCATCCACAATTTGAGAGAATTTATTGTAATGTACCTCTTACTCTTTCAATGTAAATGTCAAGCCATTTCTCTTTCTTTCTCTCATAATCTTCCATTTCTCTCACTCATTCAATTTTTTTTATCAACCTGTGCAACATTATCTCTCCATTCTTCATTCGTATTTTTGAAACACTACTCCTCTAAGCACACTTTCTTCAAGTATTCCTTTATTAATTTCTTGAATTGCTTCTTCACCACAAAAAACTTTTATTCGTGGCAATTCTTCCTTCATATATTGGTTGCAAGATACCAATATATTATGCTATAATTGAAATTATAAAGTGGTTAACATCACTTGTTTATTTATTCTAGATTTTTTAGAGTAAGAGTGATACTTTATTCAAGAAAAGTACTCAACTTAATGTATCGGGGGTTCGAAATCTTGACCTCTAGAACCTAGTCTAGAGCATCATACTACTTGCTACTTGAGATAGTGGTCATCAACTTATTTATTTTAATTTTTGTTTCTGTTTCTATTCTTTTATTTTATTTTCGAAAATGGACGCTTCATTAATGATGTTAAAGAACAATAAAGGATTCACCTTCTTAAAACTTTACCAAAGTAGCATGGAAAAAGATTATGACATCCTGTATAATACAATGTCAAACATAATCATAATACACAACATATAAAACCATGCACCTCCACTTCTTCTAGCTCTACTCGATACGGCCCCATAACATAAAATATCATCCCTACATGCCTCCACTCCAAAACCCTAACCTAGGTCAAAAATCATCCCCCATAAATGCATCATCGCCATTTCCTCATTGCTATCTGAATTATTGTCTTTTCCCATTTGAAATCTCACATCCTTCTCTATCAACTTTATTCTATGAGTTGTGTCACTTAATTTGCGATCAAACATATTATGAGTACAGTCGATCCAAATATGATGTAGCATAGTTGTAGCTGAAGTGTATGCAAAATCCTGTCTTCTCCCCTTTAAACTGAAATGCTGATTGAACTATTGAAGTTCAAGGAGTAGTGATGGACTATTGGCCAGTAGGAGTTGAAGTTTTTGCCTTGTCTCGTTCCATATATGTGCTATATTTACATTTCATAAATAGATCCGTGTGACTTTCTAATCATTATTGCATACAACACATGTTGTATTCTACGTAGTTCCCCAATTATTTAGTCAATCTGAAGTTGGTAATTGTTGTAGACATGCTTTGTATGTAGTGAAGCTGGATTTTTTTTATTGTTGTTGCCTACTATACTATTTTACCCTAATTTACGACGGTGCCTCATTATCTAAATTCACTCCATGCATTTGAGAAATCAAAATAATTTAAACTGCATATCTGTCAGTAGTCTTGGTTGTTAGCTTTTAATAGATGTACTTATTGAATCTGTGACTGCATATCTTATTTCAGTAAATAATCATGGGTAAAACAAGTTGTTATGAATAATGCTGCTGGATGTAAACTTGGAGGTTGTGCTTAAAATAACTCTATTTCACCCTAGTAAGCCAACAAGAGCTTTATGATTGATCCAAGGATCATACCATAAAGATGCATCATCCCCATTAATAATGATTATATGCATCAGTTGGCAAGTTGTTTCTCTCTGTCTAAGGATGTGCTTAAGAGCTCCCGAATAGTTATTGTTAATTGAAACTAACCAGGAATTCTTATTATGCAGGATTTTTTTATCATCTATTTACTCCATAAGTATTTTTTGGTAAGTAGATTCCATATCATTTTGATAGTTGCTACTTTTCTGAGATCATTGAATAGCCGCAAACAAATACCCACTTCTAATTTGGTCTGCAAAGTAAATTCCAATCAATTTTATTCAATTTCCCACCACAACAAAAGTTTGCACATAGTTCCTCAATTTTTTAAGCATGAAATTGGTGATATGGTGGATGAGTACCCAATATAGGACAATAGGAGTAATAGTACAGTGAAAGTAGTGCACTATCCCAACCTTCTAATTTATGTGTCACTTTGTTTATTAGTGGTTAAAAATGTGAAGCATGTATGTAATCAGTTGATAACGGAACACCTAGATATTTAATAGGTAGCTCCTCGTTATTCATCCCCAATATCTAATATTTGTTCTATGTTTGTTATATCTTTGCTGGAAAACCTTTTAACTTTACTTGATTAATATGGAGACCTATAATATAAGCCAGTTCAACAAATATTTGTTTCACAATAGTTGTATTTTTCATAATGGCTGCCATAAAGATCATAATCGATAGAGTTAGGGGTATGCCTTAGGGGAAATTCTATAATTCATTGTAAATTATTAACTTTGTAATAAAATCTCGTTCGAAATAAAAGGTGTTTTTCTTTTTATTATACACTTGTTATATTAATTAATTTTTTAATTAAGTATATTTAGTAGAAATCCAAAAATGGTATATTTTGTGATGGTAGTTACAATGTGTTGCAATCATCCGCAATTTATCACTATATAATAAACATATCATTTTAAATATTCCTAGTCAAGATGTATAGAGACTAGATATTGATTCATCCGTTGAGACTAGAGTATGTAACTCTCTTCAAACGTTGGGCAGTGTATTACTCATAACTGCTGAGGGCACCAAGGGGTTACATATTTATAATTATTGGATAACTATGGAATGACTTACTCGATGGTTTTCTATTGGATGATATAACTAAGGTCAGACAGAAAATATCAAAGCGATAATATTACATAGTTCTCTTGACTCAAGAATACTATTGACCTTCAACATAGACATTCCACTTTGATAATAGTAAAATCATGGCATGGTGTCCATCGAGTGACTATAGTTGGGCCTAAGTTGAAGCATTGGAAGTGAAACACTGTTTAATAGAGAGTTCATCTCCTCAGTTATATAAGGTTAGTATCACGGTCAACCGTAGTCAACTTAAAGTCAAAGTCTCTAGTCAGAGAAGTTCGGTTAAATGATAATTGTTATTATTGAACCAAGGACATGGTGTTTGGACTATACAAGTTGATTGTGGATGATATTTGAATTTTTTTTCAATATCAAATTCCATAAGTCCTAATGTTATAGTTTTGACGAAGAGAACAAGTGTAAATAATTGTTACTACAATGAGCCACTTAAAATAGAAATTTTGGATTTTGCCGAAACTGTGTAAGCGATAAATTCAATTAAACTGTCACACTACTAGCTAAAGTGATGTGTAAACGTTAATATTCAAATTGTTCGATGTTAATCGCTAACCGAATTTAGACCTAAGATCCACACAACCGAATTGTTGAATATTCTGAATACTACCTGATTTCATTAAATTGTAATTGTTATAAATTCATGAAATTAATTAATACTTATGAAATGTTAATTATAAAATTTTATTTGATTTATGTTGATCGATATTGAAAATAGTACGTAAATAAAAGTTATATACACACGTATCGATATACGATATTGATATACAGTTGAATTTGAACTAAATGTAAATTAACTGATACGGTTTGAAGTAGCATGCAAGCCCATGAGGCCGTGGGTATCTCCGACCATAAATAAGGTTGTTGGGGCTAATATTTTTGATATTTTAGGTTTGAATTAGTGGAGAAAAGAAAGGATCTAGGTCATCCTTTACCTCTCTCTCCTTCCTTATTTAAACCCATTACCCCCTTTCATTTTGAGTTTGATCTCTCTACTCCTCCTCTAACCCTATAGGCCTCAAGAACCTAGCATCCTCCTTCCCCATTTTTAAGTCAAAAACAAGATAAAATAATTTTTTTATCAAAAGGTGTGTAGATCTTTTCGATGGATAGCGCTTTCTAGAAGAGACTGGATTTGATTCTATGGTTCCACTGATTCAACATTCAAAGTGTTATAACTAGGCTACAACTAAGGTAAAGTTCTATCGTTTTCAATTTATCTATATGTATATAATCATTTTTGTCATCTATATCCAAATAGGCTAGATTCATATCACAAATCCATATATACATTTGTTGTTTTTATATATATATATATATGTATATATACATGTATGTATGTATGTATATAATTGTTGTATGAATTAATTTTTTTATGTATATCTGCATGTGTACTTTCGGCCTAATTAATAAAAAGATTTTTTTCAAACATATAATTTAAAATGCATTTTTAATAAAATTCTATTTGAAAAACTAATACACACACATATTTATATTTATTTCTATACATACTTATATATATATATATATATTTATAAATTATATTGATAAATTTATATATGACATTTTCAAATGTAAAGAAAATTATATATATAGTTAATTTGAAGTATAATTTTAATATTTATTGATCTAAAATATTAAATTGAAATATATATATATACACAGAAATATAAATATACTTTAAAAAGATAATTTTATATGAAAAAAATAATTTTTCCGTATGGAATTATGTTTTAAAATAAAAAAATCTTCGAAAAAAATCTGCACGAACTTTTATATGAAATTTTTTGATTTTTTCAAACCCATATTATGGTTGAAATTAAATATTATATATATTACATTTATATAAATTATATATATATATATATAATTATGCAGTTGTTATTATTGAACTAAGGACTTTGTGTTTGGATTATAGAAGTTGAATGTGGACGATTTTGGAATTTTGAACAATACCAAATTCCTTATGTCCTAAAGTGATATAGTTTTAAAGAAGATAATTGGTGTAAATAATCATCATTATTGAGGACCACTTAAAATAGTAAAACTGGATTTTATCGAAATTTTGTAAGCGATGTATTTAGCCAAAATGTCACACCACTAGCTAAGGTGGCGTGTGAAAGTTAATATTCGAATTGTTCAATATTACTCGTTGACTGAATTTATATCTATAAGTTGCACAACCGCAATGTTGTATACTCTGAAATACCATATGATTTAATTAAATTATAAATGTTATAAATTAATTAATATTAACTGACTATTAGTTATTGAATTTATTTGAATCAGTATTTAATAAAGTGCATATGTAAAATTTATATATGTACGTATCGACATATGATAATGATAAATGTTTAAATTGGATTTAAACTGTATTAATACTAATTGGATTTGGAAGCTTTGAATGTCCATCAAGCCTTCAAAATTCGCCAACCATATGGTTGCAAAAACGGGTTGAATTTTGAATTCAAATCGTGGTTTTGGATTAGGAAAAGGACGAGGTAAACTGGGAGATTTTGATCTCCATTTTTCCCTCATCTCCTTTACCTATTTATACATCACATACCCCTCACTTGCAAGGATCCTTTTAAGCCTCCACCATATAACAACCCACCCTTTCGACCTCGGGTTTGACGCATGAACCTACGTCAACACCCAAGAACTGTAAAGACGAGTCATTGGGGGTTGAGATAAAATATATATATATAACTATTGGCTTATATCAAATACTAGATAAAGTCTAATCAACATTATCCAACAACTATCTACTTTCAGAGTCTCACAGCGGAAGGAAAGAAAATATAATATATCGATAATAACCATAGTTACATCAGCATAACATGTCTACTATGCCAAATATATATTTCTAAACAATATAACTACACTAAATCCATACACATAGTCCAGTCCAAGCCATAACACTTATTTACATCATACACATTATACAAATGAATCTCTATCCTTGATACAATCCTATCCCCAAATTCCATCAACCTGGATATAAGAAAATATAAGGGATTGGATATAAATCCGGTGAGTGAGCCATACTTTTACTCTATATATGCTACAAAGATAATACTATAACACAATATAGGTCTATCGCCTGGTCACTTCACATCATGTTACCACGTCACGCCTAACTATCATGCACATCAACTCGTGCCACATCATCATGATATGGAATCACTTCCCTAGACCTTTCGAAGCCTATAGGAAAGGTTACTGCCCTCGTGATAATTGGACTTACGCCCGAGTTTGCCCGTACCCGACAGGGTCGCTTAACATCCACATCCTCCACCTGGCCTGCCGAACTATAAAGGAGCAACATAATGCTTGGATCACCTACTAATGTCATAGGCCCACATTTGTGTTAGTATCCATACCTATATCCGTATATCTATCTATATTTGTTTCCGTATCTGTATCTTTATCTGTATCCGTATCCATATCCACATTCATATATGTATCCATATCCCATGATGTCTACCTACACCATAGACTCATTCACGTTTCACGTTCACCATCGTATCACGTCTCCACATGGCAATAACATACATGTTTATTTTAAATAGCAACTAATCATCGCACACATTCACTCAATTCGTATCATCATTGTTCACCTTAGCAATAGCCACCAATCCTCTTCCAAAACACAAGAGAAACAAAACTCGAATCGATCGTTTATTATATATGTAGGTCCTTTTAGGTCCAATTTCATCTTGATCCTAAAATTGGTAACCGGTGCCCCGGTCACTCCCATCGGTAGGCCGGTGCACGTGATTCCTGACAATCACCAGGTTTTGCAAATTGGTTGTTTTCTCATTGTTTTTCTCCTCTAGCCACATCCAGTTAGCGCCTAGTGCTACATTTCAAAGTCCAGTTTCATAATTTATTTCACCAACTTGGATGTAGATTCATCAAACTTACAAAATCAAGTATACCCTATTTCACTTTTACTGTTGATAGCCAAATCCTTCCCAAATCCTAATTAAATCCGATTTTAGACGTTCATTTATGTTATACTACTCTCAAATAGCTAATATGTCATAGAAATAGCATTATAATTGCATAATATAAGGAAAAAGGATGAATCACTCTCAAATTTCAACATTTCCTACCCGAACTCCCACTGTCCAGACCGATGCTCCTCTGTACTTTATATTTTTACCTCTAAATCACTACTTTTGTATATTCCTCTTCGATAACTTTGCAATGCTTCTGGTCTCATGAGTTTTTGTTAAGTTTTTAGTGAGATTTTGTGTTTTGATCTTGGTGTGTTAAGAGGGAAGAAGAGATGGCGAGAAGTGATCAGTTTTGAAACTCAATTGTGCAGTACGTGAGTTTTTCAGTTTTAACCAAGGAGGGAAACTATTCGCCAATTTTCAAATTTATATTCAAACCTAAGCTTTAGCGCCCGATCAACCTGATACCTTTTTGATTATAATTTCTTCATAAGAACGCCAAATGAGGCAAATGGAATTACTATGCCTATCCGAAAAACGAAACGGTCGCAATGACATTGGTTTCATCGTCAAATTCCTAAGTTGGAAAAATGACCATTTTGCCCCTCCTTATTTTTTAATTAATTTAATTAATTCATTAAATTCAATTATTTTCATAGTTTTATATTGTTAATATTTAATTAAAATATTTACCAAATTTCCAGGGTGTTACATTCTTCCCCCTTAAAAGAATTTCGTCTTTGAAATTCCTAAGGAATGGAAAATGTAATATAATGTTCACTCTTTAAACATATACCGGCTAAGTTAGCAAACACATCATCCAATTAATGCAAACAACATATGAATATAAATGTCATAAACAACAAATAAGAATGAATAATGTCATAAGCTTGCAATTTCTACCCCTAAAATGCATAAATGCAACTAATACACTCTATATGAATACAATAAGATGACATATTAGGCATGATGCACAAAATCCTAGTATAAGCATAGACATATTTCTATATGAGTGCAAATATAGTCGTGTATATTAAATCTAACAATCAATTCATCCAAGGCATCCAAATCCTAATCATAATCCTATATAATCTAAACTAAGAAAATCAAACCAAATTTGGAAACGTGCCGGAAAAGAGTTGAAGACGAGTAGCCCTCATCTTCTCTTCAAGCTTCCATGTACTCTTCGTTGGATCGTTTCCCTGTTACACTTTAACCAACTTCACCTTTTTATTTCTAAGTTGTTTCACCCCACGTTCCACAATATGGGTTGTACCATGAGATGAACTCGACTCAGAGTCCAACTCTTTCTCTTCCAATTGACTAGGTGCAATCACACTCGTAAGGATCGTGTATACATTTCTACAAATGTGACACGTGGAACACATTATGGACTCCTGCCATCTTTATTGGAAGCTCCACTTTATATGCTAAACTCCCTTTCCTCTCTAGCACTGGAAATGGGCTGACAAATCTAAGTGCTAACTTCCACGAATTTCCAAATCTTACTACCCTCTTTAACAGAGAAACTTTAACGAAAACTAAATATCCCACTTCGAATTCCAAATCTTTCCTCCTCCTATCAACACATGACTTATGTCCATCCTTTTCACCTTACATCCTCTTCCTTATAATTTTCACTTTCTCTACAGTATCTCTCACAAAAATAATACAATTTGTAACTCCCACCAACACGAAGGTGACTTACATGACCTTCCATACAACGCTTCGAGCAGCGCTATACCTATATTCACCTGGTAGCTATTATTACATGCGAATTCTACAAGAGGTAAGTGATCCTCTAAAATCTAATATACAAACCCACAACAAATGCTCTAGCACCCTATTTACTCTCTCTGTATGTCCATTAGTCTGCGAATGATATGTCGTACTCAAATTCAACTCAATCCCTAATGCCTCATGTAGACTCCTTTAGAATTCACTTGTGAAAAGTGGATCCTGGTCACTTACTATACTACCTAGAACTCCATGCTATCGGACTACTTGTCTAATATACTGTGTCGCTAATGTCGGCACTGTTCTCGTATTCTTAACTGGAATAAAATATGGATTCTTCGTGAGATGATTTAATATAACCCATATTCTCATGTTTCATCTTCTATTCTGGGGTAATCCGTTCACAAAAACCATATATGCATTCCCACTTCCATTGTGGTATGTTTAATGGAAGTAATAATCCATATGGCCTTTTCAATTCTGCCCTACCCTTTGACATGTTATACATTTCGCCACATATTCCGACACTTTCCTCTTCATTCCTATCCAATAAACTATCCTATTCACATCTCGATACATCTTATCTCCTCCTTGATGAATTATCATCCTAGAATGGTGACATTCACAAGTGCTTTCTCTATCAACTCCTCAAGCCTTGCTACATATATCCTTCCATCTCTCCTCAAATAACCCTTCTTATCTTTGGAGTAATGATCCAAATGACTTAACCATTCACCTTATCCTAATTTCTCCACAATGCCATTTGACGATGCGCTTTGCCTTTGGCTTGACCCAATATGATCCATCAATGTAGGTCCAACCTTCATCGCTGTTAACAATCCAAGTACATACTCTGATCGAGATTGGAAATCAAATTTCGATATAAACTCTAAATTTCTCCGCTCTAACAAAATAGTGTTCACTTCAGTATGCCTTTTACTCAATCGTCTGCAACTACATTACTCTTCCTTGGAGTGTAAGAAATCCAAAAATCATATGAGACAAGAACTCCATCCACCACTATTGTCTTAGATTCAAATATTTCTAAGAAAACAGGTACTTCAGAGATTTATGGTCAGTAATAACTTGAATCTCTTTCCAAACAGATAATGCCTCCACGACTTCAATGCAAATACGACAACAGCCAACTCAAAGTCATGTATTGGATAATTCCTCTAGTCATCCTTCAGCTGCCAACTCGCATACGCCACTACTTTCCCTTCTTGAATAAGAATAGCACCAAGACCAGTACCGCATGCATCATTATATAAGATGAAATGTTTAGTACAATCAGGAATCACCAAAACTAGAGCACTCATAAATAACTCTTTAAATTGAACAAACGTCGCTTCACACTCAGACTCCAAGTATAAATATGGTTCTTCTTCATTAAACAGGTCAGAGGTACCAGTATCTTCATAAAATCCTTAATCAACTTTCGATAAAATCCAGCTAAAACAAGAAAGCTATAGACCTATTAAGAGTTCTTCAGCATCTTCCAATCTTTAACTACAACTACTTTCCTTAGGTCGATAGCCAATCAATCTACTGATACAATATGCCCAAGGAAGCAAACTTCTTTCCCTTAGAAGTGACATTTAGAGATAAAGCCTTCAATCAATTCCTCATTAGAATATCCATCACTTCACTCAAATGAATCGCATGCTCTTCCTCACTTCTGGTATAGATAAGAATGTAATCCACGAAGACCACAACAAACCTGTTCAATTACTCCTGGAACACTCTACTCGTCAAATCTACAAAATAAGCTAGAGTAGTAGTCAATCCAAATGGCATGACCAACCACTCAAACAATCCATCAAGTATATGGAAAGCGTTCTTCTAGATACTATTCTTCGGCTACTCTTGACTGGTGAAACTTAGTTGCCAAATCAAGCTAAGAGAAACCTTTGTCCCGACAAGCTGATTGAAGAGGTCGTCAATGCGAGGCAATGGATAGCGATTTTTCTTCTTAGCTTATTTAATTCTCCATAGTCGATGCACTATCTTAGGGAACCATACGCTTTTCTAGCGAAAACGATAGGTATTGCCCATTTTGAAATACTCCTCTGAATAAAGCACTTCTACAATAATTTTGGAACTTGCTTATTCAACTTTCTTCTTTCCTTAAGAGCCATATGCCAGTCGTGGAATAAAGCATTTGAATAAAGCATCTGAACCATACTGGAATATTGACTTTGGAAGTACTTAGTACATCTACTCAGTTGACAATCACTGCTTTGGTTTCTATCCCACTAACATTGGCTGCATTGGTCACTATTCCACTTTCGATTGAATTACTCATTTCAGCTATCTGTAAAAATGGAATTCACTAGCAACTTCCGAACTGATAGTAAACAAAATTGGAATAGTAATTGGGTGTGCGCTTACGTACTAGCTTCCTAAATATATAAATATATATATATATATATACACACACACATTCACACACATACACATACACACATAGATATATTTTTTTGAAAATGGCATAGAGATCCAATTCTAGTTTCTAACCTAAACTTTGATACCATATGTAATAACCCACCTATTCAACCCCGGGTCTGGTGCCCGAACCAGCGTAAAGTAAACACCCTAGAACTGAAAGGATAAGTCGTTGGGGGTTGAAATAAAATATATGCAACTACCGGTAGATATCAAATAAAGTTCTAATTAACATTATCTAGTAACCATCTAGTTTCAAAGTCTTAGAGAGGAAGGAAATAAAATATAATACATTAATAATAATCATAGTCACATCACCATAACATGACTGCCATGTCAAATACATATGTCTGAACAATACAACTATACCAAATTCGTACACATAGTCCATTCCAGACTATAACACTCATTTACATCCTAAAAAATATATACAAATGAATCTTTGTCCTTAAACCATCTCGTCTCCAAACTCAATCAACTTGAATGTGTTTTGTGTGTGTATAGAGTGGAAAAATAGGAGGGGGTTAAACATAAGTTTGGTGAGAGAGCCATACTTTACTCTACATATACTATAAAAATAATAGTGTAACATGATATGAGTCTAACGCCTGATCACCTCACGTCCTGTCATCATGTCAAGCTTGACTATCGTACACATCAAGTTGTACCACATCATCCTTATATCGACTCACTTCCCTGGACTAGCCTCATGCCCTACAGGATCGCCTATTGCCCATCGTCATGTAAATAACGTTTAGGACTCACTTCCCTGGACCGCTCAAATCCTGTAGGAAAAACTAATGCCCTCTTGCTAATTGGACTCATGCCCTATGACGACCCGCCTTTTCGACCCTCGAAAATTAATACTAATACATCATCGGTATTCATGTGCTGCAAATTCAAGGGCCAAAGAGGTGGATAATCAGAGGTTTTAAAAGAAATAAAGGTAGAAGATAGAATAACAACAGAATCTCACATTTGCATTAATTATACATATGGAAAGCACATACAATCACTCCAAGTGATTCATTAGAGTTTCGATAAGTACTAACCCACCCAAGGACAGTTATAACTGCCTATCCTTATAGAGGCTTGTAGATACTGATTACATACTACATGATATAGCGAAAATTTGAAATAGATCACTATTGACAAAGGACCCTCCAGTCTTCATGCTCCATGCTCCTTCCAAAATGCTCCTAGCTACCTGACTACTTGGCTGCTTAAAATAGAGCACCTAGAGTTTAAGGGAAAAGGAAAATAAACTCCGAGTCAGTCATGGGACTAGTGCGAGAAACTCAAAATACGAGTATGTAGAAAACAAAAGGGTATCTCATAAGACCACGCTGCACATAAACATGGAATGGGTTTTTTACCTTATGATAACTAAATCATTTCTACGTAAAATTAAGTAATATTATTTTTAATGACATTCTTTGAAAAATTTTCAAATAAACATATTCAAATAGATGAAATTGTTACATTGGTTAAATTTGGTGGAATAATAGGTTTACAACTAAAACCTAAGGCACTTATTGGAGATTTGGATTTCCAACGAATAGCGAGGTAATGGACTACCTCCCATACATTACATTTCTAGAGGAATGTACAAAGGATCGACATCTTTGAAACCTCTGCGAATTAATATGAGTCTACCTGAGACCAACAGATGGTACATATAGCACAAAATATGATATCACCATGACCGTTACCGCCTATCCGAGATCTCATAGAATACACCACATAATTTAAACCCGACATCATAGTGGGTAGAAATAAATAGATCTAGAAAGGTGATATCATACCCTAATGGTTGCGATCCACTTAGCCTTAAAGCAACCCATGTTTCACCATTCCCTGGGTAGGAGGCTTGAGGTAACGTTAACCTTTATTAGAACATTTTTACTTCAAATGCCACATTGCAATTTCCAACAATGCACGATTGGTTTCAACAAAATCACAACCTCTGAGCTCGTACATCTCAAAGAAGGGTGTTAAGCATAAGAGAGGTTACCTCCTACAGCAACAAACGGATGTACATTTATCGAGATCAATGTATTGTGGTCTTAGAAATGCAATCTCAGAGATCCATCCATACAAGTTATCTAGGAACAGGACAAACCGAAGGTACTCTCCTACCACATCCTATTGGGCATCTCCCCTAGGATTAGTAGCGAGTAGTCCTTGTATACAAAGATCCTAGAATGAAGGGACCGCTGTTATTTATTTATCTTGGGAGATACTTCGAAATCATCAACAAGCAGTCCTTTCGCTACGAAGATCCCCGCCTTCAACTTCATTGTCACTACCAAGTAATGTTTGATAAAGTAAAATTGGATTTTACCTAAACCAAGTAAGTGATAAATATGGCCATAATGTCACATCACCTACTAAGTGACGTAAACATTAATATTTGAAGTGTTTAATATTAGTTGCTGACCAAATTTACACATAAGAGTCACACAACTGAAATGTTAAATATTTCTTTTACCATCTGATTTAAATATTTATAAACTGTTATAAATTAATTAAATTACTCAATGTTTATGAAATATTAATTATAAAATTTTATTTGATGTATATTGAATAATATTAAATAGTGTGTTTATAATAGCTATAAATATACTGATCGATATACGATATCGATGTGCGTTTAAATAAGATTTGAAATTGCATTGAATATTGTTCAGACTTGGACTAGATTTGAGGCCCATTCGCACATGATATTTTTGACTGTAGGAGGTATGATTTGGGCAACCATATGATGGCAATTAGAGAGGATTCTAAACGATTAAAAGAATGGAATTAGTAAGAGAGCGATATGAGGATGAGATCCACTTTTCACTCTCTTGACTTCCTATATATATGCCACTTCTTTACATCATTTCTTTTGCACTTTGCCTCTCCTTCCTTTTTGAAATTTTCGACCAACAACCTTCTTCTCTAAGCGTAAAAATCCAAGTACAAAATTACATCAAAACACTTTGATTTGATCGTCAGTGGTATGGCATTTTAGGAGCTAACAACTTCAGATTATGAACGGATTTATGGGGATCATTCAATGTTTCAACGTGTATGCAAGGGCTATGGTGAAATGTAATTCTATTTTATCTTTGTTATTATTATATTTATATAAATTATTTATATAATAGGATGTTAGATTATATTACGGATCTTGTATAACGAAATGCTGCCGTAAATTAGTTGGTTGTGTATATTATTGCATCCATATATAAAATAAAATTTGATTTTTTATGATTGCTTATAAAACTCATGACCCGCTAATAAAATTTAAAAAAAAGTTATATATACATATATAAATAATATTATTAAATGATTTAATTGATTAAAATCCATGTTTAAAAGATTGATATCATATATCATATGTTTTAAATTTTGAAATTTTTTATTCATGCATAAAACGCATATAGAGGTAAACTAAAAAAAATTAAATAAATATGCTAAATTGTTTATTTAACCTAAATTATTTATGTAATTTAATATATATATATATATATATTTATTAAAAATAACAAAATTTCGTATAAAAATATTACATAACGTATATTGTATATAATACTTTCAATAATAATGGCTTTTTATATTTTTTGTTTTAACTTAGATTTTAAAATTTTAAAAATGATTTAAAAATGAAAAACCAAAAAGGCGTTAATTTTAAAATAAATTTATGCATGAATGTCCGAGAGCAAAATTTGTAGTAACATAATTAAAAAAAATCAATTTTGCTATTTTTATTAATATATATGTGTATATATCTAATCATATATATTTATATGTATGGCATAAGTTAATTAAAATAAAATAAAATTTTATTTTAATAAATTATTCTTGGCATTTATATTATATATATATATATATATTTATGTACGTATATGCTAATATTATTTTATAAACTAGTATTTATTAATTTAGTGATTTAATTATTATATATGTATATATTTACATACATATATATAAATAAAGTTTATAAATGTTTTATATATAAATTATTTATAACAAACATTTAATATATGTGTGTGTATATGATATATATTTACTAATATATATTATTATGATGCAAACATATACACATTTAGACTGCAATCAAATACAAAAAGGGTTGCCATGTCCGTTGCGGTGTAAATCCCAACATTTATACACAGACATGTCAAATCTTGTACACATTATTCTATTGCACGTTCACACACACATATATGTGTATATGATACAAATATATATATATATATGTGTGTGTGTGTGTGTGTGCGCGCGCGTGTGTGTGTGATAGACAAACTCTCTATTAACTTTATCATAAGTTTTTTTAAGATCCACTTTGAAGCATAGATTGTTAGGCCCTTTCCTATTAAAGGCTCCAAGCATCTCATAGGCTAGTAGAGAGTTTTCACTGATGTTCCTTCAAGGAACGAAAGTATTTTAATTGCAGGAGACAAGTTCATCCATGTAACCCTTAATTTTGTTGTTTATTCTGTTTGATATGATTTTATATAGGACATTACAACCTGAAATGGGTCTGTAATTTGATATGTGGAAATAGGGTTATCTTTCTTGGGTATGAGCGAATTTATTATATTTCATGATGTAACCATCACTGGTTATCAAAGTATTCGGGCACTGCTCAGATTATGCACAAAGGCGACAATGCTATTTGACATCTAATATGTCTTGATGGGAGGTTTCCAAATATTTATTTATCGCATAATAGTTTCACATTTTGTAGACTTCTTTGTATACCCTCCTCGCTATTTGTTATCTATGTATGACATAGCCTGTTATGACTCCCACTCTCTCCCTCTTTCCTTCTCATACACACACACATGCTCACACACTCGGGCTTGGTTTCTTCATCTCCAATGCTTCAAAACTCCTGATTCTCACTTTGACTTTATAATAATATGGCCATCCAATAGGTTTTTGGATATTTTTATACTTATAGCTCACATTAAACAATTCTTGACATTTATTTTTACTACCGAATTGAATTATAGTTTTGAAATTATATAAAATCTTATGGAGATAGATATCAAGTGAAAAGATTGTAACTATAAATATATCTCATTTTAGAATTTGTAAGCAGTATTAAAAGAGGATATATGAGAATGTTATGAGGGAAGGATTCATATCTCTCTTTATATATAACAAGGTTCAATAGCATAACCAAATTTGATCTAGTATCATATTTATTTCTTAATTTAATTTGTTAAACTAATTTGATCGGTGATCATTTATGATGTTGTTGATATCAAATTCTCATCGTGGAATATTTTTAAGTCATTATCATTAATCACCAACGATTATACACTATATCGGTATACTAGCGTTTAACCCGTGCTTTGCACATAGTAGTTTTGTTAAAAAATAATGTTTCTATATTAATTATTGCTAAAAATATATTTTATTATGTAATATATGATAAATTTATTGTGATACATTAATCATAAACTAGAATGACTTGCGACACTCAAATACAAGGTTGAGGGTTCAATACTCGCTAACTACATATCTGTTTTTAATGTCCTAACTCAAAAAAATTAAAATTGTTAATGATGCACATGTAAATAATCTATGTAATGTGGTATATATTTTCTATATATACATGAGTGAATAAGTAACTTCACCATTTTGTTAATATAATTATATATATATATATTGAATTTTCATCTTTTTTAATGGATTTATAAATGGATTAATGAACATTAAATAATTGAATTTATTTGAATAACTTGAATTAATGATCAACATAACTAATTAAATATAAGGAGATAAATGTAAAAAAGTTGAAGAAAATTGAGAAGAGCTTTGTACAAGTTTGTAGTTGAGAAGAGCATAGATCTTACGATTAGTTTATCTACACATGAACTTTATTTATTTTTTTGAATCAGACATGTGAACTTTTATTCATTATTAAGTTTTCATTTTTAAACAAATTTATCCTTGTAGTTAGCCGAGGATTTCATGTTTTTGTAGGAGCGTCAAGCTTACAACTTTGATAATTGCAAAATAATGCTATGTAGTATTTAGTAGAGTTATGATTTAGGCATGGTTTGACAACACGTTGAAAATGGGAATGATTATATAATCTAAATTTCATCGGTGTAATATTTGCATTCACATCCCAATGTTGTAAAATAAAAATTTATCTTATAAAGGTTGTTAAAAATAAAACTATGTAATGCAAGTTAATTTTTTGAGATATATGAATTATTAATAAAAAAGAGTCATTATTATTTATGTACGCATTTTATGTTATATGATTTTAATATCTTTATATATGTGAATAAAGAAGAAATAATTTTGGGATTCCAAATAATAATAATAACTTTATCATTTTTCTCATATACATGAGTATTGTATATATTGAAATCTGATTACTTTTAGGATTTATTAGAAGATAATTGAGAAGGATTTCTAAGTAATTGTTAAAAAGTTTAAAATTTTAGATATTTTAAGTTAATAGAGTTTTATAGTGTAATGTATGGTAAATTCATTTGGTACATACATTATAAAATAAATTTGCTAGTGTCATTAATATATATAATTTATGTTATATGATTTATATATATTTGAATCTAAATGAATATTTTTTTACCAATTTGTTGATGTACCTTTAGTACACATATTGAAAATTACATCTTTTAGGATTTATTAATAATATTAGTTGACAAGGTTTATCAATCAGTTTAAATTTGGATTATGTAATTAATTTAAACTTGGGGACTATAATGTAAAATTTAGGGGGACAACCGTGAAAGATTTGTAAATATTATAGATTCTTTTAAACAGGAAATTATTGTCAACGCCAAAATTTCTAAGCATTTTAGTCTTAAGGATAGACCTCCAGTATTTTAGTGATAACTTTTTTTAGGTATCAGTTTTTACAGTTTTTAGGTATCAGTTTGTAGTTATCGGTAGCAGGATAGGTATTTGAATGTAATTAGTGTGAAAATTTTAATAGAATAATTGTAAAATATGTCTCTTCCTTTTCCTCTATTCTGGCTCCTGTCCAATCTATCTCTTCTTCCCTCGTGTCTGATAACCCACTGCCCTCCTACCTCCATCTGCTTTCGTACCTAATGCCATTCCCTCTGAACCTCCTCCTGTTGTCCCGCCTGATGTTTCTCCCTCTTCTTCTACCCTTCCTATTACATCTATCCCTGTTCCATCATCTAAATCTCCTTCCTATCCTTTTTGGATCCCTCTTCTCTACCTAAACAAGCTTGGACTTCCCTCTTTAAGCATTTTCCTAGAAACACAGGAAAGTACAAACCTGTTCAGATTCCTATCTCTTTTCAGGATAAAGGTTTAATTCTCCCTGCTGAGGTCATTCAAGCTGGTTTTAATATTTGGAATGACTATGATATTGGTTTCTTTCTAGACCAGCCTCTTTCATATACTGCTATTGTGGAACACTTAAAGAAAATGTGGAAACTTCGTGGTAACATAGAGGTAAAATCTGATGGAAATGTTTTTTGTTTTTATTCTCTAATGAGCAAGATAGGCAAAGAGCTATTCAAGGTGATCCTATAGTGATTAGGAATAAGCTGTTCATAATAAAGCAATGGGACCCCATGGTTAGTAATGTTTGTGGATCGATTAAGGAAGTCTCTATATAAGTGCACTTAAGTAATATACCTATTTTCGCATGGTCTCAATTGGGTATAAATTGGCTTGCAAATCATTTGGGATGGCTTGTTTGCTTAGATGAATCTGCTGAAAAACTAGAACGTATTCAATATGCAAAATGTTTAATTGAAGTTCACCCTTATCAGGAGCTTGTGGACTACTTTGTAGTAAAAACCCCGAATGGTTCAAACTAGATTATTAATGTAAGCTATCAATGGAAGCCTGAAATTTGCACCCAATGTGAAGTGTTTGGTCATTCTTCCCAGAGTTGTCAGATGAGTAAAATGTTGAAGCAAAGTGAATTTGGTGAAGGGAAAATTAATTTGAATGAAACAACAGAGGTCAAAATTGGCAAATATGGCAAAGGAGAAGTATCAGAGAAAGAAGATATAGGCAAACAAACAAATAGAGACTTCCTCATTGGAAAGGATGATAAAAAGAGCAAGATAGTTTGGAAGAAAGTGGATAAGTCTAAGAAAAAAATGAACTCTGGTAAGATGGTCACTTCTGAACAAATGGAAATTGAAGTGTTGAATAGAACAACTGAGGAAAACGGGCAAGATGGGACGTCTGAATTTCAAAAAAAATGGAAAAGAGAAGGTATCAAAGGCTGATGATAATAAAGCAGTACCTATTTATAATAGATTTGAAATACTTGAAGACAAGGAAGAAGGAGAGATGTATGACGAACATTTGGAGATAGAAGGAAGTGAAACTGATAAGTATAGAAACATGCATATGACTGATAGTTCTGAATCTTCCAGATTTGGTGCCACTTTTGGTGCAAACTAGAAATCTAATTCTATGGATGGTGGGAATAAAATCATAGTGAATATCCAATCTTTAACCAACCCTAATATGATGATCCAGTCCTCTGATATTGATCCTACCTCTATCCTTGCTAATCCTGAGAATGATCTCTTAATTGCCACCCCTCCTGTGCATGGTGCACATGATAAAATGCACAGTGAATCCTCCCTGCTCTATCAATCTCATGCTACTGTTCAACCTCCTGCCCCATCTATGTTCACCATTGGTGATAAAACCATTTTCGACAATCAAAATACATCAGACTCTCCAACTGTATTATCCCAATCCCATCCTTCAAAAACTCCTTCTCAATCAAATAAATCTATTCATGCTTCTGTTCCTTCAACCTTGCTGCTAATACTTTTTTCCTTCTCTCCAAGAAAAAGAAAAAATCATCCCTCTCCCCAAACTCATCTTGTTTCAACTCTAATATTGATTCTTATGATGATACCGGTGTCTATCCTAAAAATACTCCTTCATCCTCTCATAGAAGAACCAGAAGTTATCTTAAACCCCCAAAAATAGTTTTCCAATGATGAAAAATATTGTGGCATGGAACATTAGAGGGCTCACAAAGAATGTAAATTAATTCAAGCCAAAAATTTGATCAAAGAACATAACCTGTCTCTAGTATCCCTCTCTGAAACAAAATTGAATCCTGAACTTTCAAATAAAGCTGCTAGATTCATCGACTCTACAAGGTCCTATCTTACTAACCATTCTAGAGCTCCATATGGTCGAATTTTGACAATCTATGACCCACTTATTTTCATGCTAAATTTGATTCTAGAAGATAAGCAATTTATTCATTCTCATGCTAAACACATCCCTTCATCACTTCTATGTACTTTACATTTGTATACACTGAAAATTCAGTAGCTAAAAGGAAACTTCTTTATGATTATCTTCCTCATCTATCTCAAAATTCTCACCCTTGGATCGTCATTGGAGGCTTCAACTGCTCCTATCTCTCTTCTCATAAATCAGCTAGCATTCCTCTATGCTTTTCCGACCTAGCCCCTCTAAATAACACAATGGTCAATGCATCTCTGATTGACATTCCATCTAATGGCTTAAATTTTACATGGAATAATAAAAGCAAGTAAGGCATTCACACTCTTACCAAAATTGACCATGGATTCTCTACTTCAAATCCTTTCTTATTTGCCAGCTATCCAGATACAAATCCTCATGCCTATCTGATCATTACCCTCTTATTCTATATTTTGGAAAGGCTACTATTGACAAAAGGGTAAATTTTAAAAAAAATTATTCTTGGATTCATCAAAATGATTTTTTGCAGGTAGTGTCTGATGCGTGGGCCATTCCTTCCTTTGGCAATCGTATGCCCAAGCTTCAAATGAAACCAAAAAATACCAAAACATGTTTGAGAAGTTGGGCAAAAGAGAAATTTGGAAATGGTCAAAATTTATCCTTTTCCATTCAGAATGAACTGGAAATAGTCCAAAAGAAAATTTTAAGTGCATGCCCTGACCCATCTTTATCTGCCTTGGAAGCTACATTATCTCAAAGATTGGAAGAAGCTTTAAACTCTGAGTTAAGCATGGTCAAGCAAAAAAATAGAGAATCATGGGATTTGTATGGGGACTGTAATTCAAAATTTTATCATGCCACTTTAAGGATTAAACAAACAAAAGCCTTCATTCACCAAATTACCGACCTTCAAGGTATTTGTCACTCCACCCCTATCTCTTTTGATAATTCTTTTTTAGATTATTACTCTACCTTGCTTGGGTCTGACAATGTAGAACCATTTGATCCTTCCTTTTCATCTATCTTACCTCTGTTTGTGCTCCCTAATGATCAACAAGCCTTATTGACTGCCCCAATTTCTGATGATGAGATCAAACACTCTATATTTACTATAAAAAAGTCTGCATGTGGTGGCCTGATGGATTCAATGGAGTGTTCTTTATTCACTGCTGGCAAATCATAGCCGGGGATGTCCTCAAAGCTGTCCATAATTTTTTCATCACTTCCAAAATGCTGAGCTCGATTAATTCCACTAATTTAGCCTTGATCCCTAAGATAGATAGTGATGAAGCAGCGCACCTGGATTTGAAGACGAAAACATTCTCCGACCTAAACTCCATTTCCCGCGACCTACGACCTACCAGAAGCTCCGACCTATCTCCAGCCTCCATCGCGACCTACGACCTAATCCACTCCACCGCGACCTACGATTTAAATTACCCGACCTATAAAACGTCCCGACCTAATTGCCTTTCTTTGAATTTTCCCCGACCTAATTCCAGTAGGTCGTGACTTGCCAACAATCTCCGACCTAACGATAGGTCGCAATCACTTCCCGACCTATCCCTAAGTCGTGAACCTCACCACGACCTACGACCCATCAATTCCGACCTAACAAATTCCTTGACCTTCCAGACTCCACGACCTAGCTTCTATGATCTAATCCTAAGTCGCAAAGATCCTCTGTTATGTCGCTGCCATACTTCATTAACTCGCGAACAACATAAGACTTCAATCAAACAATGCTGCCAGGAAATTAAGTCGCAAGACATTGATAAGTCTGGAGGAAATATTGATAAGTCGTGAGCTAATTTGATAAGTCGAGGAGATAATACTGATAAGTCGCGAGCTGTTTTCTATAAGTCGCGTGAAAGATGTTAAGTCGCGCACGTTCTTTAAGTCGCGTACATTTCTTTAAGTCGCGTGAATTTTTTTAAGTCGGAAGACTACTGTTTCTCTAGGTCGTTAAATACTTTGTTAAGTCGGTACTACTTTCTTATGTCGTTTGTAATTCATTTGTAACTCGTGTTGTTGAGTGTTGTAAATATTCTAAGTGTTAGGTCATTTAAGACCTATGGGTTATGTTGTAAGTGTTGTGTTGTACGCCTATAAATAGGCGAGTTATATCATTTGTAATGGTTGTTGATTTTGAAATAAAATTTCCTTTGTTAGCTTTGTGCTTTCATCCAATTGGTAGTCGAGTGTGATCTCCTATCTCCACCTTCGGTCAATCGAGTGCGCTCGATTTAACGACCGTGAAGCCAATTCGCGGAATCAAGTGCGCTTGATCAACGTCGAAGAATTGAAGATCTACTTTCACGGTATCGAGATCGATCAACGTGACGTAGATAGCTTGAATTCGGCATCTTCGGATCAACGAATTTGGGTCTTTCAGTATTCATTAATCCACCGATTGCTACGTTCATCGTATCATCAATTTTTGTATTCCACCGCTGCGTCATTTGGTATCAGAGCTAGAACGCAAGGAGTTTGCGTAGATTTTTGGAGTTGTGCGAGATTTAAATCATTTGGAGAAGTGGGTTATCGAGATTTTGAAGAGACTTGTTCGTTTGGAGAATTTTTGAAGATTTCAACAAGTGGGTAGTTTTGATTTGAAGATTTTTAGATCGAAGTGAAGTTTTGTTGAAATTTGTCGAAGAGTGATCATGCCTCCGAGAAGAGCTAACCGTTATCGCAACATTGATGCTTTATATGGGAGAGAAGAAGCTGAGGAGATGGAGCAAAGAATCAACGAGAATTTCAATGAGAAGATTAATGAAGGGATTGGTCGATTAGAGAGGATGATGTTGGAGATGAGTCAAAATCAGAGAAGAATATCACCTGAATCGAGCCATGGGAGAAGTAGAGCTTCACCACATTCAAATCGAGAGAGAAGTGTTAATAGTGATCATAGAAGCGTGGATCGAGATTGTGATAGAAATGTTGATGATCGAAGTCGGGATAGAAATGTGACTGATCGAGATCGGAGGAATATAGATCGTAGGAATGTTGGTGGAAGAAATGGTGGTGGTAGAGATGTTGGTGGTCAGGATCGACATCGATATACGTCGGATTGTGAAGAGGAGTATGATGGAGGTAGTGTTCGAGGACAAGGACGAGGAAGGAATCAGTCGAAGTACGATCACAAGTGGGAATCTGGGATGAAGACTGAAATTCCAGAATTCAAAGGTGGTATGCAAGCTGAGGAGTTTTTGGATTGGGTGGCTAATGTTGAAGAAAATTTTGATTTCAAAGAAGTTCCCGAACATCGTAGAGTAAAGTTGGTTGCTACAAGGTTGAGGGGTAGAGCTTTGGCATGGTGGCAGCAAACCAAACTTACACGTGAACGAATGGGGAAGTCAAAAGTTGAATCTTGGGAGAAGATGAAGAACTTGATGAAGGCAATGTTCTTACCTTACAATTATCAAACTCTGATGTATCAACGTTTGCAGAACTTGAGGCAGGGCACAAAGACTGTTAATGATTACGTAGATGAGTTTTATCAGCTTATTGCAAGGAATGATATTATGGAAACGGAAGAACAACTAACATCTAGATTCATTGGGGGATTGAGAATGCAGATCCAGGATATGGTGAATATGTTCGATCCAAGGTCTGTGGCGGAAGCACATCAGAAAGCGTTGGCTTGGGAGAAGCAGGGACGACGAGGAGGTGGTGTGTTTACTAATTCCAACAATCAAGTGAAGGGTGTTAGTGGGAGTTCTAATGTTTCTAAACCCATCAGTAAACCAGTATTGAAGGAGGCTGAGAAGGCAAAGGTGAACAACGGTTTCAAATGTTACAATTGTCAGGAGTTGGGTCATAAAAGCAATGAGTGTCCAAAGCCAAAGAAAAGAGCAATGATTGCCGAGGTTGAGGATGAGGATGAAGAGGCTGAAGATACTAATCAATTACCAGTTGAGGAGGAAGAATTGTTGTCTGGAGATGATGGTTATACATTAATGATGAGTGTTAACGCTAAAAAGTGAACGCTAACACCCGGTGTGTGTAGTAGAATCGTGAAAGCACCACCCGCGTGACGGGAACGGAATTTAAGCAGTAAAATGGTAGAAAAAGCAGTAAAAGACAGCAATTTATAGTGGTTCGGCTTGAGATTCAGCCTACGTCCACTTTGAATCTCTTTATTACTGAATTCGGTTACAAGTCGATACAAATCTCTTATCAAAACAGTACAATTTGATCACTAGAAACAATCTTGACTACTAGCTCAATCTTCGTCGATGAAATTCGATGAATCCGTGTTGGATGTAAGGAATTTCTCTTGAAGCTTGTTGTAGCGTCTTGAATGTTTGAAGATCTTTGATTGCTGGATGAATGGAGACTTCGACAGAGTAACGGTGCTTGAAGAAATGAATGGCCAAAAGTCATCTCCATGTTGGAAGTGGTGGTCTATTTATAGGAGTCGAATTCTGAACTCTGGTTTTTTGCCAAGTCATGAGTCGTGACCGACTTAAGGTAAGTCGTAACTCGTAGTTGACTTAAGATGAGTCGTAACTCGTGGGCGCCTTACTGGGTTCATCTTGTGGCTCAGTCGAAGACCAGTGCTAAGTCGTGGCCGACTCACCAGATAAAGGTAGATAGGCCTGGACTCTGGATTTTAACCTGATAGTCCTTAAGTCGTAAGACCCTTAAGTCGTGAGACCCTTAAGTCGTAAGACCCTTAAGTCGTAAGACCCTTAAGTCATAAAACCCTTAAGTCGTAAGACCCTTAAGTTGTGAGACCCTTAAGTCGTGAGACCCTTAAGTCGTAAGACCCTTAAGTCGTAAAAACCCTTAAGTCGTAAGACCCTTAAGTCGTAAGACCCTTAAGTCGTGAGACCCTTAAGTCGTAAGACCCTTAAGTCGTACAGACCTTAACTCGTTGAGTCGTAGACAGCTTAACCCGTTGAGTTGTAGATAGCTAAACTCGTTGAGTGTTAAGTCGGAGACCCCCCTAAGTCGTAGGCCTGCTAACTCGTAGGTCCCTTCAGCAATTAAGTCGTTAACTCTTAAACTCGTTAGGTCGTGACATAACTTAAGTCGTCCACTTCTTATCTCATAGGCCGTTGATAGTGTTAACTCGTTAAGTCGTCTGGGCCATGAGTCGTATACTTCTTGAGTCGAAGAAAATTAAGGGTTAACATTTGCCCCTCAAAGTACGCGCCTAAGTCGTAGGTCATGTGCTTCGACTTATCTTAACTCGTGTGTGCCTTTTCGTGTTCCACTATCCAGAGGTATAAAAAGCTTGAGTCGTTCCTTCTATCCATTGCCTATCTTCCGAGTCGTATCTGCCATTAATTTCTCTCAAAGCTTTCTCAAGGCGATTTCATCTTCTCTTGTTAATCAATCGATCACCAATACTTAATTCCCTACAGCGTAAGTGCTCCTGCCTCCTCCTTGAATCTCGATCATCAGTAACTCGTGAATCCCCCTTTTTGCCCTTAACTCGCCCTCTTGTGTATTACTCTGCTGCGAATTCCGTCGCATTGGCAGTTCGTATGCCTGACGTTCGATTGATTTCATCTTTATGCGAATGAGGCGATGGAGATAAGGGATTTCCAGGTTTAATTGATTAGCTGGGTGAGGCTTTGGCGAATTGGCTCTTGGGTGATTCAATGGTCTGGTGGAACAAGGATAGGGATCATAGTTGATTGAGAGGCTATCGGGTTTGGAGGATAACAGGTTAGGAGAAAAGCAATAGGTCTAGTGGAGTGGGATGTTAGCACGGTCATGGCTTAGCAACGTCTTGCGACTTATGACATAGGCCTCATTCGACATAAAACTTGCATGACTTAAGCCTACTACGACATAGATCTTGTACGACTTAAGCCTGTCACGACATAAGGTTTAAGTCGTGGACGACTTAGGACTTAGGGAAATTGCCTCGCTTTGACCTGAAGCCCCTTTCTTCCTTTACACGACTTAATGACTTGAGGCATTGTCGACTGAAGGCAACAACAACCTAGAATCGAAATGACCTGATCTGTTTTGCCTTAAAGTCCTTAAGCCGTGGACGAGTTAACATATAAGTCGTTGGCGACTCATGACTTAGGCTTTGTATGAACTCTGAATTGCTGAACTTTGAGCTGCTGCATTTTTTTTTCACAGATCGTTCTAGCTTGCAAGTTAATCAACCTGTTTAATACTATGTTTACAGAAAATTTGGACGAATATACTGTCACTGATCGCCCACATCAAATGACAGATTAGCTAATAACATATAATCAACATAAATAGATCGTGTGAATGAAGTGCTTTAAATCAACAGATTCAAGCAAAGTATTAAAGCAGCATTAAAACAGTCAATTAAAAATGACCGGTTTACATTTAATACTGTACCTGAACCCTAAATTAACAAGTCCTGAAATTCGATAATCGATCAATTACCGACTATCTTAATTCCAGTTGTATTTACTTGTTATCTTTACTAGTTTTGCACAACACTTCACACTATTTAGGAAACGTGCACCTTTACATTTGAATATCCAGTTGCTTGTGTAGAATGACTTCTCAACAAGGAGATGTAACAGTTCAGACCGGAGAGTCCATTTTCATTCCAGCTCCTTTAGTCAACCCCCTAGAGAGAGCCTCTACTACTCTATTATACAAAACTTTTCGGCAATTGTGCACTCAATTTGGCATTGCTGAAGCTGACGCTATCCTTCCTGAGAAGAATAACACTGCTGATGTAGCACCTCCTGGCTTTGTAGCGGTCAACCGACAAATGTGCTTGAGCGGGGCCATTCCTCCTTTTACCAACTTTCTTCAACATCTTCTTCGCTACTGGCAATCGCTCCATTCCAATTACACCCCAACAGCTATGCTGTTTTAATAGGGCTGTGCGTACTATTCGGCAGAACGCTCGACCGTCTCCCCAGCGTTGACGAAATCTGTTATCTATGCTCTTTTATCAGAATCAAAGATCATCCTTCGATCATTGTTATAAGAAGTGCCAGGAATCGCAAATTGGTTGTCGGTCTCCCTGATACTGCTCATGGGTTTTTGACTCAGTATTTTTACGTTCGTTGTCCCCCTGGGTTTTACGCCGTGTGGAGAGAAGGAAGTAAGAATGCCTATCTCTTCTTCTTCTTATTCTCTGAGTATTTTGCAGTCCAAATCACTAAGTGTTAACTTTGCTTTCTCATTTCAGCACTCCTCTCTCCCTCTAGGGACTCTAGTCACAAGCAAACTCTAGAGAGACTCATGGCTGTTCCAGTTGAAGAACGGGATGCGAAATTTTTGTTGAAAGATGAGTTTCTTCACCAGTTTGGACTTTTACATCCTTCTAGATCAATTCAGACTCATGAAATCTCTAGTTCTGATGTGGAAACGTTAGCCACTTCGGGCTCTCGAGCAGAGACCTCGAATGTCCCAGCTTCTGTAGAAGAAATTACATCAGAAGTACCCGTCGTAGAGGCTGCTTTGGTAAAATGTTCCGCATTCACCGACGTTGTAGGGTCAGTCAGCAAGTCGGCACTTGCCCCAATTATTGAGGAGGAAGAAAATCCTCGAGTTTCTGGAAAATCAATTGATACGGAAGTTGAAAAGGAGAAGTCTGCTGAACACCAGGGTGATGACACCTCTCATGGCCTGAGTGACATAATGATAACTTCTCAAGAGCTTTTCAAGGATAATCTTCCAAAAGCGAATTCTCCTGTCATTTAAGCGACTTCCTCTTTGAAACAAACTTCAACGCCTTCTACACCTGTCGTCTCCGTTCCCGCACTAAAGCGTGGTTTGTAGCTTGACGCACGTAGTTCGCACACCGCACACACTTAGGATTTTTCTGCACTTATAAGCATTTACTCTTTCTTTCTGGAAATTTCTAAGCTTTACTTATTTTCCTTTTTCAGATTCTCCGATGGGACGAACTGGCTCGCATTGTGACAACTTTCGGCGCTACGGAGGGCGTGATTCTTATGATTATGGACGTTATTTTCCCTCCCGCAAAGAATCTGACGAAGAGCGTGCAGCTAGAAAAGCTCAAGAAAGGCGTGCTTACGAAGAGCAGCAAAGAAGGAGAGACGATGACTCTCATAAAAGAAAATATCATGATGACAAAGGGAAGAAGCATGCTACCGATGACCCAAGTAAACGGGTTAAACTTGATGAGAAGGACGCATCTGAAATTTCTGAGAAAACTGATGCCCCTATATCTTCTAATATCCCGGCTAGCTCTCCTCCTTTAATGAAAACTGACATTCAAGCAATCATCTCCAGGCCACAATATCAAGTTAAAGACGGCCCTCCAACACTCCAGAGCCGATTTCCAAATTGGTGTTTAAGAGGAGTGCGTTTTGACCTAGATTTGGTCCCAATTGATAAGCAAGACATGCTTAAAAGTTTTGATGCAGTCAGGCTTAACATTGAGAGGATGTCGCAATGGCAGAAACTTGTCGACGAACTTCAAAGGGTCAACCACATGAATCTTGAGGCGATGATGACCATGGAGAATGATAAATCAGAATGGGACAAATGGTGCAAGCAGCATGATGCGGAGATGACAAGCATTGCGGATGACAATGCAAGGCTTGCATCTGAAGTTAAGCAGCTTAAGGAAAATCTTGCCTCTTCTTCTGCATCACATACTCAAAAAGAAGAAGTCTTTCAGAAGCAAGTGCGGGATGCACATGCTGCACAAAGAGATGTCGAAATGAAGCTTGCAGCCGAGCAGCACATTACTGAGAAATATCGCACATAAAATGCTAAGCAGCGGGAAACAATTGTGTCCCAAAATGCGGAGATTGAAATAATGAAAGCTAAGCTTCTTAAAGTTGAGAAGGAGCGAGATGACGCGGTTGCTGGACAAGTTGTGGCCGAAGAGTCTCACAAAGCCACTAAAGCTAGCATCGATTCTACTCTATTTGACTTCTACATGCACAGCATTCTGGGCCGCGGCAGCCTCTCATTCTTGGGTCCCAAATATGAGATTACACTTGCTGAAGTTTGGGAGACCATACTTGATACGTTTGCTGGCTATGCGGAGGCAGACCTTGTAGCGCTTTATCTGGATGATGAAGCACGTGATGCGCTTACTAGAGGCAAAGAGCAACTTGCCGAAGCTAGAGCCGGAACAGTGGCAAAGGAGCATTTAGAAAAAACAATACCTTTCACTGCCCCTGTCCATACTTCGACTTTGACCGATGTTGACATCATCGGTTCTAGCTCTCAATCTCCACTTGCTGCAAAAGATGCTGAAGCTAAACTCGATACTTCCGAGACTCCTCTTTTCCAAATTGAAGAGAAGAGCCAGGAAGAAACTGAGGCTGATAAATATGAAATTGAACTTATGAAGCCAACTCCTCCAGGTAATTTTGGCGAAGTCCCGGGTCTAATGAACCAGTTGTTTGATTTAACCGAGTTTGATGACCTTCTTACTTGTTACTTAAACTTTGGTGAACCGATACCCTCTCTATTTTCGGGAGATGTTTTGAGAGTGACGGGTGTGTAGCGTGGAACTACACAGCCGGTTAAATAGTTGTATTATATAGTACTGAAGAGGTCGATCGACAAGCCCGATCGATGGCCAAAAAATAGGTGTGAAGCCACAAACTGTACTGGAAATACAAGAGTATCATTAACTATTACATATTAACTGTAGTACGAGATAACTCCCTGTAGGCCAAGACTATCTCTCCGGAGATGCAGTGGTGCTTCCCTGGGATTCTACTGGCTGGACGCTGCACTGTGGGAGGCTCAGGCGGAAAGGCGCAGAGTGACTTTGACCTGTTATAGAGGAGAAAATATGAGTGATACTTCTACATGTTCCCTCGAAATGTCGTGATGGTTTTCCAAATACAATGGCGTTCCTTTCTTTCCAAATGCACCAGCTAAAGGTTGATATGAAGGCGTCCATCAGCAGACTCTGCTGATTGAGCTGCCAATATTCGAAGTGAGAGGTCACGCTGGGAATAGACCCTAGGAGATAGGCACTAGTTGCTGCCCAAATTGAATAGGAGAAATCACATTCAAAGAAAAGGTGAGTTACTGATTCGTTCTGGGTTGAACAAAGGACGCAGCGCGGGTCAATAGGGATGTTGAGTCTATTGAGTCTGTCTTTGGTATTGATTCTGCCAGAAATTAAGCACCATTGGAAGAAGGCTATACGAGGTGGAAGGTTGCATTGCCAAACCCTGGGGAAGGAGAAAAGGCGACCGGGGTGGATTAGATATTGATAACAGGAGGCGACTGAGAATCCTTTGGAAGGTGCAAGGGCCCAGAGAAAGAGGTCTTGGCTGTTGGAAGGACGGATCGACAGGAGGATATTTGTGGCAGAGAGAAGTTCAGGAATTAGGTCTGCTTCGAAGATGGAGGGAGGGCAAAGGTGGTCAGGACCTAGGGTGAGATAATCTTCAACCGTTGCATTGGGGAGGGCGGTGAGTGAAAAGAGGTTGGGTAGTAGTTTAGCGAGGGGCAGTTGTCCAAACCAGGTATCTAACCAGAACAGGCATCTGTTGCCGCTTTCTATTTTCACCTGGAACAGTGCTTTGACTCTAGGTAAGGTATGAAGGACCCCCGACCAGAAAGGGGATGGGTGGGACCGGGTGGTGAAGTGGAGTGCCAAGTGAGGGTTTGATTGATAATGATGACCTAAGATCCATGATTTCCAGATGAAGTTTCCAGGTGTAAGTAATCTCCAAAGCCATTTGGACAGCAGTGCCTGATTGAAGGAGCGAAGGTCTGTAATCCCCAGTCCACCATGGTTGCGGTGCAAACACACCGTCTTCCAGTTCACCAAACATTTTATTTTGCCTCCATTCCAAAGGAATGTACGTCTGATTGAGTCGATTTTCTTGATAACCCAGGATGGAAGCTTGAGGAAGGACATCCAGTAAGAGGGGATAGCTGATAGGACCGATTTGACTAGGACGAGACGACCTGCAGAGGATAACGAGTGTGCCTTCCAAGTTGCGAGTCTGGATTCAATTCTGGAAATTAGGGGAAGCCAGTCTGCACGGTGGAGGTTGGAAGGGCGGATAGGGATGCCTAGATAGGAAATGGGGAATGAGGCTAGGTTGCAGTTGAGTAGGGATGAGATTGTAGGGCCGAGGTTAGCGGAGTTGCCTAGCATGATGACGGAGCTTTTGTTAAAATTGATAGAAAGGCCGGAGATTGTTTCGAGAACATATAACGCTACCTTGAGGCAATGGATGTGGTTGATGTCGGTAGAGGCGAATAGGATCGTGTCATCTGCAAATTGAAGGTTAGACACGGCTAAATCGGAGTTTTGGAGCTGGATACCTTTAAAGAGATTATTGGTCGATGCAAGCTTGATCATCTGGTTGAGCACATCCGCTACCAGGACAAAGATTAGGGGAGAGAGCGGGTCTCCTTGTCTCAGACCCCTAGCTGATTTAATGTGACCACCAGTAGAGCCATTGATTGAGATGGATGAAGTACTTGTGTTGAGTATCGCTTCGATCCACCCACACCATTTTGTCGGGAAACCCCTATGCTTCATTAGGTCCAAGATGAAGTCCCAATGTACCGTGTCGAAAGCTTTGGAGAAATCTAATTTTAAAAGGGTTCCATGGGTTGAAGTTCTATGGCAGTAGGAGACAACTTCTTGGGTGGCGGCGACGCAGTCTAAAATGTTTCTGCCTTGTATGAAGGCCGATTGTTCCGCCCCAACCAGAGGGTCGATGACTGCTTGGAGTCTGTTGGCAAGAACCTTCGTGATTATTTTGAATGTGGTGTTAAGGAGACTGATTGGTCTGAAAGCGGATAGGGTGTTGGCGCCTGGGGATTTGGGGAGTAGGATGATATTGGCATAATTGAGGCGGGCAATTGAATAGGGGTTGTTTTGGAATTCTTCGCACATATCAAGTATGTCGGTTTTAATGGTATCCCAATATCGTTTAAAGAAAAATGGGCCGAAACCATCCGGGCCTGGGGCCTTATCATCGGGCAAGTTCTTGAGCGCGGCCCATACTTCCTCTTCGGAAAAGGGGTGGTCAACAGGAATTGGGGGACAGGATGGGTATAGGAGGTTCCATTCGATGGGGGGTATTGCCTGAGAAGCTTGGCCTAGAATGCTACGGTAGTATTCGGTGAAGAGGCGGAGGTGGTCCGACGATTCGGTGAAGCTGGAGTTGTTGTGCACTAGTTCCGAGATGTAAAGAGATCTACACGTCTGTCGTTGGCCATACGATGGAAGTAGGAGGTGTTCCTATCTCCCTCCTCTAACCATTTGGCTTTGGATCTTTGCTTCCATCCAATTTCCTCTTGCTTGATTAGTCTATCCAGCTCGGTTTCTAAAGTCTTCAGTTGAGAGTGTTCGGTTGGGGTGAGGGGTCGAGATTCTTCGAGAATGTTGAGTTCTAGGATGGCATCTTGGGTGGAGGAAATGCGCGTGCGTAGGGAGCCCCAAATATTTTTGGCCCATGGTTTGATGATCTTTCTGATTGAGCGGACTTTGGAGACAACTCTGGCGGTTGCGGAATTGGACGTCGCTGGTTGGGACCAAGTTAACTGGATGAAATTGTCGAAGGAGGGTTCCAGGGTCCATAAGCGTTCGAAGCGGAAGGGGCGATTTGAGTTTGGGGATGATCCCGAGTCTAAGATTAGTGGACAGTGGTCGGAAATGGTCGAGGCTAGACCGGAAACGTTAGAAAGAGGGTGCAAATCATCCCAATTGATATTGAAAAGGAATCTGTCAAGCTTAGCTAGTGACGGGTCCGATCTACGGTTTGACCAGGTATAAAGTCTATTGGTGATTGGTGGGTCAATTAGGGAGCCGGAGTTAATGAAGGAATTGAATGAGTCTGAGTCTTGGGAGGCGTTTCCGGAGTTTCTTTCGAGGGTGTTTCTGGTAGTGTTGAAGTCTCCCCCGAGTAACCAGGGGCCATTGAGATGTGTGGCGAAAGTGAGGCAGTTGTTCCAGAGGGTATTTCTATCGGTGGGGTTTTGAGGGCCGTATATGTTGGAAAAGAAGTAAATGGTGTTGGTTTGGATGTGGCGAAGTGAAACATGGAGGGCAGAAGGATGAAGGATGGTTTGACAGTGAGACCAAATGGATTCATTCCAGAGGGTGATTAAACCACCACTGGAACCTATGGCATTCAAGTGGGCCCATCCAGAGAGATGGGACCCACCTAGCTGTCTAATTAGGGTAGGAGAGGGGTCCACTAGTTTAGTTTCTTGGATGAGGAGAATATCGCTTTTGTGTGGGGACAGTGTGAGATTTAGGGCGATTCTTTTACTGGGGTCCCCTAGGCCCCTGACATTCCAGGTGATAATCTTCATTGGGATGAGGATGAACGCTCCAGTTCTAGTGATTGCATGGCAGCGAGATGTTCCTCTCGCAGTTTCACCCCCATGCAACGTGCAATTTTTTTATTTAAAATTTTATTTGCAGAGGAAAAAACTACGGGTTTGAAAAAACTACCAGGGTGAGATGCAGCTTTATGTAGTCTGGCACTTCGTCTGACAGCTGTGGGGGTGATCTTTGGAGATTCTTGTCCGGCCCGAGGTGGAGTGAGTGCAACTGCTCTATCATCCGGGGGAGCGTTGTTTTCGGATTGGTTACCTGGGTTATGGAAGTTGACTGGAGGCGGGGGGATGAGTGCAAGTTGATTACAGAGGTTGGGAACAGGAGGGTGGCTGTGGACTGCACTGTCTTCCATGGGGGAGGGTGCGATGTTCTCGGATTGGTTTCGTGGGTTGTGAAAGTAAGATGGAGGCGGGTGCGATGGTGAGGGGATGAGTGCAAGTTGATTGCTAGGGTTGGGATCTGGGGGAAGGCTGTGGATGGGGAGTTGGAGGAACCATGGGTTGGACAGGTCTAGGTCTGCGTAAGGGTTCCAGTTAGGTTCTTCAGCCGGCCAGCTATCCCAGCCAAGGGGACCCATTACTTCAAAAGAGTTTTCAGGAAGGTTAGGGGCCTCGGGTTCTGGTGTGTTTTGGTGAATTAGGTCAACCATAGGGATGTTGTCTAGAGGGGATAGAGGGGCGAAGATATCCGGGTCGAAATTCATAGCATCGAATCTGTCTTCCGAGTTAAGTTCGTGTGGGGGGATGTGTTCATCAAAACATCTGAAGGCCTCCTCCAAATCTGTCCCTATTGGTATCGACTCTGGGTTTCGATTTGGGTGCTCATGTTCCCATCTGTCTACGGTGAGGAAGTAGTCATGGTTGTTTAGGTTTGCAACGATAGCAGTGGGAGTGGAAACACCTGAAAAAAATTGTATTTTGATGTATAGGTATCGATGATCAATCAATGCCCAGTTGCAGCAGTCGAATTCGACGAAGCGGCCCAATGGGTTCAAGGCGGAGCGCACCGCGTCAGTTTTGTCTCGGAGGAGCTCTAGAAAGCCTTGGACACGGGCCCAAGTGATCGGTTCAAGGTTGACAGAGGAGGGTTCCGGGTCTGACCAGGGTTGGATGAGGATGGCCCCGCCTGGTTTGGTTATGGTTCGGAGTTGTAGGGCACGGACGAGTGTTTCATGTGTTGGACAGCAAAAGACGAAGCTGTTATTGCTTAGAATCCAGATGGGCAACTCGTTGTGTTGAAGGGCGGTGGAGAGGGCTTGGTGTAATGATTCCAACGTCCAGATTCCATTAATTACTGTTGCGGTGAGGTAGAGTGTGGAGTTGTCCATTGTAAATTGATGTGGAGAAGGAGCAGAGGTTCTGTGTTCAGTATATTTTTTGGATTGAGGATGGAGCGGGGAACGAGGAGACTCCGGAGTTTTAATTGGTTTGGGGGTGCTTTTGGGCTTGGCAGTGTAATAATGTGGCACTGGGTCCCGATACGAATGAGTTGATATTTTGTTTTTTGTGGGAGGGGCAGAGGCTCGCACGGGATACGAGGCTGCTGATTTGTTTGCCTCGGGGCATGTTGATTGCGAGTGACCGAAGAGATTGCACTTGTAGCAGATCTTTGAGTCTCTGCAGCTTCGAGCCAGGTGTCCACTTCCGGCGCAATTTAGACATCGTCCCTTAGATTTTAAAAATTCTACCATGGTGCGTACATTAGCGAAAGACGGCAGGGATCTTCGACGTTTCAGTTTCGGAAGTTCGAGAATGAGTGGTGGGAGGGCGGCCACTTGTGCGTAAGATCTTTCTGGGATAGTTTTGATATTGACTGGGTGGGGTTGTGATGAATTGGTTGAAGTTGCCTTAGCACTTCCCGAAGTCGGTTGGGTAGAGTTGGACTTATCGCGGAGATGGGAGACGTATCTTTTGGGTACGAATGAGATCGGTGGGGGATTGCCGGACGATACTGGAGCTGGTGGAGCGGTTACTGGAAGGCGGGAGGAGGGGTTAGAAGGGATTTGGGATAGGGTAGAGGGGGGGTTTGAGGGGGCTTGCGGAAGATTGGAGAGGGAAGCCATTATTCCAGCTTCCATTCCAATTTTTTTATTCAGATGTTCATATTTCTATTTTCGGGAGATGTTGATTTTAACTTCTTTTCTTCTACAGCGGAGGCACCAAACACTGCACAAGTTTCTACTCCTTCAGTTGCCGTCCCTCCATCTTTACAGATTACTCCTCCTTCTGCTTCCCAATCGGGATTGCAGGCATAAAAAATCGAAGCTCTTCAAGATCTGGACGATCCGGCTATTTCGCAGGAGCAGAAGGCGGAGGATCTTGAAGACGTCGAGAAGACCCCGGAGCGGTCTCTAGATGATGACACGAAGCTTTCAACATTGCTTGTTACTCCGGGGAGCGAATCTTCCTCGAAGAGGAAGGGGAAGCGCGCCATAAGAAAGAAGAAGAGAGGTGCTTCGACTGGGGAAGACAAGACAGAAGAAGACCCAACCACACCTCCTTCTCCGTCCCGCCCACATCGAATTCCGAAATTAACTATTAGGCCAAGCAAAGGCTCCAAGGGTGGCGGAAAGAAGGAGTGACAAGCTGAACTTTCTACTTCTTATTTTGCCTTTTACATGTATAGACCGGAGATTGTGCGGGTACCGGTCCCTGCTTTTGCTCTTTTGAAATATCTGCACATGTAAAGAATTTTCATAGTACTAAATAAAACAGTAATTTTACTTGTACAAATTCTTGTGTATATGAGAATGCATCTGTTTCTCTTTTTAGTGTAGAATAAACGATTCCTTTTACTTGTACAAACTTTTTGTCTGTGTCTGGGAATACATTTATTCCACGTCTATTTTTTGTGATATTGCAATGAACTTGTGGCATGTTGTGTTTATTAATATAATCGAATTGTACAGTATGGCCCCCATGCCGCAAGTATATTGCAATATTCCTAGCTTTTTCAAGACTAATACTCTTATTTCAGAGAATATTTACTCCGCTTTTAAGGGGAGAATTATTCTGCTTTTAATAGAGTATATCTAGTCTTTAGAGGAATTTTTATTTTCTCTTTCTGAAGAACGCTTCAACTTTCGGGGATAATCACTTTTATTTATTAAGAAGTGAATTTCCCTATAAAGTGAAATGAACTTTTCTGAAAGAATTTTGTAGTATTTCAACTTTTTTAGGAGGAACTTTTTGAGATGAACAAGTTAATCCTTCCTTTGAGAGTTGAATTGTGCTTCCGGAGAATGCTTTTCGTTCGAGTATTCTACTTTGGGACATGCCTCCGGAGAGGGTTCCTCTTAAAGAGTTGTGCCTCCGAAGAGGTCTTGTGCCTCCGAAAAGGGCTTGTGCCTCCGAAGAGGGCTTGTGCCTCCAAAGAGGGCTTGCGGTGCCTTGGGAAAGGGCTTTTGCCTCCGAAGAGGTCATGTGCCTCCGAAGAGGGCTTGTGGTGCCTTGGGAAAGGGCTTTTGCCTCCGAAGAGGTCATGTGCCTCTGAAGAGGGCTTGTGGTGCCTTGGGAAAGGGCTTTTGCCTCCGAAGAGGTCATGTGCCTCCGAAGAGGGCTTGTGCCTCCGAAAAGGGCTTTTTGATTGCCTGGAAGTTACTTTCTCATGGTTGAGTGGATCCACGGGGCGGACGCAAGTTGCTTGATTGGATGCTCGTTTGCACAAACGATCGCAATTAATTAACAAGGGCCCTGTTCCTTCAGCTTGGGAAGGTGCCCCTTCGGTGGTTCCACCAATCTTTTTTAATTGAGAGAAGTACTTTCATTTTTTGGCGTGCCTCGTCAAAGGGCTTTGTTGAACTTTGAGAAGGAGCGTTGGGTGGTTGGTGTGCCAGGAAGGTTGCGTCTCAGGGGCAAGTAGATCCACGGGACGGACGCAAGCTGCCTGATCGGATGCATCACGATCAGTCAGCAAGGGCCCTGTTCCTTCTGCTTGGGAAGGTGTCCCTTCGGTGGTTCTTACTGGCCCTTTTATTGAGAGGCATACCTCCTTTTGGTTGCTCCTTTGTTTGCTTGGCAATGTTCTCTCATCATCTGCTCATTAGCGATCTTTTATTATTGTTTCCAAGCGCATCTTCTTTCCTTACATTGCTATGTTCGAAGAAGTGGACCTCACTGTTGAGCGACTTAACAGGACAAACGCAAGTTATCTAGTTGGATGTTTGTTTATATCGACATTCTCAACCAATTAACAAAGGTTTGTCACAGTAGGGTCGCCAACTTTTTATGTGAAGTTCTCCCTGTATAGGATTTGTATTTGGAATTTCTTGTCGCTTGGTATTTGCATAACGGGTAATTTATAGAGGTCGCTTGGTTTTGTGACGAGCAAGCATTGTTTTGATGTCTTGCAATTTTGAATCGACATTTTAGCAATACATTTAAAGTATTTACATATCGAAATAAAACAGGCATTATGAAATAGTAAAGAACACAAGATTTATAGTGGTTCGACCAAGAATCGGGCCTACATCCACTTTATAGCTTTCATTCATTCACACTGATTTACAATGTTTTACAATACAACTGATACATTCATCACTATTTTACAATTTTGAGCAAAGCTTTTTCTTTCAAGTAAAATAAGGACGTAAGTGGTTGCTGTTCCAGGCTCTTGGAATTGGATCTCCTTCAACAGTTATGAGTTTGAAAGTGCCATCAAGAAGTTTACTGCCAATGGCATATGGTCCTTCCCAGTTTGGTCCAAACACACCAGTTGCCGTCATGATCTTTTTCAAAACTAAGTCCCCGATCTCAAAGCTGCGTTGGCGAACTTTAGAGTTGAAGTGCCTGGCTATCCTTTGCTGATAAGCTGAAACTCTGAGCCTAGCTTCTTCTCTTTTCTCATCAAGAAAATCAAGTGTTTCAAGTTGCAGTTTTTCATTTTCAGTTTCGTTGAAATGAACTCTTCTATGTGAAGGAACTTCTACTTCCACTGGAATCATTGCCTCTGATCCATATGCTAGTGAAAATGGAGTGTGCCCAGTTGCAGTTTTGTGAGTAGTCCTGTATGCTCATAGTGCTAATGGAAGCTTATCAACCCAACCACCTTTTGCTCTTTCGAGTTGCTTTTTGATGGTTGACTTGATGATTTTATTCACTGCTTCCACTTGCCCGTTTGCCTGCGGATGAGCCACTACTGAGAAGCTTTTCCGAATTCTGAATCGTCTGCAAAAATTCTGGAACTCTTCACTTTCAAACTGAGTACCGTTGTCTGTGATTATTTTCTGTGGCACACCATATCTGCAAATGATATTTTTCATTACAAAATTTATCATCTTTTTAGAAGTAATGGTGGCCAAAGGTTCAGCTTCAGCCCATTTGGTGAAATAGTCAACGGCTACAATAGCATATTTGATTCCTGATTTGGCAACTGGTAATGGTCCGATTAGATCTATCCCCCAAATGGCGAATGGCCATGGGCTGACCATCTGTGTGAGTTCGGTGGAAGGTGCTTTTGGGATTTTTGCAAATCTCTGACATTTGTCGCACTTTCTAGAGTAGATAGCAGCATCTCGGTTGTTGTCAGGCCAGAAATACCCATATCGGAGAACTTTCTTGGCTAAAGTTTGACCAGCTGAATGATCTCCACACTCTCCTCCGTGTACCTCGGCTAGAATTGTCTTGGCTTCTTCCTTAGTTACAAATCGGAGCAGAGGCATTGAAAATCCCCGTCTGTATAATCGACCATCTTGAATTATATACCTCGACGCTTTTCTCAATAATTTTCGACGTTCCTTAGAACTTTCTGGCAGGGAACCACTGAGTAAGTATTCTTTGATTGGAGTCATCCATGATTCATGCTCTTGAGACGTAGTCATAATCCAATCAACATCCATTTCATCAATGCTTGGAGCTGACAGAACTTCTACAGGAACTAATCCTAGTAACTGAGCTTCTCCGGAACTTGAGTACTTTGCTAAAGAATCTGCCTTCATATTTTCCTCTCGGGGTATGTGGCTTATTGAATAGTGATCGAAATCATTGAGGAGTTTGGAAGTTTTTGTCAAATATGCAGGCAAATTTCCTCCTTTGGCTTGAAATTCTTTCTTCACCTGGCAAACAATAAGCCGAGAATCGCTGAAAATCTGTAACACTTTGATGTTTAGTTCCTTGGCGATTTTTAAACCGACGATAAGTGCTTCATATTCTGCTTCATTGTTTGTTGAAGGAAATTCCAGTCTCAATGCATAACACAATGATCGTCCTTCGGGGGTTTCAAGCACAACCCCTGCCCCAGAACAGTAATCATTTCTTGATCCGTCAACATACAACTTCCACTGGATTGGAATGCCATCAGTTGTTTCGTTTTCACTATCACCTTTGTCAGTAGATTCTGCGATGAAATCTGCTAAAGCTTGTCCGTTGATTGCTCTTCGGGGGTGATAAGTGATGTCATACTGGCTAAGTTCAATGTTCCATTTCAAAAGACGACCTGAAGTTTCAGGATGAAACAGGACTTGCTTTAGAGGTTGATTAGTAAGAACTTTGATAGGATGAGCTTGAAAATATGGTCTCAACTTCCTGGAAGCAATTAGCAAACAATAGGCGAGCTTTTCTATCTTCGAATAATTCATCTCTGCCCCAGTGAACCGTTTACTGATGTAATAGACTGGACGCTGTATTTTCATATCTTCCCATACAAGTGCTGCGCTGAGGGCGTGAGATGAAATTGCTAAATAGATGAAAAGATCTTCACCGTCAGTAGGCTTGGAAAGAACCGGAGGTGTTTCCATGTGATGAATTAGTTCATCGAAAGCATTCTGGCATTCTGGAGTCCACTCAAAATTTTTCTTCCCTTTCTTTAGAGCATCAAAGAAGGGAATGCATTTGTCTGTGGCTTTGGAAATGAAGCGACTCAGAGCAGCGACTTTTCCATTGAGACTTTGCATTTCTTTCTTTGTTTTACGGGCTTTGACTTCCCTTATAGCTGTGATTTGAGTAGGATTGGCTTCAATGCCCCTGGCGCTCACAATGAAACCCAAAAATTTCCCAGATTCTACTCCGAATGAACATTTCAATGGATTGAGCTTCATTCCGTACTTTCGAAGAATTGCGAACATTTCCTCCAAGTGTCCCATGTGATCTACAGCTTTCTTTGATTTTACCAACATATCGTCGACATAAACTTCCATGGTTTTACCAATCTGAGGCTTGAACATTGCATTGACAAGTCTTTGGTAGGTTGCCCCAGCATTTTTCAATCCGAAAGGCATAACTTTGTAGCAGTAGAGACCCACATCTGTAATAAAGCTTGTGTCTTCCTGATCCGGCTCATGCATCATAATCTGATTGTATCCGGAGTAAGCATCCATAAACGATAACAACTCATGCCCAGCTGTTCCATCCACCAATTGATCAATTCTGGGCAGCGGGAAACAATCTTTGGGGCATGCTTTGTTTAGATCTGAGAAATCTATGCATACTCTCCACTTTCCATTTGCCTTCTTGACCAATACTGGATTTGAAACCCAATTTGGATAAGTGGAGTTTCTGATAAAGCCGTTCTCCATGAGCCGATCGACTTCTTCCTTTAGTGATGTCGATCTTTCTGGGCCTTGAGTTCTTCTCTTCTGTTTCACTGGTGTGAATTTCGGATCTATGTTCAGAGTATGTACAGCAACTTCCGGGGAGATCCCACACATATCAGCGTGACACCAAGCGAACACATCTAGATTGGCTTTTAAGAATGATATCAGTGTGTTTTGAACTGTTATGCTTAGCTGTGAACCCACATTGAGTACTTTTTTTGGGTCTTTCGAGTCTACAGATATTGGTACCGTTACCTCCACGGGTACCACTCTATTCTCCCCTGTACTGGCTTTCCTGGGATCCATTTCTTTTCTTGCATTGCTGTGATCGCCAGTACAGGGGCCGCTCCGTAGTTGCTACAGGGTTGGTTCCTTGATGCGGAGCGGAGCTGCCGCATCTTTCCCCATTTCTCTTTTCCTGGCCTCTCGGAGTTCTACAAGATAACATTCTCGTCCCGCGTTCTGATCTCCTTTAATAACAGCAATCCCATTATCAGTAGGAAATTTCATTGTTAAGCACTAAGGAGCGAGGACGGCCCTGAAAGCAGCAAGAGTAGGCCGACCCAAGAAAGCGTTATAGGCGGAGAATCCATCAACAATTACAAAAGTTTGCTTCCGAACCAACTTCTTCTGCCCTTCGCCCATTTCAACAAACAAGTCCACCGTTCCAATTGGCTGTTTCAGTTCTCCTGTGAATCCGACAATTTTGTGTGAAGAGGCTTGTACATCTGTCATAGGGATTTTCATTTGGTCAAATGTCCTTTTAAAGAGTATGTTGCACGAAGCACCACTATCAACCAGAACTCTTCTGACAATAGCCGGCCCAATGCCGACTGAAACAACTAAAGGGTCCTCAGTAGGAGCTTCCACATCAATAGAATCCCTGGTTCTGAACATAATATCATCGTGAAAAGTCTTCTGCTGCTTTAGAGGTGCAGCATCTTCCAAGATCAAAACACTTTCTTCAGTCGGAGCATACTTCAAAGCTCTAGCATACCTTTCCATTTCACCCCGACTCCTGCCAGCTGGATGAGGCCCTCCTGTGATCACATTGATAACAGGTCTTTCTTTCTCAACAGGCCTTTCTCCTGAACCAGATGAATGAGCTGGGGGTAGTTGCCCCTGGTTAGATGAAGACGGGTCTTTTCTATTCCTCTTGACGTATTGCTGCAACTTATTCTCCCTTAACAATTCCTCAATCAGGCTTTTCAAATGGCAGCACTCATTGGTATCATGCCCTGGTTGGTTGTGAAACTTGCAAAATCTTCCGCTTTGAACAGCATTCTTCCCAACTTTCACGGCCGGTGGTTTTGGAAATTCAACAACATCCTTAGTGGCGAGGAAAATATTCTCCGGGGTATCGGTCAGAGGAGTAAAGTCTGAAGGTTTAAGGAAGCGGGGCTTTTTGAAGTCTTTCTGCCTTTTCCCACCATTACTTTCCCTTTTCTAATCTGCAGGTTCTTTCTTGCTTTGAACGGTAGCATTATTTTCCACCACTGTTGTCACAACTTTAGCTGGTGCGGAAAGATTCTCTAGGCGTATAAATTCGTCAGCCTTTTTGTAGAATTTCTCGAGCGAATTTGGCTCCTTCATTTTCAGCCATTTTCCAAATTCGCTCGATTTGTCGAGAGCACGCATCAAATAGGTCAAGATCATTCGTGGCTCTGCGTTATCGACTTCTGCCAGAGCTAAGTTGAAGCGGTTCAAGAATGATTTAATAGGCTCTCCCGGATTCTGTTCAAGACTGGACAATGACATTATGTCTTTTGCCTTTGAAGCGTATAACCTGAATTGCTCTTTGAATTTTCGGGTCAGATCGGAAAACTGATCTACAGATCGGACAGGAAGCTTGGTAAACCAGAGAAGTGCTACTCCTTCCAAATAAACTGGGAAATATCGGCACTTTATTTCATCAGTTGCTCTTGCGCCGGTCATGTGCCAGTCGTATTTATACAAGAACTGATTTGGATCACTTGTTCCCTGATAAGTAGGAATGGTGGGGGGAACAAACTTTCTAGGAAATTCAGCCTTTAGAATCTTCTCGGTAAACGGAGTTCTACTTGGTGCGAATCCCCATTCACTCTCATCTTCATCTCTTTGCATGCTCTCTTTCATTATTTGCTTGATCATACCAGAAAGATATTCCTCGTTGTTCAGAGATTTTGCAGAATAGACCTCAGCCATCTTTTCGGGGGTTTGTCCAGGTAAATGCTCATGAAGAACTGGTGACGGCCTGGATCCTTCGGCCTGGAGGGGTGCCCCTTCGGCAACACCTGATCCTCCGTGAGGAATATTTCTCCCCTCGGAATTGGGAGTAGCATTAGCAAAGTTTCCATCATTACTTACTGGTCTTTGATTCGTACCAAATAGAGCATTCAGCTTTTCCATCATCAGATTATTCTGAGTTTCAATCTACTGGTACAGTCCGGATACAGCAGCATCTAACTCTTGTCGCGTCACACCGACGCTTGGAGCTGCCTGATTTGGAGAGAGAGAAGTGGCAGTATTATCACGATCATCATCAGTTCTGACAGACTTTCGTTTCCTTCCAGGAGCCATTATGTCTGATAAACTTCTGGTTTTGTAGGAAATTCTTTCCGCAAACTTCTATGAAGCAATGGTGAGTAGTAGCCTGAGTTGGGTTCTCAGTGAAAGCACCAAAATGTTAATGCTAAAAAGTGAACGCTAACACCCGGTGTGTGTAGTAGAATCGTGAAAGCACCACCCGCGTGACGGGAACGGAATTTAAGCAGTAAAATGGTAGAAAAAGCAGTAAAAGATAGCAATTTATAGTGGTTCGGCTTGAGATTCAGCCTATGTCCACTTTGAATCTCTTTATTACTGAATTCGGTTACAAGTCGATACAAATCTCTTATCAAAACAGTACAATTTGATCACTAGAAACAATCTTGACTACTAGCTCAATCTTCGTCGATGAAATTCGATGAATCCGTGTTGGATGTAAGGAATTTCTCTTGAAGCTTGTTGTAGCATCTTGAATGTTTGAAGATCTTTGATTGCTGGATGAATGGAGACTTCGACAGAGTAACGGTGCTTGAAGAAATGAATGGCCAAAAGTCATCTCCATGTTGGAAGTGGTGGTCTATTTATAGGAGTCGAATTCTGAACTCTCGTTTTTTGCCAAGTCATGAGTCGTGACCGACTTAAGGTAAGTCGTAACTTGTAGTTGACTTAAGATGAGTCGTAACTCGTGGGCGCCTTACTGGGTTCATCTTGTGGCTCAGTCGAAGACCAGTGCTAAGTCGTGGCCGACTCACCAGATAAAGGTAGATAGGCCTGGACTCTGGATTTTAACCTGATAGTCCTTAAGTCGTAAGACCCTTAAGTCGTGAGACCCTTAAGTCGTAAGACCCTTAAGTCGTAAGACCCTTAAGTCATAAAACCCTTAAGTCGTAAGACCCTTAAGTCGTAAGACCCTTAAGTCGTGAGACCCTTAAGTCGTAAGACCCTTAAGTCGTAAGACCCTTAAGTCGTAAAACCCTTAAGTCATAAGACCCTTAAGTCGTGAGACCCTTAAGTCGTAAGACCCTTAAGTCGTACAGACCTTAACTCGTTGAGTCGTAGACAGCTTAACCCGTTGAGTTGTAGATAGCTTAACTCGTTGAGTGTTAAGTCGGAGACCCCCCTAAGTCGTAGGCCTGCTAACTCGTAGGTCCCTTCAGCAATTAAGTCGTTAACTCGTAAACTCGTTAGGTCATGACATAACTTAAGTCGTTCACTTCTTATCTCATAGGCCGTTGATAGTGTTAACTCGTTAAGTCGTCTGGGCCATGAGTCGTATACTTCTTGAGTCGAAGAAAATTAAGGGTTAACAATGAGGAGGAATTGCTTAACACCGAAGCAGGAGGAAGAGACTAGCTGGTTGAGGAGTAACATCTTTCAATCGACGTGCACTATCTTGGGAAGGGTTTGCAAATTTGTTATTGATGCTGGAAGCTGTGATAACATTATCTCTACAGAAGCTGTAAAGAAGTTATCATTGAAGACAGAGAAGCACCCGAAACCGTATAAGTTAGCTTGGTTGAGGAAAGGTGGGGAGGTGAAAGTTAGTCGAAGGACTTGTGTTAATTTTTCAATTGGGAAGAAATACAAGGACGAAATTTGGTGTGACGTTGTGGGCATGGACGTATGCCATTTGTTGTTGGGAAGACCGTGGCAATATGATAGGGCGGTGCAACATGATGGGCGTACCAACAGTTACAGTTTCATGTTTGAAGGCACGAAGATTACTCTCGTTCCCAAGAAGCGTCAACAAGAAGAAAACAAACTGGAGGAGATTGAAGAGCTGAAAACTTTATTAACCTTGAAGGAGTTTGTTAAAGAAGTCGAAGAAGAGCCGGAAGTATATTTGTTGATTGGGCGAGAGAGCAGCGAAGAGGTTGAAATTCCAGAAGAAGCGAAGCCAGTTTTGAAAGAATTTGAGGATGTATTTCCAGAAGAGTTACCGAAGGAGTTACCGCCACTAAGAGACATTCAACATCAAATTGATCTTGTTCCGGGAGCAATGCTGCCACATAGACCACATTATCGAATGAGTCCAAAAGAGCATGAGGAGTTGCGAAGGCAGGTGGAAGAATTGCTTGAACAGGGGCGTGTGCAGGAGAGTTTAAGTCCTTGTGCTGTACCAGCTTTGTTAGTACCGAAGAAGGACGGGACGTGGAGAATGTGCACTGACAGTCGAGCATTGAATAAGATTACTGTGAGATATAGATTTCCAATGCCGAGGTTGGATGACTTGCTAGATCAAATAAGCGGAGCTACTATCTTTTCGAAGATTGATTTGAAGAGCGGATATCATCAAATTCGTATCAGGCCAGATGATGAGTGGAAGACTGCTTTTAAAACCAGGGAGGGTCTATACGAATGGTTGGTAATGCCATTTGGTTTATCAAATGCGCCAAGTACATTTATGCGAGTGATGAATCAAATTTTTAGACCATTTATTGGAAAATTTGTGGTGGTATATTTCGATGACATTCTGATATATAGTGGAAATCCAGAGGAACATTTGAATCATCTGAGAGAAGTACTGATGGTACTGCGACAAGAACAATTTTATGCTGCAACGAAGAAGTGCGTGTTCATGATGCATAGTGTTTTATTTCTGGGGTATATTGTATCGGATGGAGGAATACAGGTTGACCAAAGTAAAATCGAAGCGATTAGAGATTGGCCACAACCCAAGACGATAACAGAAGTTCGAAGTTTCCACAGGTTGGCTTCATTCTATCGAAGATTTATTCCACACTTTAGTAGTGTGATGGCGCCTGTTACTGATTGTATGAAGGGCAAACAGATTTCATGGATGGAGGAAGCAGGAGTTGCTTTTGAACGAATTAAGGAGTTGTTGACGACAGCACCAATTCTAGCATTACCTGATTTTCAGTTGTTGTTTGAGCTACACACTGATGCGTCAAAGGTTGGAATTGGAGGGGTGTTGAGTCAGAGGGGACGTCCTATTGCATATTTCAGTGAAAAGCTATCGGGAGAAAAGATGAGATATAGTACATATGATGTGGAATTTTATGCTGTTGTGCAGGCTATTAAACATTGGAGACACTATCTATTTCAGAAAGAGTTTGTTCTTTACACTGACCATGAGGCGTTGAAACATTTACAAGGGCAAGACAAGATTTCAGCAAGACATGCATCATGGGTTGCATATCTGCAACAGTTTACGTTTGTTGTGAAACACAAATCGGGAGTGACGAATCGAGTTGCGGATGCATTGAGTAGAAGAAATCATGTGTTGACTACAATGAAGGTCGAAGTGATAGGGTTTAATGTGCTACCAGAGTTATTTGTTGAAGATCCTTACTTTATGAAGTTTGTAGATAAAGTAAAGAAAGGAGAGACGGATGAGTTTGTGATGATAGATGGTTTTCTGTTCAAGGGAAATCGATTATGTATACCAGATTGCAGTTTACGGTTGAAGATTGTGAAGGAATTGCATGAGGAAGGTCATGTGGGTAGAGACCGTACATTACAGCTGATTTCTCAATCTTATTTTTGGCCATCAATGAGGAAAGAAGTGGAAAGATTTGTGGAGCGATGTCATATCTGTCAGGTTTCGAAAGGAATTGCGACCAATGCTTGATTATATATGCCATTACCTGTACCAACTAAGCCTTGGGTTGATGTGAGTATGGATTTTGTTTTGGGTTTGCCTCGAACTAAAAGAGGAAACGATTCCATTTATGTGGTGGTTGACCGATTTTCGAAAATGGCACACTTTATTGCTTGTAAGAAGACGGCGGATGCTGTTCGTGTGGCTCAGTTATTTTCAAAGAAATCTATCGACTTCATGGATTGCCTGAATCGATTGTTTCAGACAGGGATACTCGATTTCTAAGTCATTTCTAGCTAAGTTTGTGGAAGATGGTAGGAACGAAATTGAAATTCAGTAGTGCTTATCATCCGTAAACATATGGACAAACTGAAGTTGTGAATAGATCCCTGGGAAATTTATTGCGATGTCTTGTACAAGACAATTTGAGGAGTTGAGACTTAAAGTTGTGTCAGGCAGAGTTTGCTCATAATCATGCTGTTAACCGAAGTACTGGTTACAGTCCATTTCAAGTTGTGTATTCAAGCTTGCCAAAGGGGCCGTTGGATTTAACGATAGTACCACAATCAAAGGGAACAGTTAAACGGGCTGTTGATTTTGTTGATGGATTGACAGAATGCCATAGAATCGTTCAGGAACGTTTGGAGAAGACAAATGAGAAGTATAAACGAGCAGCGGATAAGAAGAGAAGAAGTGTGGAGTTCAACGAAGGTGATTTTGTGTACGCGGTGTTGACAAAGGATCGATTTCCAGTTGGAACATACAACAAGTTGAAAGCGCGGAAAATTGGTCCGTTAGAAATTTTGAAGAAGATCAATAATAATGCCTATCGGTTAAAGTTGCCAGATCATATTCACACTGCTGACGTTTTCAACGTTAAACATTTGATTCCGTACCATGGGGATGAGCTTGTTGAAGAAGAGAGAAGTACAAATTCGAGGTCGAATTTTTGTCAACAAGGGGAGGATGATGAAGCAGCGCACCTGGATTTGAAGACGAAAACATTCTCCGACCTAAACTCCATTTCCCGCGACCTACGACCTACCAGAAGCTCCGACCTATCTCCAGCCTCCATCGCAACCTACGACCTAATCCACTCCACCGCGACCTACGATTTAAATTTCCCGACCTATAAAACGTCCCGACCTAATTGCCTTTCTCTGAATTTTCCCCGACCTAATTCCAGTAAGTCGCGACTCGCCAACAATCTCCGACCTAACGATAGGTCGCAATCACTTCCTGACCTATCCCTAAGTCGTGAACCTCACCACGACCTACGACCCATCAATTCCGACCTAACAAATTCCTCGACCTTCCAGACTCCACGACCTAGCTTCTACGATCTAATCCTAAGTCGCGAAGATCCTCTGTTATGTCGCTGCCATACTTCATTAACTCGCGAACAACATAAGACTTCAATCAAACAATGCCACCAGGAAATTAAGTCGCGAGACATTGATAAGTCGGGAGGAAATATTGATAAGTCGTGAGCTAATTTGATAAGTCGAGGAGATAATACTGATAAGTCGCGAGCTGTTTTCTATAAGTCGCGTGAAAGATGTTAAGTCGCGCACGTTCTTTAAGTCGCGTACATTTCTTTAAGTCGCGTGAATTTTTTTAAGTCGGAAGACTACTGTTTCTCTAGGTCGTTAAATACTTTGTTAAGTCAGTACTACTTTCTTATGTCATTTGTAATTCGTTTGTAACTCGTGTTGTTGAGTGTTGTAAATATTCTAAGTGTTAGGTCATTTAAGACCTATGGGTTGTGTTGTAAGTGTTGTGTTGTACGCCTATAAATAGGCAAGTTATATCATTTGTAATGGTTGTTGATTTTGAAATAAAATTTCCTTTGTTAGCTTTGTGCTTTCATCCAATTGGTAGTCGAGTGTGATCTCCTATCTCCACCTTCGGTCAATCGAGTGCGCTCGATTCAACGATCGTGAAGCCAATTCGCGGAATCAAGTGCGCTTGATCAACGTCGAAGAATTGAAGATCTACTTTCACGGTATCGAGATCGATCAACGTGACGTAGATAGCTTGAATTCGGCATCTTCGGATCAACGAATTTGGGTCTTTCCGTATTCATTAATCCACCGATTGCTACGTTCATCGTATCATCAATTTTTGTATTCCGCCGCTGCGTCAAATAGCCCTAGTGAGGTCTCTCAATTCAGACTTGTGGCTTGCTATAACATTATCTATAAATGCATTTTCAAAATCTTGGCCTCTAGAATGAAAACCGTCATGTGTTCCATCATATCTCAAAACCAGGCCACTTTAAACCCTTGTAGAAACTTCCTCGACAATGCGATGCTAACTCATGCGCTATTGAATGGATACTCAAATGCAAACATATCTCCTAGAGGTATGATGAAAATTGATATTAAAAAGACTTGTAACTTGGTGAGATAGGATGCTCTGATATTTATTTTGAACAAAATGGGATTTCACTCATCAAGAAATTCATCAAAGTTGTATTCCTATGAATGGTTTAGCTTCTTCTTACATTAGAAACAGAAAAATTCCTCTTCCAAGATCAACTAGCTACAAAATTGGTATGATATGGAGTAAATTTAATAACTTAGTTTATACGTCCAGTTATGTTGAAGTGTATACATGGGGGGATGGCATGAAGGAGCATTCGATCTCAGTCATATACAACACCATATCGGGTGCTTCAGAATTTCCAAGGTTTACATGGTCCAAATGGGTATGGAATGATTCTACATTAGAAAAACTAAATTTTATGCTATGGAATATTCTTAGAAATGCGACAAATATGCTAAGCAATATGGCATACATGGGTATTAATATTAACACATTATGTGTATTTTGCAAATGCCAAGATGAGCACAATCTGCATTTATTTTTCAATTACTCCTTCTCTTTTATAATGTGCAAAAGAATCAAAACAAGGGGAGGATATAATAACCCGGTTCGGAATAGCAAGGCTGAATGGGTGAACATTTTCAAAGCAATAAAATGGAAAAATTATTAGTCGTTTCAATTGCTAACTATGCTTAAAGTGTTTGTATTGGTCCTATGGAAAGAATGGAATGAAAGAATCTTTAAGAACAATCTAAAGCTAAGGATGGAAATATACAAGGAAATATGCACTGACATTTATAGAGCCATGAAAAGCTCTTCTTATATATATGAACGCAATATTTTGGAGGTATGGAGAGGCTAAGGGGGTATGCTAATAGCAGTGCTGCTCTCTTGTGTATTTTCTTATTTTTGTTTACTTTTCATTTTTGCTACCTTTGTAACCTCTGTGATTCCATCTATTCCTGTAAGTGCCTTTACTTGCTTGTTATAAATAAAATAGTAGGGGACCATTCCACCCCTCTGGCTTTGCTAAAAAAAGGCTAAATTATAGGATTTTGAAAATAAAATATCCACTTTGAGTGAATTAAGGAGAATAGAGATAATTCCTAGAATTAATGAGTGAGCATCAAATTCTTCTGCTTTACTATTATTTGATAGATTCAATGGTTTCTTGAGCACCTGGATAATACCAAAGCTAGATGATAGGTCCTTGATTTATTCGAAACAATTTCCAGAACAATTTTTTCAACTAACATATTTAAAATGATTGCAATATCATTTCACAAACGAACAAATTTTTTGACAAATGATTTTGTTAAGCAACCAATGAAAGTGGACCTTTTGATTGATGGCAACACATTAAAAATAAAGTTTCAAATCTGTAGTTAAAAATTGAAATAATTGAATTGGGATTATGTTATAACTAGCGCATTATTTCAGTAAATTACATATTTTCTTCCTCATATGATCCAATGCATGAAACGGATTTGAATTGGCATGCTATGAAATTTTCTATTTTGTGTAGATTAAGAAATGCATCCAGGACATTACTAGAAAACATATCATTCCATATATGGAGCAAAAAAATTCGCATTCTTACATATACACTAGGTTTGTCGCACTTGGATTTTGTTTTAGGTTTCAACCACTGGGAAGGGGTTTAAAAACCAAACTAAAATTTTGACGTGGAAGGGAAAAGAAGATACACCAGAAATCCCTATTGGTCCAACGTAATATTTTTCTATGCAAATACATATACATATACAAGCACATTCATACATCCATCCATCCACACTTACATATATATATATATGTGAGGGGGTGTGTGTGTGTATGTGTATATATATGTGTGTATATGTATATATATATGTATGTATATGTATATATATATGTATGTATGTATATATATGTGTGTGTGGAAACGAACGACTACACCTCAGTTTCACTACACCTCCGCTCCCTCGGAATTTTTGCCACTAGTTTCCATTTACATAATATTACTTTCTCTCTTTCCACTACACTATATCATTTAATTCATTAAGATAGAGAAAGTAAAATATTTAAATGGGCACTTGTGGCTGAAATTTAGGGGAGTAGAGGTGTAGTAAACTAAGTTGTAGCTGATCAATGCATACACACACATAAGCTAGGATCAATAACTCCCTTTATTTAGCACCATTTGTAGCCCTCTAACATCAACCACACGTTTATATTTAAATATTTTTCAATGTGATAGAAGAGAGAGAAATAACAGATATTTAAATAGAAACTAGTGGCTGATATCAAGAGGCTACAAAATGGTGCTAAATAAAGAGAGATATTGATCCTAGCTCATATACACACACATATAGAGAAGGATCAACTGCCCCAACTTAGCCCCCTAATTTCAGGCACTCATTTCGATTTAAATAAATGTATGATGTAATAAGAGAGAGAAGGTATTATTATTTAAATTAGAATGAGTGGCTGAAATTAAGAGGCTACATTCGGGGCTGAATAGAGGGGTGTAGATTCTTCCCTATACGCACACAGATATATATAAATATATAGTGTGTGTGTCAGTGTGCATATATACACACACGCACACGCACGCACGCACGTACATACATACCGTGAGTTAGCAGAATATGGATCTTAAGGCTAAATTAACACTAGAGCGGGATGAATAGTGTTTAATGGATTATATGAATATTATTTAAATTCTTTAAGATTTTACTTGGAATAATGGAATTAACAATCACAGAATCAAAGTACAAATAAAAGTAAATGCAGTAAAAGTAAAAAAGGAAGAACACACTAGGATTTCATACTGGTTCGGAGTTACCTACATCCAGTCCCGCACAATTCCTTGTATGGATTTCTTTTCAGCTAGTAAATGCAAATACAATCTCGATTTCAAGGCTATGAGACACACCTCCAGAATCCCGGCCTCTTAGTAGAGCCACTTGATTTTTGGGCCATAAGCACACCCACTAAATTTACGGGCTAGTAAGAATACCCAGTTGATTTAAATAGGCTACAATCACACCTACTTGGATTTTAGGGATACGAAGCGCACCACGGTGTATAAGAGTATGATTTGATAGAGTTTACAAACTCAGATCTTCAATCTTGATTACAATTGATCATATAACTCTTGAATAATACTAGATCTTGAGAGAGACGAGAGAAATCAGAAAGTATAAGAAAGAGAATCAAACTAGTAATGATTGAATTTGATTCTGGTCAAATTTCGACAGAGTTCTGATAGAAATTGATTTAGAAATCAAGAGAGTGAAAGGAGAAGAGAAAAATAAGAAAGTAGTTAATAAAAATTCGTTTGGAAGTCTAGTGTATATTGAAAAACAACGATCATGTCCATTTGCAAAGAGATATGATAAAAAGAAACTTCCATTCAAATTTGAATTTTGAAAAGTATGGTTATTATGTCGACATACTTGTAGAGGATATGTCGACATATCCCTTTGTATTTTGAAAAATCAGTTAATAAAAATTGTTTTGAAAATATTTTGAAACTTTTCACAAACATTTAGTCATAGTTTATACATATTTTAATCATATTAAAACTAAACAAAATAATTTTGAAATATTTAATCAAGATATTCAATATAATGTATAAAATCAATATAGTTATAAATTATTGAAGCATAAACAAAAATTCAATATGTATCTAAACTTTAAAATATTAACATAATATCTTTATAAGTATAACAGATTGAAAATCATTTTGAGAAATATTTTGAAAAGATTATTTAAAACAAGAATATTTGAAAAATAATTTTAATTTTTTTAGAGAAGATGAGAGAGATCAGGAAAGTGCTATCAAGGTTTTAGCATAAATTCTATGACTTTATAACTTATCTGGAATGTCTTAAAATCTTGAACTCTTTAATACTCATGAGTCTTCATTCTTGAACTCTTGAAACTTTATATCAACATCTTGAATCTATTCTTGATATTATACTCTTGATACTGTACAATCTTCTTAATCAATACCTATCTAATATTTTGCACTATGTACTATATATCTTGATAAAACATTAAAGTCTATGTTTTATATAATGTCCTACAGTTGTTATCACCAAAACCAATACCCAAGGTACTAAGAATCTCCCCCCTTTTGATGATGACAACTCTGTATATAAAATATATCCCTTTGAGTTACAAAACTCCTTAATCTATGCCTGGATTTTATATATTTCTCCCCTTTTGTCATCAACAAATAATAACCTCCTAAAATTATAATTCTAACACTAACTCTTACTATAATCCTAACTCTAACTTCCCTAAATAAAACACTATTCAATATGTAGAAGAATTATATTTAATGATGATGACACTACAAGAATATGTTGTTTTAATAGCAAGCAGGGATTTCATACAAAATTGACTTGCTATGGTTTGCTACTTGCACCTTTTTTAGTTCAATAGATGACGTGTTTCACCGCAATCAATTAGGAGCCAAGCTTACTTTCGCTGTCTATTCTGCTTCTTATTCTTGGCCGCCTAAATTTTGCTTTTCGCTTCTCTCCAAAAGAAACCCCGCTTTAAACCTAAATCCCCCCTTCAACCCTAAATTTCACCATCTATGCATTTCTCTTCTGCTTCCTCTATCCAAAGCATAAGATCCTTACAGATTCTTCAATTGGAATGTCACTTATGGTGGCATTTGGCCTCTTGGTGTTAAACAGCAGGTTTGTATTTCTATTGAAATTTTACGATTTGCAATTTTTTGTATTTTTTTTATTTCCTATCGTTAACATAATTTCGTTGCTTTCCTGTTGAAATTTAACGATTTGAAATTTCCTGTTGTTATTTCGTTGGTGCATACTTTTCCAGCAATATCAACATTCAAGCTTCATTAATACGTTTCGTTTGAGTTTTTCATGCTTTTATGCCTATTTTTTGACTACTGTTGATAAAGGATGTATGTTTATATGCCCACATAAGTGCATCTTAATATTTGTGCTTTTTTTATTTTTTTTAAGCATCGTTGTTAACCTGCCTGATTTCTAATCACTAATTTTGACATTGGCGTCTGCTATATTTTGTTTTTAGCAGCTTGTTGGTGAAATCATTATTTATGTTGTCTATATCACTGTTTAACACCTAAACAAGCATCTGTAAGCCTTGTTCATTGGTTGGCTAAAATCCTAAGATGTAAATCTTACATAAATAAACTACATTAGTTGCATGTCTCGAAGTTTGAATTTTCTCTTAAGCTTTGGGAGAAGTATCTCTATTCTACCTCTGGTATTGTCTTAGATTCTATAAAGCAGTAACAACATACCGTTCTTTAGCGTCAAATTCTTTGCTCTACATTGACCCAATTGTATTGTTTCCATGATCTTTATTTTCCATGAATCAATGTCACATTTTCCGTACTTTGACTTGCATCTACTTTCATAGTTTGAATCCACTTTAATTTTTATATCTAGGTGTTAAAGCTTAAAAGTCAGCTGTGTTTCTTTTCTTTGGATAATAACACCTGAAAAGTCCTTATGGAATCATGAGCTTGTCTCAACCCATCCTTGTAAAATAACATCATAAATAGTTGGAGATGTAACCAAATCATACTCTCATTAACATTCAATCTTATGTTTATATGAAATCAATTATGATCCAATGCTGGGCATTTTTCTTATCCATGAAACCCAATTGATTTTTTTAGCCGAGTACGATAACACTGTTCCAATTTGAAAACTTTCAAGTCCTATAGGAAATAAGACAATAAATTCAGATAAGATGACCTGATCTGATTTATCTGTGAATCTTAAAGATATATACTGAGAGCATCAAAATGCTTCCTAGGCTTAGCATCAGCCATTTGGTTTAAATCTTATTATTTAGCCTTCTGAAGTACTCTACCGTTATAAATTAGTCTAGTGCTATGACTATTTTACAACAAATTTTTTGATGGTAGATCCCATAAATTAATCATTTGTTTCTATGCAACAGATTGAGGCCATAGAAGGAAATGCAGTTATAATTTCAGGAATTGATTTGGTTACATATGAGCATTGGTGGTTTGACCATATGGGGCTAGCATCTTTTTATTAACAATTTAATTGATGTTTACTTGACTGTTTTTCATTTATATAGCCTGTAATTGATATTAAGCCTTACTTGTTATATCCAGACCGTATTCCTAGTGCAACCGTTCCAAATTGGGTAAAGGTAAAATTTACATTTTTTGTTCAAAAATATTTATTACTGGGTGTTATAATCCTTGTTTTTAATAATTTTTTTAGTAGTGGTGCACAGTTACCATCCCTTTTGCGAGGGAGAACTGCAACATGCTCAAGAAAATGTTTACTTAGGTGGGCGGAATTGAACTAGATAGAGAACTGCAACATGCTCAAGAAAATGTTTACTTTTCTGTTTTCTTTTATGCATCATGGTGCCCATTCTCAAGGAAAACTCAACCTATTTTTGATGCTAGCTCTGTGTTTCCACAAGTAAAACACTTAGCTATAGAAGAATCTTCAGCCATGCCTAGGTATATATTATATGAATTTACCATTCGTCTCTTTGTTGAATATTTACCATTATTTTCTTATTTGGGTGACATCAATACTTTTCATAATTGTTTCAGTGTTTTCTCAAGGTATGTAATTCACAGTTTTCCATCCATACTAATAGCCAGTAGAACAACAAGAATACTTCTAATTTCTATGAAGAAATCTTTATTTGAGCTAAGCATCTAATTTGAGTATGATTTTAACCGTTTGAAACTTTAAGCTCTAGATATAAACACAATTTGACATGTCCAACAATTGCTCTTAATTTCATTAGTACTTACCAAAAGTGGTCATCTACCGTTACCGTAGCTGTTGATCTCTTCTTTCTAGACTTGGTCAGAATTGGACTTTTGAATAAGCCTACTTACCTAAGCAGGGAAAGTCTTGCTAAAAATTTTGTTTGATCAATAACTCAGGATTTTTTTAAAGGCGGTTGTATATTGATATTTTATCAACTTTCTTTTGCTTATACAATAAAGTGGGAACTGAAATTATATAATTATGTTAAATTAGCAACATTTCATATGCCAAAATATTTTATAAGGAAAGCATGTTTAAATTGTATTGTGTAATTATAAAGATGTTTTATCAAGATGTTTCAACCTAAAATGTGCATGCAATGACATAGCATTCAAGCCTAATCTCAACTTTAATTGGATTACAATGAGTCCTGATATGGAAAACATAAGCACTGAGGAGTGAGGATAGTGAAATTTAATTTATAACATTTTACATACTTTTTCAGTGTGCTCCTTCAAATTTGTTAGTCAGCGAAAGCTTGGTGTATTGTTATTGTTGATTAACTAATTATTTTAATTTATAAAGGAAAAAAATGCATGTTTTTGACACTATAATTCATCACATCCAATCTTCTATAGATAAATGTTTACTCATACATATGCATCCTTCTTACTTTTAGCTAATAAGCCTTCTTTTCTTGTTGTTACTTTAACAGGCTATTCGTTCAGAGTCAACAAGCAAGTCACTGGTGCTTTTAGATGAAGTGAGTAAATATTATTCTATTAATTAAAATATGTTTTATTCTATGACCCGCCATATCACAAAATGAAATACCTTTTGGAATTATTATTTACTGAACTAGATAAACACTGAATTCATAGATAAGATGTTTTGGAATCTGTTTGTTTTTTCAACAATAAATTATATGAATTGTTAGTCAACTTAGTTCAATTTTTTCTATGTATTTCAACTCTAGTTGAAAATACTACATGTAATATGAAATAATAGTTTATTTGTTTGTTTTTTATTTATATGCTAAGCACCTGTTCATAATGAACGAGAAAAAAAAATCTGGCAGAAGTAGAAGTTAACAACCTAATTCTTATAGTGATGATTTACCTTTGTTTTACAAAGAAATAACTAAGTTTATAAAAAATAATTAAATCTTTTATACAAATTTAACTAAGTTGACTAAAAGTTTGTAAAAATTAACTAATTTTTATAAAATTTAAAATTAAACATATCTTTCATTATGAGTGCATCCATTTATTATGTCATAATGAAGACGTGGCCATGGAACAGCTTGTAATAGCCCGCAAATCCGTACCCCTTAAATTGACATTAATCTTCGTTAATGAACTCAAGAAGAATGGAAATACAAACCATTTCTGTTAAAGAAGAAGAGGTAGAAGAAGAAAATAAAATAAAAAAACATCAGAATCTCACATCGCAGCGGAATAAAATATAATTGATAACAACAGATCTTTACACAAATTAAAAACTATATCTGTTTTACACAATACATCATCAGAGTGTACATAACATACAACTGGAAAATAATCATATCATGTCCCCAATATAACTGAATGTACAACAATCTACACAGCGGAATATACATACACAAATACGAAAGATACGTCTCGTCAACCAGCTCGTCTCCTGAGCTCCACAGCATCATATCCAGAACCTGTTTATCTCGGTCTGACCCGAGCATCATATAAAACAACACCCGAGTCAGTCTGGAAAACAAGCGTGAGAAAATCACACTCAATTTATTTTTAAAGTTTCAAAATCCTTTGAAAATAAAACCATCTCGTAAGACTACGCCACAAATAAACATGTCGGGTTTTTACCTTACGATAGCTAAAACACTTTCTATTCTAAAATCTGTTATTTCTCCAACCTGCCAACTTGCTCGAGCTCGCGACAACCAGCCTCAGTCGAAACGACTCACGACCCGCCTCCTTCACGAAACCCTAGCTCGCTCAATGATATCGCGACTCGAGACCGCCGCTGTACCTTGCTACTGCATCGCCTCCATTTCGCTGAAATACCGAAGACCACCAGAACAAGATGTCGTGACTCCCAATTCGAAAAACGAAAAGGATCTGGATTGCGTGCGATTTAAACGAGGCAGTCGATCTCTATTGATTTGGGACAAAATTTCGTGACTTATAGCTTAGATTCGAAACGAAAAGAGCTGCCCCCTTTTTTTTCTTTTATTTCGATAAGGGAAATTTGATTTCGATTGGGGTAATGAGGAGAAGTTCGGACATTACTTGATTTTTTTTATTATTCCTACGGGTTGGCTTCTGAACGAAGGAGGAAGGAAGATTGCGTGATTTAACGGAGAGGAGGAGACAACTAGGGTGGCTTGTAGCTGATGAAAAGAAGCGATAGATGTGAAATAATTGCGGCTGTGATTTGATTTTCTTTCAGATAATAATATTTAAATTAGACCGATAATTATCGTCTAAGCGTTTATATCTCGTACGATCACACGTTAATTCCGAAAGCTACAAAATTTGAAATCCGATAATAATTCAATATTACGGACCCAATGGAACTGGTTTTGTCGAATTCCGAGACTGTGCCTCGAAAGTCTATTTTTAAATACCGATTTAAACGATACATTTTCAAAACTGAACAGATCACCTCCAAATTCGATTTCAACACTTCTATTATCTCCAGTATCATTAATATGAATTTTCTAAGCCTTTAAAATATTTTTAACCAGCTTGAAACTGAAGATTCAATATTTTACCCGACTTCCAATTATTTAATTTAATAATTAAATTATCAAAAAAATAGTGATATTTGAAATTCAAGTCAAAATTACCCTTTTGAATATTTAAAATTAATTAAATATTCTCATTTCAAACATCCAAAATTCCGGGTCATCACATTCCTCCCCCCTTAAAAGAATTTCGTCCCCGAAATTACTAGTTAGGAAGAATGATCCATACCCCATTAACTATCTCCTCAACTCCAAATAGTTTTTAATATCTTACCAAACAAATCTTTTACCAAAGACACACTAACCCTCATTCTAACCTTTCAAGTTACCCATAAATCCCAAACCATATCACTTGCTTCACCATTCAAATTTAAATTTAAAACCAAATTTGAATTATCAAAATTTTTCTAACTCTCAAAATTTTCGAAAATTTTGCCAGCTTCTCCTTTGCGCGGCTAGCTCGGTACAACTACAAAATGGCTCTACGGCCTCACAAACTCAAAAAGAAAACAAAAAGCCAAGTGGCTGGATCAAAAACCCAATCAAATTTCATATAGAAATTCAGATACATACCTTTTGTCGGGCCATTAAATTTTATCTTCTAAAATCAAAAACATCCTTTTATCCATTGCTTTTATACACCTGTATCCTACTAAGCAATAATATTCAATCACAATTCCCAAGTCATTTTATACTTTTCTTTACAAATTTTCAATATTTGTTTTACTTAAGCCTGTACGATGCACATATATCATCCGTACGCAATATCACATTCGATCGCTCACTCGATCACACAATTTCACTTCCAAACTAGTATTGTCCACCCGACTTCCTAGTGCGGACTCAGATCTGGTTCCTTGATCAGAAACCATCATCCTCCTTGCATAGCCACCAACTATGATAGAGAATATCCAGAATCAATCAACAATCCATATCCAGGTTCGCCGTCGAAAATCGAGTGAAAAATCCTACTCGGATCGGTATAATTACCTCGAAATTCTATGCTCGAATCTGGATCAAACCATTTATGCGAATAAAATAATATACGCACATCCTACGTATTAATTTCAATTGATTATCAGCTATATCAATTATCTTTTATTCACATTCATTTGATTTCTACTCACTTATCCAGAATTATCCCATTTCACAACTTCTAGTTTTAGTCTTCATTCAATTATTCACTTAGTATATTTTTCTATTCCAAAATTACTAAGTATATTTCCAATACCAATTTTCTTAAGAATTTCATTCTTCAATCCTTAAGTTCAATATAAATATTTCTTATATTACTTACTACTTCACCACTGAAGTGTATATTCAAATTGTATTCCAATTCCATATGAATTCAATTTATTTCAATTTATCTTCAATTCTAAATATTGAATTTTATCTTCCATTTATACTTATCCAAACCATTATTTTAAATTAGTTTTACCCACTAATTTATTTCAATTTCCAATTTGAAATCGTTATATTTCTAACAAAAAATTTCAAAAATTTTCTAACTCCCAAAATTTATGGAAAATTTTGGCAAAGTCTCCCTTGTGCGGAGGGACTTCTGCGATATCGCAGGATGCAAAAAAATATATATACATCGGCCTCAGGCCGTAAATCACAATATATATATCAATATATGCAGTTCATATCTCCTATTTTGAATTTTTGCGTAAGCGTACCTTATTTTAGCATTTTTTTAAGCAAGCAGCTATTTATCTTAGCATATTTCGCAATCAAATCCAGCCAAACGGCTTCCCGGTACCTGTACTAACTCAACTTAAACAGGTAAGTGACCAATAAACAAAGTTTACTAACATTTCACTTAATTACAATAGTTAAACACATGTATAACATAAGCAATATACCCAAAATAATCTTCATAAGCAATCTATATGGTTTCGACACAATTTAAATGCTTCCATTTAAATGGCTTACACTCATTGCTTACATTCAATTCATTTTAATCCAAACGAACCCATATTTATTTCAATTGATTCAAAAATCAATTTTATTGCTTAAATTAACTTATAAATTTTTATACAATCTCATTTGCATCCACGACGACCATTTCAATGCAAGTTCAGTAGAATATCCATTCAATTTATCCCATTCAATTTATTCTACATTCCATGTTCACATTTATTCCATTTGTATCCATTTATTAATCTTGGAACATTTCATATCCCATCAACTAATTAATTACCAATTAGTTTATTCAAATTTTACTTTGTTCGACTACACTTCCAATTTTATATCTAATATTTGATTTTTATTTCCAAAATCACCTTAACCATTTTACTGGAGTTCAATCTATTTTATAATTTCAGTTTTGGATTTTATTCATTACCATTACAAACAATTTTATTTGGCTTATTTATTTCACTTCCAAATTTTATAAGTCACAAACTTATTTATATTCATATTTCATCTATTTACAATCAATCCCATTCACATTTTTCTTTTTAACTCGGGATTATACATTTTATTTAGCCAATATATATTTTATTATTCCATAAACATCTAAATAAGATTCTAGAGTTTAAACAAATTCAAAATTATAAAATCATTTTTGAAATCAACTATACCCAAAATCCTTTTAAATTTCACAATTCCATTACACACACCGGGTGTTAGCGTTCACTTTTTACCGTTAACATTTTGGTGCTTTCACTGAGAACCCAACTCAGGAGAACATCCACCGTTGCTTCGCAAAGACTCATAAAAAGAACCTCTCTTAAAAACCAGATCCGAAACAATGGCTCCTGGAAGAAGAGGTAGACCTATCAGATCCGGAAATGGTCACGAAGGAACTTCCGCTTCCCCAATAACAGACCAAGCAACTCCAACCGTTGGAGTCACCAGGGCTGAATTGGATGACGCAGTTTCTGGGTTATACCAACAAATTGAAACTCAAAACGCTTTGATGATAGATAGATTAACTGCTCTGCTCGGGGCAAATCGTCAACCAGAAAACCATCGAACTACTCTTCCTGAAATGCCACCTTTCCAAGCTGATGGTTCTATGCCACAACCAACTTGTCATGAGCATATGCCCGGGCAGACTTCCGAGGGAAGAACTGGTACTTGCCCGGAGGTGTCTTTGAACAATAAAGAGTACCTGTCTGAAATGGTTGGCCGCATCATGAAAGAGAGCATGCAAAGGGAAGAAGATGAGGCTGACTGGGGATTTGCGCCAAGCAGAACTCCGTTTACTGAAAGGGTCCTAAGTGCGGAGTTTCCAAGGAAATTTGCACCTCCTACTATCCAAGCTTATAGGGGAACCACTGACCCTAATCATTTCCTATACAAATACGATTGGCATATGACTGGTGCAAGAGCATCAGACGAGATCAAGTGTCGATACTTTCCAGTATACCTAGAAGGTGTGGCTTTACTTTGGTTTACAAAGCTTCCAGTTCGGTCTGTAGATAAGTTCTCCGACTTAACGCAAAAGTTTAAAGAACAGTTCAGATTGTATGCTTCAAAAGCTAAGGATATAATGTCACTGTCTAACCTTGAACAAGCGCCCGGAGAATCAATCAAATCTTTCTTGAGCCGTTTCAATATAGCTTTAGCCGAAGTAGAAAATGCAGAACCACGCATGATCCTGACTTATTTGATGAGGGCCATTGATAAATCGAGTGAATTTGGGATATGGCTAAAGATGAAGGAACCGAACTCACTTGATAAATTTTATAAAAAGGCCGATGAGTTCATTCGCCTTGAAAGCCTTTCTGCAACATCGAAAGTGGTTACTGCCCAGACTGATAATGACAATGTCCCACCTAAGAAAAGAGGATCTGAAAGTCAGAAAAGGGAGAATGAAGGAGGGAAAAGCCAGGGAAATGAAAAGAAACCTCGCCGCTTTAATCCTTCGGGCTTTACTCCTTTAACTGATACACCAAGAAATATCTTTTTTGCAACAAAGGACGTTGTCAGGTATCCTAAGCCACCTGAGATGACGATAGGGGCAAAGCGTAATGGAAAATTCTGCCAATTTCACAATCAACCTGGCCATGACACTGACCAATGTCGCCAATTAAAGAAGGTGATTGAAGAATTGCTAGAGCAGGGTAAACTCCAACAATACGTTAAAAGGAACGGAGTCGATCCAACCTCATCCACTCGGGATCAACAACACCCTACCCATCAATCCGATTCTCACAACAACACTGCAGTGCAAGATTCAGAAAAGCTTGTCATTAATGCTATCACAGGGGGACCATACCCAGCAAGCAGAAGTTGGAATGACTACTAATTACCCACAAAACTGCGACTGGGGCATCTCTCACTTTCTCTGGCATAAAAATCCAAAAGCTATGAATCAAGCACAAATGGAAATCCAGCTTGGAGATTCTGAAACAACAATAACTAGCATTCATTTTTACTTAACTGCATTGCTTGAATTTGTAAAGATAATGATGGATGTGTAACTTCTGCATTGTAAACCGCTGAGAAATCAGCGTGACTCAATAATGAAAAACTATGCATTGTGTTTTCTATTATAAAATGCCTGTTATATTTCGATGTGTAAATACTCTAAATGTATTGCTAAAATATCGATCTAATACTGCAGGTCATTAAAGCAAAGCTCACCCATCGCAAAGCTAAGCGAGCCTTACAAATCATTTAGCAAATTTCAAGCAACAAAAAATTTCAAACTCGAATCCCATACAAGAGGAACTTCACATAAAAAGTTGACGGCTCCACTAGGTCAAGCCCTCGTTAACTGGTTGCGATCGCTGATATAAAAAGGGATCCAACCAAATAACTTGCGTTTACTCTGTGGAGTCATTCAACAGTGAAGTCTACTTCTTCGGATAAAGCGATTTACTTGCAAAAGAAAGGAACACATGCTTGGAAAGGATGATAAAGGATCGCAGATTGGCGGATGATGATACAACATGAGCGGGCAAACATGGAAGCAGCCAAAGGGAGGTATGCCTCTCAACAGGAAAGCAGGTAGATCCACTAAAGGGATACCTTCCCAAGCAGAAGGAATAAGACCCTCGCTAACTGATTGTGATGCATCCAATCAGGCAGCTTGTGTCTATCCCATGGATCTACTTGCCCCTAAGACGCAACCTTCCTGGCACACCAACCAACTGATGCTCCTTCCCAAGGGTCAACAAAGCCCTCTAACGAGGCACGCCAATAAATGGAGAGCTTTCCTCAATCAAAAAGATCGGTGGGACTATCAAAAAGGGGCACCTTGTTAATCGATTGCGATCGTTTGAACAAACAAACATCCAATCGAACGACTTACGCTTGTCCCGTGGACCCCTCCGACCATGAGAAAGTAACTTCCAGGCAATCACAAGCCCTCTTCGGAGGCACAAGCCCTCTTCGGAGGCACAAGCCATCTTCGGAGGCAAAAGCCCTTTTCGGAGGCACATTTCACCCGTGTAGAAGTGCAAAATGCTTCTCTTCGGAGACCCACTTCACCAGTGATGAAATGCCAAAACTGCTTCTCTTCGGAGACCAAAACTGCTTCTCTTCGGAGACCAAAACTGCTTCTCTTCGGAGACCAAAACTGCTTCTCTTCGGAGACCAAAATTGCTTCTCCTCGGAGACCAAAATCGCTTCTCTTCGGAGACCAAAAGACCTCTTCAGAGGCATACTTCACCTTGCTTGAAGTACCAAAAATAAACCCTTTACTGGGGCACGAAAATCAAAACCTTCTTCAGAAGCTCATTTCACTGTGCAGGAAAATTCACTTTCAAACAAATAAAAGTGATCATTCCCAGAAGTCGAAGTGTTCTTCAGGAAGAAAAAGAAAATAAAGATTTCTCCAAAGACAAGATATACTCTATTAAAAGCAGAATAATTCTTTCCTGAAAAAGTGGAAAGTTATTCTCTAAAATAAGAGTATCGGTCTTGTGAAAACAAGAAATATTACAATATACTTGTGGTATGGGGGCAACATTATACAATTCAGTTACAATAATAAAAGTGATATACAAGCAACATACCACAAGTTCATTGCAATATCACGTAATAAAGATGTGGAATAAATGCGTTCTTGAAACACAGACAAAAAGTTTGTACAAATAGAAAGAATCGTTTACTCCACACTTCAAATAAAAAACAGATGTATTCCTACATACACAAGGATTTGTACAAGAAAAATATCTATTTATTTCAACACTATGAGAAATTTTTTACATTGTACAGGTTACAAAAAGAAGCGGAGACCGGTATCCGCACAATACCCGGTCAATACAAAAAGCAGAAAATGCAGAATCAAACTCATTTCCCCTTCTTCCCACCCTTAGAGCTTTTACCTGGCCTGGTAATTAGCTTCGCAGGCCGTATCGGAGAAGAAGGAGAAAGAGACTCAACCGGATCAATCTCTGCCTCATCCCCAGCGGCGGAAGAACTCCTCTTTCCTTTCTTTGAAACCACACGCTTCCCCTTCTTCTTGGAAGAAGACTCACTCCCCGGAGCAAGAAATGTAGAAAGCTTTGTGTCATAATCGAAAGACTGCTCCGGGGTCTTCTCGCTATCTTCCAGATCTTCTGCCTTGTGTTCTTCGGAAGCAGGTGGTTCATCTAAACCTTGAAGGGCCGCTATTGGTTCTTCCTGTGAACCAAGTTGAGAAGCTGGAAGAGGTATAACTTGAGGAGGAGGAGGAACGACAGCTAAAGAAGGAAGAAGTGGTGCAGTTTCCGGCACGACTGCTGCATAATAAAAGAAATCAAAATCAGTATTCTCCGAGGAAAAAGAAGACCGTGAATCGTCAAAGTTACCTGGAGAAGCCGGTTTAGCAAGATCAATCTCAAATTCCCGAGCTTGGAAGTCCTTCATTGCCTCTTCCTCTGTAGGGGTGGATACAGTTTCTTTGTCAACCATAGCGGGAGGCGTGGAATGAGAACTAGAGCCGGTAATATCCGCATGAGCTAAAGCCGAAGTATAAGCAGGAGCAATAGGAGGTGTTTCTTTCTCAGGAAGCTTCTCTCCCGTCGCCTCGGCCCGCATTCGGATGAGCTGCTCTTTTCCTTTGGCAAGGGCAGTGCGATCGCTCTCACTTAAGTAGGTAGCTTGAAGATCTGTTTCAGAGTATCCGGCACCACCAAATAAGTCAATGATTGCCTCCCACACCTCCGCTAAGGTGACTTCATACTCTGGTCCCAAAAATGAAAGGCTCCCACGCCCCAGGACACAATGCATATAAAAGTCGAACAGAGTCGCGTCAACGGTGGCTATGGTCGCCTTATGGGATTCTTCGGCTGCGGCTTTACCGGAGAGAACTTCATCACGTTCTCTTTCAGCCTTCAGTAACTGGGACTGTAGCCTAGCAATTTCTAAGTCTCGAGAGCTGAGTTTCTCCTGAAGTTGAGCAGCGTCATCACGATATTTTCTAGTAACATGCTGTTCTGCTTCAAGCTTGACTTCAGTATCCCGCTGAGCAGCATGGGCGTCTCGAACTTGTTTTTGAAGCATTTCCTCTTTCTGAGAATAAGAAGTGGAAGAAGTAGCAAGCTCTTTTTTAAGCCTTTCAACTTCGGCTTCGAGCTTCACATAACCATCGCTAATGCTTTTCATCTCCGCGTCATGCTGCTTACGCCATTTGTCCCACTCTGTTTTATCATTCTCCACGGTCATCATTGCCTCGAGGTTCATATGGTTGACCCTTTGAAGTTCATCAACCAGCTTCTGCCATCCAGACATTCTTTCGATGTCAAGTTTCACAGCATTGACATTTTTCAGCATCGCCTGCTTATCAATGGGGATCAAATCCAAATCAAAACGCACTCCTTTTAGACACCAATTCGGAAATCGGCTCTGGAGTGTGGGAGGACCATCTCCAGCTTGGTACTGTGGCCTATTAATGATTGTCTGGATGTCAGATTCCTTAAGGGCAGGGGAACCGAAAGATGTATTAGGAGGAATAGAAGCGGTAGTCTTTTCCAAGATATTAGATGTATCTTTCTCGTCAAGTCTGACCCGTTTGCTGGACTCATCGGAAGTATGACTCTTCCCCCTATCATCGTAAGATTTCCTCTTATAAGGGTCGTCGCTTCTGCGTGAAGAGTCACGTCGCTCATCCCTATTCCCATAGTATTCCTCATCTTCTCTCTGGTGACGCTCTTCATGAGCTCGCCTCTCATGAGCCTTTCTAGCAGCTCTCTCCTCATCAGTTTCTTTCACGGCACCGATATAACTCCTAAAGTCATAAGCCTCACGGCTTCCGTAACGCTGGAATTTGTTGTAGTAAGAGCCGCTTCGCCCCATCAGAGAACCTGAAATTGAAGAAAAAGACCAGTTTTAGAAATCCTCAAGTTGAAGAAGCTAAGTGCATATAAGTGCCAAAATACTAAGTGTGTGTGATGTGCAAACTACGCGCGTCAGACTACAAACCACTTTTGGGTGTAGAAATGGCAATAAGTTGTGTGGAAGGCGTTGCGGTTTGTTGCAAAGAAGAAGTTGCTTCGATAACAGAAGGAACCACTTTAGAAACATCATCTTTAAAGAGCTCCTGAGAGGTTATCATGATGTCGCTCAGACTGTCGAAAGTATCATCGTCATGGTGCATGGGAGAATCATCTTTTTCAACTTCCACCTCAACCGTCTTTTCAAGAGTGTGAAGATTTTCCTCCTCTTCAATAACCGGGGCAAGTGCTAACTTACTGGACGACCCCGCAATGTCGGTAAGAGTAGAACACTTCACCAATGAAGTCTCAACGGTAAATTCTTTCGGTGAAGGTTCTTTAGCAGAAGCGGGGGCATCTGACTCCTCAGCCGAAGAATCAGGGACTTCAGGTGGCTGAGTGGAACGGGAAGGGTGTAAGAGTCCAAATTCGTGGAGGAACTCATCTCTCAATAGAAATTGAACACTCCTCTCCTCAACCGGCACGGCCATAAGCCTCTCAAAGGTAATTTTGTGACGAGGTTCCCTAGAGGGAGGAGGAAGCGCTGAAACAGTAGAAAAAGAAGTTAACACTTGACAATTTGGACTTCAAAGAATTTTAGAAAACACAGAGAAAAGATAAATAATCGTACTTCCCACTCTCCAAATGGCGTAAAATCCTGGGGGACAACGAACAAAGAAAAACTGGCTCAGAAACCCAGGAACGCTTTCGGGAAGACCAATAATCAGTTTGCGATTCCTGGCACTCCTTACAACTGTGATAGAGGGATGGTCCTTGGTCCTTGTGAATGAGCATAGAAAGCAAATTTCTCCAAAACTGGGGAAACGGTCCAGCATTCTCCTAAAAAGCACACACAATCCCAGCAGGATAGCGTAGCCATTAGGATGAAGTTGAAAAGGGGAGATAGATAATCGAAGGAGAAGTTCTCGGAGACAGTCATTAAACGGGGGAATCGCTCCACTCAAGCACATTTGGCGGTTCACTGCAATGAAGCCGTGGGGCGGCCTGTCAGCAGTGTCATTTACTCCAGGGAGCAAAGCGTCAGATTCAGCAATGCCAAACTGGGAGCATAATTGACGGAAGACTTTTTGACTCAGAGTGGTAGGAGTCTTTTCTGGGGGATCATTCAACGGAGTAGCAATTGGAAAAGCTTCTCCACTTGGTTCCGAATCTTCTTGATGGGATGCCATTCTACACAATCAGCCGAGTGTTCAAAAGTGAAGGTGCACGTTTCCTAAAAGTGTAAAGTGCTGTGCAAAACTAATGAAAATAAGAAAAAGCAAGTATAATTGGAATTAAACTAACTGACAATCAGTCGATTACGAGATTTCAAAAACTTGTTAATACTCAAGTGCAGTGTTAATGCAGACAAATCAGTTTTAGTTAACCATTACGATTCTGCTCTAATACTTCATTTGAGTTGGTTATTGTGTAGCGTTTCACTCATACAGTTCATTTAATTTTAATCTTTATCAACTAATCTATCATCCGATATGGGCAGTCGGTGGCAGTATATTCGTCCCAGTTTTTTGTAAATGTTTTAACAGGCAGTTGGAATTATTGACAATCTGTAAAAGAGTGCAACAAAATTCAAGAGTCCAAAGTTCAAACAACTCAAGTCTTAGCATTCAAGGCAGTGGGAAATTTGCTCAAGTTCTAACTCGGTCACGACTTAGCATGGGGCAGGTTTTCCTAAGTCCTAACTCGTTCACGGTCTAAAAGATATGCCATGAATCAAGTTGAGTCGTAACTCTCCAACCGTACCACACATTCAGGCAAAATCTGAACAAGTGCTAAGTCGCGAACGACTCAAATAGTTCCTGCGACCTAGGGTCAACTATTCTCTAAGTCATGAGTCGTGAGGAATAAAAAGAGACTTCAAGTCGTAAGTCGTAAGTCGTAACATCAAAACTGCTGGATCACGCGAAATTACCAATCCATCTAACTCCTGACTCGCTTAATCCTTAACTCGTTAACCATCTATCCATCCAATTCCTAACCCATTTACCTCCTAACTCTTGAGCTTTGTCACTCCTAACCCGTTAACTATTCAACCCGTTAATCCATTAACCAGTTAGCCTCTCCATCAACCCTATTTCTAAATCACCGTAAATCACAAATCGTTGCAAGTCATACCGAGCCACCTTAAGTTCATAGATATCAGTATTCGCAAGGCCCAAAGGGAAAAAATCATGGATGAAGGTCAACGGCAATGATCGGCGATTGGGAAAAGGGAAAAGATGCTTACGCGGTGTAATTGGGAATTGCTGGAAGTAAATCAAGTCGAAATCGCCTTTGGAAGCTTGAAATTGCGTTAATGGCAGATACGGCTTAAAGAACGAGTAATAGGAAGACGGAGAGAAGAGGAACGACCTAAGCATTTTATACCCCAGGTCGAAGGAATTGGAATCGGCCCACACGAGTTAAGATGAGTCGAAACACACGACCTACGACTTAGGCGTGTATTTCGAGGGGCAAATGTTAACCCTTAATTCTCCACGACTTAAGAAGTACGCGACTCAAGAGTTAACGAGTTAAGGGATTGCAAGACTTAACGAGTTAAGATTTAGATGACCTACGACTCAACAGGCTCCGACCTGAGGAATGGTCCGACTCAACGACCTACGAGTTAAGAGGATCTACGACTTAACTATTCAGAGGATTTACGATTTAGTGACTTAACAAGGTACGACTTACGACCTAAAGTCATGCCGATCTAGTGGTTGCCGATCTAACTACTCAACGAGTTAAAGGCTCTACGAGTTAAGAAGTTTAACGACTTACGACTTAGCATGCTACGACTCATAAAGTTAACTCTTCTACGACTCAATGAGACCAGCTTTCTACGACTCATGGTCTTACGACTCATCAGGTTCAACGAGTCATGGAGTATACGACTCATGAGAACTGGCGACTCATCAGGTCTGTACAACTCATCAGGCTTACGACTCATCAGGTCTGTACGACCTAAGGACATCACAACCTAACAATGTACGAGTTAAAGTGCCTGCGAGTTAAGGAGTCTGCGACCTAAGATGTCTACGACCTAGGACTCAATGACTTAGCTTGCCCAGCGACCTAAGGCTACAGGAATGTCACGACCTAAGGGAAGTCGCGACCTAAGGAAGCTTGCGACCTAAAGACTCCGCGACCTAGTAGTGTTGCGACCTAAATGCTCCGACTTAAGAAGGTTCCGACCTAACGGGTTACGACTTAGTGGGTTTACGACTTAAAAGCTGCGAGTTAAGGTCTTACGAGTTAAGGTCTGATAAGTCGGCTACGACTTAATACTTGTCAAAGACAGCCACAGGATTTTCCCAGAACAACCTAGTCCCTTAACTCATCACCGACCTAACCTCTAAAGGAACATCGCGACCTAGCAATGTTGCGACCTAAAAACCTACGACATACGGGATACGTGTCTTAGGAGTAAGTCGTATACGGGTTAAGGACTTAAGTCATCTACGACTCATGGCTAGCTATAAGTCGCCTACGACTTACCACCTGGAGGCAACAACAACTTCATCACTGCATCTCCTAAGTCGCTCGCGACCTACGACCTAGTTTAGGTCGTACGCGACCTAGGACTTAGCATATTTTCTGCCCAGAACTCAGATCTGCTCCTATAAATACCCCATCACTTCCAACTTGGAAGGGACTTTTGGCCATTCATTTCTCCAAGCGCCGTTACGCTGTCGAAGCCTTCTCTCATTCAGCAATCAAAGATCTTCAAGCATTCGAGACACTACAACGATCTTCGAGAAGAGCTCCTAACATCCAACACGGATTCATCGAGTTTCATCATTAAAGATCGAGCTAGTAGTCAAGAATGATTTCATGATCAAATTGTATTGTATTTAGAGGGATATTGTATCAAATTGTAACCGAATCAGCAATAAAAGACTATAAAGTGGATGTAGGCTCAATTACGGGCCGAACCACTATAAATCCGTTGTTCATTTACCGCTTTTCTGCTATTTTCAGCTTATAATCTGTTCCCGTACCAACGGGTGGTGCTTTCACAATTCCATTACACACACCGGGTGTTAGCGTTCACTTTTTACCGTTAACACAGTTCATATCTCCTATTTTGAATTTTTGCGTAAGCGTACCTTATTTTAGCATTTTTTTAAGCAAGCAGCTATTTATCTTAGCATATTTCGCAATCAAATCCAGCCAAACGGCTTCCCGGTACCTGTACTAACTCAACTTAAACAGGTAAGTGACCAATAAACAAAGTTTACTAACATTTCACTTAACTACAATAGCTAAACACATGTATAACATAAGCAATATACCCAAAATAATCTTCATAAGCAATCTATATGGTTTCGACACAATTTAAATGCTTCCATTTAAATGGCTTACACTCATTGCTTACATTCAATTCATTTTAATCCAAACGAACCCATATTTATTTCAATTGATTCAAAAATCAATTTTATTGCTTAAATTAACTTATAAATTTTTATACAATCTCATTTGCATCCACGACGACCATTTCAATGCAAGTTCAATAGAATATCCATTTAATTTATCCCATTCAATTTATTCTACATTCCATGTTCACATTTATTCCATTTGGATCCATTTATTAATCTTGGAACATTTCATATCCCATCAACTAATTAATTACCAATTAGTTTATTCAAATTTTACTTTGTTCGACTACACTTCCAATTTTATATCTAATATTTGATTTTTATTTCCAAATTCACCTTAACCATTTTACTGGAGTTCAATCTATTTTATAATTTCAGTTTTGGATTTTATTCATTACCATTACAAACAATTTTATTTGGCTTATTTATTTCACTTCCAAATTTTATAAGTCACAAACTTATTTATATTCATATTTCATCTATTTACAATCAACCCCATTCACATTTTTCTTTTTAACTCGGGATTATACATTTTATTTAGTCAATATATATTTTATTATTCCATAAACATCTAAATAAGATTCCAGAGTTTAAACAAATTTCAAAATTTCAAAATCATTTTTGAAATCAACTATACCCAAAATCCTTTTAAATTTCAAAACCAAACCCAGTTTTGCAAACAAACACCAGCCCAAAACATCCAGGTAGCAATTCCTCTTTTGGAAACTCGAAAATGAACACCGATGATGTCGCGATCATCATCGGTATTATTTCCCAGCGACCACAAAGAGTTTAGTGCTTTTATCTGTTTAAAAACATTTCAAATATTTTTAATTTCCAAATCTCTCCATATTCGATTTCAATTCAAAAATATTTCCGAAATAATATCACTATTATTTCTCCAAAACCCTTTGAAAACCATTCTCAAACCCAAAGGAATTGAAATTTCCCGAAATCCCAAATTCGAAATCCATTCACTTTTATATTCAAACATTACTCTGGAAATTTCACCTCATTTTAATTATACATCACATCTTTAATTCACATTTATAGTTTACATTCATGAATCCCATTTGTATATGAATTATTTCTTAGCTTTAGTTATGATTCCAATTTCTTATCCAATTTCCACCTAATGATAATAATTTATTATCATCATCTAACAACCAAACATCCAAATATAACTATAAAAATTTATAAAAATTATTTCTTTCATATACAAAAATAATTTGGGCAAAATTATTTCATTTACCCTACTTAAAAACAATACCGTGTCGGTTTATCTTGTTTAAGAGTTTAGAAACCCCTATCGATATTGTGGCGTCCCACACATCGACCGGAATCCATAAACACCCAACCGATAAGTCAACACAATATAAAACCATTTTATATTCACTAACAAATACGCGCTCATATCTATCAATACTCTCAAAATTCCCACCAGAGCCAAGGTTATCGCCAACCTGGCTCTGATACCACTGTAATAGCCCGCAAATCCGTACCCCTTAAATTGACATTAATCTTCGTTAATGAACTCAAGAAGAACGGAAATACGAACCATTTCTGTTAAAGAAGAAGAGGTAGAAGAAGAAAATAAAAAAAACAACAACATCAGAATCTCACATCGCAGCAGAATAAAATATAATAGATAACAAAAGATCTTTACACAAATTAAAAACTATATCTGTTTTACACAATACATCATCAGAGTGTACATAACATACAACTGGACAATAATCATATCATGTCCCCAATATAACTGAATATACAACAATCTACACAGCGGAATATACATACACAAATACGAAAGATACGTCTCGTCAACCAGCTCGTCTCCTGAGCTCCACAGCATCATATCCAGAACCTGTTTATCTCGGTCTGACCCGAGCATCATATAAAACAACACCCGAGTCAGTCTGGAAAACCAGCGTGAGAAAATCACACTCAATTTATTTTTAAAGTTTCAAAATCCTTTGAAAATAAAAGCATCTTGTAAGACCACGCCACAAATAAACATGTCGGGTTTTTACCTTACGATAGCTAAAACACTTTCTATAAAAATCCTCTGATACTATAGTAGTGTCTATATACAAATACTTATTCAAATAGCTGAAATTGTTACATCTATTAAATTCCAGCTAATAGGTATACAAACAAATACCGTACAAGGCACGTAGGGAGATTGGATTTCCATCAATGACTAGGCACTGGGGTACCACCTGTCACAATACCTGGTCTAGATCAGCGTACCAAGGACCCACACTAAGTCCCCTGCAACACAAGGCCGGAACCATCCCTTACTGGATGATTCCGAATAAAATCACCCCACGGTTGTGATCAACAACCGCACCACTAAGCCGAAATAAAAAGGGACATCTAGACAGGGATGACCTTACCCTCCAATGGGAGCTACCCACGAAGCCTTGCTGCATAACCCCTGATTTTTAGCCATTCCCGGTTGATGAGGTTCGAGGCTAAGCGATACCTTTATAGCACATATCCCTTAGAATGCCCATCGTCCGCTGACGATGTTCCGAAAGCATTCATCGATACAAGTCCGTTCCGGGTCCGAACGGAACCGAAGGCACTATTCCTACTACATCCATTTTGGAAATATCCTCAGGATTAGTAGCGACTAGCCCTTGCACTTCACTACTCCATCTTCGACTCCGAAATCGTTTCCACGAAACGTACAAACCGGATCGAAGTGGTTTTCGAGAAAAACTCCCGATCCCGGTCTCTTCGAAACGATCAGCGCATTGGCCGATATTGATAGTCGGTTATTTAACTATCAATTAACATTCACAACCATCCATCAAACAATAAATAATTCTCCCAAATTATTTATTAATCCCATAAATATCCTCACAAGATAAATTTCCACTTTTCAAACCCTTTTGAAAACAGTTTTCAAACTATATTCCTTTACAGAATAAATTTCTCAAATATTTCTATTTCCACTGAAATCACCAAGCACAAACTTTAGATTTTGAATAAAATTTTAAAAACACTTTATTGTAAACTATACTTTAACATTTAAATTTGGAAAACTACTTTAATACTTAATTAAAAATAATACTTTAAGAATATTTCAAATAAGGTTACTTTATAAAATATAAAACTAAGTTTTCACTTTTTGAACAAAATACTAGTCACCTTATAAATAATTATTACGATAATAGATTTGAAAATATTTACTTTATAATTTAAATATTAAAAATAATAAATTTTCTAAACATGCCTTTTTTAAAACAACATTAAAACTTTTAGCATATATTTAAGAATTTACTTTGAAATCATACTTGGCTATCCAAGGAAATTCACTTCTCTTCACATCTTTTAAAAATAAATCAACATTTATTTTTAAACCAATTCATATCCCTTTATAAATTCCTACCTTGAATTTATATTTCAAATATCCACTGATATTTTATTTTACTTTATAAACCCAGTTTATAAATTCCAAAATCTCACTTCCCTTTTAAAATTCCAATTCCAAATTCTTAAATCAATTTACAATTGATTTCCAACTCACTTTACTCTGAAATAAATTTTCTTACTTCATTTATCCAAAATTCATTAACTTCCAGATTTTATTTCTTAATTATGATTTAAAATCATTTTAACTGAAAATATCAATTTCAGATTTCCAAAATTCCTTCTTATTCCTTAATTAAATTTAATCCTTAAATTTGAAAATAGATTCTTTTATTCTTTAAAATAATATCACTTTAGTTTAAATTTGTTATTCCCCCTGTTAATCCCAAATTCCCCTTTTTCCTCATATTCAGAATTAATTTATTTGAAATTTAAAGTTACCTTTATTCTCCCAATTTCATTTTCCAATTTATTCAAACTCTCCACAGTTATTTTACTTAAGAATTTACTCTTTATTTCTATTCAAAAATCCAATTCTAGAGATTTTGATAACTCAGCATATCCACATAGATCCAATCAAGCCATAACATCCAATTATCCATATAATTCATCACAGGATATCAAAATCATATCACAGAATATTTAAACAAAATTAAATATTTTGAGGAATCCAGTTGGATCCCTCTAACCTGTTTCCCTGCATCCACAGATGTTAGCACAATACCAATTCCACTTCAAGGTGGAATATCGCGGTATATGGGATTTATATAAAATCATCCGCTATTATGCGACGCATAGGGTCTCATCCGCTATATAATGCGGGAATATCAACAACTCCAATATATACATATGCCAATATGTATATATTGCTATATACTACTATATATATATAGTATCACATCAAACCAAATCAATCATTCAATCAATTATTTAAATTTAACCATTTAAATTTAAATAGCAACCAGATGAGTGAGATTAACTCACCTTAATTTCCGTTTGCGAATTCGATCCAAACTGACTTGTCACTCCACCATTCCAGACCTTATACAAACATTATATGAATTTATTAATATTCGAATAAATTGACTAATTAAAGTTACCCGTAATTTATTTTTATTGTAAATAAATACCTTTAAAGTTTTGAAAAATCTCTTTTAACAAATATCTTCTAGTTACCAAAAATTTCATAAGTTAAATAAATTGATTTCCATTTTATAAACTTAATTTAACTAATTCTTTATTTAAACAAACAAGTAAACTTCCCTAACTAATATTTTTCTTTACTGTTAAACTTTATATTTTCAATCTGTACACATATGTATAATATATATTTCTGTTTCAGCCCGTATATATATATACATCTTTAAAATGAAGCAAACTGACCTTATTGTCCAATTTTCTACTTAGTTTACATATATATATATATATATATATGTGATAAAACAAAACAAAATAAATATCTTTACTGTAAATTTTGCATTCTATGTACATGCATATACATATAAAACAGGAATACTTCCACCAAAAATCGAGGCGGAATACTTGACTCGCAACCCTCCTCGAAGCCTTCGACCATCTCACATGCACTCGACGACGAACATCCCTCCAACCTGCCAACTTGCTCGAGCTCGCGACAACCAGCCTCAGTCGAAACGACTCACCACTCGCCTCCTTCACGAAACCCTAGCTCGCTCAATGATATCGCGACTCAAGATCGCCGCTGTACCTTGCTACTGCATCGCCTCCATTTTGCCGAAATACCGAAGTCCACCAGAACAAGATGTCGCGACTCCCAATTCGAAAAACAAAAAGGATCTGGATTGCGTGCGATTTAAACGAGGCAGTCGATCTCTATTGATTTGGGATAAAATTTCGTGACTTATAGCTTAGATTCGAAACGAAAAGAGCTGCCCCCTTTTTTTTCTTTTATTTCGATAAGGGAAATTTGATTTCGATTGGGGTAATGAGGAGAAGTTCGGACATTACCTTATTTTTGTTTATTATTCCTACGGGTTGGCTTCTGAACGAAGGAGGAAGGAAGATTGCGTGATTTAACGGAGAGGAGGAGACAACTAAGGTGGCTCGTAGCTGATGAAAAGAAGCGATAGATGTGAAATAATTGCGGCTGTGATTTGATTTTCTTTCAGATAATAATATTTAAATTAGACCGATAATTATCGTCTAAGCGTTTATATCTCGTACGATCACACGTTAATTCCGAAAGCTACAAAATTTGAAATCCGGTAATAATTCAATATTACGGACCCAATGGAACTGGTTTCGTCGAATTCCGAGACTGTGCCTCGAAAGGCTATTTTTAAATACCGATTTAAACGATACATTTTCAAAACTGAACAAATCACCTCCAAATTCAATTTCAACACTTCTATTATCTCCAGTATCATTAATATGAATTTTCTAAGCCTTTAAAATATTTTTAACCAGCTTGAAACTGAAGATTCAATATTTTACCCGACTTCCAATTATTTAATTTAATAATTAAATTATCAAAAAAAATAGTGATATTTGAAATTCAAGTCAAAATTACCCTTTTGAATATTTAAAATTAATTAACTATTCTCATTCAAACATCCAAAATTCCGGGTCGTCACACAGCTTGTTGAGAAGTACTTGTTTTTGTATTCCTATGTGCAAATTGCTTGTTGAAAAGTAATTGTTGAGAAGTAGATTGAAAGGGAATAATAGTTCCACCGAAGTAATTAAAGATGTTTTGTATGATGAGCTTAAAGCTTGTATTTCTATGGTCTAAACTAACCTCCTTGTTTATTTACATGATTATATTCAGAAATTATTATTTATGATTTAACTATACAATTATTTGTCTTAATATGACTGTGCACTACTTGTGCATATAAGCATTCTTTCATGCAAATGACTAACATAGGTTGTCTTCTTGATTTGACGCTCAAGGATAAAAACCAAAATAGATGTTGGTATAATGAGGGGAGACAATGGAAAGCAGCTGGTTTTCATTAATGTTGCTGATATATATCTGTGAGAACCCTATCTTTTTAATTACTCAGAGGGGGGAAATTTATTTATGGTATATCTTTCTGGCTAACTTGCAGGAGTGCAAAGGCAGGTTTTTCTGCTCCAAATATAAAAAGTTTGGAAGTTTATGTTATGTTATAGGAGCTTTGAAAGGCTTTTAAGGACATAATAACTGTGACCTTAATATCAAGGTTGGTGCAAATTGATTACCAACATCATCATTTTCTAAGATTGATTCGACTGAAATTAAAAAAATATAATATAAAATTATTATTCTATATAGGTATATGGGGTTGAATGGGAGTTATGTGAGAAGGTTACAATTCTCTGCATTCGAAATGCAAAATATTTTGGCAGTGGCATGAAAATTACCCCTACAGCTGATCCTTCTAGTGGAAATTTGGAGGTGCTTTCCAATTTTGCAAATGCTTTTTCATATTCAAAGCATCATAAATAAATGTAACACTGAAAGTTTGTGACATTAGGTGGTTATGCTTTAGGACTTCAAGTGGTATGACTTCCTTCTGAAACTGCACAAGCTTTACAGTGGAACACATCATTTCAAAATGTTCATAAACAGTGGTAAATTTCATAACATATCAGCACTATATGCATATATGATTGTCATATTTTGGGTTGCTGTTCATGGTTTTATTTTGATGTAGTGTGAAATCTATTGAAGTTATGGAGGTAATATGCAAAGGAGATATCTATTTTCAGTCTGATGGTGAACATTTTGTATTTCTACCAACAAAATTCTCAGTATTACCTGCAGTTATTGAGATTTTCACTTGATCATAAGTTATTTACATCTTCTGCGGTAAGATTTGATATGCTGCTTCTTTTATAGGATGAATAATAAACTAACTTAAAGAGAAGATTAGGATTTTTTCTACTTCCGATGATATTTATTTGTGCAATTTGATAACAATCAAGCAATCGCATAATTATTAACCAACAAAATAAATTGGCCTCTTCAACCATGTAATTTTCCTCCCCATATGATTTATTTCTCTCCAGCGGGTTCACATTTGAATAAGAATTCAACTGAAATTTATCGCCCTTTTTTCCCCCTAAATTATACTCTCATTTACCTCCCCTGATTTATACAGTCCCTTCACCTTCATCAAACAGGAGAATATTGGTGCAATATGAAGGCCACAATGGTGCTACCTTTTTATTCTTTTTTAATATGCATTCATCAGGTTTCAAGTTTATTCTTTCTTTCATGTACTACTTATGTTGCCATGTATATATACATATTGTATTCAACTAACTTATCTTTGCAATTAAAATAAAAAGGTAGTTTCGAATGTTAATAGTTTCCATTCGGTCCTAATATATCATAAACTTGATATATTCCTACCTGCACAATTGATATGGTGATTTCGTGAAGATGTTTCTGTACTCCAAAGTCCATAAAACAAGCAACTTAACTTGAGATTGGATGTATCTACTGTACAAGTATTGTAACGACCCGTATTTTTACGGATCAAAAGATTGTAAAAAAGTTGTCATTAGGTCGAAATGTTGATAGAACGTTCAGAGTTTAAGTCGGCCAGAGCTTGAGTCATCCAGGGTTAAGTCGCGTAGAAGTTGAGTCGAGTGGTAGCTTAGGTCGGGTGGTAGCTTAGGTCGGGTGGTAGCTTAGGTCTTGGAGCGACTTAAGAGATTGGAGCGACCTAGACTTAAGGAGTAGACGACTTAGGGGGTTTAGACGACCTATAAGAAAGTTGGCGACTTAATAGATTAGGCGACTTAAGAGTTAGCGACATGGGGATAGCGACCTAGGAAACTGGGCGAGCTAACGACTTAAGGAGATAGGTCGTGAGCGACTTAGGAGTGAGCTAAGGTTAGGTCGTGTGTTATGGCTTAGGATGTTGTACTGTTAAGTCTTAGGTCGGAGGCAGTTAAGTCGTAAGGTTTTCTTAGGTCGTGTACGAGTTAAGATAAGTCATTGAGTCGCTAGTTTAGGTGATTCGGTGAGTGGTGGTTATCTCTCACATGGACCCAAAGGAGTATATCGGATTGGTGGTTTGATTTCGTGTTAAAATAGTGATTTCATGCATTTTCTTAAACCTAAGTGTAGATCTACTATTCATGATGATTTGACATCCATTTTACTACATGTTAACCTATGCAAGTTCATTCATCAAGTTATCGAGATATTGCTCATGTTTCATGCTTGTTAGATTTAGACTCTTTATTTACTAGATTGCCATTATTGTTATAATTGTTTATTAGATCATGTTTGAATGTTTGATTACTTGGATTAATGATTGGCTTGATTGATTGTTATAGATTAGTTGATTGATGATTTGATTTAGACAAGATGGTCGAAGATGATTCAAAAGCTAAGGGAAAGACTCTTGAATTGGAAAAGCTGCTCGTGGCATATGTGGCGGATGATGAAGCTTATATGGATAGATTTGATGATGATGTTGAGATGAGGCTTTGCTATGATGAGATGAAGCGAGGCATGATGTGAGATAGCCTTGGCTTAATCCAAACGGGATCGTCCCAAGCATGTTGATGACTCGGTGAAAGGGTTCGAGTTTGAGGATAATGGTTGGCTCGAGAGGCGCTTGAGCTAGTATGGAATAGTCATCGAGGAGGATGACTAGGAGGCTAAGATTTCATCGTTGTTGAAGGTTCTAGCAGGCTCAAAGCAAGAGTACGCTAGGCAGATTCGATAGTCCCTAAAGACTATGATTGGTAGTCGAGTACTCTGGGCAGATTCGATAGTCCTAGGCACGGGCTGCGACGACGTGCAGAGTTCTGTCTAGAACCGGGGTTTCCATTAGCCCTTGACGGACGGCTGAAAGAATGTGTCGGTCATTCAATTAACGGTGGTATCGAAGCAATGATAACAGTGATAACCAGAGTCATGGATGTTTGGTTGTATCGTCATTCGGTCTCAAGAGCGATATTTTCTGGGTGCTTATCTGATCTTGGTTTAGGCCTTGGGGGTTTGTGCTTGGAAAATGTCGACCTTGACTCGAGTGATAATTTCTTTACTTTATATGTCTGCTTTTCTATGTTTATTTCTGCTTAGTGTGTCTGGGGGCTATCACTGAAGAAAGAGGTGGTGTGGGAGGGTTGGATTCCTATTCCTTTTACCTTTATGCTCTTTTGGTATGTTGTTAGTTAATTTACCGCTCACTAAGACTGTTGTTTGACTCAAGGTTTTATGTTTAACTCTTATTACCTTGGGCTGTTCATCCATTTTGGGATGGGCAGACTAGGTAGCAGGTGACAGGTGCTGTTCTTAGTTTCCCACGATGCTGATGGCGAAGACGAGCTGGAGGCTTGCATATTATTTCTTATTATATGTACTGGATGTTCCGCTGCTTGTATAATTCTCTGAGTGATATGTAGTGAGGCTTGATGTATTGACTATTCAGATGTTTGTATTCAACTATTATGAAGTTTAATTGATGAGATTCTATTCTGTGAAGCTTCACTATATATATATTCTCTATTGTATTTTATCCATGCGCTGTGAGTAATACGATAGATTCTGCTGTTTTAACTTACCTTGGCGATCGTCCATGGCTGCCTGGCACACCTTTACAGCGCACTGTTTCCTTGTTCAGTGCAGGAGTCATGGGCAGTCGTCACATTTTGTATCAGAGCATTGGTTAATCGATTTTACCCAACGCTCGTTGACGTAACTACGTATGAGAGACGTAATTGTATTTTGATGGATGATTACTATATATAATATAGTAGCTTAGAAGAGTTTGAGTCCTTATGTAGTTGTTTCTCAAGGTGTGTTGATCATTTCTTTTATAGATATTAAGAATGAGTCGAAGAGGGAGACCAGCTGCTAGGGAAGGCCATGCTGCTGAGGGGGCTGCTGATTATGCTGCTATGTTCGAGGCTATGATGACTTCGATAATGAGAAGGATGCCAGCTCCGGGGCCAGCAGTGGATGTTGGAATTCAAGTTCAAGCTCCAAGACCGGTGGATTTTGCTAAGCTGTGTAAAGACTATACTGCTCTTGGAGGAAAGGTTTTCTTGGGAACAGAGTCGACCATTGAAGTCCAGAGATGGATAGATGCTTGTAGAAGGATTTTTGGTGACTTGGGAATCGAGGATGCAACCAAAAGGAAGCTCGCATCAAGACAGCTTCAAGGAAGAGCTTCTGATTGGTGGAACTCTATCACCATTGATACTCCAGAGGAAGAAATTACTTGGGAGCAATTCCAAGCCAGATTTGAAGCTAAGTTCATTTCTACAGCTTAGAAATATGTTTTGTTCAAGAAGTTTGTGGAGCTCAAGCAAGATGGAAGACCAGTTCTTGAGTATGTTTCTGAGTTTGAATCTTTGTCCAAGTATGCCCGGTCGTATATTGAATCTCCTTATCAGAAGAACGAGAAGTTTGTGACAGGCTTGGACAGTTATCTTGGGAGGCAGTTGGTGGATCATTTGGACGATCCATTTGAGAAGCTTGTAGAGAAGGCTCTCAGGCACGAGAATCTGTTTCCTAAAGAAGGATCTGTTGTTGCTGTGACCAAGGAGGAGTCTAAACCACATCAGGGTGGAAACAAGAAGAGGAAGCAGCAGCAGCAAAAGGGTAAGGATGGCCAGAAGAAGTCGAAGGGCGAAGTGACCTGCTACAACTGTCAACAGAAGGGCCATTTCTCCAGAGATTGCAAGAATCCAAAGGTGCCGGTGAAGTGCCACAACTGTGACAAGCCGGGGCATATCAAGAAGAATTGTCCAGAACCGCGGAAGGACAAGCAGATTGTGCAAGCTTATGCTTTGGGGGCTGTTCCATCATCTTCAAAAGCTCCTACCGCTAAAGAGAAAGGAAAGAGTGTGGTGGTTCAAGGTACTCTTTCCATATGTGGTGTTCCAGTTAGAGTTTTATTCGATACTGGAGCGTCGCATTCTTTTGTTTGTAATGAACTTGTAGGTCGGTTGGGTTTAGAACCGGATATCGTTGATAGGCCATTGGTTGTGACTAATCCAGTTGGGGGTTCGTCTTGTCTATGTATGCTATGCCGTGGTCTGATTGTATCGAGTCATGATTGCTCTTTTGTTTGTGATTGTTTTGTTCTGAACTTTGTGGGGTTCGGAATTATTTTGGGTATGGACTGGCTTAGGAAGTATGCAGCAAAGGTTGATTGTGAAAGGTTGGAGGTGACAGTCGAGAATGTGGAGGGGCGAAAGGTTGTGATACGATGTAAGCATGAGGAAGGCGTCTTCATGAGCTTCATGTATTCGCTGGTTGTTCCACGGGATGGACTATCATCGGTGCCAATCGCTAATGGATTTGAGGATGTCTTTGATGAGGTCAAAGGGTTACCGCCGCATAGAGAGATCGAGTTTCGTATTGATTTAGTTGAAGGAGCCAGACCTGTTGTGATGCCTCTTAGGCGGATGGGGCCTAAGGAACAGCAAGAGTTGAGGGTGCAAGTTGATGATCTTTTACAGAAAGGATTCATTCGGCGTAGTGTGTCCGAATGGGGTGCACCAGTGGTGTTTGTAACCAAAGCGGATGGATCGTTGAGGTTGTGTGTGGATTATCGTGAGCTGAATAAAGTGACTAAGAAGAACAAGTATCCATTGCCGAGAATAGATGACTTGTTTGATCAGCTTCACGAAGCTAAGGTGTTTTCTCAGATGGATTTGGCAACGGGATTTCACCAGTTAAGAGTGGCTAAGGATAGTGTGCCGAAGACTGCTTTCAGGACACCGTCCGGTTTCTTTGAGTGGCTGGTAATGCCGTTTGGATTGACCAATGCACCAGCATATTTTGTGGATCTTATGAATAGAGTGTTCAGAGATCAATTGAACAAGTTCGTACTAGTATTCGTGGATGATAATTTGATTTATTCCAGAACTGAAAAAGAGCACAAGACGCACTTGCGTATTGTTTTGGGAATCTTATGGAAACATCAGCTGAAGGCTAAGTTTTCAAAGTGTCACTTCTGGAAAAGTGAAGTGAGTTTCTTAGGCCATATTATCTCTGGAAATGGAATAACGGTTGATCCCGCTAAAGTGGCAGCAATCCAGGATAGGGTTAGACCTAAGAATGCATCTGATGTGAGAAGTTTTCTTGGATTAGCAGGATACTATCGTCGATTTATCAAAGACTTTTCCAAGGTAGCTGTACCTTTAACAGGATTGATGAAAAAGAACCAAGTATTCAGATGGGATGCTAAGTGTGAGCAAGCTTTCGGAATCCTGAAAGAGCGACTGACAAGTGTTCCTGTTTTGACTATTCCAAGTGGAAATGAGGAGATGGTGGTTTACACCGACGCATGTGGTACTGGACTTGGAGCAGTGCTGATGCAGAAGAGTAGAGTTGTTGCGTATGCAAGTCGACAACTGAAGCCGCATGAAAGGAATTATCCGACTCATGATTTGGAGTTAGTGGCAATTGTTTTTGCTCTGAAGATGTGGAGACATTATTTATTGGGAGTTCGATTTAAGTTGTTTACAGATCATAAGTCATTGAAGTATCTTTTCTCCCAAAAGGATTTGAATCTTCGGTAGCAACGATGGCTAGAGTTTTTGGCATCATATGATTTTGGTATAGCCTATACTCCGGGAAAGGGTAACGCAGTAGCAGATGCATTAAGTCGAAGACATGCAGGATTGGGAGCCATGTTTTCAGAATGGAAGAGTCTCGAGTATTTAGCTGGATTTGACTTCAGGCCCAGATGTGAATTGGAACCTGAGATGTTGGCAAACTTATCGATAAGACCGTGGAAAGAATTGGCGAGAGTCAAAAGCGAGACGATAAGCTTGTCAAGATTGTCCGTGATTTGGAATCTGGATTAGACCTAGAAAAGGATAAAGGATTCGAGGTCGATCGAGAGGGTTGGCTTCGGAAGCAAGGACGACTAGTTGTTCCCGATATAGATGAATTGAGAGATGAAGTTCTGAAGGAAAGTCATCACTCGAAGCTGACAATTCATCCAGGTGGAAATAAGATGTATCGGGATATGAAGAGAACCTATTACTGGGAAGGTATGAAGAAGGATGTTGGGAATTTTATTTCCATGTGCATGAACTGCCAGTTAGTAAAAGCCGAACAGAAGAAGCCCAGTGGATTGCTTCAGCCATTATAAGTTCCTACATGGAAGTGGGAGCAAATATCGATGGATTTTATCGATGGACTACCTAGAACCAGAACGGGAAATGAAGGGATTTCGGTCATCGTAGATCGTTTAACTAAGAGTGCAAGATTCATTCCTGTTCGATCAACCAGGACTGCATCAAAGTTGGCTGAGCTGTATGCTAAGTGGATAGTTCGATTCCATGGTATTCCGAAAAGTATAGTGAGCGATCGAGACCCATTATTTACTAGTGGATTTTGGAAGAGCTTTCAGGAAGTTTTGGGAACCGAGTTGTGTTTGAGTACAGCTTATCATCCCAAACAGATGGTCAGACTGAGAGAGTCAATCGAGTTTTGGAAGATCTCCTTAGAGCTTGTGTTTTAGATTTCGGAGGATCATGGGAAGATCACCTTCATTTGGTGGAATTTTCGTATAATAACAGTTACCAGTCAAGCATTGGTATGGCACCGTATGAAGCATTGTATGGAAGACCGTGTACCTCTCCGACATGCTGGTTGGAAACAGGGGAAAAGTTGATACTTGGGCCAGAAATGATTCGACAGACTTCGGATTTCATAGAGATTATTCGGCAACGAATGAGGGCAACCCAAGACCGACAGAAAAGTTATGCCGATAAGCGTCGTAAGGATTTGGAATTCGATGTAGGTGATATGGTTTTTGTGAAGATTTCTCCACTGAAGAATGTTATTCAATTCGGGAAGAAAGGAAAATTGACTCCGAGATTTGTTGGACCATTTCCGATCATTGAGCGAATTGGAAAGCTCGCCTACAAATTGGAGTTACCAGAAAAGATGTCGAGTGTGCATAATGTTTTTCATGTATCGTATCTACGGAAGTGTGTGCACGACTCGAATATAGTAGTTTCTGCAGATAGCTGTGATGATTTTGAGATTGATCTAGTCGATAAGAGACCTCGTAAGCCGCTTCGTGTTGTGGAAAGTGACACGAAACAGCTTAGGAGGAAGGTAGTTAAGTTGCTCAAGATACAATGGAGTGATGATGATAACGACTATACATGGGAGGTGGAAGAGAGGATGAAGGCAGCTCATCCTGAACTCTTCAAGGTATGGCCATAAGGTGTCGTGTCATCTCACGACATTGTAACTTGTTCTAGTTTTAGAATTCTGCATGCTAGGCTAGAATTGGACGCATGGTTTGTTGATTGCTATGGATGGTAGGCATGCAGAATAATTTTTGATTGCTCTGGTTTGTTTGGAATTTCGAGGGCGAAATTCCTAAGGGGGAGAGAATGTAACGACCCGTATTTTTACGGATCAAAAGATTGTAGAACAGTTGTCATTAGGTCGAAATGTTGATAGAACGTTCAGAGTTTAAGTCGGCCAGAGCTTGAGTCGTCCAGGGTTAAGTCGCGTAGAAGTTGAGTCGAGTGGTAGCTTAGGTCGGGTGGTAGCTTAGGTCGTGGAGCGACTTAAGAGATTGGAGCGACCTATAGGAAGTTAGCGACCTAAGGAGTAGACGACTTAGGGGGTTTAGACGACCTATAAGAAAGTTGGCGACTTAAGAGAGTAGGCGACTTAAGAGTTAGCGGCATGGGGATAGCGACCTAGGAAACTGGGCGAGCTAACGACTTAAGGAGATAGGTCGTGAGCGACTTAGGAGCGAGCTAAGGTTAGGTCGTGTGTTATGGCTTAGGATGTTGTACCGTTAAGTCTTAGGTCGGAGGCAGTTAAGTCGTAAGGTTTTCTTAGGTCGTGTACGAGTTAAGATAAGTCATTGAGTCGCTAGTTTAGGTGATTCGGTGAGTGGTGGTTATCTCTCACACGGACCCAAAGGAGTATATCGGATTGGTGGTTTGATTTCGTGTTAAAATAGTGATTTCATGCATTTTCTTAAACCTAAGTGTAGATCTACTATTCATGATGATTTGACATCCATTTTACTACATGTTAACCTATGCAAGTCCATTCATCAAGTTATCGAGATTTTGCTCATGTTTCATGCTTGTTAGATTTAAACTCTTTATTTACTAGATTGCCATTATTGTTATAATTGTTTATTAGATCATGTTTGAATGTTTGATTACTTGGATTAATGATTGGCTTGATTGATTGTTATAGATTAGTTGATTGATGATTTGATTTAGACAAGATGGTCGAAGATGATTCAAAAGCTAAGGGAAAGGCTCTTGAATTGGAAAAGCTGCTCGTGGCATATGTGGCGGATGATGAAGCTCATATGGATAGATTTGATGTTGATGTTGAGATGAGGCTTCGCTATGATGAGATGAAGCGAGGCATGATGTGAGATAGCCTTGGCTTAATCCAGACGGGATCATCCCAAGCATGTTGATGACTCGGTGAAAGGGTTCGAGTTTGAGGATAATGGTTGGCTCGAGAGGCGCTTGAGCTAGTATGGAATAGTCGTCGAGGAGGATGACTAGGAGGTTAAGATTTCATCGTTGTTGAAGGTTCTAGCAGGCTCAAAGCAAGAGTACGCTGGGCAGATTCTATAGTCCCTAAAGACTATGATTGGTAGTCGAGTACTCTGGGCAGATTCGATAGTCCTAGGCACGGGCTGCGACGACGTGCGGAGTTCTGTCTAGAATCGGGGTTTCCATTAGCCCTTGACGGACGACTGAAAGAATGTGCCGGTCATTCAATTAACGGTGGTATCGAAGCAATGATAACAGTGATAGCCAGAGTCATGGATGTTTGGTTGTATCGTCATTCGGTCTCAAGAGCGATATTTTCAAGGTGCTTATCTGATCTTGGTTTAGGCCTTGGGGGTTTATGCTTGGAAAATGTCGACCTTGACTCGAGTGATAATTGCTTTACTTTATATGTCTGCTTTGCTATGTTTATTTCTGCTTAGTGTGTCTGGGGGCTATCACTGTAGAAAGAGGTGGTATGGGAGGGTTGGGTTCCTATTCCTTTTACTTTTATGCTCTTTTGGTATGTTGTTGGTTAATTTACCGCTCACTAAGACTGTTGTCTGACTCAAGGTTTTATGTTTAACTCTTATTACCTTGGGATGTTCATCCATTTTGGGATGGGCAGACTAGGTAGCAGGTGACAGGTGCTGTTCTTAGTTTCCCACGATGCTGATGGCGAAGACGAGCTGGAGGCTTGCATATTATTTCTTATTATATGTACTGGATGTTCCGCTGCTTGTATAATTCTCTGAGTGATATGTAGTGAGGCTTGATGTATTGACTATTCAGATGTTTGTATTCAACTATTATGAAGTTTAATTGATGAGATTCTATTCTGTGAAGCTTCACTATATATATATTCTCTATTGTATTTTATCCATGCGCTGTGAGTAATACGATATATTCTGCTGTTTTAACTTACCTTGGCGATCGTCCATGGCTGCCTGGCACACCTTTACAGCGCACTGTTTCCTTGTTCAGTGCAGGAGTCATGGGCGGTCGTCACAAGTATTAATTCCTTACAAATTCATTTCAAAAATGTTACTCAGTATTTTTGAAGGATGAGAGGTATCATATATTTTTCCTTTACATATTATTTTCCTTACAAATGAAATATTATATTTTGTGCGACGTGCAGCTCCTGATAGGCCAATAGAGTTTGTTCTCATTGATGAAGCTGCACAGCTAAAAGAGCGTGAGTCATTGATTCCTTTGTTGACTCATGGTTTGAGACATGTTGTTCTTATAGGCAATGAGTGTCAGTTGCAGAAGATGGTGAACATTTTGGTAAGTAGGAATATGTTATTTCTTCAGCAGGAGATGTGAGAAAGTACAGAAAGAATAGAGGAGAAGTGGAGTAGTTGTGGAATGATTGGAACTCTTTACAGATGATGGCTATATATAAACGCAAAAGTTAGCCTGCATACAGCTGTCATGAGGTTATATAAATTACTGTAATGTGATTATGATGTGATTAGTTTATAATATTATGAATTTTTTGTCAAACTATATGTTGTGACCTGGGATAGGGAAGCATCTCATTTCTTTATTTTGCCAATTGGACATTTGCTCTGTGTCTAATTGCCACATGGGAAAAGCCATCAATCAGTCATTATACCTCTCTTTTATGTTAGACTATTATGTACGTTTTTTTAATCTCTTTAGCTTTACTTTGGAGTATAATAATTGTTGCTACTAATTTTGATATGGTGGCACTACTAGGAATTTACATGTAGTCCTTGCTGTTCCTCCATTGCTGAAGTTACATATGTTCATGACCAAGTACAGTCTTGTCTCTCAGTTTACCCAATAGGAAACTAAATGTTACTGGTATGTTTTTCTTCTTCCATTAATTATGTTTACTTACATGTGTGTATAAATTTTAATTTTAAACTCAATTGCAAAAGTAATGAACAAATTGCCATGATGACCGCGGCTGTAATATTTTGAACTACTGCTAGTTACCAAGTTGATGATATAGGATTCTATACCAACTCATTTGGTTTCTATACATTATTTGAGAAAAGTCTTCAAAATTAAAATGAGATATTGGAGACTAGTGTACAGATAATAAACATCCAACAACTCTTTGCAAAAAACAAATTAAAAATGAAAAAATAAAATAAAAATAATAGTTGGATGCGAAACTGCGTGTCATTTAATCTGTATTCGACTTTAGACTTAAAACCCGCCAATCCCATGAGATATTTTTTCTTTTCTTTTTTTCCGAAATAGGACAATGCGTTCTTAATTATTGTTTCCATTTTCTGAAATATGGATTATCCATTTTTAACTATATAAGCTTTTTTTTTATGCAATTTTTTTGAACTTGACTATAATATATGCATTTAAATCCGTGGTCTTTAACTGCATAATGAAGTGTCAGTACCAAGGTAATAAATATAAGCTGTAACTGCCCCTATTTTCCAACAAAATTGGAGAAAGCCCATATGCTTAATGACTCTTCTATAGAAGTTTTATCATCTATAGTATTTATTTATTCGAAATTTCAACCCACCTACCTTTGAAATTTTAGAACCAAAAATGACATTTCTTTTCAAACAATATTTTGCTATAGTTTATTTAAGCTGCACAATGTAGTTCTTACTATAAATTACCATGTTATTGATAGAGTAATAAATTAGTTGTCAAGTAATTACCATGTCATTGTAAATTTGGAATTGAAAACTATTTAAACTTACTGACTTGACATCAAGAAGGTATTGGAGAGAGTGAAATTTTGAAATGCCTATGTTTTACCATGTACACGTAAGCAGGTTGTTGTTCCTGCTTTAAGTTTTAAGTAATAGATTTACAACAAAAATACAAAAAGAAATTAAGTAGAGCGTTCAATGGTTATATTCTCTCACAACGGCTAGTTAATGCCCCTGTATCTCAGTCGCTAATCCGAAACGTCCGCTGCTTCCCTTTCCTCAGATTTAATTGACTGCTTCTTCAGCTCTAAACAAATTTAAAATTTTATTTTCCGTGATTAACACTAAAAGAAACCGACGAATTAAAAATTCAAAACCCTATTTTCTGAAAACATATAATCTTATTGTTTTTAGGCGAAAATTGCAGTAGTGGTGATAGTTGAATCATATTTTCTGTTCAACTCACATGATCTCAACAACCATTATATTAAAAATCATGATATCTCCATCAAAAATCATTATTTGCTAATACGAACTCGATTATGAAATCTAAACACGAATCCCTGATTATGTAATTTTGACTTAATTTAGATTATTACTGTTATTTAAAATTTTCAAAATAGTTACTCGATATTTTCTCTTGAATCTATTTTTAGAAATGATGTTATGCACATACAATCACCTTTCATTCAGAGATCAAGGTTTAAAATTGTTTGTAAGTGGAATTATTTGAAATTTTAATCAGGTTTTAAAACCTGTAACCTATAACAGAGAACCAATACACGTATACACAAGCATGCATAGACTATCAACACAATTTCATCACTTTATTTCACATACATCAAGTTTATAAACATATTCAAGCATCAATGGGTTAGTTTTTTCACCTGGAAGTTGATTAAGCAGAGAAGTTTTGTCTGGAAATTTAAAAACTAGAAGTTGCTTTGATTCTGGAAACTTGTTTTTGAACTTTTGATCAGTAGCTTTGAAACTGACATTTGGTTTTGATCTGATCTGAAACTGGAACTTGAATCTGTACTTATGCTTTGTTTAACCTTGAAGTTGTAGTTTGAATTGTTCTTTGCTTTTAAATTTGATTTGTGTTTCTTCTTCACAGGTGTTGTTTGATGCTTTTGAGGTTGATACAAGATGTCGCACTCTTTCTCCTTTAAATCGGTCATGCTTATCGACGGTCATTAAAATATTTTTAGTATGTATCGTTTTGGTACGCTACACTCAATTTGTGTACTTATGTTTAATTTTTATCACAAATATTTATGTTTAATTCTTCATGTATGAAATATTATGGATATATATATATTTTGTGATTTGGCTTATGACTCAATTTGTGTACTTATGTTAATGTGATGAATGTGGTTTTTTGAGTTATAATATATAAGTAGAATTGAAAATTATTAAGCTTTGAATGTTATGGCAGCAAAAAATGTGCAATAGAATTTTTTTATAGCGTTCTAACGATGCAATAAAAAGAAAAATTGTTCAGCTTTGTTATACTATAGCATCATGTTAGTGCTATACAAAATATTTTGCAAAGGGTAAATAATTTTCATAGCAATAAGACGGTGCTATAATAGATAGTAATGAATTTTCTATAGCATTTCAATATGTCATAAAAGGTTGACACAATGATTCCATAGCGTGTTCAAATGCTATAATAATATAGCATGTCGACATATTTATAGCAACTAAAATGCGTCATAAAAAGTTCTATAGCATGTTTCATAATGCTATAGAAAAGCAGTTGCACCAATATGGCCTATTTTAGATGGCAAGAAAAATACGTTTTCCATTGCAAGTATGACACGCTATAATATCTACCAGACTTTTTACAACATGTTGATCTATGACGATTATAGAATCGCTATAGAAAGTTTTTATAGCGGTTTTTACACGATATAAAAAGTCCTTTTTGTTCTAGTGTGAGAAATATTATATTAAAACAATATGTGATACGTAAAATAAGATAATTATGAAATAACCAATCCAAATATTCATCCAATCAAACAAAGTTTATGTGACACAGCATTCAAAAAATCCACATAAATCAAAATCAATCAAATCCAAACCAAACCAAGTATTATTATTTATATACAATCAAACCTATTTAAACTAAACATTTCGAGAAACTTCAACCCATCCATCAGCGCCAAAAATTGGATCCGCTTTGATACCATCTCAATCTTCATCATCTTTGTTGATGGTACACTCTAGATCGATGGTTAGTACTTCTTTGTTCAAAGAAGAAATCATCCATCGAATTGCGTCGAAATACATTTTTGCACCTTGATCATCTGCATTTGACTCAATTTTAAGTGCCTCTGGTTTCTTATGATGAAAGTAATAATGTTCTTGAATGATTCAAGAGTTTGTTCGAGATTTTCAGTTATTTTTTGGATAGGAGAAGCCATTATTTTGGTTTTAGAGTTTAGGAATGGAAAGGAAGAAGAAAGATAGTAGAAAATAATAATTCTCTGGTCTCAAGAGATATTTAAAGGGTTGGAAATTCGTTGGAAATGAATAGACATTTGCTGTCTATTCAATTTTCTAAATTAATTTTTTTTGAAAAGTTACCATTGTATGTCGACATACATACCTAGATTATGTCGACATATATGTAGAGTTTTCCAAAATAACCTTGTTTTGATAATCTAATGTATTTAGCTTAACTATTATTCTGTTATGTTTTTTAGAGATGATAAACAATGTATAGCAGCAAGGAAATAGATTTTTCATTAATACTTAGATAGAGATTACATAAAACATAAAGAAATGAAAAGATACACAAAATTCAACATAAACTAAAACTAGAAAATCTAAATACATGGATAGTTTAAACAAACAACTAGAAAGACACAAATGAAGATGAAGAAGAACCACTAAACTAGTGGATTATCTTTCCAAAGAATTTACATATTTTGTTGGAAATTGAAGTAAATCTCTTTGAAAATGATTTCTTAAGCTTCCTTTGGTTATGGATGATCCGCTCTTGATTTTTGAGAAGATCTTTATTGGATGGATTTGGTAGCACATTGATACTTTCCAAAAAAGTATCATCTTCCTCTTCTTGTTCTTCCTCCTCGACTTCCATTTCATCTCCTTCCTCTTCTCTTATTTCATGCTCTTCTTCCCAAGCCAACATTTGTTTCTATTATGCAAGCATTTCATAAGGCTCAAAAAAGGATGAAATATGCACAAGTGAAATGTTGTCCTTGTCAAATATTTTTTGAGAAATCGTTTCCTCTCCTTTAAGGTCAACATTAAAATAATTGAAACATGAATAAAATACACACCATGAAATAGTGTGTTCTCATGTTTAGAAAGAGTCTTAGGAAAAGGTTCATCCAAAATGACTTGAGACCAATTTATGTCGTATTGACCACAAATTGCGAAAAGTGCTTTGAAATTTTTTTGAGTCGGGTTATTATAATTACTCGTTCTAGGATTGATACTTTGTTGCAAAAGAAGGTTTTAAATTCTTGCTTTTGGACATAAATTTTTGTTTTTGAATTCAAAATCATCATCACTTTCGAAAATATCATGAATTACTTCACGATTTTAAAAATCAATTTGAAAAGATGAAGGGTCCATTCCACTAGATTTGCATCCAAGAATATGACACAAAAGTTCATAACTTAAAACAATTTATGTCCCTTTGACACTACTCCAAACTTCTCCTTCTCTACCATCATAAAACTTTCCTTTCAAATTTGCATAAAACATTTTTACTAATTTGGATAACAAACAAAATCATTTTGAGAAGTATCGATTAAACCAAGAATTTCATTTTGCAAACAAGGATTGAAAAGGTCATAAGTAGGAAAGTCTTTAAAAATAGCAAATCTTCGGGGAAAGACTTTTCCAAAAGATAAATGCTCTATATAGACATGAATGGCTTCTTGACCATTGAAAAAATATTCTTTTAATTACTTAGAAAGCCACATGGTTGCTTTAGTATTGCTTGAGGATGACATTGAAGAATAGTTTGAAGAGATAAGAGAGTTTATGATTTTTGAATTTGAAAATGAAAGTGAGAGGCAAATTGATGGAGATAGAGTAAGTAAATAGAGAATCAAAGGACGTGTTCTCTTGTCAAATGGAAATTTTTCAAAACATAGGAGTTGGTGAAAAGGTAGAGGGAAAATCAAATTTTGAATTTGAAATTCAAATCCAAATTCTATCTGCATATGTCGACATATGCTCGTGGGGTACATCGACATATGGGTTAAAATTTTCAAAAATGATTTTTGTTTAACTATATCCTATTTATTATATAGACCAATTTATAGTTATTCTATTTTCGGAAAAATAATTTTAACATAATTTTAAATATATTTTATATTATTATTTTATTATTAAAATATATAAAATACTTATATTTAAAATATAATCACACAATATTCAACCAATATTATTATTAACCCATAGGATATTTCTAACAACCAATAAAGCAGCCAAAAGAAAATAAAAATTCATTCAAGACATTAAAGTACTTTTGATATATTAAATGCATACCTTTTGCTGATCCATTTCACCATTTTGTTCTAAATTATGTGTTGCTGTGAAGCACATATTAGCCATTTCTGTATCTGACTCATTATCACTAGAGGATGTATCTTAATTGGCTAATGTTGCAGTATAGGCACTTCTCCGTTTTCTAAATGAATCAGTGTTTGGTGTAGTTTTCAAATTATCGGGATGTAGACAATCTCATTTTAAATGCCCAAGGTCATCGTAGTTATATCATCTAATGCAATTTCCGTTTCCACTTTCACTTCCGGGATTTTTGTTGTCATTTCTTTTGAAATTGTTCATCTTTCTATATTTCAGAAATTTTCTAAATTTCCTTGTCATGAAAGCAATTTCTTCATTTTCATCGCTGTCTGAATCTGGATTATCCGTCATTGCATTAAAAGCTGTAGATTTCTTCTCTATTGCTTTACTTTCTCTCTTACCCTGCATTTGTGCTTCAAAAGACATTAGATTACAAGTTAACTCTTCAATTTTAGAGTGCTAATGTCATTAGCCTTTTTGATTGCAAGAGTCTTTTGATCCCATTCAGGAGTAAGTGAATTGGGGATTTTTCTAACTTGATTCTCTTCAGAAATTTTTTTACTCAGTGCAATAAGTGGGTGTACTATATCTTGAAATCGACTATACATACCAGATATGGATATATTTTTGAAAAATTAAAATTGGTTTGTTAACATGCAAATTTTGGTATGTTTGACCTTACTTGTCCATTCGTGTTTAACTTGCAAAGTTCTCCAAATTTCAAATGCAGACTTATATATACACACTCTATTAAATTCATTTCTATCTAGTGAACAGAATAATAAATTTATAGGCTTAGAGTTACTTCGTGCAATTGCCTTTTGGTCAGCAGTCTATCGTGCAAAATTTGTCTTGGGTTCAGTGTACTCAGTTTGTGTGATAATCCAAGTGTCTAACCAATTGACCGTAAATAAATTTTCATTCTACATGACCAATGTGTGTAACTACTTCCATTAAAAAGTGGAGCTCTAGCAGTGGATTGTCCTTCAACAAATGAGATACTAATAAGTGTATTAACAGCGTTACTAACAGTACTATTACCAGTGTTGGTAACCTTTAAGCTTTTTCAAAATAAGATAATGAATACTTGGAAAACCAATGCTTTGATACCAAATGTAAGTCAGTGGAATAACGATCTTAAGACTAAATTAACACTAGAGGGAGGATGAATAGTGCTTAATGGATTATATGAATATTATTCAAATTCTTTAAGATTTTACTTGGAATGATGGAATTAACAATCACAGAATCAAAGTACAGATAAAAGTAAATGAGCAAAAGTAAAAAGGAAAGAACACACAGAATTTTATACTGGTTCAAAGTTACCCTACATACAGTCCTATACAATTCCTTGTACGGTTTTCTTTTCAACTAGTAAATGCAAATGCAATCTCAATTTCAAGACTACGAGACACACCCTCCCCTCAGCCTCTGGGGTAGAGCCACTTGATTTCTGAGCCATAAGCACATCCACTAGATTTATGTGCTACTAAGCACACCCAATTGATTTAAACAGGCTACAATCACACCTACTTGGATTTCAGGGATACCAAGCACACCACAGAGTATAAGAGTATGATTTGATAGAGTTTACAGACTCAGATCTTCGATCTTGATTACAATTGAGCATATAAATCTTGAATAGACTTGATCTTGAGAGAGATGGGAGAAATCGAAAAGTATATGAAAGAGAACTAGTAATGATGGAATTTGATGGTTGAATTTCGATAGAGTTTCGATAGAAATTGATTTAGAAATCAAGAGAGTGAAAAGAGGAAGAAAAATAAGAAAGCAGTTAAGAAAAGAAAAATTCATTTGGAAGTCTGGTGTATATTGAAAAACAACGGTCATGTCCATTTGCAAAGAGATATGACGAAAAGAAACTTCCATTCAAATTTGAATTTTGAAAAGTATGGCTATTATGTCGACATACTTGTAGAGGATATTTCGACATATCACTTTGTATTTTGAAAAATCATTTAATAAAAATTATTTTGAAAATAATAAATTTCGTAAAATATTTTGAAACTTTGTACAACATTTAATCATAGTTTATACATATTTTAATCATATTAAAACTTAATAAAATAATTTTGAAATATTTAATCAGAATATTCGATATAATGTATAAAATCAATATAGTGATAAATTATTAAATTATAAACAAATATTCAATATATGTATAAACTTAAAAATTTTGAAATAATATCTCTATAAGTATAAGAGATTGAAAATCATTTTGAGAAACATATTGAAAAGATTATTTAAAACCAGAATATTTGAAAAATAATTTAAAACAAAATTAGAGAAGATGAGAGAGATCTGGAAAGTGCTATCAAGGTTTTAACATAAATTCTATGACTCTATAACTTATTTGGAATATCTCAAAATTTTGTACTCTTCAATACTCATGAGTTTTCATTCTTGAACTCTTGAAACTTTATATCAGCATCTTGAATCTACTCTTGATATCATCATCTTGATACTTTACAGTCTTCTTAATCACTTGCTGTATAATATACTCCACTATACACTATATATATCTTGATAAAACATTAGTATCTATATTTTATGTAATGTCTTATAATTGTTATCACCAAAACCATTAGTTTAGGTACTACACATACATATATATTTATATATATGTATGTATGTATATAATATGTGAAGTATAAGTAAACATCTTCCATTTATCATACATCCTTAATTTCTTACCCACGTTCACATTTTTTACAGTGGGTACACATGTAAACTCGACAAGGCTTGGAAGCGCTATGTGGGCATATAGGTACCTGTGAACTTACCTTTATGTCATGTAGCTATGAGCTTGTCTTGTCAAATTATTGATTACTATCTCCTGATTATGAACTCGACAAGGCTTGGAAGCTATATAGGTATACATGTAGCTATATTTCTATAGACTTCATTGACATCTGTGTATGGTACCCATATCTAATAATATTTTTTTTCATCTATAATGAAACTGCATTATCCCAGCTTTGCACCGGGATAATGCAAAACTACACTATCTGTGCAAAACTGGGACAATTCAAGTTGAATGCACTGTCCTAATTGGGACAATGTAATTGCACTGTCCTAGTGCACACTATGACAGTTCATGTAGTTTACCGTCCTGGTTTGCCCTAGGATGCAACCACCTCAGAGCAGACCGAGGCACTGATGTTTGAATGGTAGTGGATATTCCTCGAGTTGATATGTGAGAATATGGTTGTTGTTTAGATTTACAAGGTAATGTTTGAATGGCATTTTATTATTTGTATATGAATGTATGAGCTTATAAATGTTGGACTTTTGAATATAAAAAAGACTGGCATGTTAGAAAAGAGGTTGGCATATACGTGGAGTATATATGGTAGAAGTTATTGACAGTGTGTTATGTTGGGATTGTATTTGCATTTGGAAATGCAAATCCAATTTTTTTAACTTTATATACTAATTACTTTTTTTCAAACTATTTTGATTGGTTTTTTTGTTCTTGTTGGATTCTTGAAAGTTAGCTTGGATTCTCCATAATTCATGTTTTGCTCTTTTTGTAAAAATTTATGTTTCTACATTTATGCTTGATACATTATCAATGAAATGTATATGAATTTTAATTGTTTGTTACATGAAATTATTATAACTTTGGTTACGTTCAATACATAACGTGTTTAAGCTGTTAGATTATATTTATCAGTTTTGTTTAAATTAAGCGATATGGTTTTAAGTAAAAAAATTATGGCTACTAAAAATGCTCTATTGGTTAAAAATATATGGGGAGTAAATAGTGTTTTGTAGGTGCTGCAAAATACTAACAGACATCGATGAAATGCTACTACAACCATTTAAATTTTTTAGTAATAGGTGTATAAGTATATTAGAAATGATGTTAAAACCATACATGAGAGACAGTAAATAGTATATTAATAAACACAAAAATAAAAAACCTATAAAAAATGCTTGTATACCTAGAAATGATGTTGTAATAGGTAAGATATTTTACACAATCCATCAGTGTTATTATGATTATACCTAGAACCCTCATTCTACACACATAGAAGTTTATGCACTTTCTCCAAAAAAAATTATATCTTAATGGTGGACTTTGTAACTCCACCATTGAGTGAGAAAATTGTTCTCTCATAAGTGATATTGACCATTCAATGTGTATTCGACCGGCCAACTAGATTATAAATGAAAATTGCAAATTGTTTATGAGCAATACCAATTATGAAATTATTTAAATATTTTTTCCTTATTATTAAATATAAAAAACAATTTTTTATACTGTACAATGGATAGGCTTGCGCACATCATGTGCATAACTTTGTGATCATAATCAGGCGATCAATCATCGGAGAGCGGTTCATCTCGAAGTGACAATGATTATCCTCGACATTAGATGGGGAATCAAATCAAAGTAAACATGGTCGGTGCACTACAACAAAAATACCCTTTCGTAACTACCAAAAACAATTGTAATAGGTCTATTACAACGGACACACACCAGTAGTTATATCCGCAGTTGTAATAGAGTCTGACTTTTTTACAACTGTCTCTGACAGTTGTAGAATCTGTTGTAAAAATATATTTTACAACTGCTTTTGTCAATTGTAAAAGACTTTTGCAACTATTTTTGGCAGCTGTAAAAGACCTTTTTTACAACTGCTTTGAGCACTTGTGATAAAATCTATTACAACTGTTCTAGCCCGTTGTTAAAAGAGATGCAAAATTTATAAAAATGAAATCAAAACACAATTTGCAGCTGAAGCAAACAGTTGATAAGCACGAACAATACACTAAAATTAACAATATACTATAAGAAAATTTTCTTTATATCATGAATATTTTTAAAAGGAATACAACTTTGTACACTAAGATTTTTCATCTAACATTTACACAAGATTTTAGATGACTTGAGCTGTGGTACCAAGTTCATAAAGCCTGCTACCCTTAATTTTACTGGCATATCTCAAACTTGATCCATATGATATGCCTTCTTATTTCATGAATAAAACATGCAAAGTTGGTACTAACTGCGCTTATGGAGTTGAAGGAAGTAATCTAAAGATGAATAATATGTCACAAAATGTTCGACAACATCACGTATTCTCCTGCCTTTCTCATCTTGTAAATTCCAATAAGTCGCAACTAAGACGTTGTGTTTGGATGCCTGCTTAAATTTCATCAAAGCACGAATGCAATTAGTTTATTAACAAACAACAAGTACCAAGCATGAATGCAATTCAAACTTGTTGGATTCATCAAAGCATGTATGCAATTGGATTCATTCGGCAGAAACCTTAGCTGTACATCCTCTCTCTTTACATATATACACACTTGATCTACACTCATTGTATATCATTTCCAAAATTATAAAATACATCCACATTAAAAAAAAGAACTTACATGTATGGAATTCCTGAAAACACTGGACACACCCATTTGCAAGATTTTGTATAGTTTGATAGTTTGCAAGATTCTGTATCCTGCAAATGTAATGCATGTATATAAGCAAAAGAATGAGTATTCTTACATGTTGCAACTATTTTAGTTGTTTCCCTGTGCTTTAACCTTCCTTGTATACAAAAACACTAGACACACACAAATAAACATGCTTCTATTTTCTACAAAAAATAGTTTCACCAAACTATGATTGCATATAAACACAATTACTTAATTATCATTTCAGTAAAATGTACATTATTTCTTAATGGTGCACACAGTGCATGAAGATTATACAAAAAGTTCACAAAGAACAGAGAATTACCTTAAGATACTCCTTGATCCTGGAATATGGAATTTCACCTGACTCAGTTGAGCTAAGATCAACCAAGGTCACCGGTCGCGTTTTCCTCGTGCAATCTTCATGAACAAAACCTATATATTTCCTACTATTATTGCAGCAGAAAAATAAACAGAAAATAAACCTTTAATATTTTAGTACCATAATCAGTCAACACAGAAGGATTTAATCCATGAAATTCTATATAGGCATCAAGCCTTTTATTGAGAAATATCTTCAGTGACCAGTATACCGATGAATACTACTCATCCTTTTCTAGCTGTCCAACAGCAGGCACAACAAGCAAGTTACACTGCAATTGCCTAAACTTCGCTGACCAAAACAAAAATGCATAACTTGGTCCAGTGGATGCTTGATGATGATGATAAAAGTATAAAACTATTATTTTGGTATGCAATATTAATAGTGGAATATGTATTTATACATATTATGCACTTATTTCTATAATATGAACAAAATTACCCTGCATCTAACTGAAATCCAGGGTGGTTGAGGGGAAACTTGCTTCATTTTATCAAAAAACACTTCACGAATCACACTCCCCTACAACCACAATCATCCTCTCAAACTCCACCTTCTCCAAATCCACTCTCAGGTCCAAACAGGTTCATTATAGAATGATCCAGATTCGCCCCTTATGGTATCGACATCCTCCAAAAACATATCATTCAGCTGCAAACTCAAAAAAAATCCGCAAGGCATAACGCCTCAAATATCGTCCTCTCCTACCCCTAAAAAAGACGGACCCAACAACACATACCCTCTAACCCTAATTTGGCCTAGATCTGCCTTACTGTACTTGAAAACAAATGGAGGGCGATGGTGCCGCCGATAAAGTAAGCGAAGTTGAAAACACAGCCCTAATAGGCCACATCAACAAGCCAGGGTCGGGCTCCTCTGCTATTGCCTAAGCTCAGAGCCACTGGATGGAGGCAACGCTGTTGTGGAGGGTTGTAGCGAGGCGGTGTTCGGGACAAGGTGGTAGTCATGGGAGATGATAACGGCATTGAGATCGGAGGAGAGTCGGAACGAGTGGCTCTAAGCGAGGATCGGGAGTCTGGAGGAGTACAATCGAGGTTTGTAAAGACGAAGAGTTTGATTGATGGGAAGAACGATTTAGGATTGATTTTGATTTAGGCAAGGAATACTTGGCCTACGTGAGGGAGTAATCAACAAGCTACGAATATATCACATGAATTTTTGGAGCCGAATTTTCAATATTTCCCACCTACATTTCATCCTTTTACGGCTAAGATTTAAGGAGTTGCCGCCAAGATATAAGAAGTCATACTCAACTTTTCTCCAAAATTTGTAAAAATAATTATTATAGGCAAGAATTAAGAGGTGAAAAATTATATTAACTATGATATGTTTTTGAAAATTATTTTTTATTAAAATATTATATATTACTACTTAAGTATTATTAATTATTACTTCTTAGTTATACTTTGCGTCAATTGTCATACAAAGTTGCAAAGTTGCAATACGTGTTGTAATCAATTTTTTTTTAATTATTATTATTATTCAATATTGATTTTTAACTTTAATTGAATATTAAATATTAATTATTAAAAGTTAATTCTAAATTATTAATTATTTGTTAATATATGAATTATTAATTATATTGAATAGTAATTATTAATACTAATTATTTTCATCAAATTAATAATATTATTTAATAGTAATCAATATTTATTATTACCTTTTTATTAATTATTGATTATTATATTTTTAATATCAACTATTAAATATTAATAATTAATATTAATTATTATTTCTTAATTATTAATTTTTAATGTTAATTATTAATTATTAAAAATTAATTCTAATTTAATAATTATTATTTATTTAATAATTATTAGTTATTTTATTGAATATTAATTATTAATTATATTGAATCTTAATTATTAATTAGAAAATTAATAATAAATAATAATTACTATTAAATAATACTAATTAATTTAAAATATGAAGTAATTAATATTCATATAATTAATAATTAATATTCAATATAATTAATAATTAATATAATAACTACTAATTATTAAATAATTAATAATTAATAAATTATAATTAATAAATTATAATTAATTTTTAATAATTAATAATTAATATTAATAATTAATAATTAATATTAATTATTAATATTTAATAATTGATATTAAAAATATAATAATGAATAATTAATAAAAAAGTAATAATAAATATTAATTACTATTAAATAATAATGATTAATTTAAAATGTGAAATAATTAGTATTAATAATTACTGTTCAATATAATTAATAATTAATATATTAACTAATTATTAATAAATTAGAATTAATTTTTAATAATTAATACTTTATATTTTAAATTAATTATTATTGTTATTTAATAGTAATTATTATTTATTATTAATTTTCTAATTAATTATTAAGTATTAATATTTAATTATAATTATTAAGTAATTATTACAACCAGTAAACAAAAACTTGTAATAGACACTTATTACGACTGAAAAAAGATTTGTTAAAAATATGCATTTATTACAACTAGCAAAAAAGGTTGTAATAGACATCTATTACAACTGACAAAAAATAAGAGTTGTAAAAAATAAGCATCTATTATAATTAGCAAAAAAATGTTGTATTAGGGATCTATTACAACTGGCAAAAAAGAAGAGTTGTTAAAAATAGACATATATTACAACTGGCAAAAAAGAAAGGTTGTAGTAGGCATGCATTACAACTGACCACAAAAAAGAGTTGTTGAAAGAAAGTTTATTACAACTTTCTAAAAAAAAGTTGTAAAAAACCTCCATTACAACTGACAATTTGTGACAGTTGTAAAAATACAGTTATAATAGGATCTTTTTGTTGTAGTGGTGCTGACAGAAAAAAAAAACAATGGCAAGGCGGGGCAGACCCTAGGATGGAAATTAAGGTTTGTCATAGAGAACATTGGGGATGCTCTCAATGGCACCCCGACCCGCCTCCACATAAGAAACTCAATGGAAGCAGTTCGAGCACTTCTAATGGTCCATGACATATGAAAAAACTATTAATAATAAGGGATCTGGTGGAACAAGGGTTGCAAGTGGAATAACAGTATTTCTTCATGAAGTCCCTGATTTTACAAATTATTACATATAAGCGTCTTTTATTTCAAACATGAATAACTCTTACATACAAATTTCATTTTACACACAACTTACGTTAGGTTCATAATCAAAATTTGAACACATTGATGTTATTCGATAGTAAATTATAAACTTATCTCGGTAGTGTAAATTTTGTACTATTATATTAATATTATCATTAAATATTTACATATCAACATCACTAATCAAAATTAATATATCAAGACATTATTCATTTGGTTTGAATATTTGATACTCGAATTGAAATGGATGATAATCATTACATGGATAATATCAATCCATGGAATATTGAACTTAAACACGCTCTATTTGGTATATAATGAGGTATAATTGTTCTATTAAAAGAATAAGTGTCATATTATTAAAGAAAACAAACTTTAACCCAAATTAATTTTAATGGAGCTACTATTACTAAAATCTATGAAATACCACAAACTGGATAAACGTTCCAAGAAAAATTAGAAGTGTAATATGTTTGAGATTTCATACTTTGTATAACATATAGTTAATGTAATGTCTTAAATGAGATCAAAGGCAAGAAATTTGAAATTTAATTATATTATTTTGTTTGTTTCTTCTAAAAATTTAATGTTAAATATGCTAAAATAAAATTTGAGTTCATGGTCCAAAAAATCTAATTCTAAGAATAATCTTAAACATAAATAAGACCTTGATTATCGGGAACCCAATGCATATATGTTGTAGTTAGTTTACTCTAATATTTCAAGTAGAACAAATTAATGTTTACCATCGATCAAAATCCTATAGCTAGCGGAAACTATTTTCTTCTTTAATTTTCTTTACTATTAATATACAAGCTTTAAAAGTGTTATGAAAGGCATAAAAGCATGACAAAATATTTCGTCATAAACAATCATTCATTTCTTGTGTGCTTTCAATGCAAACTAAATTTGGCTACTATCAATTGGTGCTAAACCTATTCATTTTATATGATTAATAAAAATATTTATGTTTTTTACACCATGGACAAAAGTATAGTATTGACAGTTGGTGCCCAATGTGAGTCACATGATATAAACAAAAAAAATGTTAAAATTATACTTAATAACCAATATCAATATTAGTCAACCATAATACATAAGAATTTATTTACACGAATAGGGATAAAATAGAGGAGAGGTAGCAGACGTTGGGAAGTACAAGTTAGCTCGATAACAAACTATCTGCAATGATTGTAGTTCTCATAAAGGCAGTACTCATAACCTTATACATAGCATATTACTAATATCTTGAGTTTTTTATTTTCAAATATTAACCAGTTATGTTGGCCATCCAACTTACCTTACGGTGCTAGCCAACTTGTAATAATAATCTAAGTAAACATTTATGCAATGATTTGTGTACTTAACTTGAAGAACATAATGCGGTCAGGAAGAAGGGTCCCCATTACAAAATATTGTCGAATACTATTTATTTGGAAATTTTTTATTAAGATTTCCCAATAGAAATGACAGAATATTAAAATCAGGTCCCTATTTGTTGTTTGAAATGTAATGTAAGTCTCTATCTATAATTTTTTGTAAATCAGGTCCCTACTCCTTTAGTGTCGTAGCTGACCAAAACCATAATCCACGAACTAATTTAATTCTAATCTTTAAAACATGATAACTTTTATAGATTAATCGGATTTAAGAATCGTTTGAACCAATAAACCACTAATTTGATAAGCTTTCCAATGATATCTGTTGTTTATACCAAGAAGTAAAAATTCTAAATTATAATTTTATATAGCATTTTTAACTGCATTTATGTAATGTAATTATTTTATATCACCACATCGTGTAACTACATTTATGCAACCACATTTGTTTTGGATGATCATAACCTATATATAATAATTTTAACTACATTACAATATTGCAGTTATTATTTTTATTCAAATTAAAAGTAATTTGTTTTTGAATTATGCAATTATGGTTGCCTTGAATATCATAACTGCATTTACATGATGTAGTAACAATTTTTGTTGTATTAGATAATTTATTCAAACATAATGAAATTATAATTCAACCGCATTAAGAAAATGTAGTTATAATTTAACAGCATATTTTGAATAAATTTAACTACATTGTGTTTTTTAACTACATTTATATGATGTAGCAATAATTTTGGCAACATTGGGTAATTTTATTCAATCTTAATGCAGTTATAAATTAACTTCATTAAGAAAATACGGTTAGAATTTAGCAGCATGTTTTGAATTAATTTAACTTCATCTAAAGATTTTAATTATATTAATGTAATGTAGTAATAATTTTGGCTAAATTTGATAATTTTATTCAATCTTAATGTAGTTATAATTTAACAACATTAAGAAAATGCAATTACAGCTTACCAGCATTTTTTGAATTATGAATGGTTGCATTTGGATATTTTACTGCATTTTTGTGATGTAATAATAATTTTGGTTGTATTTTATGATTTATTAAAACTTAATGCGGTTATAACTTAACTGCATCAAGCAAATGCAGTTAATATTTAACTATATATTTTGAATTATGCAATTATGGTTGCATTTAAATATTTTAACAACATTTATGTGATGCATTAATAATTTTGGTTGTCTTTGATAATTTATTCAATCTAGTGCAGTTATAATAATTTAACCACACTAAGAAAATGCAGTTATAATTCTACTGCATACTAAATATGAAATTGACTTTAAATGGCATATTTTTATTTCCTAACCTACTAGTTTGAATAACGCAATTATAGTTGCATTTGAATAACAGGAAATTATTGTGAAGGACAAAATTTTTCAGCATTTTAGCCTCAAGCACAGACCTTCAGTATTTTAGCTTGAAGGACAACTTTCTTTAGGTATTAGTTTTTACAGTTTTTAGGTATCAGTTTGTAGTTATCGGTAGCAGTTTTTAGGTATCAGTTTTTAGTTCGGTAGCAGTTTTTGAAAAATGTTTGTCCTTATGAATAATTTTGAAAGAATGTTTGTCCTTGTGAATAATTTTTAGAAGAATGTTTGTCCTTGTGGTTAAAATATTGAGGTCGTGTCCTTGAGGCTAAAAATATATAAAATTTTGTCCTTTAAATTAATTCCCCCTTTGAATAATGTAGTTATAAATACTTTATTTATGTTAAAAGCTACAATTTTCTTAAAAAACTAACGGCTAGATATTTACATATGCATAATACATATAATTTAAAAGACCATAAAATTTGCGATTTAACGGTAAAAATAGTCCGTTGATATGATATTTCTACATAAAATTTATTACATTTTAAACATTGAAATTAAAATAAGATGTGAAATATTAATATAAGTGTGAGAATAATAGGTGGTTGTAAGAGAAAAATAGGTCAAGGACCTAATTTACATAAAATTATATGTGAGGTTTTTTTGGAGAAAAATTGTTTATAGGGACTTGACGTACAAATTCCTAGAAATGACAGATTTTACATTTAATTACACTATACAAAAATTGAGATTTCTTATTAATTCTTGATAATGTGATACTTAAACTATAGGAAGGATGTTATGAAATACAGGGATGAATTATTTTACCAAATTAGGACAAGCATAATCAAGGGAAGGAAATAATAAAGTTCATGTACATGTTAGATACCATTAATCTTGCTTGAATACACATGAGATTCCTCTATTCCAAGTTGATTGATTTAAAGTTAAAGATCTGTTAACTTCACCTAATAGGTTCATTCCATATATTTAATTCTCTACCTTAATCCATAGATATTAATGTGGCACAAGGCGCGATGAATGACGTGCACCTTTTTGATTTTCTCTACATGTTTCGAAAATAATTATAAATTTATTACACAAAAGAATTAATAGAAAAACTCCAATATAATTAATAGTTGTTTTACTAAAAAATATCGGGCAACGATTCATTTTAATCATTTTGCAACAACATCATTTAACATATTCTCATAAGAATAGAATTTCAAGTACAATAAATTTTATAAGAGCCAAAATTTAAAGTAATTATGCATTATATTACTGATAAATTAGAAATTTGAATATCTATACACTAAAGTATTGTGAAAATCAAAATTTTCAAAATTAAATTAAAGAAACAACAAAATATTGAAAATGTGTGCCTTTTTGCATCATGTACTGTAATGTGCAACTTACGCATATTTTGCATCATTTGGCATCTATCCATGTGCACCCCACTTTAGGCTGAAAAGACACAGTAGACGCCCCTTGCCTTATGTCATGATCTACATCTTAGTGTGCCTTTCAAAGTTATATCTTGATTAGTTTACATTTTAGAAGTAACGCATGACTTATGATAATAGTTGATCCATTATATTGTTTTTCAGTCATTTTCATCTTTTTTATTTTTTGAACTTTTCTTTTCTATATCAAATTTTGACGTATTTGTAAGCTGTAAATCTTAAGCCTATTCGAAATCTAATAACACTAACGCTATGGTATACCAACAATTAGTATAATGATAAATTATATACCGTTGATCTGTAATGGTAAATTCACCATTATGTATGAGTGAATAAGAATCTACATGTATATTTACAATTCAGCAAATAGATTACTCATATTTATCGTAGTTAATACTAGTCCACTAATATTATATATTAGTGGACTAGTATTAACTACGATAAATATGAGTAATCTATTTGCTGAATTGTAAATATACATGTAGATTCTTATTCACTCATACATAATGGTGAATTTACCATTACAGATCAACGGTATAAAATTTATCAGCATACTATTTATTGGTATACCATAGCGTTAGTGACAATAATGGTCTTAATTTTTCCACTATTAGTCGAGTTAGTGTGGTAATGATTTTCCCCTTATGATAATGGTAACCGTTATCTACACTTAGATAAATATTTATTAATCGTAGTTTTGAATTTGATATGTGATGTTGATGCATTTGATTAGATAAATGGTATGCATACCTAATTTTAGATATTACCTGGAAAGATGACAAATGTATTTGAAACTGGAAAGTGTAATTACAATGAACCACATACTTCTATTTTTTAAAAGGTTTGCCGCATATATTTAAATATTTATACAAAAATGAATATATAATACAAAAAAATTCTTAACATGAAATGTGATTACATATTCGAAAAAATTGGAAGTGAAACCAAGAACAGAAATGTGAGACACAAAATTGATATTCAAATTTGGTTAAAAAAATTACTATTTAATTAGTTTTATTTTATGATACAACTTCAGATAATTTCTCTAACATTTAACACAGAATAAGAGTCAATGGGTGTTTATTGGGAAACATAAGTTGTCTAAAGTTATAAATAAAAAAAGAGAAACATAAGTAAGTACCCGATCATTCTATGATCCAGTGTAATGAGAATTACTTTTGATATGGAAAAACTAAAAGTGAATATTGTTAAAGAATATTGTAGAAGATCTCACTATTTATTATATTTTCCAATTGTATTTGTACCTTCACTAGTTATAATATTTTCCTATTATGTGATTACTTGGTTTCAAGTAATATCACTATAATACCAGTCTTGTATTAATAATTATTAATTTAGTTTTTAATAAAGATGCAACGGTTAATGGTTATTTGTTTTCTTCTTCTCTTTCCCCTCTTTCTTCTTTTTTATTTTGTTTTCTTTTATTCAATAATCTTAATATGGTATCGGAGCAAAGATTGTTGCCTGCATTGGTTTTAATAAAAGAAAGAAATATTGTTTTGTTTGCTACTGAATAAGATGAATAAAGAACACCAATGGAGGTTGAAGTGTGATCGCTCTTTAATCATATGTGGAGATTCCATATTGATTATTCGTACTTCTTATTTGGTGGTATTTGGAAGGTAGATGAAGTTATTTATGGAGTCTGGTGTTATTGTAAAAAAGATGTTTGATGAAATGTCCTTAATGGTTGGAGAATGTATATATATGTTATGAATCTCAACTCACGTCTATGTTCCTTGCGAAACATTTTTTGACCGTTGTTTCCATTACAGATTCTAATTTCTAGTTCTTCTTTAATTGACCCCAATCTTCGGGCAAGGACAATAGTGACTCCCGATTGGAGTTGCACTTCTAATCCCATAGAAATTTTCTTATTCCTGTTCTCCTTTCTCAGATTACGATTCTGAATTTTTGATTGGAATTAATCTAATAGTAATCTCTATTTTCCTATTCTCTTTCCCCAGATTACCACTCTGGATTCCTGATTGGACTTACTCTTCCAATCCTGATTGGAATACGGCTTCCAATCCCACAGGAATATCTTTATTTCTATTTTCCTTCCATGGATTCTGGCTTAGGACCTCTAATTCATTATTATCCTTTTTGTGGGTAGTTTCCTAACAATCGGGTTTAAGTTGATATTTGAATTTGATCTCTCCATCAGCACTTGAAACCATTGTTTTGCATCATTGGATGGTTTCGGTGACATTGCCAACTTCAAAATCCATTTTTGCCTATAGTTTGTTTTGACAAACTCCAATTGCTACACATTTTGAGTTTGAAGGGTGATGTTAAAGAATATTGCAGAAGATCTTATTGTTTATTATTAACCACTTTTATTTGTACTTTACCTAGTTATAATATTTTCCTATTCCTCTCACCTGCTCATCCTCTTTACTCATCCACCTACACCCACCTTTTTGTAACTTTTTTATTTTCTTAAAACCATAACTCAACTTCTCCTTTCAATCTTTTTTTAAACAACAAAATCAAAATTTATCCATCAACTTTCTCCATAGTCGATCTTTTTTTAATTCAATGCTTCGTTGGGATATATAAATCCAACTAATTTTGTTACAATTAATTTATTATCGACTTTAATAAGTAGAGTTTCCATTTTTTTAACTGTGTAATCCTAACTAAGATCAACATAACAAAGAATAATTTGCAGCTCAAATCAAGTGTTACGATATAACATATTAAAGAATATTAATTACTACTTCGATAAAAAATATCCAATTATTATTGTTTTTGTTGCTGGTTGAAAAAAAAAATGGAAAAGCATGAAACTAACTGTAGTAGAAAATAATATGATACGGTCAAATATGTTTAATTATGATAATCCATTCACTAGAAAATTAATAGGTTTAAACAATACCGATTTACATTCATATTCTAAATAGAATTAAATATCTTAACTAATTAACTTATAATATAAAATTCATAAAAGAAAATTTATTACCTTTTTCATCTCATTTTCTTTTGTCATTAATGATGAACATGATCGAAAATAATTATGTTCAAGTATTAGATTTTATTATTATATGGTGTCCGATTATCGTTTATTTCCAAATCATTTTATACTTAAGGTGGATTTTTAAAGTAGATTTTATTTAAGTACGTTGCTAAAAGCACCCATAAATCTTCTTTCTAATACCATAATTTTTTAATAAAATTACCTACTTCCTAATACCATATTGAGTTTTTCATTGATCTCCACATTATCGAAATCCATTCAGCTCTATTCCTAAATTTGTTTTCATAAATTATCATTGACTATTAATTTTTGATCACTAAACCAGATCAGGTTCATAGAAATAAAATTAACTCGAATTTTAGTTAAAACCAAACTTGAATTAATAATCAAACACCAACTACAATTTATCTCAATCCCCATGTTAACTAATTGACAGAGGATTGAACATAAAAATTGAAAACATAAATAATTTAATTCAAAAATACAAAATGAAGGAGAGCTGCTAGCGATGCAAGTGGTTGCAATGTATCTTACTGCAAATGAAGTTGGTGCTCTTCTAGTTGAGCTTGTATGAATTTATCATCTCTTAAGTTAGGATTAAGAGTTTTTTGAGGAATTGGATTTGCAAATTGAAGTTAAGGAATGAAATGAATGAGATGCGATAATGGTATCCTATAGAGTGAAGCGTGGTATTAAGAAGTTAAAGTGATGTTAAGTTGTGGTAGTTTTCAGTGTCGGTGTTAGGAAGAAGGATTATGTGTGCTTTTAGAAACACATTAATTTAATTAATATTTTAAGTGGCATTACTAAGTGTTTAGATGGGTGTAAATAGTAACACCCTAAATATAAGTCGTGTATAATTGAATTATCACTTCAGTCATTAAAAAAATGTAACTTTGTAATGGTTATTTGTTTCTTCTTCTTCTTCCCCTCTTCTTATTCTTCATATTATATTATATTTTATTTCAATATTTAAACAAATATAAATTTAGGATAACAACCATAATGATAATTTCTTATATTAATGTAAGAACTTTAATATAAAGGAAAATTTAGAAAAGTTAGACCATCTATTTAACTAATTATTCATATAATATAATAAGGGATAATTTCGTGTGTTTATTGTTTGTAGTGAAGTATACTATTTTGAAGAAAAACCCTATGGACTCAAATTTAAAACGATGGAAGAGAGTGTGAGGACCTTATGTTACACTCCCTCGGTATGTCTACAAATAATTTTCAGTTTACCTCAGCTTCCAAAAAACATAATAGTGGAAAAGAATCGAGAAAGAAATTTCTTTTGCTTAACCATTATGTAATAGGTTGGTATTTGCTATATAATTTTATGATTCTCGAAAAAAGAGCACACATAAGAAATGATTTTGGTTTACATCTTTATTTACTCTATCATATAAACTTTCAGTATTAATTGTTTATATCCTTATATGTTAATTAATCTAAAGTCATATACTCATCCATCCACAACTTGAGAGAATTTTTTGTAATGTACATCTTACTCTTTCAATGTAAATGTCAAGCCATTTCTCTTTCTTTCTCTCATAATCTTCCATTTCACTCACTCATTCAATTCTTTTATCAACCTGTGCAACATTATCTCTCCATTCTTCATTCATATTTTTGAAACACTACTCCTCTAATCACACTTTCTTCAAGTATTCCTTTATTATTTCTTGAATTGCTTCTTCACCACAAAAAACTTTTATCCGTGGAAATTCTTCCTTCGTATATTGATTGCAAGATACCAATATATTATGCTATAATTGAAATTATAAAGTAGTTAACATCACTTATTTATTTATTCTAGATTTTTTTAGAGTAAGAACGATACTTTATTCAAGAAAAGTACTCAACTTAATGTATTGGTGGTTCGAAATCTTGACCTCTAGACCCTAGTCTAGAGCATCATACTGCTTGCTACTTGAGATAGTGGTCCTCGACTTATTTATTTTAATTTTTGTTTATGTTTCTATACTTTTATTTTATTTTCGAAAATGGGTTCTTCATTATTGATGTTAAAGAACAATAAGGATTTACCTTCTTAAAACTTTACCAAAGTAGTGGGGAAAAAGAGTATGACATCATGTATAATACAATGTCAAACATAATCATAATACACAACATATAAAACCATGCACCTCCACTTCTAGCTCTACTCGATACGGCCCAATAACATAAAATATCATCCCTACATGACTCTACTCCAAAACCCTAACCTAGGTCAAAAATCATCCCTCATAAATGCATGATCGCCATTTCCTCATTGCTATCTGAATTATTGTCTTTGCTCATTTCAAATCTCACATACTTCTTTATCAACTTTATTCTGTGAGTTGTGTCACTTAATCTGCGATTAAACATCTTGTGATTACACTCGATCCAAATATGATCTAGCATAGTTGCAGTTGAAGTGTATGCAAAATCCTGTTTTCTCCCCTTTGAACTGAAATGCTGATTGAACTATTGAAGTTCAAGGAGCAGTGATGGACTATTGGCCAGTAGGAGTTGAAGTTTTTGCCTCGTCTCGTTCCATATATGTGCTATATTCACATTTCATAAATAGATGTGTGTGACTTTCTAAATCATTATTGAATACAACACATGTTGTATTCTACGTAGTTCCCCAACTATTTAGCCGATCTAAAGTTGGTAATTATTGTAGATATGCTTTGTATGTAGTGAAGCTGAACTTTTTTGCTGTTGTTGTCTACTATACTATTTTACCCTAATTTACAACAGTGCCTCATTATCTAAATTCATTTCATGCATTTGAGAAATTAAAACAATTTAAACTGCATATCTATCAGTAGTCTTGGTTGTTAGCTTTTAATAGATGTACTTATTGAATCTGCGACTGCAAATCTTGTTTCAGTAAATAATTATGGGTAAAACAAGCTGTTATGAATAATGCTGCTGATTGTAAACTTGGAGGTTGTGCTTAAACTAACTCTTTTCCACCCTCGTAAGCCAACTAGAGCTTTATGATTGATCCAAGGATCATACCATAAAGATGCCTCATCCCCATTAATAATGATTATATGCATCAATTGGCAAGTTGTTTCTCCCAGTCTTAGTATGTGCTTAAGAGCTCCTGAATAGTTATTGTTAATCGAAACTAACCAGATATTCTTATTATGCAGGTATTTATTTATCATCTACCCCACAAGTATTTTTGGTAAGTAGATTCCATATCATTTTGATAGTTACTACTTTTCTGAGATCATTGAATATCCGCAAACAAATAGGAGTAATAGTACAGTGAAAGTACTGCACTATCCTAACCTTCTAATTTATGTATCACTTTGTTTATCAGTGGTAAAAAATGTGAAGCATGTATGTAATTAGTTGATAAAGGAACACCTAGATATTTAATAGGTAGCTCCTAGTTATTCATCCCCAATGTATCTAATATTATTTCTATGTTTGTTGTATCTTTGCTGGAAAACCTTTTGACTTTACTTGATTAATATGGAGACCTACAGTATCAGCCAGTTCACCAAATATTTGTTTCACAATAGTTGTATTTTTCATAATGGCTGCCATAAAGATCATAACCGATAGAGTTAGGGGTATGCCTTAGGGGAAATTCTATAATTCATTGTAAATTATTAACTTTGTAATAAAATCTCGTTCAAAATAAAAGGTGTTTTTCTTTCTATTATACACATGTTAAAATGTGTTATATTAATTACTTTTTTAATTAAGTATATTTAATAGAAATCCAAAAATGGTATATTTTGTGATGGTAATTACAATGTGTTGCAATCATCAGCAATTTATCACTATATAATAAACATATCATTTTAAATATTCCTAGTCAAGATGTATAGAGATTGGATATTGATTCATCCGTTGAGACTAGAGTATGTAACGCTCTTCAAACTTTGGGCAGTGTATTACTCATGACTGCTGAGGGCACCAAGGGGTTACGTATTAATAATTATTGGATAACTATGGAATGACTTACTCAATGGTTTTCTATTGGATGATATAACTAAGGTCAGATAGAAAATATCAAAGCGACAATATTACACAGTTCTCTTGACTCGAGAATACTATTGTTCTTCAACATGGACATTCCGCTTTGATTATAGTTAAATCATGGCATGGTGTCCATCGAGTGACTATAGTTGGGTCTGAGTTGAAGCATTGGAGGTGAAACACTGTTTAATAGAGAGTTTATCTTCTCAGTTATATAAGGTTAGTATCACGGTCAACTGTAGTCAACTTAAAGTTAAAGTCTCTAGTGAGAGAAGTTCGGTTAAACGATAATTGTTATTATTGAACCAAGGGCATGGTGTACAAGTTGATTGTGAATGATATTTTAATTTTTTTTCAATATCAAATTCCATAAGTCCTAATGTTATTGTTTTGACGAAGAGAACTAGTGTAAATAATTGTTACTACAATGAGCCACTTAAAATAGAAATTTTGGATTTTACCGAAACTGTGTAAGCGATAAATGTAATTAAACTGTCACACTAGTAGTTAAAGTGATGTGTAAACATTAATATTCAAATTGTTCGATGTTAATCGCTAACCGAATTTAGACCTAAGAGCCACACAACTACATTGTTGAATACTCCGAATACTACCTGATTTAATTAAATTGTAGTTGTTATAAATTCATGAAGTTAATCAATACTTACGAAATGTTAATTATAAAATTTTATTTGATTTATTTTGATCGATATTGAAAATAGTACGTATATAAAAGTTATATACACACTTATCGATATACGATGTTGATATACAGCTGAATTTGAACTAAATGTAAATTAACTGATATGGTTTGAAGTAGCATGCAAGCCCATGAGGCCTTGGGTATGGCCGACCATAAATAAGGTCATTGGGGGTGATATTTTTGATATTTTAGGTTTGAATTAGTGGGGAAAAGAAAGGATCTAGGTCCTCTTTTACCTCTCTCTCCTTCTGTATTCAAACCCACTACCCCCTTTCATTTTGAGCTTGATCTCTCTACTCCTCCTCTAACCCTATAGGCCTCAAGAACCTAGCATCCTCCTCAATTTTTAAGTCAAAAACAAGATAAAATAAATTTTTATCAAAAAGTGTGTAGATCTCTTTGATGGATAGCGCTTTCTAGAAGAGACTGGATTTGATTCTACGATTTCCATTAATTCAACATTCGAAGTGTTATAACTAGGCTACAGCTAAGGTAAAGTTTTATCGTTTTCAATTTATCTATATGTAAATAATCGTTTTTTTCATCTATATCCAAAAAGGCTTGATTCATATCACAAATCTATATATACGTTTGTTTATATATATATATATATAATTGTTGTATGAATTAATTTTTTTATGTATATATGCATGTGTACTTTCGGCCTAATTAATAAAAAGATTTTTTTCAAACTTATAATTTAAAATGCATTTTTAAATAAAATTCTATTTTAAAAACTAAAACACACACATATTTATATTTATATCTATACGTACTTATATATATATATATATATATATTTATAAATTATATTGATAAATTTATATATGACATTTTTGAATATAAAGAATATTATTATATAGTTAATTTGAAGTATAATTTTAATATTTATTGATCTAAAATATTAAATTGAAATTTTTTTATACATATATATAGAAAAATATAAATATACACATATACTTTTAAAAGTTAATTCTATACGAAAAAAATAATTTTTTCGTATGGAATTATGTTTTAAAATAAAAAATCTTTGAAATAAATCTACATGAACTTTTATATGAAATTTTTTGATTTTGTCAAACCCATATTATGGTTGAAATTAAATATTACATATATTACATTTATATAAATTATATATATATATAAAATTATTCAGTTGTTATTATTGAACTAAGGACTTTGTGTTTGGATTATAGAAGTTGAATGTGGACGATTTTGGAATTTTAACCAATACCAAATTACTTAAGTCCTAAAGTGATATAGTTTTAAAGAAGATAATTGGTGTAGATAATTATCATTATCGAGGACCGCTTAAAATAGTAAAATTGGATTTTATCGAAATTTTGTAAGCGATGTATTTAGCCAAAATGTCACACCACTAGCTAAGGTGGCGTGTGAAAGTTAATATTCGAATTGTTCAATATTACTCGTTGACTGAATTTATACCTATAAGTTGCACAACCGCAATTCTGTATACTCTAAAATACCATATGATTTAATTAAATTATAAATGTTATAAATTAGTAATATTAATTAATATTAACTGAATATTAGTTATGGAATTTTATTTGAATTAGTATTTAATAAAGTGTATATGTAAAATTTATATATGTACGTATCGATATATGATAACGATAAACATTTAAATTGGATTTAAACTGTATTAATACTAATTGGATTTGGAAGCTTTGAATGTCCATCAAGCCTTCAAAATTCGCCAACCATATGGTGGTAAAAACGGGTTGAATTTTGAATTCAAACCGTGGTTTTGAATTAGGAAAAGGACGAGGTAATTTGGGAGATTTTGATCTCCATTTTTCCCTCATCTCCTTTGCTTATTTATACATCACATACCCCTAACTTGCAAGGATCCTTTTAAGCCTCCGCTATATAACAACCCACCCTTTCGTCCTCGGGTTTGATGCATGAACCTATGTCAACACCTAAGAACTGTAAATACGAGTTGTTGGGGGTGAGATAAAATATATATAACTATTGGCTTATATCAAATACTAGATAAAGTCTAATCAACATTATCCAATAACTATCTACTTTTAGAGTCTCACAGTGGAAGGAAAGAAAATATAATATATCAATAATAACCATAGTTACATCGGCATAACATGTCTATTATGCCAAATATATATTTCTAAACAATATAACTACATTAAATCCATACACATAGTCCAGTCCAAGCCATAACACTTATTTACATCATACACAGTATACAAATGAATCTCTGTCCTTGATACATTCTCATCTCCAAATTCTATCAACCTGGATATATACGAAGGAAAAATATGAGGGGTTGGATATAAATCTGGTGAGTGAGCCATACTTTTACTCTACATATGCTACAAAGATAATACTATAACATGATATAAGTCTATCGCCTGGTCACTTCACGTCATGTTATCACATCACGCCTAACTATCACACACATCAACTCGTGCCACATCATCACTATATGGAATCACTTCCCTAGACCTTCTGAAGCCTATAGGAAAGATTACCGCCCTCATGATAATTGGACTCATGCCCGGGTTTGCCCGTACCCGACAGGGTTGCTAAACATCCACATCCTCCACCTAGCCTGCCGAACTATAGAGGAGCAACATAATGCTTGGATCACCTACTAACGTCATAGGCCCACATTTGTGTCAGTATCCATACCTATATCTGTATATGTATATGTATTTGTTTCTGTATCCGTATCTTTATTCGTATCTGTATCCATATCCACATTCATATATGTATCCATATCCCATGATGTCTACCTACACCATAGACTCATTCACGTTTCACGTTCACCATCGTATCACATCTCCACATTGCAATAACATACATATTTATTTTAAATAGCAACTAATCATCACACACATTCATTCAATTCGTATCATCATTGTTCACCTTAGCAATAACCACCAATCCTCTTCCAGAACACAAGAGAAACAAGACTCGAATCGATCGTATATTATATATGTAGGTCCTTTTAGGTCCAGTTTCATCCTAGTCCTAAAATAGGTCACCGGTGCCCCGGTCACTCCCATCGGTGGGCCGGTGCACGTGATTCCTGAAAATCACCAAGTTTTGCAAATTGGTTGTTTTCTCATAGTTTTTCTCCTCTAGCCACATCCAGTTAGTGCCTGATGCTACATTTCAAAGTCCAATTTCATAATTTATTTCACCAACTTGGATATAGATTCATCAAACTTACAAAATCAAGTATATCTTGTTTCACTTTTACTGTTGATAGCCAAATTCTTCCCAAATCCTAATTAAATCTGATTTTAGACGTTTATTAATGTTATACTACTCTCAAATAGCTAACATGTCATAGAAATAGCATTATAATTGCATCATATAAGGAAAAAGGATGAATCACTCTCAAATTTCAACATTTCCTACCCGAACTCCCACTGTCCGGACCGATGCTCCTCTGTACTTTAGATTTTCACCTCCAAATCACTACTTGTGTATATTTCTCCTCGATAACTTTGTAATGCTTTTAGTCTCACGAATTTTTGTTATGTTTTTAGTGAGATTTTGTGTTTTGATCTTGATGTGTTAAGAGGGAAGAAGAGAGGACGAGAAGTGATCGGTTTTGAAACTCAATTGTGCAGTACGTGAGTTTTTCAGTTTTAACCAAGGAGGGAAACTGTTCGCCAATTTTAAAATTTATATTCAAACCTAAGCTTTAGCGCCCGATCAACCCAATACCTTTTCGATCATAATTTCTTCATACGAACTCCAAATAAGGCAAACAGAATTACTATGCCTATCCGAAAAACGAGACAGTCACAATGGCATCGGTTTCATCGTCAAATTCCTAAGTTGGAAAAATGACCATTTTTCCCCTCCTTATTTTTTAATTTATTTAATAAATTCATTAAATTCAATATTTTCATAGTTTATATTACTAATATTTAATTAAAATATTTACCAAATTTCCAGGGTGTTACATTCTTCCCCCTTAAAAGAATTTCATCTTTGAAATCCCTAAGGAATGGAAAATGTAATATAATGTTCACTCTTTAAACATATACCGGCTGTAACGACCTCGAAATTTAAATTTATTTAAATTAATAATTAAATGAATTTTTGAATTAAATTGAGTAACTAGATAAATTTTTGGATAAAAATTTGTAAATTTAATTAGAAAATTGGAGCGAGTTTCCCCGATCACAGATAAATTCTGTATACATCATTTAAAATTTAATAATATTGTAAATATTGTACATATATGTGAATATATATGTATACGTGATATATGAGAAAATTTGAAGTTAATATATATGTATATTGAATTCGAGTTTAAATCTAAGTCTAAATGGTTTAATAATAATAAATGATAATAATAGATATTAAGTTATAAATAGAATCAAAAATATGTAAGATAAATTTTATAGTTTTATAAAATAGAAAGTGAATACATTAGTATAGTTTAAGTTTTAAATCTGAAAAAAATATAAGTACATAGACTTGAAGAAAGGTATACATATGAAAAATATTTCAAAGGGAGAAATATGTATAAACAAATAAACATATATATAAAGTAAGTAAACAAAATAAAATATATTCAATTAATTATAAAGACAAGTATATAGGCTGCAAAAGGAACACATTCAAACATTAACAAATGACAATAACAACTTTATATTTGTACATGAAAGAAAAAGCAACCTGGCAAAGGAAACAAGCTAACAAAAAAAGCACAAGTATAAAACAAAGATAAGTATCTTTAGCCACCAAATATCTTTATATATGTATACGGCTGAAGTATGGAACAAGAAACAAAGTATATATCCCTAAGTAACAAAGCAATGTGACTAAAACAAAGAAATCTTTAGCCCAAAACAACATATCAGCTGAAGTCAACTGTTATTGCAAATGAAAACATAAAGGACCATTGCATTAAATGCCTTCACTTTAGTACACTACACAAAAGCAATTCAGCCACCAAGAAGAAAATATCACTACAAAAGAATTTGTACAAACAAATAATAACCCTGCACACTTCTTTGTTATAATCACTTCATCTCAGTTTCGAGTAGCATTTGAAGTGAATATAAACTAAAACTTAAACAAGAATTCAAATTAAAACAACAATACCATCAACTAAAACCAGAGATCAAGGGAAAAGGAAGCTTCAGCTTACAAATTTATACAACCTGTTCAACATGAAGCAGGCTCTGTTCTTCTTCCAAAAATCAAGGTGAGTAACTTCACTTTTCTCAAACAACCTAAGTTTAAATCTAGTGTATGATGAATATCAGATATATTGTTGCATGAAATATATGCATTTCATTTAATTTTGATAAGATGAAGCCTGCTCATCTTCTTTTATCTGGATGATGCTCTGTTTAAAATTTTTAAGGCCTGAGTTGCTTCAAAAATCATATGTGCTCAACCTATTGATGGTTAGGACAAATAATCTAAACCAAATATGTTGGTTGAGTATAAAGTAGATTGTAAAATTTAATTTATGGTAAATAAAGTTGATATGCTCTGGAAAAAAACTCAAGAACAGTAATACTCAATATAAGTGACAAATTCAAACATCACGAAGTATCGATTCATGTTTATAAACTGATTGCTTAATCAAAATTAGGATTTTTGAAACTCGAATCACATTTTTTAGTGACAAAATGAGATGGCATTGAGGTGTTGAACGGAAAATGGGTTTTGGTCGAAATAAGGTGGTCGGAAGCACTGGGTTGGCCGGGGTTTCGCGAGTAGATAGAGGGGCTTATGGGGTAGCTAGGAAAAATATTGAATCATAGAATTAAGCTATGTGGATTTTGTGATTTGGATTTAAAAAATTTTAACCTAGTTTTTAACAGGGTTTGTGGTGTTCGAGTTTCTGTTCCAGGTTTTGATAGAAACACTCGAATTCGATGTCGAGGGAATATCGGCGTTCTGGTGATCGGCAGTTGGTTGGTGAATGATCGTCGATGTGTTTTATGATGTGGAGTCGACTGGAGAGGCTCGCCGGAATTGTGCACGTGCACGGTGGGGAAATTTATGGTGGGGCTGTGTTTTGGGAGGGGTGTAATGTGCTCGGGATTTACTCGAGTATTTCGAGTTTTTACTCGAAGACAGGAGATGGAAGACTCGAAGCAAATTAGATACTGGCTCGAGTATGTTAGTTTCTGGTTTTGTTTAGGAAACCTGACAGTTTCCTATTTTTAAATTTAAACTAAATTTTTTAAAAAGAAGCAAGGCAGAATTTAAACAAAAGTTGAAGCAAGTTTAAAATATGAATTCAAAAGGAATTTGAGTTCTAGTTTCAAATTATATAAATTTATCAAAATAGAATGTTTAACAACTAAAAGTTTGTACAGTATTTTATAAAGTGTTTTAGAAATCTGGGAAAGGAGATTTAAAACAAGATTTTAAATTTTAGTTTAAAATTTGAATTGTAAACCTGAATTCAAATTTGAATTTGAAATCTTAGGATTTGAAAGAAAATAAGTTTAATAAATTTTAGATAATTAGTTAATTGTTTATTTAAATTTTTAATAATCACTTAATTATGGATTAATTAAGTGTAATTACTTAATGAAGAAATAAATGGTCAATAATTGAATGTAAATAGGAAAAAAAAAAGTAATTAAGGATAATTACTCAAAAGAAATCGATTTAAGAAAAATTACTTAACGGGAGTAGTTATTGGATAATTAAGGATAATTAATTTAATGGTAATTAATTAAGGGTCAATTAAATAATTAAGAATAATTAATTAAAACAATTAAATAATTAAAGGATAATTATTTAATGATTAAAAGGTTGATTGATTAATTAAGATTGATTAATAAATGATTAAAGGTTAATTAATAGATGATAAAGAATAATTAATTAAAATGGGTTGTAATATTAATTAACCAGAATTATTAATTTATTCATAGAATTTAAATATGATTTAAATCAATCAGACAATTAACTGACCTTACCTATGAATGTTTGGGTTCTGTTGGATGATATGAATTGTTTGATATTCCTGATATGTGATGCTTTGTGATATACTTTGATCTATGTTGTGATCTGTAATTTACTTATCTATGATGTATATATTGTTATATGAATATGCAACCCATGGCCCGTAACACGACACTTGAATTTCGATGCGACAGGGAGTCGGATTCCAGTTGGTTATCCGAAACCCACATCGAATTATAATTGTGAATCTTTGTGACCGATAAATTTATTTTATCTATGAATCTGTGAATGAAGATGAGCGTTATCGATTATACCGCTTATCGATATATCTGTGATGATTGATGTTGCACTATTGTGTGTTAAACCCCTGGACTACACTTTTACACACACAAATATGGATTTCACGTGGAAATCGGTTAAGTCACAGATAATTTAAATTTGATGTGTTTGAAATTGAAATTTTAATTTCAATTGATTTTGAAATTAGAAATTTGGGTTTAAAAGTGAAAAGCTTTTGAAATGGAATTTCAGAGATAAAAGTTATTTTGAATAACTTAATCGAGTTTTGAAAATTTAAATATTTAAATTTGAATTCAAGTTTGAAACTGAATTCTATGATTTGAAACTAGGGATTTAAATATGTTATACCCGTTACATATGGGTTAGTATTGATTTTGAAATGTGAATATAATTCAAGGACTTTAACCCGTGCAAATAAAATTGGATTTTTCTTAAATGAAAACTGTTTGTTTTCAAATGATAAAAGCTTTCGTATATATAAGAAATGAAATTCCAATTTAAAGGAATTTCAAGTATGAATTGAAAGATGGTTTTCCAAGTTATAAATGAATTCTTTTTGAAAACTATGAATTGAATCTGTTTATTTTTAACAGATTTAAAATAATGATTTTGTTTAAACCATTCGAAATAAAATTGTTTTGAAAGCTATAAGTTAAATCTTGATTTAAGGATTTAACGAGTTAATCAAATTGAAATGGGAATTGATTTGGAAAAATCTGTAAATAAATCTTTTTGTTTAAAAGATTTGAAATGATAATTGGTTTAAACCATTTGAAAGAAGTTGAATTGTTAAGTTGTGACTTAATTGAAATCCCATTATCCATCTGTTTTTAAATATCGCGCTCATTATTCGGGTTAGCCGGGAAAAGACATTTGTGTCATATAACCCATTTCGAATAGTGATACGTCGTATATGGATAGCATTTGAAGACCGGTGTTGAAGACCGGATATTTATGAAAACGTAAGGACAACTCGTCGAATGTCTCTGCACCGACTGGTCCCCGGTATAGAGATTTTATCACCCTTTGTGATGGGAAGTCCGGACGGGATTGTGAATACCCGGAATTGCAAGGGCTTCGTAAGAAGTGCCTTCGGTTCTGTTCGAACCCGGAACAGACTTGTATGGTTACATGTCTGACAGTACACTTTGAGATATAAAGCCGATTTCTTTCAAATACATTTTTGTTGGTGGCGGACGATTTATTCTCGTTGAAATTTATCAGCGATATATTCATAATTTGGTAATGTGGCATGCTGAGTGTTGCTGTGTGATGATCAGTGTTTGATCATTTGCGATATGATCATTTATTTGATTTTATATCTTTGTGATCATTGATTGATCATTTGTTTGACCCGAAGCATGGCTTTGTGACAAAGCGTAGCTTTGTGGACGAGACTTCGTCGAACCTCACACCCCGAAATGGTCAAAACAGGAAGGATGCAGCAAGGTTCTAGGGAGTAGCGCCCCTTAGTGTATGTCATTCCTTCTGGATAAAGGTGGTATCATGGTATGGAGCCCATATACTTAACCTATGTGGTTACTGCATTATTATTATTATGTGGTTGTTGGAAATCGAGGATCCTCGGGAAGATCGGTGACGATCGGGGAATGACATACGCGTGTCAGTAGTTACCTATTTTTGCAGAGGTAACCCGGCCTTGTGTTGGCAGAGATCTAACCGTAATGTTAGGTTTGGTTCTCGGGACGTCATTCCAGAGGCGTTTCCATGTGGCAATGGGAAGTTCCTTGGCCTGACCATTTGTTGGAAATCCAAAGAAACAATACGAGCCTTTACGATTGCAAATTGTAGAACCTGTCTCCTCAGGAGGCAGCTATAGCAGGCATAATATAATGGTACCTATGCTGGCTAAGATTTATATTCTACTTTCGAAATGTTTTCCAATATGCACTAATAATAATATCAAAAATGATTTGATTTTTGCGTAGTAAGCATCTTTGACTAACATAAGAAGAAATCTCCTCCAAGTCTGCGTTTGCATTGTGTGTGTGGTGGGAGGTCTTATGGTAGTTTCATTTTCTAAAAGCATTGAGAATTGACTTTAAAATTATTTTGCTATTTGTTTTTAAAGATAACTGTTTTTGTTGCTCACACCAGTCCCACGACTGACTCGGAGTTTATTGTTCATTTCCTAAACTCTGGGTGCTCAAAATTTTCTACACGAGCAGTCTAGAGTTGGGATTTTCAGATAGTCAGGTTCAGTCGATTTTCTGGAGCTAGTTTAGTCTTTGGATCGGACTGCACTTGCTTATCTTGGTGTATCGTAATTGGGAGTTCGAGCTACTGCTGGAGTTCTCTCTTGAAGACTATCTTAGAGTTATTTGTTCCGCTGCTGATATTAGTTATCTATTTTTCTTTTCCGCTGCTATTTGTTGTATCATATCTCTGATGTATATTGATATTCATTATATCACTCTGTTGTATCAGATATTGTATATCAATGTATTATTCTGTTTCTTTCGCTGTGTTATTTACTTAATGTTGTTATAAGCTCCGGAGAACCAGATTTGGCATTTGAATCTACGGCATTTTGAGTACAAGTGGAGTACGGGTGCCGATTTTCGAAGGCCAACTTTTGGGTCTTTACATTTGGTATCAGAGCGAAGGTTGAACTTTAGCTCAGGAGTATAACACGTTAAGTAGCTCATTAGAGATAGAGTGAAGTAAACTCTAGAATGAGTATATCCTTAAGATATCCGTTTAAATGTCTCAGTAAATTCTCTTACTATCCACTGATAGTGAGTATGAGTGCAAGAAGAAGACGAGATAGGGGACAAAGGAGCACGACTATAAATGATCGATACCCTGCAACAGTGGAAACAATCTTTTTCTTCTCAATCTCCTTTGATTCGATTCCAAAATTCTTTTGTTTGCTTCGTATCACCTACAAAAAGAAGTTTCGGTGTGATGATGGCTATACAAACCACTGTAGAAGATCCTTACTTCGTGTCTTCATCGGTTTCTTATCAGCTTTTTGATTTAAACCTTAATGAATTTGAAATTGGAAATTGTAAATTGAGGTAAATTGATTAATAGAATATGAGGATAAAATTTGAATTAAATCGATAAAACGATTTCGTTTGAAACCGAATTTTGAAAAAATTCTATAGTAATTTCTTGTGAATACCAAAGTCCGAAGAGTTACAAAATTGGTATGTATTTTGAGATATTCCAACTTGAATTTGGAATCTGTATCTTGAGTTTGAGGAATTATAGGAGATCGAATTTATCTTTGATCTATCTGTCTTTGTTTCGTGCCTGCGAATTTCGAGGACGAAATTCTTTTAAGGGGGGAAGTTTGTAACGACCTCGAAATTTAAATTTATTTAAATTAATAATTAAATGAATTTTTGAATTAAATTGAGTAACTAGATAAATTTTTGGATAAAAATTTGTAAATTTAATTAGAAAATTAGAGCGAGTTTCCCCGATCACAGATAAATTCTGTATACATCATTTAAAATTTAATAATATTGTAAATATTGTACATATATGTGAATATATATGTATACGTGATATATGAGAAAATTTGAAGTTAATATATATGTATATTGAATTCGAGTTTAAATCTAAGTCTAAATGGTTTAATAATAATAAATGATAATAATAGATATTAAGTTATAAATAGAATCAAAAATATGTAAGATAAATTTTATAGTTTTAGAAAATAGAAAGTGAATACATTAGTATAGTTTAAGTTTTAAATCTGAAAAAAATATAAGTACATAGACTTGAAGAAAGGTATACATATGAAAAATATTTCAAAGGGAGAAATATGTATAAACAAATAAACATATATATAAAGTAAGTAAACAAAATAAAATATATTCAATTAATTATAAAGACAAGTATATAGGCTGCAAAAGGAACACATTCAAACATTAACAAATGACAATAACAACTTTATATTTGTACATGAAAGAAAAAGCAACCTGGCAAAGGAAACAAGCTAACAAAAAAAGCACAAGTATAAAACAAAGATAAGTATCTTTAGCCACCAAATATCTTTATATATGTATACGGCTGAAGTATGGAACAAGAAACAAAGTATATATCCCTAAGTAACAAAGCAATGTGACTAAAACAAAGAAATCTTTAGCCCAAAACAACATATCAGCCAAAGTCAACTGTTATTGCAAATGAAAACATAAAGGACCATTGCATTAAATGCCTTCACTTTAGTACACTACACAAAAGCAATTCACCCACCAAGAAGAAAATATCACTGCAAAAGAATTTGTACAAACAAATAATAACCCTGCACACTTCTTTGTTATATTCACTTCATCTCAGTTTCGAGTAGCATTTGAAGTGAATATCAACTAAAACTTAAACAAGAATTCAAATTAAAACAACAATACCATCAACTAAAACCAGAGATCAAGGGAAAAGGAAGCTTCAGCTTACAAATTTATACAACCTGTTCAACATGAAGCAGGCTCTGTTCTTCTTCCAAAAATCAAGGTGAGTAACTTCACTTTTCTCAAACAACCTAAGTTTAAATCTAGTGTATGATGAATATCAGATATATTGTTGTATGAAATATATGCATTTCATTTAATTTTGATAAGATGAAGCCTGCTCATCTTCTTTTATCTGGATGATGCTCTGTTTAAAATTTTTGAGGCCTGAGTTGCTTCAAAAATCATATGTGCTCAACCAATTGATGGTTAGGACAAATAATCTAAACCAAATATGTTGGTTGAGTATAAAGTAGATTGTAAAATTTAATTTATGGTAAATAAAGTTGATATGCTCTGGAAAAAAACTCAATAACGGTAATACTCAATATAAGTGACAAATTCAAACATCACGAAGTATCGATTCATGTTTATAAACTGATTGCTTAATCAAAATTAGGATTATTGAAACTCGAATCACATTTTTTAGTGACAAAATGAGATGGCATTGAGGTGTTGAATGGAAAATGGGTTTTGGTCGAAATAAGGTGGTCGGAAGCACTGGGTTGGCCGGGGTTTCGCGAGTAGATAGAGGGGCTTATGGGGTAGCTAGGAAAAATATTGAATCATAGAATTAAGCTATGTGGATTTTGTGATTTGGATTTAAAAAATTTTAACCTAGTTTTTAACAGGGTTTGTGGTGTTCGAGTTTCTGTTCCAGGTTTTGATAGAAACACTCGAATTCGATGTCGAGGGAATATCGGCGTTCTGGTGATCGGCAGTTGGTTGGTGAATGATCGTCGATGTGTTTTATGATGTGGAGTCGACTGGAGAGGCTCGCCGGAATTGTGCACGTGCACGGTGGGGAAATTTATGGTGGGGCTGTGTTTTGGGAGGGGTGTAATGTGCTCGGGATTTACTCGAGTATTTCGAGTTTTTACTCGAAGACAGGAGATGGAAGACTCGAAGCAAATTAGATACTGGCTCGAGTATGTTAGTTTCTGGTTTTGTTTAGGAAACCTGACAGTTTCCTATTTTTAAATTTAAACTAAATTTTTTAAAAAGAAGCAAGGCAGAATTTAAACAAAAGTTGAAGCAAGTTTAAAATATGAATTCAAAAGGAATTTGAGTTCTAGTTTCAAATTATATAAATTTATCAAAATAGAATGTTTAACAACTAAAAGTTTGTACAGTATTTTATAAAGTGTTTTAGAAATCTGGGAAAGGAGATTTAAAACAAGATTTTAAATTTTAGTTTAAAATTTGAATTGTAAACCTGAATTCAAATTTGAATTTGAAATCTTAGGATTTGAAAGAAAATAAGTTTAATAAATTTTAGATAATTAGTTAATTGTTTATTTAAATTTTTAATAATCACTTAATTATGGATTAATTAAGTGTAATTACTTAATGAAGAAATAAATGGTCAATAATTGAATGTAAATAGGAAAAAAAAAGTAATTAAGGATAATTACTCAAAAGAAATCGATTTAAGAAAAATTACTTAACGGGAGTAGTTATTGGATAATTAAGGATAATTAATTTAATGGTAATTAATTAAGGGTCAATTAAATAATTAAGAATAATTAATTAAAACAATTAAATAATTAAAGGATAATTATTTAATGATTAAAAGGTTGATTGATTAATTAAGATTGATTAATAAATGATTAAAGGTTAATTAATAGATGATAAAGAATAATTAATTAAAATGGGTTGTAATATTAATTAACCAGAATTATTAATTTATTCATAGAATTTAAATATGATTTAAATCAATCAGACAATTAACTGACCTTACCTATGAATGTTTGGGTTCTGTTGGATGATATGAATTGTTTGATATTCCTGATATGTGATGCTTTGTGATATACTTTGATCTATGTTGTGATCTGTAATTTACTTATCTATGATGTATATATTGTTATATGAATATGCAACCCATGGCCCGTAACACGACACTTGAATTTCGATGCGACAGGGAGTCGGATTCCAGTTGGTTATCCGAAACCCACATCGAATTATAATTGTGAATCTTTGTGACCGATAAATTTATTTTATCTATGAATCTGTGAATGAAGATGAGCGTTATCGATTATACCGCTTATCGATATATCTGTGATGATTGATGTTGCACTATTGTGTGTTAAACCCCTGGACTACACTTTTACACACACAAATATGGATTTCACGTGGAAATCGGTTAAGTCACAGATAATTTAAATTTGATGTGTTTGAAATTGAAATTTTAATTTCAATTGATTTTGAAATTAGAAATTTGGGTTTAAAAGTGAAAAGCTTTTGAAATGGAATTTCAGAGATAAAAGTTATTTTGAATAACTTAATCGAGTTTTGAAAATTTAAATATTTAAATTTGAATTCAAGTTTGAAACTGAATTCTATGATTTGAAACTAGGGATTTAAATATGTTATACCCGTTACATATGGGTTAGTATTGATTTTGAAATGTGAATATAATTCAAGGACTTTAACCCGTGCAAATAAAATTGGATTTTTCTTAAATGAAAACTGTTTGTTTTCAAATGATAAAAGCTTTCGTATATATAAGAAATGAAATTCCAATTTAAAGGAATTTCAAGTATGAATTGAAAGATGGTTTTCCAAGTTATAAATGAATTCTTTTTGAAAACTATGAATTGAATCTGTTTATTTTTAACAGATTTAAAATAATGATTTTGTTTAAACCATTCGAAATAAAATTGTTTTGAAAGCTATAAGTTAAATCTTGATTTAAGGATTTAACGAGTTAATCAAATTGAAATGGGAATTGATTTGGAAAAATCTGTAAATAAATCTTTTTGTTTAAAAGATTTGAAATGATAATTGGTTTAAACCATTTGAAAGAAGTTGAATTGTTAAGTTGTGACTTAATTGAAATCCCATTATCCATCTGTTTTTAAATATCGCGCTCATTATTCGGGTTAGCCGGGAAAAGACATTTGTGTCATATAACCCATTTCGAATAGTGATACGTCGTATATGGATAGCATTTGAAGACCGGTGTTGAAGACCGGATATTTATGAAAACGTAAGGACAACTCGTCGAATGTCTCTGCACCGACTGGTCCCCGGTATAGAGATTTTATCACCCTTTGTGATGGGAAGTCCGGACGGGATTGTGAATACCCGGAATTGCAAGGGCTTCGTAAGAAGTGCCTTCGGTTCTGTTCGAACCCGGAACAGACTTGTATGGTTACATGTCTGACAGTACACTTTGAGATATAAAGCCGATTTCTTTCAAATACATTTTTGTTGGTGGCGGACGATTTATTCTCGTTGAAATTTATCAGCGATATATTCATAATTTGGTAATGTGGCATGCTGAGTGTTGCTGTGTGATGATCAGTGTTTGATCATTTGCGATATGATCATTTATTTGATTTTATATCTTTGTGATCATTGATTGATCATTTGTTTGACCCGAAGCATGGCTTTGTGACAAAGCGTAGCTTTGTGGACGAGACTTCGTCGAACCTCACACCCCGAAATGGTCAAAACAGGAAGGATGCAGCAAGGTTCTAGGGAGTAGCGCCCCTTAGTGTATGTCATTCCTTCTGGATAAAGGTGGTATCATGGTATGGAGCCCATATACTTAACCTATGTGGTTACTGCATTATTATTATTATGTGGTTGTTGGAAATCGAGGATCCTCGGGAAGATCGGTGACGATCGGGGAATGACATACGCGTGTCAGTAGTTACCTATTTTTGCAGAGGTAACCCGGCCTTGTGTTGGCAGAGATCTAACCGTAATGTTAGGTTTGGTTCTCGGGACGTCATTCCAGAGGCGTTTCCATGTGGCAATGGGAAGTTCCTTGGCCTGACCATTTGTTGGAAATCCAAAGAAACAATACGAGCCTTTACGATTGCAAATTGTAGAACCTGTCTCCTCAGGAGGCAGCTATAGCAGGCATAATATAATGGTACCTATGCTGGCTAAGATTTATATTCTACTTTCGAAATGTTTTCCAATATGCACTAATAATAATATCAAAAATGATTTGATTTTTGCGTAGTAAGCATCTTTGACTAACATAAGAAGAAATCTCCTCCAAGTCTGCGTTTGCATTGTGTGTGTGGTGGGAGGTCTTATGGTAGTTTCATTTTCTAAAAGCATTGAGAATTGACTTTAAAATTATTTTGCTATTTGTTTTTAAAGATAACTGTTTTTGTTGCTCACACCAGTCCCACGACTGACTCGGAGTTTATTGTTCATTTCCTAAATTCTGGGTGCTCAAAATTTTCTACACGAGCAGTCTAGAGTTGGGATTTTCAGATAGTCAGGTTCAGTCGATTTTCTGGAGCTAGTTTAGTCTTTGGATCGGACTGCACTTGCTTATCTTGGTGTATCGTTATTGGGAGTTCGAGCTACTGCTGGAGTTCTCTCTTGAAGACTATCTTAGAGTTATTTGTTCCGCTGCTGATATTAGTTATCTATTTTTCTTTTCCGCTGCTATTTGTTGTATCATATCTCTGATGTATATTGATATTCATTATATCACTCTGTTGTATCAGATATTGTATATCAATGTATTATTCTGTTTCTTTCGCTGTGTTATTTACTTAATGTTGTTATAAGCTCCGGAGAACCAGATTTGGCATTTGAATCTACGGCATTTTGAGTACAAGTGGAGTACGGGTGCCGATTTTCGAAGGCCAACTTTTGGGTCTTTACATTTGGTATCAGAGCGAAGGTTGAACTTTTGCTCAGGAGTATAACACGTTAAGTAGCTCATTAGAGATACAGTGAAGTAAACTCTAGAATGAGTATATCCTTAAGATATCCGTTTAAATGTCTCAGTAAATTCTCTTACTATCCACTGATAGTGAGTATGAGTGCAAGAAGAAGACGAGATAGGGGACAAAGGAGCACGACTATAAATGATCGATACCCTGCAACAGTGGAAACAATCTTTTTCTTCTCAATCTCCTTTGATTCGATTCCAAAATTCTTTTGTTTGCTTCGTATCACCTACAAAAAGAAGTTTCGGTGTGATGATGGCTATACAAACCACTGTAGAAGATCCTTACTTCGTGTCTTCATCGGTTTCTTATCAGCTTTTTGATTTAAACCTTAATGAATTTGAAATTGGAAATTGTAAATTGAGGTAAATTGATTAATAGAATATGAGGATAAAATTTGAATTAAATCGATAAAACGATTTCGTTTGAAACCGAATTTTGAAAAAATTCTATAGTAATTTCTTGTGAATACCAAAGTCCGAAGAGTTACAAAATTGGTATGTATTTTGAGATATTCCAACTTGAATTTGGAATCTGTATCTTGAGTTTGAGGAATTATAGGAGATCGAATTTATCTTTGATCTATCTGTCTTTGTTTCGTGCCTGCGAATTTCGAGGACGAAATTCTTTTAAGGAGGGAAGTTTGTAACGACCTCGAAATTTAAATTTATTTAAATTAATAATTAAATGAATTTTTGAATTAAATTGAGTAACTAGATAAATTTTTGGATAAAAATTTGTAAATTTAATTAGAAAATTAGAGCGAGTTTCCCCGATCACAGATAAATTCTGTATACATCATTTAAAATTTAATAATATTGTAAATATTGTACATATATGTGAATATATATGTATACGTGATATATGAGAAAATTTGAAGTTAATATATATGTATATTGAATTCGAGTTTAAATCTAAGTCTAAATGGTTTAATAATAATAAATGATAATAATAGATATTAAGTTATAAATAGAATCAAAAATATGTAAGATAAATTTTATAGTTTTAGAAAATAGAAAGTGAATACATTAGTATAGTTTAAGTTTTAAATCTGAAAAAAATATAAGTACATAGACTTGAAGAAAGGTATACATATGAAAAATATTTCAAAGGGAGAAATATGTATAAACAAATAAACATATATATAAAGTAAGTAAACAAAATAAAATATATTCAATTAATTATAAAGACAAGTATATAGGCTGCAAAAGGAACACATTCAAACATTAACAAATGACAATAACAACTTTATATTTGTACATGAAAGAAAAAGCAACCTGGCAAAGGAAACAAGCTAACAAAAAAAGCACAAGTATAAAACAAAGATAAGTATCTTTAGCCACCAAATATCTTTATATATGTATACGGCTGAAGTATGGAACAAGAAACAAAGTATATATCCCTAAGTAACAAAGCAATGTGACTTAAACAAAGAAATCTTTAGCCCAAAACAACATATCAGCCAAAGTCAACTGTTATTGCAAATGAAAACATAAAGGACCATTGCATTAAATGCCTTCACTTTAGTACACTACACAAAAGCAATTCAGCCACCAAGAAGAAAATATCACTGCAAAAGAATTTGTACAAACAAATAATAACCCTGCACACTTCTTTGTTATATTCACTTCATCTCAGTTTCGAGTAGCATTTGAAGTGAATATCAACTAAAACTTAAACAAGAATTCAAATTAAAACAACAATACCATCAACTAAAACCAGAGATCAAGGGAAAAGGAAGCTTCAGCTTACAAATTTATACAACCTGTTCAACATGAAGCAGGCTCTGTTCTTCTTCCAAAAATCAAGGTGAGTAACTTCACTTTTCTCAAACAACCTAAGTTTAAATCTAGTGTATGATGAATATCAGATATATTGTTGTATGAAATATATGCATTTCATTTAATTTTGATAAGATGAAGCCTGCTCATCTTCTTTTATCTGGATGATGCTCTGTTTAAAATTTTTGAGGCCTGAGTTGCTTCAAAAATCATATGTGCTCAACCAATTGATGGTTAGGACAAATAATCTAAACCAAATATGTTGGTTGAGTATAAAGTAGATTGTAAAATTTAATTTATGGTAAATAAAGTTGATATGCTCTGGAAAAAAACTCAATAACGGTAATACTCAATATAAGTGACAAATTCAAACATCACGAAGTATCGATTCATGTTTATAAACTGATTGCTTAATCAAAATTAGGATTATTGAAACTCGAATCACATTTTTTAGTGACAAAATGAGATGGCATTGAGGTGTTGAATGGAAAATGGGTTTTGGTCGAAATAAGGTGGTCGGAAGCACTGGGTTGGCCGGGGTTTCGCGAGTAGATAGAGGGGCTTATGGGGTAGCTAGGAAAAATATTGAATCATAGAATTAAGCTATGTGGATTTTGTGATTTGGATTTAAAAATTTTTAACCTAGTTTTTAACAGGGTTTGTGGTGTTCGAGTTTCTGTTCCAGGTTTTGATAGAAACACTCGAATTCGATGTCGAGGGAATATCGGCGTTCTGGTGATCGGCAGTTGGTTGGTGAATGATCGTCGATGTGTTTTATGATGTGGAGTCGACTGGAGAGGCTCGCCGGAATTGTGCACGTGCACGGTGGGGAAATTTATGGTGGGGCTGTGTTTTGGGAGGGGTGTAATGTGCTCGGGATTTACTCGAGTATTTCGAGTTTTTACTCGAAGACAGGAGATGGAAGACTCGAAGCAAATTAGATACTGGCTCGAGTATGTTAGTTTCTGGTTTTGTTTAGGAAACCTGACAGTTTCCTATTTTTAAATTTAAACTAAATTTTTTAAAAAGAAGCAAGGCAGAATTTAAACAAAAGTTGAAGCAAGTTTAAAATATGAATTCAAAAGGAATTTGAGTTCTAGTTTCAAATTATATAAATTTATCAAAATAGAATGTTTAACAACTAAAAGTTTGTACAGTATTTTATAAAGTGTTTTAGAAATCTGGGAAAGGAGATTTAAAACAAGATTTTAAATTTTAGTTTAAAATTTGAATTGTAAACCTGAATTCAAATTTGAATTTGAAATCTTAGGATTTGAAAGAAAATAAGTTTAATAAATTTTAGATAATTAGTTAATTGTTTATTTAAATTTTTAATAATCACTTAATTATGGATTAATTAAGTGTAATTACTTAATGAAGAAATAAATGGTCAATAATTGAATGTAAATAGGAAAAAAAAAGTAATTAAGGATAATTACTCAAAAGAAATCGATTTAAGAAAAATTACTTAACGGGAGTAGTTATTGGATAATTAAGGATAATTAATTTAATGGTAATTAATTAAGGGTCAATTAAATAATTAAGAATAATTAATTAAAACAATTAAAAATTTAAAGGATAATTATTTAATGATTAAAAGGTTGATTGATTAATTAAGATTGATTAATAAATGATTAAAGGTTAATTAATAGATGATAAAGAATAATTAATTAAAATGGGTTGTAATATTAATTAACCAGAATTATTAATTTATTCATAGAATTTAAATATGATTTAAATCAATCAGACAATTAACTGACCTTACCTATGAATGTTTGGGTTCTGTTGGATGATATGAATTGTTTGATATTCCTGATATGTGATGCTTTGTGATATACTTTGATCTATGTTGTGATCTGTAATTTACTTATCTGTGATGTATATATTGTTATATGAATATGCAACCCATGGCCCGTAACACGGCACTTGAATTTCGATGCGACAAGGAGTCGGATTCCAGTTGGTTATCCGAAACCCACATCGAATTATAATTGTGAATCTTTGTGACCGATAAATTTATTTTATCTATGAATCTGTGAATGAAGATGAGCGTTATCGATTATACCGCTTATCGATATATCTGTGATGATTGATGTTGCACTATTGTGTGTTAAACCCCTGGACTACACTTTTACACACACAAATATGGATTTCACGTGGAAATCGGTTAAGTCACAGATAATTTAAATTTGATGTGTTTGAAATTGAAATTTTAATTTCAATTGATTTTGAAATTAGAAATTTGGGTTTAAAAGTGAAAAGCTTTTGAAATGGAATTTCAGAGATAAAAGTTATTTTGAATAACTTAATCGAGTTTTGAAAATTTAAATATTTAAATTTGAATTCAAGTTTGAAATTGAATTCTATGATTTGAAACTAGGGATTTAAAGATGTTATACCCGTTATATATGGGTTAAACCATTTTAAGAGTATTGATTTTGAAATGTGAATATAATTCAAGGACTTTAACCCATGCAAATAAAATTGGATTTTTCTTAAATGAAAACTGTTTGTTTTCAAATGATAAAAGCTTTCGTATATATAAGAAATGAAATTCCAATTTAAAGGAATTTCAAGTATGAATTGAAAGAAGGTTTTCCAAGTTATAAATGAATTCTTTTTGAAAACTATGAATTGAATCTGTTTATTTTTAACAGATTTAAAATAATGATTTTGTTTAAACCATTCGAAATAAAATTGTTTTGAAAGCTATAAGTTAAATCTTGATTTAAGGATTTAACGAGTTAATCAAATTGAAATGGGAATTGATTTGGAAAAATCTGTAAATAAATCGTTTTGTTTAAAAGATTTGAAATGATAATTGGTTTAAACCATTTGAAAGAAGTTGAATTGTTAAGTTGTGACTTAATTGAAATCCCATTATCCATCTGTTTTTAAATATCGCGCTCATTATTCGGGTTAGCCGGGAAAAGACATTTGTGTCATATAACCCATTTCGAATAGTGATACGTCGTATATGGATAGCATTTGAAGACCAGTGTTGAAGACCGGATATTTATGAAAACGAAAGGACAACTCGTCGAATGTCTTTGCACCGACTGGTCCCCGGTATAGAGATTTTATCACCCTTTGTGATGGGAAGTCCGGACGGGATTGTGAATACCCGGAATTGCAAGGGCTTCGTAAGAAGTGCCTTCGGTTCTGTTTGAACCCGGAACAGACTTGTATGGTTACATGTCGGACAGTACACTTTGAGATAAAAAGCCGATTTCTTTCAAATACATTTTTGTTGGTGGCGGAGGATTTATTCTCGTTGAAATTTATCAGCGATATATTCCCAATTTGGTAATGTGGCATGCTGAGTGTTGCTGTGTGATGATCAGTGTTTGATCATTTGCGATATGATCATTTATTTGATTTTATATCTTTGTGATCATTGATTGATCATTTGTGTGACCCAAGCATGGCTTTGTGACAAAGCGTAGCTTTGTGGACGAGACTTCGTCGAACCTCACACCCCGAAATGGTCAAAACAGGAAGGATGCAGCAAGGTTCTAGGGAGTAGCGCCCCTTAGTGTATGTCATTCCTTCTGGATAAAGGTGGTATCATGGTATGGAGCCTAGATACTTAACCTATGTGGTTACTGCATTATTATTATTATGTGGTTGTTGGAAATCGAGGATCCTCGGGAAGATCGGTGACGATCGGGGAATGACATACGCGTGTCAGTAGTTACCTATTTTTGCAGAGGTAACCTGGCCTTGTGTTGGCAGAGATCTAACCGTAATGTTAGGTTAGGTTCTCGGGACGTCATTCCAGAGGCGTTTCCATGTGGCAATGGGAAGTTCCTTGGCCTGACCATTTGTTGGAAATCCAAAGAAACAATACGAGCCTTTACGATTGCAAATTGTAGAACCTGTCTCCTCGGGAGGCAGCTATAGCAGGCATAATATAATGGTACCTATGCTGGCTAAGATTTATATTATACTTTCGAAATGTTTTCCACTATGCACTAATAATAATATCAAAAATGATTTGATTTTTGCGTAGTAAGCATCTTTGACTAACATAAGAAGAAATCTCCTCCAAGTCTGCGTTTGCATTGTGTGTGTGGTGGGAGGTCTTATGGTAGTTTCATTTTCTAAAAGCATTGAGAATTGACTTTAAAATTCTTTTGCTATTTGTTTTTAAAGATAAACTGTTTTTGTTGCTCACACCAGTCCCACGACTGACTCGGAGTTTATTGTTCATTTCCTAAACTCTGGGTGCTCAAAATTTTCTACACGAGCAGTCTAGAGTTGGGATTTTCAGATAGTCAGGTTCAGTCGATTTTCTGGAGCTAGTTTAGTCTTTGGATCGGACTGCACTTGCTTATCTTGGTGTATCGTTATTGGGAGTTCGAGCTACTGCTGGAGTTCTCTCTTGAAGACTATCTTAGAGTTATTTGTTCCGCTGCTGATATTAGTTATCTATTTTTCTTTTCCGCTGCTATTTGTTGTATCATATCTCTGATGTATATTGATATTCATTATATCACTCTGTTGTATCAGATATTGTATATCAATGTATTATTCTGTTTCTTCCGCTGTGTTATTTACTTAATGTTGTTATAAGCTCCGGAGAACCAGATTTGGCATTTGAATCTACGGCATTTTGAGTACAAGTGGAGTACGGGTGCCGATTTTCGAAGGCCAACTTTTGGGTCTTTACATTTGGTATCAGAGCGAAGGTTGAACTTTAGCTCAGGAGTATAACACGTTAAGTAGCTCATTAGAGATAGAGTGAAGTAAACTCTAGAATGAGTATATCCTTAAGATATCCGTTTAAATGTCTCAATAAATTCTCTTACTATCCACTGATAGTGAGTATGAGTGCAAGAAGAAGACGAGATAGGGGACAAAGGAGTACGACTATAAATGGTCGATACCCTGCAACAGTGGAAACAATCTTTTTCTTCTCAATCTCCTTTGATTCGATTCCAAAATTCTTTTGATTGCTTTGTATCAGCTACAAAAAGAAGTTTCGGTGTGATGATGGCTATACGAACCACTGTAGAAGATCCTTACTTCGTGTCTTCATCGGTTTCTTATCAGCTTTTTGATTTAAACCTTAATGAATTTGAAATTGGAAATTTTAAATTGAGGTAAATTGATTAATAGAATATGAGGATAAAATTTGAATTAAATCGATAAAACGATTTCGTTTGAAACCGAATTTTGAAATTCTATAGTAATTTCTTATGAATACCAAAGTCCGAAGAGGGACAAAATTGGTATGTATTTTGAGATATTCCAACTTGAATTTGGAATCTGTATCTTGAGTTTGAGGAATTATAGGAGATCGAATTTATCTTTGATCTATCTGTCTTTGTTTCGTGCCTGCGAATTTCGAGGACGAAATTCTTTTAAGGGGGGAAGTTTGTAACGACCTCGAAATTTAAATTTATTTAAATTAATAATTAAATGAATTTTTGAATTAAATTGAGTAACTAGATAAATTTTTGGATAAAAATTTGTAAATTTAATTAGAAAATTAGAGCGAGTTTCCCCGATCACAGATAAATTCTGTATACATCATTTAAAATTTAATAATATTGTAAATATTGTACATATATGTGAATATATATGTATACGTGATATATGAGAAAATTTGAAGTTAATATATATGTATATTGAATTCGAGTTTAAATCTAAGTCTAAATGGTTTAATAATAATAAATGATAATAATAGATATTAAGTTATAAATAGAATCAAAAATATGTAAGATAAATTTTATAGTTTTAGAAAATAGAAAGTGAATACATTAGTATAGTTTAAGTTTTAAATCTGAAAAAAATATAAGTACATAGACTTGAAGAAAGGTATACATATGAAAAATATTTCAAAGGGAGAAATATGTATAAACAAATAAACATATATATAAAGTAAGTAAACAAAATAAAATATATTCAATTAATTATAAAGACAAGTATATAGGCTGCAAAAGGAACACATTCAAACATTAACAAATGACAATAACAACTTTATATTTGTACATGAAAGAAAAAGCAACCTGGCAAAGGAAACAAGCTAACAAAAAAGCACAAGTATAAAACAAAGATAAGTATCTTTAGCCACCAAATATCTTTATATATGTATACGGCTGAAGTATGGAACAAGAAACAAAGTATATATCCCTAAGTAACAAAGCAATGTGACTAAAACAAAGAAATCTTTAGCCCAAAACAACATATCAGCCGAAGTCAACTGTTATTGCAAATGAAAACATAAAGGACCATTGCATTAAATGCCTTCACTTTAGTACACTACACAAAAGCAATTCAGCCACCAAGAAGAAAATATCACTGCAAAAGAATTTGTACAAACAAATAATAACCCTGCACACTTCTTTGTTATATTCACTTCATCTCAGTTTCGAGTAGCATTTGAAGTGAATATCAACTAAAACTTAAACAAGAATTCAAATTAAAACAACAATACCATCAACTAAAACCAGAGATCAAGGGAAAAGGAAGCTTCAGCTTACAAATTTATACAACCTGTTCAACATGAAGCAGGCTCTGTTCTTCTTCCAAAAATCAAGGTGAGTAACTTCACTTTTCTCAAACAACCTAAGTTTAAATCTAGTGTATGATGAATATCAGATATATTGTTGTATGAAATATATGCATTTCATTTAATTTTGATAAGATGAAGCCTGCTCATCTTCTTTTATCTGGATGATGCTCTGTTTAAAATTTTTAAGGCCTGAGTTGCTTCAAAAATCATATGTGCTCAACCTATTGATGGTTAGGACAAATAATCTAAACCAAATATGTTGGTTGAGTATAAAGTAGATTATAAAATTTAATTTATGGTAAATAAAGTTGATATGCTCTGGAAAAAAACTCAATAACAGTAATACTCAATATAAGTGACAAATTCAAACATCACGAAGTATCGATTCATGTTTATAAACTGATTGCTTAATCAAAATTAGGATTTTTGAAACTCGAATCACACATTTTAGTGACAAAATGAGATGGCATTGAGGTGTTGAACGGAAAATAGGTTTTGGTCGAAATAAGGTGGTCGGAAGCACTGGGTTGGCCGGGGTTTCGCGAGTAGATAGAGGGGCTTATGGGGTAGTTAGGAAAAATATTGAATCATAGAATTAAGCTATGTGGATTTTGTGATTTGGATTTAAAAATTTTTAACCTAGTTTTTAACAGGGTTTGTGGTGTTCGAGTTTATGTTCCAGGTTTTGATAGAAACACTCGAATTCGATGTCGAGGGAATATCGGCGTTCTGGTGATCGGCAGTTGGTTGGTGAATGATCGTCGATGTGTTTTATGATGTGGAGTCGACTGGAGAGGCTCGCCGGAATTGTGCACGTGCACGGTGGGGAAATTTATGGTGGGGCTGTGTTTTGGGAGGGGTGTAATGTGCTCGGGATTTACTCGAGTATTTCGAGTTTTTACTCGAAGACAGGAGATGAAAGACTCGAAGCAAATTAGATACTGGCTCGAGTATGTTAGTTTCTGGTTTTGTTTAGGAAACCTGACAGTTTCCTATTTTTAAATTTAAACTAAATTTTTTAAAAAGAAGCAAGGCAGAATTTAAACAAAAGTTGAAGCAAGTTTAAAATATGAATTCAAAAGGAATTTGAGTTCTAGTTTCAAATTATATAAATTTATCAAAATAGAATGTTTAACAACTAAAAGTTTGTACAGTATTTTATAAAGTGTTTTAGAAATCTGGGAAAGGAGATTTAAAACAAGATTTTAAATTTTAGTTTAAAATTTGAATTGTAAACCTGAATTCAAATTTAAATTTGAAATCTTAGGATTTGAAAGAAAATAAGTTTAATAAATTTTAGATAATTAGTTAATTGTTTATTTAAATTTTTAATAATCACTTAATTATGGATTAATTAAGTGTAATTACTTAATGAAGAAATAAATGGTCAATAATTGAATGTAAATAGGAAAAAAAAAGTAATTAAGGATAATTACTCAAAAGAAATCGGTTTAAGAAAAATTACTTAACGGGAGTAGTTATTGGATAATTAAGGATAATTAATTTAATGGTAATTAATTAAGGGTCAATTAAATAATTAAGAATAATTAATTAAAACAATTAAATAATTAAAGGATAATTATTTAATGATTAAAAGGTTGATTGATTAATTAAGATTGATTAATAAATGATTAAAGGTTAATTAATAGATGATAAAGAATAATTAAGTAAAATGGGTTGTAATATTAATTAACCAGAATTAGTAATTTATTCATAGAATTTAAATATGATTTAAATCAATCAGACAATTAACTGACCTTACCTATGAATGTTTGGGTTCTGTTGGATGATATGAATTGTTTGATATTCCTGATATGTGATGCTTTGTGATATACTTTGATCTATGTTGTGATCTGTAATTTACTTATCTGTGATGTATATATTGTTATATGAATATGCAACCCATGGCCCGAACACGGCACTTGAATTTCGATGCGACAGGGAGTCGGATTCCAGTTGGTTATCCGAAACCCACATCGAATTATAATTGTGAATCTTTGTGACCGATAAATTTATTTTATCTATGAATCTGTGAATGAAGATGAGCGTTATCGATTATACCGCTTATCGATATATCTGTGATGATTGATGTTGCACTATTGTGTGTTAAACCCCTGGACTACACTTTTACACACACAAATATGGATTTCACGTGGAAATCAGTTAAGTCACAGATAATTTAAATTTGATGTGTTTGAAATTGAAATTTTAATTTCAATTGATTTTGAAATTAGAAATTTGGGTTTAAAAGTGAAAAGCTTTTGAAATGGAATTTCAGAGATAAAAGTTATTTTGAATAACTTAATCGAGTTTTGAAAATTTAAATATTTAAATTTGAATTCAAGTTTGAAATTGAATTCTATGATTTGAAACTAGGGATTTAAAGATGTTATACCCGTTATATATGGGTTAAACCATTTTAAGAGTATTGATTTTGAAATGTGAATATAATTCAAGGACTTTAACCCGTGCAAATAAAATTGGATTTTTCTTAAATGAAAACTGTTTGTTTTCAAATGATAAAAGCTTTCGTATATATAAGAAATGAAATTCCAATTTAAAGGAATTTCAAGAATGAATTGAAAGATGGTTTTCCAAGTTATAAATGAATTCTTTTTGAAAACTATGAATTGAATCTGTTTATTTTTAACAGATTTAAAATAATGATTTTGTTTAAACCATTCGAAATAAAATTGTTTTGAAAGTTATAAGTTAAATCTTGATTTAAGGATTTAACGAGTTAATCAAATTGAAATGGGAATTGATTTGGAAAAATCTGTAAATAAATCTTTTTGTTTAAAAGATTTGAAATGATAATTGGTTTAAACCATTTGAAAGAAGTTGAATTGTTAAGTTGTGACTTAATTGAAATCCCATTATCCATCTGTTTTTAAATATCACGCTCATTATTCGGGTTAGCCGGGAAAAGACATTTGTGTCATATAACCCATTCCGAATAGTGATACGTCGTATATGGATAGCATTTGAAGACCGGTGTTGAAGACCAGATATTTATGAAAACGAAAGGACAACTCGTCGAATGTCTCTGCACCGACTGGTCCCCGGTATAGAGATTTTATCACCCTTTGTGATGGGAAGTCCGGACGGGATTGTGAATACCCGGAATTGCAAGGGCTTCGTAAGAAGTGCCTTCGGTTCTGTTCGAACCCGGAACAAACTTGTATGGTTACATGTCTGACAGTACACTTTGAGATATAAAGCCGATTTCTTTCAAATACATTTCTGTTGGTGGCGGAGAATTTATTCTCTTAGCTTAACATCCTTCTCTGAGACGTACGAGCTCAGAAGTTATGTAGTTGAAATTTATCAGCGATATATTCCCAATTTGGTAATGTGGCATGCTGAGTGTTGCTGTGTGATGATCAGTGTTTGATCATTTGCGATATGATCATTTATTTGATTTTATATCTTTGTGATCATTGATTGATCATTTGTTTGAACCGAAGCATGGCTTTGTGACAAAGTGTAGCTTTGTGGACGAGACTTCGTCGAACCTCACACCCCGAAATGGTCAAAACAGGAAGGATGCAGCAAGGTTCTAGGGAGTAGCGCCCCTTAGTGTATGTCATTCCTTCTGGATAAAGGTGGTATCATGGTATGGAGCCCAGATACTTAACCTATGTGGTTACTGCATTATTATTATTATGTGGTTGTTGGAAATCGAGGATCCTCGGGAAGATCGATGACGATCGGGGAATGACATACGCGTGTCAGTAGTTACCTATTTTTGCAGAGGTAACCCGGCCTTGTGTTGGCAGAGATCTAACCGTAATGTTAGGTTAGGTTCTCGGGACGTCATTCCAGAGGCGTTTCCATGTGGCAATGGGAAGTTCCTTGGCCTGATCATTTGTTGGAAATCCAAAGAAACAATACGAGCCTTTACAATTGCAAATTGTAGAACCTGTCTTCTCAAGAGGCAGCTATAGCAGGCATAATATAATGGTACCTATGCTGACTAAGATTTATATTATACTTTCGAAATGTTTTCCACTATGCACTAATAATAATATCAAAAATGATTTAATTTTTGCGTAGTAAGCATCTTTGACTAACATAAGAAGAAATCTCCTCCAAGTCTGCGTTTGCATTGTGTGTGTGGTGGGAGGTCTTATGGTAGTTTCATTTTCTAAAAGCATTGCGAATTGACTTTAAAATTCTTTTGCTATTTGTTTTTAAAGATAAACTGTTTTTGTTGCTCACACCAGTCCCACGACCGACTCGGAGTTTATTGTTCATTTCCTAAACTCTGGGTGCTCAAAATTTTCTACACGAGCAGTCTAGAGTTGGGATTTTCAGATAGTCAGGTTCAGTCGATTTTCTGGAGCTAGTTCAGTCTTTGGATCGGATTGCACTTGCTTATCCTGGTGTATCGTTATTGGGAGTTCGAGCTACTTCTGGAGTTCTCTCTTGAAGACTATCTTAGAGTTATTTGTTCCGCTGCTGATATTAGTTATCTATTTTTCTTTTCTGCTGCTATTTGTTGTATCATATCTCTGATGTATATTGATATTCATTGTATCACTCTGTTGTATCAGATATTGTATATAATTGTATTATTCTGTTTCTTCCGCTGTGTTATTTACTTAATGTTGTTATAAGCTCCGGAGAACCAGATTTGGCATTTGAATCTATGGCATTTTGAGTACAAGTGGAGTACGGGTGCCGATTTTCGAAGGCCAACTTTTGGGTCTTTACACCGGCTAAGTTAGCAAACACATCATCCAATTAATGCAAACAACATATGAATATAAATGCCATAAACAACAAATAAGGATGAATAATGTCAAAAACTTGTAATTTCTACCCCTAAAATGCATAAATGCAACTAATACACTCTATATGAATACGATAAGATGACATATCAGACATGATGCACAAAATCCTAGTATAAGCATAGACATATTTCTATATGAGTGCAAATCCAGTCGTGTATATAAAATCTAATAATAAATTCATTCAAGGCATCCAAATCCTAATCATAATCCTAGATAATCTAAACTAATAAAATCAAACCAAATTAGGGAGCATGCTGGAAAAGAGTTGACGATGAGTAGCCCTCATCTTCTCTTCAAGCTTCCATGTACTCTTCGTTGGATCATTTCCCTGTTACACTTTAACCAACTTCATCTCCTTATTTTTAAATCGTTTCACCCCACGTTCCACAATATGGGTTGTACCATAAGATGAATTTGACTCAAAGTCCAACTCTTTCTCTTCCAATTGACTAGGTGCAATCACAATCGTAGGATCATGTATACATTTCCACAAATGTGACATGTGGAACACATTATGGACTCCTGCCATCTTTATTGGAAGCTCCATTTTATATGCTAAACTCCCCTTCCTCTCTGGCACTGGAAATGTGCTGACAAATCTAAGTGCTAACTTCCACGAATTTCCAAATCTTACCACCCTTTTTAACAGAGAAACTTTAACGAAAACTAATTATCCCACTTCGAATTCTAAATCTTTCCTCCTCCTATCAACATATGACTTATTTCCATTCTTTTCACCTTACATCCTCTTCCTTATAAGTTTCACTTTCTCTACAGTATCTTTCACCATCTCTGGACCTAAAATAATACAATTTGTAACTCCCACCAACACAAAGATGACTTACACGACCTTATATACAACGCTTCGAGCAGCGCTATACCTATATTCACCTGGTAGCTATTATTACATGCGAATTCTACAAGAGGTAAGTGATCCTCCAAAATGTAATATACAAGTCCACAACAAATGCTCTAACACCCTATTTACTCTCTCTGTCTGTCCATCAGTCTGTGAATGATATGTCGTACTCAACTCAATCCCTAATGCCTCATGTAGACTCCTCCAAAATTCACTTATGAAAAGTGGATCCTGGTCACTTACTATACTACCTAGAACTCTATGCCTTTGGACTACTTGTCTAATATACTGTGTCGCTAATGTCGGCACTGTTCTCATATTCTTAACTAGAATAAAATATGCATTCTTCATGTGATGATCTACTATAACCCATATGCTCATGTTTCATCTTCTATTATGGGGTAATCCATCCACAAAAACAATATATATGCATTCCCACTTCCACTGTGGTACGTTTAATAGAAGTAATAATCCATATGGCTTTTTCTATTCCGCCTTACCCTTTCACATGTTATACATTTCGCCCCATATTCAGACACTTGCCTCTTCATTCCTATCCAATAAACTATCATCTTCACATCTCGATACATCTTATCTCCTCCTTGACGAATTATCATCCTAGAATGGTGACATTCACTAGTTCTTTCTCTGTCAACTCCTCAAGCCGTGCTACATATATCCTTCCATCTCTCCTCAAATAACCCTTCTTATCTTTGGAGTAATGGTCCAAATGACTTAACCATTCACCCTATCCTAATTTCTCCATAATGGCAATTGACAATGCACTTTGCCTTTGGCTTGACCCAATATGATCCATACGTGTAGGTCCAACCTCCATCGTTGTTAACAATCCAAGTACATACTCTGATCGAGATTGGAAATCAAATTTCGATATAAACTCCAAATTTCTCCACTAACAAAATAGTGTTCACTTCAGTATTCCTTATACTGAAGCGTCCACAACTACATTGCTCTTCCTTGGAGTGTAAGAAATCCAAAAATCATACGAGACAAGAACTCCATCCACCGTTGTTGTCTTAGATTCAAATATTTCTAAGAAAATATGTACTTGAGAGATTTATGGTCTAATAACTTGAATCTCTTGCCTAACATATAATGCCTCCATGACTTCAATGCAAATACGACAACAACCAACTCCAAGTCATGTATTGGATAATTCCTCTAGTGATCCTTCAACTGACAACTCACATATGCCACTACTTTCCCTTCTTGAATAAGAACAACACCAATACCAGTACCACATGCATCATTATATATGATGAAATGTTTAGTACCATTAGGAATCACCAAATCTAGAGCACTCATAAATAACTCTTTCAATTGAACAAACGTCGCTTCACACTCAGACTCCAAGTATAAATCTGGTTCTTCTTCATCAAACAGGTCAAAGGTACCAGTACCTTTATAAAATCCTTATTAAACTTTCGATAAAATCTAGCTAAACCAAGAAAGCTATAGACCTATGAAGCATTCTTCGGCATCTTCCAATCTTTAACTACAACTACTTTCCTTAGGTTGACAGCCAATCAATCTACTGATACAATATTCCCAAGGAAGCGAACTTTTTTCCCTTAGAAGTGACATTTAGAGATAAAGCCTTCAATCAATTCCTCATAAGAATATCCATCGCTTCACTCAAATGAATCGCATGCTCTTCCTCACTTTTGGTATAGATAAGAATGTCATTCACGAAGACCATAATAAACCTGTTCAATTACTCCTGGAACACTCTACTCGTCAAATCTACAAAATAAGCCGGAGCAGTAGTCAATCCAAATGGCATGACCAACCACTCAAACAATCCATCAGGTATATGGAAAGCATTCTTCTAGATACTATTCTTTGGCTACTCTCGACTGATGAAACTTAGTTGCCAAATCAAGCTAAGAGAAACCTTCGTCCTGACGAGATGATTGAAGAGGTCGTCAATGCGAGACAATGGATAGTGATTTTTCTTCTTAGTTTATTTAATTCTCCACAGTCGATGCACTATCTTAGGGAACCATATGTTTTTCTAGCGAAAACGATAGGTATTGCCCATTTTGAAATACTCCTCTGAATAAAGCACTTCTACAATAATTTTTGAACTTGCTTATTCAACTTTCTTCTTTCCTTCAAGGCCATATGCCAGTCCTGGACACTACAAAAATAATGACTTTTGATAGCAGTAAAACATAGTGTTTCCATCTATTCCTTCTAAACGCTGTGCAATGCAGGGTATTCAACGCTATTAGCTAAATAAACTGGTGTATTTAATGCTATGGAATCAAAAAGGCGGGACACAATTTATTTTGTGCGGGAATCAAAAAATCGCGCTTCTAACTGGTGACCTCCTTAGGTAAACACTTGTCTTCTTTTCCTTCATCACCTCCTCCAGAAAACAACCAAACTTCGTGAAATCCCTAAAACGCAACACGTAGACCAAAATCCTGAATCATAAAACCCTAACCGTCATCGTCAACGATCTATCCAAATTGGTGCTGTAATTTCTCTCTCTCAAGCAGCAACCAATTTGAACCACTGTCGTCAACTACCTACCTAGAACCCTAAACCCTAAATTCATTTGTTTTGAATCAGTCATCAAATCTAGAACGAGAAGCCTGAGATATTATTAAGCAGTAATTCCACGCTTATTCCAAAATCAACAATTTCAAACATCGTTGAAAATCTATGTTCAAACACTGTAGCTCATCTTCCTCAACTCCGCAGCAGCAAATTCTTCTTTCTGGATCAAATTTCTTTTGTTGGTTTCTTCTGCTTCAGCCAGGTAAGATTTAATATTTAATTAGCATGAATCGAATGGTGATGTTTGCGTCATCTCATTTTAATGGATGAGATATTGTTGAGCACATAAAGAAAGAAACCGGAAATATGAGATATGAACTCGTTCCCACTGCATATCTACCGGGTTATGAATTTAGCATTTTGGGTGTTTCAAAGACCTATAATATTTGTATTTTAACTATTAAGGTTGATTGTATTATTACCATTGTTTGGAGATCTTAATGCTTTCAGAACCGTCTTCTAGATTAAAGATTGTGTTTAATCAAATTTTGGATTTGTTTTAGGTATTGTTTTCGTTTCCTGAAATGGAGTAGATTTTAGAATTCATATATGTAGGTGACGTATGTTCATATTTATATTCATATTTTCTCATCACGATAGTCAACTGGTGTCACAGTGATCATCTTTTACCTTGGCCTCTTTGGTTCTAGCTATAACTAGGTATTAGTTTTCAAGAAGATGTGGATGCTTAACCAAACCAAATTGCTATGCTGTATAATCAACCGAATTAAATTAGTATGTAGAAGAATAATTTAAGTTTACTCTATGCATCACGTAACAGAGAATGTAGGGTAAAGGGCATCAACTGAATAAATTGAACAAATACATCTGATGGCAGTAGGCTTTTTTCCTTTTTCCTTTTTTTAAGTAATATTTTAGTTAAAAACTTGAGAGTCACACGGATGATGCATGAAGTTTCATCCAAAACCACTGGTTTGCCTTTATTTACTGATTCCACTCTTCTCCTTTTTATTTCCATAATCTTATAGTAATAATTTTTGTAGTATTTCCTTGTTTTTATGGATAATGTCCATGCATTTAACAACATCACACCAACCTATTGGTTCATCTTAATTTTCTCCCTCTCTTTCTCCTCATATTTTTCTATTTGTTTTATTTCATCAAATTGTAGCTCAGTGGATAACTCAAAGGCTATAATCACACCTTTAGTCATTATCACAACAAATAATTACAAAATTTTGCTTAATTTTATTTTTGTATATATTTGCAAAATAAATGTAGCACATAAAATTCAATGACAATTAAATGTTTAACTAAATTTTCCATATAGTTCTACATTAAAGAAAACATTAATAATCTGTAAATTTTCATTTCAAATCCTTCAAAGATAATTAACGTTCTTTGATTAGCTAATAACACTTCAAATGGTAAGATAAAAACAAAAATCTAATTCCTAATAGAAATCTTATGATAATATATAAGAGACAGCAACAGGAAGATATCACACAAAGGTATAAAAATAATAATCTATTTTTGAAACTATCAAGTACCTTTGTGCAAAACATTCGAACAGATAATTTTATCCAATGTTTGGACTTTGGATCATTTCATTGATATCCAAGTACTTTATCAATTATTTTCAGGGAATGCATAAAGAGAGGTCTCTCTGTAAAATATCTCATTCATGATGAATTTATTGATTATGTCAGGAATCATCAGCTCTACTTATTGTCAGATAGTTGAATTTACTCCAGCAATTTTTTAGACCATAAATTTTGGTCAGTATAGAAGTCTGTCATCAATTTCAATGGAAGCTGTTTCAATTTACTAGTGTAGCCTACAATAATCTATGCTATCCAGGTACACTGGATACAATCATTTTCACCCAAATTAGATATGTACCCGTGGTTTATCTTCAGTCGTATTATGGACTAGGAACATATTTAATGCCGTTGCCTTGTGAGAATGTACATGTTATGAACAAGTAATTTTATTTTGAAACACATCACAATACATTTTTGTGGATGATTTGAAAAGGAATATGTTCAAGTGAGAATGTATATACTACTCAACGTTCTAGTTTGGAAATGTATTTTTCTAACATATTGGTTATCAAAAAAGTAATAATAATATGTGAATGTCTTAGTATATGTATATTCAAGAGCTTATTTATGTCTCTTATATTAGAAGCATTCAAGGATAAGAAAATAAAATAAAAAGCGTTCTGAAACTTAACTTAATTCCGATTTGGCAGTCAACAGCAGCATACAAAGATGCAGCGAGGTTGGAAAGTTCAATTCCACCTTCTGTTCATGTTCTTAGTCATGGTATTGGATGGCCAGTGGCATTATTGTTCTTTCAGGTAATATTTTTATATTTTTAGTAAACTAGTTACATGATATCTCTGTTTCTTAAAATGGGTAGGGAATTGGTATTCTTTTAGATGGTTTATTTGGCACTGGCACTAGCTCCACTGTCTTAGTATAAGTGTGTCATCTTTTCAACTTTTTTCCTTTTTCTTAAGTTCTATAGCTATATTTCCCTGTTTGATACTACAGGATTGGATATTTCAGAAAAAATATTAGGGTACTGAGATCAACTATAATCGGGAGTCGAAGGATTGTGTAAATATCAGCTGGTTTCATGATCTTTTTCTCCATGTTGGGTAATTTTTTTACCCTTTTTTAAGATAAATAAATGGACAAATGTTGGTTTTATGATCTTTTTCTCCATGTTGGTTTCACGAGCAGTATTTTAAGAAAATTTAGTTTTTTTTCATATAATATTTTTTATTTCAGGGTCAATCTCACGATCGGCCGTGAACTACATGGTAGGATGTCACACACCAGTCTCAAATTTAGCAATTTCAACAATGGTATTTTTCACATTATTGTTCCTAACACCATTGGTCAAATACACTACAAATGCGATACTTTTGTCCATCATAATATCGGCTGTGGTTGGACTAATCGACTACAAAACTGCTTATCTTATCTGGAAAGTCGATAAGTTGGATTTTATAGCTTGTATGGGTGCTTTTTTTGGTGTAGTCTTTGTGTCTGTTGAGGTTGGCCTCTTGATCGCAGTAATCTCTAGTGTAAAATTGCTGGTGTATTCAAAATACAATGCACTTTGCAATTTATTTCATTTTTTTCCACCTATACGTCTCCCTTTCTTTTGCTAAAATATTGCTGCAAGTGACTAGACCTCGAACAGCTATACTAGGAAACATATCGGGAACCACTGTGTATAGAAATATTGAACAGTACCCAAAAGCAAATACAGTTCCAAGAGTGCTAATAGTCAGAGTTGATTCGGCAATTTATTTCTCCAACTCCAATTATACTAGAGAAAGGTATTTCATTACTTAAAGTGTTTCTTATTTTGAGATATGCTTGTATCTGTATCAAAAATAATTGAAGTGCTATTTGTTGGTACAGGATTTTAAGATGGTTAATGGATGAAGAAGATACATTGCGAGTCAAGGACCTTCCTTCCATTGAATTTGTAATCATAGTAATGTCGCGTATGTTATAATACTTCGGACTTATTTTGTTTATTTCTTTAATCTTTGATATATCCTTCTCATGTGTGCATACTGAATTGTTCTGCAGCTGTTACAGACATTGATACTAGCGGCATCCATGCCTTGGAAGAATTATATAAGAGCCTATAGAAAAAGGATATTCAGGTAAAACAAAGTTATTTTTTGAAAATTCCTATGTACAGACAAATCAAAAAGTGTTTAATGATAGTCTGTTTATGGTTTGAATTGCTTCTATGATAACTAAATAAACAGCAGCCAGTGTAACCTTAACTTGAAAAGTAGATGCAATTGAGAACAAAGTTGAATAAGCTAACAAACAAAGTTGAACAAAGTAGATGCAATTGTAAATCAGTCTTAATATTTCAGTTTGAATTTCTTGTACTGCATTATTTTCCAGTTGGTATTTTGAGATTTGGAATTGTATACAAACTAGAACGATGGAAGTATTTAGCATTTAGAAAAAAGTAGTAAATAGAGATAAAGGCCGTTATCGATTTCATGATATGGCCTGAGACTTTGTGATATGTTGAACATTATAATTTAGTAAGTTATCGATTTCATGATACGACCTTGATTGTTCATCCTATTACGTTATGACTAAATGAAATACTGTTTACTTTTCTACAAGTTGAACCTTAATTGTTTATCCTATTAAGGTCCCTTGCACTGGAAATATTTTTAAGGTTCAAAAATCGTGAGTTTGTGTAGTGTAACGTGGAATCGTGAACACCGGGCTAATGGCCACTTATGTACTGTGTGGGGGTTGTGCAGGTCAACTTGTTGGATGAAGTATTCCCATCAGTCGCTGTAGTGGTCTGTAACAAAGGCAGTTACTCAATTACCAGCAGTTGAATAAGCAGTTCTAGTTAGTGGATGGTGGAAAACAGATGTAAAATGTAATGGTGGTAATATTGTTTTGCCTCAGTAATTAAAGACAATGCTTTGGAAATGCCTCCTTTTTTTTGTAACCCGTCTTGCAGTCAGGTATGTGTCGGGATTGTTGATTTCATAGTTGCTTCATCGGAATTCAAACACTGCATCCATGCCAACTAAATCGTAAGTACCAGTTTATAAAATATACGTTAGGATTCGTAATTACCAATTTATAAAATATACGTTGGGAAATGTCAGCGGTTTGTCGGAATTCAAACACTACATCCATGCCAACTAATTCGTAAGTACCAGTTTATAAAATATATGTTAGGATTCGTAATTACCAATTTCTAAAATATACGTTGGGAAATGTCAGCGGTGTGTAGGTGATAGTGTTAGAAAACTACAGTTTTGGATATGATAAGCACTCCATCCTTCCTCACACAAAATTACCAAACCCTAACGGTCAATATGAATTTAAGAGAAAGGCTATATGAGCATGAAAGCTTTCTTATTTTTTGGCGATGTGGGACTTTAGGCATATATGTTCATTCACACTTTTTAAGATCTCTAACAAGTTGTTGTCGTGGTTGAGTCGAAAATGCCAATGTTAAGACGGTACCTGAGAATGAGTCAGTTGTAGATTATTGGGAACATGAGTGTTGGTGGAGTAAGTTTAAATCCGCATACTTGTTGATAGGAGCAGCAGTCGATAGGGGGCAGTTGATGCAGGAATATTGTGAACCATCTTAACATTTGGCAGAGCGTTTACAAAACGGCACAAGATAGATAACTCCAAGAGGACAATGCGTGTAACTTGGTTATAGTAGCGCTGACCATGTATCGTTTACCCTGTTTTTGGTTGGTAGATCAGTGTAAGGGGGGAGGTAAACACAGAAAGATGTATATTAGTGGAGTGATCGTGAGTGGAAATGTGTGCGGGGTGGAAAGTTTTAAAACTGAAGCATAAACGCAGAACTAATATTCTCAAGTACAGTTGGCAGAGCGTGTACCCGACAGTGCGTGTCTAGGATCGTGAAGTAACTCTTGAATTGTTGACTCTTTGCCTGCAACCGTAGCACTGTCTTCACTTGTTGAGTTGTTAATAAGAGCAATGGTTGAATTGGGCTTTGTAATATAGCTGTAGTAAATGTAGTCAAACATGTTGTGGTAGGTATATGATAACTTAGGGGTCTGAGGTGGAATTAGTAGTCAGACAGTCATCTACCTGTGCACAACATCATCGAGCTCCTTTATTTTAATGTTCAGGTATACCTTTGTTGCTTTGGTCGAGTCAAAAGTGAAAGATCCTGCAGTGATAGAAATCAATTTAGAAATCAATTGCCTGCCCATTGTATTCAACGTCCAATAATATACGGTTACAAGAGTCAAGATAGGCTACAAATTAGCCAACTGATTTGATGTAATCCAAGTTTGATGTACATCATTTTATCATGTGTTATACGAGCATTCACATATTAATTAATCAATATAAACAAAATGGCACTACCACTTAAATAAGTACAATTACTTTAATTTCAGTATTAAGTCACAAATTGCAGGTGTTTTCATACATACTTAATTTTCATATTTATAAATGTTTACATATTTTTGTTTATTGAATTTGCACAGGTACGAGTAATACTGCAAGTTTGGCGAAACATCAAGCAAATCCTAAGGTATCTCCTGTGATTGCAAAAATGATGGGAAAGATGGATGCCTGGGCTAAGTAGTATGCTTATGTTTTCTTCATACTTGTCTTAGTACATTATGCTAGATAATGTTGTTATTATGTAATGTTGGAGGCAAACTGCTAATTATGACCAAGACTGTTATTATGTAATGTTGGAGGCAAACTGCTAATTATGACCAAGACTGTTATTATGTAATGTAATGTAATGTTGTTATTATGTAATGTAATGTTGTTATTATGTAATGTAATGTTGTTATTATGTAATGTAATGTTGTTATTATGTAATGTAATGTTGTTATTATGTAATGTTGTATATACATATATCTATCTGTGTGCATATATATATAATATAATATAAAAAAAAGAAAATTGAAACAAATGCTGAAAATTAATATTATATAGGATAGCGTTTGAAAAACGCTATTGATTCATCAAACGCTATCGCAACTCTATATGAGATGTAAGATTTATGCATCAAAAACGCTATAATAGAATCAAAAACGCTATAGTAGAAAATAAAAAACGCTATACAAGAATGACAAAAAATGCTATCGAAAAACATTGTAACGCTATAACATGGTTTGATGAAACGCTATAAAATGTGCTCAAAAACGCTATAGAAGTTAAATGAAGGATTAAATTCCCTATAGCGTTTAAGTTTAATAACAGAGAAAAAACGCTATGGTAGGGTGCAAACGCTATGCACTTTTGTAAACGCTATTAGTTATTATAGCGTTTTCCTTCCTGCTATGTAATGTTGCCGACCTACCATAGCTTGTGGTTCCACGGCGTTCTCTGAAACGCTATGGTAGCCTGTTATAGCGTTTTTAAAACGCTATGAAACCCATAAACTGTTGTAGTGGGAATAAAGCGTTTGAATAAAGCATCTGAACCATACTGGAATATTGACTTTGGAAGTACTTAGTACATCTACTTAGTTCCCAATCTCTTCTTTGGTTTCTACCCCACTAGGATTGGCTGCATTGGTCACTATTCCACTTTCGATTGAATTACTCATTTCAGCTATTTGTAAAAATTGAATTCATTAGTAACTTCCGAACAGATAGTAAACAAAATTGGAATAGTAATTGGGTGTGTGCTTACATACTAGCTTCCTATATATATGCACACACACACGCAGACACACATACACATACACACAAATATATTTTTTGAAAATGGCACACATATCCAATTCTAGTTTCTAACCTAAACTCTGATACTATATGTAATAACCCACCTATTCGACCCCAAGTCCGGTGCCCGAACCAGCGTAAAGTAAACACCCTAGAACTGAAAGGATAAGTCGTTAGGGGTTGAAATAAAATATATGCGACTACCGATGGATATCAAATAAAGTTCTAATTAACATTATCTAGTAACTATCTAGTTTCAAAGTCTTAGAGAGGAAGGAAATAAAATATAATATATCAATAATAACCATAGTCACATCAGCATAACATGACTACCATGTCAAATACATATGTCTGAACAATACAACTATACCAAATCCGTACACATAGTCCTTTCCAGGATATAACACTTATTTACATCATAAAAAATATATACAAATGAATCTTTGTCCTTAAACCATCTTGTCTCCAAACTCCATCAACATGGATGTGTTTTGTGTGTGTATAGAGAGGAAAAATAGGAGGGGGTTAGACATAAGTTTGGTGAGAGTGCCATACTTTTACTCTACATATACTACAAAAATAACAGTGTAACATGATACGAGTCTAATGCCTGATCACCTCACGTCTTGTCATCATGTCAAGCTTGATTATCGTACACATCAAGTTTTACCGCATCATCTTTTTATGGACTCACTTCCCTAGACTAGCCTCATGCCCTACAGGATCGCATATTTCCCATCATCATGTAAATCACGTTTAGGACTCACTTCCCTGGACCGCCCAAAGCCTATAGGAAAAACTAACGCCCTCTTGCTAATTGGACTCGCGCCCTATAACGACCCGCCTTTTCGACCCTCGAAAATCAATACTAATACATTCTCAGTATTCATGTGCTGCAAATTCAAGTGCCGAAAGGTGGATAATCATGGGTTTTAAAAGAAATGAAGATAGAAGATAGAATAACAACAGAATCTCACATTTTCATTAATTATACATATGGAAAGTACATACAATCGCTCCAAGTGATTCATTAGAGTTACGATAAGTACTAACCCAGCCAGGGATAGTTATAACCGCCTATCCTTACAAAGGCTTGCATATACTAAATACATACTACATGATACAGTGGAAATTTGAAATAGATCACTATTGACAAAGGACCCTCCAGTTTTCATGCTGCATGCTCCTTCCAAAATGCTCCTAGCTACCCGACTACTTGGCTGCCTGAAAATAGGGCACCCAGAGTTTAAGGGAAAAGGAAACTAAAATCTGGGTCAGTCATGGGATTGGTGTGAGAAACTCAAAGTACGAGTATATAGAAAACAAAAGGGTATCTCATAAGACTACGCTGCACATAAACATGGAATGGGGCTTTAACTTATGATAACTAAATCATTTCTATGTAAAATTAAGTAATATTATTTTTAATGATATTCTTTAAAAACTTTTCAAATAAACATATTCAAATAGATGAAATTGTTACATTGGTTAAATTTGATGGCATAATAGGTTTACAACTAAAACCAAAGGCACTTATTGGAGATTTGGATTTCCAATGAATAGGAGGTAATGGACTACCTCCCATATAGTACATTTCTAGAGGAATGTACAGAGGATCGACATCTTCGAAACCTCGGCAAACTAAGATGAGTCTACCTGAGACCAACAGATGGTACAGATAGCACAGAATATGATATCACCACCGCCGTTACCGCCTATTCGAGATCCCATATAGTACACCACATAATATAAACCCAACGTCATAGTGGGTAGAAATAAATAGATCTAGAAAGGTGATATCATACTGTAACGACCCTAGTTTTTAATTACATTTAATTTATAATTAAATGAATTTTTGAATAAAAATTTGTAAAATTTATTATAAATAGGAGCGAGTTTCCCCGAATACAAATAAATGTTGTATAAATCATTTGAATTTAAATATTGTAAATATTGTATATATATTGGATTTGAAATATAATCTCAAATAAATGGTTTAATAATAATGCGAATATATATGTATATATGCATATATGGGAAAATTTGAATTTATATATATATTGAGTTTAAATTTTAAGTTAAAATAGAAATAAATAAATAAAAGATGAACCATAAAAATATAAGATAAACTATATAGTATAAAATAGAAACTTATTTACAATATAAAGTGATTACACTACAAAGTTAAAAACAAACAAAAATAGTAAATTATGTAAATTATAAAGCAAACCAGAAATCTGCATAGCCAAGTGAACTAAAGAAGTAACATTCAACTATGTTTCAAAATGTAAAACAAGAGAATAAAATACATAAACAAGTTTCCCAGCCTCCAAATAAAAATCTGCAAAAGGAAAAAATTATAACTTGTTAGCAACTTGCATAGGGTAAGTATGGAAATAGATGGTTCAAATAGGATATTCGCAGGCAAACTCTAAGGCAACAAAAAGAATCAAAGCAAAGTAAAAATGAAAAATACATATGACTTGTAGATTAAGCCAGGCAAGTGTATATAAAAAAATGAGATATGTGTAAAATGAAGACATAAAGTACAATGTTATTTAATGCCCTCATTTATTAGCAGCATACAAAATCATTTCGAGTTGTATACAAATCTCTTTCAGCCTCCATCCTTTTAAAAATCTCTGAAATTTGTACAAACTTTTACACTGTTTTACATAAGAAAATATACCTGTGACTTGTTTATATTTCAACCTGTAAGCTACTCTTTCTCTTATCACCTTTTTATTCTTTCGAGCCAAGTAAAAACTGAGATAGATTTCATTTAAAATCCTAAAACAAACACTCTATAAACAACCATCAGCAACTCAATACAAACGAAGAAACAAGATGATTTGGCAAGGAGATCTGCATAAAAACATTTCCAGCTTTTAGAGTTCAAAACTGTTTTCAACCATGGATGCTCTGTTCCTTAATCATGTCTGGTGAGTAACATTTTGGATAATGCTTTGTTTATGCATACATAGGTGATAACTCTATGTTTTTACATATAGGTAAGTATGCATAATTGATAGGTATATCTGTAGTATATTGAATATCTCTGTTCTTGTTCAAAACTTAAAAAGTTTTGATCAAATTCCAAAACATTTTTATATGTTCGATATAAATCCTTGAACTTCAAACAAAATATGATTGGTTGAGTATAAAGTAGATTTTAACATTTAATTCATGCTAAATAAAGTTGATCTGCTCTAGGAAGAACATAAGAACAGTAATACTTAATATAAGTGACATTTTCGAACATCTCAAATTGTCAATTCAGGTTTACAAACAGATTCCTAAATCAAAAATAGGATTTTTAAGATAAAAATCAAGATTTTAAATGATGAGTTGAGGGAGCACTTGTCAGATGAACGGAAAATGGTTTCTCGCGATTTTCTGATGATCGCGTAGGCTGGGAGGTCTGGGATTTTTAGTGAAGGTGGAGGAGTGATCAGTGTGGAAGGAAAAAATGGTGAGGAGTGTTGAACTTCGTCGAGGAGGCCACGGTGGCGAATTATCCCCTGTAAACCTAGTTCTGGGCAGTGCGGAAATGTTGGGTCGTCGAGAGGCCTAGGGTGCATCGAGTTCGCTTGAACTCTGGGAAATGGAAGATGGAGAGTAGTCGAAGACGTGGATGAAGTCTTGGTCGATCTGGTGGTCGGAGTTTGAGGAGCGGCGGCGTTCCAAGTTCGAGAGGGGAGGAGCGGTTACGTTTCCAGGTTTCGACTTACGTCTCGATTTTGAATTCGAGAAGATGGAGGAGTTTAGATGATCAGGGAGTAGCTTGTGGTCGATCGTCGACTAGGCTCGATGATCTGGAGTCGACCAGAGGTCACGGCGGCGCCGTACATGTGCACGGTGGCATCGCGTGCATCAGGGATAAAAGGGGAAGACAGTGGATGGTTGCTCGAGTTTCACCTGAGTGATTTCGTGATTTACCCGAAGTAAATCAAGTCTGGACTCGAAGAAAAATTTAGTTTGTCTCGGGTTGTTGAGATGGTTACAGGTTTAAGTAAAACCTGTCTGTTGAATTTAAAACAGATTTTGAAAATTTAAAACTGATTTTTTTTAAAATAAAGTTAAAAATCATAATTCGAGGATCCAAATTTACTTTTGTATCATAGTTTTGAAATTAAAGAAAGTTTTATAAAGTTTAAATTATTTAAAACAACTATAAAGGGTTGAAATTACAAAAATTTAGATTTATAGTTATTTCAAATCTTCAGTTTGAAATGGGATTTGAAATTGAATTTGAAAGTTAAAAATGTTTTCAAATATGGTTTGAAAATGATAATTAAATCATAAATCAAAATAATGTTTTTATTTAAAGTTAATTAAGGATTAATGATTTGTAATTCATTTAAATTCTAAGGTAAATAAATATTGTTTAATGGATAGGGTGATTAAATTTGATTTGAATTAATAAGATTTATTAATTAAGATAATCAATTGTAAATTGTTAATTACTTAATGAAAGAAATTAAGGGGTTAATTAATTAAGTATAAATTAAGGTAATTAATTTGAGGATAATTATTAAATGATTAAAGGTTAATTAATAAAAATGGTTTATCATTAATTAATGATTAATTAACCAAGATTTGTAGTTCATTCATAAGTAATTAATCTAGTATAAATTAATTTTAATCAGATAATTTATTGATCTTACTTACGGATTGTTGTGTAGAATATCTGATTTGTGATATTTATTTGATGATATTCTGTGATTTTCTGTGATATGCTTTGATATATCGATGATGATTGTGTATGATTTTTCTGTGATATATTACTATGTGAATATGAAACCTTTGGCCCGTAACACGGCACTTGAATTTCGTTGCGACAGGGAGTCAGATTCCAGTTGGTTATCCGAAACCCACATCGAATTATAATTGTAAACCTTTGTGACCGATAAATTTATTTAATCTATGAATCTGTGAATGAAGATAAGCGTTATCGATTATACCGCTTATCGATGTATATGTGATGATTGATGTTGCACTATTGTGTTAAAACCCTGGACCACACTGTTACACACACAAATATGGATTTCACGTGGAAATCGGTTAAGTCACAGATAATTTAAATTTGATGTTTTTATAATTGAAATTTTAATTTCAATTGACTTTGAAATTAGAAATTTGGGGTTTAAAGTGAAAAGCTTTTGAAATGGAATTTCAAGGACAAAAGTTATTTTGAATAACTTAATCGAGTTTTTGAAAATTTAAATAATTTGATTTAAATTTGAATTCAAGTTTGAAATTGAATTCTATGATTTGAAATTAGGGATTAAAAATGTTATAAATGTGTTTATATGAAGTTAAACCATTTTAAAAGTAAAATTTTGAGAATTTGAATTTAACCCAAGGATTCCAACTCGTATGAATGAATCAGATTTTCCGAAATAAAAACTGTTTGTTTCCAAATGATAAAAGCTTTCAGATAAGAAATGAAATTCCAGTTTAATTAAAGGAAATTCAAGACTGAATTGAAAAATGGTTTTCCAAGTTATGAATGAATTCTTTTTGAAAACTATGAATTAAATCTGTTTATTTTTAACAGATTTAAAATGATGAATTGTTTAACCATTTGAAATGAAATTGTTTTGAAAGCTATAAGTTAAATCTTTGATTTAAAGATTTAACGAGTTAATCAAATTGAAATGGGAATTAATTTGGAAAATCTGTGATTAAATCTTTTATTTAAAAGATTAAAGTGTGGAAACTGTTTAAACCATTTAAGGTTGTTAAAATGAATCTTTTTGTTTAAAAGATTTGAAATGGTAATTTGTTAAACCATTTGAAAAGAAAGTTTGGGTTTAAGTTGTGACTTAATTGAAATCCCAATATCCGTATATTTTTAAATATTGCGCTCACTATTCGGTTTAGCCGGGAGAGGACCTTTGTGTCACATAACCCATTCCGAATAAGTGATTCGACGTTATGGATAGCATTTGAAGACCGGTGATGAAGACCGGATATTTTTCGAAAATGAAAGGACAACCTGTCGAATGTCTCTGCACTGAGTTGCTCCGGTATAGAGATTTATATCACTCTTTTGTGACGGGAAGTCCGGACGTGATTGAGAATTATCCGGATGTGCAAGGGCTTCGTGAGAAGTGCCTTCGGTTCTGTTCGAACCCGGAACAGACTTATATGGATACATGTCTGACATTACACATTGAGATATAAAGCTTATTTCTTTCAAATACATTTCTGTTGGTGGCGGAGAATTTATTCTCTTAGCTTAACACCCTTCTCTGAGACGTACGAGCTCAGAGGTTATGTAGTTGAAATTTATCAACGATATATCCCAATTTGGTAATGTGGCATGCTGAGTGTTGCTGTGTGATGATCAGTGTTTGATCATTTGTGATATGATCATTTGTTTGATCATTTATCTTTGTAATCATAGGTTGATCATCTGTTGACCCAAAGCATGGCTTTGTGACAAAGCGTAGCTTTGTGGACGAGACTTCGTCAGAGCCTCACAACCCGGAAATGGTCGAAACAGGATCGTTGCGGCAAGGTTATGAGGGTCGCGCCCTTTAGGGTATGTCATTTCCTTCTGGAAAAGGGTGGTATTATGGTATGGAGCCCTGATACTTACTCATGTGGATACACCTTCTTTATGATGTGTGATGATGGTTACGAGCGCTCGGATAAAGGTCCCAAAGGACCGGGAGGTGGCATATTCGTGAGTTACCTGTTACAGGGGTAACCCGGCCTTGTTTGGCAGAGAGCAGTTTGTCTCTCGGGGCGTCCCGCCAGAGGCGTTCCCATGCGGCGGAAGGAAGTTCCTTAGCCTGACCATTTGTTGGAAAACCCAAAGAAACAATACGAACTCTGTACGGTTTTAGTTGTATTACCTGCTATGGAATGTGGCGGTAACCTGCTATTGAACATAGTAGCTATAGTAGGCATACGATACTGGTCGTATGTTGGCTAAGATTAATATTATACTTTCGAAATGTTTTCTGCATTATGCACTAATAATAATATCCAAATGATTTTTGCGTAGTAAGCATCTTTGACTATCATAAGAAGAAATCTCCTCCAATTCTGCGTTTGCATTGTGTGTGTGGTGGGAGGTCTTATGGTAGTTTCATTTTCCAAAAGCATTGCGAATTGACTTTAAAATTCTCTGCTATTTGTTTTAAAGATAAACTGTTTTTGTTGCTCACACCAGTCCCATGACTGATCCGGAGTTTATTGTTCCCTTCCTAAACTCTGGGTGCCCACAAATTTTCCACACGGGCAGTCTAGAGTTGGGTTTCTCAGATATCCAGGTTGAGTAGATTATCTGGAGCTAGTTCAGTTCTTGGAGTTCATGGATTGACGTTGCTTATCTTGGAGCATTCTATTGGAGACATTCTATCCGCTGCTGGTGTTATCTATTTTCTTTCCGCTGCTATTTCTTGTATCATATCTCTGATGTATATTGGTATCTGTTGTATCATTCTGTTGTATCATACTGTATCGGATTTTGTATCTGTCATTGTATCAATGTTATATATATTTATATATTCTTTTTCTTCCACTGTGTTGTTATACTTAATGTTGTTATAAGCTCCGGCGAATCGGATTTGAACGGTCGAATCTACGGCATTCGAGTACAAGGTGAAGTACGGATGTTGATTTTCGAACGCGCAAAATCCGAGTCGTTACATGTGGTATCAGAGCTAAGGTTGAACTTTAGCTCAGGAGTATAACACGTTAAGTAGCTCATTAGAGATAGAGTGAAGTAAACTCTAGAATGAGTAATCTCTAAGATATCCGTTCGAATGTCTCAGTTAATTTTCTTACTATCCACAGAAAGTGAGTATGAGTGCAAGAAGAGGACGAGATAGGGGACAGAGGAATATGACTATAAGTGGTTAATACTCTGTGACAACAAGGAAATAATCTTTTCTCTATCCATCTCTTTTGTTCGTCATCTTTTCTCAATTCTTCGATAGTTTCTGGTAGATCCAGAAAGAAGATTCGATATGGGACGTAAACTCCGGGTGGACCGAAATTGTTTGTTTGGATGAATTGGTTGCTTTGTTTGCTATGGTTGATAGGTATACCGTAGTTTCTAAACCTGAAAGTTTTGAAATTGTATCCATAGATCTATCTATTTTTTTGGGACCAGTATATCCTACGAATGGTTAGTTATCTCTTCGAACTGACCGATGTCACTGCATATTTCGTAGATCTGGATAACCCGAGTTTCTTCTGAAGTGTTAAAACAAATTCGTTCTTGTATCTCTTATTGATGTTCTGATTTGGTAAGCCAAATGCAGAACAGATGTTCAGTTGATTTGATAAATCCTGTTTCATCTATCTTTTTGTCTCCTTGGTAATTTCGAGGACGAAATTCTTTTAAGGGGGGAAGTTTGTAACGACCCTAGTTTTTAATTACATTTAATTTATAATTAAATGAATTTTTGAATAAAAATTTGTAAAATTTATTATAAATGGGAGCGAGTTTCCCCGAATACAAATAAATGTTGTATAAATCATTTGAATTTAAATATTGTAAATATTGTATATATATTGGATTTGAAATATAATCTCAAATAAATGGTTTAATAATAATGCGAATATATATGTATATATGCATATATGGGAAAATTTGAATTTATATATATATTGAGTTTAAATTTTAAGTTAAAATAGAAATAAATAAATAAAAGATGAACCATAAAAATATAAGATAAACTATATAGTATAAAATAGAAACTTATTTACAATATAAAGTGATTACACTACAAAGTTAAAAACAAACAAAAATAGTAAATTATGTAAATTATAAAGCAAACCAGAAATCTGCATAGCCAAGTGAACTAAAGAAGTAACATTCAACTATGTTTCAAAATGTAAAACAAGAGAATAAAATACATAAACAAGTTTCCCAGCCTCCAAATAAAAATCTGCAAAAGGAAAAAATTATAACTTGTTAGCAACTTGCATAGGGTAAGTATGGAAATAGATGGTTCAAATAGGATATTCGTAGGCAAACTCTAAGGCAACAAAAAGAATCAAAGCAAAGTAAAAATGAAAAATACATATGACTTGTAGATTAAGCCAGGCAAGTGTATATAAAAAAATGAGATATGTGTAAAATGAAGACATAAAGTACAATGTTATTTAATGCCCTCATTTATTAGCAGCATACAAAATCATTTCGAGTTGTATACAAATCTCTTTCAGCCTCCATCCTTTTAAAAATCTCTGAAATTTGTACAAACTTTTACACTGTTTTACATAAGAAAATATACCTGTGACTTGTTTATATTTCAACCTGTAAGCTACTCTTTCTCTTATCACCTTTTTATTCTTTCGAGCCAAGTAAAAACTGAGATAGATTTCATTTAAAATCCTAAAACAAACACTCTATAAACAACCATCAGCAACTCAATACAAACGAAGAAACAAGATGATTTGGCAAGGAGATCTGCATAAAAACATTTCCAGCTTTTAGAGTTCAAAACTGTTTTCAACCATGGATGCTCTGTTCCTTAATCATGTCTGGTGAGTAACATTTTGGATAATGCTTTGTTTATGCATACATAGGTGATAACTCTATGTTTATACATATAGGTAAGTATGCATAATTGATAGGTATATCTGTAGTATATTGAATATCTCTGTTCTTGTTCAAAACTTAAAAAGTTTTGATCAAATTCCAAAACATTTTTATATGTTCGATATAAATCCTTGAACTTCAAACAAAATATGATTGGTTGAGTATAAAGTAGATTTTAACATTTAATTCATGCTAAATAAAGTTGATCTGCTCTAGGAAGAACATAAGAACAGTAATACTTAATATAAGTGACATTTTCGAACATCTCAAATTGTCAATTCAGGTTTACAAACAGATTCCTAAATCAAAAATAGGATTTTTAAGATAAAAATCAAGATTTTAAATGATGAGTTAAGGGAGCACTTGTCAGATGAACGGAAAATGGTTTCTCGCGATTTTCTGATGATCGCGTAGGCTGGGAGGTCTGGGATTTTTAGTGAAGGTGGAGGAGTGATCAGTGTGGAAGGAAAAAATGGTGAGGAGTGTTGAACTTCGTCGAGGAGGCCACGGTGGCGAATTATCCCCTGTAAACCTAGTTCTGGGCAGTGCGGAAATGTTGGGTCGTCGAGAGGCCTAGGGTGCATCGAGTTCGCTTGAACTCTGGGAAATGGAAGATGGAGAGTAGTCGAAGACGTGGATGAAGTCTTGGTCGATCTGGTGGTCGGAGTTTGAGGAGCGGCGGCGTTCCAGGTTCGAGAGGGGAGGAGCGGTTACGTTTCCAGGTTTCGACTTACGTCTCGATTTTGAATTCGAGAAGATGGAGGAGTTTAGATGATCAGGGAGTAGCTTGTGGTCGATCGTCGACTAGGCTCGATGATCTGGAGTCGACCAGAGGTCACGGCGGCGCCGTACATGTGCACGGTGGCATCGCGTGCATCAGGGATAAAAGGGGAAGACAGTGGATGGTTGCTCGAGTTTCACCTGAGTGATTTCGTGATTTACCCGAAGTAAATCAAGTCTGGACTCGAAGAAAAATTTAGTTTGTCTCGGGTTGTTGAGATGGTTACAGGTTTAAGTAAAACCTGTCTGTTGAATTTAAAACAGATTTTGAAAATTTAAAACTGATTTTTTTTAAAATAAAGTTAAAAATCATAATTCGAGGATCCAAATTTACTTTTGTATCATAGTTTTGAAATTAAAGAAAGTTTTATAAAGTTTAAATTATTTAAAACAACTATAAAGGGTTGAAATTACAAAAATTTAGATTTATAGTTATTTCAAATCTTCAGTTTGAAATGGGATTTGAAATTGAATTTGAAAGTTAAAAATGTTTTCAAATATGGTTTGAAAATGATAATTAAATCATAAATCAAAATAATGTTTTTATTTAAAGTTAATTAAGGATTAATGATTTGTAATTCATTTAAATTCTAAGGTAAATAAATATTGTTTAATGGATAGGGTGATTAAATTTGATTTGAATTAATAAGATTTATTAATTAAGATAATCAATTGTAAATTGTTAATTACTTAATGAAAGAAATTAAGGGGTTAATTAATTAAGTATAAATTAAGGTAATTAATTTGAGGATAATTATTAAATGATTAAAGGTTAATTAATAAAAATGGTTTATCATTAATTAATGATTAATTAACCAAGATTTGTAGTTCATTCATAAGTAATTAATCTAGTATAAATTAATTTTAATCAGATAATTTATTGATCTTACTTACGGATTGTTGTGTAGAATATCTGATTTGTGATATTTATTTGATGATATTCTGTGATTTTCTGTGATATGCTTTGATATATCGATGATGATTGTGTATGATTTTTCTGTGATATATTACTATGTGAATATGAAACCTTTGGCCCGTAACACGGCACTTGAATTTCGATGCGACAGGGAGTCAGATTCCAGTTGGTTATCCGAAACCCACATCGAATTATAATTGTAAACCTTTGTGACCGATAAATTTATTTAATCTATGAATCTGTGAATGAAGATAAGCATTATCGATTATACCGCTTATCGATGTATATGTGATGATTGATGTTGCACTATTGTGTTAAAACCCTGGACCACACTGTTACACACACAAATATGGATTTCACGTGGAAATCGGTTAAGTCACAGATAATTTAAATTTGATGTTTTTATAATTGAAATTTTAATTTCAATTGACTTTGAAATTAGAAATTTGGGGTTTAAAGTGAAAAGCTTTTGAAATGGAATTTCAAGGATAAAAGTTATTTTGAATAACTTAATCGAGTTTTTGAAAATTTAAATAATTTGATTTAAATTTGAATTCAAGTTTGAAATTGAATTCTATGATTTGAAATTAGGGATTAAAAATGTTATAAATGTGTTTATATGAAGTTAAACCATTTTAAAAGTAAAATTTTGAGAATTTGAATTTAACCCAAGGATTCCAACTCGTATGAATGAATCAGATTTTCCGAAATAAAAACTGTTTGTTTCCAAATGATAAAAGCTTTCAGATAAGAAATGAAATTCCAGTTTAATTAAAGGAATTTCAAGACTGAATTGAAAAATGGTTTTCCAAGTTATGAATGAATTCTTTTTGAAAACTATGAATTAAATCTGTTTATTTTTAACAGATTTAAAATGATGAATTGTTTAACCATTTGAAATGAAATTGTTTTGAAAGCTATAAGTTAAATCTTTGATTTAAAGATTTAACGAGTTAATCAAATTGAAATGGGAATTAATTTGGAAAATCTGTGATTAAATCTTTTATTTAAAAGATTAAAGTGTGGAAACTGTTTAAACCATTTAAGGTTGTTAAAATGAATCTTTTTGTTTAAAAGATTTGAAATGGTAATTTGTTAAACCATTTGAAAAGAAAGTTTGGGTTTAAGTTGTGACTTAATTGAAATCCCAATATCCGTATATTTTTAAATATTGCGCTCACTATTCGGTTTAGCCGGGAGAGGACCTTTGTGTCACATAACCCATTCCGAATAAGTGATTCGACGTTATGGATAGCATTTGAAGACCGGTGATGAAGACCGGATATTTTTCGAAAATGAAAGGACAACCTGTCGAATGTCTCTGCACTGAGTTGCTCCAGTATAGAGATTTATATCACTCTTTTGTGACGGGAAGTCCGGACGTGATTGAGAATTATCCGGATGTGCAAGGGCTTCGTGAGAAGTGCCTTCGGTTCTGTTCGAACCCGGAACAGACTTATATGGATACATGTCTGACATTACACTTTGAGATATAAAGCTGATTTCTTTCAAATACATTTCTGTTGGTGGCGGAGAATTTATTCTCTTAGCTTAACACCCTTCTCTGAGATGTACGAGCTCAGAGGTTATGTAGTTGAAATTTATCAGCGATATATCCCAATTTGGTAATGTGGCATGCTGAGTGTTGCTGTGTGATGATCAGTGTTTGATCATTTGTGATATGATCATTTGTTTGATCATTTATCTTTGTAATCATAGGTTGATCATCTGTTGACCCAAAGCATGGCTTTGTGACAAAGCATAGCTTTGTGGACGAGACTTCGTCAGAGCCTCACAACCCGGAAATGGTCGAAACAGGATCGTTGCGGCAAGGTTATGAGGGTCGCGCCCTTTAGGGTATGTCATTTCCTTCTGGAAAAGGGTGGTATTATGGTATGGAGCCCTGATACTTACTCATGTGGATACACCTCCTTTATGATGTGTGATGATGGTTACGAGTGCTCGGATAAAGGTCCCAAAGGACCGGGAGGTGGCATATTCGTGAGTTACCTGTTACAGGGGTAACCCGGCCTTGTTTGGCAGAGAGCAGTTTGTCTCTCGGGGCGTCCCGCCAGAGGCGTTCCCATGCGGCGGAAGGAAGTTCCTTAGCCTGACCATTTGTTGGAAAACCCAAAGAAACAATACGAACTCTGTACGGTTTTAGTTGTATTACCTGCTATGGAATGTGGCGGTAACCTGCTATTGAACATAGTAGCTATAGTAGGCATACGATACTGGTCGTATGTTGGCTAAGATTAATATTATACTTTCGAAATGTTTTCTACATTATGCACTAATAATAATATCCAAATGATTTTTGCGTAGTAAGCATCTTTGACTATCATAAGAAGAAATCTCCTCCAATTCTGCGTTTGCATTGTGTGTGTGGTGGGAGGTCTTATGGTAGTTTCATTTTCCAAAAGCATTGCGAATTGACTTTAAAATTCTCTGCTATTTGTTTTAAAGATAAACTGTTTTTGTTGCTCACACCAGTCCCATGACTGATCCGGAGTTTATTGTTCCCTTCCTAAACTCTGGGTGCCCACAAATTTTCCACACGGGCAGTCTAGAGTTGGGTTTCTCAGATATCCAGGTTGAGTAGATTATCTGGAGCTAGTTCAGTTCTTGGAGTTCATGGATTGACGTTGCTTATCTTGGAGCATTCTATTGGAGACATTCTATCCGCTGCTGGTGTTATCTATTTTCTTTCCGCTGCTATTTCTTGTATCATATCTCTGATGTATATTGGTATCTGTTGTATCATTCTGTTGTATCATACTGTATCGGATTTTGTATCTGTCATTGTATCAATGTTATATATGTTTATATATTCTTTTTCTTCCACTGTGTTGTTATACTTAATGTTGTTATAAGCTCCGGCGAATCGGATTTGAACGGTCGAATCTACGGCATTCGAGTACAAGGTGAAGTACGGATGTTGATTTTCGAATGCGCAAAATCCGAGTCGTTACACATACTGTAATGGTTGCGATCCACTTAGCCTTAGACCAACCCATGTTTCACCATTCCCCGGGTGTGAGGCTTGAGGTAATGTTTACCTTTATTAGAACATTTTTATTGAAAATGCCACATTTCCATTTCCAACAACGCACGATTGATTCCAACAAAAGCACAACCTCTGAGCTCATACGTCTCAAAGAAGGGTGTTAAGCATAAAAGAGGTTACCTCCTACAACACCAAACAGATGTACATTTGTTGAGATCAATGTATTGTGATCTTAGAAATGCAATCTCAGAGATCCATCCATACAAATTATCTAGGAACAGGACAAACCGAAGGTACTCTCCTACCACATCCTGTTGGGCATCTCCCCTAGGATTAGTAGCGAGTAGTCCTTGTATACAAAAATCCTAGAATGAAGGGACCGATGCTATTTATTATCTTTGGAGCTAGTTCGAAATCATCAATAAGCAGTCCTTTCGTTGTGAAGATCCCCGCCTTCAACTTCATTTTCTTTAACAAGTCTTCACTTTCAAACTCGTAAATTAGTTCAAAGTGGTTTTTGGATAGGAGTCTCCCATAACTGACCCCTGTTTCTTCGTACCAATTATCGATAAAAAGGTGTTAAGTGGGTGATTAATATTCCATTAATTTGTTTCCTTTTATCCAAAATGTCTTCTTAGAGAGATGTATCTTTTAAAACCATTTCTTTTCAGTATATACAGGATTATTAAACCTCTCTTTAACCAAATCAAAATCATTTATCATAAATTATATTGCAAAACATTTTTGAGTAAAAAGGATCGATAGAAATTATACTAATTCTACTCAACATCAATTTCCGTATTCAACCCTTACTATCCGTCGAATAACGATGAAATCACCTTTAAATTCACATGGATAGTATGGGTTCCCTCCTCGGAATTTAATACCATGTATAAGAAGATTATTTCTATACAATCGAAGTTGTATTAAATTTGGAAAAATTAAATCTCTTATACTTGCCTCGTTTCTGACATTTCTACCTTATCTATTCCTCGCCCAAGAAAGAGGCCAGGTGAGCCAAGGCATTTTCTAAACACTTCCTTGGTTTAAGCACTTCACATTCAGATCTCACGAAAAGAAAAATCCAGTCTAATCATTGGCTTTTTAGAGCTAAGATCAAATAACTAGATTATAACAGCTTTTCTTTAAATCATTTATTTAAACTCTTTTGAAATAAATTATAAAACTACCACATTATCTTTAAAATATTTAATTATCTATTTGAAAACATTTACAAAAAACATTTGGAAAAGAGTACTTAAGTTTAAAGCCATATTTCAAAAGTTATTAAAAATGCTGCAAAAGGTGCTGCAAATAGTGCTTTTAAGACTTATTTGATCACAACTTTTCGATCATTTAGAAATCCTTTTTTATAACTCAAATATCTTTTAAAACATTTTAACATATATATCGAATTTATTCCATATTTTTAAAGAATTAAAAATATCATTTATAAAGAATTTATTGCTTTGGTTTCCGAACTGCCAAACCGCGACAATTTTGAAAACTTGTTTTGCTCATATTTTAAAATCTACTAAACGAAATCTCCGATCTTTTTTTTTTGAAAACTATGATTATAAGAGTTTGGAAAATTCTTATTACAAAATTTCGATCTCGAATCCATCTTATAAATGGATTTAACTTTCTACAACGCGAAATCGCGAACCACAGTTACGAAACGCGCCTATTTTAACTCAATTTTCATATTCTTTCCAAACTTCACCAAATTGCATTTTAATTTTTATAAAACATTTTAACCATTTTAAAGGGGTTTAAGATTCTGTATCACTTTTATAACTTGGTTCGGAAAGTGATTTCCTTGTGTAATATCGACGTGTATTTAACGTGACTTGTTTACACAATTAAACACTATATTAAAACAACCAATACTTAATGATCAAAGCATAGTAAACATCCATAGCAATCATATCACATCATCATTATATATATATATATATATAAATAGAGTTTCTCACCTGGTTTTCGATCGGACTAACTTTAAAATGGCTATAGCTCCACTGTCTCAAAATCGAAGCTCACGACTACTAGCACAAATGCTCCTAGGGGGTTCGGCCTTGGTCTTTGAGGCTTCAGAGGGATCAACCTTGCTTGGAAAGTGGTGGTGGAGGGCTTGGTTGCACACGGCCTTGGTGGAGGAGAAGGAAGAGATCACCAGGTTGAACTTTGGTTTGAAGTGGTATAGATTTTGATTGATTTTGGCATAAATTTGTTTTTATTTTGTAATATTTTCTTTCTTAGGCTATAGAAGCTATTAATGTAGAGAAGAAGAGGATGAAGAACTTAGGAATTTTATGAAGAAGAAGTGTGAATGAAGTGAAGATGGATGGTGATATTTATAAGAAAAAAGTGGATAAAAATACCATGATATTTCCACACAAACACATAACCATTTCATCTCCACCACTCCCCCCTCTCCCCTCATCATTCTCGACCGAGCATTCCCCCCCATGTGTATGGCCATATGCTTGTACTTAGGGTGTAAGAGATTGACTTTGGGTTTACTTACGGATGAAGTTCTCGGAAAATACCTTAGATATTTTGTAATACATATGCATATGCATATACATATACATATACATATACATATACATATATATATATATACATATAAGTATATTTGTGTGTGTGTGTATATTTATTCATGTGCATGTGAATGTTTTCATGGATATGTACATGTATGTGTGCATACTTATATCTCAAATTATTCACAACGTTACATAACTTTTCTACGTTAAATCATCAAGGATCTCGATTTCGATTTTCGGTCATATTTTCACTTCTTATTTAGTATATATATATATATATGAAAACAAAGTTTGATAATATTTATATCATTATATAATAATAAAAATGGCTTATTTAATAATTAAAATAATTATTAAATCATTTAAACTCAATTTAAATACAAAAATCATTTATTCCAAAATAGTGATATCATTAATGATGTCATAAAGAGATTTTATTTTCAAAAATAAAATAAATAATTTTATTACATATTCTCACTCATATATATAAATCAGTGTATGTATCCAGCTCCGTGCACGATGTCAGATGGTCTAAGAGCTGTTTATTAAAAAAATGGTTTCCAATCATTTTACCGATATTTGTTCGAAGATATTTTTGTAAATACTTATTCAAAATATGATTACTATTATTTATTTTGGTTTAGAACATCACATTTTTGTCATGAAACCTCATTTTTGAAAAATATTAAATTAGATCACCTTTTTCTAAGTGCTGAATTTATGGGTCATTACAGACTTCTCTCCTTAAAAGAATTTCGTCCTCAAAATTAAAGATGAGAAGAAGATAACTCAAAAGGAATATCTCATATATAATGAAATATATACAAAACTATTATAAGTGACTATACCACAGGCAGTGAGCACACTATCTCGATACAATATATACAATTTATACATCCATCCTAAACTTTAGATATGCCTTCTTTATCCTATCCTCTTTTTCCCATGTACAATCATTAGCATCACTACTCCATTGAACTTTAACTAATTGCACAACTTTTCTCCTTAAGCACTTCTTATCACGATCCATGATTTTACTGGGTTGTGTGATAACTGTTAAATTGGGCTTTACTTCTAAATCCTCGTGGGCAGCTGTCGTTATGATTTGTTCTGGATCATACACATACTTATATAAATGAGATACGTGAAACACATTGTGTATACCTGATAACCTCTCTGGTAGTTCTACCCAATAGGCTAATGGGCCAATCCACTCTAGAATGAGAAAAGTTGCAATATATCGACGAGCTAGCTTGCCAGTTCTACCAAATCTCGCGACTCCTCTCATCGGAGGGATCTTTAGAAATATCTTACCTTCAACTGAGAATTCTAAATTTCTATGCTTTTGATCGACGTAACTCTTTTATCTGTTGTGTGCTTCTTTCAGTTTCTTTCTGATCATGTCCACTTTCTCTAAAGCTTCTCAGATCATATCAGGACCAAATACTGACCGATCTCCGGTTTCGATCCAACATGCTGGGGATCTACACAGGCGACCATACAAGGCTTTATAAGGTGCCATATCAATACTGGCCTGATAGCTATTATTATAAGAGAACTATACCAAATGAAGGTGGCTTTCCCACAAACCTCCAAAGTCTAATACACATGCTCTCAAAAGATCTTCCAATACCCCGTTTACTCTTTCGGTTTGCCCATCGTACTGGTTATGATATGCAGTTCTTATATCCAGCTTCGTTCCCAATGTTACCTATAAGGCTTTCCAGATGTTTGGTAAAGATTGGGTCTCGATTTCGTACGTTGCTGGTTGGAACTCCATGTAGTCAAACAATCTCCCTCGTATATATCTCAACTAAGCTTGAGGCTGTTCTTGTAGGCTTTACTAGGATAAAGTATGCACCTTTACCATATATGGCTTCATAAGGTGCCATATCAATACTGGCCCGATAGTATTATTATAAGAGAACTCTACCAAATGAAGGTGGCTTTCCCACGAACCTCCAAAGTCTAATACGCATGCTCTTAGAAGATCTTCCAATACCCTGTTTACTCTTTCGTTTTTCCCATCAGTCTAGGGATGATATGCAGTGCTTATATCCAGCTTCATTCACAATGTTATCTGAAGGATTTCCAGAACTGACTGGTAAAGATTGGGTCTCGATTGCTTATGATGCTGGTTGAAACTCCATGTAGTTGAACAATCTCCCTCATATATATCTCAACTAAGCTTGAGGCTGTTCTTGTAGGCTTTACTAGGATAAAGTATGCGCCTTTAGTCAATCTATCAATGAAAACCCATATGCCTTCATTCCCTTTTCTTGACCGAGGCAAGCCATCGATGAAATCCATGGATATTTGGTCCCTTTTCCACTTTGGAATCTCGAGTGGTTGGAGTAGTCTGACAACCTTTTGCTAATCACTCTTGATCTGCTGACAATTTACACATCTACTAACATGGATGGAAATATCTCTCTTCATACCACCCTGCTAGAATGTCTTTTTCATATCTCTATACATCTTGGTAACTCCAGGATGTATTGCGAGTGAAGAATTGTGACATTCAATTAAAGTTTCTTGTCTAATCCCATCAACATTGGGAACACATATCCTTCTATTCATTCTTAGTATTCCTTGCTTATCCAGTTTGGGTCTATCCATCTTCCTGGTATCGCATTCTCCTCTACTTCCTTGGCTATCCTTGCAATAATTGGATCCATAAGCTAATTCTCCTTTATATGACAAATAAATGCTGGATGCACCACTAAACGAGTTATAATGGCATGCTTTCTACTTAGTGCGTCTACCACAACATTGGCTTTTCTCGATGTATATAGAATCTCCAAGTCATACGATGCGAGGAATTCTAGCCAACGTTGTTGCCTCATATTCAAGTCATTCTGAGTGAAAAGATATTTCAAAGATTTATGGTCCATGAAGAGATCAAACTTTTCACCTATTTAAAGAAGGAATATTATTTACCAAGGTAAATTAAAATAAACCCTAAAGAATTCTTACCTAGCAAATAATGTCCCATATTTTTAATGTAAACACCATTTTGGTTAATAGCTCCAAGTCGTATGTCACATAATTCCTTTCATGGATCTTCAGTTGTTTGCTCGCATATGCATCGACCTTTCCATGCTGCATTAGAACTACACATATTCCTTCCTTACAAGCATCGGTGTACACGGTTAAACCGCTATTTTCATTAGCAATAGCTAATACGGGAGCAGTAGTTAATATCTTCTTGAGTTCCTGAAATGCTTCTTCACATTTCTATTCCCACTCAAACTTAGCATCCTTCATTGTCAACTTTGTTAAGTGAGAGGAAATTTTGAAGAAGTCTTGAATAAACCTCCGGTAATATCCGGCTAATCCCAAGAAGCTACGGATGTCCTTCGGACTCTGTGGTTGTCTCTAATCTTGTATAGCTGATATTTTTCCTAGGTCTACTGAAACTCCATTCCCTGACACAATATGTCCTAGGAATCTAACCTCTTTTTCCTAGAAATGGAATTTTGAAATTTTTTCTTTTAGCACATTCCTTAATATCCCCAACAAAATCTCCAAATGCCTTCTATGCTCTTCTTCGGTCTTCGAATATATGAGAATACCATCAATAAAAACCAACATGAATTTGTTGAGTACGTCTCTCAATACTCTATTCATATGGTCTAGGAAATAGGCGGGTGCATGGTTAGCCCAAATGGCATAACCAACCATTCATAGAAACTATCTGGCCCTTGAAATGCAGTCAAGGGAATATTATATTCTATTATTCTCAACCGATGGAATCCAGTAGCTAGATCCATTTTTGAGAGAGCACCATGTAATTGATCAAATAAGTCGTCTATGCGGGGTAGAGGATACTTGTTTTTAATCGTTTTCTTATTTGGGTCTCGGTAGTCTACACACAGTCTAAGAGAGCCATCGAATTTTGCCACAAAAACCACAGCTGCGCCCCAACTTGAGCGACTTGGTCTTATTAGCCCCTTTTTAATAATTCATCATTTTTTTTCCAACTCAATCTTTTATTTTGAAGCCATCCTACAAATAGGATGAATAGTGGGTCTGGCATAGGGGATTAAGTCAATATGAAATTCAATATTCTGATGTGGGGGCAAACTTTTAACTTCCTTAAAAACATGTTGAAATTCTTTAATATTCTTTCCAAGTTCATTTGAGATAAACCTAACGCATACATGAAGCTGTCTCCTACTAGACTAGGTCCTTCACATATTATCTGGTCTAACACCCTTTCGGTTGCGGCTTTTAATATAATCATTTGATTGTTGCAGTCTAGAATAACTCTATACTTGGATAGCCAATCCATTCCAAGTAAAATATCAAACCCAATGAAATTAAGGACAAATAGGTCGCAACAAGTATTGGTCGGTTTGGTAGGTAACTTTTACATTTACACAGATCATACAAAGATTGGTCATATTACCTATGGGATTAGATACGTGGATGGGTTTTGTACTATTTCTGGGGTGAGGTTTGACTTATCGACCAATTTCTTACCAATAAAACTATGGAAAGCCCCAGTATCAAATAATACTCTAACTGAAATATCATTAATATATAAATTATCTTCTAGGACTCCCTTGCCCTTTACATCTTCAAAGGTTGAAGGCTCATTCTTTATAGCGTAAACCTTGATCTGTTCTCCCTTCTTCATTAACGGGCACTTGGTTTTCCAGTGCCCCGGCTGATGACAATTGTAACATATCCTCTTCTAAACCATAGGAGAGATGGTTTCTTGCAACTGCTTCTGCACATTGGGACTCCTACGGTTTATTGAAAAATGGCCTTTCTTTTTGCAATTATACAAAACAACATCCTTATAACGGTTCCCTTGAGATCCTCCACCATTATTTCCCTGCCACGGCTTCTTTTTCTTGCTTTGATAGTTGTTATTTCCTTGAGCTACCACCGGATTCCTTTTATCCATTGCTTATCGGAAACCCATATCTAATAGGTGCATAAAAGTTCCCTTCACGTGTGCAGTCATTCGGTCATAATATTGCTCTTTTATTCCCACAATAAACATCTCATTCTTGTTTAAAGGCATGTCTATTAGTCCCGGCCCAAAATGAGATAACTCAGTAAACTTATTTGAGTATTTCTCTATAGACATATCTTCTTGTTTCAAGTCCATAAATTTTTATAAAGACGGGATTTTCTGGCTACATGTATATACTGCTCTTCGAATACTTTTCTAAATCTGGTCCATAAGAAATTGTCTTCAGAATCATTCAAAGTGGTAGATTCCCACCATGCTAGAGCTCTTTCCTGCAATTGCCAAGAAGCTAAGAACCTCTTTTGATCATCCTCTATGTTCAATCCTTTTAATATTCTTTCACATAAGTGTAGCCATGCTTGCAATTTAACAATAGACTCGTTTCCTTAGAATGATTTCACTCCCAAGCTAGTGTAATTCTTGCAAAGAGTCGCAAAGTTAATTTAAGGCTGCACAGGGATTACCATTTCCTCAATTACTGTAGCATTTGATCGACCATTGGTGGACGTAGTGTTGCTACCTCCCCTTCGTCCTCTTCTATTACTCATCTCCTACTATCTACATATAGTAAGGAAACATCCTTAGAATTATAGACGAAATTATCTTAGGGAATGGGCATTAAGCATAAAATGACATAGATGGATTTATTTGGATAAAATTACAAATATGCTCTCTTATTGACTAAATTCATTCTAGGGTATTACGAACCCTATCTCTAATGAGTCGACTCCATCAAGGCTTAGGTGTTCGCTTAATCTAAGCACTGATACCAACTGTGATGACCCGCCTTTTCAACCCCAGAGGATCGATACTAATACATCCTCGGTATTCATGTACTGTAAATTCAAGTGCCGGAGAGGTAGATAATCAGGGGTTTTTAAAAGAAATAAAGGTAGAAGATAGAATAACAACAGAATCTCACATTTGCATTAATTATACATATGGAAAGTACACATAATCACTCCAAGTGATTCATCGAAGTTACAATAAGTACTAACCCAGCTAGGGACGGTTATAACTGCTTATCCATATAGAGGCTAGTAGATATTAAATACATACTACATGATACAGTGGAAATTTGAAACAGATCGTTGTTGACAAAAGGACCCTCCAGTCTTTATGCTCCATGCTCCTTCCAAAATGCTCTAAGGTACATGACTACTTTGCTGCTTGAAAAATAGGGCACCCAGAGTTTAAGGGAAATGGAAAATAAACTCTTCATCAGTCATGAGATTGCAATGAGAAACTTAAAATACGAGTATTTGGAAAACAAAACAGTATCTCATAAGACACGCTACACATAAACATGGAACGAGTTTTTACATTATGATAACCAAATCATTTCTACATAAAATTCAATGATATTATTTTTACTGACATTCCTTGAAAACTTTTCAAATAAACATATTCAAATAGCCGAAATTGTTACATTGGTTATATTTGATGCAATAATAGGTTTGCAACTAAATCCGAATGTACTTATTGGAGATTTGGATTTCCAATAAGTAGCATGGTAAGGGACTACCTGCCATACAGTACATTTCTAGAGAAATGTGCTGAGGATCGCCATCTTCAAAACCTCTGCGAATTAAGACTAGCCTACCCGAGACCAACATATGGTACGGATAACAATGAATATGATATCACCTCGGCCGTTAACGACCTATCCAGGATCCCATAGCATACACCACATAATTTAAACCCAACGTCATAGCGGGTAGAAATAGATAGATATAGAAAGGTGATATCATACCCTAATGGTTGTGATCCACTTAGCCTTAAAGCAACCCATGTTTCACAATTCTCCAGGTATGAGGCTCGAGGTAACGTTTACCTTTCCTAGAACCTTTTTACTTAAAATGCCACATTGCCATTTCCAACAACACATGATTGATTTCAACAAAAGTACAACCTCTGAGCTCGTACGTCTCAACGAAGGGTGTTAAGCATAAGAGGGGTTACCTCATACACCACCAAACAGATGTACGTTTATAGAGATCAATGTACTATGATATTAGAAATGTAATGTCAAACGTCCATCCATACAAGTTGTCTGGGAATAGGAAAAACCGAAGGCACTCTCCTACCATAACCTATTGGGTATCTCCCCTAGGATTACTAACGAGTAGTCCTTGCATACGAAGATCCAAGAACGAAGGGACCAGTGCTATTTATTTATCTTGGTAACTACTCTGAATTTATCAACAAGCGGTCCTTTCGTTATAAAGATCCCGCCTTCAACTTCATTGTCTTTTAATATGTCTTCACTTTCGAACTCTAAATTGGTTCAAAGTGGTTTTCAGATAGGAATCCCCCAAATTCGACCCTGATTTATCCGAACCAATTATCGGTAAAAAGATGTTAAGTGGGTGATTAATATTCCATTAATTTGCATCCTTTTATCCAAAATATATTCTTACAGATATATATTTTTTAGAACCATTTCTTTTTAGTATATACGGGATCATTAAAGCTCTCTTTAACCAAATCAAAATCATTTCTCATAAATCATATTGCAAACCTTTTTGAGTAAAAAAGGTCGATAGAAATTATACTATTTCTACTCAACATCAATTTCTGTATTCAACCTTTACTATCCATCAAATAATGGTAAGATCACCTTTTTAAATTCACATGGATAGTACGGATTCCCTCCTCGGAATTTAATACCAAGTATAAGAAGATTATTCTATATAATCCAAGTTGTATTAAATTTGAAATGTTATATCTTTTATACTTGCCTTGTTTACTACATTTCGATATTATTTATACCTCGTCCAGGAAAGAGGCCAAGTGAGCCAGGGCACTTGTTGCTTCTGAACATCTCCTTGGTTTAAGCATCTCACATTCGGATCTCATAAATAGAAAAATCGACTCTACTCATCGGCTTTTTAAAGCCAAGATTAAATCACTTGATTATAACAGCTTTTCTTTAAATCATTTATTTAAAGTCTTTTGAAATAAATTATAAAACCACCACATTATCTTTAAAATCATTTATTTAAAAAAATTTATGAAAGATTTGGGAAAGAATACTTAAGTTTAAAGCCATATTTCAAAAGTCATTAAAAATGCTGCAAAAAGTGCTGCGAATAGTGCTTTTAAGGCTTATTTGATCAAAATAACTTTTCGATCGTTTAGAAATCTATTTTTATAATTCAAATCTCTTTTAAAACATTTTAACATATTTATAGAATTTTTCCATATCTTTAAAGAATTAAAAATATCATTTATAAAGAATTAATCGCTTTGGTTTTCGAACTGCCAAACCGCGACTATTTTGAAAACTTGTTTTGCTCATATTTCAAAATGTACTGAACAAAATCTCGATCATTTCTTTTGTTTGAAAACTATGATTATAAGAGTTTGGAAAATTCATATTACAATGAATTCCACCCCGAATCCATCGTATAAATGGATTTAACTTTCTACGGAGCGAAATTGCGAACTACCGTTACGCGGCGCGCCTATTTTAACTTAATTTTCATATTCTTTCCAAACTTCACCAAATTGGATTTTAGTGTTTATAAATCCTTGATAAACCATTTCAAAGGGGTTTAATAATTCTATATCACTTTTATAACTTGATTCAGAAAGTGATTTCCTTGTGTAATATTGACTTGTATTTAATATGACTTGTTTACATAATTAAACACTATATTAAAACAACCAATATTTGATGATCAAAGCATAGTAAACATTCATAGCAATCACATAACATCATCATTATGTGTGTGTGTATAGATTTTCTCACCTGATTTTCGATCAAACTAACATTAAAATGGTTATAGCTCCGATGTCTCGAAATCGGAGATCCCGACTACTAGCACAAATGCTCCTAGGGGGTTCGGCCTTGGTCTTGGAGGCTTGGAAGGGCTCGGCCTTGCTTGTCAAATGGTGGTGGAGGGCTTGGTTGCACACAGCCTTGGTAGAGGAGAAGGAAGAGATCACTAGCTTGAACTTTGGTTTGAAGTGGTATAGATTTCGATTGATTTTGGCACAACTTTGTTTTGATATTTTGATATTTTCTTTCTTAGACTATGGAAGGCATTAATGTAGATAAGAAGAGGATGAAAAGCTTAGGAATTTTATGAAGAAGAAGTGTGAATGAAGTGAAGATGGGTGGTGGTATTTATAGTAAAAAATGAATAAAATATCATGATATTTCCATACAAACACATCATCATTTCTTCACCACCACTCCCCCCTTTCCCCTCATCATTCTTAGTTGAGCACTCCCCCCCATGTGTGTGGCCATGTGATTGTACTTACGGTGTAAGAGTTTGACTTTAGGTTTACTTAATGATGAAGTTTTAGGAAATATCTTAGATATTTTATAATATATATATATATATATATATATATATATATATATATTTGTATGTGTGTATACGTATACTTGTATGTATATATACATGTTCATGTGCATGTGAATGTGTTCATGTATATGTACATGTATGTGTGCATATGTATATCTCAAATGATTCAGAATGTTGCACAACTTTTCTACGTTAAATCGTTATGGGTCCCGATTTCGATTCTGGTCATTTTCACTTCTTATTTTATATATATATATATATATATATATATATTTGTAAACAAAGTTTGGTAATAATATTTCTATCATTATATAATAATAAAAAGGCTTATTTAATAATTAAAATAATTATTAAATCATTTAAACTCAATTTAAATTCAAAAATCATTTATCCCAAAATAGTGATATCATTGATGATGTCATAAAGAGTTTTTATTTTAAAAAATAAAACAAATAATTTTATTACATATTCTCACTCATATATATAAATGAGTGTATATATCTAGCTCTGTGCACGATGTCGGATGGTCTAAGAGTTGTTTATTGATAAAACGGTTTTCGGTCATTTAACCGATATTTGTCCGAAGAAGATATTTTTGTAAATACTTATTCAAAATATGATTACTATTATTTATTTTGGTTTAGAACATCACATTTGTGTTATAAAACCTTACTTTTGAAAAATCTTAAATTAAATTACCCTTTTCTAAGTGATGAATTTATGGTCGTTACACGCCCTACTACGCCTTTAGCTCGCATGGTTGCTTAACATCCACCTCCTCCACTGTCCTATCTAGTAGTATAAGGGAGCAATGTGATGCCTAGATCACCTGGTTGTGTCATAGGTCCGTAGTCACATCTGTATCCATATCCATACCTATATCCGTATTCGTATCCATATCCACATTCATATCTAAATCTGTATCCATATCCCATGACGTTTACCTACACCACAAACTCATTCACAGACTCATTCATGTTTCTCATTCACCATCATATCATATCTCCACATCATAATAGCATGCATATTCAGCTCAAATAGCAACTAATCATCACATACATTCATTTAATTTGTATCACCGTTATTTGTCTCATTAATAGCCTCCAATCATCTTTTAGAACATAAGAGAAACAAGACTCGAATCGATTGTTTATTATTTATATAGGCTCTTCTAGGTCCAGGTTCATCCTGAGCCCAAAATAGGTCACCAGTGCCCCTGTCATCTCCATCGGTGGACCGATACACGTGAATTTTGACAATTACTAGGTTTTGGAAATTGGTTATCTTCTCATTGTTTACTGCCTCTAGCCTCCTCCGCTCTGCCCCTGGTCGCCTGAGAACGTCCCTAGTGCCTAGTGTTACAATTCTAAGTCTAGTTTTATAGTTTATTTCATTAAAATGGGTATAAGTTAATCAAAATTCCAAAATCTAGTATAAGCCCGTTTCAGTTTTACTTTCATAGCCAAATCCATCCCAATACTAGATGTTTATTCATGTTATACTACTCTAATATAGCCAAAATGTTATAGATATAGCATTATAATGCATTATACGGAGGAAAAAGGATGAATCGCTCACTAATTTCAACGTTTTCTATCTGAAGTCCCATTACACAGACTGCTACTCCTTCATGCTTTAGACTTTCGCCGGTAAATCTCTGCTAGTTTGTAGTCCTCTTTGCTAGCTTCGCAATGCTTCCAATCTCTTAGGTTTTTGTTAAGTTTTTAGTGAAATTTTATGTTTTGATCTTAGGTATTTTAAGAGCGAAGAAGAGAAGCGATTGGTTCTAAAACTGAATTATAGAGTACGTGAGTTTTTCAATTTTAACCAAGGAGGGAAACTATCTGCCAATTTTTAAATTTGAATTCAAACCCTAGCCTTAGCGCCGAATCAACTTGATAACTTCTTGAGCAATAATTCCTTATACGTACTCCAATCGAGGCAAACAAAAGTACAACAGGAATCATAAAAATGAGACGAATGTAATGGCTCTGGTTTCATCATTAAATTCTAAAGTCGAAAAAATGACCATTTTTCCTCTCCTTATTTTTTATTTTATTTAATTTATTCATTAAATTCAATATTTTCATGCTTTTATATTATTAATTAATAAAAATATTTATGAAATTTTTGGGTTATTGCACACTGGCATTAGTTCCAGTTGACATTTGTAGAGTTCCTTCTGTTCATTTTTCCAAACAAATTAAATCAAATTATTATATATTATGGTGTGGCGATTACTTCGAATCTGTTGCATATTTTGGAAGCACTTCGATCGGATCTATACATGGAGTTTGATTCAACATTTAAGTTGCATCATTAAGGCAATAATTAGGAAATACTAGTAATTTATATATTGAATTATAAGTGAACTTTGTATCATTGGATGTAGGTACGTTAGCTTTTACAATGTTATGAATTTATATATCCGCTTGTTATCAAATCAATGTATATATATTTATATGTGTCTAAAAAAATTTAGTCTAACTTTGCACATCTCTTATTCTCGGCCATAATGTAAATAAGAAAGCATTTTTTCTATAGTTATAATATTTTAAGATATTTTAAACATGTTTTAAATTTAAATTAGTTTTATATTCATTACAGATATATAGATAATGTATTTAATAAATTTTTATACATGGGTTTTTGAAAATAGAAAACTATATATGTGTGTATATTATATTTATATATCTAAGTTTTAGTTATATATATATATATATATTAATTTATATAAATAAGTATATATGTATATACAACATATTATATGAGAACTTTCGAAAAAAAATTTCCAACATTCATTACGAATAAGAATTAAAAAAAACAAACATAAAGAAATCGAATGGAATTAAAATTAAAATATAATATGATTTTGTAAGAACAACTTTAGATCGAAAATAAAATCAAAGAATTGACTTTAGTCTTTTATTATAATATGTAACTTTAAATTTATAGATTATTATTTTATAAAATTAATATATATAGGTGTGTTTGAATATATTACACCTATTTTCAAATGAAAAAAATTCTGCTTTTTAATTCACATATATGTATACATATTAAATGGATAAATATTTAAATTTTAAATTTGAAGTTCTAATAAGATATTATTTTAAATCTAGAAATGATTTTAAATTTGAATATTACTTTAGCTAATTTTAAAATTAATATTTGAATTGGTATCACATATATAAAATATATTTACAGATAATTATTCTTCGTATATACATATGTATATATACACATTTATTTGTATGTGCATATTAAATGTATATATGTAAGTATATTTTAAATTATATTTATTTTGAAATAATACTCGATAACAAACATATATATAAAATGGATAATGTGTCCATTAAGATGTAAATCCCAGCACTTAGATGCAGTCATGTTAAACCATGCACACATTATATATTGCACGTGCACGTGCATGTATATGTGTATTTGATATATGTGTACAAATTATATATATCATTTATATAAATAAATAAAATCCCTTTATCAATCAATTAAATAAAACACTAATTTTGTTTAAAATTTATTTTGAATAGATTTAAATTAATTTAGACTTCAAAGACCCAATAAGATCCAAAACGGTAAAAAGTATATATTGAAATTCACTTATTTAACCCACTACGTGCTGGCCAAGATCCAAAAAAACTACTAATGTAGACACTCATCAAATAGGTAGACTTAATTAATTGGCCATAAAGTTGCTAATTGGACCACATAGACCATTAGAGCTTTAATACTATTGAAGGAACCAGACCAGTCTACTATGGGTAAAATAAGTAAATTTAAAAAAAAAATCATTATTTAGATCATAGTAAGCTTATGAAGTCTAATGGGTTTCATAAGATCCAATTGTTAATTTAAAAAGAATCCAATTTTATTTAACTTTCTGATTTTATTTATTAAATCTATCTTTATTTAGTATAAAGTTTGAAAAGGTATGAATATATCAAATATATTAATATTTCTAGAAGGTGTATATAAAGGGAATGAATGTATTATTATTAGATCTAAGTGTAATCACACCAAGATCTAAAATAGAGAAAAAAAGTTGGTATCAACAATTGATTTCACCTTCCTCTTTTACAAGCATTATACTAAAACTATGCCTAATCATTATTCAAAATGACATGGGATAATGAAATGTTCAAAATGATAACAAAACAACAGAGAGGTCAATGCATACATATGTAGATATTGGGATGTATACCTACCATGTGTATATTCATCATTTATATGTATATATTAATTTCCTTGATTTATTTTTATTTTGTAAGATGTATGTTTGGTTACAAGACATTATAGATGTGTTTACGACAAAGGAAATGAGTTATTTGAGTGAAGCATTTGAGCGGCATATTTGAGTGAACGAGGAATGTGTTTGGGGATACGAATAGGGTATTTGAGCAGGGTATTTGAGTGGGGTATTTAAGCTGTGATTTTTTATTTAATTGATTTATAGTTATTTAATTTTTTGTTTTTGATTGTGTAATATGCGTTTAATAATTGCAAATAACACAAAATAAATTGCGAAATTTTATTAAATAAACAAACACATTTTTAAATTCAAATAAATAAATTGTAAAACTTTTAATTGCTCAGATTTAGTTTAAACCAACTTCATAATGTAGAGCACTTCGATATGATCACAACACAAAAAACCATGCCTCAAACAGACCTTATTTGCAAAGGTTATTAATTTTTGAAATTTATAAAATTTAAATTTATTAATTAACATTTTTAAAATGGTCAAATAAGGAACATGTCTGATGCATTAGACACCAACGTACCTCATTCCAACATTCACCAAACCGGTCTGGGTAAAGGTTTAGCCACGTTTGGACATCTTATGCGTTGGACGCTTCACAAACATGAGCGGGCCACAACAAGCTTGCAAGCGGTACCTATGTGGTCTTAAATATCAATAATAAAGATATATAAGACAAAACATAACATAAATGACTAACATAAATTTCAAACTTCAAATTTATAATTAGATTCTAAATTTCAATTGGCAAGTTTTATTCCTAATTAGGATATAGATTATGTTTGATTAATGAAATAACCTCAATAAAATAAATACTAATATTAAATTGCATATTTATATTCATATAATTATTTAGTTGAAAATAATTTTAATTATTCAAAGTATGTATGTATGTACACACACGCACATACACTTACACAAATGCATATTTAAATTTAAATTATTTTAATATAAACATAAGATTCAGATATTCATTAATACTTTTATACATAAATCTATGATACACACACACTCTTACATACACACAAGATTAGTCAATTTTAGATAATGATTACTCATTGTGCATAAACTTCTAAAGAATAAACAAATAATACATATAACTAAATGCAGTGTCGTGCGTACTCAATCATATTACATGAACGGTGTTATATGAAGATACTAGTATGAAGCCTGTGTCGATGACATGGGTGAGATTATTTATTCTCCTATACTTTTTGTCATAATACATTTCATGAATGTGAAATGTGTTTGCCTTTAAGTTCTTTATTTGTAAAAATATAAAGAAATATATATGTATGGAGGTTGTCGTTGGAAATGATTCCCTACGTAACCAAATTTAAAATCTTACAAGAGTATGTAATACATATATACATACGTATATGCGACTGTGTGCACACTTCTATGCATGTATTTGGATTAACGAATGTTTAATGTAAGAATTTTAAAAAAATTGTAAAATTGCAACTTGAATTTTGACTTTTTTAGATGAGTTGATATTATATGCTATATAGTTTCAATATTTCGGAAAATTCTAGAATTTTTATGAAATAATTTTTTTGAATTTTTAGTTATCCTTAATAAATGCAATTTAAAATACTTATTAATTTGTATTGTTAATTTGTAACTTAATTAATGATAATTCAATGTCTTTAAACAATTTTTATAATCTTCTTATCTACTTTCAACTATACAATGATAACATAACAAAAATATCGGGAGTAACATGCATTGGTATATACCTATATTAATCTCTACATGCTAGTATTTTATAGTTTGAATGAAACATTTTTCTTAACTTTTTGATTGATTGGACTATGGCAGTTCTCAATGAGTGTAACGTTTGCATATTTCAACCTATTTCAAATTTGAATGCCAAAAAAATCAAGGATATCTTATCAATTACCCAATTTATGAATGAAATTTTAAATTAGTGCTAAAGAAATAAAATAGAAACTGCAAAATAATCATGGACATCCAGGTGTCCTAAAATAAATTTATACTAAAAGAATATTGTACGTGGCATGCCAAATATATTTTAGAATAATCCTATGCTTACCCCTATCGAGTTTATTTTAAATTTTATTGAATTGATGTGAATATCCAATCATATGAGTATATACTATCATTCTAGTGTCATTTTTTAAATTCATTATGCACAATATGTATAAGTTTGGAAGTACATATGTCATAATCTATTGTTATAGTACAAAATATTTGTTTCTTCCAACTTTATGCTCATTCTTTTCTTTTAAAATATTAATGATTTCCGACATTTGTGAGTGAGTTATGGGTACGTATAGCACATTTTGTTGCTCTGCTTCCGCTCATAGCACGTCTGACAGGTCCTACGCCGCAATGGGCCATTTCCACTAACAGGCTGGTTGTGGGAAGTGGAGGATTTTGGTGCATTCATAACCAAACGGGCCATCATACATGTATGATTTTATAATTATACCTCATTCAACCTACTTTACCTTTCAACCAAACACATTCTCCCTTCAACCAACTTCTCTGCTTAAGTATCATGTTCAAATGTCCCATCCACTTCGTAAAGAACAGACCTTGAGATTCAGTGTTATGAACTTCTTACATAATTTGACAATTTATCTAAAACATACTATTTAAATATTTGAAATGATTGCATGCTAAAAATTACTGAATTGAATAAATTACTGACTAAAATGGCTAAGTAATACTAATAAATATTTCACCAATCTAGCTATCGATTAATGGAGCATATATATAAAAGTGGAATCAAACAAAATAGCATTGAGGAAGATTAAGGCCACTTTTGTTTTAATTCAGAACCGCTGAATATAGTTATGAAATTATAAAAATTCTGCGTTCAGAATTTTTTGAGTAGTTTTCTAAGATGGATTTGTTCTGAATAACCTAGTCAATTTAGATATTTTTTTCCATCGAAAAACCATCGCTGACTTGTAGCTTCTGAATAGCTCGCGCTGATTTGCAGTCTCTAAGAGTGAAATCACTATATAAATAATAGCATCATAGCTTATATTTATCAAGAAAAGAGTCACAGGTCCATGTTTTTGATGTTGTTATACAAAAAGTCCCTCTTGAAATGAATATGTAAATTTGATCTCTATTTTCCAAAAATAAAAAAACGCAAAGTGTCTTGCACTTTCTGACAGAAAATGCAAGATAACTTGCACTTTTCTAATTTTGAAATACTTTTCGAAATTTTGAAAAGCGCAAGTTAACTTGCACTTTCTATCAGAAAAGCGCAAGCTAGTTTGTGCTTTCTAATTTTGAAATTCTTTTTGAAAATTTTAAAAATTTTGAAATTTTTGAAAAGCGCAAGGTAACTTGCGCTTTTTATCAGGAAAGCACAAGCTATTTTGCGCTTTATGATTTTGAAAATTTTGAAAATTTAAAAAGCGCAAGCTAACTCGCGTTTTCTGATTTAGAAAAAACAGGGACTTAATTTATATACTTATTTCTATAGGGACTTTTCTTGTAACATCATCAGAAATAGGGACCTTTCGTGCAAAACCCCTATATTTATTCCATTATCTCTCTCTCAGCTCAAAAAAATATTCGAGAGACGTCTTCTGATTTGGAAGCTAGTAAATTAAGGTACAAATTATAGTTGTACTATTTTCTTTTGTTAATGTATGTTACTTTGTTGGTAGTAGATTGGTATGGATTCTTCATGATGTGCTGTGTTTTATATTTGTTGTATGCTATACCATGTTTTGTTTTATATCATTTTTAGTGGCAGAAGTTACATACTGGCACAAATTAGGTTTTTAATGTTAGGTGTGGCTCGCATTGTATTAATGTGGGTGCATAAATTGGATTATGATTAGTCTCATATCACAAGATATTCTAAAAGAGTTGAGCATATATATGAGATTGGTAGCATGTAACAACAAGGGATTTCTTTTGTTACAAATAAATGTTGCCATAAAAATATATGTGCTTTAAGGGGGATCTAGGGATGTCCAATCATAATGCTAGCACTAAAAGAGCTTTGTCCAGTCGTCTTGCCTCTTCTATAGTAAATAAAGTGCGCGCATAGCAGAAGATGCGAGGGGGTACCGAAAATTTCAGCATGGTATCAGAGCCGATGGTTCGATGGGACCAATATGATGCAGCGTTGACCTAAGTATGCTCCAATATGTGGTTTGAGCTCGGGATTCTCATTAAGGTGGAGTTATAAGTTAGAACGCAGCCTGCTCCAACCATGGAAAAGAGAACTTTTTGTGAAACAGCTTGGACCAACTGTTGGAGGTGGTAGTGACCTAATCTAAACTGCTGGAGGTGTTAGCGACCTTATCCAAGTGTTTGAGGACTCTGTATAACTTCAAGTTGAATTGAAAAAATGCTCGCCAAGGTGGAGATCTGTTAGGTGTGGCTCTCATTGTATTAGAGTATGTGCGTATATTGGGTTATGATTAGTCCCACATTAGAAGAAATTCTAAAATATATGAGCATATATATGAGATTGGTAGCATGTAACAACAAAGGATTTCTTTTGTTACAAATAAATGTTTCCATAAAAATATATGTGCTCTAAGGGTGATGTAAGGATGTCCAATCATGATGCTGGCACCAAAAGAGCTTCGTTCAGTGGTCTTGCCTCTTCTACACTAAATGAAGTGTGCACATAGTAGAAGATGCGAGGAGGTGCCAGAAATTTCAACAGTTTACTAGATAGTTTCAAACAAAAAATGCAGAAGTTTTAATATTTGTTTACAGAAATAACTTAACAAATATTTGTGCCAAACTTTGTGTATTTGAGCATATATAATATACTTAACAAAAACAAATATAAGTAACGTATTACTAAAATTAAGTTTTTGTTAAGTAACGAGATAGTCTATAATTTTGTTGCAAGTAAGTTTGTTACGAGTAACAATTATAACGTATAATACAAGCAACTAGACAGATAAACTAATAGAAACAAATGTAAGTTTGTTACAAGTAACAATTATAATATATAATACATAATAATTTTTGTATTTGAGCATATATAATATAGAAATAACTTAACAAAAATAATTATAAGTACACAAAGTTTGTTACAAGTAATGTATAATACAAAAAAAATAAAGCAACTAGACAGGAGTTAGTTTCGTACTATTTTTTTTAATATTGTTGTATATATTTTTTTATAGTTCTATCATCAATGAATAAAAAAGGGCAAATTATTTTTATATAACAAAAAATATTTTTGTAATTGTTAGTTAACAGTTATGGCATCAAGGAGAAAAAAGAAGACAAGAATTTGTGATAACGATGAAGATAATGAGTGTTGCGAAGACAGGGCTGCTTTCACATAGGATCCTGAAATGGAAAAAGACTTCCTTGAGTTGTGTTTTAGGGAAGTTGAGCACCAAGGTTAAAAGGAATGTCACTTGTGAAATATTTTTGGACAAGGTTGGAGATAGAGTTTAATGAAAAATGAATGTGAATTTTGCCTATAAAATATTTAAAAATCGTTACGACTATTTGCGAAGAGATTACGATGCATTGGTAAAAATTATTGGACTATCTGGACATGGCTTTTGTGCTGCCACCAACTCTGTACACTTGCCACTTGAAAAGTGGAAGGACGTTATTCAAGCAAGTTAATCAATTCTATAAGCATTTTATTGTTCATGTATTATGAAGATATATTTATATTGTAAATGTTTAACATTAATAGCAAAATTTAAGAGCGACGAAGTTTCAAAATGATTCTCTTAAATATCCTGATCTAATAAAAGGCGTGTTTGAAAAAATGCTAGCAAAAGGATCATGTGCTTGGTCGTCTTCATCATCAGTCCCACGTCCTACCAATGATAATGAAGATGAGGATGACCATATTCAAAAAGAGGATGCAAATGTAAATAATGTTGACTTGAACAGTATATGAATGATGACTACTTTGATGGTATAAGAGTTACTGAACATACAAATAATACCCCATGTGAGGAGGACAACAATCGCACTCGACCTTCGAAGGCAATGCCCCGTCGACCAAATAGAAAACATCAAAATAAACTCAGGTGGCGAAACATTAGAAAATCAAACAGAGGGATTATTTGGCATCTTGAAGCAGCAAATTGATGAAGAGAATGCTAGCAAAGGACCTTCGTACACGGATATTACGGTTTCCCTAAGAGAGATGAAAAGTTTGGATCTTTTATCACAAAACGAATAGACAAGCAAAAGTGTTGTTTTGTGACAAGCCTAAGCTATAGATTGCTTTCATGGATGAACCTACTTTTGACGAGAAAGTAGAATATTTGAATTAAGTTCTATATCAGTAGTTGTCTAGTGTTTGTTCTTTATAATACAATGTATGATGAATGAATAATTTATTATATTGCCCATCGTAGTAATTTGCAAGTTTTGTTTAAATTTACAATTACATTTATTACATTTAGGCCTAATATTGATGAATTGTTTAATTATTACAGAATGACACTGAAGCTTTGGATATTCTTTGGATTGCACTTACTGTTAATATTACTTAAACACAGAAATCGTAGAGTAATGCGACAAAAAGTGTCGATTTCATCTCTTTTTGGAAAATAGTACATGAAGGAGTTGTTGGAGGGTCCTTCCATTGTCATATATGATGAATTTCGAATTGATAAGCAATCTTTTGAAAACCTTTGTCGTTACTTTCGATAGAAGAATTGGCTTTGTAATAGCAAACTTATAGACGTCGAAGAAAAAATGGCAATGTTTTTATCCACTGTAAGTCATAATAACTGAAATCGTATAATAAGGTACAGATTTTAACACTTTGGACAAACGGTTCATAAATACATTCATGAGGTATTGAATGTGATGATGAATTTTGCTCAAGAAATGATCATTCCTCCAGATTTTACCAATCCTACTAAAAATATTTGATCTTATATTGACCTACGAGAAGGTGCTTTCATAGGTGTAGTTGGAGCATTAGATGGTACATTAATAGATGCAAACATTCCAATGGATAAGCAAGAACCATTCAGAGGATGAAGTCAAGGAAATTTTTACCAAAAGGTAATGGCGGTATGCGACTTAATTTGACATGAAATTTATATATGTGATGGCTGGATGGGAAGGAATAACGCATGACTCAAGGGTCTTGAATGAAACATTGCATGATCCTGCAAACAATTTTCCTATACCACCTCCAAGTAAGTGTTTTACAGTTTAAATAACACCTTGATCGAAAATTATGATTAACTTCACAATTATGTTGATTTAGGTATGTATTACCTTTGTGATGCGGCGTATATTAACACTAAAGGCTTCTTATCTCCATATCGCAACACCCGCTATTGGTTGAGAACCTACAGAGATAATAATCTACAAATAGGAAGGAAAAATTTAACCATGTCCATGCAAAGATAAGAAACGTTATTGAGAGAAGCTTTGGTGTTTTAAAAAAGAGGTTTCATATTCTAAATAAAATGCCTTCATATAAGTTTTCTGTACAGAGAGACATAGTTATTGCTTGTATGGCAATACATAATTTTTTACGTTGTGTTTCTCGTCGTGATGAGTTATTGAGCAAGCCGAACAAGGTGAGAAAGATGATAATGAAAGTAATGAAATGTATTACACAATTGACGATTCAAAACCACCACCAGTTCCACCAAGTCACGGTTATGTATTTTCTACTCAATCATAAATGTTCATGAATAATATGGTGATCAAATTGCCAATTGAATGTAATTAGTAGATAATGAAAATAAATAAATAGTTAACAGTCATGTATGATTTTATTTTTTGGCTATGATGGATGTATTTCTACTTTTCATCGATAGTTTATTATGTTTTGAATTTGAGTTGAGAAGAATTTTTTTAGTTCGGACAGTCTTAATAATGTAACAAAAACAAAAACAAACAACATTTGAGTATTCAGCGTCAAGCATGCAGCATTCAGCCAAAAAAACAAACATCGCCAAAGTTATCAAATAAATTACTTACCAAAACTATAAAAATGCGCAAAGAAATAAGTAAAATAACATGCATTTATAAACATTATAATAAGAACATACAGATATAAAAATTTGAATACAACACAAAGCAAATGTTAGTTTAATAGTTAGTAAAACTAAAACTGGAAACTGACGTTGTATTATACAATCGACTCAAATTGATTCTTGACCTACTACCCCAACTTCACCACCCCTCCACAACTATTGGCACATCTATGCAGCTTATATACACTCATTAGTTTTGTACTTCTCTATAGTTCCAGTATGCTATGTTTCCCTCACCACCACTACACAATGCGCCACTATCTGATCCAGCCACAATTCCTCCACTTCTCTTCCTGCAAAATCTAAAGCAACACACCATGCTTTTTACAATCACTTGGATTACTGTTTCAGACATTGTTCAAACTATACATCCACATACAAATTATAAACAAAATCATTCACATTAAACAAAGGGATGATAGAAACAGGGGAGTAAACTACGTTCCAAATTTCAAAATCAGTTTGAAGAACATCATGAAAATAAAAAAACGATAGTATTAAAGAATAGAAAATTGCATAAAAGAGGAAAAGACAAATTAGTTATATATAAGTAGATGGGCCATTAAAGGCGAAAGAACTATCTTTGATTTGAAGATTAAAGATGTAACATCCCGAAAATTTTCGACTTTCGAAAATTCAACATCGATACTCACTTTATCGACTGCTAAGCCATCGAATGCCGGAAACCCGAAAAGTTATGGTTTTAAGAAAGAAGAAAAAGGTAGAAGAAGAAGATAGAAGAAAAAGAAAGAAGAACACAACAGAACAAGAGCAGAAACAGAAAACAATATCAGAATCTCACATATCGCAGCGGAACAATATATAATAGATAAATGAATATCATTTAAAAACAAAAGAATTATATCTGTTATTACATTACATCACATCATATCATCAGAGTCAATAAACAACAATGGACAGTTATATAAACTTGTCCTCATACAGAATACACAGCGGAATAAATACTATCAGATACAAATACTACGTCTCGTCATCCAGCTTGCTTCCAAAGCTCCAGAATATCCAGAATATCCTGATAATATAACTCTAGGCTGCCCGTGTGGAAATTGGTGGGCACCCAGAGTTTAGAAGGGAAACAATAAACTCCGAGTCAGTCATGGTGACTGGTGTGAGATCGTAAAACAGTTATTCTTTATAACGACAAAAATAATTTTTAAAGTCAATTCGAAATGCTTTTGGAAAATGAAACTACCATAAGACCTCCCACCACACACACAATGCAAACGCAGAATTGGAGGAGATTTCTTCTTATGATAGTCAAAGATGCTTACTACGCAAAATCAAATCATTTTTGATATTATTATTAGTGCATAGTGTAGAAAACATTTCGAAAGTATAATATTAATCTTAGCCAACATACGACCAGTATCGTATGCCTACTATAGCTACCATCTAAACAGTGGTGACCACCGTACGTAAATGGCAGGTTCTACAACTAATACCGTACAAGGTGCGTATTGGAGTTTGGATTTCCAACAAATGGTCAGGCTAAGGAACTTCCTTTTCCACGATGGGTACGTCCCTGGAATAGACGACCCGAGAACCTAACCGGATCTCTGCCAACACAAGGCTGGGTTACCTCTGCAAAAATAGGTAACTACTGACACGCGTATGCCATCCCCCGATCGTAACCGATCTTCCCGAGGATCCCCGATTCCAACAAACCACATAGAAAAAATAATGCAGTAACCACAGAGGTTAAGTATCTGGGCTCCATACCATGATACCACCTTTATCCAGAAGGAATGACATACACTAAGGGGCGCTACTCCCTAGAACCTTGCTGCATTCTTCCTGTTTCGACCATTTCCGGGGTGTGAGGCTCGACGAAGTCTCGTCCACAAAGCTACGCTTTCTCAAAAAGCCCTGCTTCGGGTCAAACAAAATGATCAACCTATGATCACAAAGATATAAGATCAAACAAATGATCATATCACAAATGATCAAACACTGATCATTTCACAGCAACACTCAGTATGCCACGTTACCAAATTGGGATATATCGCTGATAAATTTCAACTACATAACCTCTGAGCTCGTACGTCTCAGAGAAGGGTGTTAAGCTAAGAGAATAAATTCTCCGCCACCAACAGAAATGTATTTGAAAGAAATCAGCTTTATATCTCAAATTGTAACGTCAGACACACAATCCATATAAGTCTGTTCCGGGATCGAACAGAACCGAAGGCACTTCTCACGAAGCCCTTGCAATTCCGGATAATTTTCAATCACGTCAGGACTTCCCATCACTAAGGGTGATAAAACCTCTAAACCGGAGATCAGCCGATGTAGAGTAACTCGACGGTAATCCTTCCGTTTTCAAAAATATCCGGTCTTCAACACCGGTCTTCGAATGCAATTCATAACGACGTATCACATATTCGGAATGGGTTATACGACCCCATGGTCCTTTCCCGGTTAACCCGAATAGTGAGCGATTATTCAAAAATAAGTGTGGCATTCAAATTCATCCAATTCACAACAAATACCTATCTAAAGGTAATTATTGATAGTCGGTTATTTAACTATCAATAAAGATGCGCAACATCATCAGATTCCAAATAATTTTCCAAATTATTTCATCTTCAAAAATATCTTTACTAGATATAAAATTTCCACACTTAACCATTTGAAAACAATTTCAAATCAATTTTCCATACTTCAAAAATAAATCAATATTTATTTTTTTTAACAACTTCGCTTTCTTTTATAAATTCCGTATTGAATTTATACTTTCGAATATCTACTGATATTCGATTTTTAAATCGTTTCCAATATTCATTTTCAATTTATCTTTAAGAAGATAAAATCTCAAAACATTTCATTTCATTTTTGGAAAACATTTCCATACTTATTTAGAAATAAGTCAGCAATTCACAATCCATTTATTTTCAACACTTGGAAAATATTCGATATACTTAAATCAAATTAAGTATATATATATTTCATTCTTTTAAGGAAATCATTCTTTTTAACAACATCTATTTGAGTCAAAACGAATGTTACGTAAAACATCGTTACGGCGACTCAAAATCACTAGTATAGGGATTCGAAATTAAAATAGATATATAAATCCCAATGCTATATAAACATTTCCTTTCCGAAATCATTTACTATAACAACAGTGTTATAGTCCATCATTTCCTTATTTTCCGAAAACGTCTATTTCAACAAGTATGTTGAAATCTATGCTTTCGATTCATAATACAATTTAAAACATCGTTAAAACCAATTTAACTTCATTTTAAAATATCCCTTCTTCAAAAATGAATCCATTTTATTCAATAATATATTCACGGTCCAGAGTTGTGAATATATCTTTTCTTTAAAAATCTTCTATAAATAAATTTGTCCAATTCAATCTATTTCGAATTTATAAACACGTCTATAAATTCCATTTCTATTTAAATAACAACCTCGACTTATAAACCTTCTTTTTATTAACTTCTATATTTTACTTATCAAAATAAGTGATTTCGTATTTATAAACAGCATTTGTAAATTCCAATTTTATTTATAAGAACTTCAATATCAAATCAATTTCAATATTGATTTCTAAATTTATTTATCACTACTAAATAAATTCCTTATTTTTTCTCAAATCATTCAATATTCTATTTTTAAATGGATTCTTCAAATTGAAATCATTTTACATTGATTTCCCAAATTTTTTTCAATTTACTAATTTAAATTTCTAATTGGATTTCCAACTTATCTCTTTTTAAATAATTTCCTTTTTAAGAAAATAATTTCAATTGTTTCTTTCAATCTATTTAAAAATCCAAATTTTAAATTAAATTACTCAATTTAAAATCACTATTATACAAAACTCATTTATTTATCATTTTCACTTTATTCTGGAATAAATTCGATAATACTATAAAAATCAACTTTTATACCTTTAAATTCTTTTCTTCAAATTCTATTCAATTTCTAAAAATTTATTTACTTAAAAATTTCTATTTTGATTTCAAAAATTCAATTTCATTTATTTTTGGAATCCAATGATATCAAACATCCATTCAGCTAAATTTTAGCCTTCAATCAATTTCCAGACATCGTAATGATCAATAACATCAATATAATCATTCACAGATTCATATCACAGTATAAATAAAATCAATCAATGTGAGGGGTCCAGTTGGATCCCTCCAACCTGTTTCCCTGCATCCAAAGATGTTAGCACAATACCAATTCCGCTTCAGTACGGAATTATCGCGGTATATAGGTTTTATAAAAATCCGCTTACTAACGGCGCAATAGGGTCTCATCCGCTATACGAGGCGGGAATCAATCAATCCAATATATACATATGCCAATATGTATATATTGCTATATATATAGATATATCCTATTATATCTAATAGCACATTCAATAGCAATCAAACAGTCAATCAAATCAATAACTGAAAATTTCCACTTTTCAATGTGAGTGAGAAGATCTCACCTTAGCTTTTTATTTTGCAATCCAATCCAATTCTTCTTGATTTAACCTTGTATAAATAAATTTATACAATTCATTAATATTCGAACAGTCGAATAAGTCAATTACCGTTTAATAGTCGAATTAACTGATAGTTTTATTTAAACCAATTCTCCTTTAAATAAATTTATTTGACTAATAATTTAAAATTTAAAACTATATTCTCGTCAAAAAAAAATATTTTTCTAGTTACCTAAAATAATTATATAGGTTAACCAAAAAATTTATCCACTATAATTTATTGTTTAAGAATCTACTATTTAGTTTAACTTATAAAATTTCCATTTTAAAAATATCCTTTAATGACTAAAATAAATTTAATAAGTAAATTTAATTATTTATCCACTAACATCATTATTTAAAGCAAACTAAAAATAATAAATCAAATTAATTACCCTAATACCTTATTTTAAAATAACAAGCAAATCTAAAATGTGTGTTTATTTTATTTTCTTAAAACTCCATATATACTTATACTTATATTATTATTTCCTGTATATACATTCTTTTTTTCTTTTAAACTAAAACTTTTATACTTATATATATATATATTTTTTCTTTAAAAATTTTATTTCACTACTTCTGTATTTATATTTTCAGTTTGCAACTAAAATAATTAAATTCATTGATTGTTTCATTTAACCCAATTTTGTGTTTAATAATTGATTTAACAAAAAAAACAAAAAAAAAATTAAATTCAAAACACACTTCAAAAATTCTTTTTGGTAACAAAAATAATTTGAACAAATTTATTCCTATTTTAGAAATTTAACTTATTGAACTCAGAATTTATTTTGAACTAATTTTTAAATTTCAAAAATTTTGTGAATATATATATATTTATACATACGCGAATGTTAAGTTGAAAATGCAGATTGTAAATATACCTCACTGCAGATTAGCCCAGGTCGATCTCGATTTCAACTCCAGCCTCGCGACCCAAACCCCTATATTGCTCGAGACCTTTCTCAGCCTCGTCGAACTACTGTGGTGCCATCGCAGCACCTCCTCGACGTCGCGACCTCACCAGCCAACATCGATCGCGACTCCGGCTTCGAGCGCTGCCTCGTCTATGCTCGCGACATCCCCCCTCCTTGAACGCCGCCGCCATCACCTCAGCACTCACTCGCGTTCGAAGTCACCACGCGCTCGTGAATCGCCTTCGCTCGCCATCGAACTGCTGCCGCCGCTTGCCTCGTCGCGAAGCCCTCCGCTCAGTCGCGATTAAATCGCGATCCCCTTCGAACTGAACTCGGCTGCCATTTTTATTTATTTTATTTTTTCTTCATTCGAATTGTTCTGGAACCGAGGAGGGAGAAAGGAGAGTGCGGTTAGATTATTAATTGAGGAACAAAGGGACGAGTTGAAGAGAGTCGGCCATTTGATTTTGAACGAGAGTTGTTTAGAGGAGAGGGATGTTAACGAAGATATAGTTTCGTTTGATTTGAACAGAGGGATATTTAAAAATCTGATGAAGTATAGGTTTGCACGTTTATATTCGTGATTGTAGGCGTAAGTTTAGGCGTGATTAAAGGAGATATGTGGTGTTGTTAATTTATATAAATTTAAAATTTTAATTTGAATTTGTTCTAAAATCTGAATGTGTTTATACTTCGTATGCTCACAGATTAACTCCAAAAAATACGAAATTGGAAATCCGACGATAATACAATATTACGGACCCAATGGGACTGGTTTCGTCGAATTCCGAGACTGTTTGAAAAATGACTATTTTTAAATATCGGTTTAACGATATAAATTTCAAAACTGATCAAACCAATTCGAAATTGGATTCTGAAGCTTCTGTTATCTTTAGAGTTATCAACACGAGTTTTATAAGCTTTCCAAATATTTTTCTCTAGCTTTAAACTGAAGATTCAAATTTTAATTCCACTTTCAATTGATTAAATTTTAAAGTTTAACCGGCAATTTCACAATTATATCGGGGATTCAAATTAAATCATCGTTCAAATATTTAAAATAAATTAAATATTCTCAATTAAATTTGTTCAAAATTCTGGGTCGTTACAGACTTCCCCCCTTAAAAGAATTTCGTCCTCGAAATTACAAGTTAGGGAAAAAGGTCCTTAACTCGTCTACTATTTTTCACAATCAATAGTTTTATCAAATTTTCAAAACAAATCTCTCTACTAGAGATTCGTTATTATTCATACTAAATTTTCAACTTCAATTACCGATTTCAACAACATTGTTTTCTTAACAATTCAATTTTAAGTTTAAATTCAAATTTAAACTTTCAAATTTTCTCAAAAATTTTCTAACGCCCTAAATTTCCGAAAAATTTTGCCAGCGTCTCCTTTGCGCGGCTAATACGGCACTACTACAAAACGTCCCTACGGACTCTCAGATTTCAAAAAGAAAAAGAAAAAGCCAAGCGGCTAGAGAGAAATCATCAAAAACTCATATTATAATTCAAATACATACCTTTTTCGAGCAATTCGAATTATCTGTGAAATAAATTTTCCAATCCCTTTATACCTGTATATCCTACTAGCCATAATATCTAGTTGCATATATTCAAATCATTTTGCAAATTCTATTACAAAATTTTCAATTCGAATTCTCATTTCAATCGAATTTCAAATACTTTATAAGTCTTCGACTTATTTACAATTTGATTTATAAAGTCATTTGTACATTCATATTACCAATTCCATTCCTTTATGAATTTCATCTTCAAATATTTTTCTGGAACTTTATTTCAAACTATATATCACATTAATATTTCATATTCTCAAATTCTATTCATATATGAATTCATTTCTTTTAAGTTAGATTTTCATTTAAACTTAAACTTTACAAGTTATCGACTTCATAATATTTCATAACCATTTCCATATAGCATTCCAGAGTTTTTTTTTTTTAACATTTCAAAAAATCATTTTTGAAAACAATTCAAATTACCCTTTGAATTTCCAAAACATAAACCCAAATTTTTAAACAACTTCCACTTAAAACAATTTGACAGCAATTCCTCTTTTGGAAACCCGAAAATGAACACCGGTGATGTCGCGATCATCATCAGCATTATTTTCCAGCGACCGAAAAGAGTTTAGAGCTTTCATCTCTCCAAAATACTTTTCAAAACCTTTGAAATTCATTTTCAAATCAAAAAGGAATTAAACTTTTCAAATCTCCAAAATTTTCAAATTTCTTTCAAAACATTTCCAAAACTTCTCTGGAATTTCGTTTTAAATTATAAGTCACATTTATAATTTATATTCTCAAATTTCATTCATATGTGAATTATTTTCTTAACTTTGGAGTTTCGGTTTGAATTTCTTATCCAATTTCATATAATAATGATAACATTTCAATATTATCACTTCCTAACATCCATGCAACCATATACTATAATAATTCATAGAAAATGATTTCTTTTCTATACAAAAATAGTTTTGGGTAAAATTATTTCATTTACCCTATTTAAAACAATACTATGTCGTCTTGCCTCGTTTAAGTGTTTAGAAATCCCTATCGATAATATGGCGTCCCACATACCGACCAAAATTCACAAACATCTCAACGGATAAGCAAACACAATATAAAACATTTTATATTCACTAACAAATACGCACTCGTATCTATTATTTCACTCAACTCATTCTAGAGTACTACTGACTCTATCTCTAATGAGTAACTCCCAACAGAGCAGGGTGGTCGCTTAACCATATGCTCTGATACCAAATTGTAACATCCCGAAAATTTTCGACTTTCGAAAATTCAACATCGATACTCACTTTATCGACTGCTGAGCCATCGAATGCCGGAAACCCGAAAAGTTATGGTTTTAAGAAAGAAGAAAAAGGTAGAAGAAGAAGATAGAAGAAAAAGAAAGAAGAACACAACAGAACAAGAGCAGAAACAGAAAACAATATCAGAATCTCACATATCGCAGCGGAACAATATATAATAGATAAATGAATATCATTTAAAAACAAAAGAATTATATCTGTTATTACATTACATCACATCATATCATCAAAGTCAATAAACAACAATGGACAGTTATATAAACTTGTCCTCATACAGAATACACAGCGGAATAAATACTATCAGATACAAATACTACGTCTCGTCATCCAGCTTGCTTCCAAAGCTCCAGAAAATCCAGAATATCCTGATAATATAACTCTAGGCTGCCCGTGTGGAAATTGGTGGGCACCCAGAGTTTAGAAGGGAAACAATAAACTCCGAGTCAGTCATGGTGACTGGTGTGAGATCGTAAAACAGTTATTCTTTATAACGACAAAAATAATTTTTAAAGTCAATTCGAAATGCTTTTGGAAAATGAAACTACCATAAGACCTCCCACCACACACACAATGCAAACGCAGAATTGGAGGAGATTTCTTCTTATGATAGTCAAAGATGCTTACTACGCAAAATCAAATCATTTTTGATATTATTATTAGTGCATAGTGTAGAAAACATTTCGAAAGTATAATATTAATCTTAGCCAACATACGACCAGTATCGTATGCCTACTATAGCTACCATCTAAACACTGGTGACCACCATACGTAAATGGCAGGTTCTACAACTAATACCGTACAAGGTGCGTATTGGAGTTTGGATTTCCAACAAATGGTCAGGCTAAGGAACTTCCTTTTCCACGATGGGTACGTCCCTGGAATAGACGACCCGAGAACCTAACCGGATCTCTGCCAACACAAGGCCGGGTTACCTCTGCAAAAATAGGTAACTACTGACACGCGTATGCCATCCCCCGATCGTAACCGATCTTCCCGAGGATCCCCGATTCCAACAAACCACATAGAAAAAATAATGCAGTAACCACAGAGGTTAAGTATCTGGGCTCCATACCATGATACCACCTTTATCCAGAAGGAATGACATACACTAAGGGGCGCTACTCCCTAGAACCTTGCTGCATTCTTCCTGTTTCGACCATTTCCGGGGTGTGAGGCTCGACGAAGTCTCGTCCACAAAGCTACGCTTTCTCAAAAAGCCCTGCTTCGGGTCAAACAAAATGATCAACCTATGATCACAAAGATATAAGATCAAACAAATGATCATATCACAAATGATCAAACACTGATCATTTCACAGCAACACTCAGTATGCCACGTTACCAAATTGGGATATATCGCTGATAAATTTCAACTACATAACCTCTGAGCTCGTACGTCTCAGAGAAGGGTGTTAAGCTAAGAGAATAAATTCTCCGCCACCAACAGAAATGTATTTGAAAGAAATCAGCTTTATATCTCAAATTGTAACGTCAGACACACAATCCATATAAGTCTGTTCCGGGATCGAACAGAACCGAAGGCACTTCTCACGAAGCCCTTGCAATTCCGGATAATTTTCAATCACGTCAGGACTTCCCGTCACTAAGGGTGATAAAACCTCTAAACCGGAGATCAGCCGATGTAGAGTAACTCGACGGTAATCCTTCCGTTTTCAAAAATATCCGGTCTTCAACACCGGTCTTCGAATGCAATTCATAACGACGTATCACATATTCGGAATGGGTTATACGACCCCATGGTCCTTTCCCGGTTAACCCGAATAGTGAGCGATTATTCAAAAATAAGTGTGGCATTCAAATTCATCCAATTCACAACAAATACCTATCTAAAGGTAATTATTGATAGTCGGTTATTTAACTATCAATAAAGATGCGCAACATCATCAGATTCCAAATAATTTTCCAAATTATTTCATCTTCAAAAATATCTTTACTAGATATAAAATTTCCACACTTAACCATTTGAAAACAATTTCAAATCAATTTTCCATACTTCAAAAATAAATCAATATTTATTTTTTTTAACAACTTCGCTTTCTTTTATAAATTCCGTATTGAATTTATACTTTCGAATATCTACTGATATTCGATTTTTAAATCGTTTCCAATATTCATTTTCAATTTATCTTTAAGAAGATAAAATCTCAAAACATTTCATTTCATTTTTGGAAAACATTTCCATACTTATTTAGAAATAAGTCAGCAATTCACAATCCATTTATTTTCAACACTTGGAAAATATTCGATATACTTAAATCAAATTAAGTATATATATATTTCATTCTTTTAAGGAAATCATTCTTTTTAACAACATCTATTTGAGTCAAAACGAATGTTACGTAAAACATCGTTACGGCGACTCAAAATCACTAGTATAGGGATTCGAAATTAAAATAGATATATAAATCCCAATGCTATATAAACATTTCCTTTCCGAAATCATTTACTATAACAACAGTGTTATAGTCCATCATTTCCTTATTTTCCGAAAACGTCTATTTCAACAAGTATGTTGAAATCTATGCTTTCGATTCATAATACAATTTAAAACATCGTTAAAACCAATTTAACTTCATTTTAAAATATCCCTTCTTCAAAAATGAATCCATTTTATTCAATAATATATTCACGGTCCAGAGTTGTGAATATATCTTTTCTTTAAAAATCTTCTATAAATAAATTTGTCCAATTCAATCTATTTCGAATTTATAAACACGTCTATAAATTCCATTTCTATTTAAATAACAACCTCGACTTATAAACCTTCTTTTTATTAACTTCTATATTTTACTTATCAAAATAAGTGATTTCGTATTTATAAACAGCATTTGTAAATTCCAATTTTATTTATAAGAACTTCAATATCAAATCAATTTCAATATTGATTTCTAAATTTATTTATCACTACTAAATAAATTCCTTATTTTTTCTCAAATCATTCAATATTCTATTTTTAAATGGATTCTTCAAATTGAAATCATTTTACATTGATTTCCCAAATTTTTTTCAATTTACTAATTTAAATTTCTAATTGGATTTCCAACTTATCTCTTTTTAAATAATTTCCTTTTTAAGAAAATAATTTCAATTGTTTCTTTCAATCTATTTAAAAATCCAAATTTTAAATTAAATTACTCAATTTAAAATCACTATTATACAAAACTCATTTATTTATCATTTTCACTTTATTCTGGAATAAATTCGATAATACTATAAAAATCAACTTTTATACCTTTAAATTCTTTTCTTCAAATTCTATTCAATTTCTAAAAATTTATTTACTTAAAAATTTCTATTTTGATTTCAAAAATTCAATTCCATTTATTTTTGGAATCCAATGATATCAAACATCCATTCAGCTAAATTTTAGCCTTCAATCAATTTCCAAACATCGATATGATCAATAACATCAATATAATCATTCACAGATTCATATCACAGTATAAATAAAATCAATCAATGTGAGGGGTCCAGTTGGATCCCTCCAACCTGTTTCCCTGCATCCAAAGATGTTAGCACAATACCAATTCCGCTTCAGTACGGAATTATCGCGGTATATAGGTTTTATAAAAATCCGCTTACTAACGGCGCAATAGGGTCTCATCCGCTATACGAGGCGGGAATCAATCAATCCAATATATACATATGCCAATATGTATATATTGCTATATATATAGATATATCCTATTATATCTAATAGCACATTCAATAGCAATCAAACAGTCAATCAAATCAATAACTGAAAATTTCCACTTTTCAATGTGAGTGAGAAGATCTCACCTTAGCTTTTTATTTTGCAATCCAATCCAATTCTTCTTGATTTAACCTTGTATAAATAAATTTATACAATTCATTAATATTCGAACAGTCGAATAAATCAATTACCGTTTAATAGTCGAATTAACTGATAGTTTTATTTAAACCAATTCTCCTTTAAATAAATTTATTTGACTAATAATTTAAAATTTAAAACTATATTCTCGTCAAAAAAAAAAAAAAAATTCTAGTTACCTAAAATAATTATATAGGTTAACCAAAAAATTTATCCACTATAATTTATTGTTTAAGAATCTACTATTTAGTTTAACTTATAAAATTTCCATTTTAAAAATATCCTTTAATGACTAAAATAAATTTAATAAGTAAATTTAATTATTTATCCACTAACATCATTATTTAAAGCGAACTAAAAATAATAAATCAAATTAATTACCCTAATACCTTATTTTAAAATAACAAGCAAATCTAAAATGTGTGTTTATTTTATTTTCTTAAAACTCCATATATACTTATACTTATATTATTATTTCCTGTATATACATTCTTTTTTTCTTTTAAACTAAAACTTTTATACTTATATATATATATATATATATTTTTTTTTTTCTTTAAAATTTTTATTTCACTACTTCTGTATTTATATTTTCAGTTTGCAACTAAAATAATTAAATTCATTGATTGTTTCATTTAACCCAATTTTGTCTTTAATAATTGATTTAACAAAAAAAACAAAAAAAAATTAAATTCAAAACACACTTCAAAAATTCTTTTTGGTAACAAAAATAATTTGAACAAATTTATTCCTATTTTAGAAATTTAACTTACTGAACTTAGAATTTATTTTGAACTAATTTTTAAATTTCAAAAATTTTGTGAATATATATATATTTATACATACGCGAATGTTAAGTTGAAAATGCAGATTGTAAATATACCTCACTGCAGATTAGCCCAGGTCGATCTCGATTTCAACTCCAGCCTCGCGACCCAAACCCCTATATTGCTCGAGACCTTTCTCAGCCTCGTCGAACTACTGTGGTGCCATCGCAGCACCTCCTCGACGTCGCGACCTCACCAGCCAACATCGATCGCGACTCCGGCTTCGAGCGATGCCTCGTCTATGCTCGCGACATCCCCCCTCCTTGAACGCCGCCGCCATCACCTCAGCACTCACTCGCGTTCGAAGTCACCACGCGCTCGTGAATCGCCTTCGCTCGCCATCGAACTGCTGTCGCCGCTTGCCTCGTCGCGAAGCCCTCCGCTCAGTCGCGATTAAATCGCGATCCCCTTCGAACTGAACTCGGCTGCCATTTTTATTTATTTTATTTTTTCTTCATTCGAATTGTTCTTGAACCGAGGAGGGAGAAAGGAGAGTGCGGTTAGATTATTAATTGAGGAACAAAGGGACGAGTTGAAGAGAGTCGGCCATTTGATTTTGAACGAGAGTTGTTTAGAGGAGAGGGATGTTAACGAAGATATAGTTTCGTTTGATTTGAACAGAGGGATATTTAAAAATCTGATGAAGTATGGGTTTGCACGTTTATATTCGTGATTGTAGGCGTAAGTTTAGGCGTGATTAAAGGAGATATGTGGTGTTGTTAATTTATATAAATTTAAAATTTTAATTTGAATTCGTTCTAAAATCTGAATGTGTTTATACTTCGTATGCTCACAGATTAACTCCAAAAAATACGAAATTGGAAATCCGACGATAATACAATATTACGGACCCAATGGGACTGGTTTCGTCGAATTCCGAGACTGTTTGAAAAATGACTATTTTTAAATATCGGTTTAACGATATAAATTTCAAAACTGATCAAACCAATTCGAAATTGGATTCTGAAGCTTCTGTTATCTTTAGAGTTATCAACATGAGTTTTATAAGCTTTCCAAATATTTTTCTCTAGCTTTAAACTGAAGATTCAAATTTTAATGCCACTTTCAATTGATTAAATTTTAAAGTTTACCCGGAAATTTCACAATTATATCGGGGATTCAAATTAAATCATCGTTCAAATATTTAAAATAAATTAAATATTCTCAATTAAATTTGTTCAAAATTCTGGGTCGTTACAAAAGATGAAAGATGTCACGACCCAAAATTCATCATTCAAAAATAGACATCAAATACTTCACTTGTATTCAACTGCCAGAGATTCGAACGTCAAATTTCAGTTCGGATGGAGCTTGTAACAACAATTAGATGAATATAAAACAGCGGAACAGAATCAATATCATAAATATCATCACAGATACAACATCGACATAAAATCCATACTTCATCAGAGTATTTAATACATATACTACAACTCCAAATACAACAACATGATAATACAACAGTGATCATATATCCCAAATTCTTCAGATGAAAGAAGTGATAACGGACTCCCAAAAGCTAAACACCTGAGATCTCCAAAAAGCTCCTAAGAATATCTCCAAGATAAGAGCTCCAAAATACAGCTAACTCCAAAATACGGAAACCTGCTACTAGGCTGCCCGCGTAGAAATAATGGGCACCCAGAGTTTAGGAAAGAAAACAATAAACTCCAGATCAGTCATGGGACTGGTATGAGTAAAAAAAACAGTTGCATTTACAAAAACTAGATTTATAGATGAATTTTTGGTATGCTCTTAAAAAATGGAACTACTATAAGACCTCCTACCACACACACAATGCAAACGCAGAATTGGAAGAGATTTCTTCATATGATAGTCAAATATGCTTGGTACGGAGAAATTTCTTTGATATTATTACTAGTGCATAGTGTTGAAAGTATTTCGAAAATAGAATCTTAATCTTAGCCAGCATAGACATTCCGAACTATGCCTACTATAGCTACCATCTAAACAGTGGTGACCACCATAAGTAAATGGCAGGTTCTACAACTAAAACCGTACAGGGTTTCGTATTGGGAATTGGATTTCCAACAATGGTCAGGCTAAGGAACTTCTTGGGCCACATGGGTACGCCTCTGGAGGGACGACCCGAGAACCTAACCGGATCTCTGCCAACACAAGGCCGGGTTACCCCTAACTGGGTACCTACTGACACGAGTATGCCATCTCCCGGTTGTAACCAACCTTTAACCGGGGCCCCAGCAACAAATCACAAAGTAAGATATATATATATATATATATATTTGCGACATCCACATAAGTTAAGTATCTGGGCTCCATACCATGATACCACTTCTATCCAGAAGGAAATGCACATACCCTAAGGGGCGCTATCCCCAATAACCTTGCCGCATCTTTCATGTTTTGACCATTCCGGGGTGTGAGGTTCGACGAAGTCTGGTCCACAAAACTACGCTTTTCACAAAGCCATGCTTTGATCAACAAATGATCAGCAACACTCAGCATGCCACATTACCAAATTGGGAATATATTGCTGATAACCTTCAACTACATAACCTCTGAGCTCGTACGTCTCAGAGAAGGGTGTTAAGCTAAGAGAATAAATTCTCCGCCACCAACAGAAATGTATTTGAAAGAAATCTGCTTTATATCTCAGATGTAATGTCAGACATACAATCCATACAAGTCTATTCTGGGTTCGAACAGAACCGAAGGCACTACCGAAGAAGTCCTTGCAATCCGGGCGTCCACAATCTCGATCGGATTCCCCATCACATATGGAGAACTCTATACCGGAGCAACTCGGTGCAGAGTCATTCGACATGTCATCCTATCGCTCTCGCAAATACCCGGTCTTCAACACCGATCTTCAAATGCTATCCATAACGTCGTATCACATATTCGGAATGGGTTATATGACACAAAGGTCCTTTCCCGGCTAATTCAAATAGTGAGTGCCAAATTATAAACATGTGGATATCATTCACAAAAAAATTCACAGGTTCGATGTGTGTAACGACCCGTAAATTTCAACTGTTTTAATAACGTAATTAGTTGAAATTTTGTGAAATTTTAAACGATAAAATTTTGAAATATAAATTTGATATTTGGAATGCGTTTAGTTAAACATAGCAACTGGTAAATTTTCGTCTGAAAATATGAAAGTTTATTTCGCGCGTAAATTTACTTCAATTTAATCAGTTAAAAAGCGATGAAATTAAAATGTTTCCGAAACCTAAAAATTTTTACATAGAAAAATTATAAACCATCTTCTGAGCAAGATGTCAGTTTGTCGTTTTTCCAAATTCGGACATCTTTGGCTCCATCGATCTTATTTTTCAGTGTTTTTCTTGCATTTTCCGCCAGTTGGAAAATTCAAATTTGTATAATTCAATCATACCACTGATATCTGTATACCGATTTGATCGTCTCGTTGTCCTGATTTCTACGATATATTCAATTCTATGTTTTGGAGTCCGGTTCGTAGCGGATTCCGCGAAACGGTAACCGTATCGGTAACCAGTTTTGGTTTCTTTTCCCTTTTCATTTCCCACCGTAAATCAATAGGCATTATCATTTATTTTTCTATGATGACTCTTCCTTTCCATAGGCATTATCATAATGGTTCCAATATTTAATTGCTGGTCCATTTTTCAATCGGTATTCATTGGTACCTATCTGCCGTGCTTTGAAAGAAGAAAAAAAACAAAATTATATATATTATATTAGCTGACACATCTACATTTCCTACCTGCTCGTTTCTAATTCCTCTGCCAACAGCTTTTAGCTTTTAAACTTATCCACAAATTCAACTACAGCTTTTGCTATTCCACTTTGTCAAAATCTAATTGCTATTTATTTTATTCCGGTTAATCTCTACTCTTCTTTTTCTATGCTTGTAATGTTATAAAGCATATATATGTATTACGCTTCTTTCATTTGTTCTATAAAGTATAATATTTAGTATGAAGGCATCTCTATGTATTTATTTCCTGTAACCATTACCTTCCATGACCATTTATCTTCAAATTGTCGCCTGTGCACGTTGGAAAAATATATAGCATTGTTATAATATCAATCTCATTTCTTCTTTGGTAGCCAATCCGTCCCCTTCCCCAAAATTTAATCATCGGCCTATGTGTCTTCTCCATGCAACCCTTGCTCCACCCTCCTCCTCCTTATCCACGCCACCCACAGCAGCGTCATGCCCACCCTTTCAATCATTTTTCCGCAACCCCAGGCCTACTTCCTCTTCCGTTCATGCACTAGCACGAGCCGAGCCACCCAATGGCTGCTCCTCCTCTCACGTGCAGGTGAGCAACCCAACAGCCTTCGCCCCAAACACCACTTCTCTGTTGCATCTCCGCCCTATTCCACCTTCTTCCCTCTCTTTTCCACCTCGGCCTCTCCTCCGTCCCACGTCTGGCCAGCGACCACTCACTAACCCACATCAAACCTTCGGCTGCTCCTCCCCTCTTCCTCCTTTCACCAGGTCGCCTCAAAACCCGAGCAGCTCCGGCCAATAACCCAAACTCCATTTGCAGCCTTTGCCGAGCTTGTCATCTCGACTTCCTTCCTTAATAGGTAATCTGCATACGTCATTGTATAGGCTGATTTGTATGTATATATACATTGTTATAATGTGTTTATACTGTTTTATCTTATATATAGTACTTAGGTACTGTTATGTTTTGGTTTTATTATTATATTTATAAAACTTTACAAGTTGTTGTTTTATTCATATATCAGTACGGTATATATAAAAAAAAACTTATACGTGCCAGTTACCTTGTTTTATATATACACTATGATAAAGTTTTAAAACAATAATGTATATAAGTTTTAATAATGGAGTTTTGTTAACTGTATATGGGTTATTTAGTATTACATAGGTCTACTATATATGTTGCATTTTTATATAGGTGTTACTGTAATTACACATATTTTGATTTTAAAAATCCTAGCTTCTATATATATGTTTATATTAAGTATATTCAAAGAAGTATAAATATGGTTGGTCGTGTAGACCTGTTCTTAAAAGTATCATAGTTACAGTACATATTATATTTAAAGAAGGATTGCATGTCTACTGTGAATATATAAATGATTGCTGTTTACAGCCTATATGTTAGTATATAATATTTGTATTGTTTAAGTATAGAATACTGCTTTATTTTCCAAGTATACAATATCTACGGTATTATGTATATCATTATATAGTATTTTGTTTCGTATATGAAGTTCTTATAGCTTTGATTTATGATCCGCATATATACGTTTGAGTCTGCATTGCATATTTTTTTGTTTGTTATTAAATATAAATTTTACACATGTGGTCTTTGAATTTTGAAATATATATAGATTTAAATTGTAAGTTCATATAAGTCACTTGTACCTATTATCTGCATCGATCCTATTCTGATTTGATTTGTCAAATTCCTGTTTATTAGCTCTATCCGTCGAATTCGTGCAAATCTTGCTTTATGTTGGAAATCGTCATTTGGATTTGGTCGATTTCGCAATTCAATCGTAGTAGGTTGTGTTGTCTATCTTCTCTCTAGCCTCGAAAGGTGAGAAACCACTCACGATTAACGTTCTTTTATTTATTAAATTTGATTTCAATTGAAACGACAATTGAAATATGCTACTGTTATTTATGCTATTAACTGTATCAGTTCACCTTTGACATCTGACACCATTATCTGTTATATATGCAATGATAATCCAGTTTGGTTGTTAAATGATTGATTGTTTGATGTTTACAATTGGACGTTAAAATTGTGATGTATAAAGTGATAAATATTATGCAAATAAATTTGACGTAGGATAATTAAAATTTGAATCGACACATATGTTGAATTTGATTTAGTTGAATATGACCCCTTTTAATTGTTAAATTAATTAACATGTAGAATAGTGATAATTACACTTTGAACCATTGAACGTATATTTGATTAATTGTTGTAGTGTTAAAATTTAAATCGAATGACAATTGAAGAACCGTATAAATATTAGTGTAATAATCTTTAATCTACATGAAATGATAGTGTAGATTCTAGAGATAATTATATTAATTCGTACAAATAACAATGCGAATTAATACGGTTATTTCGGGATTATTTGAATTGATTATTGGATTGATATTGATTGTTGTTATTGCTTGTTTATTTACTTTGACACCATCCCAGTTATCACACTGCAAGTTCCCTTTGCTATTGTCACGTACAGGAATTTTCGACTTTCGAAAATTCGACATCGATACTCACTTTATCGACTGCCGAGCAATCGAGTGCCAGAAACTCCAATAGTGAGGGTTTTAAAAAGAAGAAAAAGTAGAAGAAGAAGGGAGTAGAAGAAGAAGGGAGTAGAAGAAGAAGAGAAGAACAACAGAACAACTTTCAGAACAGAAAACAATATCAGAATCTTACACATCGCAGCGGAACAATATATAATAGATAAATCAGTAATCTTTTAAACAAAGAATTTTTATCAGTTTATACATACATCAACAGAGTCAATATACAACTCAATACACAATGGACAGTTATATAACTTGTCCTCATACAGAATACACAGCGGAATAAATACTATCAGATACAAATACTACGTCTCGTCATCCAGCTTATCTCCAAGCTCCAGAATATCCAGAATATCCTGATAATATAACTCTAGGCTGCCCGTGTGGAAAGTTTGTGGGCACCCAGAGTTTAGAAGGGAAACAATAAACTCCGAGTCAGTCATGGTGACTGGTGTGAGATCGTAAAACAGTTATTTTTCACAAAGAAAATAAAACAAATTCGCAATGCTTTTGGAAAATGAAACTACCATAAGACCTCCCGCCACACACACAATGCAAACGCAGAATTGGGGAAGATTTCTTCTTATGATAGTCAAAGATGCTTACTACGCAAAAATCAAATTCTTTTTGATATTATTATTAGTGCATAGTGTAGAAAACATTTCGAAAGTAGAATATTAATCTTAGCCAGCATAGGTACCATTATAGTATGCTTGCTATAGCTGCCATATTAGATGGCAGGTTCTACAACTAAAACCGTACAAGGCTCGTATTGTTTCTTTGGATTTCCAACAAATGGTCAGGCTAAGGAACTTCCTATCCACGATGGGTACGTCCCTAGAATAGACGACCCGAGAACCTAACCGGATCTCTGCCAACACAAGGCCGGGTTACCTCTGCAAAAATAGGTAACTACTGACATGCGTATGCCATCCCCCGATCGTCACCGATCTTCCCGAGGATCCCCGATTCGCAATAACCACAAAGTAATAAATTTGCAGCAACCACAGAGGTTAAGTATCTGGGCTCCATACCATGATACCACCTTTATCCAGAAGGAATGACATACACTAAGGGGCGCTACTCCATAGAACCTTGCTGCATCCTTCCTGTTTCGACCATTTCCGGGGTGTGAGGCTCGACGAAGTCTCGTCCACAAAGCTACGCTTTCTACAAAGCCATGCTTCGAGTCAAACAAATGATCAACCTATGATCACAAAGATATAAGATCAAACAAATGATCATATCGCAAATGATCAAACACTGATCATTTCACAGCAACACTCAGTATGCCACGTTACCAAATTGGGATATATCGCTGATAAATTTCAACTACATAACCTCTGAGCTCGTACGTCTCAGAGAAGGGTGTTAAGCTAAGAGAATAAATTCTCCGCCACCAACAGAAATGTATTTGAAAGAAATCAGCTTTATATCTCAAATTGTAACGTCAGACACACAATCCATACAAGTCTGTTACGAGATCGAACAGAACCGAAGGCACTTCTCACGAAGCCCTTGCATATCCGGATAAATTTCTAATCACGTCCGGACTTCCCGTCACTAAGGGTGATAAAACCTCTAAATCGAAGATCAGTCGATGTAGAGTAACTCGACGATAATCCTTCCGTTTTCAAAAATATCCGGTCTTCAACACCGGTCTTCGAATGCAATTCATAACGACGTATCACATATTCGGAATGGGTTATACGACCCCATGGTCCTTTCCCGGCTAACCCGAATAGTGAGCGATTATTTAAAAATAAGTGTGGCATTCAAATTCATCCAATTCACAACAAAACATCCATTCAGGGTAATTATTGATAGTCGGTTATTTAACTATCAATAAAGATGCGCAACATCATCAGATTCCAAATAATTTTCCAAATTATTTAATTTCCAAAAATATCTTTACTAGATATATAATTTCCACACTTCAAAAATAAATCAATATTTATTTTTCTAAACAGTTCCCATTTCCTTTATAAATTCCATAGTGAATTTATATTTTCAAAATATCTACTGATATACGATTTTCCAATCGATTTCAAATATTCAATTTCAATTTATCTTTAAGAAGATAAATTCTCAAAACGTTCATTTCATATTGGAAAAGTATTTCCTTACTTATTTAATAATAAGTATTTCACAAATCTTTTATTTTCAACACTTGGAAAATATTCGATATACTTAAACCGAAATTTAAGTATAAATTCATTCTTTAAGGAAAACATTACTATAACAACATTTATTTGAGTCAAAACGAATGTTACGTAAAACATCGTTACGACGACTCAAAATCACTAGTATAGGGATTCGAAATTTAGATAGATATATAAATCCCAATACTATATAAAAACATTTCCTTTCGGAAATCATTTACTATAACAACAGTGTTATAGTCCATCATTTCCTTATTTCTCAAAAACGTCTATTTCAACAATGAATGTTGAAATCTATGGTTTCGATATTTAACACATTTTAAAACATCGTTTAAAACAATTAACTTCATTTTTAATATCACTTCTTCAAAAATAAATCCATTTTACTTAACAATATATTCACTGTCCAATATCGTGAATATACTTTACTAACCAAATTTCAGTCTTTTCTATACATTTATTTCAATAGAGATTCGCTATCCAAAATTGCGAATATATCTTCTTTAAAAATCTTCTATATTTAATTTATCAAATTCAATCTATTTCGAATTTATAAACACGTTTATGAATTCTATTTCTATTTTAATAACAACCTCGACTTATAAATCTTCTTTTTATTAACTTCTATACTTTACTTATCAAAATAAGTGATTTCGGATTTATAACCAACTTTTATAAATTCCAATTCCACTTATAAAAACTTTAATACCAAATCAATTTCAATATTGATTTCTAAATTTATTTTCCATCCCAACTCATTTTATATTGACTTTCCAAATTCGTTTCAATTTGCCAATTAAATTTATAGTTGGACTTCCAACTTATTTCCTTTTTTAATAAATCCCTCTTAAAGAAAATAAATCTCTTTATCTTTTTCAAACTATTTAGAAATCCTTTAATTAAATTCTTCAATTTAAAATCACTATTATACGAAATTCATTTATTTAACATTTTCACTTGATTCTGGAATTAATTCAATAAGATTTCAAAAATCAGCCTTTATTCTTTTAAATTCTTTTCTTCAAATTTATTAAATTTCTAAAATTAAATTTACTTAAAATTTCTACTTGAATTACAAAAATTCAATTTCATTTAGTTTTGGAATCCAATGATATCAAACATCCATTCAGGGTAAATTTTAGCTTTCAAGCAAATTCCAGACATCAATATGATCAATAACATCAATATAGTTATTCACAGATTCATATCACAGTAGAAATAAATTCAATCAATGTGAGGGGTCCAGTTGGATCCCTCCAACCTGTTTTCCTGCATCCAAAGACGTTAGCATAATACCAATTCCGCTCCAGTACGGAATTATCGCGGTATATGGGTTTAATAAAAATCCGCTTACTAACGGCGCAATAGGGTCTCATCCGCTATACGAGGCGGGAAATCAATCAATCCAATATATACATATGCCAATATGTATATATTGCTATATATATAGATATATCCTACTATATCTAATATCACATCCAATATAGCAATCAAATCAAATTAATAACTGTAAAATCCACTTTTCAATCGAGTGAGAAAAATCTCACCTTAGCTTTTTATTTTGCCATCCATTTCCAAACTTGACTCGATTTTCTTGACTTTAACCTTGTATAAATAATTTATACACATTTATTAATATTCGAAACAATTAATTAACCAATTTCTCTTATTCAAATTTTATTTAACCTTGTATAACAATTGTACGATTTAAATTAATATTTGAACGGAATCGAATAGTAAATTTCTATTTAATAGATTTATTTTTAAACAAATTTCCTTATTATTATTTTTTTCAACTTAATCTGTATATATAAATTTCCAGTTTCTATATATATACATTTATCTGATTAAAACTGAATTATTTGGAATCTTTACTCTAAAATCTCAAATACATATATATTAATTAAATCACTTTTAAAAGGAAAGAAAAAAAAAATTCGAATACCTCATTGCTATCTGAGAACCAAGGCCACCATCGCGACCCACTGCCGTCGAACTTCATCGAAATCCCACTGTCGTGGCCTCGACATCGTGCTCGAGATCACCGTGCCTCCTCGTACTCACGAGATGAATCGCGACATCGCCGCCACAAATCGATCCCCTTCCCATCGTCTTGCCCATGCCTTTTCTGCCTACTTCGAGACCATCACAGTCGCAGCCTCCACTACATCGCCAGACTCCGCTTCGAGCTTTTGTGAGCGCGAGCGCGCGCCTCCTTCCATGCCTCCCAGGTCGTTCTGTTACTTGACTTCGGCCCATTCCCAGGCGATCGACTTTGCCCTAATCATCGCGCTTCGACAACGACTCGAGACTTCGCCTCCCCTTGCTCGCGACCTCGAATTGCCGCTTCCATCTATGCAAGCCTCCACGAATTTGAATCGAACAAAAATTTGAAACTATTCTCAAACGAGGCTTCGGCCATTGTTTTTTTTTTCTTTCTTTTGAATTGGGAACGAGTGGAGGAAACGAACGAGATAAATTATGAAAGGGGGAAGAAAATCTCGGTTCGATTTTGTATACGAGGAGGGATATTTAAAAAATCAGAAGAAGGCATGGGTCACATGATTTCCTCCGTGATTATAGGCGATGTTAAAGGAGTGAACGTGTATGTCGGCAGGCTTATAAATTTAAAATGTTAAAATTAAATTCAATTTTATTTCAACACGTTTTGGTGTCGTACGCTCACAGAATAACTCCAATCAATACGAAAATTGAAATTCGACAATAATTCAATATTACGGACCCATTGGAACTGGTTCCGTCGAATTCTGAGACTGTTTGAAAAATGACTATTTTTAAATATCGGTTTGAACGATTATTTTCAAAACTGAACAAATCAATTTTAAATTCGGTTCTGAAGCTTCTATTATCTCCAGTATTATCAATACGAATTTTAAAAGTTTTCGAAATATTTTTCTTCAGCTTAAAATTGAAGATTCAAATTTTTATTCAGTTCAATAGATTAAATTATATAATTTAATCGCCAAATTCAAAGTTAAATCGGGGATTCAAATTAAATCATCGTTCAAATATTTAAAATTAATTAAATATTTTCAATTTAATTTGTTCAAAATTCTGGGTCGTTACAGACTTCCCTCCTTAAAAGAATTTCGTCCTCGAAATTACAAGTTAGGAAAAAAAAGTCCTTAGCTCGTCTACTATTTTTCACAATCCAATAGTTTTATCAAATTTTTCAAAACAAATCTTTCTACTAAAGATTCGTTATCCATCCAACCAGCTTTCTAAACCCTTTCATAATTTTCAAACAATATTGTTTCTTTAACAATTCAAATTTAAATTTAAATTGAATTTTAAACTTTCAAAATTTTCTCAAAAATTTTCTAACACCCGAAATTTTCGAAAAATTTCGCCAGCGTCTCCTTTGCGCGGCTAATACGGCACGACTACAAAACGTCCCTACGGACTCTCAGATTTCAAAAAGAAAAAAAAAAGCCAAGCAGCTAGACAAGAAATCAGCAAATCTCATATTCAAATTGAAATACTTACCTTTTCCGAGCAATTCAAATTCTCTTCAAAATTAAAATCCCAATTCCTTTACAATACCTGTATATCTACTAGCCATTATATCTAGTTACAGCATTCAAACCATTTTGCACATTTTATTACAAAATTTTCAATATAAACTGCTTATACATTTTTAGCTTACTATTGAAGTTGCATATTCATTCTCATTCAATTTCACATTTCAATTTTATTTGAATTCAATTCGCAATTTGAATTCTATTGGAATTCAATTTATCTTCATTTGTAATCATTGAATTTAATTCGTTCAAACCTTATTCATTTGGTCAATAATCAATTAGCTTTACTTACTAACTTTCAGTTTAATACATCATAAATCAAATTCAATTCTAGTTCTATTCACTTACAAATTCAAAATAAATCTCAACTTTCATTTTAAATTGAATCTCATTTCTATCAGATTCTCAAATATTTTGTAAGTCTTCGACTTACTTACATTTTGATTTATCAAATCATTTATACATTCACTTACGATTTCATTCTACTAATGAATTTTAATTTCAATTATCTTCTTGGAATTTTATTTCCATTTATAAATTCCATTTACAATTTTTATTCACAATTTTATTCATATATGAATTTATTTCATTATGCTTCCAATCCATATTTAAAATTTCATTCGTTAAATGAATTTTTATTTAAACTTTAAACTTTAAACTTTACAAGTTATCCATTTCATAATATTTCATAAATTGATTCCAGAGTCTTACCAACATTTCAAAACCATTTTTGAAAACAATTCAAATCATCCTTTGAATTTTCTAAAACAAAATCCAAATTTTCCAAACAACTTTCATTTAAAACAATCGGCAGCAATTCCTCTTTTGGAAACCCGAAAATGAATTCTAATGATGTGGCCATCATCATCGGAATTATTTTCCAGCGACCGAAAAGAGTTTAGAGCCTTCATCTCTCTAAAATACTTTTCAAACCTTTGAAATTCATTTTCAACTCCAAAAATGATTTAAACTTTCCAAATCTCCAAGATTTCCAGATTCTTTCAAAACATTTCCAAAAACTTCTCTGGAATTCCGTTTTAAATTACAATTCACATTTATAATTTACATTCTCAAATTTCGTTTGTATATGAATTTTATTTCTTAACTTTGAAGTTACAATTTCAATTTCTTATTCAATTTCAATGATAATAGATTAATATTATCACTTCTAACAACCAAACATCCACATACTATAATAATTCATAGAAAATGATTTTTTCTATACAAAAATAGTTTTGGGCAAAATTATTTCATTCACCCTATTTTAAAACAATACTGTGTCGTCTTGCCTCGTTTAAGTGTTTAGAAATCCCTATCGATAATATGGCGTCCCACATACCGACCAAAATTCATAAACATCTCAACGGATAAGCAAACACAATATAAAACATTTTTATATTCACTAACAAATACGCACTTGTATCTATTATTACACTCAACTCATTCTAGAGTACTACTGACTCTATCTCTAATGAGTAACACCCAACAGAGCAGGGTTGTCGCTTAACCATATGCTCTGATACCACGCTGTCACGTACAGGAATTTTCGACTTTCGAAAATTCGACATCGATACTCACTTTATCGACTGCCGAGCAATCGAGTGCCGGAAACTCCAATAGTGAGGGTTTTAAAAAGAAGAAAATGTAGAAGAAGAAGAGAGTAGAAGAAGAAGAGAAGAACAACAGAACAACTTTCAGAACAGAAAACAATATCAGAATCTTACACATCGCAGCGGAACAATATATAATAGATAAATCAGTAATCTTTTAAACAAAGAATTTTTATTAGTTTATACATACATCAACAGAGTCAATATACAACTCAATACACAATGGACAGTTATATAACTTGTCCTCATACAGAATACACATCGGAATAAATACTATCAGATACAAATACTATGTCTCGTCATCCAGCTTATCTCCAAGCTCCAGAATATCCAGAATATCCTGATAATATAACTCTAGGCTGCCCGTGTGGAAAATTTGTGGGCACCCAGAGTTTAGAAGGGAAACAATAAACTCCGAGTCAGTCATGGTGACTGGTGTGAGATCGTAAAACAGTTATTTTTCATAAAAAAATTAAAACAAATTCGCAATGCTTTTGGAAAATGAAACTACCATAAGACCTCCCGCCACACACACAATGCAAACGCAGAATTGGGGAAGATTTCTTCTTATGATAGTCAAAGATGCTTACTACGCAAAAATCAAATTCTTTTTGATATTATTATTAGTGCATAGTGTAGAAAACATTTCGAAAGTAGAATATTAATCTTAGCCAGCATAGGTACCATTATAGTATGCTTGCTATAGCTGCCATATTAGATGGCAGGTTCTACAACTAAAACCGTACAAGGCTCGTATTGTTTCTTTGGATTTCCAACAAATGGTCAGGCTAAGGAACTTCCTATCCACGATGGGTACGTCCCTGGAATAGACGACCCGAGAACCTAACCGGATCTCTGCCAACACAAGGCCGGGTTACCTCTGCAAAAATAGGTAACTACTGACACGCGTATGCCATCCCCCGATCGTCACCGATCTTCCCGAGGATCCCCGATTCGCAACAACCACAAAGTAATAAATTTGCAGCAACCACAGAGGTTAAGTATCTGGGCTCCATACCATGATACCACCTTTATCCAGAAGGAATGACATACACTAAGGGGCGCTACTCCCTAGAACCTTGCTGCATCCTTCCTGTTTTGACCATTTCCGGGGTGTGAGGCTCGACGAAGTCTCGTCCACAAAGCTACGCTTTCTACAAAGCCATGCTTCGGGTCAAACAAATGATCAACCTATGATCACAAAGATATAAGATCAAACAAATGATCATATCGCAAATGATCAAACACTGATCATTTCACAGCAACACTCAGTATGCCACGTTACCAAATTGGGATATATCGCTGATAAATTTCAACTACATAACCTCTGAGCTCGTACGTCTCAGAGAAGGGTGTTAAGCTAAGAGAATAAATTCTCCGCCACCAACAGAAATGTATTTGAAAGAAATCAGCTTTATATCTCAAATTGTAACGTTAGACACACAATCCATACAAGTCTGTTCCGGGATCGAACAGAACCGAAGGCACTTCTCACGAAGCCCTTGCATATCTGGATAAATTTCTAATCACGTTCGGACTTCCCGTCACTAAGGGTGATAAAACCTCTAAATCGAAGATCAGTCGATGTAGAGTAACTCGACGGTAATTCTTCCGTTTTCAAAAATATCCGGTCTTCAACACCGGTCTTCGAATGCAATTCATAACGACGTATCACATATTCGGAATGGGTTATACGACCCCATGGTCCTTTCCCGGCTAACCCGAATAGTGAGCGATTATTTAAAAATAAGTGTGGCATTCAAATTCATCCAATTCACAACAAAACATCCATTCAGGGTAATTATTGATAGTCGGTTATTTAACTATCAACAAAGATGCGCAACATCATCAGATTCCAAATAATTTTCCAAATTATTTAATTTCCAAAAATATCTTTACTAGATATATAATTTCCACACTTCAAAAATAAATCAATATTTATTTTTCTAAACAGTTCCCATTTCCTTTATAAATTCCATAGTGAATTTATATTTTCAAAATATCTACTGATATACGATTTTCCAATCGATTTCAAATATTCAATTTCAATTTATCTTTAAGAAGATAAATTCTCAAAACGTTCATTTCATATTGGAAAAGTATTTCCTTACTTATTTAATAATAAGTATTTCACAAATCTTTTATTTTCAACACTTGGAAAATATTCGATATACTTAAATCGAAATTTAAGTATAAATTCATTCTTTAAGGAAAACATTACTATAACAACATTTATTTGAGTCAAAACGAATGTTACGTAAAACATCGTTACGACGACTCAAAATCACTAGTATAGGGATTCGAAATTTAGATAGATATATAAATCCCAATACTATATAAAAACATTTCCTTTCGAAAATCATTTACTATAACAACAGTGTTATAGTCCATCATTTCCTTATTTCTCAAAAACGTCTATTTCAACAATGAATGTTGAAATCTATGGTTTCGATATTTAACACATTTTAAAACATCGTTTAAAACAATTAACTTCATTTTTAATATCACTTCTTCAAAAATAAATCCATTTTACTTAACAATATATTCACTGTCCAAAATCGTGAATATACTTTACTAACCAAATTTCAGTCTTTTCTATACATTTATTTCAATAGAGATTCGCTATCCAAAATTGCGAATATATCTTCTTTAAAAATCTTCTATATTTAATTTATCAAATTCAATCTATTTCGAATTTATAAACACGTTTATGAATTCTATTTCTATTTTAATAACAACCTCGACTTATAAATCTTCTTTTTATTAACTTCTATACTTTACTTATCAAAATAAGTGATTTTGGATTTATAACCAACTTTTATAAATTCCAATTCCACTTATAAAAACTTCAATACCAAATCAATTTCAATATTGATTTCTAAATTTATTTTCCATCCCAACTCATTTTATATTGACTGTAACGACTCGGATTTTTCGCGCTCGAAAATCAACATCCGTACTTCACATTGTACTAGAATGCCGCAGATTCGACCGTTCAAATCCGATTCGCCGGAGCTATAACACAGTAAGTATAACAACACAGCGGAAGAAAGAAAACAATATAGATATACAACATCTGATACAATATCCAAATACGATGATGATACAATGAATATCTATACACATCAGAGATATGATACAACAAATAGCAGCGGAAAAGAAAATAGATAACACCAGCAGCGGATAGAATATCCCCAATAGAATGCTCCAAGATAAGCAACGTCAATCCATGAACTCCAAGAACTGACTAGCTCCAGATAATCTACTCAACCTGAATAGCTGAAAAACCCAACTCTAGACTGCCCGTGTGGAAAATAGTGGGCACCCAGAGTTTAGGAAGGGAACAATAAACTCCGGATCAGTCATGGGACTGGTATGAGCAACAAAAACAATTTATCTTTAAAATTGGAGGAGATTTCTCCTTATGATAGTCAAACATGCTTACTACGCGAAATCAAAACTCTTTTGATATTATTACTAGTGCATAGTGTAGAAAAACATTTCAAAAATATAATATAAATCTTAGCCAGCATACAACATTTCATCGTATGCCTACTATAGCTACTACGTTCAATAGCAGGTTACCGCCACATCCCATAGCAGGTAATACAACTAAAACCGTACAGGGTTCGTATTGTTTCTTTGGATTTCCAACAAATGATCAGGCAAAGGAACTTCCTTACCGAAATAGAAACGCCTCTGGAAAGACGCCCCGGATCCTAACCGGATCTCTGCAAACAAAAGGCCGATGCTACCTCACGCTATACAGCTGTAACTAGGTAACTAACACACTGACGCTACCTCACGCTGTAAGCTGTAACTAGGTAACTAACACACGAGTCATGTCATCCCCCGGTCGTTACCGACCTTTATCCGCGGGATCCCGAAAACCAACAAAGCAACATCATACAGTAATAAATTACCGTGTCCACATGAGTTAAGTATCTGGGCTCCATACCATGATACCACCCTTTATCCAGAAGGAAATGACATACCCTAGGGGCGCTACCCCTACAAACCTTTGCCGCAACATTCCTGTTTCGACCATTACCGGGTTGTGAGGCTCGACGAAGTCTCGTCCACAAAACTACGCTTTTTCACAAAGCCACGCTTTTTCACAAAGCCACGCTTTGATCAACCAATGATCAGCAGCACTTCGTATGCCACATTACCAAATTGGGAATGTATCACTAGTAACCATCAACTACATAACCTCTGAGCTCGTACGTCTCAGAGAAGGGTGTTAAGCTAAGAGAATAAATTCTCCGCCACCAACAGAAATGTATTTGATAGAAACCAGCTTTACATCTCAAAGTGTAATGTCAGACACACATCCATACAAGTCTGTTCCGGGTTCGAACAGAACCGAAGGCACTTCCGAAGAAGCCCTTGCACATCCGGGTATTCACAATCTCGATCGGACTTCCCATCACTTAGGGAATCTCTATACCGGAGCCATGATGCAGAGAAAATCGATAGGTCATCATATCGCTCTCGCAAATACCCGGTCTTCACCACCGGTCTTCAAATGCTATCCATATCGTCGTATCACTATTCGGAATGGGTTATATGACACAAAGGTCCTCTCCCGGCTAAACCGAATAACGAGCGCAATTAAAAATCATATGGATACTGGGGTCTCAGTTAAATCACAGCTTAAAGCCCAAAACTTTTCATTCGAATGGTAAAACAAATTACCATTTCCAATCTTTTAAACAAAAAGATTTATTTCAACAACCTTCAATGGTTTAAACAATTTCCACACTTTTAATCTTTTAAACAAAAAGATTTAATTCACAAAGTTAACCCCATTCACAAAGGTTCATTCATAGATTTTCAAATCGATTTCCATTTCAATTTGATTAACTCGTTAAATCTTTAAATCAAGATTTAACTTATAGCTTTCAAAACTCGTTTCCAAAGATTCATTCATTCATAGTCTTCCAAAACAATTCCATTTCAAGTTAGATTAACTCATCCGGTCTTTGAAATCAAAGACTCATTTCATATTTTTCAAAACATTTCAATTCCATTTCAAACTTGAAATTCTTTCAACACAATTTGGAAGTTCATTACTTTTGTGAAAGCTTTTACTATTTGAAAACAAATAGTTTCGTTTTCAGAAAAACCCAGTTATATTTACACGAGTTAAAACCCTTGAATAAAAATTCAAATTTCCAAATCAATATCTTTAAAATAGTTTAACCCATATATAATTTGTACAACATTTTTAATCCCTAGTTTCAAATCATAGAATTCAATTTCAAACTTGAATTCAAATATAAATCAAATTATTTAAATTTCAAAACTCGATTAAGTTATTCAAAATAACTTTTATCTTTGAAATTCCATTTCAAAAGCTTTTCACTTTAAACCCAAATTTCAATTTCAAAATCAATTGAAATTAAAATTTCAATTTCAAAAACATCAAATTTAAATTATCTGTGACTTAACCGATTTCCACGTGAAATCCATATTTGTGTGTGTAAAGGTGTAGTCCAGGGATTTCACACAATAGTGCAACATCAATCATCACAGATATATCGATAAGCGGTATAATTGATAACGCTTATCCTCATTCACAAATTCATAGATAAAATAAATTTATCAGTCACAAAGATTCATTATTACAATTCGATGTGGGTTTCGGATAACCAACTGGAATCCGACTCCCTGTCGCATCGAAATTCAAATGCCGTTTTACGGGTCAAGGGTTTCATATTCACATAGTAATATATCACAGAAACAGAAATCATAGATATATATATCGCAGATAAATAAATTACAGATCACAACATAAATCGGAATGTATCACAAAGCATCATATATCAGGGATATCAAACAATTCAACCATTCAAAGAAATCCAAACATCCATAGATAGGATCAATTTAATTATCTGATTAAATTAGATCAGATTTATTACTTATGAATAAATCACTAGTCCTGGTTAATTAACATTAATTAATCTCGACCATTTTGATTAATTATTCTTTAATCATTTATTAATTAACCATTAATAATAAATTAATTAACCTTTAATTATAATTCATCAACATTTATTTATTAATTAATCAACCTTAATTAATTAAACACATAATTAATTATCCTCTAATTAATTATTCTTTAATTATTTGGTTAATCAAACTTAAATTATTAACAAATTTACCTTAATTACTTTTATTAAGTAATTCACTTCAAGTAATTAATTTCCTTCAACAAATAGATTAACTTTAAACTTTAAAAGTTAATTAACCATTAAAACATTCTTTACATTAATTAACTAACCTTTAACATTATTTAGTTTATTTAAAATAAACTTTCAAAACAACTCCATTTTTAAAACCTTTATTTAATCTCAGACATAAACAACACTTATTATTTAAAAGTGTTTAAACAGATTATTTGGATAGAACTTGATTTAAGTTTAAAGTTTTAAAAACTGTTTTAAAACAAAATCAACAGACCCGAGCCCATGCCTGGAATACTCGATCCCAACCCCGAGACACTCGCAATCCACTCTTGCTTCGAGTAACTCGAACGAAAAACTCGAGACATACCTGGGGAAACTGCTTCTTCCCCAAATTATATATACCAGCCAATATACAGTGATACTCGTGCACGTGCACGACGTGGCGCCGCCGCTCTGGCGAACTCCACCAACAAAGGCAAGTCGCGAATCCTTCCTATACTCCAAATCAGGTCTCGATTCGACAACATCCACACTAAATCGAAAATAAGTGTCTCGATCGAAATCTGGAACTCATCAGAACTCTTCACCCAAACCTGGAAGTTTGCCGATCACACAACCTCGTCCACCAGAACCCCTGAACTTCTGGCCATCCCTTCGTCAACATCTCACTTACCACCTCCCAAGATCGCGTCGAACTCGATCGCCTACAGACGTCGAACGAATCAAAGATTTTCAGCTTTACAAAACTAGGTTAAAAAAATTTAAACAGTCGCCGTCGCCACCGCCATCAATGAGGACACCTCCGATCATTTTTCTTCGACACCCCGTAAGCTTCTCCACCTCCTCGAGAAACTCCGGCCTCCCTAGTGCCTTCGACCACCGCAGTTTGACCAAAAACCATTTCCCGTTCATCGACAAACTGCTCTTGAACCACACGCTTAAAAATCGTCAAACAAGGCCTAAAAATCCTATTTATTAATAAGGATTCGAGTTATATGATTGAAGTAGCAAATCGTTGCATTCGAATATTACCGAAAACTGAAGCCTCCTGTAAAAATAATTTTTCTCGATGCTTCAAAATGCTTAGCTGCTAGAACTATTTCCAGATCTTAATTGAAGTAAAAACAAACTCGTTTTAGTTTAACCTCAGAGTCCAATGGTGATTAAACGAAGTGATGTTGGATTTCCTAATGATTTTCTATCCTGAAAACCAAGAAGAACAGAGAACAAGAGTACACAGACATGTTTGTATCTGTAGACTCAAACCAAACACTATTTGAATCATGAACCATTCACACATATTTAAATTCAACTTAAATCTCGAAAACAGGTCATTTACTCACCGCATCAAGATCAACCACAGATAAAAAATGTAAATGGTAGTTTGCTCACCTGATTCCTGAAAGAACAAAGAAGAACAGAGCTTTGTTTTTGAAACAGGCTTTGATGTGTTAGCTGGAATCATCTTCTTGATCTCTGGTTTGACTTTATTTGTTTAAGTTGCTTTTAAATTTTCTTTAAACTGAAGCTTTGGTTTGAGTTTTCATTTACAGCTTGAAGTGGAACGAATTTGCAATGAGGATGATGTTTATAAAGAAAATGAAATGAACAGGGTATATAATATTGGTTTGTACAACATAACCAGGGATATTTCTTGCTTTGTCTACTAATCTTTGTTTTGGTGGCTGATGTGAAAATATGGTGATGGCTTGCATTAATGGCAGGTACAAATGGTTATTTTATTTGATTGTATGTTTGAATGTATACTTGCATTTCGGCTGGTAGAGATGTTGCATTAATTGTTTTGTGTACTAAAATATCTTGCATTATTTCTCTACAGGCTGCATACACATATATTTTACTTGCACTACTTCACCCTCATACTTATTTGTTTGTATATAGATGTATGATATTGTCTTCTTAAGCAAGCCTATATATATTTCCTTCTTTTCCTTTACAACATTACTTTATAATAAAATTAAATTTCTATTTATTTATATTCCAATTATAACCCATCAGATTCTAATTTAAATTATTTGTTTTACTTACTTTTATACTTGTGTCAAATATCTATATATTTTATAATTATTTTTAAACCATTTATTTTTGATTTAAAACTCAAATTCAATAGATATAAAATTTCAAATTTTCTCATATATACTCAAATATATACACATTCACATATGTACATATATATACAATATTCAACTTTAAATGATTTAACACGTTTTTATTTGATCTCGGGGAAACTCGCATCTCTTCATCATTTAATTTAACAAATTTTAATTCAAAATTTAATTTAATTAACAATTTAAATTCATATAAAATTCAGGGTCGTTACATTGACTTTCCAAATTCGTTTCAATTTGCCAATTAAATTTATAGTTGGACTTCCAACTTATTTCCTTTTTAAATAAATCCCTCTTAAAGAAAATAAATCTCTTTATCTTTTTCAAACTATTTAGAAATCCAAATTTTAATTAAATTCTTCAATTTAAAATCACTATTATACGAAATTCATTTATTTAACATTTTCACTTGATTCTGGAATTAATTCAATAAGATTTCAAAAATCAGCCTTTATTCTTTTAAATTCTTTTCTTCAAATTTATTAAATTTCTAAAATTAAATTTACTTAAAATTTCTACTTGAATTACAAAAATTCAATTTCATTTAGTTTTGGAATCCAATGATATCAAACATCCATTCAGGGTAAATTTTAGCTTTCAAGCAAATTCCAGACATCAATATGATCAATAACATCAATATAGTTATTCACAGATTCATATCACAGTAGAAATAAATTCAATCAATGTGAGGGGTCCAGTTGGATCCCTCCAACCTGTTTTCCTGCATCCAAAGACGTTAGCACAATACCAATTCCGCTCCAGTACGGAATTATCGCGGTATATGGGTTTAATAAAAATCCGCTTACTAACGGCGCAATAGGGTCTCATCCGCTATACGAGGCGGGAAATCAATCAATCCAATATATACATATGCCAATATGTATATATTGCTATATATATATAGATATATCCTACTATATCTAATATCACATCCAATATAGCAATCAAATCAAATTAATAACTGTAAAATCCACTTTTCAATCGAGTGAGAAAAATCTCACCTTAGCTTTTTATTTTGCCATCCATTTCCAAACTTGACTCGATTTTCTTGACTTTAACCTTGTATAAATAATTTATACACATTTATTAAAATTCGAAACAATTAATTAACTAATTTCTCTTATTCAAATTTTATTTAACCTTGTATAACAATTGTACGATTTAAATTAATATTTGAACGGAATCGAATAGTAAATTTCTATTTAATAGATTTATTTTTAAACAAATTTCCTTATTATTATTTTTTTCAACTTAATCTGTATATATAAATTTCCAGTTTCTATATATATACATTTATCTGATTAAAACTGAATTATTTGGAATCTTTACTCTAAAATCTCAAACACATATATATTAACTAAATCACTTTTAAAAGGAAAGAAAAAAAAATTCGAATACCTCATTGCTATCTGAGAACCAAGGCCACCATCGCAACCCACTACCGTCGAACTTCATCGAAATCCCACTGTCGCGGCCTCGACATCGTGCTCGAGATCACCGTGCCTCCTCGTACTCACGAGATGAATCGCGACGTCGTCGCCACAAATCGATCCCCTTCCCATCGTCTTGCCCATGCCTTTTCTGCCTACTTCGAGACCATCACAGTCGCAGCCTCCACTACATCGCCAGACTCCGCTTCGAGCTTTTGTGAGCGCGAGCGCGCGCCTCCTTCCACGCCTCCCAGGTCGTTTTGTTACTTGACTTCGGCCCGTTCCCAGGCGATCGACTTTGCCCTAATCATCGCGCTTCGACAACGACTCGAGACTTCGCCTCCCCTTGCTCGCGACCTCGAATTGCCGCTTCCATCTATGCGAGCCTCCACGAATTTGAATCGAACAAAAATTTGAAACTATTCTCAAACGAGGCTTCGGCCATTGTTTTTTTTCTTTCTTTTGAATTGGGAACGAGTGGAGGAAACGAACGAGATAAATTATGAAAGGGGGAAGAAAATCTCGGTTCGATTTTGTATACGAGGAGGGATATTTAAAAAATCAGAAGAAGTCATATGTCACATGATTTCCTCCGTGATTATATGCGATGTTAAAGGAGTGAACGTGTATGTCGGCAGGCTTATAAATTTAAAATGTTAAAATTAAATTCAATTTTATTTCAACACGTTTTGGTGTCGTACGCTCACAGAATAACTCCAATCAATACGAAAATTGAAATTCGACAATAATTCAATATTACAGACCCACTGGAACTGGTTCCGTCGAATTCTGAGACTGTTTGAAAAATGACTATTTTTAAATATCGGTTTGAACGATTATTTTCAAAACTGAACAAATCAATTTTAAATTCGGTTCTGAAGCTTCTATTATCTCCAGTATTATCAATACGAATTTTAAAAGTTTTCGAAATATTTTTCTTCAGCTTAAAATTGAAGATTCAAATTTTTATTCAGTTCAATAGATTAAATTATATAATTTAATCGCCAAATTCAAAGTTAAATCGGGGATTCAAATTAAATCATCGTTCAAATATTTAAAATTAATTAAATATTTTCAATTTAATTTGTTCAAAATTCTGGGTCGTTACAGCTATGTTTTGATTTGAATGGAATTGGAATCGGGTTGAAATGATAAATACCCAAATTGAACTTTGACCTAGGATAGAGAATTAAATAAAACCCGATTGGTCAATAATTTGATTTAAAAATAAGCGAAGATTTTATTTGAATAAATAATATGGTTTTGAAATGAAGTTGAAATTTGAATTTTAATGAAAGAAAAATGTTAATATTTAAAAATCTGAAACAAAAATTTAACAATGTAATTGATGAAAGAACGTTGTTTAATTTGAGAAATGATTGAATTAAGTTTGAAATGATTTAATAATTAAGTTGAAATTATAATTAAGTTTGAAATTATTAAACTTTGAAACTATTTAATAATTAAGTTTTGAACTATTTAATAATTAAATAAGATTGAATTATTTAATGATTAAAATTGAATTGAATTCTTTATTAAGTAAAATTGAACTTCTTGGAAAAGTGAAATTTAGTTCTTTATTAATTAAGCTTTGAAATTGTAACTAAGTAAGTAAATAAGTGAAATTGAATTTCTTTAACAAGAAAAAAAATGTGATTTATTGAAATTAATGTAATACTTGAAATTTAAAGAATTTGGTTTGATGAATTTAATTAAATCAAATTTGTAAGTTTTGATATAATGAAGTTGAATTTAAATAATGGGTTTAATGAATTGGAAATTTATTAGAAATTGTTTTGAATGGAAAATTTACTTAATGAATATTGAATGAAATCGATAAATGAATTTAAATTGATTTGAAGGTTAAATTAAATTAATTTAAATGTTTTTGAAATGAAACTTATATACGAACTTGAATCAATATTTGAATGGTTTTAAATAAAGATTGAAATTGAATTATAAGATTTTGAAATGATAATTTGGAAGTTTTGAAACGTAAATTATTGGAAATTGGTTTTGAAAGACAAATGAAGTGTTGATTTACAAATTCTATTTGAAATTGAAATTGATTTGGCTTTGAAATAAACAAACGACCAATCGGTGTAATAATTACGAAAGTTATCAAAGAGACCGGAATCGGTTATGGACATACTCTCTGTCTAAACCGAAAACACTTTAATAACTATACGTGGAGTGGTGATCCAGAATGAAGTGGTTGGAATGATGTTTGTGATGACTGATGAAAGAGAACGATAATGGATAGCCTTGACACTTGTGTCAAATTAGAAATGACTAAAACAGGAGCCGTGTCGGGCCAATGGAGGATTAGCTACCTCAAGTGGACACACTTCTTCGAACTACTCATTACTTGTTGTCGATTGGTGCACTCTTGATTTTGGGAGTGTTGTTTCACGGTTTTGCGAGCGCTGCGGCGTTGCGTTCTCACCAGTCCGGATCAGGCAAACGGTAGTATCACTACCTTGGGTATTGCCTCATGTGCCTTGTCATACTTGTATCCCTTTATTCGCGACCACTACGAATTTGTTTTGTACCTTTAGTATATGGATTGCCCTCTAGTGACTTCCGGTTTTGGGGAAACTACGGTCTTGTATATGCTTTTGGGAATAAAAATGTGTTAAGGGTGGAATGGGCCATGACTTAACACTATTTTGATATCTTTATATTACTGATAGACATTATCTACTTAGCGTACATTACTACCTAGTAGATAGTTTAACGGATCCTTAAAGGATGGTTATTCCAAACATCCTTTGAGTTACTTGTATTTCAATTGCTATTTCACTTGAGTTGGATTTAATAATATAAGAATGTTAATCCTGACTTGAGTGTTTTGTATTTTGCTTTACGCTCGGGTCAGACTGAATGTACCAGTATTCGAGACTCACCTTTGGAGTTGGTGCTTTGCTTGAAGATCCAGCCATCTATTCTACTTTCAGCATTCGATGATTCCCGTGATGTATTCTGATTTGTATCTAATGTATCGTGTTACTCTTCCGTTGTATCTGGTTTAACTCTGATGTATCGTATTACTCTTCTGTTGTAAACTCTGATGTATCTTATATATTCATATAGTAGCTTCATGAACTACTATCTCTTTTATTTCCACTGCATTTATTACTCTGTGTCTGTGATCTGTGATTATTTTATTTACTGTATATGTTCAGTTTTGCCAAATTTAAATTAACAACGCGGTATTTTGAGCAATTCAACTCCGGTATGAGTGTCTACCTATACACTTATAATGGATGCGAATGGTCCAAAAATAGCGGGTCGTTACAGTTGGTATCAGAGCTTTGGTAGCTCTAGGCAAAACTTAGCATATAGGGTAAATGTATTTAAAGAATCACTCCCACTCGAGTTTCAATCTCTTCCTTTGACTCAATTCCTTTGAATTTTGGAACGTCCTCCTCGGTTCCGAAATTCATTCGTGTCCTTCACCATTCGTCTTCTTTCAATTCTGGAGCACCCATAACTCCATTTTGAATGACATCTAATAGATAGGCGGTCTCGCCAATCTTCGAATGATTCGTAAAGGAGCAAAACTCCTTTATAATAGGCATCGATTTACCGGAGATTTCTATATCCTCGGTTTAGATGCTACTATCTCTTGTATGCCCTGATTATATCATTGGTGATCGAATATCGATTTACCTCAGAATTCTGCATCAATCTTATTCGTGAAGTCACGGTCAATCCGGTTAAGGTTGCCCGTGAATTAAGTAAGCTTACCCAGCTCCCGATTCTGTTATTGAATCATCTTATCTTTTCTTTCGAATTTGTCTTCAAATCAAAATTCTCTTTGAGTTGAGTTCATCAAATTTGAATCTCTATCCTTGCTTTGAAATCCATTCTTGTATAGTCGAGCGAGGAAGTGTATTTGTAAATCAATATTAAAATGTTTTATATATTGTGTTGTTTGAGTTGTTGATGTTGATTTGGGTTTCCGATCAATACGTCTGATCAACGCAATCGATAGGATTTCCAAAACAATTGAACAGAGCAAACTGACACAATATTATTTTCAAATTTGGTAAATGAAATAAATTTGTTTGATTATAAAAAAAAATATATAAGTAAAATTTTTCTGGAATTTAATAGGTTAATTAAATTGTTTGCTTGAAATGATAATATTTGATTATCATTTATTGTTCTAAATAAATTTATAAATACGGTTTATAAATTGATTTGGAATTTGAAATGAATTTAAATTCAGAAATTTGAGGATTTAGTTTTCGGTTATTTCGAACTTTGGTTTTAAAATTTTAAAGTATATATTATTGAAAGTATTTTCGAATAGAAATCATTTTCAAAGAATTTAAAGTGTTGAAATCAGTGCTCTTCTCTTTGTCGCTAGAAAATAATTTCTGTGATGGCGGCCGCATTATCGACATTCATTTTCGAGTTTCGAAGTGGAGAAACCATTCTGTAGCTTTGCTATGGTTTTGTTTTGGAAAAATATTTTGATTTGAATCTCTTCAGTATAATTTGATTTATAAATATATATATATGGGTATCTTATTTTAAAATTTAATTTGATTTGATATAAATATATTATATATATCTCTAAATTGTTTAAAGTTAATCGGAAATCTAATTCTTAAATTTTGTTAAAGGATGATTTTAATTATAAATAAAACCAAAAATTTGGAATAAATATTTAAACTTGAATAATTGAATTGGGAAAATTTATTTGTATATTGTTCAATTGCATTCTAATACAACTTACCTAAATCATTCAGAAGTTGAATATGTAATTGGATAATATATAATATAAATTGAATTTATAAATAAAATTTGAGTGTTTATAATAAATGTTATACACTAAATTTTGATTATAAAGATGTTAATAGAGTTAGATAGGATAATAAGTAAACTTAGTTAATAATGAAATAAATTTGTTTTGAAAGAAGTAATAAATTGAAATTTGATCAACTTATGAAAATACCTTGAATTTAAAAGCAATTAGTAAATATATATTAATTTAAATTGAAACTTTTATGGTTTAAATTAATTTATATGGGTTAAATATATGAGATTAGATATATTAAGTAGAATAAATTTAACAATAATTTAAAATAAAGAAGAATTTAAAATTGTTGAAGAAAATATGATTATAATAAAAGACCATTCAAATTTATGGTTTTAGAAATTGTAAATTGAAGAAAATGGGATAATAAGAATAATGAATTTAGAAATAGTTGAGATTGATTTTAGTGAAATCAAATGGATTAAATCAATTATTGAATATCAATTAATTTAAATTTGAATTTATATGGTTTAAATTGATTGTTATTTTTTATTTCAAATCTGTTTTTCTTTCTGGTTGTTTCTATTCTCCTACCTCGTTCCTTTTCGGGGACGAAAAGTTTTGAGTGGGGGAGAGTGTAACGACCCGTAAATTTCAACTGTTTTAATAACGTAATTAGTTAAAATTTTGTGAAATTTTAAACGATAAAATTTTGAAATATAAATTTGATATTTAGAATGCGTTTAGTTAAACATAGCAACTGGTAAATTTTCGTCCGAAAATATGAAAGTTTATTTCGCGCGTAAATTTACTTCAATTTAATCAGTTAAAAAGCGATGAAAATAAAATGTTTCCGAAACCTAAAAATTTTTACATAGAAAAATTCTAAACCATCTTCTGAGCAAGATGTCAGTTTGTCATTTTTCCAAATTCGGACATCTTTGGCTCCGTCGATCTTATTTTTCAGTGTTTTTCTTGCATTTTCCGCCAGTTGGAAAATTCGAATTTGTATAATTCAATCATACCACTGATATCTGTATACCGATTTGATCGTCTCATTGTGCTGATTTCTACGATATATTCAATTCTATGTTTGGGAGTCCGGTTCGTAGCGGATTCCGCGAAACGGTAACCGTATCGGTAACCAGTTTTGGTTTCTTTTCCCCTTTCATTTCCCACCGTAAATCAATAGGCATTATCATTTATTTTTCTATGATGACTCTTCCTTTCCATAGGCATTATCATAATGGTTCCAATATTTAATTGCTGGTCCATTTTTCAATCGGTATTCATTGGTACCTATGTGCCGTGCTTTGAAAGAAGAAAAAAACACAAAATTATATATATTATATTAGCTGGCACATCTACATTTCCTACCTGCTCGTTTCTAATTCCTCTGCCAACAGCCTTTAGCTTTTAAATTTATCCACAAATTCAACTGCAGCTTTTGCTATTCCACTTTGTCAAAATCTAATTGCTATTTATTTTATTCCGGTTAATCTCTACTCTTCTTTTTCTATGCTTGTAATGTTATAAAGCATATATATGTATTACGCTTCTTTCATTTGTTCTGTAAAGTATAATATTTAGTATGAAGGCATCTCTATGTATTTATTTCCTGTAACCATTACCTTCCATGACCATTTATCTTCAAATTGTCGCATGTGCACGTTGGAAAAATATATAGCATTGTTATAATATCAATCTCATTTCTTCTTTGGTAGCCAATCCGTCCCCTTCCCCAAAATTTAATCATCGGCCTATGTGTCTTCTCCATGCAACCCTTGCTCCGCCCTCCTCCTCCTTATCCACGCTACCCACAGCAGCGTCATGCCCACCCTTTCAATCATTTTTCCGCAACCCCAGGCCTACTTCCTCTTCCGTTCATGCACTAGCACGAGCCGAGCCACCCAATGGCTGCTCCTCCTCTCACGTGCAGGTGAGCAACCCAGCAGCCTCCGCCCCAAACACCACTTCTCTGTTGCATCTCCGCCCTATTCCACCTTCTTCCCTCTCTTTTCCACCTCGGCCTCTCCTCCGTCCCACGTCTGGCCAGCGACCACTCACTAACCCACATCAAACCTTCGGCTGCTCCTCCCCACTTCCTCCTTTCACCAGGTTGCCTCAAAACCCGAGAAGCTCCGGCCAATAACCCAAACTCCATTTGCAGCCTTTGCCGAGCTTGTCATCTCGACTTCCTTCCTTAATAGGTAATCTTCATACGTCATTGTATAGGCTGATTTGTATGTATATATACATTGTTATAATGTGTTTATACTGTTTTATCTTATATATAGTACTTAAGTACTGTTATGTTTTGGTTTTATTATTATATTTATAAAACTTTACAAGTTGTTGTTTTATTCATATATCAGTACGGTATATATATAAAAAAAACTTATACGTGCCAGTTACCTGGTTTTATATATACACTATGATAAAGTTTTAAAACAATAATGTGTATAAGTTTTAATAATGGAGTTTTGTTAACTGTATATGGGTTATGCTGTATTACATAGGTCTATTATATATGTTGCATTTTTATATAGGTGTTACTGTAATTACACATATTTTGATTTTAAAAATCCAAGCTTCTATATATATGTTTATATTAAGTATATTCAAAGAAGTATAAATATGGTTGGTCGTGTAGACCCGTTCTTAAAAGTATCATAGTTACAGTACATATTATATTTAAAGAAGGATTGCATGTCTACTGTGAATATATAAATGATTGCTGTTTACAGCCTATATGTTAGTATATAATATTCGTATTGTTTAAGTATAGAATATGTAACGACCCGTATTTTTACGGATCGACAAGTTCGTCAAAATCTGGAATTTTTTTGCATTTTTTAAGTCATTTCAGATTTTTGTGGAAATTTGTCTAAGTCCTAGGTCGTGGACGACCTAAGAGCTAAGTCGTGACCGAGTTAAGGACTTCGGCGAGTTAGTGTTAGGTCGTGGGTTAGTTGGAGCGACCTATAGAATTGTGCAACCTAGGATTTAGTTAAGTAATTAGGTCGGCAGGGCGAGTTAACGACCTAAAGACTGACCGACTTAAGGAAGACTAGTTGTTGGCTTTGGTTAGGTCGTAGGCGACCTAAGGGGTTAAGTCGTGACCGACTTAAGAGGTTCTGGCGACCTAAGAAAATGTGTGAGCGACCTAAGTGTTAGGTCGGCAGTTCGAGTTAGCGACCTAGTAGAGTTAACGACTTAGGGAATAAGCGGTTTGCGACCTATAAGAGTTAGCGACCTATGGGATTGACCGACCTAAGTGTTAGCGTAGTTAGGTCGTTAGATCTGTGTTGAGTTAGGTCGTAGACGACCTAAGATGGTTAGGTCGCGTGTGTGTTAGGTCGCGAGTTTGCTGAGTCGTAGGTCGCGTGAGTTGTTAGGTCGCTAGAATAGTTTAAGTGTTAGGTCGCGTGGATCTAACTGTTAGGTCGTATGTTGTTTTAGGTCGACATGTGTTAGGTCGCGTAGGAGCCTAAGTTGTTAGGTCGCAACCCAACTGAGTCGTAGGTTGTTAAGTCGCTTAGATAGTTTAAGTGTTAGGTCGTAGCCTATGCTTTAAGACGAAAGCGACCTAGGAGTTAAGTGTTAGGTCGTAACATCGTTAGGTCGTAAGATGGGGAGGCCTGTTAGGTCGCTAAGCGCGTAAGAGGTTAGGTCGCGCGTGCGATGAGTCGCTGGGTCTGGCTAAGTCGTTAGGTCGGAGAGGCTTAGGTCGGAAACGACCTAGGGAGATAGCCGAGTTACGACTTAGAGCAGTTTTCAGCTATAAATAGGAGGGGTTGTTCTCACTTTTTGGGATCCGGATTTTGAAGCGACGAAGTGCTGCCATTTTGAGAGCTCGACTTCTACACTTCTTCACTTCTTTTCTCCACTCTAATCTAGTGCTTCCATCCATCCAAATCGAAGATCAAGATTGAAGATTCAAGAGCTTGGATTGAAGATCTTCATCTTTTCAAGAGAGATTTCATCGTTTGAAGTGAGATCTTGTCGGATCTAGCTTAGTTCTTCGCTGTCCAGATCTGAAGTTGATATCTTTTGGATTGTTTAGGTGATTTGGTGAGTGGTGATTATCTCTCACACGGATCCAAAGGAGTATATCGGATTGTTGGCTCGTTTTGGTGTTAAAGTAGAGATTTCCATGCATTTTCTTCATCCTATGTGTAGATCCATATAGATCCATTGTTCATGATGATGTTACATCCATTTTATCATATGTTAACCTATGCAAGTTCATTCATCAAGTTTGTAGAGATATAATCCATGTTTTCATGCTTATTGGACTTTCAACTCTTTAATTACGAAAATGCCATTATTGTTATAATTGTCTACTTAGATCATTTTTGAATGCTTGATTGCTTGGATTGATGTTTGATTTGATTGATTGTTATGAACTAGATGATTGATGATTAGATTAGATCGAAGATGATTCAAAAGCTAAGGGAAAGGCTCTTGAATTGGAAAAGCTGCTCGTGGCATATGTAGCGGGATGATGAAGCTCTTATGCATAGATTCGATGATGTGATGATGAGATGAGGCTTTGCGAGGATGTAATGAAGCGAAGCAATCATATGATGAAGACTTGGTCTAATCCAGACGGGATCATTCCAAGCATGTTGATAACTCGGTGATATGATTCGAGTTGAGGATAATGAATGGATATGAGAATAGTCGTCGAGGAGGATGACTAGGAGGCTTGGATAGCATCGTTGTTGAAGGTTCTAGCATGCTCTAAGCAAGGGTACGTTTGGGCAGATTCGATAGTCCCAACGGCCAACTGTTGATGGTCGAGTACTCTGGGCAGATTCGATAGTCCTAGGCACGGGCTGCGACGACGTGCGGGAGTTATGTCTAGAACCGGGGTTTCCATTAGCCCTTGACGGACGGCTGAAAGAATGTGCCGGTCATTCAATTAACGGTGATATCGAAGCAATGATAACAGTGATAGCCAGAGTCATGGATGTTTGGTTGTATCGTCATTCGGACTCAAGAGCGGCATTTTCTGGGTGCTTATCTGATTTAGGCCTTGGTACTTGGAAAACATCGCCCTTGACTCGAGTGATAGTAGTTTTACTTTAAATTGTATGCTCTGCTATGTTTGCTTCTGCTTAGTGTGTGTCTGGGGGCTATCACTGTAGAATGAGGTTGGAGTGGGAGGGTTGTATTCCTATTCCTTTTCCTTTATGTTCTTTTGGTATGTTGTTAGTTAATTTACTGCTCACTAAGACTGTTGTCTGACTCAAGGCTTTATGTTTTAATTCTTATTGCCTTGGGCTGTTCGTCCATTTTGGGACGGGCAGACTAGGTAGCAGGTGACAGGTGCTGTTCTCTTCTCACGATACTGATATCGAAGACGAGCTGGAGGGTTGCTTATTATCTTCTTATTATATGTACTGGATATTCCGCTGTTTTGTATTCTCTGAGAGATATGTAGTGAGGCTTGATGTATTGACTATGTGGATGCTTGTATTCAACTATTATGGAGTTTTATATGATGTCATTTTGTTCTGTAAAGCTTCACTATACATATGTTCTATTGTATTTTGTCCATGCGCTGTGAGTAATACGATAGATTCTTTTGTTTTAAATCTTACCTTGACAATCGTCCATGGTCGCCTGGCACACTTTACAGCGCTTTATCTTTAGATTCGGTGCAGGGGTCATGGGCGGTCGTCACATTTGGCATCAGAGCATTGGTTAATCGATTTTACCCAACGCTCGCTGAAGTAACTACGTATGAGAGACGTAATTGTATTTTGATGGATGATTACTATATATAATATAGTAGTTTGGTAGAGTTTGAGTCCTTTATGCAGTTGTTTCTCTAGATGTTCTGATCATTCCTTTTTATAGATATTGAGAATGAGTCGAAGAGGGAGACCAGCTGCTAGGGAAGGTCGCGCTACTGAAGAGACTGCTGATTATGCAGCCATGTTCGAAGCTATGATGACTTCGATCATGAGAAGGATACCAGTTCCGGGGGCGGCAGTTGATGTTGGAGTTCAAGTCCAAACTCCGAAACCAGTGGATTTTGCTAAGCTGTGCAAGGATTATACTGCTCTTGGAGGGAAGGTTTTCTTGGGAACAGAATCTACTATCGAAGTCCAGAGATGGATAGATGCTTGTAGAAGGATCTTTGGTGATTTGGGAATTGATGATGCAACTAAGAGGAAGTTGGCATCAAGGCAGCTTCAAGGTAGAGCTTCTGATTGGTGGAACTCTATTACCATCACTACTCCGGAAGAAGAGATTACTTGGGAGCAATTCCAAGTCAGATTTGAAGCTAAGTTCATTTCTACAGCTCAGAAGTCTGTTCTGTTCAAGAGGTTTGTGGAGCTCAAGCAAGGTGGAAGATCAGTTCTTGAGTATGTTTCTGAGTTCGAAGCTTTGTCCAAGTATGCCCGGTCATATATTGAATCCGCTTATCAGAAGAATGAGAAGTTTGTGACCGGCTTGGATAGCTATCTTGGGAGACAGTTGGTGGATCACTTGGACGATTCATTTGAGAAGCTTGTGGAGAAAGCTCTTAGGCATGAGAGTCTGTTTCCTAAGGAAGGACCTGTTGTTGCTGTTACCAAGGGAGAATCTAAACCACAGCAGGGTGGAAACCAGAAGAGGAAGCAGCAGCAGCAGAAGGGTAAGGATGGCCAGAAGAAGCCGAAAGGCGAGGTGACTTGCTACAATTGCCAGCAGAAGGGCCATTTCTCTAAGGATTGTAAGAATCCGAAGGCACCGATGAAGTGTCACAACTGTGACAAGCCAGGACATTTCAGGAAGAATTGTCCAGAACCGAGGAAGGACAGGCAGATTGTGCAAGCCTATGCTTTGGGGGCTGTTCCGTCGTCTTCGAAAGCTCCTACTGTTGAAGAGAAGGGAAAGAGTGTGGTTGTTCAAGGTACTCTTTTCCTATGTGGTGTTCCAGTTAGAGTTTTGTTTGATACTGGAGCTTCGCATTCGTTTGTTTGTAATGAACTAGTAGGCCGGTTAGATTTGAAGCCGGATATTGTTGATAGGCCATTGGTTGTGACTAATCCAGTTGGGGGTTCGTCTTGTTTGTGTATGTTATGCCGTGGTCTAGTTGTATCGAGTCATGGTTGCTCTTTTGTTTGTGATTGCTTTGTTCTGAACTTTGCGGGGTTCGGAATTATTTTGGGTATGGACTGGCTTAGGAAGTATGCGGCTAAGGTTGACTGTGAGAGGCTGGAGGTGACAGTCGAGAATGTGGAAGGGCGAAAGATTGTGATACGATGTAAGCATGAGGAAGGCGTCTTCATGAGCTTCATGTATTCGCTAGTTGTTCCACGGGATGGACTGTCTTTAGTGCCAATCGCAAATAGATTCGAGGATGTCTTTGACGAAGTCAAGGGGTTGCCGCCGCATAGAGAGATCGAGTTTCGTATAGATCTAGTTGAAGGAGCCAGACCTGTTGTGATGCCTCTTAGGCGGATGGCGCCTAGGGAACAGCAGGAGTTGAGGGTGCAAGTTGATGATCTTTTGCAGAAAGGATTCATTCGGCGTAGTGTGTCCGAGTGGGGTGCACCAGTTGTGTTTGCAACCAAGGCAGATGGGTCGTTGAGATTGTGTGTGGATTATCGTGAGCTGAATAAGGTGACTAAGAAGAACAAGTATCCATTGCCGAGAATAGATGACTTGTTTGATCAGCTTCACGAAGCCAAGGTGTTTTCTCAGATGGATTTGGCAACGGGATTTCACCAGTTGAGAGTGGCTAAGGATAGTGTGCCGAAGACTGCTTTTAGGACACCATCCGGTTTCTTTGAGTGGCTGGTAATGCCGTTTGGATTGACTAACGCGCCAGCATATTTTGTGGATCTTATGAATAGAGTGTTCAGAGATCAGTTGAACAAGTTCGTACTTGTGTTCGTGGATGATATTCTGATTTATTCCAGAACGGAAGAAGAGCACAAGACGCACTTGCGTATTGTTTTGGAGATCTTACGGAAACATCAGCTGAAGGCTAAGTTTTCGAAGTGTCACTTCTGGAAGAGTGAAGTGAGGTTCTTAGGCCATGTGATTTCTGGAAATGGGATAGCGGTTGATCCCGCTAAGGTGGCAGCAATCCAGGATTGGGTTAGACCTAAGAATGCATCAGATGTGAGAAGTTTTCTTGGATTAGCAGGATATTATCGACGGTTTATCAAAGACTTCTCCAAGGTAGCTGCACCATTAACAGGATTGACGAAGAAGAACCAAGTGTTCTGTTGGGATGCTAAGTGTGAGCAAGCTTTCGGAATCCTGAAAGAGCGACTGACGAGTGCTCCTGTTTTGACTATTCCAAGTGGGAATGATGAGATGGTGGTTTACACCGATGCATGTGGTACTGGACTTGGAGCAGTGCTGATGCAGAAGGATAAAGTTGTTGCGTATGCCAGTCGACAACTGAAGCCGCATGAAAGGAATTACCCAACTCATGATTTGGAATTGGCGGCAATTGTATTTGCTCTGAAGATGTGGAGACATTACCTGTTGGGAGTTCGATTCGAGTTGTTTACGGATCACAAGTCGTTGAAGTATCTTTTCTCCCAAAAGGATTTGAATCTTCGGCAGCAACGTTGGCTAGAGTTTTTGGCATCATATGATTTTGGTATAGCTTATACTCCGGGAAAAGGTAACGCAGTGGCTGATGCGTTAAGTCGAAGACATGCAGGATTGGGAGCCATGTTTTCTGAATGGAAGAGTCTCGAGTATTTAGCTGGATTTGACTTCAGGCCTAGATGCGAATTGGAACCTGAGATGCTGGCAAACTTATCAATAAGACCCACTCTTGTGGAAAGGATTGGTGAGAGCCAAAAGCGAGATGATAAGCTTGTCAAGATTATCCGTGAGTTGGAATCTGGATTGGATCCAGAAAAGGATAAAGGATTCGAGGTCGATCGAGAGGGTTGGCTTCGGAAGCAAGGACGACTAGTTGTTCCCGATATAGATGAGTTGAGGAGTGAAGTTCTGAAGGAAAGTCATCACTCGAGGTTGACAATTCATCCAGGTGGAAATAAGATGTATCGGGATATGAAGAGAACCTACTATTGGGAAGGTATGAAGAAGGATGTTGGAAATTTTATTTCCAAGTGTATGAATTGCCAGTTGGTTAAAGCCGAACAGAAGAAGCCAAGTGGATTGCTTCAGCCCTTAGAAGTTCCTACATGGAAGTGGGAACAAGTGTCGATGGATTTTATTGATGGATTGCCTAGAACCAGAATGGGAAATGACGGGATTTGGGTCATTGTGGATCGTCTGACTAAGAGTGCTAGATTCATTCCTGTTCGATCGACTAGGACTGCATCAAAGTTGGCTGAGTTGTATGTTAAGTGGATAGTTCGATTCCATGGTATTCCGAAGAGTATAGTGAGCGATCGAGATCCATTGTTCACTAGTGGATTTTGGAAGAGCTTCCAGGAAGTTTTGGGAACCGAGTTGTGTTTGAGTACAGCTTATCACCCTCAGACAGATGGTCAGACCGAGAGAGTCAACCGAGTTTTGGAAGATCTCCTCAGAGCATGTGTTTTGGATTTCGGAGGATCATGGGAAGATCACCTTCATTTGGTGGAGTTTGCGTACAACAACAGTTACCAGTCAAGCATTGGTATGGCACCGTATGAGGCGTTGTATGGAAGACCGTGTAACTCTCCGACATGTTGGTTGGAAACTGGAGAAAAGCTGATACTTGGGCCAGAGATGATTCGACAGACTTCGGATTGCATAGAGATCATTCGGCAACGAATGAAGGCAGCCCAAGACCGTCAGAAGAGTTATGCTGATAAGCGTCGAAAGGATTTGGAATTCGACGTAGGAGATATGGTTTTTGTGAAGATTTCTCCACTGAAGAATGTTATCCGATTCGGGAAGAAAGGAAAATTGACTCCGAGATTTGTTGGACCATTCCCGATTATCGAGCGAATTGGAAAGCTCGCTTACAGATTGGAGCTACCAGAGAAGATATCGAGTGTGCACAATGTTTTTCATGTATCATATCTACGGAAGTATGTGCACGACTCGAGAACAGTGGTTTCTGCTGATAGCTGTGAAGACTTAGAAGTTGATCCAGTTGATAGAAGACCTCGTAAGCCGCTTCGTGTTGTTGAAACCGACACGAAACAGCTTAGGAGGAAGGTAGTTAAGTTGCTCAAGATACAATGGAGTGAAGATGATAACGACTGTACGTGGGAGGTGGAAGAGAGGATGAAAGCAGCTCATCCTGAACTCTTCAAGGTATGGCCCTAAGGTGTCGTGTCATCTCACGATATTGTAACTTGTTCTAATTTTAGAATTCTGTACGCTAAGTTAGAATTGGATGCATGGTTTGTTGATTGCTATGGATGGTAGGCGTACAGAATAGTTTTGATTGCTTGGAATTTCGGGGGCGAAATTCCTAAGGGGGAGAGAATGTAACGACCCGTATTTTTACGGATCGACAAGTTCGTCAAAATCTGGAATTTTTTTGCATTTTTTAAGTCATTTCAGATTTTTGTGGAAATTTGTCTAAGTCCTAGGTCGTGGACGACCTAAGAGCTAAGTCGTGACCGAGTTAAGGACTTCGGCGAGTTAGTGTTAGGTCGTGGGTTAGTTGGAGCGACCTATAGAATTGTGCAACCTAGGATTTAGTTAAGTAATTAGGTCGGCAGGGCGAGTTAACGACCTAAAGACTGACCGACTTAAGGAAGACTAGTTGTTGGCTTTGGTTAGGTCGTAGGCGACCTAAGGGGTTAAGTCGTGACCGACTTAAGAGGTTCTGGCGACCTAAGAAAATGTGTGAGCGACCTAAGTGTTAGGTCGGCAGTTCGAGTTAGCGACCTAGTAGAGTTAACGACTTAGGGAATAAGCGGTTTGCGACCTATAAGAGTTAGCGACCTATGGGATTGACCGACCTAAGTGTTAGCGTAGTTAGGTCGTTAGATCTGTGTTGAGTTAGGTCGTAGACGACCTAAGATGGTTAGGTCGCGTGTGTGTTAGGTCGCGAGTTTGCTGAGTCGTAGGTCGCGTGAGTTGTTAGGTCGCTAGAATAGTTTAAGTGTTAGGTCGCGTGGATCTAACTGTTAGGTCGTATGTTGTTTTAGGTCGACATGTGTTAGGTCGCGTAGGAGCCTAAGTTGTTAGGTCGCAACCCAACTGAGTCGTAGGTTGTTAAGTCGCTTAGATAGTTTAAGTGTTAGGTCGTAGCCTATGCTTTAAGACGAAAGCGACCTAGGAGTTAAGTGTTAGGTCGTAACATCGTTAGGTCGTAAGATGGGGAGGCCTGTTAGGTCGCTAAGCGCGTAAGAGGTTAGGTCGCGCGTGCGATGAGTCGCTGGGTCTGGCTAAGTCGTTAGGTCGGAGAGGCTTAGGTCGGAAACGACCTAGGGAGATAGCCGAGTTACGACTTAGAGCAGTTTTCAGCTATAAATAGGAGGGGTTGTTCTCACTTTTTGGGATCCGGATTTTGAAGCGACGAAGTGCTGCCATTTTGAGAGCTCGACTTCTACACTTCTTCACTTCTTTTCTCCACTCTAATCTAGTGCTTCCATCCATCCAAATCGAAGATCAAGATTGAAGATTCAAGAGCTTGGATTGAAGATCTTCATCTTTTCAAGAGAGATTTCATCGTTTGAAGTGAGATCTTGTCGGATCTAGCTTAGTTCTTCGCTGTCCAGATCTGAAGTTGATATCTTTTGGATTGTTTAGGTGATTTGGTGAGTGGTGATTATCTCTCACACGGATCCAAAGGAGTATATCGGATTGTTGGCTCGTTTTGGTGTTAAAGTAGAGATTTCCATGCATTTTCTTCATCCTATGTGTAGATCCATATAGATCCATTGTTCATGATGATGTTACATCCATTTTATCATATGTTAACCTATGCAAGTTCATTCATCAAGTTTGTAGAGATATAATCCATGTTTTCATGCTTATTGGACTTTCAACTCTTTAATTACGAAAATGCCATTATTGTTATAATTGTCTACTTAGATCATTTTTGAATGCTTGATTGCTTGGATTGATGTTTGATTTGATTGATTGTTATGAACTAGATGATTGATGATTAGATTAGATCGAAGATGATTCAAAAGCTAAGGGAAAGGCTCTTGAATTGGAAAAGCTGCTCGTGGCATATGTAGCGGGATGATGAAGCTCTTATGCATAGATTCGATGATGTGATGATGAGATGAGGCTTTGCGAGGATGTAATGAAGCGAAGCAATCATATGATGAAGACTTGGTCTAATCCAGACGGGATCATTCCAAGCATGTTGATAACTCGGTGATATGATTCGAGTTGAGGATAATGAATGGATATGAGAATAGTCGTCGAGGAGGATGACTAGGAGGCTTGGATAGCATCGTTGTTGAAGGTTCTAGCATGCTCTAAGCAAGGGTACGTTTGGGCAGATTCGATAGTCCCAACGGCCAACTGTTGATGGTCGAGTACTCTGGGCAGATTCGATAGTCCTAGGCACGGGCTGCGACGACGTGCGGGAGTTATGTCTAGAACCGGGGTTTCCATTAGCCCTTGACGGACGGCTGAAAGAATGTGCCGGTCATTCAATTAACGGTGATATCGAAGCAATGATAACAGTGATAGCCAGAGTCATGGATGTTTGGTTGTATCGTCATTCGGACTCAAGAGCGGCATTTTCTGGGTGCTTATCTGATTTAGGCCTTGGTACTTGGAAAACATCGCCCTTGACTCGAGTGATAGTAGTTTTACTTTAAATTGTATGCTCTGCTATGTTTGCTTCTGCTTAGTGTGTGTCTGGGGGCTATCACTGTAGAATGAGGTTGGAGTGGGAGGGTTGTATTCCTATTCCTTTTCCTTTATGTTCTTTTGGTATGTTGTTAGTTAATTTACTGCTCACTAAGACTGTTGTCTGACTCAAGGCTTTATGTTTTAATTCTTATTGCCTTGGGCTGTTCGTCCATTTTGGGACGGGCAGACTAGGTAGCAGGTGACAGGTGCTGTTCTCTTCTCACGATACTGATATCGAAGACGAGCTGGAGGGTTGCTTATTATCTTCTTATTATATGTACTGGATATTCCGCTGTTTTGTATTCTCTGAGAGATATGTAGTGAGGCTTGATGTATTGACTATGTGGATGCTTGTATTCAACTATTATGGAGTTTTATATGATGTCATTTTGTTCTGTAAAGCTTCACTATACATATGTTCTATTGTATTTTGTCCATGCGCTGTGAGTAATACGATAGATTCTTTTGTTTTAAATCTTACCTTGACAATCGTCCATGGTCGCCTGGCACACTTTACAGCGCTTTATCTTTAGATTCGGTGCAGGGGTCATGGGCGGTCGTCACAGAATACTGCTTTATTTTCCAAGTATACAATATCTACGGTATTATGTATATCATTATATAGTATTTTGTTTCGTATATGAAGTTCTTTTAGCTTTGATTTATGATCCGCATATATACGTTTGAGTCTGCATTGCATATTTGTTTGTTTGTTATTAAATATAAATTTTACACATGTGGTCTTTGAATTTTGAAATATATATAGATTTAAATTGTAAGTTCATATAAGTCACTTGTACCTATTATCTGCATCGATCCTATTCTGATTTGATTTGTCAAATTCCTGTTTATTAGCTCTATCCGTCGAATTCGTGCAAATCTTGCTTTATGTTGGAAATCGTCATTTGGATTTGGTCGATTTCGCAATTCAATCGTAGTAGGTTGTGTTGTCTATCTTCTCTCTAGCCTCGAAAGGTGAGAAACCACTCACGATTAACGTTCTTTTATTTATTAAATTTGATTTCAATTGAAACGACAATTGAAATATGCTACTGTTATTTATGCTATTAACTGTATCAGTTCACCTTTGACATCTGACACCATTATCTGTTATATATGCAATGATAATCCAGTTTGGTTGTTAAATGATTGATTGTTTGATGTTTACAATTGGACGTTAAAATTGTGATGTATAAAGTGATAAATATTATGCAAATAAATTTGACGTAGGATAATTAAAATTTGAATCGACACATATGTTGAATTTGATTTAGTTGAATATGACCCCTTTTAATTGTTAAATTAATTGACATGTAGAATAGTGATAATTACACTTTGAACCATTGAACGTATATTTGATTAATTGTTGTAGTGTTAAAATTTAAATCGAATGACAATTGAAGAACCGTATAAATATTAGTGTAATAATCTTTAATCTACATGAAATGATAGTGTAGATTCTAGAGATAATTATATTAATTCGTACAAATAACAATGCGAATTAATACGGTTATTTCGGGATTATTTGAATTGATTATTGGATTGATATTGATTGTTGTTATTGCTTGTTTATTTACTTTGACACCATCCCAGTTATCACACTGCAAGTTCCCTTTGCTATGTTTTGATTTGAATGGAATTGGAATCGGGTTGAAATGATAAATACCCAAATTGAACTTTGACCTAGGATAGAGAATTAAATAAAACCCGATTGGTCAATAATTTGATTTAAAAATAAGCGAAGATTTTATTTGAATAAATAATATGGTTTTGAAATGAAGTTGAAATTTGAATTTTAATGAAAGAAAAATGTTAATATTTAAAAATCTGAAACAAAAATTTAACAATGTAATTGATGAAAGAACGTTGTTTAATTTGATAAATGATTGAATTAAGTTTGAAATGATTTAATAATTAAGTTGAAATTATAATTAAGTTTGAAATTATTAAACTTTGAAACTATTTAATAATTAAGTTTTGAACTATTTAATAATTAAATAAGATTGAATTATTTAATGATTAAAATTGAATTGAATTCTTTATTAAGTAAAATTGAACTTGTTGGAAAAGTGAAATTTAGTTCTTTATTAATTAAGCTTTGAAATTGTAACTAAGTAAGTAAATAAGTGAAATTGAATTTCTTTAACAAGAAAAAAAATGTGATTTATTGAAATTAATGTAATACTTGAAATTTAAAGAATTTGGTTTAATGAATTTAATTAAATCAAATTTGTAAGTTTTGATATAATGAAGTTGAATTTAAATAATGGGTTTAATGAGTTGGAAATTTATTAGAAATTATTTTGAATGGAAAATTTACTTAATGAATATTGAATGAAATCGATAAATGAATTTAAATTGATTGGAAGGTTAAACTAAATTAATTTAAATGTTTTTGAAATGAAACTTATATACGAACTTGAATCAATATTTGAATGGTTTTAAATAAAGATTGAAATTGAATTATAAGATTTTGAAATGATAATTTGGAAGTTTTGAAACGTAAATTATTGGAAATTGGTTTTGAAAGACAAATGAAGTGTTGATTTACAAATTCTATTTGAAATTGAAATTGATTTGGCTTTGAAATAAACAAACGACCAATCGGTGTAATAATTATGAAAGTTATTAAAGAGACCGGAATCGGTTATGGACATACTCTCTGTCTAAACCGAAAACACTTTAATAACTATACGTGGAGTGGTGATCCAGAATGAAGTGGTTGGAATGATGTTCGTGATGACTGATGAAAGAGAACGATAATGGATAGCCTTGACACTTGTGTCAAATTGGAAATGACTAAAATAGGAGCCGTGCCGGGCCAATGGAGGATTAGCTACCTCAAGTGGACACACTTCTTCGAACTACTCATTACTTGTTGTCGATTGGTGCACCCTTGATTTTGGGAGTGTTGTTTCACGGTGTTGCGGGCGCTGCGGCGTTGCGTTCTCACCAGTCCGGATCAGGCAAACGGTAGTATCACTACCTTGGGTATTGCCTCATGTGCCTTGTCATACTTGTATCCCTTTATTCGCGACCACTACGAATTTTTTTTGTACCTTTAGTATATGGATTGCCCTCTGGTGACTTCCGGTTTTGGGGAAACTACGGTCTTGTATATGCTTTTGGGAATAAAAATGTGTTAAGGGTGGAATGGGCCATGACTTAACACTATTTTGATATCTTTATATTACTGATAGACATTATCTACTTAGCGTACATTACTACCTAGTAGATAGTTTAACGGATCCTTAAAGGATGGTTATTCCAAACATCCTTTGAGTTACTTGTATTTCAATTGCTATTTCACTTGAGTTGGATTTATTAATATAAGAATGTTAATCCTGACTCGAGTGTTTTGTATTTTGCTTTACGCTCGGGTCAGACTGAGTGTACCAGTATTCGAGACTCGCCTTTGGAGTTGGAGCTTTGCTTGAAGATCCAGCCATCTATTCTGCTTTCAGCATTCGATGATTCCCGTGATGTATTCTGATTTATATCTAATGTATCGTGTTACTCTTCCGTTGTATCTGGTTTAACTCTGATGTATCGTATTACTCTTCTGTTGTAAACTCTGATGTATCTTATATATTCATATAGTAGCTTCATGAACTACTATCTCTTTTATTTCCACTGCATTTATTACTCTGTGTCTATGATTATTTTATTTACTATATATGTTCAGTTTTGCCAAATTTAAATTAACAACACGGTATTTTGAGCAATTCAACTCCGGCATGAGTGTCTACCTGTACACTTATAATGGATGTGAATGGTCCACAAATAGCGGGTCGTTACAGTTGGTATCAGAGCTTTGGTAGCTCTAGGCAAAACTTAGCATATAGGGTAAATGTATTTACAGAATCACTCCCACTCGAGTTTCAATCTCTTCCTTTGACTCAATTCCTTTGAATTTTGGAACGTTCTCCTCGGTTCCGAAATTCATTCGTGTCCTTCACCATTCGTCTTCTTTCAATTCTGGAGCACCCATAACTCCATTTTGAATGACATCTAATAGATAGGCGGTCTCGCCAATCTTCGAATGATTCGTAAAGGAGCAAAACTCCTTTATAATAGGCATCGATTTACCGGAGATTTCTATATCCTCGGTTTAGATGCTACTATCTCTTGTATGCCCTGATTATATCATTGGTGATCGAATATCGATTTACCTCAGAATTCTGCATCAGTCTTATTCGTGAAGTCACGGTCAATCCGGTTAAGGTTGCCCGTGAATTAAGTAAGCTTACCCAGCTCCCGATTCTGTTATTGAATCATCTTATCTTTTCTTTCGAATTTGTCTTCAAATCAAAATTCTCTTTGAGTTGAGTTCATCAAATTTGAATCTCTATCCTTGCTTTGAAATCCATTCTTGTATAGTCGAGCGAGGAAGTGTATTTGTAAATTAATATTAAAATGTTTTATATATTGTGTTGTTTGAGTTGTTGATGTTGATTTGGGTTTCCGATCGATACGTCTGATCAACGCAATCGATAGGATTTCCAAAACACTTAAACAGAGCAAACTGACACAATATTATTTTCAAATTTGGTAAATGAAATAAATTTGTTTGATTATAAATAAAAAAAATATAAGTAAAATTTTTCTGGAAATTTAATAGGTTAATTAAATTGTTTGCTTGAAATGATAATATTTGATTATCATTTATTGTTCTAAATAAATTTATAAATACGGTTTATAAATTGATTTGGAATTTGAAATGAATTTAAATTCAGAAATTTGAGGATTTAGTTTTCGGTTATTTCGAACTTTGGTTTTAAAATTTTAAAGTATATATTATTAAAAGTATTTTCGAATAGAAATCGTTTTCAAAGAATTTAAAGTGTTGAAATCAGTGCTCTTCTCTTTGTCGCTGGAAAATAATTTCTGTGATGGCGGCCGCATCATCGACATTCATTTTCGAGTTTCGAATTGGAGAAACCATTCTGTAGCTTTGCTATGGTTTTGTTTTGGAAAAATATTTTGATTTGAATCTCTTCAGTATAATTTGATTTATATATATATATATATGGGTATCTTATTTTAAAATTTAATTTGATTTGATATAAATATATTATATATATCTCTAAATTGTTTAAAGTTAATCGGAAATCTAATTCTTAAATTTTGTTAAAGGATGATTTTAATTATAAATAAAACCAAAAATTTGGAATAAATATTTAAACTTGAATAATTGAATTAGGAAAATTTATTTGTATATTGTTCAACTGCATTCTAATACAACTTACCTAAATCATTCAGAAGTTGAATATGTAATTGGATAATATATAATATAATTGAATTTATAAATAAAATTTGAGTGTTTATAATAAATGTTATACACTAAATTTTGATTATAAAGATGTTAATAGAGTTAGATAGGATAATAAGTAAACTCAGTTAATAATGAAATAAATTTGTTTTGAAAGAAGTAATAAATTGAAATTTGATCAACTTATGAAAATACCTTGAATTTAAAAGCAATTAGTAAATATAAATTAATTTAAATTGAAACTTTTATGGTTTAAATTAATTTATATGGGTTAAATATATGAGATTAGATATATTAAGTAGAATAAATTTAACAATAATTTAGAATAAAGAAGAATTTAAAATTGTTGAAGAAAATATGATTATAATAAAAGACCATTCAAATTTATGGTTTTAGAAATTGTAAATTGAAGAAAATGGGATAATAAGAATAATGAATATAGAAATAGTTGAGATTGATTTTAGTGAAATCAAATGGATTAAATCAATTATTGAATATCAATTAATTTAAATTTGAATTTATATGGTTTAAATTGATTGTTATTTTGTATTTCAAATCTGTTTTTCTTTCTGGTTGTTTCTATTCTCCTACCTCGTTCCTTTTCGGGGACGAAAAGTTTTGAGTGGGGGAGAGTGTAACGACCTGTAAATTTCAACTGTTTTAATAACGTAATTAGTCGAAATTTTGTGAAATTTTAAACGATAAAATTTTGAAATATAAATTTGATATTTGGAATGCGTTTAGTTAAACATAGCAACTGGTAAATTTTCGTCCGAAAATATGAAAGTTTATTTCGCGCGTAAATTTACTTCAATTTAATCAGTTAAAAAGCGATGAAAATAAAATGTTTCCAAAACCTAAAAATTTTTACATAGAAAAATTCTAAACCATCTTCTAAGCAAGATGACATTTTGTCGTTTTTCCAAATTCGGACATCTTTGGCTCCGTCGATCTTATTTTTCAGTGTTTTTCTTGCATTTTCCGCCAGTTGGAAAATTCGAATTTGTATAATTCAATCATACCACTGATATCTGTATACCGATTTGATCGTCTCGTTGTGCTGATTTCTACGATATATTCAATTCTATGTTTGGGAGTCCGGTTCGTAGCGGATTCCGCGAAACGGTAACCGTATCGGTAACCAGTTTTGGTTTCTTTTCCCCTTTCATTTCCCACCGTAAATCAATAGGCATTATCATTTATTTTTCTATGATGACTCTTCCTTTCCATAGGCATTATCATAATGGTTCCAATATTTAATTGCTGGTCCATTTTTCAATCGGTATTCATTGGTACCTATCTGCCGTTCTTTGAAATAAGAAAAAAAAACAAAATTATATATATTATATTAGCTGGCACATTTACATTTCCTACCTGCTCGTTTCTAATTCCTCTGCCAACAGCCTTTAGCTTTTAAATTTATCCACAAATTCAACTGCAGCTTTTGCTATTCCACTTTGTCAAAATCTAATTGCTATTTATTTTATTCCGGTTAATCTCTACTCTTCTTTTTCTATGCTTGTAATGTTATAAAGCATATATATGTATTACGCTTCTTTCATTTGTTCTGTAAAGTATAATATTTAGTATGAAGGCATCTCTATGTATTTATTTCCTGTAACCATTACCTTCCATGACCATTTATCTTCAAATTGTCGCCTGTGCAAGTTGGAAAAATATATAGCATTGTTATAATATCAATCACATTTCTTCTTTGGTAGCCAATCCGTCCCCTTCCCCAAAATTTAATCATCGGCCTATGTGTCTTCTCCATGCAACCCTTGCTCCGCCCTCCTCCTCCTTATCCACGCCACCCACAGCAGCGTCATGCCCACCCTTTCAATCATTTTTACGCAACCCCAGACCTACTTCCTCTTCCGTTCATGCACTAGCACGAGCCGAGCCACCCAATGGCTGCTCCTCTTCTCACGTGCAGGTGAGCAACCCAGCAGCCTCCGCCCCAAACACCACTTCTCTGTTGCATCTCCGCCCTATTCCACCTTCTTCCCTCTCTTTTCCACCTCGGCCTCTCCTCCGTCCCACGTCTGGCCAGCGACCACTCACTAACCCACATCAAACCTTCGGCTGCTCCTCCCCTCTTCCTACTTTCACCAGGTCGCCTCAAAACCCGAGCAGCTCCGGCCAATAACCCAAACTCCATTTGCAGCCTTTGCCGAGCTTGTCATCTCGACTTCCTTCCTTAATAGGTAATCTGCATACGTCATTGTATAGGCTGATTTGTATGTATATATACATTGTTATAATGTGTTTATACTGTTTTATCTTATATATAGTACTTAAGTACTGTTATGTTTTGGTTTTATTATTATATTTATAAAACTTTACAAGTTGTTGTTTTATTCATATATCAGTACGGTATATATAAAAAAAACTTATATGTGCCAGTTACCTTGTTTTATATATACACTATGATAAAGTTTTAAAACAATAATGTGTATAAGTTTTAATAATGGAGTTTTGTTAACTGTATATTGGTTATGCTGTATTACATAGGTCTATTATATATGTTGCATTTTTATATAGGTGTTACTGTAATTACACATATTTTGATTTTAAAAATCCTAGCTTCTATATATATGTTTATATTAAGTATATTCAAAGAAGTATAAATATGGTTGGTCGTGTAGACCTGTTCTTAAAAGTATCATAGTTACGGTACATATTATATTTAAAGAAGGATTGCATGTCTACTGTGAATATATAAATGATTGATGTTTACAGCCTATATGTTAGTATATAATATTCGTATTGTTTAAGTATAGAATACTGCTTTATTTTCCAAGTATACAATATCTACGGTATTATGTATATCATTATATAGTATTTTGTTTCGTATATGAAGTTCTTTTAGCTTTGATTTATGATCCGCATATATACGTTTGAGTCTGCATTGCATATTTGTTTGTTTGTTATTAAATATAAATTTTACACATGTGGTCTTTGAATTTTGAAATATATATAGATTTAAATTGTAAGTTCATATAAGTCACTTGTACCTATTATCTGCATCGATCCTATTCTGATTTGATTTGTCAAATTCCTGTTTATTAGCTCTATCCGTCGAATTCATGCAAATCTTGCTTTATGTTGGAAATCGTCATTTGGATTTGGTCAATTTCGCAATTCAATCGTAGTAGGTTGTGTTGTCTATCTTCTCTCTAGCCTCGAAGAGTGAGCAACCACTCATGATTAACGTTCTTTTATTTATTAAATTTGATTTCAATTGAAACGACAATTGAAATATGCTACCGTTATTTATGCTATTAACTGTATCAGTTCACCTTTGACTTCTTACACCATTATCTGTTATATATGCAATGATAATCCAGTTTGGTTGTTAAATGATTGATTGTTTGATGTTTACAATTGGACGTTAAAATTGTGATGTATAAAGTGATAAATATTATGCAAATAAATTTGACGTAGGATAATTAAAATTTGAATCGACACATATGTTGAATTTGATTTAGTCGAATATGACCCCTTTTAATTGTTAAATTAATTGACATGTAGAATAGTGATAATTACACTTTGAACCATTGAACGTATATTTGATTAATTGTTGTAGTGTTAAAATTTAAATCGAATGACAATTGAAGAACCGTATAAATATTAGTGTAATAATGTTTAATCTACATGAAATGATAGTGTAGATTCTAGAGATAATTATATTAATTCGTACAAATAACAATGCGAATTAATACGGTTATTTCGGGATTATTTGAATTGATTATTGGATTGATATTGATTATTGTTATTGCTATTTTATTTACTTTGACACCATCCCAGTTATCACACTGCAAGTTCCCTTTGCTATGTTTTGATTTGAATGGAATTGGAATCGGGTTGAAATGATAAATACCCAAATTGAACTTTGACCTAGGATAGAGAATTAAATAAAACCCGATTGGTCAATAATTTGATTTAAAAATAAGCGAAGATTTTATTTGAATAAATAATATGGTTTTGAAATGAAGTTGAAATTTGAATTTTAATGAAAGGAAAATGTTAATATTTAAAAATCTGAAACAAAAATTTAACAATGTAATTGATGAAAGAACGTTGTTTAATTTGAGAAATGATTGAATTAAGTTTGAAATGATTTAATAATTAAGTCGAAATTATAATTAAGTTTGAAATTATTAAACTTTGAAACTATTTAATAATTAAGTTTTGAACTATTTAATAATTAAATAAGATTGAATTATTTAATGATTAAAATTGAATTGAATTCTTTATTAAGTAAAATTGAACTTGTTGGAAAAGTGAAATTTAGTTCTTTATTAATTAAGCTTTGAAATTGTAACTAAGTAAGTAAATAAGTGAAATTGAATTTCTTTAACAAGAAAAAAATGTGATTTATTGAAATTAATGTAATACTTGAAATTTAAAGAATTTGGTTTGATGAATTTAATTAAATCAAATTTGTAAGTTTTGATATAATAAAGTTGAATTTAAATAATGGGTTTAATGAATTGGAAATTTATTAGAAATTGTTTTGAATGGAAAATTTACTTAATGAATATTGAATGAAATCGATAAATGAATTTAAATTGATTTGAAGGTTAAATTAAATTAATTTAAATGTTTTTGAAATGAAACTTATATACGAACTTGAATCAATATTTGAATGGTTTTAAATAAAGATTGAAATTGAATTATAAGATTTTGAAATGATAATTTGGAAGTTTTGAAACGTAAATTATTGAAAATTGGTTTTGAAAGACAAATGAAGTGTTGATTTACAAATTCTATTTGAAATTGAAATTGATTTGGCTTCGAAATAAACAAACGACCAATCGGTGTAATAATTACGAAAGTTATTAAAGAGACTGGAATTGGTTATGGACATACTCTCTGTCTAAACCGAAAACCACTTTAATAATTATACGCGAAGTGGTGATCCAGAATGAAGTGGTTGGAATGATGTTCGTGATGACTGATGAAAGAGAACGATAATGGATAGCCTTGACACTTGTGTCAAATTGAAAATGACTAAAACAGGAGCCGTGCCGGGCCAATGGAGGATTATCTACCTCAAGTGGACACACTTCTTCGAACTACTCATTACTTGTTGTCGATTGGTGCACCCTTGATTTTGGGAGTGTTGTTTAACGGTGTTGCGGGCGCTGCGGCGCTGCGGCGTTGCGTTCTCACCAGTCCGGATCAGGCAAACGGTAGTATCACTACCTTGGGTATTGCCTCATGTGTCTTGTCATACTTGTATCCCTTTATTCGCGACCACTACGAATTTGTTTTGTACCTTTAGTATATGGATTGCCCTCTGGTGACTTCCAGTTTTGGGGAAACTACGGTCTTGTATATGCTTTTGGGAATAAAAATGTGTTAAGGGTGGAATGGGCCATGACTTAACACTATTTTGATATCTTTATATTACTGATAGACATTATCTACTTAGCATACATTACTACCTAGTAGATAGTTTAACGGATCCTTAAAGGATGGTTATTCCAAACATCCTTTGAGTTACTTGTATTTCAATTGCTATTTCACTTGAGTTGGATTTATTAATATAAGAATGTTAATCCTGACTCGAGTGTTTTGTATTTTGCTTTACGCTCGGGTCAGACTGAGTGTACCAGTATTCGAGACTCACCTTTGGAGTTGGAGCTTTGCTTGAAGATCCAGCCATCTATTCTGCTTTTAGCATTCGATGATTCCCGTGATGTATTCTGATTTGTATCTAATGTATCGCGTTACTCTTCCGTTGTATCTGGTTTAACTCTGATGTATCGTATTACTCTTCTGTTGTAAACTCTGATGTATCTTATATATTCATATAGTAGCTTCATGAACTACTATCTCTTTTATTTCCACTGCATTTATTACTCTGTGTCTGTGATCTGTGATTATTTTATTTACTGTATATGTTCAGTTTTGCCAAATTTAAATTAACAACATGGTATTTTGAGCAATTCAACTCCGACATGAGTGTCTACCTATACACTTATAATGGATGCGAATGGTCCAAAAATAGCGGGTCGTTACAATGTGGGTTTCGGATAACAACCTGAAATCCGATCAACTGTCGCATCGAGGTTTAAATGTCATTTTACGGGCAAAAAGGGTATCACAATCACAATAGTAATATTATCATAATCACAATAGTAATATCAGTCTGGTACAAAATATTTATGATAGTCAATCATCTCTAATTTGGATGAATGTGATTTAAAAGTAAATTAACCACATAATTGTCTTCATAAATTTTTAATTTTAAAATAAATTATCCTAACTATGAATTAATTTAGATTTTAATTAACTTAACTAATTTATTTTTCTTTTAACTAATTATCATAATTTATTTATTCTTAATTGTTAATTTATTAAAACTTAATCCTCTTTATATATAAAATATCACTTTTATAGGATGGTTAAACCTATTCTTCAGTAGTCATGGCTTCCAGATCTGGAGCAGGAGATTAGGGTTTCGCCTTTTCTTCTGCTTTTTCTCTCGATTTTTTTCCTAGTATTCTGTCTCTGTTTTAATCTTTCTATTTTCTGTCTTCACTTCTTTCTCCTCAAACCTGGAAATCATGGGATCTCTGCGGGATGATGAAGGCTGGGAGGAGGTGAGAAGAAAAAGAGGTAAGGCTACTGTGTCTTCGGGTCCTGATCAAAGACTTAATTTGGGAGGGCAAAGATCGAATAGATCTGGAGGTATTCCAGATCGGAATGCTGGGAGGAGAGTACAAACGGATCTTTCTGTGCGTACATCTATAAACCACTCGAAAACAGTAAAGCAGAAAGGATTGTCGTCTGGTAGTAATTCTAAAATTATATTCACTGTTTCAGAGAATGCAAAAAAGTTTTCATATAGAGAGGCAGTGCAAGTAGGTGCTGTAGGAGATCTAGGTAACCTAGACCTGGAATTTATTGAGCCTAAAATTGCGAACGGAAAGAGGATTGGTTCCCTTTCTTCTGAAGCTATTAAAGAAGCGGAGGGAGGTTGGGATCTTTGTATTTTATTATATTTGGTTGGGTATAAACCATGGTTAAGATCGTTTGAGGGTTATGCTAACAGAGTCTGGGTTACTAAGAAGCTGTTCACTGTCCATATACGGAATAACAGATTCTTTGTAGTAAGATTTGGGTCTAAGGATGATTGTGATAAAATTCTGAAATCAGGTCCTTGGTTTATGGATCGAAATCTGATTATTATGAAGCGTTTGTCTCCAGATATGAGAACCGATAGAGATCTTCTTACATCGCTTCCTATGTGGGTTAGACTTCCTAGTTTAAGCTTTAAACTATGGGGCAATAAAGCTATTAGTGCTTTAACTAGCACTATAGGTGTTCCCATTAAGATGGATGAGGCTACAAAAAATAAATCTAGACTAGCTTTTGCTAGAGTTCTGGTTGAGGTAAATGCCACTTTTGGTATGCCTAATATTATAGAAGGTATGGACGATAACGGTAGAATTTTCTCCCAGGTAGTGGAATATGAGAATCCACCGCCCATTTGTGGTAAGTGTGTATGTTTTGGTCACGTTTCTGATGAATGTCCTATGACTAAGACTTGGGTCCCTAAAGTGACGCAAGTTATTAACTCTGACAAGGAAAGTCCTTCTGATGTTGGTCTGGCAGGAAGTGTGATTATTGATAGGGAGGAAGGTGGACTTGAGATTTCTAAGGAGGTGGAGAAACAGTTACTAGTTGGAAGTCCCATTATTTCAGAACCTTTTCTGGAAGTCTCTGGAGATAAAATGAAAGTTAGGACGGAGAATTTTTGTGGTGAAGATTTGACTGTAGTCTTACAGTCAGAAGTGTATCAAGAAAATCATAATAAAACTGTTGCTAGTTCTACAATTGATGAACAAGGGAATAAGTGCCAGTCTATTCCTAATGTGATGGAGCCAGGAGTTAGGGATAATAATATTTCAGAACATAAACAAATGGAAGTTTTTCCATCGAATTAGAGTTTAGAAAGAGTTGTATCCTCAGAAGAGCGTGGTGAGGGGGCAATTTCAGAAGTTTTAGAATCAGTCCCTGTTTCTCACACCGAAATAGGAGCCAGGAAAGAATGCTACACTGCTTCCTTGGCCAGGTCGGATCCTCCTCCTGATCAAGGAACCAACTGGCCTTTTATTCCTGTATCTCCAACTACCCCGGGAGCCAGAGTCCCGAGAACTTATCCTCTGAAGTCACCTTCGCCTCACTTATCTTTACTTAATCGCCCGTCATCATCATCGGATACCCATAATTTTCCAAACTCTATACTGCCTAATGATTTATTTATTGATGATTGTTTACTTAATAATGTTAATTTTAGGAGAGGTACTGAATCTTGTTTTATCTCTCAGGTTCAAGACATTCTGGATCAGGAAACAGGAGCCGAAGAAGTGGTAGAGGAACAAAGTTCTTATGAAAAGGCAGATGGAGTTCAGGAGATATTGGAAGAGCAAATCTTGCCTAAGCCTCAGGACATAGAGTTTGAGAACATTCAGAAGGATAAGCTTGTTCGTAAGAATCCTAAATGGGTTCAGATGTTAGGCATTTCCTTGGAAGATAAAGCGGAGTCTCCCAACAGTAGGTCGTTGAGGACTCGTAATAACAAAGTTTTAAAATGTCAGTAGCTAGCTGGAACGTTAGAGGGTTTCATAACCCTAATAGAATGGGAGAAGTGAGGAAACTCATAGATAAGTATAATATAAGTTGCTTTGGTATTCTAGAAAATAAATTGTTGCTTTCGGATTTATTGAAGTTGGAAAGTTCGTTGGAAGACAGTTGGAAAATTATTAGTAACGTCTCTTGTTATTATAAATGTAGGATCATGGTCCTTATAGATGGTAATTATTGGGATTATAACTACATAAGTATGAGTGATCAACACATTACCATCGAACTTATCAACCCATCGAAGTTCAAATGTAATTTAACTTTTGTTTACGCTCATAATTTTGTTGAATTTAGGAAAAGATTATGGAAAAATTTACAGGAGGATGCTATTAATATTTATAGACCTTGGATGGTCCTCGGGGACTTTAACTGTATTCGTAATCCCTTTGAAAAAAAGGGAGGTAAGCCTGCTTCTCTTGGTAACTTGTTTGAGTTAGATGATTTGTCTAATCATACTGGTCTTAATGAGATTAATATTAAAGGTTACGAATTTTCTTGGTGGTCTGGTCCGAGTCGAAACATATTTTCAAAAATAGACAAAGCTTTCGCTAACCTAGATTGGATCAATTTATTTACAGACTTATCGGCTGAATACGTGCCCCCTTCTGTGAGTGATCATAATGCTGTTCTTGTCTCGCTTTGTTCCAAGCCTAGGGTTAAAAACAGACCTTTCAGATATATGAATCATTGGCCCTTATATGACCAATATTTTCCTTTGATTGAGAAGTTTTGGATTTCTAACCATTTAGATAGACCTCTGTTTCAAATCATTAGTATCCTCAAAAATATCAAGAGAGAGCTAAAGAGTTGGAGTGCTAAATCACGTAATATGAAACAAGAGGTTATAGCCCAGAGAGAGAATTGTTCTAGACTTCAGAAACTCTTGGAAAAAGTATATGATCACAATTTAGCAGTGGAATTTCAAAGAGCAAAGATAAACCTGGATTTAGCTCTTAAGAAAGAATTTCTGGTTGCTAAACAAAAGGCTAAATGTGAGTGGCTTATGATGGGCGATGAGGCTTCTTCTTTTTTTTACGCTAAGATGTCTAGCAGAAGAAATAGTAAGCGCTTGACCAATGTTGTAGTTAATGGTACGTCGGTCTCGGAAGATAAATTTGTTGATTCGGCTATTGATTATTTTAAACGCATTTTTAATCTTCCTCTAAGCGATCAATTTCCTGAAGTAATTTGTAAAACGGTTATTTCTAATTATGGAGCTAATTTCCTGAATGAAGGTATATCCTTAGAAGAAATTAGATTCGCATTGTGGGATATTAAAGATTCCGTCTCCCCTGGACCGGATGGTTTTAACTCGTTGTTTTTTAAGTCTCATTGGAATCTTTCGAAAGATTTAATTTTCAAAGCATTGAATGATATTTTCTTAAAGGGTGTTATAATCAAGGAGTGGAATCATACGTTTATTCATTTGATTCCAAAAAAAGCCCATTCCTCTTGCATTCTTGATTTCAGACCCATAGCATGTTGTAACACGTTATACAAGGTTTTTTCTAAAATTCTGTGTAATAGACTGGGTCCGTTTATGGACAAGTTGGTGTCCCCTAATCAGACGGCTTTTATCTAAGGTAGATCAATAGGGGATGGAATCTTGTTTGCTCATGAAATTATAAGGGGTCTAGGAAGAAAGGACAATAAATATATGTGTATCAAAATTGATCTGAAGAAAGCCTATGATTCGATCAATCGATCTTTTGTTATACATATGCTTATAAATATGGGTTTTCCAAGTAAATGGGTGAAAATTATCGAAGATATTATTAAGACTCCTGTTTTTTCTATCATTGCTAATGGAGAAGCGCACGGTTATTTCAAGAGTTCTAATGGGCTTCGTCAAGGTGACCCGCTTTCCCCTATTCTTTTTACTTTGGTTATGGCATATTTTACTTTACTGATGGACGGTAAAGTCAGGGATGGTCTCATCTCCCCAGTCACAGATTTTGATAATAAGTTGACTCATCTTATCTATGCTGATGACATTATTGTATTTACTAAAGCTAATGCTCAGACAGCAACTGCTATAAGTGATGTCTTTAAGACCATGAAGGAGGTTACTGGTTTGGAGCTTAGTTTTGAGAAATCTAATGTATTTTTTGGGAAAGGGGTGGACTGTTGTTTAGATATCAGTTCGATCCTTAATATACAACAATTGGATCTCCCTATAAGGTACTTGGGTATTCCTTTGTCTAGTGCTAACCTGAAGGATAAGGATTGCTCGTCCCTATTAGAGAAAATCAAGCTAAGGTTTGATAGTTGGGAAACTAGAATGCTTAGTCTAGCTGGGAGACTTGAACTTATAAAATCTACTATTTATCCTATAATTCAATTTTGGATGTAGTGTTTTTGTCTCCCAGTCTCAACGTTAAATAAAATTAAACACTTGATTTTAAATTTTTTATGGAAAAGTCGTAGTAGTAAGATCCCTTGGGAGATTCTGTGCAGGCAAAAAGAAGAAGGAGGAATGGGATTGAGAAATTTAGAAGAGATGAACCGAGCGTTATATATCAAACTGATATGGAAAGTGATCAATTCTGAAGGAATTTGGGCAAAGTTAATGCATAGTAAATATATTGGTCAAAAATGTTTTTGGGAAATTAATCAACGTCTGGATGACTCGGGAGTTTGGAAATTCATTTTGAAAAATAGACAGGTAGCTTTGAAATGTCTTTCTCTTAATATTGTAGATGGTAAAACTACTTCTTTATGGTATAATCCTTAGCTTAACGGTAGTTCTATTATGGAACGTATTGGTAGAGATACTGCTTTCCGAACTGGTTCGGAAAATCTTTCTCTTAGTAAGATCATAAAAGACGGTGTGTGGAAGTGGGATTCGTATAGCTTTCTTTGTCTTATTCATGCAGATATCGAAGGATTAAGATTCATAATAATAGAGACAGTGATTTTTGGTCTTGGAAATGCTCAAAGGATGGACTATTCCAATTCAAAAAAGTATGGAACACGGTTAGATCTAGTTTTGAGACTAAGTATTGGGCTCCTTTGGTTTGGAATAAAATTCATGTTCCCAAAATGGCGGTATGTCTATTTAAAGTTGTCAATGACTATCCCTTGACAAAAGAAAGACTCCTACAAAAGCAGATTGTTGTGGACCCTAATTGTGTCTTTTGTAACAATTACATTGAAAATATAGATCACCTATTTTTTCAATGTAATTTTACAGAAAGCATATGGCTTTGGAGTTGTAGAAAATTTCTTCAATCTTCGAAAAACGTATTTTTCTTTTCCTTGAAAGAGGATCTACAGAAAATCATTACATTTTCTAGCTCTAAAAGTCTCGGTTCAGACTTGTTTCAATTGTCTTTATCAGTTTGTGTCTGGCATATTTGGAAAGAAAGAAACGAAAGGATATTCCAGAATCGTTTTACAGATAGGTCGAAGATTTGTAAAAACATTTTCCAGGTAATGAATATCAGAATGGTAAAATCAAAAAACACCAAGAACATTACTGGTATGAATGCAGTAATAGCTTCGAAATGGGGATATACCTCCCAATGCTGAACTGGGGTTTCCTTCTGCTTTTCATAAGATCCGTTCCTCCTCCTTTTCTTCTTGCTTCTTGTCTCCTGGTGCTAGGTTTCTCTGATCCTGTTTTATTTACAATTTTCTTCCTCTCTTATAAACTACATATTATTTTACAACTTCAATACATATTGAACTAGCTTTATTGAGTTGCAGATCTGCAGGATATTCCGAGTGCTTGCACTTGGGCAATTAGTTGAGAAAAGAGTATAAATTCAGAGATCTGAGCAAAATCAAAAGATATTAGACTTATTAAAGCCTTTAGAGGTTTTCCTGCTAGTACTCAAGAGACTTATCTTATCTTCGTTGTCCAGGAAGGCTGGATACCGCCATAGTTTTTGTCTCTGATTGTTCCGATTGTTAGCTTCCCAGCTTTAGTCGATCTGTGTTCATTGCTGCCGACCTTGGTTCCTACAGTTCAAACGTCATTTGTTAGATCTTCGTTGTAAAGTATAAAGACTTACTTTTTCTTAGCCGGCGAGACTTATCTTTAGAGATCTTGTGAAGTGCTGGAGATAGGTTGTGGTTTGCTTTGATTTGGAATTAGCAGAGAATCTGGTTTTAGCAGACGATTGCTGGTGACTTTCGCTCTTCGTTGACTCGCCGCCATTACTAACCTTTTAGGTTTCTTTTCTAAGTGTAGAGTTAATGAACGAATGAAGAAGTGTGTTCTAACCGGTTTCCTTTTTAACTTTACAGTTTTGTCTAGATGTTTCGAGATATTGTTTTGTTTTGGTGGGCTTTGGGCCATAGACATTTGTTTTCGCTGATCTTGGCCTTGTATTTGTTGCTTTTGTACCTTACCCATTTTTAATAGAAAAGTTTGAACCCTTATTAAAAAAAAATTATTCTTTAAATTAATCAACTCTCGATTACAAGGTAATTACAAATTATAAATTATTTTAATCATCACTAAATTTGGTAAATAAGTTAGTTTGTTTCAAATATTTAGAACTGCAATTTGCTATCTTTAGGTCCAACCCGGGGTGGTCTTCGAGTCATCCCCGATCAAACTGCACCCCTGCTTCGAATCCAAGCCAAAAACTACCCGTAACACATTTTTTCCAAAATTTTGTTTAAGTTTTAAATCCTACCCGATATCACACTCAAACGACTCGAGCTCCCTTCGAGTTTCAACCTCAATTTCCCCAGCAGTGCTTAGAGCTACATTCGCTTCCTCCAAAACATTGTAACTGACACACACACCCAGCACATACACGTGCACGGCTACCTTCGCTGCCGTTGGATGGTGCTGCGACCATCACCAGATCGACGTCCATCCCCCAAAACGCTACGAATACCCAGAATCTCGAATTAACCCCCAGAACGAAATCGAGACTTCTCGACTAAACGAACCCAACAACACACTACCAGAAATCGAACCCGCGCCACCCCTCTGGCCATCAGAGGCCACGAAATTTGGTCCACGGCTTCGTCGACGTGTGATGCTTCTAATGGCGCCGGTGACGTGAAGTCCGGTCGCCTATTGACGGCGCCACTCCGACGTTTTAACCTCGAACGAAAATGGGTTCTTAAACCCTTGTTCAATCTCTAATCAAAAATGCGATGATCTATACATTGATCCAGTATTTTTATGGTATTCACGAACATCCAAACCATCTGCGACAATGAATTCGAGGGCTACAATTGTTCAGATCATCTGATTTTGACAAAAATACAATTTTCTTATCAACCCCAAATTCTCAGTGAAGAGTGAATGGAAAATTTTGATTTTTATTTCTAAAATCATTATTTTTATAGTAGATTCAACTGGTATTATTGAAATTAAAATATATAAAATTCGAATTTCTTGAAAGATTTGGATTGTGACAGTGCTTCATTGTTTCCAGGAAGGAAATTTTGTAAAATATGCTTTAATTCATTTCTAAAATAAGATACAGGTCTAAACAAAATTTTTTTTAACTTGTTTACATTCTTTGTTGGAATCAAAGAAGGAGAGAGGTTTTGATTCACTTGGATATGGGTTAACCTGTAAACCCAAAAATTCAGATGTCACTGTGTTACAGTTTATAGAAAAAGAAACTTTCAAACTTTACTTTGATAAATTACAAATAGTACAAGTTTAAACGAACTCCATCTTGTTCACTGAAACATAATACGTGACCAACCATTTTTGATCATTCAGATTAAATAGAGGCAGAGGGGAAGGAAAAGATTTGACAGGTTTACTTTTGTTTTCCTAAAACTAAAACAGGGATCACATTCTTGCAGAGATCAACATGCACAGGCCAAAATCCAATCATATACTCAAGATATTTGCAAGCAAACCAAACACTAAACTCTCTAATCATTCAAGCATCCACACAACAACAAAGGTTGAAAGAAAAACAAAAATTTACTCACCAGTAACGTTGATAAACAGAGTTGTTTTTTTTTCTTCTCACTTGAATGCTCTTGAATTTGTAAAGTATGATATTTTCTTTTATTTTCTTTCAGCCATGCTATATTTTTGAACGAAAATAAAACAGAGAGAGATGTTCATGTATATAAAGAGATGTGCAGGTTTTAGATTGTACTGAGCATCATTCTTTTGTATAATTGTTTTATACAAGCTTTGTACTTTGTGTATGGGTGAGTTTGAGAGCATTAAATGAAAGTATGCTGCTTTGTAATTTACAACATGTCGTGTTCATGCTTTGTGGATGTTTGCATTTAATGCAAGCATGTTTTGTGATGCTTCCATCTTGTATACTTACAACAAGGTGTTGTTTTGATTTTATAAGTACTATTTTCTTATTATATTTTATTTTTCTATTAAGATACTTACTTTCTTATTTTACTTTGCAGGCTCTTGCCTAAGTCTTATTTTGTTTGGTTACTTTGTTTCCTAGTTTATTTTGCTAACTGAAAGTGTTTTGTTTAAACATATATTTTCTTATATTTTATTTTTATTGCTTTAAACAATTTCTTGCTTATAATATGTTCTTTTCTATAATAATAATAATTATTATTTATTTAAACTTAACTATCAATATTTATTTTTATTTAATTCTATATAACTGTGTAATATTAATATCAACAATCTTTTTATTTCTTTTGGAATTCTCAAATTTAAATTCAAAAGTTTAATTAATTTACCAAATTTTTATATTCAAAATTTTCGGGATGTTACAATATCCCCTCCTTAAGAAAATTTCGTCCTCGAAATTGAAAGTGAGAGAAACGCAAACAAAGAATATACGAATTCAGAAAAACAAAGAAATGGCTTATCAATTTAAGCCGAGATATCCATTCTGTAGTTGGGATATGATTTCTGCATATTATCTTCAGTCTCCCAAGTACAGTCCTTTGGATCGCCACTCCATTGAACTTTGACTAGATTCACAACTTTTTTTCTTAATCGCTTCTCATCACGATCAACAATTTTTATTGGTTCCCTCTTTACTGCCAAGTTAGGAGTGATTTCTAGATCCTGCTAAGCAGCTTCTTCAATAATATCATCTGGGTCGTGCACATACTTCCGAAGATTAGAAATGTGAAACACATCATGCACGCCAGACAACCAGTTGGGTAGCTGCACTCGATATGCTAGAGAACCAATCCTTTCCAGAATAGGAAAACGACCAATATAACGCGGTGCTAGCTTTCCAATTTTCCCGAATCTTAATACACCCCGCATCGTAGACACTTTCAGAAATATAGAATCTCCAACTTGAAATTCCAAAAATCTTCTTCGGTGGTCATAATAACTCTTCTGACGACTTTGAGCAGTTATTAATTTCTTTCGAATAAAATCTACCTTCTCTATGGCTTCTTTAATCATATCTGGTCCAAGGACGAGTCTATCACCTGATTCGATCCAGCATGCAGGTGATCGACACGGACGACCATATAAAGCTTCAAAAGGAGCCATTTCTATACTGGCCTGATAGCTGTTATTATATAAGAATTCAACCAGATGTAAATGGTCCTCCCAAGAACCACCAAAATCATGAACGCAAGAACGTAATAGGTCTTCTAGAATTCGGTTGACCCTTTCAGTCTGTCCATCAGATTGCGGGTGATAAGCAGTACTGAAATTCAGCTTGGTTCCCAATGCATCCTGAAACGCCTCCCAAAATCTACTAGTGAAGATCGGGTCACGATCACTCACTATACTGCTGGGAATACCATGGAGACGAACAATTTCCTTTATGTATATACCTGCTAAGCTTGCTGTAGTCCGAGTGGATTTCACTGGAATAAAGTGAGCAGTTTTGGCTAGACGATCCACTATAACCCAAATCGCCTCATTTCACTTTTTAGTTCGTGGCAATCCATCGATGAAATCCATCGATATCTGATCCCATTTCCATTTTGGTACTTCCAAAGGCTGAAGTAAACCGGCCACTTTCTTTTGATCGCTTTTGATTTGCTGACGAGTAGCACAGCGACTCACAAATATCGATATGTCTCTTTTCATCGTCTTCCACCAAAATGTTCTTTTAATATCTCGATACATTTTATTAATTCCTAGATGGATACTGAGTTTGGACTTGTGGCATTCATCTAAAACTTCACGCTTCAGATCAGGGAAGTCTGGAACACAAATCCTGCCTTTTAATCTTATAACTCCTCAATTATCCATCCCAAAACTTGTGTCTTCTCCTTGGCAAATTCTTTTATAAATTCCCCGAAGAAACTCATCTTCGTATTGCTTGCTCGCGATCTTCTTAAGAAGGGTAGGAGTGATAACAAGATGAGCAAGAATAGCGTGCTTCCTACTCAAGGCGTCTGCAACTACATTGGCCTTTCCCGGCGTATATAGAATATCTAGGTCATAAGATGCCAGAAATTCCAACCAATGTTGTTGTCGCAGATTCAGATCCTTCTGGGTAAAGAGATATTTCAAGGATTTATGGTCGGTGAATAATTCAAATTTTTCACATAAAACAAAGAGAGTTTATTAAGTATATTGTTTTAAGTTATATTAATTTTGTAAATTGTTAAGAAAGCTGAAAAGATTCTTACCCAGAAGATAGTGTCGCCAGATTTTTAAAGCGAAAACAACAGCCAAAAGTTCCAAATCATGTGTTGGGTAGTTCTTCTCATGCGGACGTAATTGTCTACTCGCGTAGGCAACTACCTTCCCATTCTGCATTAATACTGCACCTACCCCATCACCACACGTGTCAGTATAGACAGATAAGCCTTGGTTCCCGTTAATAATAACGAGAACAGGAGCAGTAGTCAATCTCTTTTTCAATTCCTGGAAAGCTTCATCACATCTTGGAGTCCAAACGAATTTAGCATTCTTCATTGTTAGCTTAGTCAATGGGCTAGCCAACTTAGAAAAATCCTGTACAAACTTTCTATAATATCCCGCTAAACCTAGAAAATTCGAACTTCTCTAGGAGTAGTGGGTTGCTTCCAGTCCAAAATTGCAGAAATCTTACTAGGATCAACAGAAATTCCTTCTTCATTAACAATATGACCGAGAAATTTGACTTCTTAGACCCAAAAGTGACACTTAGAAAATTTAGCGAATAAGACATTCATCCTCAATATCTCCAAAACAATTCTGAGATGTTAAGCATGCTCCTCTTCAGTTTTGGAGTACATCAAGATGTCATCAATAAATACAAGGACAAATTTGTTCAATACTTCTCGAAATACTCGGGTCATTAAATCAACGAAGTACGCGGGAGCGTTGGTCAGTCCGAAGGGCATAACTAACCACTCGTAGAACATGTCTGCACCCCTAAAAGCAGTTAAATGAACACAATCTTCAGCTATTCGCAGCTGATAGAATCCCTGAGCTAAATCCATCTTAGAAAAGAATCGAGCGCCATGAAGTTGATCAAATAGATCGTCAATTCTAGGTAAAGGGAATTTGTTCTTAAGAATTTGTTTATTGAGATCGCGGTAATCTACACACAATCTCAAAGATCCGTCCGATTTAGCTACAAATACAACGGCTGAACCCCATTCGGAAACACTAGAACGAATCAATCCTTTCTTCAGCAAATCTCGAGTTTGATTGACTAATTCAATTTTTTCCCTTGGTGCCATCCTGCGACTTGCGTGAACAACAGGACGAGCATTGGGTACTAAGTCAATTCGGAAATTTATTTACCTGTGTGGAGGTAAGGAATTTACTTCTTCAAATACGTCGGAAAATTCCCGAACAACAAGTATAGACTGCAAACTGGGTTCAGGATATCCCAAAGTATACATCAATCTATCTCTCTTTGGACTCGGATCCTCACAAGAGATTTCAATAAAATTTCCAAAGTCCGTTTTGACTAAAACTGTCCGATTATTACAATTCAATATAGCTTTGTATCTCGATAGCCAGTTCATTCCGAGTAAAATTTCAAATTCATTAAATTCGAGGATATAAAGGTTGATAGGAAATTGATAGCGAGCATATGAAATAGGAACTCTCTTACAATACAAACAAAGATTGGCGGGACCTCCAATCGGATTCTTCACGCAAATAGGGTTGTCAGCAAATTTAGTTTTAAGTCCTAATTCAGTTAAGGTTTGTTGGGAGATAAAACTATATGAAGCTCCCGTGTCAAATAAAACTCTAACAGTTCTACCATAAATAGTAAGGTTACCTTCCAGAACACCTTTTCCTTTATCAGCTTTCGAAGTTGAAGGGTCTTTCTTTATTGCGAAAACATTTGCCACCTGTGCTGGCTTCATTAACGGGCAATCTTTAATAAAATGTCCAGGCTTGTGACAATTATAGCATTCCTTAGCTCCTTGATCATTCCTCACAGGTTGTTCCTTCTTAACTTGCTTCTTCGGGTTTGTGCAGCTGTTTGAATAATGGCCCTTCTCATGGCAATTGTAACAAGTTATGTCCCTAGCCGAATTTCCTTGACTGCTCTTTTTATCTTTGTCTTGTTGTGGCCTTTTGCCCCCAAACTTCCTTTTCTTCCAATTCTGATTATTCGAATTTCCTCCTTCCCTTGAGATCTCCTGCATATCCAGTGTGGCATTCCTATATCCCATATCAATAAGATCAGAAAAAGATTCTTTGACGTGTGCTGTCATCCTTTTGTGATACTTCTGGTTCATTCCACGGATAAACCTTTCATTTTTCTTAAGAGCCGTGTTTAACAACTCCGGACCAAAACGAGATAGTTCGTTGAACTTGTTTAAGTACTCTTCAAATGACAAGCTTTCTTGCTTTAAGTCCAAAAATTCTTGATACATTCTGGAAATCCCCGCCGACGGCATAAAGCACTTTTCAAACACCTCCTTAAAACGATCCCAAGAAAACTCTTCCTCTGGTTCATCTATAATAACTGTTTCCCACCAGGCTGAAGCTTCTTCTTGGAGTTGCCAAGAAGCTATAAGTCTTGTCTGCTCGTCTTGCAGCTTAAGCCCTTTAAAGATTTTTCTCACAGGATCTTACCCATGCTTGAGCCTCAACAATTGACTCTTTGCCGGTTAACGGTTTGCCACCAAGCTTTGCGAAATTTTTATACAAATCAACCAGATTCGGCTGCTGCTGGATATCTATTACTGCTACTACTGCTGGAGGATCTTGGTTTAGTGCTGCGGCATTCGCTTGACCCCTAGCTCTTCCTCTGCGTCCGCTCATTCTTTCTTATCTGAAATTAGTAAGAAAATTGGTTTAGATATACGGACGAAATATCTTAAGGAATATCAGCAGTAAAAAGAAATAGACTAAGGAAAATTTAGAGTTTCAGTCTTGGTTATACTCATTCTAGGGTATACTTCACCCTATCTCTAATGAGCCATCTAATGTGTTATACTCCATAGCTAAATTTCTTACTCAACCAGAAGCTCTGATACCAATTTGTCACTACCCAAAATTCATCATTCGAAAATAGACATCAAATACTTCACTTGTATTCAACTGCCAGAGATTCGAACATCAAATTTCAGTTCGGATGGAGCTTATAACAACAATTAGATGAATATAAAACAGCGGAACAGAATCAAATATCATCACAGATACAACATCGACATAAAATCCATACTTCATCAGAGTATTTAATACATATACTACAACTCCAAATACAACATCATGATAATACAACAGCGATCATATATCCAAAAGTCTTCAGATGAAAGAAGTGATAACGGACTCCCAAAATCTAAACACCTGAGATCTCCAAAAAGCTCCTAAGAATATCTCCAAGATAAGAGCTCCAAAATACAGCTAACTCCAAAATACGGAAACTTGCTACTAGGCTGCTCGTGTAGAAATAATGGGCACCCAGAGTTTAGGAAAGAAAACAATAAACTCCGGATCAGTCATGGGACTGGTATGAGTAAAAAAACAGTTGCATTTACAAAAACTAGATTTATAAAAGAATTTTTGGTATGCTCTTAAAAAATAGAACTACCATAAGACCTCCCACCACACACACAATGCAAACGCAGAATTTGAAGAGATTTCTTCTTATGATAGTCAAATATGCTTGCTACGGAGAAATTTCTTTGATATTATTACTAGTGCATAGTGTTGAAAGTATTTCAGAAATAGAATATTAATCTTGGCCAGCATAGACATTCCGAACTATGCCTACTATAGCTACCATCTAAACAGTGGTGACCACCATAAGTAAATGGGAGGTTCTACAACTAAAACTGTACAGGGTTTCGTATTGGGAATTGGATTTCCAACAATGGTCAGGCTAAGGAACTTCCTGGGCCACATGGGTACGCCTCTGGAGGGACGACCCGAGAACCTAACCAGATCTCTGCCAACACAAGGTCGGGTTACCCCTAACTGGGTAACTACTGACACGAGTATGCCATCTCCCGGTTGTAACCAACCTTTAACCGGGGCCCCAGCAACAAATCACAAAGTAAGATATATATATATATATATATATATTTGCGACATCCACATAAGTTAAGTATCTGGGCTCCATACCATGATACCACTTCTATCCAGAAGGAAATGCACATACCCTAAGGGGCTCTACCCCCAATAACCTTGCCGCATCTTTCCTGTTTTGACCATTCCGGGGTGTGAGGTTCGACGAAGTCTCGTCCACAAAGCTACGCTTTTCACAAAGCCATGCTTTGATCAACAAATGATCAGCAACACTCAACATGCCACATTACCAAATTGAGAATATATTGCTGATAACCTTCAACTACATAACCTCTGAGCTCGTACGTCTCAGAGAAGGGTGTTAAGCTAAGAGAATAAATTCTCCGCCACCAATAGAAATGTATTTGAAAGAAATCTACTTTATATCTCAGATGTAATGTCAGACATACAATCCATATAAGTCTATTCTGGGTTCGAACAGAACCAAAGGCACTTCCGAAGAAGTCCTTGCAATCTGGGCGTCCACAATCCCAATCGGATTCCCCATCACATATGGAGAACTCTATACCGGAGCAACTCGGTGCAGAGTCATTCGACAGGTCATCCTATCGCTCTCGCAAATACCCGATCTTCAACACCGGTCTTCAAATGCTATCCATAACGTCATATCACATATTCGAAATGGGTTATATGACACAAAGGTCCTTTCCTGGCTAATTCGAATAGTGAAAACCAAATTATAAACATGTGGATATCAATCACAAAAAAATTCACAGGTTCGATGTGGGTTTCAGATAACAACCTGAAATCCGATCCACTGTCGCATCGAGGTTTAAATGTCATTTTACGGGCAAAAAGGGTATCACAATCACAATAGTAATATTATCATAATCACAATAGTAATATCAGTCTGGTACAAAATATTTGATGATAGTCAATCATCTCTAATTTGGATGAATGTGATTTAAAAGTAAATTAACCACATAATTGTCTTCATAAATTTTTGATTTTAAAATAAATTATCCTAACTATGAATTAATTTAGATTTTAATTAACTTAACTAATTTATTTTTCTTTTAACTAATTATCATAATTTATTTATTCTTAATTGTTAATTTATTAAAACTTAATCCTCTTTATTAATAAATTATTCTTTAAATTAATCAACTCTCGATTACAAGGTAATTACAAATTATAAATTATTTTAATCATCATTAAAATTTGGTAAATAAGTTAGTTTGTTTCAAAGATTTAGAACTGGAATTTTTATCTTTAGGTCCAACCCGGGGTGGTCTTCGAGTCATCCCCGATCAAACTGCACCCTTGCTTCGAGTCCAAGCCAAAAACTACCCGTAACACATTTTTTCCAAAATTTTGTTTAAGTTTTAAATCCTACCCGATATTACACTCAAACGACTCGAGCTCGCCTTCGAGTTTCCACCTCAATTTCCCCAGCAGTGCTTCGAGCTACATTCGCTTCCTCCAAAACATTGTAACTGACACACACACCCAGCACGTACACGTGCACGGCTACCTTCGCCGTCGTTGGATGGTGCTGCGACCATCACCAGATCGACGTCCATCCCCCAAAACCCTACGAATACCCAGAATCTCGAATTAACCCCCAGAACGAAATAGAGACTTCTCGACTAAACGAACCCACACACTACCAGAAATCGAACCCGTGCCACCCCTCTGGCCATCAGAGGCCACGAAATTTGGTCCATGGCTTCGTCGACGTGTGATGCTTCCAATGGCGCCGGTGACGTGAAGTCCGGTCGCCTATCGACGGCGCAGCTCCGACGTTTTAACCTCGAACGAAAATGGGTTCTTAAACCCTAGTTCAATCTCTAATCAAAAATGCGATGATCTATACATTGATCCAGTATTTTTCTGGTATTCATGAACATCCAAACCATCTGTGACAACGAATTCGGGGGCTACAATTGTTCAGATCATCTGATTTTGACAAAAATGCATTTTTCTTATCAACCCCAAATTCTCAGTGAAGAGTGAATGGAAAATTTTGATTTTTATTTCTAAAATCATTATTTTTACAGTAGATTCAACTGGTATTATTGAAATTAAAATATATGAAATTCGAATTTCTTGAAAGATTTGGATTGTGACAGTGCTTCGTTGTTTCCAGGAAGGAAATTTTGTGAAATTTGCTTTAATTCATTTCTGAAATAAGATACAGGTTTAAACAAAATTTTTTTTAACTTGTTTACATTCTTTGTTGGAATCAAAGAAGGAGAGAGGTTTTGATTCACTTGGATATGGGTTAACCTGTAAACCCAAAAATTCAGATGTCACTGTGTTATAGTTTTTAGAAAAAGAAACTTTCAAACTTTACTTTGATAAATTACAAATAGTACAAGTTTAAACGAACTCCATCTTGTTCACTGAAACATAATACGTGACCAACCATTTTTGATCATTCAGATTAAATAGAGGCAGAGGGGAAGGAAAAGATTTGACAGGTTTACTTTTGTTTTCCTAAAACTAAAACAGGGATCACATTCTTGCAGAGATCAACATGCACAGGCCAAAATCCAATCATATACTCAAGATATTTGCAAGCAAACCAAACACTAAACTCTCCTAATCATTCAAGCATCTACACAGCAACAAAGGTTGAAAGAAAAACAAAAATTTACTAACCTGTAATGTTGATAAACAAAGTTTTTTTTTCTTCTTCTCACTTGAATGCTCTTGAATTTGTAAAGTATGATATTTCCTTTTATTTTCTTTCAGCCATGCTATATTTTTGAACGAAAAAAAAAGAGATGTTCATGTATATAAAGAGATGTGCAGGTTTTAGATTGTACTGAGCATCATTCTTTTGTATAATTGTTTTATACAAGCTTTGCACTTTGTGTATGGGTGAGTTTGAGAGCATTAAATGAAAGTATGATGCTTTGTAATTTACAGCATGCCGTGTTCATACTTTGTGGAGGTTTGCATTTAATGCAAGCATGTTTTGTGATGCTTCCATCTTGTATACTTACAACAAGGTGCTGTTTTGATTTTATAAGTACTATTTTCTTATTATATTTTATTTTTCTATTAAGATACGTACTTTCTTATTTTACTTTGCAGGCTCTTGCCTAAGTCTTATTTTGTTTGGTTACTTTGTTTCCTAGTTTACTATGCTAATTGAAAGTGTTTTGTTTAAACATATATTTTCTTATATTTTATTTTTATTGCTTTAAACAATTTCTTGCTTATAATATGTTCTTTTCTATAATTATTGTTATTATTATTTATTTAAACTTAACTATCAATATTTATTTTTATTTAATTCTATATAACTGTGTAATATTAATATCAATAATCTTTTTATTTCTTTTGGAATTCTCAAATTTAAATTCAAAAGTTTAAATAATTTACCAAATTTTTATATTCAAAATTTTCGGGATGTCATAAAAGAAATAGGAACGAATCTGTAGTGGGTTTCCAACTTATATTATGTGATATTTATAAAAATGATGGGCTAGTGGAGTGTGGAGGAGGAACTGAATTAGATAAAGGAACTAAGTTATATTATATAAATTATTATATATTAGAAAAAAGAAGCATAGGCCCTAACTTGGAATGTGAATTCTATATAAGTGAGTTGGCATAAACATATAAATAAAACTAAATTAAAGTTTATATACGCACACACTTTCGTAGAGAAGGGGAAAAAATTTGTTTAATTAATCATAAACTGCAAAATATGGACTTTAAGTCAGCTTTTGTTATTCACACCGTGATACATAATAATAACAAGAAAAGTGTGACAGGTCCTGTAACGACCCAGAATTTTTGATAATTAAAATTCGAATATTTAATTGATTTTAAATATTAATAAATGAATTTAATAAGTCGAATAATTTATTTAAAGGATATTGGGTTTAATTTGGTCAATTAAATCGATAATTTAATGATTGAAATTCCAGAGATAATTGAAAATTGAGTTTAAAATGATTGAAAATGATTTGTAAAATTTTATTTAATCATACTGAAGTTATAGAAATATTTTAGAACTTTTAGAATCTAATTTGGAGTTAATCTATGAAAATTGAATATTTTAATATTTAATTATCGACTGTAAAAATAGCCAATTTTCGAACAGTCTCAGATTTCGACGAAACCAGTTTCATCGGATCCGTAATGTGATATTATTGCATGGTTTCAAATTTCGTAATTTTTGGATTTACCATTTGTCCGGTACAAATCAAAACGCCTCGAAATCGATTTAAATCGGTTTAATTTAAATTGATCGTTTAATTGCATATCTCGCACAGACGACCGAATTAGCTTTCGAAACCTATTCCATTGTGTCCGGAATGCGGGGTAAACCATAGAAACGCCAGTTTCGACGCGTAAATCGGAGTTTGGAAATTCCGGAATGAATAGTGTCGTTCAAACTTCTATAAATAGACCATTATTCTTCACAAGTTAAAAAGAAAAAAATAAACTAGGGTTATAAACAGCAGCCGCCACTTCTATGCTGAACGGCCAGAAAGCAATTTTCCTTCTCCCTCCAGATCTTCAAATCCGTCGATTTATTCGAGAAACTTTCTACATGAAAGTTGTAGAGGGCACTGCAATCTTAATATCCAACGGCTATGATGGAGAACGGAGTTGTGGTTTGTCGGCAAACTGGGTTTGAAGGCTGTATGTTCGTGTGCGTTTTTCGAGGCGATGGCGGCGCTAGGGGGGTGCGGTCGGCCAGCGTGGGGAGCTAAGGTGATGGCGGTTCGAACGGTGGGGTTGTGATGGGGTTTCGGTCGATCAAGATGGTGGAGTTGCAAACCCTAGTGGCGGCATTTGTTGGGTTCTCGCGTACGTTTGTTTGAACTGGAGCATGCGTGCGTTTGTGGGAGATGATGAAAGGCACGGCTGAGATTCTAGGGCAGCAGATCGTGTGGCTCTGATTTGGTTAGGGCTAAGAAATTAAATAAAAATGTAAATTTATTTTGTTTTAAAATTGTATAAACTTCTAAATGCCATAACTTTTTGCTACGAGGTCAGAAAATGATGAAATGAAGTGCGTTGGAATCGTATCGTCGAATACTACGCGATGCAACTGGATTGGAGTCGTTTGGAGCTAGTTTGAATTTCGGGTAAAATTAAACGCGCGTTTAATTTTATTCGAAATAAATGCTGAAATCAGAATTGAAATCACGGTGAGATCTTCTCACTCAAGAATTGAAAAGTGGAATTTTCAGTTATTGATTTGATTGCTATTGGATGTGATATTAGATATAGTAGGATATATACCTATATATAGCAATATATATATATTGGCATATGTATATATTGGATTGATTGATTTCCCGCCTCGTATAGCGGATGAGACCCTATTGCGCCGTTAGTAAGCGGATAATATTTATTAAATCCATATACCGCGATAATTCCGTACTGGAGCGGAATTGGTATTGTGCTAACATCTGTGGATGCAGGGAAGCAGGTTGGAGGGATCCAACTGGATTCCTCACCGTATTGATTATTTACAGATATTTTGATATATTCTGTTATCATATGATGATATATGATATTTGATTTGTTGTGATTGATTGTTTGATGCTGTAGCATCATCGGATCCATTTTTGAAGTTAAAAATAACGATATTATTTTTAAAAGGATTTCAAAGTGATTATTTGAAAGTATACGTTTTATTGAATTTTGGAATTAATTCATTTTAAATAAATAAATGTTATAATTTTCGTGTTATAAAATTATGAGATTTGTGAAGATATAATAAGAATGTGGTTTTTGAAATATAAGTTGATTAAATTGTAATTGGGTTAAATTGAAATTTTCGACTTATTATAAATGGAATATACTTATAGTAGATGTATAAAATTGTTATTTTATAAATAAAAATAAGGAGATTATTTAGGAGTTCTATAAATGTTAAAATGAACTTATAAACGGATTTTATAAGTTAGTAGTATTAATAGATATACGATTTGTGACGTTATAAGATGAAGGGTTTTGAAACTAAATGAATTATAAGTTATCAACTTATGATTTGGATTTTTGTTATATAAATGAGTCAAATGGAATTGTTTAAGTAAGGTATTTCATAACTTGAAATTGTTATAAAATATAAAATTGTGATTTATAAACGTTGTTTATAAATCCGAAATCACTTATTTTGATAAGTGAATTGTAGAAGTTAATTAAAGGAATTATATCCACGATTTTGGACAGTGGATAAGCCTTTAAATAAAATGTGTAGAAATGTTGAATTTGGATAACGAAGTATATTCACGATTTTGGACAGTGAATATATTATTTAATAAAATGGTTATGTTTTGGGAAGATAATATTATGAAATGAAGTAATTGTTTTAAAAGATGTTTTAAAACGTGTTAAAATATCGAAATCATAGATTTCAACATTTATTGTTGAAATAGACGTTTTCGAGAAATAAGGAAATGGTGGACTATAACACTGTTGTTATAGTAAATGATTTCCGAAAGGAAATGTTTTATATAGTATTGGGATTTATATATCTATCTAAATTTCGAATCCCTATACTAGTGATTTTGAGTTGTCGTAACGATGTTTTACGTAACATTCGTTTTGACTCAAATAAAATTTGTGAAAGAGAATGATTTCCTTAAAGAATGAAATGTATACTTAATTTTGATTTAAGTATATCGAATATTTTCAAATGTTGAAAATAAATAGATTTGTGAATTACTTATTATTAAATAAGTATGGAAATGCTTTTCCAATATGAAATGAACTGTTTTGAGATTTTATCTTCAAAGATAAAATGAAATGTGGAAATTGATTTGAAATTGTTTCCAAATGGTTAAGTGTGGAAATTTTATATCTAGTAAAGATATTTTTGGAAGATAAAATAATTTGGAAAATTATTTGGAATCTGATGATGTTGCGCATCTTTATTGATAGTTAAATAACCGACTATCAATAATTACCTTTAGATAGGTATTTGTTGTGAATTGGATGAATTTGAATGCCACACTTATTTTTGAATAATCGCTCACTATTCAGGTTAGCCGGGAAAGGACCATGGGGTCGTATAACCCATTCCGAATATGTGATACGTCGTTATGAATTGCATTCGAAGACCGGTGTTGAAGACCGGATATTTTTGAAAACGGAAGGATTACCGTCGAGTTACTCTACATCGGCTGATCTCCGATTTAGAGGTTTTATCACCCTTAGTGACGGGAAGTCCGGACGTGATTAGAAATTATCCGGATGTGCAAGGGCTTCGTGAGAAGTGCCTTCGGTTCTGTTCGATCCCGGAACAGACTTGTATGGATGGTGTGTCTGGCGTTACAAATTGAGATATAAAGCTGATTTCTTTCAAATACATTTCTGTTGGTGGCGGAGAATTTATTCTCTTAGCTTAACACCCTTCTCTGAGACGTACGAGCTCAGAGGTTATGTAGTTGAAATTTATCAGCGATATACTCCCAATTTGGTAACGTGGCATACTGAGTGTTGCTATGAAATGATCAGTGTTTGATCATTTGCGATATGATCATTTGTTTGATCTTATATCTTTGTGATCATAGGTTGATCATTTGTTTGACCCGAAGCATGGCTTTGTAGAAAGCGTAGCTTTGTGGACGAGACTTCGTCGAGCCTCACACCCCGGAAATGGTCAAAACAGGAAGGATGCAGCAAGGTTCTAGGGAGTAGCGCCCCTTAGTGTATGTCATTCCTTCTAGATAGAGGTGGTATCATGGTATGGAGCCCAGATACTTAACCTATGTGGTTGCTGCATTATTATTTTGATGTGGTTTGTTGGAAATCGGGGATCCTCGGGAAGATCGGTTACGATCGGGGGATGACATACGCGTGTCAGTAGTTACCTATTTTTGCAGAGGTAACCCGGCCTTGTGTTGGCAGAGATCCGGTTAGGTTCTCGGGTCGTCTATTCCAGGGACGTACCCATCGTGGTATAGGAAGTTCCTTGGCCTGACCATTTGTTGGAAATCCAAAGAAACAATACGTGACCTGTACGGTTTTAGTTGTATTACCTGCTATGGAATGTGGCGGTAACCTGCTATTGAACATAGTAGCTATAGTAGGCATAAGTGCGGAATGCCTATGCTGGCTAAGATTAATATTATACTTTCGAAATGTTTTCTACACTATGCACTAATAATAATATCAAAAATGATTTGATTTTGCGTAGTAAGCATCTTTGACTATCATAAGAAGAAATCTCCTCCAATTCTGCGTTTGCATTGTGTGTGTGGTGGGAGGTCTTATGGTAGTTTCATTTTCCAAAAACATTGCGAATTTGTTTTATTTTCTTTGTGAAAAATAACTGTTTTACGATCTCACACCAGTCACCATGATTGACTCGGAGTTTATTGTTTCCTTCTAAACTCTGGGTGCCCACTAATTTCCACACGGGCAGTCTAGAGTTAGATTATCAGGATATTCTGGATATTCTGGAGCTTTGGAGATGAGCTAGATGACGAGACGTAGTATTTGTATCTGATAGTATTTATTCAGCTGTGTATTCTGTATGAGGACAAGTTTATATAACTGTCCATTGTTGTATCGAGTTGTATATTGACTCTGATTGATGTATGTATAAACTGATATAGTTCTTTGTTTTAAAAGACTAGTGTTTATCTATTATATATTGTTCCGCTGCGAATGTGAGATTCTGTTATTGTTTTCTGTTCTGATGTTGTTCTGTTGTTCTTCTTTCTTCTTCTGCTTTCTTCTTCTTCTCTTTTTCTTCTACTTCTCCTTTCTAAAACCATCACTATTCGAGTTTCCGGCGTTCGATTTCTCGGCAGTCGATAAAGTGAGTATCGATGTCGAATTTTCGAAAGTCGAAAATTTCGGTATGTGACAGGTCCCTGTTTTTTATGTTGTTATAAGAAAAGTCCCTGTAGATATGAACATGTAAATTTAGTCCCTGTTTTTTGAAAAATAAAAAAGACAAGGTGTGTTGCATTTTTCTGACAGAAAATGCAAGCTAACTTACAACTTTTTGATTATGATTTTCTTTTTTTTGAAAATTTTAAAACTTTTGAAAAATTTAAACTTGCGCTTTCTATCAAGAAAGCGCAAGCTATTTTGCGCTTTTATTTTGAATTTTTTTTGAAATTTTTGAAAATTTTAAATTTTTTAAAAAATGCAAGTTAACTTGATGGAAAGCGCAAGCTAGTTTGCGCTTTCTGATTTCGAAATTTTTTTTTGAAATTTTTAAAATTTTCGATAATTTTGAAATGTTTGAAAAGCGTAAACTAACTTGCACTTTTTATCAGGAAAGCACAAGCTAGTTTGCGCCTTTTGATTTTCAAATTTTTTTTGAAAATTTTGAAATTTTCAAAAAAAATTTAAATTTTTTAAAAGCGCAAGTTAACTTGCATTTTCTATAAGGAAAGCGCAAGATAGTTTGCACTTACTGATTTAGAAAAAACAGGGATTTAATTTACATACTCATTATCATAGGGACTTTTCTTACAACAACATCAAAAATAAGGACCTTCGGTGCAAAGCCCCTAATAATAAACCAATAAGTAGATTTTTACTAATCTAAGATACCGTATTAGTTCCAGGATTAAGGAATTATGGTATATAATAATAATGTTGAGTATGATATATCTAAAACATCTTTAATAATAATTGTAATAGCTTTGGTGTCACACTTTTTTGGTATCAACGTGAATTACCAAAAACGTCCCTCTATATATTATCAAATCTTAATCACTTAAATATAAAATCTAATATTAAACCTGTTTTACAAATTCAAACGCCCATAAAAGTAGGATCTAACAATTAAACATGCTTTACAAATTCAAAACGCTTCTAAAAATAGGACCTAAAATTAAACTTCCTTTACAAACTCAAAATACTTCTTTACAAATATACAAATTTTAATCACTTGAAAATAAAAAACCATTTTTTGACTGATTTAAACATATACAATTTATGAGAAAAATAATTCATGCGCGAAGCACGTGCCGTAACACTCATGATTATAATTTTGTTAATGAAAACTGATGAACTCGTTGATAGTACGAATCGAACTAATTTAGTGCAAGCACTAAATTTATTAACTGTAACAATTTAACTCTTACAACTGCCTTAGTTTCACTTATCAAGTGGCTATATTTTTCCCTTTATGCACTAAATTCTTATTTACCATTAGTTTGCCTTAGGCTACACATGTTGCACCCTACAAATTATAAACATAATTTTTTTATGCTTAAATGAGTTGGTTTTCGTTCTTAAAAGAATTACTGTCAATACTTCAAATACAATCATATTACCTTTTATGCGTAGTTGAGTTGTTTTAGTCAAGTATATAACATGCACAGAGCATGGGTTTAGACTGTACATCAAATTTATTTATTTATTTTGAATGCTCAGTAATGCTAATCCAGAATCTTTATACACCTTCCAATAAATAAAATAAAAGTTAGAACCATAAATAGATGGATGTACTTTCAAATTATAGGAACCACATAAAATAAAATGAAGAGAGAAGGTGTATCACAAAAGTCTTGCATGTGCATATCAATTACATGATGCTGAATGGTATTGTATAATATCTTAACTATAGTATTGTATAATTAGTAACTTACACATCTAAATCCACTCCATCAATTATACCATGATCCTTCCAAATTTCTTTGATCAGGACTGGTTTTCCTGCACAACATTAGAGAAAGAAATAAGTTAAACCAAGTTACACAGTAATGCAACTAAAGAATTCGAATATAAACAAAATACAATGAGAGTACAAAAGTATAACATAAGAGGGTATAATGCATTGAACAAATAGCCAACCCGAATAATATTGCTCAACCATGCATCAAAAAAGTATATTAGATAGCACTATCCAATCAGTTTACATTACCCAGACACCTATCCATGCTTGAAATGTCCTATAAGCCACAAAAATAATATAATTAGGGGAAATAACTTCTAGTAGGAAAATGACTCATCTTGTGACTTCATACACACCCAAACAAATTACTTAATCCTACCCACTGATGATTTATACAACATTATCTTCCAAACAACAAATGATTAATATATGAAACAAATATTGTGTATCAAGCAAGAAAATAAAATAAGTTAGACCACTAGGAAAGATTGTCCAAGTATATAGGGTCATCAAGAGAAGAATAGCCAATCATAAATATATTAGAAATTTTTTGCTTCAGTTACTAAAATTGCTTCAATTACTAAAATTAGTGTACAGTACCGGGTCAAAAGTTTAAAGGTATATGTTTATTACTCAAGAATAGTAACTTGTAAAATATAAACAAAAGCTTAACAAATTAGAGTGAACAAATAGGAATAATATGATTATGGAAGTCATAAAATTTTATAATTTAAACTCTTAAGCGTATAATTTTGCCACAATTATGTATATTCACTGTGGAAAACTTGGAAGAATACATATTAGAACTTCGATGTTACAAAGGAGTACATGAATCATATAATGGAGAATAGCAGTTGAATTATTTTTTCAAACACTTTATGTGCATACAAATATGAATAAAAACATGAAATCAAAAAAAAAATCCTCGGCATTAACCTATACAAATTCATTAGCATTAGAACTTCCCAATATATAATCATCCATTATCAAAATTTTCAGTAGTGGTCAACTAAAATATAGTGATTTAGGAAGCATTAAATTTAAAAAATATCACATTAAATCAAGATCGTCGATAGTAGAAAACTGGTAATATTCAGACGAAATAGAGAGAATTACCTATATTGCTAAAATAGTGGTCAAAGAGTGAATACCATTAATAGATGAAAACTGCTTGAAAATAATCAATAGTAGACATGGTAGTAGTGTGTTTAAAACCCTTTGAAATGAAATAATAGAAATGATTATGGTGAGTGGAGTTGTGGGAGGTTTCAGAGCGAAATCAAAGGCTATTTAAAGTAAACTTGTGTGGAATTGGCGGAGTGTATAGACGTTTAATCTTTGATGACATGGACGAATGAGAGCCGTCTGATATCTTTATCCCTAATAAATTCAGCCCTTCTTTATATAATTTGTTAAAACCAAGGGATTTTATTATATAGATACATACATACATATAATGTTTAACTTTATTATGAAATATTAGTGTAGTTTAAAAACAAAACAATTAGAAAGAATTACAGAATCAGAACATATGCATAAGTTTAGAACAATATGCTAATGTACATCATGTTTCAAAATGGTTCAAATCAACATTGTTCAATTAAATTTAAAATTACCTTAGAAAATCAATACATATATAGAATAATATTTATAGATGAAATTATAATTTTACACACAGTAACAATTTCACTTTTAAACAAATAAATTAAGCTAAATCACTTCACCCAATTAATTGATAAAAAATATAATGTCAATTGTAAAACATATTGATGCAATGATATATATATATATATACACACACATACATATATATATAGTTATAAAGAAATATAAAAAAATATAAATATGAAAAGAAATTTTACCTTTATCGATCTTTCCAATAAGTTACACCTTGATTTGAGATTTCTCCTCAAATCTCTAAGTAGGTCCATCTTAATTTGCAGTTGATTTTATTTTGGAATTGAAAATTCTAATTTCAGCCATGGTAATGGAAAAGAGGAGAAAAAAAAGGAATGAATGGAAGCAATAAGTGAAAATGAACTAGTAGATTTGTTTTAAGTGAAAAAAATGAAACCATTCCCTCCCTTTCAATTGAAATCCCTAATCAGTTCCCTTAGTTTTCTCCATCTCCACATATCTCCCTTCTAATGATTTGGTCGACGATATATGCCATCAAATGGCACAAAATTTCTGTAATTTCATTCATGCAATTATATTTTATTTAAATCTATTTAAAGTTATACTGATATCAAATATCAATATGCACAATATAACTTTTATATACCCACTTAAATAATTTCAAACAACTCCAAAGCATCAAATAAATTAAATAATAATTAACATTTCTCTAATATTAATTAATTTAATTAATTCAAAACATTTTATAAATTAATTAAATCATGTGGGTTTTTTAGATAATTCACAAATGTCATGCTGAGATTCAAACGTGAATTCAATCAGCAATTAATTTTGAAGAATTCAAATATTAACATTCATTTGTCATCTTTGCTAGTAATGTGACAGTTTGGCCGAGTTCGTCGCTTATAGGTCTTTTTGGAAAATTCCAACTTCATATTTTCTTAATCGGTACCTTTAGCAATGATTATTTAAACTCATTCTCTTTGTGTGCACTATATTACTTTAGAATTTATGGAATTTGGTTATGGACAAAATTCCAACATCGTCCTTATTCAACTCTGTTAGTCCATATACAAAGTCCTTGGTTCAATAATAACATTTATTATTAATCGTAACATTCTGGCTAGAGATTTTGATTTTGAATTGACCACAATTGACCATGATACTAAGCTCATATAAATGATGAGGAAAATTCTTTATTGAATAATCAACTATAGTCGCTCGATGGACCATCATACCATGATTTAACTATAATCAAAGTGGAGTATACACATTGAAGTTCCATAATGTTTTCATGCCGAGGGAACTGGGTATCACCGCTACCAGAGGATTTCATGTTTGACCTAGTTGTTATTAACCAACATGATACTTTCAAATGAGTCATTCCATAATTATCTAATAACTACATATATGTAAACCCTTGGTGCCTTCCAGCAACCATGAGTAAAACACTGTCCAATATTTGGAGTGTGTTACGCACTATGATCTCAGTGGATGTATCATTATCACTTTCTTGAAACATCTTGACCTAGATTATTTAAAACAAAATTTCATTTATTTTGTGATTAGTTACTCACGATTGCAACTATTTGCAACTATAATCACATAACATTTTATTTAAGGATTTTCTTACTATATCTTTAAAATAATTACTTAATTAATTATATCATGATATAACCAAGTATATAAAAGAAAAACAAACACCGTTAGTACGGACAATATTGACTATAGAGTTGGATATATGTAAAAAATTACATTATTACCCCTAGGACATACCACTAATTCCTTGAATTATGGTCAGAGATTTTGAATTTAAGCTAACTACCAATTACAGTGATACAAACATTCTACAATAAAGGAGACGAATCCTCTTAAGGCTAGCATTTCACTTCAAATAGTTCAAATCATACCCAACTATGGTCATAACATGGTCGCCATGCCATGTGTTTAACCATAATCAATGTACAGTCTAATTACTTAAGATCGACATGATGTCATTACCATGCAATCTTCTATTTTGACATTGTTGTATTAACCTATAGAAAACTCTCATTGAAATCATTATGTAATTGTCCCAAACAACCACAAGTACGTAACTCCTTGTTGCCCCCAATGGTCATGAGTAATTCATTATCCATCATACATAAAGTATTACATACACTAGTCATAACTAACATATCAATAACCTTTTCTCGATACATCTTGACTAGGAACACTTAAGGAATAAATATTTATGTATTGATTCAATACTCATGGTTATGAACCATTCATAACTACAATTAATAAAATACTTCTCCTAAGAATTTTCTACTTATGTATGTTTAATGTGTTTATTAACATCACGTGTATCTTTACATAGCAATATATACATGAGTTAAGTTATATATAAAATTACATAATTGCCCCTAGTTACTTTATTAAGCTTATGGTCATATTTCTGATAGAATATAACTTTATATCTTCGACACCTTGCAATTCATACTTCTGATAGCCTGTAACTTATACCTTTGATATCTTATATTTCATACTTCTGATAGCTTACATCTTGTACTTCCAATTGATTACAACTCATACTTCCAATAGCTTATAACTCACACTTCGTGTACCGATCCGTCTTTACGACCCCCAAATGTCAACACTTATACATCCACGGTATTTACATGCCAAGTACCCAAGTGCCGAAAAGACAAATTGTTAAGGTATATAAAGTGAAAAATAAAAGGAACAAGAAAGAAAGAACACAAAATCAAAATCCACAACTGAACGATAACATATAATATCAAAAAGACAGTACAAAGTGCCACTCTAAGATACATAGTATTTCAGAGTTACAATCCTAAGTACTATCATCAGCCTGGATAGTTATAACAGCATGTCCTCATGATTCCTAATATATACATACTATTATTGCAGCAGAAAGGAAAATATTATAGTAGGTGAATACATCTAGCTCGTCTCCTGAAGCTCTAAAGAATATCAACGAAAACCTATCTTTCTCAAACTACTTGAAAGAGCACTAGAGGAATTAAGGAAAAGATAAAACTACAAGTCAGATATAAGTCTGGAGCGAGAAACTCAAGAAACATGTGCCCACTTAACAGTATCTTTTAAAACCACCCAAATCACTGGTATAGTTTTTCCCTCAAAAGAACCAACCTTCTAATAAGTACATATGGTGATATAATAGACAGTTTCTAGGTTGTGGAATATAAATCCAAAAATAGATGTGCTGCTTGCATCTCACAACACAACAATATTAGAAGTACACCTAAAACCACTAAGGCACGTTCGTATATGGATTTCCATTGGAGGTCTCCTCAGTACATCAAGGCCGAGCTCCTAACAAAGGTCAGAAAGTACCCTCTAAAACCATGTATATCTCTAGATAAAATATACCACTAGGTAAAACATAGCTGCTCCACGCCTGAACACGTGATATCGAATACCATCGACTCTCGTGCTCCTCAATCGAAAGCATCTCTAGATATTTAGAGTTGATGTACACTTGGGTTAGCTAAACCCACTAGTTATGCATCCTACTCTATTTTATATCATTACTGATGGTGAGTTCACGTTCAGCATCTCAACATACAAGTCTTCAACACTCGAAAGGATCTTGAATCTTTAGATGGATCCCAACATCTTGAACTGATCTCGAATCCCTACAAGGATTCAACATCTCGAACAGTTCATGAATCCCTCAATGGAATCCAGCATAATTCTTCTGAAGAAAGCTAATGGTTACCTCTCACTTGGACTTAACTATAGGATACACAGTTCAACTCTATAGCATTTTTCCAAAATGTTAACGCAGAACTCTCCCTTGGTTTTAACCTTAGGATAGACAGTGCAACTCTATAACATTTCGCTCCACAACCGCTTCTAGAACATAGATCACATATATCAATTTTGAAGTGGTTACGGTTTCAAGTCATCTCATATTCATAAACTCCTCCGCTTACCATACTTTTCAAAACCAATCGATAAATTTTAGGTTAAATCTACTTTGGTTCTTTCAGAGATAAACAGACAACGCATAAGGGTAGAGATCATCACCTATCTGAACGGATTTCTTTATTCCTTGCCCTAGAAGAGCAAGCCGAGTTTATACATAGGGTATAACATCACCAAGAGGATAACCATGCCGTATAAATCTCATGTTTTTTCTAGATATTTCCTAAGTTAATATGGTAAAATTCAATAACAATAAGAATGATCGCATATGAAAACCAAGATTGCACAAATAAAATTGAAATTGAATATTAATATTGCCTCAGTTTATGGGTTTGTTTTCTCTTCATATTTAGATAAGGAAAAATAGATATATGTGCACAGACAACTTATGATATGCATAATGTATCACTGTGAATATCATAAGGCTGGGCATCGATTAAATCTTAGGGACAGTTGCAAAGGTCAAACCCGAAGGCGCAACAAAATGCAAGTGTGCACAAGGTCAAGCCCAAGTGTAACATCCCTAAGTTTTGATGACGTTATTCAGGAAATTTAATTAGATAAATTAAATAGAATGATGATGATAAGGGGATCGAGATTTGAATAAACCATATATATGGTTGTGCATATTAATAAAGTAGATGGGCTTTAATTGGGTCAATAAACTAATTAAATTACACATGGGCATATTAGTAAATAGCCATTTTATTTTAAACGGTTATACACTTCTTACCCTTGCCCATTCACGTTTCATTTCTCACTTTCACAAACACAAATCAAAAGAAAATTATAGCCGGCCATTAACAAGGAGGAAAAGAGGAAGATTACAACCTTAAACTAAGGATCAAAGCTAGGGAGGATTAAGCAACAACAAATCTCAAATTCCTTATCAAATCTAAGGTGAATAATAATTTTATACCATCTATATTTTTATTCTATGATTATATGGCTTCGCATTTATGATTAAATTCGTTTTTGTTATAACATGGATGATGATATGCTTGAGCTTTATTATGTTGATTTATTTTAATTCATACGCATATGAATTTGCACGGTTTTGATGTAAAACCGAGAATCTATGATTTCAGATTGCTATGAAATTTTTTTATGATAAGTAAAACATGATTTTGGAGATGGGTTTTAATTTTTAGAATTTTTCGAGCTATAGAAAATTTATCATGAATTTTTAAAGGAAAATATGATACAATTGGGTTTAAAATTTATTTCAAGTATTTCAGGGATAAATTGGGTCTCAAATTTTAATATGTTTGATTACATGATAAAAGTGGATTTCTATGATTTTTGAGGATTTTTCCCAGTAGATTTATTAGGAAAAATAAATTATTGTCAAAGAGGGACTTTTCTACAAATGTTGGCTTTGTTATATGGAAGGGCTATAACGTTATGTTTCTTTGATTTGGATCTAAAAAAATGTGGCAGTTTCTAATGGTAAAGCATTTGAAAAGTTTTAAAGTAGCCAATCAAGGAGTTATAACTAGCAGGTTAGTTATAAAGCATTTGTCATGTTTAGCTATAAATCAACATTTCAGAAAACGGCGGTTCCGCCTATTTCGGAGGCGCCTTTCGGCTCCTTTACCTCCACACCATCTCAGTCGAAACCATCTCTGTCGAAACCCACATAATCAGAACCAAGGCACATGGTATCAATGGAATTGGTACGAAGTGAATTGGTGAGTGGCGGAAGGTAGGGTGTCAAAAGCTATGTTTTCGTCAGGGTCGAAACCAATGTTCACTTATAAAAAGATAAGCGCCTGCCTAGTTTTTGAAGGGCTTTTGATTGAGTCGATACCCTATAAAGTCGAAACCTTTAGTTTGTTTTTCTAAAGTTAAATTCCTGCCTTGTTTTACTTAAAGCTTTCAACATAGTAGAAAGCCATGCTTTCGAAAGGAGTTTCATAAATAGCTTTCGAAGGGGTACTTTTTCCTTATATAAGAGCTTCCGAAAGGTTTGGTTTTGACTAAGTCGAGATCAAGCCGTCAATTTACCTTTCGACTGCATTGAAGCCATCTATGCTGTCGAAAGGTTATCTCTGTTTTAACCAAAGTTAAGTCACTTCCTAAATGCTTTTGAAAGGGGTTAAGGGCTTCGAAGGCAATGGTGTCGAAAGGGGGTTTCGACACTATCCCTCAATGTTTTAATTTAAAAGGTTGTTGCTTTCAACTAGATGGTTCTGACACCATCAACTTTTACCTAAAACAAATTTTTTATTGGTTTCGAAAGAGATGCTTTCTATATAATTTGACCCAAAGAATATTTTTAAAGAATAAACCCAATGCTTTTGAAAGGGTACTTATTTTTGTTTCGAAGCTATGTTTTAAAGAATGTTTTTGATACCATCGAAAGGTATCATTGGTTTCGAAGGGATTGATTATAGAGCTTCGAAAGGTATATACTTAGAGTTTCGAATGAGGTTTTTTTATGCTTTCGAAGGAGGTCATTCAGTGGTTTGGAAAGTGATGTTTTAAGATTTCAAAATAAATAACCCATTCTCATTTTAAAAGGAAATACCATGGCATAAATAAAGAGTTTGGAAATATTATTCACATTGTTATTGACCCATAAATGTATGTTGGGGAAGGGAAAAATAACCAGATAGGTTTCCCAGCAGTGAACATAAATTAAGGAATGTTAAAACCTTGAAACTAAAGATATTGGCCGGGGCAAATAGGTTTGCAGTAAGCCCATGAAAACTGTATATAACTAATGATATTGGCATGGGCTAATAGGTTCATAGTCAGCCTATGAAAACTTTGATTTGATACCGGCAGGGGCCAGTAGGTTTGTAGTTAGCCCATGAAAACTATATCCGGATTAAGATATTGACTGATAGTCAATAAGTTCCTAGTTAGCCCACGAAAACTAGGATAAGAGATATGATATTGGAGTTACCAATAGATTCTTAGTGATCTCATGAAAACTATGATATTGGACAGATAGTCCGTAAACATTTAACATGTTAATAATAAACCTAGAAACTATAATTGAGACAGATAGTCAGAATGAATGGGGATGGGTAATCCAGATTTGATTTACTTGTTTTGCATATCATCATAATGTTTTGAAATATTATGTTTTAACCATTGTAGATGCAGGAGCACATTATATGGTTTTATAAATGTTTTAGGATAATAGTGAGGGGAAAACCCGTTCCGCTTAGCGGCGTAGTCTCACTAGATATCTAAATGGTTTGAGATGGTAAATTATTATTCATACCAGGCTTTATGTGTGACTCGAAGTTTTTGTTTTTCCCTTAAACTCTCGGGTACTCAATTGATTTTGAGTAGGTTGAGAGTTAAGGTTTCCAAGTGTTCTTTTAGACGAATAAAACTTTCAAGGACGTGCAGGAGACAAGCATGTTATTAGAGTTCTTTTATTTCTGCTGTGTGTTTTATTTGTAAAGGCAAAAAAAATTTCTTGCCTATCTATATACTCTGATCAACCAAGGGGCATCTTCGTATGTCGCTCTTGGTGTATTTTGTAATAATTATATGTTATCTGAACGTGGTCTGCGAACTGGGATTATGTAATAAATTTGGAATATTTTGAAATGGAATGTGGAATTTGTTTGTTGTTTAAAGTTTTTCCATATTTTTGTGTTTCTGTGTATCAATGTATCTAATGTCATCGTATTTGGTCACCGAGGAATAATAATTATTGATGACTGCAGCATCCGTAGCCATTAGTTTTGGGCCTCCAAGTAAGGGGATGTTACAAGTTAGTATCAGAGCATAGGTTTATGAAACTTTAAAAGAAACTTAAACCTAAAAGATTTTCCAAACATAATCCAATAAATCAGATAATAAGATTAGGGTTTGGATTAATGCTATAATAACGTACTTGTATTTGCTATATATAGTTATATATATAAGTACATATCCCCCGCTCTCTTAGACCGTTCTTCTGTATCTTACTAAGACTCGAATGTAGATTTACGAGAAGGGAGATATGAAGCAGAAAATGGAAGAGGAAATCTCGGTGGAAGAAACACCACAACAAATGGAAATGCTCGACCCACTACCAGGAGAAACCCAGGTCGACAGGCTAATGCTAGTAATCAAAATGCTAATGCCAATGTGAGTGCTGGAAATCCACCAGTAGATATGGGGGCGATGTATCAGTTCTTTGTTGGTTTGATGCAAGCTGGTGCTGCTGCTGGTCTTGCTGGAAATGTAGGATGAGCTAACCATGTGGCTCCAGTTGGGAATAATCATACTTCACTGAGTAGAGATTGCACCAGTTTGGGCGGGAAGCCATTCTTGGGAACAGAGAGTGCCATAGAGGTCCAAAATTGGCTGTTGCATTGTGAGCGTATATTTACTTATTTGGGCCTGAATAATGGACAAAAGAGGAGGTTGGTCTAGACAGTTGCATGGGTCAGCGCTACGTTGGTGGAATAGTGTCATTGTCGGGATTCCGTAAGAGCAGTTAACTTGGGCCGATTTTTAAAATGAGATTTGAGCAGAAGTTTGTATCTGAGTTTGCTAAGTCTGAGCTGATGAGGAAATTTATGGATTTAGTGCAATGAGAGATGTCAGTAGTCGAGTATGCTACTTAGTTCGAAGAGCTGTCACGATATGGGTATGTTGTTATAGATACTAACATCAAAAGGAACGAGAGGTTCATTCGGGGATTGAGGCCCGAGCTTGCTAGAATAACCATGACACATGTCCGTGATCCTTGTAACATAGTGGTGGAGATGGTCATTCGCCATGAGGAGTTACTTGCTGATTTAGCTAAAGAGAATTCAGTGGAAACTAAGGGTTCTCATGGGAAGAAGAGGAAGTTCTATAAAAAGAAGGGAGCCCAGAAGAGAGATACTGCTAAGAAGTCAAAGGCTGAGGTAGTTTCTATAAGTGTGATAAGAAGGGTCACATTGCTAATGAATACCGATCAGGAAATGGGAAGAAAGCTGCAGGTAAGAAGAATGTTAAGTGCTTCAACTTTGATCAAGTTGGGCATTACAAGAATCAATGTCCAGAGCCAGTTAGGGAGGAAAAAGGAAATTTTTTTGCTATAGGACCAGCTAGACCTACTACAGCTGATAAAGGAAAGACTGTGATGGAAGGTACGCTTTTGATTCAGAGTATTCCAGTTAGAGTACTTTTTGATACCGGTGCATCACATTCATTTATATCTCAGTGTTTGGTTGATAGATTATGTTTAGAACCCACCTATCTTGTTACTTCCTTAAGGGTTGCGAATCCAATAGGAGGGTATGCAACTCTATGGTTGAGATGTGACCAGTTAGAGCTTGACTTATTAGGTCATAAGTTTGCATGCAGTTTGTATATTATTGATTTCGTAGACTTTGGGATCATTTTGGGTATGGATTGGTTGGGTAGGTATGAGGCTAGAATATTTTTCCAGGATAGGGAAATATCACTGAGACACCCTGATAGTCATAACAAAGTGATATTCTCAGTAGAGAATACTGACCGGAGTTTTAGTGCTATGCTTAATGCTATGGAGGTAGGAAATGAGTTAAGTCAGGTTCGGGTAGCAAGAGAGTTTGCAGATGTCTTTGAACCAGTCATTGGACTACCCCCAAAAAAAGTTGTTGAGTTTAGAATATATCTTGTACCCGGAGTCGAACTTGTGAGTAGACCACCTAGTAGGATGATACCAATCGAGATGAAGGAATTGAAGGTGCAGCTAGTGGATCTAGAAGGACAGAGTTTTATTAGACCAAGCAGTTCGCCTTGGGGAGCAGCCGCGGTGTTTGTAAAGAAACCAGATGGGTCGTTAAGGATGTGCATTGACTATCGCAAGTTAAACGAAAGAACAATTAAGAATAAGTATCCTTTGCCAAGAATAAATGATCTGTTTGACCAGTTGAGCGGAGTAAGAGTGTTTTCCCAGTTGGACTTGGCGATAGGTTTCCATCAGTTAAGAGTGGCAAAGGACTGTATTCCTTTGACAGCATTTCAAACTAGGTTTGGTTCATACGAGTGGTTGGTGATGCCATTTGGATTAATAAATGCACCTGCTTTCTCTGTGGATATAATGAACCGAGTTTTCCGAGAGTATTTGGATAGGTTTGTGTTGATGTTTATAGATGACATTCTAGTCTACTCTAGGGATGAGAGAGAGCATGGAGTTCATCTTAGAGTGGTACTTGAGACGCGGAGGCAGAATCAGCTAAAGGCGAAGTTTACCAAGTGTCATTTCTGGAAGAAAGAGGTAAAATTTCTTGGTCACATAGTTTTAGAGAAAGGATTGTTAGTCGATCCAGATAAGATCGAAGCCGTGAATAATTGGAAGAGACCAGAGACAGTGACTGAGATCAGGAGTTTTCTTGGACTTGCTGGCTACTAACAGAGATCCATTAAGGATTTCTCGCAGATAGTAGCACCCTTAACTAAGCTAACCAAAAAGGAAGTGAGATTTGTTTGGTCCGACAAATGTAAGGAGGCATTCCTTAAGTTAAAGCATTTGTTGACCAATACACCGGTGTTATTAGTTCTAGACAGAAACCAAGGATTAGTGGTGTATACCGATGCATGTGGAACTTGATTAAGATAAGTGTTGATGCGGAATGGTAAAGTTATTGCCTACGCATTTAGGCAGCTTAGACCGCATGAAGTTAGATATCCTACTCATGATATGGAGTTGGCAGTTGAGATCTTTGCATTGAAGATTTGGAGACATTATCTCCTAGGTGAAAGATTTAAGCTTTATACCGATCATAAGTCTTTACGGTATTCATTCTCTCAGAAGGAGTTGAATATGAGGCAGCAGAGGTGGCTGGAGTTTTTAGCTGCTTGTGATTTTGGTATAAAGTATACGCCAGGAAAGGTAATAAGGTAGCAGATACTCTCAGCAGAAAACATCACAACGTGGTGTTAGCCATGTTGGCAGAGTGGAAGGATTTAGAAGCTTTAGTTAGTTGTAATGTGCAGTTAAGATCGACTGCTGGTTCTAGTCAGAGTTCCGCCAAGTTGTCTTGTTTAGAAGTTCGACCTGTATTGATTGATAAAATTGCTTCTAAGCAGAAGGAGGATCCGGTGTTGGCTGATAAAATTAGAAGGCTTGAGGCTGGAACTGAGATCGATGATCTAAAGGATTTTAGCCTTGACCAGAGAGGATGGTTGAGAAAGAAGGGATGGGTGTGTGTTCCAAATGTAGATAACTTGAGGAAAGAAGTTCTTGGATAATGTCATCGGTTCAAGTTTACGATTCATCATGGAGGGACCAAGATGTATCAGGATATGAAGAGGAGCTTCTATTGGAAAGACATGAAGAGGGATGTTGGCTTATGGGTTAGGCAGTGTGCAAACTGTCAACAAGTGAAAGCTAAACATCAGAAATCAAGTGGGTTGCTTCAGCCTTTAGAGATTCCAATATGGAAATGGGATTCGATATATATAGATTTTATAGACGGGTTGCCAAGGTCAAATAGAGGTGATGAAAGTATATGGGTTATATTAGACAGATTGACTAAGAGTGCCCATTTCATTCTAGTTAAGTCAACCAGAACGACTCATGTTTTAGCTAAGTTGTTCCTAAAGAACATAATTAGACTGCATGGAATTCCTAGTAGTAGAGCTAGTGACAGAGATGCTTTGTTCACTAGTGAATTCTGGAAGAGTCTACAAGAAGTAATAGGTACAAAGCTTAATATGAGTACTGCATATCACCCTTAGATAGATGGGCAAACAGAGAGAGTCAACAAAGTACTCGAGGATCTACTAAGAGCTTGTGTATTGGACTTTGGTGGATCTTGGGAAGATCACCTACATTTGGTTGAGTTTTCCTATAATAATAGTTATCAGACTAATATAGGAATTGCGCCTTTGAGGATTTTTATAGAAGACCATGCAAATCACCGGCATGTTGGTTGGAGACTGGAGAAAGATTAGTCTTAGGTCTAGATTTGGTCAGGGAGGCGTCAGAGAAGATTGAGTTAATCCGAGGAAGGATGAAGGAAGCCTGGTCAAGACAGAAGAGTTACGCAAATAAGAGGCGTAAGGACCTACAATTCTCAATTGGAGATAAGGTTTTCATTAAGGTATCACCTATGTATGGTGCGGTGCGATTTGGAAAGACGAGGAAGTTATCCCCAAGATATCTAGGTCCATTCCATATTATAGAGAGGGTTGGAAAGCTCGCATGCAGAGTAGAGTTACCGAGCAGTATGGCAGGTGTCCATAATATATTTCATGTGTCTCATCTTCGTAAATATGTGCATGATCTAGAGACTACTATTCCTCCAACAGGGTTGGAAGACTTAGTAGTAGAGCCTAATTTGACTTTTGTTAGACAACCAATTCGGATTGTAGCTAGAGATGAGAAAAGATTATTATAGCTAGAGATGAGAAAAGATTGAGGAATAAGACAGTCAAGTTGGTGAAATTTCAGTACAACGAGAAGATTGTACTTGGGAGACAAAGGACACGATTAGAGATACTTATCCTGATCTGCTTTGAGGGTATGTCTATATTAGATTTACATAAATAATTGCTAGTCGACTAGTATGGTTGTTAGGAGTGGTTACAAATGATTGCTATGTTTAGTATTTAGTCCTTACTGAATTTCAAGGATTGAATACTTTAATGGAGGGAGCCTGTAACATCCCTAATTTTTGATAGTTATTTAGGAAATTTAATTAGATAAATTAAATAGAATGATGATGATAAGGGAATCGAGATTTGAATAAATCATATATATGGTCGTGCTTATTAATAAAGTAGATGGGATTTAATTGGGTCATTAAACTAATTAAATTACACATGGGCATTTTAGTAAATAGCCATTTATTTTACACGGCTATACACTTCTTACCCTTGCCCATTCACGTTTCATTTCTCACTTTCACAAACGCAAATCAAAATCAAAAATATAGCCAGCCATTAACAAGGAGGAAAAGAGGAAGATAACAATCTTAAACTAAGGATCAAAGCTAGGGAGGATTAAGCAACAACAAATCTCAAATTCCTTATCAAATCTAAGGTGAATAATAATTTTATACCATCTATATTTTTATTCTATGATATATGAATTCAGATTTATGATTAAATTCGTTTTTGTGATAACATGGATGATGATACGCTTGAGCTTTATTATGTGATTTATTTTAATTCATACACATATGAATTTGCATAGTTTAGATGTAAAACCAAGAATCTATGATTTCAGATTGCCATGGAAAAAATTTATGATAAGTAAAACATGATTTTGGAGATGGGTTTTAATTTTCAGATTTATCTGAGCTATAGAAAATTTATCATGAATTTCTAAAGGAAAATATGATATAATTGGGTTTAAATTTTATTTCAAGTATTTCAGGGAGAAATTGGGTCTGAAATTTTAATATGTTTGATTACATGATAAAAGTGATTTTTTATGATTTTTGGGGATTTTTCCCAGTTGATTTATTAAGGAAAATAAATTATTGTTAAAGAGGGACTTTTCTTCAAATGTCTAAAACGTTATGTTTCTTTGATTTGGATCTAAATTAATGTGGCAGTTTCTAATGGTAAAGAATTTGAGAAGTTTTAAAGTAGCCAATCAAGGAGTTACAACTGGAAGGTTAGTTATAAAGCATTTGCCATGTTTAGCTACAAATCAGCATTTCGGAAAAAGGTGGTTCTGCCTATTTCGAAGGCACCTTTCGATTCCTTTACCTCCACACCTTCTCAGTCGAAACCATCTCTATCGAAACCCACATAATCGAAACCAAGGCACATGGTATCAATGGAATTGGAATGAAGTGAATGGGTGAGTGGCAAAAGGTAGGGTGTCAAAAGCTATGCTTTCGTTAGGGTCGAAACCAATGTTCACTTTTAAAAAGATAAGCGTGTGCATAGTTTTTGAAGGGCTTTCGACTGAGTCGATACCCTATAAAGTCGAAACCTTTAGTTTGTTTTTCTAAAGTTAAATTCCTGCCTTGTTTTACTTAAAGCTTTCAACATAGTCGAAAGCCATGCTTTCGAAAGTGGTTTCATAAATAGCTTTCGAAGGGGTACTTTTTCCTTATATAAGAGCTTCCGAAAGGATTGGTTTCGACCAAGTCAAGACCAAGCTGTTGATTTACCTTTCGACTGCATTGAAGCCATCTATGCTGCCAAAAGGTTATCTCTGTTTTAACAAAAGTTAAGCCACTTCCTAAATGGTTTTGAAAGGGGTTAAGGGCTTCGAAGGCAATGGTGTCAAAAGGGGGTTTCGACACTATCCCTCAATGTTTTAATTTAAAAGGTTGTGGATTTCTACTAGATGGTTCTAACACCATCAAATTTTCCCCAAAACAAATTTTTTATTGGTTTCGACAGAGATACTTTCTATATAATTTGACCCAAAGAATATTTTTAAAGAATAAACCCAATGCTTTCGAAAGGGTACTTATTTTTGTTTCGAAGCTACGTTTTAAAGAATGTTTTTGATGTACTTATTTTTGTTTCGAAGCTATGTTTTAAAGAATGTTTTTGATACCATCGAAAGGTATCATTGGTTTCGAAGGGATTGATTATAGAGCTTCGAAAGGTATATACTTAGAGTTTTGAAAGGGGGATTTTTATGCTTTTGAAGGAGGTCATCCAGTGGTTTTGAAAGTGATGTTTTAAGATTTCAAAACAAATAACCCATTCTCGTTTTAAAAGGAAATACCATGGTATAAGTAAAGAGTTTGGAAATATTATTCACATTGTTATTGACCCATAAATGTATGTTGGGGAAGGGCGGAATAACCAGATAGGTTGACCCAGTAGTGAACATAAATTAAGGAATGTTAAAACCTTAAAACTTAAGATATTGGCAGGGGTCAATAGGTTTTCAGTAAGCCCATGAAAACTGTATATAACTAATGATATTGGCAGGGGCCAATAGGTTAATAGTCAGCCCATGAAAACTTTGATTAGATACTGGCAGGGGCCAGTAGGTTTGTAGTTAGCACATGAAAACTATATCCGGATTAAGATAATGACAAATAGTCAATAGGTTCCTAGTTAGCCGATGAAATTTAGGATAAGAGATAAGATAGTGAAGTTTCCAATAGGTTCTTAGTGATCCCATGAAAACTATGATATTGGACAGATGGTCCGTAAACATTTAACAGGCTAATAATAAACCTAGAAACTATAATTGAGAAAGATTGTCAGAATGAATGGGGATGGGTAATCCAGATTTGATTTACTTGTTTTGCATATCTTCATAATGTTTTGAAATATTATGTTTTAACCATTTTGGATGTAGGAGCACGGTATACGGTTTTATAAATGTTTTAGGATACTAGTGAAGGGAAAACCCGTTCTGCTTAGCGGCGTGGTCTCACTAGATATCTAAATGGTTTGAGATGGTAAATTATTATTCATACCAGTCTTTATGTCTGACTCGAACTTTTTAATTTCCCCTTAAACTCTCGGATACTCAATTGATTTGTAGTAGGTTGAGAGTTAAGGTTTCCAGGTGTTCTTTTAGACGAGTAAAGCTTCCGAGGACATGCAGGAGGCAAGCTTATTATTAGAGTTTTTTTATTTCCACTATGTGTTTTGTTTATAAGGCATATTTGTTTTCTTGCCTATCTATATATTCTTATCAACCAATGGGGCATCTTCATATGTCGCTCTTGGTGTATTTTGTAATAATTATATGTTATCTGAACATGGTCTACGAACTGGAATTATGTAATCAATTTTGAATATTTTGAAATGGAATGTGGAATTTGTTTACTATTTACTTTTTTTCCATATTCTTGTGTTTCTATGTATCAATGTATCTAATGTCGCCGTATTTGGTCGTCGAGGATTAATAACTATGGATTACTGCAGCATTCGTAGCCGTTAGTTTTGAGCCTCCAAGTATGGTGATTTTACACCAAGCCTCCTCGGGCTCAACTCAAGTGCATCACATATACAAAGGTTAGGCCAATCAAGTTTTAGCCTAACTCAAGTGCATAGGGTCGAGAACCTATGGTGCATCAAGAATAGGAACATATTACTAGTGCACATATAACACTAAAGCCAGTAACTTAAGTCAGCAGGGTGACACATAGTCCAACCTAGAATTCAACTCAAGCATACAACATCATAGTGCACACGGATAAGGTATGTAAATGCATGAACAAGTGCATAAAGAACAAGGCCAGGTAAATGCTCAACCAAGGGAACATTAACGTGGTGGATGGGCCGCAAGTGATGAACAACAACAATGGCAAATTCAAGAAAACATCATGATGCAGATCAACATGGACAAGGCTACAAAAATGACCACATTGATATGTGTATATGTATATATAAATGGGCAACATATACATATGCAAATGCAGTAATCAAGAGCAAAGGTGCAACAAGCAATTGCACATAGAACAGGTTCACAAACATAAACATTTCAGCAAGGACGGGCATGAAACTCACAAGTACAAGTAAAAGCAGGTTAATCATGTACACACACACACACATATGAAATATATACATATGCATATGCATATGCATTAGAAAAATGGAACAATAGATAAGCAAACAAGCATGGTCTCGGTAGAAAGCAAAATTTGAACAAATCAAGGCAATTTGATCAAATGCCAAATTAACAGTGTCAAAATATATTCGAGAATATAGTAGAGAATTCAAAGATAACAAGTCAAGTTTTTTATGAACCGATCGATCAAAGGAAATCAGCCAAGTCTAATTCGTTTAAAACATATTCGAATATATAGCAATATATTCATGAAAGTTACCAAAGATCGTGTAATATGAAATATTAACTAAACTATTTACTTGAGTGGAATATAAATATAAAGTAAAGATAATAAAGTAAATGGCACCCGAGGTTTTTATACTGGTTCGAACTTCCAGTTCTACGTCCAATCCCTGACTCCTTCTGGATTTAATCGATAGCCTCACCTAAACCGGAGGAATAGGTATTACACTGCCTGAGCAACCGAACAGGACTTCAACCGCCTAGACAACCGAATAGGACTTCAACTGCCTAAGGATACTACAACAGGACTTCAACTATAAACAACAGAAAAGCATTTGACTGAGTATGCTCTTGAAGAGCACTAATAAGTCAATAATGTACACCCTTCCTACAATCTTCTCCTTTGTGGTATATTGTGTAGTTTGTGAAGAAAGGAAGTAATTTTGATCACAAGAAAATTTTCTTGAATGATCGTGTAATAAAAAATGTAAAGCAGTTTTTAATTGAATGCTTGAGAGTTCAAAAAAAAGATAGAAAGAATTGGGAATAGAATTGATTGTCAAAACAATGAAATGATTTGCTTTATATAGAGTTTAATAGTTGCAATCATTGGTGAGAAGAAACAATGAAAAGTCAGGACTACAACTCTTGGTTTTAAAGATGTATCCCTTCATGAAGAAGAGGTACCTTTTCAAAAAACTAGCCGTTATACAAATTCAGCTAGCTGAATAAAGTTTGGCAGCTAGCTGAATCAATGGTTTTTTAAATTAGCAAGAAAATAGTTCAATTTTGGCCATTTTCAGCCAACTGAATATTGTCAGTCAGTCGGTTGAATATTCATAAATATTTATGTGCATATGCACAGATTCAGTCGGCTGACTTGGGTATTTCAGCCGGCTGAAATTCAAATTTTTTGGGATGTTTTATAAATTTCAATGATAGATCGTGCATGTGTGTATGTGTGTATATATATCACATAAGAGAGATTTTCACCACTTTATACTTCTAGATATATACAAGATGACTGATATTACTTTGTAGCATCAATCTTGTCTTTATTTTGATATAGTTGTCTCTTTGTAAAGTTGATATCATTTCCTGCAAAAAATGGTTAGTATATACAATATATACATGTATAGTTGTTTTTATCAAAACATTAGAATATAGGGCTCTAACATTCTCCCCCTTTTTGATGATGACAACCATCTAAGTTTAATTTTAAATTGAGTTATTCTCCCCTCTATCATGATACTATCCCTATCGATATGGCCTTACTTTATTCTCCCCCTTTGTCATCGACAAAAAGGAAATATATATTAACAGCAGAAGTAAAAAGGTTGTAAAAACAATAGATGAGAAGTGGTATAGAACTTACATCACAGATCACACATTTCATCACGTAAAACATATAATCATTACAAAACATCATAGATATGTTATGAAAATACCATGCATATTAATATGACGAGATAACATCACAGAAACATAACGATTAACTTATCACAAATATTACAACACAAATTGTCTTTAAATTGTTTAAAACATATAACATATATAGGAGTCATAAAAAGATGATAACAGAAACATACTGTGATATAGAGAATAATCAAAACTCTTGGCTTTCAGAGTTACCTTCTTCATCTTCATCTTCATCTTCATCTTCATCTTCCTCTTCAGAAGTTGCCCAAGTGAAAAGAGCCGGAGTTTCAGTAACTCCTTTGATGAAGTAGGAGGAATAGCAGATGTGGACGAAGAGCAAGAAAGTATATCCCAAATCTTGTTCAAAAAGCCTTTAATCGAATTGAGATTTTTTGTTGGTTTTTGACACGTTGTGCTCAATTTTGTTCAAACGACGATCGAGCCTACTTTGGTTTCGGGATAAGGCAACAAAAGCTTTTTTGGAAGAGGCATCCATATTGATTTCTTCAATTTCAGTAATATCTTCTTGACGCAGCGGATTAAACAAAAACAAAGTAGATCAATGAAAGTAGCAATCGGTGGATTGAGTAATACTGAAATGTCCAAATTCGTTGATCCGAAGATACCGAATTCTAGCTATCTCTGACACGTTGATCATGCACGATACCGTGAAGAGAGATCTACAATTCTTCGAGCGTTGATCAAGCGCACTTGATTCCGCAAATTGGCTTCAACGATCGAAGATTCGAGCGCACTCGAATGTCGAAGGTGGAGATAGGAGATTACACTCAACTACCGATTTTAATTGAAAGCACAAAGCTAACAAACAAGAATTTTATTCAAAATCAACAACCTGTTACAAATGGCACCACCGGCCTATTTATAGAAGTTACAACTCACACAATACAAAAATGTACAACACCTAGGTCATGAACGACCTATAACCTGCGACTTACGACCTAAACAAAGTCGTGAACGACTTAAGACTTGCACAAATAAGCCATAAGCCAGTATTCATCACTACACCTCCACGCGATCTAAAAACATACGAGTTACGACCTATACATCCACGACTCAACACATATGTACAACACATAACGACTCACGACTTATAAAAGACGACCTATGACTTAGCAGCAACGACACACATAGATCGGCAGCGTCTTAAGAACCGCTTCAGAACATCTTTATGCGACTTAGCTTAGGTCGTAGCTCGGTAGCGACCTATCACCTTCCAAAGAAAACAACCTGTGATCGTTAGGTCGTTTGCGACTTAAAGAAGCGCAGGAGTTAGGTCGTGGCCGACCCAATGACCTGGTGCGACTCAAAATCTTGCGACCTAAGCAGTTAAGTCGTAACTCGTTAGTTATGAGTCGCGAATTATCATAGGTCGCTGATCCACTTTCTCCTGCATAACTCGCATCCTCTGTTCCCCTGTTAGGTCATGGTCGACCTAAAGCTTTCTCCTTAGGTCGTGTCCGACCTAAAACACGTTGCCTGTTAACTCGCAAACCATCTTCGTTAGGTCGTGAACGACTCAAGGATTGTTTAGGTCGTTCGCAACTTATCACTTCACCGTTTTCATCATTCTGGGCTGCATCATCCTCCCCTGGTTGAGAAAAATTCGTCCTCGAATTTGCGTCCTCTTCTTCCACAACAAAGTCATTCCTATGATACGATATTAGATGTTTAACGTTAAACACGTCAGACGTGTACACATCTTTGGGCAGTTTCAACCTGTAAGCGTTTTCATTGATCTGTTTCACAATTGTCACAGGACCAATCTTTCGTGCTTTAAGTTTATTGTATGCTCCCACCGAAAAACGATCTTTCGTTAGTACAGCATATACCAAATCTCCCTCATTAAATTCAACGCTTCTTCGTTTCAAATCCGCAAATCGTTTATACTTTTCATTCGCCTTTCCCAATCGTTTGTGAACGATTCTATGACACTCTGTCAATCCTTCAACAAAATCAGCAGCCTTTTTAACTGTCTTCTTTGGTTGTGGTACTACCGTTAAGTCCAACGGTCCCCTTGGCAAACTTGAATATACAATCTGGAATGGACTGAAACCTGTGCTACGATTTACCGCATGATTATGAGCAAACTCTGCCTGGCATAACTTCATGTCCCAACTCTTCAGATTATCTTTCACCAGACATCGCAATAAATTCCCCAACGATCTGTTAACCACCTCCGTTTACCCATCAGTTTGTGGATGGTAAGCACTACTAAAATTCAACTTCATTCCGACCATCTTCCACAAACTTAGCCAAAAATGACTCAAAAAACGAGTATCCCTATCCGACATAATAGATTCTGGTAATCCATGAAGTCGATATATCTCTTTGAAAAATAACTGAGCAACATGAATAGCATTCGCCGTCTTCTTACAAGCAATAAAATGTGCCATTTTCGAAAATCGGTCAACCACCACATAAATGGAATCGTTTCCCTTTTGAGTTCGCGGTAACCCCAAAACAAAATCCATGCTCACATCTACCCACGGTTTCGTAGGAACAGGTAAAGGCATATACAATCCCGCATTGGTAGCTGTCCCTTTCGAAATCTGACAAACATGACATCGTTCCACAAATTTCTCAACTTCCCGTCTCATCGATGGCCAATAGTAAGAATGAGAAATCAACTGTAGAGTTCGATCTCTGCCCACATGTCCTTCCTCATGTAACTCTTTCACAATCTTCAATCGTAAACTACCTTTCGGTATACACAATCTGTTTCCTTTGAAAAGAAAGCCATCCACTAACACATACTCATTCGTCTTCCCCTCCTTAACTTCATCTACAAACTTCGCAAAATAAGGATCTTCAGCACACAACTCCGGAAGTACTTCGAACCCCAACACTTCAACTTTCATTGTAGTTAATAAATGACTTCTTCTGCTCAACGCATCTGCCACTCTGTTCGTAATTCCCGATTTATGCTTCACCATAAATGTAAATTGTTGTAAATATGCAATCCACGAAGCATGCCTAGCAGCAATCTTGTCCTATCGCTGCATATGCTTCAATGCCTCATGATCAGTATATAAAACAAATTCTTTATGAAACAAATAATGTCTCTAATGTTTGATAGCTTGCACGATAGCATAAAATTCCATATCATATGTATTATATCTCATCTTTGCTCCCGACAGCTTCTCACTGAAATATGCAATAGGACGTCCTTTCTGACTCAACACTCCTCCAATTCCAACCTTTGATGCGTCAGTATGTAACTCAAACAACAACTGAAAATCTGGCAATACTAGAATTGGTGTTGTCGTCAAAAGTTTCCTGATTCTCTCAAAAGCAAATCCTGCTTCCTCCGACCATGAAATTTGCTTCCCTTTCATACAATCAGTAACTGGTGCCATCACGCTACTGAAGTGTGGAATGAATCTTCGGTAGAATGATGCCAAACCATGAAAACTTCTAACATCGGTTATCGTTCTGGGTTGTGGCCAATTTCTGACTGCTTCAACTTTATTCTGATCCACCTGTATACCTTCTCCCGAAATAACATATCCCAAGAATAAAACACTATGCATCATGAACACTCATTTCTTTGTTGCAACATAAAATTGTTCTTGTCGCAATACCATCAACACTTCCCTCAGATGTTGCAAATGTTCTTCTGAGCTTCTACTATATATCAGTATATCATCAAAATACACCACCACAAACTTCCCAATGAATGGTCTAAAAATCCGATTCATCACCCGCATGAATGTAATTGGTGCATTCGAAAGAACAAACGGCATAACAAGCCATTCGTACAACCCCTCACGTGTCTTGAACGCTATTTTCCATTCGTCCCCGGGTCTGATTCGAATTTGATGATAACCAATCTTTAAATCAATCTTCGAAAATATAGTAGCCCCGCTAACCTGATCCAACAAATCATCAAGCCTCGGCATTGGAAATCTGTATCTGATAGTTATTTTATTCAATGCCCGACTATCAGTGCACATCCTCCACGTTCCATCCTTTTTTGGTACCAATAAAGCTGGTACAGCACAAGGACTTAAACTCTCCTACACACGCCCCTGTTCAAGCAATTCTTCCACCTGCCTTCGCAACTCCTCATGCTCTTTTGGACTCATTCTGTAGTGTGGTCTGTGAGGTAACACAGCTCCTGGAACAAGATCAATTTGATGTTGAATGTCCCTCAACGGCGGTAACTCCGTTGGAAACTCCTCTGGAAATACATCGTCAAACTCTTTCAGTACTGGTTTTACTTCTTCTGGTATTTCCACCACTTCATGACTCTCCCGTCCAATCAACAAAAATACTTCAGGCTCCTCTTCAACTTCCTTAACAAACTCCTTCAAAGATAGCAAAGTTTTAAGCTCTTCAATCTCCTCCAACTTGCTTTCCTCTTGTTGTCGCTTCTTGGGAACTAGAGTAATCTTGGTGCCTTCAAACATGAAACTGTAACTGTTCGTACGTCCATCATGTTGCACCGCCCTATCATACTGCCATGGTCTCCCCAACAACAAATGGCATACGTACATGTCCACAACATCACACCAAATTTGTTCTTTGTATTTCTTTCCAATTGAAAAATTAACACAAGCCCTTCGACTAAATTTCACCTCCCCACATTTCCTCAACCAAGCTAACTTGTAAGGTTTCGGATGCTTCTCAGTCTTCAATGATAACTTCTTCACAGCCTCTGTAGAGATAATATTATCACAGCTTCCCGCATCAATGACAAACTTTCAAACCCTTCCCAAGATAGTGCATGTTGATTGAAAGATGTTACTCCTCAACCAGCTAGTCTCTTCCTCCTGCTTCGGTGTTAAGCAATTCCTCCTCATCATTAATGTATATCCATCATCTCCAGACAATAACTCTTCCTCCTCAATCGGTAATTGATTAAAACCTTCAGCCTCCTCATCCTCATCCTCAACCTCAGCAATCATTGCTCGCTTATTTGGCTTAGGACATTCATTGCTTTTGTGACCAAACTCTTGACAATTGAAACATTTGATACCACTATTGACTCTGGTCTTAGCAACTTCATTAACGACTGGTTTTGCAACAGCCTTAGAAACATTTGCACTGCTACTAGCTCCTTTCACTGGATTGTTGGAATTTGTAAACACACCACCACCTCGTCTACCCTGTTTCTCCCAAGCTAACGCTTTCTGATGTGCTTCAGCAACAGATCTGGGATCAAACATATTCACCATATCCTGTATCTGCATTCTCAACCCTCCAACAAATCTAGCTGTTAGCTGCTCTTCTGTTTCCATAATATCATTCCTCGCAATAAGCTGATAGAACTCATCCGCGTAATCATTAACAGTCTTTGTGCCCTGCCTCAAGTTCTGCAAACGTTGATACATCAAAGATTGATAATTGTAAGGTAAGAACGTTGCTTTCATCAATTTCTTCATCTTCTCCCAAGATTCAACCTTTGACTTCCCCATTCGTTCACGTGTAAGTTTGGTTTGCGGCCACCATGCCAAAGCTCTACCCCTCAACCTTGTAGCAACCAACTTCACTCTACGATGTTCCAGAACTTCCTTGAAGTCAAAAATCTCTTCAACATTAGCCACCCAATCTAAAAATTCCTCAGCCTGCATACCACATTTGAATTCTGGAATTTCAGTCTTCATCACTTATTCCCACTTGTGGCCATACTCTGAATAATTTCTACCTTTACCTCGAACACTACCACCGTCATACTCCTCTTCAAAATCAGATGTATATCGATGTCGATCCAGACCACCAACATCTCTACTACCATCACATCTACCAGCAACATTCCTTCTATCTACATTCCTCCGTTCTCGATCATTCACATTCCTCTCACGTCTTCGATCATCATCATCTCTATAACAATCTCGACTCACACTTCTATGATCATTATCAACACTTCTCTCCCGATTGGAATGTGGTGAAACTCTACTTCCCCTATGGTTAGATTCAGGTGAAACCCTTCTCTGATTTTGATTCATCTCTAACATCATCTTCTCTATTCGACCAATCCCTTCATTAAGCTTCTCATTAAAGTTTTCATTAATTCTTTGCTCCATCTCATCAGCTTCTTCTCTTCTATACAAAGCTTCAATATTTTGATGTCGATTAGCACTTCTTGGCGGCATACTTAAAACTTCACAAACACTTCAATTCTCGGTTTGGACAAATCAAAAGATACCCAATGATGTACACGACTTAACCCTACCTCGCGACTCAACTTGGCTCGGCTCAATTCAAATTCTCTTGGCGCGCAAACAACACTCCGCGCAAATCCAAACACCTTTCAACTTTTGATCCAAAAAGAAATGGATCGAAAACTCCCACTTTGTTGCAAAAATATGATGAACACGATGAACACAAAACTCTTCGATTTCAATTTGGCTTTGCTTGATGTAGCTCAGCCTCTCTAACTCTTCAAACTTCTTCAAAACAAATTGGCTCCAAGACTCGATTTAGCTATGATTGGCTAAAAACAAGCTCTGATACCAAACTGACGCAGCGGATTAAACAAAAACAAAGTAGATCGATGAAAGTAGCAATCGGTGGATTGAGAAATACTGAAATGCCCAAATTCGTTGATCCGAAGATACCGAATTCTAGCTATCTCTGACACGTTGATCGCGCATGATACCGTGAAGAGAGATCTACAATTCTTCGAGCGTTGATCAAGCGCACTTGATTCCGCTAATTGGCTTTAACGATCGAAGATTCGAGCACACTCGAATGTCGAAGGTGGAGATAGGATATTACACTCAACTACCGATTTTAATTGAAAGCACAAAGCTAACAAACAAGAATTTTATTCAAAATGAACAACCTGTTACAAATGGCACCACCGGCCTATTTATAGAAGTTACAACTCACACAATACAAAAATGTACAACACCTAGGTCGTGAACGACCTATAACCTACGACTTACGACCTAAACAAAGTCGTGAACGACTTAAGACTTGCACATATAAGCCATAAGCCAGTATTCATCACTACACCTCCACGCGATCTAAAAACATACGAGTTACGACCTATACATCCACGACTCAACACATATGTACAACACATAATGACTCACGACTTATAAAAGACGACCTATGACTTAGCAGCAACGACACACATAGATCGGCAGCGTCTTAAGAACCGCTTCAGAACTTCTTTATGCGACTTAGCTTAGGTCGTAGCTCGGTAGCGACCTATCACTTTCCAAAGAAAACAACCTGTGATCGTTAGGTCGTTTGCGACTTAAAGAAGCGCAGGAGTTAGGTCGTGGCCGACCCAACGATCTAGTGCGACTCAAAATCTTGCGACCTAAGCAGTTAAGTCGTAACTCGTTAGTTATGAGTCGCGAATTATCATAGGTCGCTGATCCACTTTCTCCTACATAACTCGCATCCTCTATTCCCCTGTTAGGTCGTGGTCGACCTAAAGCTTTCTCCTTAGGTCGTGTCCGACCTAAAACACATTGCCTGTTAACTCGCAAACCATCTTCGTTAGGTCGTGAACGACTCAAGGATTGTTTAGGTTGTTCGCGACTTATCACTTCACCATTTTCATCATTCTGGGCTACATCACTTCTTGAGTTTGTGGTCCTTGGATGGAGGAAGCAATGCCAGTGTCATGGAGTTGTGCAATACCTTAGTCATGGTTTGCAACCCATTGTTAAAAGAAATTATGTCATCACTTGCAGGACACTTTGGAAGGCCCATGAGACTTAATGTTTTGGAGTTGAATTCGCTTATTGTCATAAACTCGGAATTTGGTGTAACTACTCTAAAATTTTGCACGATGCGCATAATATAAGCTTCATATTGAATTATTTTGTAATTTCTTCTATGATTAACGGTTTCAAATTCTTCCAAAATTAACTTAACCTAATTGATAGGTTGAGATGAGTAAATCGCATATAGAGCTTGAAAATCCATTTTCTAAACTTTTTCATAGCTACCGGTATGAGGTTGAAGCGGCCAGATAAGAGCACGATGAATTAATCTAGCTTTTGGATGCAAAGCACTAGATTTTAGTTCGGTCATATTTTCGAATAGAAATCTGTGTGACATTTCATCTCAATGGAACATGTCAACTTCAATTTCATCGATATCTAAGCCTTGAGATGAACATCTTAAAATATGTCATAAGCATTGTAGGGGAAGATAAATCATAATGCCATAGACCATAGTCCAAATATAATTAGTTTTGTTTTGTGGATTTTGATGATCTAAGTTCATGTTTGCAAAGAAAAGTTTAATTAAAAGAGGATAAATCTTGACATTGTTAGCATCATACCCTATAAGAGAATCAAAATTGTTTGCTTCTCCCATCTCCCAAATTCCATATCCATTGAAACCAGGGGATTTCATAAAGGTTCCTTCAAAGATTTTAGAATTATTCAATGTTATTGAACCTTGTAATAGCGGTATCATCATGAAGCCATGCCCTGATTTGATCTTGGGATGGGCCAGTAGAAGTGGAGGCTTATCTTGATCTTTTGGGTCTTAGAGCCATTGTTTGACTTTAAGTGAAATATGAAGTAAAAATGTGATTTTTTTTATTTTTGGAGAATGGGTTTTAGTATGCTGAAATGAAATTTGATGACGAAAAGAAGGGTTAAGGAAATGTAATGGTGGAGAATTGAATGGGTGCCTCAAAAGATGTGTTAGTTATTAAAAAAAACTGAAATTCGATACATCGGCCGGTTGCTAGGAACAATTTAGCCGTATGATTGCTTTAAGAACCAAACCAACAAAGAAATATGCCAAAATGGGTCAATTCAACCGTCTGAATTATTGGTATCAGCCGGCTGAATGCTGGAAAATTTTGATGCCTGATTGAAGATTTAGCCATCTGAACTAAAGCATTCAACCGGCTGATTCTGTTGTCTTTGCACAGATCGGCTTATAACAAAATATAATTAGGTTATTATATATATATATACGAGCTTTATTCTCATGCTAAATAATTTTAAACAGTTTTATACAACAATCATATTATTTACTATATGGAAACCGTATTTATTTATTTTCACAAGGCTCGGATTCTCCTGATGAGCAGCCTTCGAACGAATCCGGTTCAACTTTAGTTTTCTCCGTCAATTGTTTGATAGGGGACAAATTTTTTTTACGAACATGGGTGAGTTTGCTTGATGGACCTTTTTCCCATGAATTACAAGGAGATGTTTCCGTGCGATGCGGCGATTGTCTCTGGATGCTATTATTAGTAGGAGAATGACCATAAATCTTAAATGCACATTTTTCAAGGAAACTCAAACGAGCTGTAACGTCCGGGCTTTTCGACCCTCGAAAATCGACACTAATACATCCTCGGTATTCACGTGCCGCAAATCCAAGTCCCGGAAAGTCCGATTGTTAGGGGAAAAAGAAAATAAAGATAGAACAGAATCTCACACGAATGAAATAGCATACATTATTCAATATAAAATCTTTACAGCGGAAAATTTTGAATACAATATCAGAGTCTAACCTAGATTCACCCTGGACAGTTATAAACCCCCGTCCTTACAAATGTTGATAACCAAAAAAATGCAATATATATGCAGCGGATAATAGAATACGTCCATACGTAGATGAAGATCTCCAGCTCTCCTCTGGAAACTCCAAGCGTCTTCAACTAAACCTGAAACTACTCAGATCAGACCTGAGTATTTAAAATACCCAGATCAGGCTTGATAAACCAGCGTGAGTACTCGATTTACAAATTAATGCTAGTTTAAAACCTTTGAGAAGAAGGGTATCTCATAAGATCACGCTCGCACATAAAAACGGATGGGTTTTTACCTTATGATAACCAAATCACTTTTATACCAAAATAATTTGATATTATTTCTAATGACATTTTTTTGAAAATACTTTTCAAATAATATATGAAAATAGCCGAAATTATTGCATTGATTAAATTTGACGGCTTACTAGCTACTTTTAAAAAGTAGGTTCTACAATCAAAACCGTAAAGGCAACGTATTGGAATTGGATTTCCAACATGATAGAGAACTAGTGACCATTCAGACCCGAAAAATCCACGTATAACAGTCCTAGTTCACTCCATTGGCTTTACACGATTTCTGTCAGCCTCCGAACTATACTGCTACACTACTATGGAACAACGTATTACTCAGTGGCTTTACACGATCTCCATCAGCCTCCGTACCTTTCCAATTCATCATCTTAAGGAAATAGATGCCTTTCATTCCTCATAACTAATTGCCCAAAATTCGTCCTTCAGACCACATAGTATTCCATACCATTCCTGGGGTGTGAGGCTCATGAGGCTATGCTCCACAAAGCCGCACTTTGCTTTTCGCAAAGCCACGCTTTGATCATCATAGCTTCCACTTTGAATGCCACATTTCTATTCCTTTGATCACTATTGACCTCCACAAACATACAACCTCCAGGCTCATACGTCTCAGAGAAGGGTGTTAAGCTAAGAGAAGTTGCCTTCTCCACCACCAAGCAGATGTACATTTGTAAAAGTCAACGTTGTGTTCTTAGAAATACAATGTCAGACATTTGTCCATACAAGTTCGTTCTGGGACTGAACAAAACCGAAGGCACTCCTCCTACCGCATCCCGTCGGGAATTATCCCTAGGATCAGTAGCGATTAGTCCTTGCAATCGAAGATCCTCGTCTTCAAAAATCATCACCGTCATCATCAAGTATTCACTTCTGAACGTATATATTGGTTCGGAGTGATTTTCAGATAGAAATTACCCCAGATCCGACCCTGGTTCTTTCGAACCAACCATCGATTAAAAAGTTGTTAAGTTCATATGTGATTATCAATCATCAATCAATTTAATTCATATTTTTATTCATTCATAGATATCTCTTAGAGATATATTCATTTTAGAGATATATTCATTGAATCATTTCTTTATCTTTTTTAGAGTATATGGAATCATTAAGCCTCATTTATCAAATCATTTGGTTAATTTTAAAACCTTTTTAATCTTGGAATAATTCCAAATCATTTCACCTTTTATTTAGGAAAACACTTCCAAATTATTTCACCTTTCATTTAGGAAAACATTTCCAAATCATTTCACCTTTTTATTTAGGAAAACATTTCCAAATCATTTCATTTAAAACTTAGCAAAGATTTCTTAATTCAAAACTCCAAATTTGATTGAGATAAAACCATGGTATCTGGGTGTTAATCCAAATACCAATAAATATTAAGTGGGTAGAATCTATAGAAATCATCTAATTCTACTCAATATCAATCCCCGTATTCAACAAATACTATGGGCGGAATAATGGTGACGTCACCTTTTAAATTCCACGAATAGGACGAGTTCCCTCTTCGAGCTTTAATAGCGGGTACAAGAAGATCATCTCCATAAAATCAAGTTGTATTTAATTTTAAAAATTAAATCTTTTACACTTAACGCGTTTTCGACATTTCAACCTTATCTATCCCTCGCCCAGGAAAGAGGCCAGTTGAGCCAGGGCACTGGTTGCTCCTGAACATCTCCTTAGTTTAAGCACCTCACATCCAGATCTCACAAATAGAAAAATCTAGTCTACTCCTCGGCTTTTAGAGCCAAGATTAAACCACTTATTTATAATAGCTTTTCTTTAAATCATTCATTTGAACTTTCTTCAAAAAGCTAGAAATCTCCAAATCATTATTAAAACTCTTAATTATCCATTTGAAAACATTTAGAAATGATTTGGAAAAGAATTTTTAAGTTAAAAACTATATTTTAAAAGTTATCGAAAAGTGCTGCAAAAAAGTGCGGAAAGTGCATTTTCAGCTATATTGATCAAAATGACTTTTTATCATTTGGAAATTCATTTTTTATTACTAAAATGAATTTTAAGACATTTTAAAAGATTTATAAGATTTATTTCATATTTTTAAATAATTTTAAAACATGATTTTCAAAGAAATCCAGTTTTGGATTCCGAACCTCAAATTCAAGGTTTTTCAAAAACTTGTTTTACCCATATTTCAAAATCTACTTATCGGAATCTTGATTTTCTTTCTTTGTTGGAAAATTATGGATACAATAGTTTATAAAATACTTATCTCAAAGAATTCCGAGCTAAATTCCAACTTTTACACTTGTTTGACTTTTGTGGCGCGAAATCGCGAACTACCGCTACGCGACGCGCCTGTTTTTGACTAAATTTTCATTTACCTTTCAAACTTCACCAAAAAACTTCCATATGTTTATAAAATATTTATAAATCATTTACAAACATTTATTTTTCCATATTAAATATCTTTTTCACTTTCAAATAATTTCATAATATTATATTATTATAATATTCATTTTTAACTTTTTTATACTTTCAAAACAATTAAGAGGCTAAATAAACTAAATATACATATATATGAATTCATTTCTATTAATTAACCATTTTCATTATGATTTCTCATAATTTATCACAAACAAGTTATCAACCATATCAATATCCATATAATCAACCATATAATCATTCAAGTTATCAACCATTCATAAAAATCATTAAGAGATTAAATGGTCATATTATCATACTTAAAAATTGTTATAGAGATTATTTATTATTTACTAAACAATGAGTACTCACCATAATCAAACCAAACTTCCTACTAACATTCAACAAATCAACACTTCACTAAACAACTCCACTTCTCTTTCAAGTGCTCGCCATCATTTCTACCTCCTCTTTGCTCATAGCCTCACCTCCTTGCTCACGGCCTCCACCATCTCATGCTATCACCACCTCCTCCACGGCCTAGGCCCCTCGACCCCATGGCCTAACCATCCTAGCACAACCAAAACTCACGACCATGGTCATTGAAGAGAAGAGAAAGGAGCTATGGTATTTGAAGTGGAATGGTGTATATGTATATTTTATTATTTCTTTTTCTATATTATTTTTCTTTCATTGTTATATTTAAGAAGCCATTAAAGAAGCTTCATGAGAAGAAGAGGAAGAAGATGAAAAAATAAACAAATGAAGAAATGAAATGGTGCATGTATTTATAGCCTTGGAAGCCTTAAAGGCTAAGCAACTTCAAATATATATCTTTGTTTCATTATCCATCACATCTCCACTTTTCCAACACTTATTCCACACGTTAAGGCCTTCCCTTCCATGTGCTCCATTACGTCATTCACTTCATGTATGCATATGTTGACTTATGGAAGCTTAAGGAGGAAGTTTGCTTAAAATATCTTATATATTTTATAATATATATGTTTAAGTGTAAATGTATACATGTATATGTCTATGTGTATGTTAGGGTGTGAATTTATGTGTTATATATGTGTATATGACATATAAACAACGTTGCATTGATTCCGAACAACTTTCGTTCGATAAACCGTTGCCAATCGGAGAACCAATTCTCAATCACATTTTCACTTATACTTTAACGTACATAAATTTATAAACAAAATTTGAAAAACATTGTCTAATCATTTTAGGTGAATTAAAATGATCATATTTGAATTATAAAACCATATAAATTTATATTAACAATTATTTACAAAAATTGCTATTATACCGATAAAGCAATATCAATTTTCTTATATTTTCAAACCGATTATGTAACAACCCGCATATTTTACGATTGTATATTTAAACGTAGCATCGTTAATCGGATTTAAGTCTAAAATTTCACTTTTTGCAAACAGTCGAATTAGGACTCGAGACCACTTCCATTGAGTCTAAAATGGCGTTTGCAACTTTTTTGAGTATAACAATCGATATGTTTGGAGTTGGCTTGAATTTTGCTATTTTTCTATTGAGTTTTTGGTTTGGGTTTTGGGTTTCAGCCCACTAACCCAACTTATCTAATATCCTAACTCCACCCCCCATCTCCTCTTCATTCATTCTATTATTTTCCTAACACTTAAACTAAAGAAAAATGGGGGAAGATAAAAGAAAACAAAATTCCTAAGCCCTAGTTTCCTTTGCAAATTCAAGTTCTAGCTCCAAAATCTAAAAGAAGCTTAGGTAAGCATCCTCTTCATCTTCTCCATCTCTATCTCTCTTCAATTTCAGAAATTCCTAAACCCTAACTTATGAAATATTTGCTTATTAGCTTAAATTGGAACTTCTTGAGTTGAGAGAGAAGAGGAATTGATCTTGCCTTGTTTTAAAAGCTTCTCCTTCATTATTTTTGGGTTTAAAGGTGAGTTTTTGAACTCACATCTACGTCTATAGCTTTTGTTGTTGTTAGGTATGAATTCCTAACATCTATTCATGTTCATTTGTTTTTGATTTGGATTGATTGGGTGAATTTTCCAATTTTGGGTTTTTGAAGTCCAATTTTATGAAAATCGTTTTATGGGTGTTTGAACATGTTTACCGGGGTGTATCGAAGAGCCTATTAGGCTGGGTTGTCGTTTGGCATAAATCCCTAGTCGCCGTTGCTCGATTAATCGTTTTCGGTAGAATTTTGCCAGACTTGGGGGCTAGGCTGATTCTGCTCTGGTAGAAGGTTCAGTTTACTGAACCAGTAGTTCAGTCGACTGAACTAGGGGCCGAAAACATTCTGTCCCTGTATCAGTCGACTGACCATGCAGGTCAGTCGACTGAGCCTGGAAACCGAAAGTTTCCAAGCATTGTGTCAGTCGACTGACCACCTGGTTCAGTCGACTGACCTGCTTATCTCAGCCCAATTTGCCTATTTTGCTTGGGTTTCCAATTTTTAATCGATTCGTGCTGATCCGATTTGTTGTTATCATTTATTATCGACTTTGATGACTTCTTTTTCGGGATTTTTAGGAATATTCATTTTGATGGATTCGGTATCGATTTATATGTATTTGATTCACGTCTTCGTATGTGAATTTTTGGTTGATCGATTGTTTCTACAATCATTTCTGTGATTTGTCACTTTAAAATACAAAGGTTTCCTATACTAGTAGTAAATATTCAAACTCTTTCACAAAGATGATTTCAACTCTATTTTTAATACAAAGCTCATTTATAAAACCTGTTTTCTAATTTATTAGTATATACAAACCTTTACCTCATTCGTATGAGAAATCTAATTAAACAGCTTGGCAAAACAAGTGGTATGAAACGCTTGCGTTTACTTCATCGGTTAATTCTTAGACTTGTTCGATTGAAACTCTTGTGACAATTTTCGAGTGGAAATCTACAATTTGTTTGTAAATATTTAAGTTAAGCCAGTGGTTATGGGACATGAAACTAAACTCATCTATTTACTAGCTTAGTGTAATTCACACTTTTTATTGATCTATGATGATCATTTTGTGGTTTAGACTAGCAATGTGCGATGTCTCTTTGTCCACATGGGGGACTGTACCTCGTTTTATTGAGCTTCATCTTATTCTTTTATGGGTTAGCGACCCATGTTCTTTTATGGTGTTCGGTTCATCAGATGTACCGTTATTGTACTACATAGATGTCCCGGCTTTCTGGTTCATCGGACGTATCGTTATTGTACTGCGTCATTGCTCCAAAGTTATGGTTAGCGACCATGGAATAGCATTCCATTTGTGATACACGTGTTGGTGAGTTTTCATGCTCCCATTTGTGATAGGCCTCCCTTTTTGTGATTTCTGGATTTATGGTTGATGATTTCTAGAATTTGTATTTCACCTATTTTTGTGATTGGAAATGGTATGTTTGTCAATATTTGGGGTTTGGTGAATAAAATAAAGAATATGACATTCTTTTTGGTGCTTTGAGATTCTTGAGATATTATATGACTTTGTTGTTAATAAATGTATACTTGTCACAGTATGGCATTATGGTTATCATACGTATTTGTTATATCTCTTACCCTATCTCATTTTATCTGATATTTATAGCTAGACTAATCCATTTATTATTTTCTTATTAAATAATACTCGGGTCAGACCGAGATGTTATAGGTGCTTCTGCTTGACTCCTCATCTGGGACTATTATCTGACTTTTGGTTAACTACTTAGCTTAGTAGTTTTTGCTTTTATACATTTGAGATAGAGACTACTTGGTGTATACATATTCTTTTGTCTGGCACTTGTTTCTATTCTTTTGTGACGTAATGGATCTTATACGACATTACTTGGATGAACACTTTTATGTGATATATTCATATCTATTTCCGCCTTTCTGATATGAATATCTGTGACTGATTTGTGTTATGTTTATTTCTATATTTGTTTCCGAAGACCACTTAGCCACTGTGTGGTAGCTCTGAGTTTGTATTTGATATGTCAGATTTCCTCTTGAAACGAAATGTAAGTTATATTATCTGACATATCGGTACTCGCACAAAGCAATTACACAGATGGTCGCTCCTCAACAGCCTTATTCTTTATGCTAGTCGATGGCATTACCCCGTAGTGTCCTTGGCTAGTGTGAGTATAGAGGTGGGGCGTCACAGCTTGGTATCAAAGCCAAACTTCAGAACAATGTAGACTAATCTAGCAAAGGATCATTGTCCTAAGTCTTTCTTAGGAATCATGCCATAGGATGTAATTCGAGTCTTCATACCATTCTATCCTATTTCTTTTTATGATGCCTTGTTTTATCAATCTAGTTTGTTTGTTATTCATTTTTTGAATAACCCTTTTCTCTTTTCTTTCCTTCTTAAAGAAGAGAAATGGTTAGACCAGGCCGTCCCAGCGCCGGTCAATCCAGTGCTACTCCTCAGGACGGAGTATTTATGTCTGCTTAGCAACTTCTAGATCTTGTGAAAAATGCTCAAGCTATCAGACCCATTCCAGAGACTACTCATCCTAAATTTGGGTTTGCACGCTTGTGCAGTGATTACACCAACTTGGGAGGAAAGCCTTTCAGGGGTTCCGAAAGCGTTATAGAATTCCAAGCTTGGCTTCGAATATGCGATCGCATCTTTTCCCGCATGAATCTTATTGATCTACATCGAGTCCAAGTGAATTCTAGCATGCTCCAAGAAAGAGCATTAGATTGGTATGAGCTTATGATCTTTGAAATTATTGAAGCGGATCTTACTTGGGAGCAATTCCGGGAGAGGTTCGAATTAAAATCTATGCTGGAAGCTGAAAAAGTATCTCTAGCTCGACGCTTCATTGACCTTGTTCAAGGTGAATCTTCTGTGACGGATTACGTCGCATCTTTCGAATCTCTATCTAAATATAGGGTCCAGTATATTAATACCCCATTGAAGAAAAATCAGAGATTTGTCTATGGGTTGAATAAGAACCTCAAAAATCCATTACTTCTGAAATTAGAAGTTTCTTTCGATCAGCTTGTTGATATCGCTCTTCTACTCGAAGAGGCCGATAAAGAAAGTGATGTTGAAGTCAAACAAAACATCAACAAGAAGAGGCTTTTTAAATTCAAGCCTAATCCCAAAAAGAAAGGGAAGCAAGCAACTTCAGTAGCAAAGACTCCTACCTCTAGTCGTGGAGAATGTTACAATTGTGGTTCTAAGGACCATTATGCGAACAAGTGTCCGAAGTCTCTTACTTGCCGCTATTGCAAGAGTTCGGGTCATACTATACCTTTGTGTCCCAAACTTCAAAGCAAGAAGGAAGGCAAGCTAAATGTGGTACAAGCCCTTACTAACACTTCTCGTGGTCAAGGTATTTCTCATTCTATCCTTGATGGCATTATTATATTTCATGATCTTCCTATTCGAGTTCTTTTTGATACGGGTGCATCTCACTCTTTTATATCAAAAGAACTTATTGATGCTTTGTCTTTGAATTTTATTGGCTTGATGACTTCATTGAGGATTGTGAATCCGGTTGGTGGATCCGCTACGCTCAGTTTACTTTGTAAAGATGTCGAGATTATTTTATGTGATTACTATTTCCGTGCCGATTTGCATGTTATGCGTTACCTTGGTTTCAGAATGATTTTCGGAATGGATTGGCTTAACCATTATGAACCCCATAACCTATGTCCTGAGCGGACTATATATCTTCGACATCCTCAATCTGTTTAGTAGATATCCCTTATTCTTAAAGATTCAGATTCCAATTCCAAAGCATCCTTGTAGTCTCTAAATCCTCATGATGACGATAATGATGATGAGGAAGATGTTATTTCTCTCATTCACATTGTTCGTGAATTTCCCAACATATTTGAGCTCGTTTTAGGATTACAACCTAAGCGAGCAATTGAGTTCAGAATTAATCTACCTATTACTCGTCCTCCTTATCGTATGTCCAATAAGGAAAATGAGGAGATGCGTAAACAATTATCCGAATTGGAAGCAAAACTATTTGTTCGTTCTAGTTCCTCTCCATGGGGAGCTTCGGCTATTTTTGTGAAGAAAGCTAATGGTACACTTAGGCTTTGCGTTGACTACCGAAAGCTTAATGATCTCACCATCAAGAATAAATATCCCTTACCTCGGATTGATGATTTATTCGATCAACTTAGTGGTGCTACAGTTTTTTCACAATTAGACTTAGCAACCGGTTTTCATCAGCTCCATGTTGCATAGGATAGCATTCCTTTGACATCGTTCCGTACTCGTTATGGATCTTATGAATGGCTTGTTATGCCATTTGGTTTAACAAATGCCCCAGCTTATTTCGTTGACCTTATGAATCGAGTTTTCAAAGACTTCCTCGATCGATTTGTTCTCATCTTTATAGATGATATTCTTATTTATTCTAAAACCGAGGAAGAGCATGAAAATCATCTTCGGATTGTGTTAGAAACTCTTGGGAGCAAACAATTGAAAGCAAAATTTTCTAAATGCCACTTTTGGCAATCTCATGTGAAATTTTTGGGGCATATTATTTTTGAATCCGGAATTTTCGTGGATCCTTCAAAGATTGAAGCGATTCAAAATTGAAAGAGACCGGAGAGTGTGATGGAAATTCGTAGCTTCCTTGGATTGGCAGGCTATTATCGCCGATTCATAAAAGACTTTTCTAAAATTTCCGTACCTCTCACTAGTTTGACAAAGAAGGGAGTTAAATACATTTGGTCAGACAAATGTGAAGCTGCTTTTCAAAAACTAAAAGAACTCCTTTCCGATGCTCCTATTCTTGTGATTCCCGATGGGAACCAAGACTTTATTGTTTATACTGATGTTAGTCGTGTTGGTTTGGGTGCCGTTCTCATGCAAAGGGAACGTGTTATTGCCTATGCTTCTAGGCAATTAAAGCCTGCCGAGACTAGATATGCCACTCATGATTTAGAGCTCGCGGCTATTGTTTTCACCCTTAGAATTTTGCGTCATTATCTTTTGGTAGAGAAATTTGTTCTCTACACCGATCATAAATCTTTGAAGTATTTATTTTCCCAAAAGGAACTTAATTTGCGTCAACAATGTTGGCTCGAATTCCTTGCTGTTATGAATAATTCTGTAATTCTATTCCTAAACCCTAATGTTTTAGTTGGTTATGTGTTGCTTGGTTTGTACTACTGTTCATGGTTGAAATCTGAACCTGGCTCTAGCTGAAGATTAGTGCTTTTTCAAGTCCAAGTGCACCAAGCCCGAAGCCCAAAACTTTAGTCCAGTTTATACTTGCCTAATATGTGTACATGCTTTATATGTATCAGCGTATCTCTTTCCCAGTATTTATGCAGAAAAGAAGAAAGTAATAATGGCTTCTAAAACTTATATTTTGATTTCTAATTTCTCTTGGATGATTGAATCTCATATTTTCTGAATATTATTACATGGTATCAGAGCATAGCGCATCGATCTAGGGTTTCAATTCAAATCAAGATTCAGATCTATCCTTTCTGCAAGAAACAATGGCTGAAAGCAAAAGTTCGTCGATGATGGATGTGATGCCGATGATGCCTAAAATAACTGATCGAAAATTAACAGGCACAAATTATCTAGAGTGGAGTAAAATGATTCGATTGTATCTCAGAAGCATAGATAAGGATGATCACTTAGTCAAAGATCCACCAACGTCAACAGGGCAAGAAGATCAGATCTGGTTGAGAGAAGATGCACGACTATTTTTGCAAATCCGAAATTCAATTGATAATGAAGTTATCAATCTGATCAACCACTGTTAATTCATGAAAGAATTGATGGAATATCTCGAGTTTTTATATTCTGGAAAGGGCAATCTAACCAGAATGTTTGATGTGTGCAAGTCGTTTTATAGAGCAGAGAAACAAGATCAATCTCTCACTACATACTTTATGAATTTTAAAAGAACATATGAAGAGTTTAATGTTTTGTTGCCTATGAGTACTAATAATAACCAGACTTCATATACTAATACATGGAGACCACCAACTGACTTTAGACCACCATGGAACCAATCACAACCATCTAATTCTTGGAGACCACCATTGTTATCCCACCTTTTGGCAAGGCCGTGACACCAAAAAGTTGACTGGAAAACTAAAGACAGTTCGTCACTAAAGTTCGTTATACACAAGTTCACCATGGACATCGATGAATTTTGTCCGAGTCCGGATCAGGCTACAATTGATAAGACATGACAAGTAAAGCCATGCAAACCAACGTTCCAAATTTCAAGTCAATCCGAGTTCGTATGCTCAAGATATAGTCGATACAAGACGAGGAAATGAGCCTCAGTTCGAATCCATAGGCCGAGGCTCAGTTCGAATCCATGGGCCGAGGCACAGTTCGAATCCATAGGCCGAGGCTCAGTTCGAATCCATTGGCCGAGGCTTTGTTCGAATCCATAGGCCGAGGCTCAGTTTGAATCCATAGGCCGAGGCTCAGTTCGAATCCATAGGGCGAGGCTCAGTTCGAATCCATAGGGCGAGGCTCAGTTTGAATCCATAGGCAGAGGCTCAGTTCGAATCCATAGACCGAGGCTCAGTTCGAATCCATGGGCCGAGGCTCAGTTCGAATCCATAGGCCGAGGCTCAGTTCGAATCCATGGGTCGAGGCTCAGTTCGAATCCATAGGCCGAAGAACGTCAACTTGAATCGATCATAACTTGAGATCTACAAGTCCAAATGCCATGAAATTTTCACAGAAGCTTAAGAACATGATGAAGAATGTCCACCCCAAATTTCATCTCGATTGGACTCTTTTTTGATCGATTCGAACCAAGGGTCGAATCGATCCCAAAGTGGGCCCGGATCTCCAGATTTCGGCCATGTGGGCCCCCTGACGTACCAGAACTGGTCTCCCATCATTTTAGGCGAAATATCAGCCTCCTACACCTATAAATAGAGCTCCTGGTCATTCAGAAAGGAGGTCGGACAATTCTAGGAGCTAAAGAGTGCCCAGACTCTGCTAGATTTACTCAGAATCACCACTGCTTCCTTAGGTTCAGATTATAATCATACAATCAGTTGTACTACATCAGAAGAAATTGTAATCATCAAGTGAACATCAATAAAATCATCAACTTCAGAGTGGACGTAGGCAAGATCGCCGAACCACTATAAATCTCGTGTTTATGTTCATTATTTCTGAATTGTGATACTCTGTTTGCTTAGATTTGAGATTTGTGTGTGAATATTATTGATTTATATTCATACACTGGTGCTTTCACAACATTCGGGGTTTGTGACCAATTTTGGCGCAAACAACCATCATCACCATCCTTAAGACCACAAAGGACTGCATGGAGACCAAGCAATAAAATATGTTCATATTGTAAGAAGCCTGGACACTTGATTTCTGAATGTAGAAAACTTCAATATAATAATCAAAACAAAAATCAAGGAGCTGTTAATACTTCCAATAAGTCTGTGTTGATGACTACAGAAGAGTTTGACAAATACAAGAAGTATCAAGAATCCTTACAAAACTTAGCTAATAACCCATCATCATCTGTATCTACCATGGCTAATATAGAAAAGCAAGCATCAAAATAGATTATTGACTCAGGGGCTACTGATCACATGTCAGGTAATCCTAAATTGTTTACAGATCTTAAAATACATGACCATAGTCGAACTGTCACTTTAGCAGATGGGACACAATCCAACATTCAAGGATCTGGTAGCATAAATACTTCACCACCACTAAAGTCTGCATTATTTATACCATCCTTATCATATAATCTTTTATTTGTCAGTCAACTTACCAAAAACTTGAGTTGTAGTGCGTCTTTCTCTCCTAAAGCTTGTATTTTCCAGGATCCTACAATGAAGGAGATTATTGGTAAAGGCTATGAATCTGGGGGTCTTTATATTCTGGAAACCTTACTAGTGGCTTCTTCTAGTATAGAGTCAGCAATCAAAGTTCATCAACAACTCGGTCATCCCTCTCTTACTCTTTTTAAACAACTTTGTCCACAATATAATCACATTACTACTCTTGACTGTGAATCATGTCAATATGCTAAACTTCATCGTGGTAGTTTAAAGCCAAGAATAAATAAACGTGCAAGTGCACCATTTGAAATTGTACACTCTGATATATATGGGGACCTTCTTCTGTTGTTTCTAAATTTGGTTATAAATACTTTGTAACGTTTGTAGATGATTATTCTCGAGTTACTTGGCTATTCCTAATGAAAAACAGATCTGAGTTGTTTTCTATTTTTTGTAACTTTCATGCTGAAATTCAAAATCAGTTCAAAACATCCATTTAAACCCTAAGGAGTGATAATGCTAAGGAATATACCTCTCATATCTTCAACTCTTACTTAAGCCAACATGGCATCTTGCATGAAACTTTTGTGTGGACACAGCCCCCCAAAATGGAGTTGCAAAGAGGAAGAATAGACATCTTTTAGAGACCACAAGAGCATTGCTATTCCAAATGAATGTCCCAAAAGTGTTTTGGGCAGATGCTGTTTTAATTGCATGCTTTCTGATTAATCGAATGTCATCTACAATCCTTAACTTTAATATCCCATACAAAGTCTTATGTCCTGACAAACAACTATATCCAGTTAAACCTAGAATTTTTGGGTGTACATGTTTTGTTAGAGATGTAAGTCCTCAGTTGAGCAAGCTAGATCCCAAATCCTTGAAATGTATATTTATTGGTTATTCAAGATTGCAGAAAGGATATAAATGTTTTTGTCCTAGCCTAAATAAATATATGGTATCTATAGATGCGAATTTTATGGAAGAAAAACCATTCTATCAAAAATCTCATATACCAATTCAGGAGGAGAATAATGAGGTTTTATCTCACAAACAAAGTCAAGAGGAGAATGATGAATTTTTAATTTATTCTACTGCATCACCTCAAGAAGAAGTAGAATCACCTAAAAGCACTGAAGCAAGGTCCACTTTTGATCCTAGTCTTGATCTTCCAATTGCTCTCCACAAAGAAAGGAGACAGTGCACTTACCCTATTTCTAACTATGTGTCATATGAAAATGTGTCTGACTCTACATGTTCCTTTATGTCTGCACTAGACTCAGTTAAGATCCCTAGAACAGTTGCTGAAGCCCTATCTAAATCAGAATGGATAAAGGCAATGATTGAAGAAATGAATGCTCTAGAAACAAACAATACTTGGGATCTAGTCAAGCTACCAAATGATAAGAAAGCCATTGGATGTAGATGGGTATATTCTGTTAAGATGAATCCAAATGGAACTGTGGTCAGATTTAAATCTAGATTGGTAGCTAAGGGATATGCACAAGTATATGGTATGGACTATTCAGAAACCTTTTCTCCAGTTGCCAAGATGACATCAATTAGATTATGTATTGCTTTAGCAGCTAGATTTAATTGGAAGCTTCATCAATTAGATATAAAGAATGCATTTCTCTATGGCGACCTTAATGAAGAGATATATATGACTCAACCCCCTGGTTTCATTGCACAAGAGGAGAGTGGATTAGTATGCAAGCTCAGAAAAACTCTATATGGTCTAAAGAAAAGTCCAAGGGCCTGGTTCGGGAAATTTAGCCAAACACTTGAGAAATTTGGGATAGAAAAATGTAAAAGTGATCAATCAGTCTTTCACAAATCATCTGAACAAGGTATTATTCTATTGGTGGTATACGTAGATGATATAATAATTACTGGTAATGATGACAAGGGTATTGTTGCTCTCAAAACCTTTATTCATGATCAGTTTCAAACAAAAGATCTAGGAGAATTAAAATACTTCTTAGGTGTGGAAGTTATATGAAGCAATAAAGGCATTTTTATGTGCCAGAGAAAGTATATATTGGATTTACTAACAGAGACTGGTAAGCTAGGTGTTAAGCCTCAGAGTTCACCCATCATCCCAAACATCAATCTGACATCAGAAGGAGGAACATTATGTGATCCTGAGAAGTATAGAAGACTGGTTAGTAAGCTTAATTACTTAACTATAACAAGACCGGATGTGTCATTTGCTGTCAGTTTAGTGAGTCAATACATGGCTTCACCCACTAAGCAACATTGGTCTATACTTGAACATATTCTAGGATATTTGAAAGGTACTTCAGGACAAGGCATCATGTATGCAAATCATGGGCATATGAGAGTGGAAAGCTTTGCTGATGCAGATTGGGCTGGATCCAAAGATGATAGAAGATCAACTATTGGTTTTTGTGTATATGTTGGAGGAAATTTAGTATCTTGGAAAAGCAAGAAGCAACATATAGTATCACGATCAAGCGTAGAGTCTGAATACCGAGCAATGTCTAAAGCAATTTTGTGAAGTAATGTGGATTAAACATCTTTTAAAAGAATGTAAATTAGAGTTTGAACAACCAGCAAAACTCTGGTGTGATAATAAGGCAGCTATTCACATTGCATCAAATCCTGTATTTCATGAGAGAACGAAGAATATAGAATTTGATTGCCACTTCATTCGTGATAAAATACAAGATGGTGAAATTACTACTCATTATATTCAGACTGAAAAACAACCAGCTGACATGCTTACCAAAGCATTGAATGGGAATAGAATTAAATATTTAGGAAGCAAGTTGGGTTTACTAGACATATACAACCCAACTTGAGGAGGAGTGTTATGAATAATTCTGAAATTCTATTCCTAAACTCGAATGTTTTAGTTGGTTATGTGTTGCTTTGTTTGTACTGCTGTTCATGGTTGAAATCTGAACCTGGCTCTAGTTGAAGATTAGTGCTTATTCAAGTCCAAGTGCACCAAGCCCAAAGCCCAAAACTTTAGTCCAGTTTATACTTTCCTAATATGTGTACATGCTTTATATGTATCAGCGTATCTCTTTCTCAGTTTTTATGCAGAAAAGAAGAAAGAAATAATGGCTTCTAAAACATATATTTTGATTCCTAATTTCTCTTGAATGATTGAATCTCATATTTTCTGAATATTATTACACATCTTATGATCTTGATATTCTCTATACTCCCGGAAAGGGAAATCGTGTTGCCGATGCCCTTAGCCAAAAGCAACAAGCGGTTGTTTCCATGATGATATCTGAATGGAATGATCTCACGACTTTATCCACTAGTGAGATTCGAGATCTTGAATCCAATTCATGTTCATCTCTTGTTTTGTGTAGCCTTGAGGCTCATCCTTCTCTTTTAGACCGGATCTTGAAGCTCAAAAGCATGATCCTGAATTGGTTCTTCTTTGCCAAAGTTGTAGGGATAAAATTGATATTGAGGGTTTGAAAGACTTTGATATTGATGCTCATGGTGGTATTCAAAAATTTGGTAGACTTATTGTGCCAAAAATTATTATTCTTCGTAGAGACATTTTAGAAGATTCTCATCGTTCTAAATTTACCATTCATCCCGGTAGTAGTAAAATGTACACGGACATGAAGCGACTTTATTATTGGGATGGAATGAAATCTGACGTTGCTAACTTTATTAAGCGTTGCATGACTTGCCAACTCATAAAGGCCGAGCATCAAAGGCCCGGTGGGTTATTGCATCCTTTGGAAATTCCAATATGGAAGTGGGATCAAATTTCCATGGACTTTATTGACGGTCTTCCCATTCTCGTTCGGGTCATTATAGCCTATGGGTGATAGTTGATAGACTTACAAAGTCCGCCCATTTTATTCCCGTTCAGTCCAATCGGACCATACCTATTTTGGCTAAACTCTTTGTCAAGGAAATTGTTAAATTACATGGAGTTCCTACTTCTATTGTTAGTGATCGTGACCCATTATTTACTAGTGGATTTTTGAGAGGTCTTCAAAAAGCTTTGGGAACGAAGCTTAATTTTAGCACCGCTTATCATCCTCAGTTCGATGGACAAACTGAGCGTGTGAATCAAACTCTTGAAGATCTTCTTCGTGCATGTGTTCTTGATTTTGGTGGAAGTTGGGAAGATCATATTTCTCTTGTTGAGTTTTCTTATAATAATAGCTTCCAATCAAGTATTGGTATGGCACCTTTCGAGGACTCTACGGAAGGCCATGCAGATCTCCTTCGTGTTGGCTTGAAGTCGGTGAGAGGCTGGTTTTAGGTCCGGATTTCATTCGTGATGCCATAGAAAAGATTGACCTTATTCGTCATAGGATGAAAGAAGCTCAAATAGACAAAAATCCTATGCCGATAATCGAAGAAGAAAATTAGAATTTTCTGTGGGAGATTTTGTGTTTATTCGTGTTTCACCTATGAAGGGTGTCGTGCATTTCAGTCGATCGGGAAAATTAGCACCTCGGTATATTGGTCCATTTCCCATCACCGAACGCAACCGAACGCATTGGTTCCGTTGCTTATCGCCTTTTATTACCGGCTCAGTTTTCTGCTATTCGTGACGTATTCCACGTCTCTCAATTACAGAAATTCCTTCGAGATTTCGATTCTACTCTTGAGCCCGGTGTTATTGAAGAAATTGAAGTTTCGCCTAATTTGACTTATAAGCAACATCATATTCGTATCATTGCTTCGAAGGTTAAACGCCTTTGAAATAAAGATATTCCTCTTGTGAAAGTTCAATGGTCCACAAATCCTAAGCATTGCTCTTGGGAATCCAGAGAATTCATCGAGCGAACACATCCGGACTTACTCTCTCGTGCTCCTTAAGGTGAACTTCTTATTTCAAATTTCTTTTTTTTGTGTTGATATGCCTTTGTATGGTTGTTACTTTTTATTTCTTTTTCTTAAGTATTGCGAGGACGCGATTTCTTTAAGGAGAGGAGTCTGTAACAACCCGCATATTTTACGATTATATATTTAAATGTTTTATTTAAATATAGCATCGTTAATCGGATTTAAGTCCGAAATGCCACATTTTGCAAACAGTCGAATTAGGACTTGAGACCACTTCCATTGAGTCCAAAATGGCGTTTGCAACTTTTTTGAGTATAAACATCGATATGTTTGGAGTTGGCTTGAATTTTGCTATTTTTCTATTGGGCTTTGGGTTTGGGTTTTGGGTTTCAGCCCACTAACCCAACTTATCTAATATCCTAACTCCACCCCCTCTCCTCTTCATTCATTCTATTATTTTCCTAACACTTAAACTAAAGAAAAATGGGGGAAGAGAAAAGAAAAAAAAATTCCTAAGCCCTAGTTTCCTTTGCAAATTCAAGTTCTAGCTCCAAAATCTAAAAGAAGCTTTGGTAAGCATCCTCTTCATCTTCTCCATCTCTATCTCTCTTCAATTTCAGAAATTCCTAAACCCTTACTTATGAAATATTTGCTTATTAGCTTAGATTGGAACTTCTTGAGTTGAGAGAGAAGAGGAATTGATCTTGCCTTGTTTTAAAAGCTTCTCCTTCATTTTTTTTGGGTTTAAAGGTGAGTTTTTGAACTCACATCTACGTCTATAGCTTTCGTTGTTGTTAGGTATGAATTCCTAACATCTATTCATGTTCATTTGTTTTTGATTTGGATTGATTGGGTGAATTTTCCAATTTTTGGTTTTTGAAGTCCAATTTTGTGAAAATCCTTTTATGGGTGTTTGAATATGTTTACCGAGGTGTATCGAAGAGCCTATTAGGCTGGGTTGTCGCTTGGCATAAATACCAAGTCGTCGTTGCTCGATCGATCATTTCCGGTAGAATATTGCCCCACTTAGGGGCTAGGATGATTCTGCTTCGGAAGCAGGTTTAGTCGACTGAACCAGTAGGTCAGTCGACTGAACCATTGGTAGAAAAAATTCTGTTCTTGTATCAGTTGACTGACCATAAAGGTCAGTCGACTGAGCCTAGAAACCGAAAGTTTCCAGGCATTGTGTCAGTGGAATGACCACCTGGTTCAGTCGTCTGACCTGCTTGTCTCAGCCCAATTTGCCTATTTTGCTTGAGTTTCTAATTTTTAATCGAGTCGTGTTGATCAGATTTGTTGTTATCATTTATTATCGACTTTGATGACTTCTTTTTTGGGATTTTTGGGAATATCCATTTTGATGGATTCAGTATCGATTTATATGGATTTGATTCACGTCTTCGTATGTGAATTTTTGGTTGATCGATTGTTTCTACAATCATTTCTGTGATTTGTCACTTTAAAATACAAAGGTTTCCTATACTAGTAGTAAATATTCAAACTCTTTCACAAAGATGATTTCGACTCTATTTTTAATACAAAACTCGTTTATAAAACCCGTTTTCTAATCTATTAGCATATACAAACCTTTACCTCATTCGTATGAGAAATCTAATTAAACGGCTTGGCAAAACAAGTGGTATAAAACAATTGCGTTTACTTTGTCGGTTAATTCTTAGACTTGTTCGATTGAAACTCTTGTGACAATTTTCGAGTGGAAATCTACAATTTGTTCGTAAATATTTAAGTTAAGCCAGTGGTTATGGGACATGAAGCTAAACTCATCTATTTACTAGCTTAGTGTAATTCACACTTTTTATTGATCTATGATGATCATTTTGTGGTTTAGACTAGAAATGTGTGATGTCTCTTTGCCCACGTGAGGGACTGTACCTCGTTTTATTGAGCTTCGTCTCATTCTTTTATGGGTTAGCGACCCATGTTCTTTTATGGTGTTCGGTTCATCGAATGTACCGTTATTGTACTACATAGATGTCCCAGCTTTTTGGTTCATCAGACGTACCGTTATTGTACTGCGTCGTTGCTCCGAAGTTATGGTTAGCGACCATGGAATAGCGTTCCATTTGTGATACACGTGTTGGTGAGTTTTCATGCTCCCGTTTGTGATAGGCCTCCCCCTATGTGATTTCTGGATTTCTGGTTGATGATTTCTAGAATTTGTGTTTCACCTCTTTTCGTGATTGGCAATGGAATGTTTTTCAATATTTGGGGTTTGGTGAATAAAATAATGAATATGACATTCTTTTTGGTGCTTTGAGATTCTTGAGATATTGCATGACTTTGTTGTTATTAAATGTATACTTGTCACAGTATGGCATTATGGTTATCATACGTATTTATTATATCTCTTACCCTATCTCATGTTATCTGATATTTATAGCTAGACTGATCCGTTTATTATTTTCTTATTAAATAATACTCGGGTCAAACCGAGATGTTATAGGTGCTTCTGCTTGACTCCTCATCTGGGACTATTATCCGACTTTTGGTTAACTACTTAGCTTAGTAGTTATTTCTTTTATACATTCGAAATAGAGACTCCTTGATGTATACATATTCTTTGGTCTGGCACTTGTATCTATTCTTTTGTGATGTAATGGATCTTATATGACGATTACTTTGATGTACACTTTTATGTGATATATTCATATCTATTTCCGCCTTTGTGATATGAATATCTGTGACTGATTTGTGTTATGTTTATTTCTATATTTGTTTCCGAAGGCCACTTAGCCACTGTGTGGTAGCTCTGAGTTTTTATTTGATATGTCAGATTTCCTCTTGAAACGAAATGTAAGTTATATTATATGACATATCGGTACTCGCATAAGGCAATTACACAGATGGTCGCTCCTCAACAGCCTTATTCTTCATGCTAGTCGACTGCATTTCCCCGTAGTGTCCTTGGCTAGTGTGAGTATAGAGGTGGGGCGTCACAGATGATATATCTCTTTATAAAACTATTATAAATTATTTATCATCACTTTATAACTATTTAAAATGAATTATTATCATTTTAAAAAATTATTTGAATAATTATAATAATTATTAAATCATTAAATCTCAATTTAAAATCATAAATCATTACTAAATATAAAGGCATCATTGAGGATGTCATACATTCATTTAATTTCCCAAAATAAATAAATAAATTTTATTTCATATTCTTGTTCAGTTATAAAAATAAGTGTATGTATTCAGCTCCGCGCGCGACATTTTATGATTATAGAGCTGGTTATTGATAAAACAGTTTTCAGCCATTTTATCGATTTAGAATTCGAAGAAAATATTTTTGTAAATATCTATTCAAAATAAAATTACTATTACTTATTATTGCTCAAAACAATATTATTTGTATTATCAACCTTTTATTTAAAAATAAATACAATTTATCAAAGTGATAAATTGGCGGGCCGTTACACGAGCTCCTTGATTTTTCTGTTCATAGTATATTTCGCATTGAACACTGATTGTTTCTTGTTGAAAATGATGTATATCATTTATTTGATATTGAGTAGAAGGTGAACCAAAATCTATGTTCCATCTGACTTGTTTTCCATTCGGAGTATAGCCAGTGTGAGATTTGGAGAAGGTGTAATGTGTACGGGAACATATATAGGAGTTGAGTTATTTGAAAGTATTGTAGTGGATGAGCTGAAATCAATGGATGGGTATGGAGAATTATCTTGCGAAGTCATTCTTATATGAAAAGATGATTATAGTTTTAATATTAATTTCTTCTACACTTATTTTGATCTTATATATATATTAATGATTTCTATTTTTAGAAATATTTGAAATGTTCAAAATGCCTTTTGATTTGTAATATGTGAATTATATATATATATACATATATATATATATATTCATTGGTTTATATAAAGATAATTTTTATGACCTTTTATTTGATTTATCTAAAATAGTAGGATCTAATTCAAGAGAAGATATGCTAATTCGGCAGAAAATTATATGCACTTTATTTCTTTATCACATATGGAAAAAAATTATAATTCTTGTAGAAATATAATTCCAAGTTCTCGTCTTAATTTTATAAATGTATTTTCATTCAATGGTTTGGTGAATATATCTGCTATTTGATTTTCTGAAGATATGAATTCAAGAGAAATAACATATTTTTCTATGTTGTCACGTAGAAAATGATGTTGAATATCTATAGTTTGGTGCGAGAATGATTTATTGGATTTTTGGACAAGTTAATGGCACTTGTGTTATCACAATAAATCGTTGGTTTAGAAAGATTGATGCCAAAATCTTGAAGAGTATGTTGCATGTAAATTACCTGTGCACATGCCAAGGTAGCAAAGATATATTCCGCTTCACAGGTCGAGAGATGGACACAATTTTGCTTCTTACTAAACCACGAGACTAGAGACTGTCCGATGAAGTGGCATATACCATTCGTACTTTTTCGGTCCGTTCGACATCCATCGAAGTCAGCATCACTGTATGATACTAATTCGAAAGGAAATCCTTTCGGATAAAAGAGGCAATAGTCTTTAGTGTTGCTTAAGTAGTGCAAAATTCATTTCATGGCTCGCAAATATGATTCTTTAGGATTTGCCTGAAAACGTGCACAAAGACACAACTCATCATGATATAAGGATGACTAGCAGTCAAATATAGTAAAGAACCAATCATACTTCGATACAATTTTTGATCCGTACTTTTACCATTTTCATCTCGATCGAGATGGACCGTAGTGCTCGCAGGAGTTGGTTTTGCACAAGTGTTCTCCATACCAAAATGTTTTATTAAATTATCACAGTATTTTTATTGATTTATTAAAGTACTGTTATTTAATTGTTTAATTTGTAAACAAGAAAATTTGAGAGTTCTCCCATATGTGACATCTCGAATTCACTTATCATAATGTTAGAAAATTCTTTACATAATTTTTCATTTGTGGAACCAAAAATAATTTCATCTACATAAATTTGAATTATTAAAATATCATTCTTATCTTGTTTAATAAAAAGTGTTTGATCGACTTTTCTAATTTCAAAACCCGAGTTTATAAGATAGCTCTTAAGACGATCATACCAAGCATAGGGTGCTTGTTTTAAACTGTATAATGTTTTCTTTAGTTTATAAACATGATCTAGATATCTATCATATATGTAAATAATTGTAGTTGTTCTACATAAACATTTTATTTTATAAAACCATTTAGAAATGCACTTTTTACCTTCGTTTGATATAATTTGAAATTATGATAACAAGAGAAGGTTAGCAAGACACATATTGCTTCTAATTGAGCGACAAGAGCAAAAGTTTCCTTGTAGTCTATTCCTTCTTCTTGATTGTAGCCTTAAACGACCAATCTAGCTTTATTACGAGCTATGTTACCTTGCTCATCGACTTTATTTTTGAAAATCTACTTTGTACCAATAACTGTCTGATCACTTGGTCTAGGAACTAAGTCCCAAACGTTGTTCCGTTCGAATTGGTTTAGCTCGTCTTGCATTGCTAAAATCCAATAGTCATCGGTTGAAGCTTCTTTTACATTTTTAGGCTCAATGTTAGAAATAAAAGCAACATGTTCCATTTGATCTAATTGACTTCTTGTCCTTACATTTGTATTTATTTCTCCAATAATATTTTCGATTGGATGATTTCTTAATTCTCTAGGTGGATAACATACTTCATTTTCAATGGGTAAGTTTTCAATATTATTTTCAACAATATTTCCAATATTTTCTTCTTTTGTATTATTTTGTTTTGTATTTATTTCATCATCTTCATCGTTATTTTTAATTTTTGAATTTTCATCGATAGAAACATGTAGTGTTTCTTCTATTATTTTTGTTCTTTTATTGTATATTTCTGTATGCTTTACTTCATTCCGAATATCTAATAAATATTACTTCATCGGATTTTGGATCGAATTTTCCAAGTTGATCGCTTGTATTTAACAAAAAACATTTAGAACCAAAACTTTTGAAATAAGTGATATTAGGTTTCTTTCCAGTGAATAGCTTATATGGTGTGTGTTTAGTTAAGGAACGAATAGAGATACAATTTAAAACATAGCAGGCAGTTACTATAGCTTCTACTTAAAAATATTTTGGCATTACTACCGCTAAGTAAAGTTCTAGCACGTTCTTGTAGAGTTCTATTTTTCCTTTCTACAACTCCATTTTGTTGTCGAGTTCTAGGAAATGAAAAATTATGAAAAATTCCTTTCTTGTTACAATAATTTACAAATATATCATTATCAAATTCACCGCCGTGATCGCTTCTAATGTTCTTAATTTTAAATTTTTTGATTCTTTTAGCAAAGATTTTAAAATTTTCAAAAGTATCACTTTTTATTTTTCAAAAATATTGTCCAAGTATATCTTCAAAAATCATCTACAATAACAAATACATACTTATTATGATTAATTGATTGAACTTGAGTAGGTCTAAAAAGATCCAAATGTAATAGTTCAAGTGGTTGTAATGTAGAAATAATTTTCTTAGACTTAAATGATGATTTTGTTAGTTTTCCTAATTGACAATCATCACAAATATTGTTTATCTTATAATTCATTTTTGCTAATCCTTTCACTAAAGTATTTTTTGATAATTTGCTTATAGCTTTGAAATTTATGTGACAAAATCTCTTATGCCATAACCAAGGATCATTTTCTTTAGCTATTAAACATAAATTTATGTTAAGATTAATTTTCATATTTAAAACGTATATATTTCTTTTACGATTTCCTTCAAAAACTAAAATTTGATTTTTATCATAAATATTACATTTATCTTTTTCAAAAGTAATTCTAAATTTTTTTTCACAAAGCTTACTAATACTTAAGAGATTATGTTTTAAATTCTTAACTAACAGGACATTTGTAATAAGAGGTAAGTTAGATGTACCGTCATTGCTCACATCGCCATTGCCGATGATATATCCATTGAAGTTATCTTCAAATATGATAGATCCTCCATCTGAATACGTAATGTTTGTTAACAGTTCTTTATTTCCCGTCATATGTTTTGAGCAACCACTATCAGTATCCATTTTCCTCCTTTTTTATGTGGTACCTGCAAAAAATATAGAAATGATGTTGGTACCCACTTCTTTTGTTAGGGTCCTAAGAGTTAGATCTTAGGAAACCAAATCCATGAGGGTTTAGAATTTCTTTTGTAAACAAAATTAATATTCTTATGAACAGAAGTTATAAAAGATTTTATATACTTATTTCTAATCAAATGATTATTAGTTTTTGGAACCCAAATCTTAATAGATTTTGAATGGTTTGTAGCTTTCTGTTGACTAATAGATTTTAAACTAGGCTTTTCAAGATTGTTGTTTTTCTTCTTGTCATTTGTGTATAGAGAGTTATATTGATTATGACTAGTTTTAACTTTTGTAAATTCATTATGTCCTAATCCCTATTTACTAGTAGTGGATTGTGAATTTTCTATAATCTTAGAAAGGTTTTCTCTGCCTCTATTAAAGTTAGAAACATTTTTGGTAATATTATCTAACTTTGTTTTAAGACTAGTAATATTAGTTCTAGTATTTTAACAGTTGATTTCAATTCATGATTTTCTATTGATAATGTATCATTCTTTTCTTTTTGAGTCTCGATTTCACTACTTAACATAGTAAGTTGAGAAGCAATATTAGAACAAGATTCTTGTGAAATAACAAGTTCTTCTTCTAAAATTTTCTTTTCATCTCTTAACATATCAACTTAGATTTCATTTCTATTTATCCTTTCTAGTGAATCTGTAACGACCCAGAATTTTGAACAAATTAAATTGAAAATATTTAATTAATTTTAAATATTTGAACGATGATTTAATTTGAATCCCCAATCTAACTTTGAATCTGGCGATTAAATTATAAAATTTAATCTATTGATAGTCGAATAAAAATTTGAATCTTCAATTTTAAGCTAAAGAGAAATATTTCAAAAGCTTTTAAAATTCGTATTGATAATACTGAAGATAATAGAAGCTTCAGAAATTAATTTCAAACTGTTTTGTTCGGTTTTGAAAATTTTATTGTTCGAACCGATATTTAAAAATAGCGTTCCGGGGCGCAGTCTCGGAATTCGACGAAACCAGTTCCATTGGGTCCGTAATATTGAATTATTGTCGGATTTCAAATTTCGTATTTTTTGGTGTTAATACGTGAGCACACGGTGAGTAAACGCATTGGATTTTTTATCAAGATTCAATTTAAATTAAATTTAAATTTTATAAACTTTTGCCGACATCTTACCCACGTTTTCTTCCTTAAAACACGCCATCGATCATGGTGAGAAAATCGTGCTGAGCATGTTCGTTCGTTTTTAAATATCTCGTTTCCCCCTCCTTAAATCAAAACCGCAACTCTCTTCCCTCATTCACAAACGAAAATAAAACGAAGAAAATCAATGGCCGAAGCCTTCTCCTCAAAAATAAAATGGCAACTGAAATCGATGTCAACAGTTGCTCTCCTATTCTTGCATTATTGAACCGTCTTCTTCAGCCGTTCAAATTTCAAGCTAAAAAAAAAAACCAGCCTTCTCTTATTCGAAAAATTCAATTTCGAAAACAGAAAGAAGAAAAAAATATGAACGAATGAAAATAAAACCAAAGAAATTTAGAGCTGCTCTCCTCTACTATTTTGAGCCTCGTTCGAGAATTTTTCCCAATCGCGTTCGATTTTGGGGTCGGCATCGCGAATAGGGTCAGCAACCTGGAAGCATCGCAAGACGGCGGGGAGTGGAGCGAGGCGATGTTCGCGATGGTGTAAGGGTTTCGCAAAGTCAAGAGCTCGGCTTCGAAGAATGGTCGAATCGAAGGCGAGTGGAAGCGAACGTCGCGATGGTGAGGAGGATTGTCGAAGCTGGGGTCTCGCGCATGTGTGATGGCGAATCGAAATTGTGGTCGAGCTCGAGCTAGGGTTCGTCACGATGGGAGGATCGCGACCACTGTATTCAAATTTTTGGGTATGGCTTCTCCTTTTGTTTCGAACTGCTTTTCAAAAAAAAAATACAAACTTTGCAGAAGAAATAAAACAAATTTTTATTTCTATTTAACATGTATATATAATAGTGAATTTTAAATTGCAGTGTGATTTAAAAAGACAGAACTGTTTTGAAAATATTAAATGTGAGCAGTATTGATTTTACTGTAAGTTTTAGAAAATTTATATTTTGATTTAAATAAGATATATAGACAGAAATAATAATAATGTATATATAGATAAGTTTTGAGAAAAAAATAATAATAGGAATTTTGAAGTGTTTGAAAGTTTAATAAAAAAAGTAGATTATGGTGGTTTAATTGTTTAGTTAACCCATTTAATTTTTTCAGTTACTAAAGATAAATTATTTAAAAGGAAATTGAGTTTAAATAAAATTCTTAGTTAAGTAGAACTATTAAATGGAAACTGATTTGTTCAATTATTTCGAATATTAATCAAGTGTATGAAATTGTTTATACAAGGTTTAAAATCGAGAATCAAGTCGAATTGGAAATGGATTGCAAATTAAAAGCTAAGGTGAGATTTTTCTCACTCAAAATAAATTTGGATTGCAGTTATTGATTTGGTTGCTATTTGGATGTGATATTAGATATAGTAGGATATATCTATATATATATAGAATATATACATATTGGCATATGTATATATTGGATTGATTGATTTCCCGCATTATATAGCGGATGAGACCCTATTGCGCCGTTATTAAGCGGATGATATTTTTATAAATCCCATATACCGCGATATTCCACCTCGAAGTGGAATTGGTATTGTGCTAACGTCTGTGGATGCAGGGAAACAGGTTGGAGGGATCCAACTGGATTCCTCACCTGTATACATTTATTTACAAATATTGATGTATATTCTGTTATCATAATGATATATGATATTGAATGTTGTGATTGACTAATTGGTGCTGTAGCATCATCGGATTCAAATTTTGAAGTTAAAAAAAAATAACGATTTTAACTTTAAAAGAGATTTTAAAAGTAATTATTTGAAAGTATACGTTTTATTTGAATTTTTGAATTGATTTAGTTTAAATAAATAAACGTTCAAATTTTTAAAGATATAGAAGTTAAGGTCTTTGTGAAAAATAACCGAAAGGAGATTTTTGAAATAAATAGTTAAGTAATTTATAAAATAGTTTAAATTTGGATTTTTGAATTATTATAAACGATGTATATAAAAGATGTACATAATTGATATTTATCAATTAAAAATATTGGGATTATAAAACGAGTTTTTATAAGCGTTAAAATGAATTTTTAAGAATCTATAAGTGTATGAAATTTATAGATTTATAAATTATGAAGTTATAAAATGAATGAAATTGTAGAATAAAAGATTTATAAGAAATTTACTTATAAATTGGATTTTTGCCTTTAAATGGAATATTGATCGAATTGTTAATAAAGAAGATTTATAAATCAAAGTTGTTACAAAATAGAAATAGAATTTATAAACGTTGTTTTATAAATTTGAAATCAATTGGATTTGATAAATTTAATATAGAAGGTTATTAAAGGAGATATATTCACGATTTTGGATAGCGAATTATTATTGAAATAAAATGTGTAGAAAATATTGAAATTTGGTTAGTGAAGTATATTCACGATTTTTGGACAGTGAATATATTGTTAAGTAAAATGGATATGTTTTGGGGAAGTAATATTTAAAAATGGAGTTAATTGTTTTAACGATGTTTTTAAATGTGTTAAATATCGAAACCATAGATTTCAACATTTATTGTTGAAATAGACGTTTTCGAGAAATAAGGAAATGATGGACTATAACACTGTTGTTATTGTAAATGATTTCCGAAAGGAAATGTTTTTATCTGGTATTGGGATTTATATACCTATCTTAATTTCGAATCCCTATACTAGTGATTTTGAGTCGTCGTAATGATGTTTTACGTAACATTCGTTTTGACTCAAATAGATGTTGTTATAGTAAATGATTTCCTTAAAGAATGAATTTATACTTAATTTTGATTTAAGTATATCGAATATTTTCCAAGTGTTGAAAATAAATAAATTTGTGAAATACTTATTATTAAATAAGTATGGAAATGTTTTTCCAATAATGAAATGAAACGTTTTTTAGAATTTATCTTTGTAAAGATAAATTGAAAAGTGAATATTTGAAATTTGTTTCCAAACGGTTAAGTGTGGAAATTTTATATCTAGTAAAGATATTTTGGAAAATAAATAATTTGGAAAATTATTTGGAATCAGATGATGTTGCGCATCTTTATTGATAGTTAAATAACCGATTATCAATAATTACCTTGAATGGGTATTTGTTGTGATTTGGATGAATTTGAATACCACACTTATTTTTGAATAAGCGCTCACTATTTGGGTTAGCCGGGAAAGGACCATGGGGTCGTATAACCCATTCTGAATATGTGATACGTCATGATGAATTGCATTTGATGACCGGTGTTGAAGACCGGATATTTTTGAAAACAGAGGGATTACCGTCGAGTTACTCTACATCGGTTGATCTCCAATTTAGAGGTTTTATCACCCTTAGTGACGGGAAGTCCGGACGTGATTGAAAATTATCCGGAATTGCAAGGGCTTCGTGAGAAGTGCCTTCGGTTCTGTTCGATACCGGAACAGACTTGTATGGATTGTATGTCTGACGTTACAAATTGAGATATAAAGCTGATTTCTTTCAAATACATTTCTGTTGGTGGCGGAGAATTTATTCTCTTAGCTTAACACCCTTCTCTTAGACATACGAGCTCAGAGGTTATGTAGTTGAAATTTATCAGCGATATACTCCTAATTTGGTAACGTGACATACTGAGTGTTGCTGTGAAATGATCATTGTTGGATCATTTATGATATGATCATTTGTTTGATCATTTATCTTTGTGATCATTACTTTGATCATTTGTTGACCCGAAGCATGGCTTTGTGACAAAGCGTAGCTTTGTGGACGAGACTTCGTCGGACCTCATACCCCGGAATGGTCAAAACAGGAAAGATGCAGCAAGGTTATTAGGGGATCGCGCCTCCTTAGTGTATGTCATTCCTTCTGGATAGAGGTGGTATCATGGTATGGAGCCCAGATACTTAACCTATGTGGTTGCTGCAAATTTATTACTTTGTGGTTGTTGGAAATCGAGGATCCTCGGATATAGATCGGTTACGATCGGGGGATGACATATTCGTGTCAGTAGTTACCCAGTTAGGGGTAACCCGGCCTTGTGTTGGCAGAGATCCGGTTTGGTTCTCGGGACGTCATTCCAGAGGCGTTTCCATGTGGCAATGGGAAGTTCCTTGGCCTGACCATTTGTTGGAAATCCAAAGAAACAATACGTGACGTGTACGGTTTTAGTTGTATTACCTGCTATGGAATGTGGCGGTAACCTGCTATTGAACATAGTAGCTATAGTAGGCATAAGTGCGAAATGTCTATGCTGGCTAAGATTTATATTATACTTTCGAAATTTTTCTACACTATGCACTAATAATAATATCAAAAATGATTTGATTTTTGCATAGTAAGCATCTTTGACTATCATAAGAAGAAATCTCCTCCAATTCTGCGATTGCATTGTGTGTGTGGTGGGAGGTCTTATGGTAGTTTCATTTTCCAAAAGCATCGCGAAATTGACTTTAAAATCTTCCTGTTGTTTGTTTTAAAGATAAACTGTTTTACGATCTCACACCAGTCACCATGACTGACTCGGAGTTTATTGTTTCCCTTCTAAACTCTAGGTGCCCACCAATTTCCACACGGGCAGTCTAGAGTTATGTTATCAGGATATTCTGGATATTCTGGATATTCTGGAGCTTTGGAAGCAAGCTGGATGGCGACACGTATCACCTATACTTTGTATTATTCCGCTGTGTATTTTGTATGAGGACAAGTTATATAACTGTCCATTATTGTATTGAGTCGTATATTGACTCTGACTGATGTATGTATAAAACTGATATAGTTCTTTGTTTAAAAGGCTAGTGATTATCTATTATATTTTTGTTCCGCTGCGAATGTGAGATTCTGATATTGTTCTGTTTCTGATGTTGTTCTGTTTTTCTTCTTTTCTTTTTCTTCTATCTATCTTTTCTTCTACCCCTTCTTTCTTAAACCATAACGTTGGGATTTCAAGCCTTCGACTGGGCGGCATTCGATAAAGTGAGTATCGATGTCGATTTTCGAAAGTCGAAAATTTCTATACGTTACATTTGGTATCAGAGCATATTGTTAAGCGACAACCCTGCTCTGTTGGGTGTTACTCATTAGAGATAGAGTCAGTAGTACTCTAGAATGAGTTGAGTGTAATAATAGATATGAGCGCGTATTTGTTAGTGAATATAAAATTGTTTTATATTGTGATGATTGGTTTATTGAGTGGCATATGAACCTTCGTCGGCACAGTCTGCAAAACTGTATCGAAGGGGTTTCTAAATGCTTGAATATAACAATTCGACACAGTATAGTTTTAAATTGGGTAAATGAAATAATTTTACCTTTATTATATTTTGTATATAAAGGAATAATTTTTAGGAAATTATTAAAAGTATATATAATTGATTGTTGGTTGTTAAAAATATATATAAGTTAATTAAAACAACAATTGTGAAAGAGTAAATTATATAAGCAAATAAATTATAATGTACGAAGTTATAATTAAAATAATTTACAGTTGTAAAATAATCTTATATATAAGAAAGTGAAATTATATAAGTAAAAGATTTGTAAATGTGAATTATAATCTAAAATAAAATTCATTAATGGAATGAAAATTAGTAATGTGAATGTATAAATGATTTGATAAATCAAAATGTAAATAAATTGATAACTTATAAAATATTTGAAGTCTGATTGAAATGAAATTCAAATTGAAAATGAAATAATTTGTGAATGAATAAATAAATTTGCAATTGCAAGTGCAAGAAAAATGAAATTTAATGTTAAAATTCATTTTGAATTTGTAAGTAAGTAAGACTGAATTGAATTTAGATTTGTGGAAAACTAAGTGAACTATTAAACTAAAATTAGTAAGTGAAGCTAGTTGAATGAAGTGAATAAGATTAAAACTGAATGTTAAACTTATTTTGAATTTGGTAGTAAATGAAATTCAAACTGAATGTTGAAACCAAATTTGAATAAAGAGAATTGGAATTGTGATGAATTAGTAACTGAACTAATCTAAAATAGTGCAGTTGTGAATAAAGAATAGTTGAAGAAATTTAATATTCAGAAGTTAAACTGAATCCAAATTAGATTGAAATTGAATTCAAATGAATGTGAAATGTAAAATTGAATGAAAATGAATAGGTATAACTTCAACAGTGAAGTAAAAATGTATAAGAAGCAGTTTATATTGGAAATTTGGTAATGAAATGTGCAAAATGGTTTGAATATTGTAATTAGATATTATGGCTAGTAGGATATACAGGTATATTAAAAGAAATAGAATTGGAATTTTGATTTTGAAGATGAATTTGAATTGCCCGACAAAAGGTAAGTATTTGAATTTCAATATGAGATTTGCTTATTTCTTGTCTAGCCGCTTGGCTTTTTCTTTTCTTTTTGAAATTTGAGAGTCCGTAGGGACGTTTTGTAGTCGTGCCGTATTAGCCGCGCAAAGGAGACGCTGGCGAAATTTTTCGAAAATTTCGAGTGTTAGAAAATTTTGAAAGTTTAAATTTGAATTTGAATTTAAATTTGAATAGAGTAGTAAAACAATGTTGTTTGAAACTTATAAAATTTAAGTTGGAAAGTTAGTTGAATTAATAACGAACCTTTAGTAGAAAGATTTGTCTTGATAAATTGATAAAACTATTAAATTGTGAAAAATAGTAGACGAGTTAAGGACCATTTTTCCTAACTTTTAATTTCGGGACGAAATTCTTTTAAGGGGGGAAGATTGTAACGACCCAGAATTTTGAACAAATTAAATTGAAAATATTTAATTAATTTTAAATATTTGAACGATGATTTAATTTGAATCCCCAATCTAACTTTGAATCTGGCGATTAAATTATAAAATTTAATCTATTGATAGTCGAATAAAAATTTGAATCTTCAATTTTAAGCTGAAGAGAAATATTTCAAAAGCTTTTAAAATTCGTATTGATAATACTGAAGATAATAGAAGCTTCAGAAATTAATTTCAAACTGTTTTGTTTGGTTTTGAAAATTTTATTGTTCGAACCGATATTTAAAAATAGCGTTCCGGGGCGCAGTCTCAGAATTCGACGAAACCAGTTCCATTGGGTCCGTAATATTGAATTATTGTCGGATTTCAAATTTCGTATTTTTCGGTGTTAATACGTGAGCACACGGTGAGTAAACGCATTGGATTTTTTATCAAGATTCAATTTAAATTAAATTTAAATTTTATAAACTTTTGCCGACATCTTACCCACGTTTTCTTCCTTAAAACACGTCATCGATCACGGGGAGAAAATCGTGCTGAGCATGTTCGTTCGTTTTTAAATATCTCGTTTCCCCCTCCTTAAATCAGAACCGCAACTCTCTTCCCTTATTCACAAACGAAAATAAAACGAAGAAAATCAATGGCCGAAGCCTTCTCCTCAAAAATAAAATGGCAACTGAAATCGATGTCAACAGTTGCTCTCCTATTCTTGCATTATCGAACCGTCTTCTTCAGCCGTTCAAATTTCAAGCTAAAAAAAACACAGCCTTCTCTTATTCGAAAAATTCAATTTCGAAAACAGAAAGAAGAAAAAATACGAACGAATGAAAATAAAACCAAAGAAATTTAGAGCTGCTCTCCTCTACTGTTTTGAGCCTCGTTCGAGAATTTTTCCCAATCGCGTTCGATTTTGGGGTCGGCATCGCGAATAGGGTCAGCAACCTGGAAGCATCGCAAGGCGGGGGGGAGTGGAGCGAGGCGATGTTCGCGATGGTGTAAGGGTTTCGCAAAGTCAAGATCTCGACTTCGAAGAATGGTCGAATCGAAGGCGAGTGGAAGCGAACGTCGCGATGGTGAGGAGGATTGTCGAAGCTGGGGTCTCGCGCATGTGTGATGGCGAATCGAAATTGTGGCCGAGCTCGAGCTAGGGTTCGTCACGATGGGAGGATCGCGACCACTGTATTCAAATTTTTGGGTATGGCTTCTCTTTTTGTTTCGAACTGCTTTTCTAAAATAAAAAAATACAAATTTGCAGAAGAAATAAAACAAATTTTTATTTCTATTTAACATGTATATATAATAGTGAATTTTAAATTGCAGTGTGATTTAAAAAGACAGAACTGTTTTGAAAATATTAAATGTGAGCAGTATTGATTTTACTGTAAGTTTTAGAAAATTTATATTTTGATTTAAATAAGATATATAGACAGAAATAATAATAATGTATATATAGATAAGTTTTGAGAAAAAAATAATAATATGAATTTTGAAGTGTTTGAAAGTTTAATAAAAAAAAAGTAGATTATGGTGGTTTATTTGTTTAGTTAACCCATTTAATTTTTTCAGTTACTAAAGATAAATTATTTAAAAGGAAATTGAGTTTAAATAAAATTCTTAGTTAAGTAGAACTATTAAATGGAAACTGATTTGTTCAATTATTTCGAATATTAATCAATTGTATGAAATTGTTTATACAAGGTTTAAAATCGAGAATCAAGTCGAATTGGAAATAGATTGCAAAATAAAAGCTAAGGTGAGATTTTTCTCACTCAAAATAAATTTGGATTGCAGTTATTGATTTGGTTGCTATTTGGATGTGATATTAGATATAGTAGGATATATCTATATATATATATAGCAATATATACATATTGGCATATGTATATATTGGATTGATTGATTTCCCACATTATATAGCGGATGAGACCCTATTGCGCCATTATTAAGCGGATGATATTTTTATAAATCCCATATACCACGATATTCCACCTCGAAGTGGAATTGGTATTGTGCTAACGTCTGTGGATGTAGGGAAACAGGTTGGAGGGATCCAACTGGATTCCTCACCAGTATATATTTATTTACAGATATTAATGTATATTCTATTATCATATTGATATATGATATTGAATGTTGTGATTGACTAATTGGTGTTGTAGCATCATCGAATTCAAATTTTGAAGTTAAAAAAAATAACGATTTTAACTTTAAAAGAGATTTTAAAAGTAATTATTTGAAAGTATACGTTTTATTTGAATTTTTGAATTGATTTACTTTAAATAAATAAACGTTCAAATTTTAAAAGATATAGAAGTTAAGGTCTTTGTGAAATATAACCGAAAGGAGATTTTTGAAATAAATAGTTAAGTAATTTATAAAATAGTTTAAATTTGGATTTTTGAATTATTATAAACGATGTATATAAAAGATGTACAAAATTGATATTTATCAATTAAAAATATTGGGATTATAAAACGAGTTTTTATAAGCGTTAAAATGAATTTTTAAGAATCAATAAGTGTATGAAATTTATAGATTTATAAATTATGAAGTTATAAAATGAATGAAATTGTAGAATAAAAGATTTATAAGAAATTTACTTATAAATTGGATTTTTGCCTTTAAATGGAATATTGATCGAATTGTTAATAAAGAAGATTTATAAATCAAAGTTGTTACAAAATAGAAATAGAATTTATAAACGTTGTTTTATAAATTTGAAATCAATTGGATTTGATAAATTTAATATAGAAGGTTATTAAAGGAGATATATTCGCGATTTTGGATAGCGAATTATTATTGAAATAAAATGTGTAGAAAATATTGAAATTTGGTTAGTGAAGTATATTCATGATTTTTGGACAGTGAATATATTGTTAAGTAAAATGGATATGTTTTGGGGAAGTAATATTTAAAAATGGAGTTAATTGTTTTAACGATGTTTTTAAATGTGTTAAATATCGAAACCATAGATTTCAACATTTATTGTTGAAATAGACGTTTTCAAGAAATAAGGAAATGATGGACTATAACACTGTTGTTATTGTAAATGATTTCCGAAAGGAAATGTTTTTATCTGGTATTGGGATTTATATACCTATCTTAATTTCGAATCCCTATACTAGTGATTTTGAGTCGTCGTAACGATGTTTTACGTAACATTCGTTTTGACTCAAATAGATGTTGTTATAGTAAATGATTTCCTTAAAGAATGAATTTATACTTAATTTTGATTTAAGTATATCGAATATTTTCCAAGTGTTGAAAATAAATAAATTTGTGAAATACTTATTATTAAATAAGTATGGAAATGTTTTTCCAATAATGAAATGAAACGTTTTTGAGAATTTATCTTTGTAAAGATAAATTGAAAAGTGAATATTTGAAATTTGTTTTCAAACGGTTAAGTGTGGAAATTTTATATCTAGTAAAGAAATTTTGGAAAATAAATAATTTGGAAATTTTTTTTGAATCTGATGATGTTGCGCATCTTTATTGATAGTTAAATAACCGACTATCAATAATTACCTTGAATGGGTATTTGTTGTGATTTGGATGAATTTGAATACCACACTTATTTTTGAATAAGCGCTCACTATTCGGGTTAGCCGGGAAAGGACCATGGGGTCGTACAACCCATTCCGAATATGTGATACGTCGTGATGAATTGCATTTGATGACTGGTGTTGAAGACTGGATATTTTTGAAAACGGAGGGATTACCGTCGAGTTACTCTACATCGGCTGATCTCCGATTTAGAGGTTTTATCACCCTTAGTGACGGGAAGTCCGGAAGTGATTGAAAATTATCCGGAATTGCAAGGGCTTCGTGAGAAGTGCCTTCGGTTCTGTTCGATCCCGGAACAGACTTGTATGGATTGTATGTCTGACGTTACAAATTGAGATATAAAGCTGATTTCTTTCAAATACATTTCTGTTGGGGGCGGAGAATTTATTCTCTTAGCTTAACACCCTTCTCTCAGACATACGAGCTCAGAGGTTATGTAGTTGAAATTTATCAGCGATATACTCCCAATTTGGTAACGTGACATACTGAGTGTTGCTGTGAAATGATCATTGTTGGATCATTTATGATATGATCATTTGTTTGATCATTTATCTTTGTGATCATTACTTTGATCATTTGTTGACCCGAAGCATGGCTTTGTGACAAAGCGTAGCTTTGTGGACGAGACTTTGTCGGACCTCACACCCCGGAATGGTCAAAACAGGAAAGATGCAGCAAGGTTATTAGGGGATCGCGCCCCCTTAGTGTATGTCATTCCTTCTGGACAGAGGTGGTATCATGGTATGGAGCCCAGATACTTAACCTATGTGGTTGCTGCAAATTTATTACTTTGTGGTTGTTGGAAATCGAGGATCCTCAGATATAGATCGGTTACGATCGGGGGATGACATATTGGTGTCAGTAGTTACCCAGTTAGGGGTAACCCGGCCTTGTGTTGGCAGAGATCCGGTTTGGTTCTCGGGACGTCATTCCAGAGGCGTTTCCATGTGGCAATGGGAAGTTCCTTGGCCTGACCATTTGTTGGAAATCCAAAGAAACAATACGTGACGTGTACGGTTTTAGTTGTATTACCTGCTATGGAATGTGGCGGTAACCTGCTATTGAACATAGTAGCTATAGTAGACATAAGTGTGAAATGTCTATGCTGGCTAAGATTTATATTATACTTTCGAAATTTTTCTACACTATGCACTAATAATAATATCAAAAATGATTTGATTTTTGCGTAGTAAGCATCTTTGACTATCATAAGAAGAAATCTCCTCCAATTCTGCGTTTGCATTGTGTGTGTGGCGGGAGGTCTTATGGTAGTTTCATTTTCCAAAAGCATCACGAAATTGACTTTAAAATCTTCCTGTTGTTTGTTTTAAAGATAAACTGTTTTACGATCTCACACCAGCCACCATGTCTGACTCGGAGTTTATTGTTTCCCTTCTAAACTCTGGGTGCCCACCAATTTCCACACGGGCAGTCTAGAGTTATGTTATCAGGATATTCTGGATATTCTGGAGCTTTGGAAGCAAGCTGGATGGCGACACGTATCACCTATACTTTGTTTTATTCCGCTGTGTATTCTGTATGAGGACAAGTTATATAACTGTCCATTGTTGTATTGAGTCCAGGCTTTTAAATCTCCCCGAGATGGCCGAGATGAAAAATCCGAGATATCAGCCAAAATCCGAGATTTGGCAGCCTATTTAGTTATAAGTGTTTTAAATATCGCCCGAGATAGCCGAGATATTTTCCCGAGATATTGGCCAAAATCCGAGATTTAAAACACTGATTGAGTCATATATTGGCTCTGACTGATGTATGTATAAAACTGATATAGTTCTTTGTTTAAAAGGCTAGTGATTATCTATTATATTTTTGTTCCGCTGCGAATGTGAGATTCTGATATTGTTCTGTTTCTGATGTTGTTCTGTTGTTCTTCTTTTCTTTTTCTTCTATCTATCTTTTCTTCTACCCTTTCTTTCTTAAACCATAACGTTGGGATTTCCGGCCTTCGACTGGGCGGCATTCGATAAAGTGAGTATCGATGTCGATTTTCGAAAGTCGAAAATTTCTATACGTTACAGAATCTTTATACTTTCTCTTAAGATTTCTTAGTTTATCAAATAATTCAGAATTTATATCAACTAAATCATCAAAAGCAAGATCACTTACATCATCATTTGTGGTCATAAAGCATAGGTTGGCTTATTTTGAATCACTGTCAGTATCACTGTCTGATGAGGAAGAGGAATCCAAATCATCCCTTGTAACTGAAAAATCTTGTTTCTTCTTATATCTATCGCTCTTGCTTTTGTAGTTTTCTATCTGTCATGCGATTTGGAAAGTCTTTCTTCGTATGCCCCTTTTTGTGACATTCATAGCATTCAAGAGTTGAGGATGATGGTTTGTTGTTGTTTCTGTTATTTCCAAACTTTTTATTCTTCCTAAATTTCAGAAACTTTTTGAAGTTCTTAGCTATAAACGCCATATCATCTTCATCTTCATCGGATTCTTCTTGTTCGGCCTGGAATGCTATTGGTTTTCTATCTTAAGCTTGAACTCTTTTTGCCTGCAAATTAACTTCATATAACATGAGATTTCCTATTAACTCTTTCGGTTTTATGGTAGAAATGTCGTTAGCTTCTTTAGTTGCTAAGACTTTTCGTTCTCACTCATCCGTTAAAGAGTTTAGGATTTTTGAAAGAATATCAAAATCAGTATATTTTTCTCCTAATGCCAGAAGTGAGTGATATATATCTTGAAACCTGGAATACATCTCATTTATGGTTTTATCTTGCTTCATTCTAAAATTCTGAAATTGATTCTTAAGCATATATATCTTTTGAGTAACTTTGAGAGTGCGCCAAATTTCATATGCTGAAGTACACATACTAACTCTATTAAACTCAATTTATCTAAGAAACAAAACAACATATTCATAGCTTTAGCATTTGCAGTAGCATCTAATTTTTGTGTATTTGGCCATTGTGCATAAGGAGTGGTAGGTACAAAATATTCTTATTGAGTGATATTCCAAGTGTCATATGCATTTGCTTGCATGTAAATTCTAATCCTAGTTGACCAATAATTGTAGTATAATCCATTAAATAGTGGTGGTCGTGCAGTGGATTAACCTTCAACAAAACTTGATATAGTGTTATTTTCCATATTACTTGAATATCAAAAACTTTGTTATGGTTATATGATGACCTTGCTCTGATACCAAATGAAAGTTACTAAGGATCATGTAATATGAAATATTAACTAAACTATTTACTTGTGCGAATTATAAATATAAAAGTAAAAATAATAAAGTAAACGACACCAGAGATTTTTATACCAGTTCGGACTTCCAGTTCTACGTCCAGTCTCAGACTTCTTTTGGATTTAATCGATACCCTTACTTAATCCGGAGGAACAGTTATTACATTGCCTGAGCAATCAAATAGGACTTTAACTACCTAGACAACCGAATATGACTTCAACTGCCTGAGAATACTACAACAAGACTTCAATATAAATAGCAGAAAAGTATTTGACTGGGTATGCTCTTGAATAACACTGATAAGTCAATAATGTACACACTTCCTATAATCTCCTTTGTGGTATATTGTGTAGTTTGTGAAGAAAGGAAGTAATTTTGATCACAAGAAATTTTCTTGAATGATCGTGTGATCAAAAATGTAAAGCAGCTTGTAATTGAATGCTTGAGAGTTTAATATAAAAGATAGAAATAATTGGGAATAGAATTGATTGTCAAGACAATGAAATAATTTTCTTTATATAGAGTTTAATAGTTGTAATTATTTGTGAGAAGAAACGATGAAAAGTCAGGACTACAACTCTTGGTTTTAAAGATGTAAACCTTTATGAAGAAGAGACACATGTTCAAAAAACTAGCCGTTATATGAATTCGGCTAGTTGAATAAAGTTTGGCAGCCACCTGAACCAATGACTTTTTAAATCAGCAAGAATATAGTTCAATTTAGGCCATTTTCAACCGGCTGAATATTATTAGTCAGTCGGTTTAATATTCATAAATATTTATATGCATATGCATAGATTCAATCGGCTGACTTGGGTATTTCAACCGGCTAAAATTTCTAACTCGAATCAAAGTCGAGAACACTACAAATTGAAAGGGCAAAAATCATGTACCAATTTGTCAACATCCAACTCGACGGCAAAGCGACCAAGAGGATTCAAGCAAGGAGTTCGATTGACTAAGCATCAAACTTAATATCTTTTCTTGATCAACTAAATATCAAAATCGAATACTTTGAAACAAAGAAACCCAAATTTTGGGAATGTTGGAGCAAAAGAGGAATGGCTCGAAAGTAAAAGACGAAGTGAAGATAATGAAGCAAGCTAAAGAATAAGGGAGAATGATTTTAATTGGGCCGTTGTTTTTCTTCTTCTTTTGGACTAAATTAAATTAGTATTTGTATTGGGTTTCATTTTATTTTTTATTGTATTTTCCTTTTTTTAACATTGTAAAACTTTAGTTTTTTAACTAGGTACGAAATGCAGGGTATAGTTCGAGAATTTGCAACTCAATAGCTGAGTTGTGGCAGGCTCAGGTTAGCGAGGGTCGCAAGTTTACAGGGTCTGTAAGCATCAGATTGCTTAATTCCCAGTTGAAACCTTGGGGGCAGCAGTAGGTAGGTTTTGCCGAAGTTGCGTAAACTTGTGTGTCGCTTTTAATTTCTTCATTTACTTTATTATTATATGTGCTATAATTTTATTTATCTGTGAATTTTTTTATATGTAAATTTTATTCACCCTCCCCCCTCTAGGGTTAATTCGATCCTACAAGCGGTACTAGAGCTAGGTAGAAAAAATTCACTTTTTAACAATGGCTAGTTTTAATAATGCTTTTTCTGAAGGTCAATTTATTGCAAGGCCACCCATGTTTAGTAGTACTGATTATTCGTTTTGTAAAACTAGGATGAAAACTTTTCTAGATACTATATATGCATGGGATATAGTTGAAATTGGATATAATTTACTTACGGAAAATATAGATGGTAACGAAGTTCCTAAACCAAAAGATAAGTGGAATCCTAATGAGCTTAGTTTACATCATTCTAATGCTAAGGCTATGAATTCTACTATTTGTGCATTAGATAAAATTGAATACAATCTTGTCTCTCACTATGAAACTGGGCAGGAAAATTGGCATACACTTGAAGTTACTCTTGAAGGAACATCACAGGTCAAGGAATCTCATCTAGTAATGCTCTTCAATGAATATGAGAGTTGCATGATGATGAAAGACGAGAATGTAAAAGAGATGTATGGACGTTTTCAAAATATAGTATTCAAATCCAAAACTCTGGGATAAGCTTATACAGAATTGGAGATGGTCCAAAAAATTCCGAGAATCCTCCCAAGAAATTTTAAAGTGAAAGTGATTGCAATTTAGGTATCCAAAGATTTGAAAAAGCTAAAATTAGAGGATCTAATAGGAAATCTTATCGCTTACAAGATGGAATTGAAGGTCAGAGAAGAACGTGAAAGTAGAGACTCGAAAAAGAAATCAATCGCTCTAAACAACCGATAGTGATAATGATGACGATGTCGCGGCTGAGCTAGCACTATTAATGAATAAATTCAAGAAGTGGACCTGAAAGCATGAAATTCCAGCAATAGATCAACGAATAAAAACTAAAATTGTCAAAGTTCTAGATGATTCTGAAGATGAGGAGATTATATGTCACAAATGTAAGAAGACGGGTCACATTAAGCCAAACTGTCCGCATAATCGATTTGATAAAGGAAAGAAGAAGAAACAAAGGAATTTCGCAACCACTTGGAATGATAGTGAAGGAGAAGAGGAGAACACCAATAGTGAGAAAGAAGAAGCAAATAAGTGTCTTATGATGGGAGAATTTAGCGACAACGACGATGAACCGAGTGAGGTATCAAAATTATCACATACTGATTATATCACAAGATAAACGAGAGATATGACAGGCTTAAAGGAAGATATAACAAACTTAATCGGAGAAAATATTCTACTTGGCATAAATAATGAGTTAGAATTGATGATTGAACACATTAAAATTTTTAACTCAAACTTTGAGAAGTGTCAGTCTTTAGAAGAAGAAATTATAGGTCCAAAACTAAAATTGAAACTCTCGAAAATAAATTTTGACATTGAAAAATAAAGACGACGCAAAATGAGAAAATTCCATCAAAAGATGCACCTCGCTTTTGAATGAAAATAATGCCCTTAGAGCTAAGATTCAACAACTTGAATCAACAATAAAGAAATTTTCAAAGGGAGAAAAATCATTGAATATATTGCTAAAAAATCAAACATTTTTGTTGAAAATAAAAAAGGACCTGGTTTTGGTAAAGCTAAACCGATTAAGAAAAGGAATTCTAATAATGTTAAATTTCAAAAAGATTTTATAAAATGTTAATTTGTGGAAAAACAGGGCATAATCAAAACAAATGCTGGAATAGAAATAAAAACAAAACCATTAAACATTTTTGGATTCCAAAAGGTACAAATGCAAATGTTTTGAAATTTAAACAAGTTTGGGTTCCCAAGAGCACAATTGTAGGTAATATTGGTTTTTTATATAGATGAGTTTGGGTACCAAAGGCTAGGAATGAATATAAGAGTGGTCCTACATCATTTGTCAGACCACTCGATTCTTCTAACATTTAGGTACAAAAGCAGGCTAAGGAACAACTTCGATAGTGACATATTTCGAGTTGTTCAATATAATTAATGAGCCAAAAAAAATTCTAATGTTCCTTAGCCTAGAAAGATAAGGTGGACATCTACACATTTTGGATATCATGAAATCGAAAGTAAGTAAGGCATGATCTTAAAACTCTATTTTGTTCTCTTATTGTTAATTCTGTTTTTGTTGACATTGTTGTTGTGTTTCTACCATATCTTGAGCTTCTTAACTCCGATTTACAAAATTCAAGATGTTTTGGAAAATAGATAGAAAACTATATAAGTTTTATTTTTTGTTTTTTTACAGAATTTGAACTTAAACAGGTGAAAAACTGCAAATCATTTGGAGTATCGTTTGAAAATAGTTTCAGAACTTCTTGACACGGCTGCTGTAATTTGATCATAACTAGAACATTTTTACTCCGAGTTTAGAAATTTTTGAATTTATAAAAAGCTAACTGATAGAAATACAAATTTTTTACTTTGTTTTGATTTTTTTCTAATTCATTTTGGAAAATATTGAAAAACAACAATCTTTTCGGCACATTACTTGAAAAGTATTTTTGATTTACACAAACAAGTTGTAGTATTTCATTCATAACTTTTGATCGATTTATCATTTTGACTTGAAACCATTTTTGATAAGTGGAATTTTTTAGTATCTAAAACTTTCATGTTTTTGTGAGAAATCAAATTATGGACTTAAAGCTTTCAAATAGTGGTTTCAAATGGATTGAATTTTCAAAGCAAGAATTTTTAATTATTTTGGTAGAATTGTTATCTCTCATTGTCTTGTTCATGACTAATAAAGTAATGGTTGGAGAAATGTTTTTGTTTTTGCTTCAAAATAAATGCCTTTGCCTTTGTATTATACAAATGGTCTTGCTGAAAATTTTGAAACTCAATTCGTGATTTTCAGAAGTAATTTTTTTGCTTGTATTCTTATATACCACTATATGTCACCTTGGTCAATCCAAATACAAGTGATAACAAACATCATGTTGAAATCATATTTGCATTTGATTGATTATTTTCAACTAATTTCAACTAGCACACATTTTCACAAAACCCCCTACAAAAAATTGATTTTCACATATTTTAATTTTTTTTTAAAATAACTTGGGTTTTTACTTTGATGAAAATACACTTGTTTATTTTGATAAGGAATTTACTTAGAAAAGATAATCTTCGACTAATTGAACCTTTTTGAAACTTATCAAAATTATTAATAGTGTTTGAGAAAGTGATGTATAGTGATTAAATTAAATTTCATAACAAGAGGAAGTATAATCTAAAATTTCATGAAAATTAAACAAATTTTATAATATTTTTTAAATTAGTACTTATTCCATGATCATTTCTATCACTATTGCCTTTCTTTCAATCCGTACACCACAATTTAATATAGTATGCAGAAATGGTGTTTCAAAACAAGGAAACATTTCTTTTTTGTAAAATAATCTCATCCCAAAGTATTCACTCTCATTTAAAAGTCCTCGCGGTTAAGCATGGGTGAATCACTTTAATTTTTATGTATGTGCTTCAATTCTTATTTAAAAGTCCTTAAGGTTATTCATGGATGGGACTCGTATAAGAAAGGAATGAATATTCAAGTAAATTCTAATCTCATTTAAAAGTCCTCACGGTTATATATGGTTAGAAAATCCTTGACATTCATTTTTAAGTAACTACTAACCTCATTCAAAAGTCCTAACGGTTATGCATGGTTAGAAAGTGCTTAATATTTTTTTTGTATAATATATAAAAGGAAGTTCCACAAATTAATCCTTTATTGAAAATACCAAACTAATGTCACCATATAAAATTTTCCCTAAACCATAATCCTATCATTTCGCTAAAGTGGAATTTGTTTCTAATAAATAAATTTTTTTGCTTGATTAATTGGAATTTCCAATATATATTCTTCTTTTTATTTGATTTTACAATTTTAATCAAAATACATTACTATTTCAATCACTATAATTATTTTTTATGATAACAAAATGGGGAGAGAGGTTGAGATTTTATCGATTAAGTACTAACCTTACTGGTATTCAAGAGTTTTTTTAAAATTATTTTTGAAAAATCAATTTTTCATTTTCAATTGCACACACCTGTGTAAGGGGAGTTTAGTTGTAGGGGGCATCTAAATAGGAGGAGCTTGAACACATCATACCAAACACATTTATTTAAAATTCAAAATCTTAATATATGTTTGTTATCGTCAAAAAGGGGAGATTGTAGATTACAATGTTTTATGATTTTTGTTTGATGATAGTAAACATATATATATATATATTCGTTGAATGTGCTTGTTATTGTACTATTTTGTTTTCACATAATCAAATAAATATTCGTAGAATAAAATAATCGAATCAGACTTTTAATTTGAACAAATATTTTATTCAAATAAATATTTTTTTTCAATTTCGAATAGTACACATTATTTGCTACCACTATATTTATGATTTTCAATTACAATACACTTTTCACTATACAATATTCCACACTCTCATACATACAACAATCCCTCTCAAGTCACTCACTCACACTCGAATTTGTTTTTTGGAGACCTTCTTGCTTTTGTTATCTTCTTGATCTAGCATGTGTTCAGTCATCTCCTATACCTGTCAAATAAACAGCGTAGTAAATTGGAAAAAGAAACGATCGAACCAAGTTTGCACAAATAAAATTGAATTTGAAATTAATAGCCTTAGTTTATGTGTTTGTTTTTCTCTTCATATTTAGACAGGAACAAATATAGATATATGTGTGCATAGCAACTTATGATATGCATAGCGTATCACTGTGAATATCACAAGGACGGGCATCGATTAAATCTAATAGACAGGTGCAAAGGTTAAACCTAAAGGCACAACAAAGTGCAAGTGTGCACAAGGTCAAGCCCAAGCCTCCACGAGCTTACCTAAAGTGCATCAAATATACAAAGATCAGGCCAAGCAAGTTTCAGCACAACTCAAGTGCATAGGGTCGAGAACCTATGGTGCAACAAGAATAAGAACATAATACAAGTGCACATATAACACTAAAGCCAGTAACTCAAGTCAGTAGGGTGACACATAGTCCAGGCTAGAATTTAACTCAAATACAAAACATCATAGTGCACACAGATAAAGCATGTAAATGCATGAACAAGTGCATACAGAAACAAGGCTAGGAAGATGCTCAACCAATGGAACAGGAACATGGTGGATGGGCCGCAAGTAGATGAACAACAACAATGTGCAAATTCAAGAAAACATCATGATGTAGATCAACATGGACGAGGCCACACGAATGACCACATTGATATGCATACATAAATAAGCAGCATATACATATGCAAATGTTGTAACGACCCTAGATTTTTATTACATTTAATTGATAATTAAATGAATTTTTGAATAAAAATTTGTAAAATTTATTTTTAAATGGATTAATTGATTGCGAGTTTCCGCGATATCCAAATATATTTTGTATAAATCATTTAATTTAAAAATATTGTAAATATTGAATATATATGTATATATGTGAATATATATGTATGATGATTTATTATTGAATGTAATATAGATACTAATGTTTAAAATAAAAATTCAATTCTATCAGTATAAATATAAGTATACGAATATGAGGACATAAATTAAACTACAAATAGAAATCAAATGTAGAATTTATGTTAATAATGAAAGTATAAAATCAAACTATAAAATAATAATTAATACTTAAGCTATGAATAAAAATAAAAGCGTAGTCAACAAGCAAAACAAATAAATTATATTCATGTACACCTAAACAAACAAAGAAACATAAATACATTCGAGTATGAGTTAACTTGTAAAAGAAAACAAGATAGATGTCATTTACATAAGCATGCAATATATTTAAGTATAAACAATAATCCTCTCAGCCAAGATCTTGTAAATGAAACAAAGATGTGAACAGGCAAAACAAATACAAACAAGTACAAATATAAACATGATATCAGCCGAGAAAAAGGAATGCAAACATCTCAGCCCTCAAAACATTTATAAATGCAGCCTGTAAAGCACCATGCCTCTAATGCATCTTCAGCCATGCCTACCATTGTACAAATAAATATAATATCCTGTACAACTCAATTTCATTTATCTATCCCTCCTCATTTCAGTTCGAGCTGAGAATATATGAAGTAAACATCATCTCCTCTAAAACACAAACAAATTTCAAACCAAAACCAACATCAAAACAGAAAACAAATCAAAGAAACATTTTCAGTTTGAAAATTTAAGCTTTAACCTGGAAGCAGGAAGATCAAAAAGCAAAGGCAACTTAAAACATTTTTCAAAGGAAACCAAGCAAGAAGATTTAAAATAAAAAAGAAAGAAATCAGGCTTAGTTTTTCAAAAGCAGGAAATCTGCTCTATTCAAAAATTCCTTTCAGGTGAGCAAACCTTCTACTTTGAATCTGTTATTATTATTTGGGAGTAAATTAATCTCTTTTACCTTCTTATACTTGGTGTGATGCTTTGATAATGTTGGTGATGATTGAAACATGTCTGTACATTTTAAATAAGATATGCATGTTGGTTCCAGGCAAATGTGCCTCTGATTCTTTTCATCACAGGGTTGATAAACCTGTTTAGAAATAGATATATCATCCAAATACAATCCAAGTTAGGTACTGATCTCTAAAAACAAAATGTTTAGAACATTGCAAATTGAATTTTAAAAATATATTCCAAGCAGAAATATTAGATAGATATTGTGAAAAGGGTAATTTACAGGCAGATCATAAGATATCAGAAAATTCGAACATCTTAACTTCATAATCTAAATTCATAATCAAGTTTATATCACGAAATAATGATTTTTAGTGAAGGTCCTAAAATTGTTAAGCTTATAATGGTCGAGAAATTTGGGTTTGGAGGCAACAAACAAAATTTTCAAATTCTGTCAAACGGCAAGGTTAGGTTCTTCGTGGTTTGATCAGAAGGTGGTTCGGGGATGGTTGATCATCAGAAAAATGATGGAAAAAAAATTCTAACTTGCTGAGGTGGTCGCGCGTAGAGGAAATAGGGTTTTAACCCTGTATTTTGTCAGTCGAAGTCGCGAGGCACTAGTGGGGTCGACATAGCGTTTCGAACGATCGGACCAGGAAGGATGGGTGTGTTATCGTCTGACAAAGCTCTGACGAAGTTTTCATGGCCTCCGATGGCCAGAGGTGGGAGGACGAGGTGAATTCTGGTGGGTTGGTTTGTTGCAGTATCGAGCTTGAACGCTCGAATTTGTTTCGATGTTTTTATCCTCGATCTGATGATCGAGATTGGTTTGAGTGACGATCGTCGATGAAGGGAAGTCGTCGAAGTTGACCGGAGGCAGGCGCCGGAGCGGTGCACGTGCACGCATGAAGTTTCGTGCACATTTGTTGTCTGGGTTCGAACGTTTGGGGAAGGAAGATGGATCTCGGGTTCGAGCACGAGAAAAGATGGAAAGACTCGAAGGAAGGTGGGAACGCGAGACTCGAAGCAGGGCTCGGGAACTTTGTAATTTGGCTCGAGTTTTACTCGAGGTAGGAGGATGATTCGCTTGTAGCAATTTAGTTTGATTTAAAATTGAATTATTAATGTTAAAGTAAAGGGTGGAACTAGTTTAAAATCTAAGTAAAAAATCTAGAAATCAAGTTTAAATCTCAGTTTTCAAAATACATAAAGTTTTCAATTTAAATTGTTTAACTACTTTAAAATGTTTTAATGGTTGGAATTTTTAAACTTCGATAAAGTGAAATTTAAAAGTTAAATTGAAATGGAAATTGTTTTAAAACCCTTTTTGTTAATGATAATTTAATCGTTAATAAAAATGAGGTTTATCTTAAAGCCAAGGAAGATTTAATGATTTGAAATTCATTAAATTATGTAAATCAAGATGGATAATTTATTTATTTAATTAATTGATGAATTGGACAAATTAAATAAGTAATTAAAGAGTTAAAGTCATTAATGAAAATTATTAATTAAATATTAATTAATGATTAAAATTGATAAATCAGGTGATTAAGAAATAATTGATTAAGGATAATTTATTCAATGATTAAAGTTGATTTATTTATCAAATGATTAGTGAAAGGATAATTAATGAATATGGTTAATAAATTAAAGCAATTAATTTAAAGATAAGTAATCAAATATTAATAAATTAATGAAAGTGGTTAGGGATGATCACCTATTGAAATTTTATTAATTAAGTGGTAATTAATTAAGGGTTAATTATTAAATAATTTAAGGTTAATAAATTTAATTAATAAATGATTAAAGGATAATGAATCAAATGATTTGAAAAATAAATTTATGTAATTAACCACGATTGATGACTTATCTGATTTGAATAAATCAGACAATTAACTGATCTTGCTTGTGAATATTTGGATTCTATTGAATGTGAATTGTTTGATATCCCTGATATATGATGCTTTGTGATACATCCTGATTTATGCCGTGATCTGTAATTTACTTACCTGCAATATATATCTGTGATCTGTGAATAAAGGATAAGCGATATAGTTTATATCGTTTATCAACTATATTTCTGTATTCTGATCTGTAATGATTTGATGATGTTGCACTATTGTGTGTAAAACCCCTGGACTACACCATACACACACCAATATGGATTTCACGTGGAAATCGGTTAAGTCACAGATAATTTAAATCTGATGTTTTTGAAATTGAAATTTTAATTTCAATTGATTTTGAAATTGGAAATTTGGGTTTAAAATGAAAAGCTTTTGAAATGGAATTTCAAAGATAAACGTTATTTTGAATAACTTAATCGAGTTTTGAAAATTTAAATAATTTGATTCAAATTTGAATTCAAGTTTGAAATTGAATCCTATGATTTGAAACTAGGGATTAAAGATGATATAAATGTGTTTGTATGAATTTAAACCATTTTAAAAGTATAATTTTGAGAATTTGGATTTAACCCAAGGATTTCCACTCGTATGAATGAATGGGATTTTCTGAAATGAAACTGTTTGTTTTCAAATGATAAAAGCTTTCAGATAAGAAATGAAATTCTAGTTTAATTAAAGGAATTTCAAGATTGAATTGAAAATGTTTTTCCAAGTTATGAATGAATTGTTTTTGAAAGCTATGAATTGAATCTGTTTATTTTTAACAGATTTAAAATGATGATTTATTTAAACCATTCGAAATGAAATTGTTTTGAAAGCTAAAAGTTAAATCTTTGATTTAAAAATTTAACGAGTTAATCCAATTGAAACGGAAATTGTTTTGCAATCTGTGAATGGATTTTTGTGAAACTGGGTGAACTTTGTGAAATGAATCTTTTTGTTTAAAAGATTGAAATGGTAATCGATTTAAACCATTTAAAAAGAAGTTGAATTATTAAGTTGTGACTTAATTGAAATCCAAATATCCATATGTTTTTAAATATTGCGCTCACTATTCGGGTTAGCCGGGAAAGGACCTTTGGGTCGTATAACCCATTCCGAATAGTGATACGTCGTATATGGACGGCATTTGAAGACCGGTGTTGAAGACCGGATATTTTCGAAAATGAAAGGACAACCTGTCGAATGTCTCTGCACCGAGTTGCTCCGGTATAGAGATTTATATCACACTTTTTGTGATGGGAAGTCCGGACGTGATTTGAAAATTATCCGGATTTGCAAGGACTTCTTTGGAAGTGCCTTCGGTTCTGTTCGATCCCGGAACAGACTTGTATGGATTGTATGTCTGATGTAACGACCACGACTTTCTCTCCATAGAAAGTCGTATCGCTAATAAGAAAGAAAGGGGTAGAAAATAGAAAAGAAGAGAAGAAAGAAAGAAACAACAACAACGATCTCACAGCGGAACGAATAAATTATATTAATAACATAAACTATTACATAGTATACAACACTTTACAGAGTTACACAGCATATACATCACTTACTAGACAGTTATAAACATCTGTCTAGACATTACAACTCAATACACTACAGAGATACAGACACAGCGGAACTACTATATATATCTACAACGCTGAAGCCTCCTGCTCCATTGCTCCTCCACAATTCGTCAAAGCTAAACCTGAATCCCTTGGCTACTCGTAAAAATTTGAGTACCCAAGAGTTTATAAAACAGAAAATAAACACTTGGGTCAGACATGGGTCTGGTGTGAGTAAACGGGTTAAACTTGCTTAACTTCAAAACCCTTTTGAAAACAAAGGTATCACGTAAGACTTCCCACACATAAACATGGAAAAGTTTTTACCTTACGCTAACCAAAACATTTGATAGGAAATCTGATTTTATTATAATAGGGTCTAGGGTTTTCAAGTAAAATACAGAAATAGCTGAAATGCTTACATCTCACATTCCAACATAGTTGGGCACAACTAATACGTACGGCACTTATTGGAGTTTGGATTCCATACAATGGCAGGGCTACTGGGGTACCGCCCGTCACAGTACGTGGCCTAGATCACCGTACCGAGGATCACTCCCAATCCCCTGCAACACAAGGTCGGAACATCCCTTACTGGATAATTCCCGCACAAGATACCTCACGGTTGGGATCAGCAACCGCACCACTAAGTCGAAAATAGAAAGGGACATCTAGACAGAGGTAACCTTGTCCTACTTGGGTGCTACCCACTAACCTTGCTGCACCTCCCCTGTTTTAGCCATTCCGGTTTGTGAGGCTTGAGGTTACGATTACCTTTAATCAGAACATATCACTTAGAATGCTCATCGTCCGCCTGACGATGTGCTGAAAGCATTCAATCCATACAAGTTCGTTCCGGGTTCGAACGAAACCGAAGGCATTATCTCGTTACACTCGTTTTGGAATCACCCTCAGAGTTAACGACAATAACCCTTGCACTCTGAATCTTCATCTTCACTTGATTCACGACCTATCGTTAATTTGGATCGATGTGGTATTCGGGTCTCCAGACCTGGAAATCCGGTATACGGAAACCCGATCCCGGTCTCATCGAAATCCAAAGACGTATCTTTTAAGGCCAAGTTGTTTTAAAGGTTAAAGCAAATTCAATTCATTGTCTTTATACACAAAGAAAGATAATTCACAACAGATAATCAACATTATCAGATAATCCATACAATTCAACTAACATCCATATCATACAGCATATATCTCATCAGAGATATCAATCAATGCCAAGTATTCAATACTATCACCCATTCATAAGTAATGATTTATATTATCTTTTAATTAATTTAAAGAATTAAATTAATTACTTCATCATTATAAATCTTACTTATATAATTATTAATTAATTACAAATAAATTAATTAATCATTCTCTAACCATCCACTTTAATTAATCATCTTGATTAATCATTCTTTAATTACATTTAAGTAATTATCTTTAATTAATTTCACAAATTAATTATTCTTAACCAAATACATTAATTAACCCTTTATTACTTCACTAATTAATTAATTAATTATAATCAATTACTTTAATACTTAATTAATTACAATTAATCACTTATCATTTGATTAATTAATTTTAATTAATCAACTCTTAATTACATCATTAATTAATTATAAACTAATGATCCTTAATTACATCTTTAATTATTCTTAATTAATCCATAATTATTAATTACCTTTGATTAATTTAATCCAGTAATTAACTTCCCTTAATTACTTCCATTAATTAATTACTTTTTTAATTAATTACCTTAACCAATAATTAATTACCTTATTAATTATCCTTAATCCTTTAATTAACTTTATTAACTAAATTACTTAATTAATAACACTAGGTAATTAACTCTTAATAACTATTAATTAATCCTTAATTAACTTTAATTATAAAATAATCTCTTAATTATTAATAAAAAACTTAATTATTACTTAATAAAACTTTATTAAGTACTTCTTAATTACCATTTTAATTAACCCTTAATTATTTAATTAATCCTTATCCATAATTAATTAAATTAATTAATTAAACTTAAATTCTTAATTAAATTAATTAATTTCAACTCATTGAAAATCTTAATTAATCTTGAGATAAAACATTATCATTTAAAAACATTTGATCTTAATAATTAACTTACCTAATTAAAATCATTAATTAAGTTAAAATTAATTACTTATTCTTAATTATTTATTAACAATCCTTAATTACAAGTAAATAAAACACTTGAAACTTAATTGTTAATTTACTTATCCTTAATCATCAACTAATTTAATTATTAAATCACTCTTTATTTATTCCATTATTATTAAACTTAAATTAAGTTTTTAAGATAAACATTCCTTATTAATTTCCTTATTATATTTCAAATTAAGTTTTTGAAAATAACTTAAGGTTTTGACTTAATATATTTAAGTTAAATAAATAATACAACTTAATTATTTAAATTTACAACTTACTTTTATTTAAATATAAAAACTGGTTTAACATTTTCTTTGGGTTTAACCCATATGTATTTGAATCAAACCAACACATCTTCATCTTATTCTTCTTTTCAAAACAGAGTTAAATTCTAAATTTTTAAACTGTTTGGGTTTTAAAAAAATTTAAGCTGTTAAACTGTTTTCACTTACTCTCACAAACAACCCGAAGACAACCCGAGCCAAAACTTTATCTTCCCGAGTTCCTGCCGGGCAAATTTAAAAAAAACTGTTTTGTTTTAAAGTTTAAATTGTTAAAACTTTTAACAGTTTCATCTCTCGCGTATGACTCTAAACAACTCCGAGCCAAAGACCTTTCTTCCCCGATATCCCTTCAAGAAAACCCATGAAACCCAAACCCAAACTAAACTGACACACGCTAACGATCGTGCACGTGCACCATCGATCGATGAACTTCAGACCACTGCCAGTCTCTCCTACACATCCACGATCGCTCTAGTAACCTACTTCGATCATCAAATCACCTCTAGAAGCCATGATTCAAAATCGAGCTACTCAACAGAACAAGAACCAGAAACATCACCAGAAATCGCCTCAATCTCTCGTCTCCGATCACTGGAGTCGCAACAACTCCGATGACATCTTCCTTAGCCTTCCAAACTACTATCCTCCAAATTTAACGCCACTCGATCAAACCGAGATGCCATAATTTCCTCATTTCCAGATTCGAACACTCTTTGGGTTTTCACCCTACTCTGACGAACTACTGCCACCACAGTGAGAATTAAAGCCACTTACCATTTTTGCTATGATCATCGACCTCACAGCCACCTTCAGTAGCAATCCCGACCAACCAAACTTCCTCGATTTTCAGAAAAGACCCAAAATTCAATTTCTAAACAAAAACCGATATCTCATTTGATAGAAATTTAAAAATTATGATTCCTGTTTTAAAAATCATGATCTGGGACAGTGATTCATAATATCAAAATAAATCAAAGAAATATGTTATTTGAATTTAACATGGTTTGGGAGTTTCACTGGAATTCTTGATTTCCAGATAATATGTGTACCAACATATTTAGATTATTTTTAAATTTCTAGTCTCTGTTTTAACCAACTTAAATAATTTAAAAACTAAGCTAACAGGGAACCAGAGAGAAAGATTTTGAAATTTTTGTCAAAATCAAACTCTGTAAATATGAACAGAGCTTCACTCAAACAAAGGCACACATAGTTTCAACATGTATTTAGATCTAAAAATAAACATGCATATATATTTCAAACATACATTCCCAAGTCAATTCCAATATATATTATCTGTATCAATCTAAGGGGAATTCTATGTTCTCAGTTTAAAGGCAGAGGATTTGATTTATAATAAGATGTTTAAATCAACAGATATTAACACCTAAAAAAAATATACAAGACTTTCATAATCACAGACATGCAAAGCAATCATCAGTACATTTATCCACATGCAATAAATATTTGATGTTTTTAAGTTTAAAGGTTTTCTCACCAAAAATCAGAGAACAGAGAACATTTTCTGTTTCCAGGCTTGCATGTTTGATTTTGAACTTCTATTTGCCTAGTTGAATTTGAATCTAGCTGCTATGAATTTTCTCTTTGCTTTGTTGAATTTAAATTCTTGCTGTTTGATCTTTCTCTGATCTTCAGGTTGTTTGAAGAATTTGAAATTTCCTTGATCTTTCTTTTGATTTGCAATTCTAGATTTTACTTCTTCTTTTGCTTTGAATTTTAATTTCCAGGTTTTCATTTTTTCTTTCATTGATTCGAATTGTATTTTTAGTTGAGAAAGAAGTGAAGATGAATTTTAGCTGAAAGTGAAAACAGATTTTTCCCTCTTTCATATAAATTTTTATTTTAATTATCAAAGAAAAATATAGCCACTTGTCCTTTTTAAGTGTTAATTATCTTACACATATACCTTTATTTTTACAAATGTCACTAAACCACCTTAATAAGCTTACAAGTGTTAATCTTGTTTTAATAAATTTATTTAAGTCATTTATATGTATTTATGAAATATTTATATGTATATAAAAATGTATTTATCTTTTTATAAATAAGCTTTTAGATTTTATATAAATATAGAAATGTGATCTCATGAAAACAATTATTTATAATAGCTTATGTTTTAATCAAATTAAATGTATTATATTTTTATATACTTGGAAATTTATTTTAACTCTATATATATTTTTTACAAACCCATTTTACTTAACAATTTATCTTATTTTTGAAATTTAAAAATGAAAGAATATTAAAACAAATAAACTTCTTAATTTAAATCTTAACTAAAATAAAAACTTAAAATATATTCTTATAATAAATAAGAAATTATTCTTGTTATTTAAATCTCAAATATCATTTTCAAAAGTATTAAGTCAAATTAAAAATTTCCAAATTACAAATTATATAAATATTAAAGTTTGAAAATACTTTATTAAATTCAAATCCAATATTCTTTCCATTTCAATATATACAAATATATATATATTCAAATAGAAAATATCTTATTAGATTTTAAAAGATAAAATTACCAATTAATACTAATTTAATCAGATTATTAAATTAAATTCAAATCTTATTATCAAACATTATCCATATCAATTTAATTATTCAACAGATTATTAAATTGATATTGTTAAAATTTCCGGGATATTACATCTGACATTACGAATTGATATATAAAGCTGATTTCTTTCAAATACATTTCTGTTTGGTGGCGGAGAATTTATTCTCTTAGCTTAACACCCTTCTCTGAGACGTACGAGCTCAGAGGTTATGTAGTTGAAGTTATCAGCGATATATCCCAATTTGGTAATGTGACATGCTGAGTGTTGCTGTGTGATGATCAGTGTTTGATCATTTGTGATATGATCATTTGTTTGATCATTTATCTTTGTGATCATAGGTTGATCATCTATTGACCCAAAGCGTGGCTTTTTGAAAAAGCGTAGCTTTGTGGACGAGACTTCGTCGAGCCTCACAAACCGGTAATGGTCGAAACAGGAATGTTGCGGCAAGGTTTCAGGGGTAGCTCCCCTAGGGTATGACCATTCCTTCTGGAAAAGGGTAGTATCATGGTATGGAGCCCAAATACTTACTCATGTGGATACACTTATATATTATGTGTGATGTTGGATACCGAGGCCTCGGATAAAGGTCCCAAAGGACCGTGGGTGGCATATCTCAGGTTTTGTAATATCCCTTGGGAAAAGGGGTAACCGACCTTGTTTGGCAGAGAACGGTTTGGTTCTCGGAGCGTCCCGCCAGAGGCGTTTCTTTCATGGAATAGGAAGTTCCTTAGCCTGACCATTTGTTGGAAATCCAAACAAAACAATACGAGACCTGTACGGTATTAGTTGTATTACATGCCATGGAATGTGGCGGTAACCTGCTATTGAACATGGTAGCTATAGTAGGCATAAGTGCGAAATGTCTATACTGGCTAAGATTTATATTCTACTTTTGAAATGTTTTCTACACTATGCACTAATAATAATATAAAAAATGATTTGATTTTGCGTAGTAAGCATCTTTGACTATCATAAGGAGAAATCTTCTCCAATTCTGCGTTTGCATTGTGTGTGGCGGGAGGCCTTATGGTAGTCTCATTTTCCAAAAGCATTGCGAATTGACTTTAAAATTCTTTTGTTGTTCGTTTCTAAAGATAAACTTTTTTTGTTGCTCACACCAGTCCCATGACTGATCCGGAGTTTATTGTTCCTTTCCTAAACTCTGGATGCTCAAAATTTTTCTACACAAGCAGTCTAGAGTTGGGTTTTTCAGATAGTCAGGATTAGTAGATTTTCTGGAGCTAGTTCAGTCTTTGGATATGGACTGCACTTCCATATATTTGTGCATCGTTATTGGAAGTTCGAGCTATTTCTGGATTGGTGCTTTGAAGATGAAGATTATCCGCTGCTGATGTTATTGTTTCTTTTCCGCTGCTATTTGTTGTATCATATCTCTTATGTATATAGATATTCATTGTATCATCTTTGTATCTGGATATTGTATCAGATATTGTATATCTATATTCTTTTCTTTTCTGCTGTGTTATTTACTTAACTGTGTTATAAGCTCCGGAGAACCAGATTCGGCATTTGAATCTACGGCATTTTAAGTACAAGTGGAGTACGGGTGCCGATTTTCGAAGGCCGACTTTTGGGTCTTTACATTTGGTATCAGAGCTAAGGTTGAACTTTAGCTTAGGAGTATAACACGTTAAGTAGCTCATTAGAAATAGAGTGAAGTAAACTCTAGAATGAGTGTATCCCTAATATATCCGTTTGAACGTCTTAGTAAATTCTCTTACTATCCACTGATAGTGAGTATGAGTGCAAGAAGAGGACGAGGTAGGGGACAAGGGAATACGACTATAAATGGTCAATACCCTGCAACAGTGAAAATAACTTTCTTATCAATCTCTTTTGATTCGTTTCCAAATTCTTTTGATTACTTCGTATCAGCTACAAGAATGAGTTTCGGTGTGATGATGGCTCTACGAATCATTGTCGAAGATGATTACTTCGTATTTCATCGGTTTCTTTTCAGCTTTTTGATTTAAACCTTATTGAATTTGAAATTGGAAATTTTAAATTGAATTAAATTGATTAATAGAATATGAGGATAAAATTGAATCAAATCGATAAAACGATATCATTTGAAACCAAATTTTGAAATTCTAACGTAATTTCTTGAGAATACCAAAGTCCGAAGAGGGACAAATTGGTATGTAATCTGAGATATTCCGACTTGAGTTTGGAATTCATATCGTAAGTTTGAGGAGTTATAGGAGATCTAATATGTCTATCTCTGTGTTGTTTTCGTGCATGCGAATTTCGAGGACGAAATTCTTTTAAGGGGGGAAGTTTGTAACGACCCTAGATTTTATTACATTTAATTGATAATTAAATGAATTTTTGAATAAAAATTTGTAAAATTTATTTTTAAATGGATTAATTGATTGCGAGTTTCCCCGATATCCAAATATATTTTGTATAAATCATTTAATTTAAAAATATTGTAAATATTGAATATATATGTATATATGTGAATATATATGTATGATGATTTATTACTGAATGCAATATAGATACTAATGTTTAAAATAAAAATTCAATTCTATCAGTATAAATATAAGTATATGAATATGAGTACATAAATTAAACTACAAATAGAAATCAAATGTAAGAATTTATGTTAATAATGAAAGTATAAAATCAAACAATAAAATAATAATTAATACTTAAGCTATGAATAAAAATAAAAGCGTAGTCAACAAGAAAAACAAATAAATTATATTCATGTACACTTAAAAAAACAAAGAAACAGAAATACATTCGAGTATGAGTTAACTTGTAAAAGAAAACAAGACAAATGTCATTTACATAAGCATGCAATATATTCAAGTATAAACAATAATCCTCTCAGCCGAGATCTTGTAAATGAAACAAAGATGTGAACAGGCAAAACAAATACAAACAAGTACAAATATAAACATGATATCAGCCGAGAAAAAGGAATGCAAACATCTCAGCCATCAAAACATTTATAAATGCAGCTTGTAAAGCACCATGCCTCTAATGCATCTTCAGCCATGCCTACCATTGTACAAATAAATATAATACCCTGTACAACTCAATTTCATTTATCTATCCCTCCTCATTTCAGTTCGAGCTGAGAATATATGAAGTAAACATCATCTCCTCTAAAACACAAACAAACTTCAAACCAAAACCAACATCAAAACAGAAAACAAATCAAAGAAACATTTTTAGTTTGAAAATTTAAGCTTTAACCTAGAAGCAGGAAGATCAAAAAGCAAAGGCAACTTAAACCATTTTTCAAAGGAAACCAAGCAAGAAGATTTAAAATAAAAAAAAAGAAATCAGGCTTAGTTTTTCAAAAGCAGGAAATCTGCTCTATTCAAAAATTCCTTTCAGGTGAGCAAACCTTCTACTTTGAATCTGTTATTATTATTTGGGAGTAAATTAATCTCTTTTACCTTCTTATACTTGGTGTGATGCTTTGATAATGTGGGTGATGATTGAAACATGTCTGTACATTTGAAATAAGATATGCATGTTGGTTCCAGGCAAATGTGCCTCTGATTCTTTTCATCACAGGGTTGATAAACCTGTTTAGAAATAGATATATCATCCAAATACAATCCAAGTTAGGTACTGATCTCTAAAAACAAAATGTTTAGAACATTGCAAATTGAATTTTTAAAATATATTCCAAGCATAAATATTAGATAGATATTGTGAAAAGGGTAATTTACAGGTAGATCATAATATATCAGAAAATTCGAACATCTTAACTTCATAATCTGATTTCATAATCAAGTTTATATCACGAAATAATGATTTTTAGTGAAGGTCCTAAAATTGTTAAGCTTATAATGGTCGAGAAATTTGGGTTTGGAGGCAACAAACAAATTTTTCAAATTCTGTCAAACGGCAAGGTTAGGTTCTTCGTGGTTTGGTCAGAAGGTGGTTTGGGGATGGTTGATCATCAGAAAAATGATGGAAAAAAAATTCTAACTTGCTGAGGTGGTCGCGCGTAGAGGAAATAGGGTTTTAACCCTGTATTTTGTCAGTCGAAGTCGCGAGGCACTAGTGGGGTCGACATAGCATTTCGAACGATCGGACCAGGAAGGATGGGTGTGTTATCGTCTGACGAAGCTCTGACGAAGTTTTCATGGCCTCCGATGGCCAGAGGTGGGAGGACGAGGTGAATTCTGGTGGGTTGGTTTGTTGCAGTATCGAGCTTGAACGCTCGAATTTGTTTCGATGTTTTTATCCTCGATCTGATGATCGAGATTGGTTTGAGTGACGATCGTCGATGAAGGGAAGTCATCGAAGTTGATCGGAGGCAGGCGCCGGAGCGGTGCACGTGCACGCATGAAGTTTCATGCACATTTGTTGTCTGGGTTTGAACGTTTGGGGAAGGAAGATGGATCTCGGGTTCGAGCACGAGAAAAGATGGAAAGGACTCGAAGGAAGGTGGGAACGCGAGACTCGAAGCATGGCTCGGGAACTTTGTAATTTGGCTCGAGTTTTACTCGAGGTAGGAGGATGATTCGCTTGTAGCAGTTTATTTTAATTTAAAACTGAATTATTAATGTTAAAGTAAAGGGTGGAACTAGTTTAAAACCTAAGTAAAAAATCTAGAAATCAAGTTTAAATCTCAGTTTTCAAAATACATAAAGTTTTCAATTTAAATTTTTTAACTACTTTAAAATGTTTTAATGGTTGGAATTTTTAAACTTCGATAAAGTGAAATTTAAAAGTTAAATTGAAATGGAAATTGTTTTAAAACCCTTTTTGATAATGATAATTTAATCGTTAATAAGAATGAGGTTTATCTTAAAGCCAAGGAAGATTTAACGATTTGAAATTCATTAAATTATGTAAATCAAGATGGATAATTTATTTATTTAATTAATTGATGAATTGGACAAATTAAATAAGTACTAAAGGGTTAAAGTCATTAATGAAAATTATTAATTAATTATTAATTAATGATTAAAATTGATAAATCAAGTGATTAAGAAATAATTGATTAAGGATAATTTATTTAATGATTAAAGTTGATTTATTTATCAAATGATTAGTGAAAGGATAATTAATGAATATGGTTAATAAATTAAAGCAATTAATTTAAAGATAAGTAATCAAAGATTAATAAATTAATGAAAGTGGTTAGGGATGATCACCTATTGAAATTTTATTAATTAAGTGGTAATTAATTAAGGGTTAATTATTAAATAATTTAAGGTTAATAAATTTAATTAATAAATGATTAAAGGATAATGAATCAAATGATTTGAAAAATAAATTTATGTAATTAACCACGATTGATGACTTATCTGATTTGAATAAATCAGACAATTAACTGATCTTGCTTGTGAATATTTGGATTCTATTGAATGTGAATTGTTTGATATCCCTGATATATGATGCTTTGTGATACATCCTGATTTATGCCGTGATCTGTAATTTACTTACCTGCAATATATATCTGTGATCTGTGAATAAAGGATAAGCAATATAGTTTATATCGTTTATCAACTATATTTCTGTATTCTGATCTGTAATGATTTGATGATGTTGCACTATTGTGTGTAAAACCCCTGGACTTCACCATACACACACCAATATGGATTTCACGTGGAAATCAGTTAAGTCACAGATAATTTAAATCTGATGTTTTTGAAATTGAAATTTTAATTTCAATTGATTTTGAAATTGGAAATTTGGGTTTAAAATGAAAAGCTTTTGAAATGGAATTTCAAAGATAAAAGTTATTTTGAATAACTTAATCGAGTTTTGAAAATTTAAATAATTTGATTTAAATTTGAATTCAAGTTTGAAATTGAATCCTATGATTTGAAACTAGGGATTAAAGATGATATAAATGTGTTTGTATGAATTTAAACCATTTTAAAAGTATAATTTTGAGAATTTGGATTTAACCCAAGGATTTCCACTCGTATGAATGAATGGGATTTTCTGAAATGAAACTGTTTGTTTTCAAATGATAAAAGCTTTCAGATAAGAAATGAAATTCGAATTTAATTAAAGGAATTTCAAGATTGAATTGAAAATGTTTTTCCAAGTTATGAATGAATTGTTTTTGAAAGCTATGAATTGAATCTGTTTATTTTTAACACATTTAAAATGATGATTTATTTAAACCATTCGAAATTAAATTGTTTTGAAAGCAATAAGTTAAATCTTTGATTTAAAAATTTAACGAGTTAATCCAATTGAAACGAAAATTGTTTTGCAATATGTGAATGGATTTTTGTGAAACTGGGTGAACTTTGTGAAATGAATCTTTTTGTTTAAAAGATTGAAATGGTAATCGATTTAAACCATTTAAAAAGAAGTTGAATTATTAAGTTGTGACTTAATTGAAATCCCAATATCCATATGTTTTTAAATATTGCGCTCACTATTCGGGTTAGCCGGGAAAGGAACTTTGGGTCGTATAACCCATTCCGAATAGTGATACATCGTATATGGATGGCATTTGAAGACCGGTGTTGAAGACCGGATATTTTCAAAAATGAAAGGACAACCTATCGAATGTCTCTGCACCGAGTTGCTCCGGTATAGAGGTTTATATCACTCTTTTTGTGATGGGAAGTCCGGACGTGATTTAAAAATTATCCGGATTTGCAAGGACTTCTTTGGAAGTGCCTTCGATTCTGTTCGATCCCGGAACAGACTTGTATGGATTGTATGTCTGACATTACAAATTGAGATATAAAGCTGATTTATTTCAAATACATTTCTGTTTGGTGGCGGAGAATTTATTCTCATAGCTTAACACCCTTCTCTGAGACGTACGAGCTCAAAGGTTATGTAGTTGAAGTTATCAGCGATATATCCCAGTTTGGTAATGTGACATGCTGAGTGTTGTTGTGTGATGATCAGTGTTTGACCATTTGTGATATGATCATTTGTTTGATCATTTATCTTTGTGATCATAGGTTGATCATATGTTGACCCAAAGCGTGGCTTTTTGAAAAAGCGTAGCTTTGTGGACGAGACTTCGTCGAGCCTCACAAACCGGTAATGGTCGAAACAGGAATGTTGCGGCAAGGTTTCAGGGGTAGCTCCCCTAGGGTATGACCATTCCTTCTGGAAAAGGGTAGTATCATGGTATGGAGCCCAGATACTTACTCATGTGGATACACTTATATATTATGTGTGATGTTGGATACCGAGGCCTCGGATAAAGGTCCCAAAGGACCGGCGGTGGCATATCTCAGGTTTTGTAATATCCCTTGGGAAAAGGGGTAACCGGCCTTGTTTGGCAGAGAACGGTTTGGTTCTCGGAGCGTCCCGCCAGAGGCGTTTCTTTCGTGGAATAGGAAGTTCCTTAGCCTGACCATTTGTTGGAAATCCAAACAAAACAATACGAGCCATGTACGGTATTAGTTGTATTACCTTCCATGGAATGTGGCGGTAACCTGCTATTGAACATGGTAGCTATAGTAGGCATAAGTGCGAAATGTCTATGCTGGCTAAGATTTATATTCTACTTTCGAAATGTTTTCTACACTATGCACTAATAATAATATAAAAAATGATTTAATTTTGCGTAGTAAGCATCTTTGACTATCATAAGGAGAAATCTTCTCCAATTCTGCGTTTGCATTGTGTGTGTGGCGGGAGGCCTTATGGTAGTCTCATTTTCCAAAAGCATTGCGAATTGACTTTAAAATTCTTTTGTTGTTCGTTTCTAAAGATAAACTGTTTTTGTTGCTCACACCAGTCCCATGACTGATCCAGAGTTTATTGTTCCTTTCCTAAACTCTTGATGCTCAAAATTTTTCTACACGAGCAGTCTAGAGTTGGGTTTTTCAGATAGTCAGGATTAGTAGATTTTCTGGAGCTAGTTCAGTCTTTGGATAATGACTGCACTTGCGTATCTTTGTGCATCGTTATTGGAAGTTCGAGCTATTTCTGGATTGGTGCTTTGAAGATGAAGATTATCCGCTGCTGATGTTATCGTTTCTTTTCCGCTGCTATTTGTTGTATCATATCTCTGATGTATATAGATATTCATTGTATCATCATTGTATCTGGATATTGTATCAGATATTGTATATCTATATTCCTTTTCTTTTCCGCTATTTTATTTACTTAACTGTGTTATAAGCTCCGAAGAACCAGATTCGGCATTTGAATCTACGGCATTTTGAGTACAAGTGGAGTACGGGTGCCGATTTTCGAAGGCCGACTTTTGGGTCTTTACAAATGTAGTAATCAAGAGCAAGTGTGCAACAAGCAAATGAAAATAGAACAGGTTCACAAACACAAACATTTCAGCAAGGATAGGCATGAAACTCACAAGTACAAGTAAAAGCAGGTTAAGCATGTATACATATACATATACATACATACATATATATATATATGTATGTATGTATGTATACATATACATATTCATCAGAAAAATCGAACAATGGAAAAGCAAACAAGTATGGTCTTGGTGGAGTGAAGCATAATTTGAACAAATCAAGGCAACTCGATCAAAGGCCAAATTAACAGTGTCAAAAAATATTCAAGAATACAGTAGACAATACAAAGATAACAAGTCAAGTTTTTAATGAACTGATCGATCAAAGGAAATAAACCAAGTCAAGTTTGTTTAAAACATATTCGAATATATAGCAATATATTCAAACAATGAATGGATTTGAAAGTATCAAAGCATTCGATCAAAAATCAACTACCGAAGTGTAAAATCTCAAAGTCAAGTTTGAACATTTCAATTCAAAAATATAGGAAATCGATTCCTATAAATACCCATATCATCATTGGCAAAAAGTGATTCGAGTTCGAGCAAAATCAGAGAGCAAGCCTTGAAATAAATCACAAACCAATTTATAACTTGAATTAAAGTCGAGAACACTACCAATTGAATCGGGCAAAAATCGCGTACCAATTTGTCAACATCCAACTTGACGACGAAGCGACCGAGAGGATTCAAGCAAGGAGTTTGATCGACTAAGCATCAAAGCTAAAATCTTTCCTTGATTAACTGAATATTGAAATCGGAAGCTTTGAATCAATGAAACCCTAATTTTGAGAACATTGGAGCAAAAGAGGAACAACCTGAAAGTAAAAAACAAAGTGAAGATAATGAAGCTGGCTAAAGAATAGGTAGAATGATTTTAATTGGGCTGTTGTTTTTTTTCTTCTTTTGGGCTAAATTAAATTAGTATTTGTATTGGGTTTCATTTTATTTTTTATTGTATTTTCCTTTTTTTACTTTGTAAAACTCTAGTTTTTTTGACTAGGTACAAATTGCGGGGCATAGTCGGAGAATTCACGACTCAATGGTTGAGTTGTGGTTGGGTTTTGAGCATAGGGTTAGAACAATTATGTTAGCGAGGGTCGCGAGTTTACAAGGTCTGTACGTGTCAAATTGTTTAATTCCTAGTAGAAACCTTGGTGGCAACAGTAGGCGGGTTTTGCTGAAGCTTGGTAAACTTGTATGTCGCTTTTAACTTCTGCATTTACTCTGTTATTATCTGTGCGGCAATTTTTATTTATTTGTGAATTTTTTATATAAACCCTATTCACCCCCACCCCCCTCTAGGGTTAATTCGATTCTACATAGTGGAATTCATATAGGTATCACAACTAATATTGCTGGAGATGTTAGGAATTTGATATGTTTGACATTAATTTTTTGTATTGATTTGAGTATGGTGTGGTTTGAGTGTATGTATTGCACATACATATGGTTGATGTTGTATGGTTAAGCCTATGAGTTACATTTTTCCATCTCTCGGAATTTCAAGGACGAATTTCTTTTAAGGAGGGAAAATGTAACACCTAGGATTTTTATTAAAATAATTAATTAATTGAAAAGAGCATTTTGGTAATTTTACATAAAACCGAAAAACTAAAATTTACAATTGTAGGAATTTGGAAAATCTAATTTTTTTTTCCATTATGTCAATTAGAATTTTCTACCAAAATTCATATCTAAAACGTCATAAATGGGCACCGAATGAAGGAGAAATGAACTGTTTACCGTAACATGCATTTTGAGGAAAAACATGTTAGAAACCCGGATGGGTTGATGAGGATTTCAGTAATTTTGCCTATATAAGGGCCCTAATTTAGCCTAAACTCATTCTTATTCATTCTGTAACTGTTGCTCAATCCTAAACCTAAAACTTCATTTGTTTTCTCCTTCTTCCTTAATTCTAATTGAAATTCTCTGAATAAAATAGCAAATCAAATAGAATAAATAGAAATCTAATCTAAACTTTACAAGCCAAATATAAGAAGAGAGACACTAAATAAAATCAAATCAAAGAAGGAAATTTCACGATTTTTATCAAAAATCAACCATAGCATCGAGTAAAGATGAGTGGGATTATCTACTAAATGATTATATTATTATATATCTGTTAAATTTCATTTATACATATATTTAGGTTACAAAATATGATTTAAAAATTGATTTGATGTTTTAGTGGACAACTTACCGAATTGGATAAATTGGAAAACCCTGGATTATCACTTTGATAATAAAATTTATATAAATTGCATGAAGGGTTAATTTGGATAATTTGACATATGCATAATTATCATAGGTTTTTCAGAAATGATTGTTAAAATAATTCTATAACTATTAGAGATGAGTATAGTTTAACTTTTTGCATATATAAATAGTAGTGTAGTTTATATGATTGAATAGCAATATTTACACTAGAAATAGATTGTAATTAAATTGAATGAATTTATAATCTTTAGAGCATATTATAAGACATTAGGAAGTATGAATAAATAAGGGAATGAATCTATAGTGAAATCTACACCGTATTTGAAGCCTAAAAGTAAGGCAGGATGGAACAGTAAACCAAAATGGTTGAAATGATAAAGTTTGGAGTGCTGGAACACATGTCACTAATGAGGAGTTGACTGAAAAAGTTCTATTTGACTGGTGAAAAAGGTGGAAAAGAGGCAGAGAAAAAGTGGAATTTGAGTCGACTAGAAATGATGTTACAATCGATTGAAAAGAAAACTGGTGGCTATTATAGGTATCTAATCGATTAGAAAAGTTTCTGTCGACTGGTGATGTTTTCTTGTCGACTAGAAACCTGCATCAGGCTAAGTTGAACCTGGACCTAATGACGGCCAAGTAGGAATGTTTAGATGACTTATTTCCCGCTTTGTTGACGTTCTGGAGATCATGTAGCTTCATAATGTTGTATAATGTTATACTCAATGTGGACCTGCGATTGTATCGTAATTAATTGCACTTATTATAACTGTTTGTGCCACAATTTCATATTTTAACTTGCGGACTGTCGGGAGAATAAAGATATCCATGTTGGTAGAGTTTGCATCATTCAGGTGGATGTACCTACAAGGGAACATAAATTTTTTATTAATCCTTATATGTTGTTAATTGAATGATATGGAGCATAGGACATGTTTACCATCGAGACTGTATACTCAATGCTTTGATATGTAGTTTAAAATTGAGATTTTATACTTAGTGTGTATCTTAGATGATTTACCATTGAAATTGTTTACTCAATGTATAGTTAGATGGTTTACCATTAAGATTGTTTACTCGATGTATAGTTAGATGGTTTACCTTTGCGATTTTTTACTTAATGTAGAGTTAGGCAGTGTACCATTGAAACTACATATGCGACGTATTATATTGTATAATTGGTTTACAATCAAGAATGTATACTCGATGTATTGTTGGGTTTACCTAGTCCAACTTTCAGGTGGGAACCCATGCGGGTTATTATTGGATTTTAGAGGTATGATAGGTTATTGCCTTATATTGTGTCAGTTGGCTAATTTGTTAGATATAGTATACACATACAAATAAACACCTTAGGTTGTGTAGAATATAAATGATAATTTATTTTCCTATTAGCACCTTGCCAGTAGTGATACTTCTTACTCACCAGACTTTGGCCGACCCCCTCTATTTTTTCCACTTTATACCTACTTATAAGATAATAGGATATTAGAGTGTTGTGATGAGAGAAAGATACATACAGAAGGTGACCGTCCACTTTGGAGTTGCTTTATTAATAGTCATTCCATATGTATCTTTTTACATTTATCAGCCTTTTAGTTATTATATTTCCAGTTGGATATTATCAAAAACTTTGTTTATTTATTTCCTTTACTAATCACTGTTGCTTTGAAATGACATAATTTGGATATTTCAATTACTTATATTTTGTTCCTTCCACTATAAGATCCGAAAGTGTAGAATATCTAAAATGTATGTTTATCTTTATACATATAAACCATCAAAACTTAACAATCTGTATTCCTTGGCATGATGCAAGCTCAAATTCCACTTTTAGGCATTAGATCGGTGTGTCTATGGGTTGTTACACCATCATAACCAGACTGGTTTGGGATCGCACCTTGAACCATTATGATCTAGTCTACCACCACTAATAGCTAAAACGATCTATTACATGGACACAACCACAAAGACATGTGCTAGTGCTATGATGATGATAAGATGGAAATAGGGCGATATATGAATCACAATGGGGATCTCCAACGGTGACGGGATGAGACAGCTGGCGCAATTAATAGATCGTGTAGGGGCACCCATAGTTTCTAGTCAAAGCATATATGGATGAAATATGCCATGATATCTTGATGTTGAGGCAGAGTCTATTAGAGTGAACATGTGTAGGGTTCACTAGTGATATACATACCTCATTTATTCATAACTAAGATAGCATGCTAGTAATAATCAAGATTGCAATTCATAAATGTGGATACAGTGTGATATCTCAGTTGATTAGACTTGCAGCTATGAGTCACTCTGTTTAGGGCCATGCTTTGAGTGTTTACACTATTTGAACGATGAGACATAAGGTAGAGTGTGTGTGACATACTTTATGTTTATTTGACATATCGTGTAATGACCCGGTATTTCGAACCATTCGCATCCGCACATGTCGGAATTGAATTGCTCAAAACAACAGATTGTTAATTTTATATTTGGCAAAACTCAGAATATACAGTAAATAAATCAATCACAGAATCACAGACACAGAGTATTACAAAAATTAAGCAGCAGAATAGATAAATAGTAGTTCATGAACCTACCATATAAACATCAGAGTTTGAAATAAAATACAACAGAATATCTCAAATACAATGTAGTCTCGAATACAAACAGATGGTAAGTCTGAACAAAACCACTGGATAGCTGAAAGCTGAATAGATACAGATGGATCTCCAACTGAAGCTCCAACTCCAAAGGTGAGTCTCAAATGCTGTAACACTCAGTCTGACCCGAGCGTAAAGCAAACACAAAACACTCGAGTCAAGATTAACATTCTTATATTAATAAATTCAATTCAAGTGAAATGTCAACTGAAATACAAGTAACTCAAAGGATGTTTGGGATTTCCATCCTCTAAGGTTCTGTGGAACTATCTACTATGTAGTAATATATGCTATTATAATATGTCTATGGTAAAGTAAACTTTTAAAATAGCGTTAAGGCATTACCCATATCCCCCATAACCCATTTTATATAATGCCATAGTCTATACAGATACTGTAAACTCCACTCGCAAGTGGGCTATCAGGGAGCACTCTATAGGTACGATACAAAACAAACTCGTAGAAGGTGCGATAGGGCATGCGATAAGGCACTCGAGGCAATGCCAGGGTAGATATACCGTTTGCGTATCCGGACTGGTGGTAACGCATAGCAGCTACTACCGCCCACCTTGTGACACACTCTCAAATCAAAGGTTGCACCTAATCAAATCACAAAAGCAATAGAATGGTATCGAAGAAATGTGTCCGATAGGAGGAATGACCTCACTTGGCCCAGCGTGGCTCTTGTTTTAGCCGCATCAAGCTGACTCATGGGAGTCAGGGCTACGTAAATACCATACAGAATTGTCACCAAACCATCCTACTTCATTATGGAATCTCCACCACGTACACAGTTGTTAAAGTGGTTTTCGGTATTGGCAGAGAGTATGACAATATCCGATCCTGGTCTCTTTAACAACCAATCGTTATTATAACACCGTGGGCATTTCAAAATATCATATCTATTTCAAAACCATATCAATTCGAGATCGTTACTCACTTAAAATAATATTCATTTCCAAAAATTATAACACTTTCCAAGATTATAACTCTTTCAAAATTATAACACTTTTAAAACCATAAGACTTTGGAAATCATAACAGTTTGAAATCATAACACTTTCCACTTAAGTAGTTTAGATATAGAAAATAGTATATATAATAAAATAGTTATAAGTTAGAATAGTTTTATATTAAAATAATTTATATATTAAAATTGTTTTATATTAAAATAGTTTATATATTAAAATAATTAGTATATTAAAAATAGTTTTATATTAAAATAAATTATAAAGTAAAATGTTTATATACATATTAAAATACTTTATATAATAAAAATAGTTTCCTCAAAATTCACAAATCGATTCACATCAATTCGAATTAAAAATTCAATTTAATTTAATCTTAATTTACAAATTTCAATTTAAAATTCAACATCTCAATAAACCACTAATTTATATTGATTTCAAATATAGATTTGAACTACAAATCAAACCATTCAATTTCAATAGGTTTCAAAGCTTTAAATATTCAAACGCTTACAAAACTAAAATTTGAAAACTCATTTATCTCAAATCCAACTCTACTATTATTTAGTTTTGCAATATTTACTTAATCAATACAATATCATTTTAAATAAAACCTTAAATTACAAATAAACGAAATTCATTTAATCTACTTTAATCAAAATCAAGTTATAAAATCATATCTTTAAAAATCTCAAATTCAATAAGTTTCAAATCGATTTTATTTAACTATAATTCTTAAAAGAGTACTATTTCAAATCAATTTAAAGTTATCTTCCCAACCTTAATTTATTAAAATTATCATAAAAATCTATTTTTAAAATATAATTTTAAATAAATACTTAAACATATTATATATTAATTAAATCAAACTTTATTAAATTAAATCTTATTATTAAACTCATTTTATGTTAAAACTTAATTTATATATATTTTTTAAAATAGTAAAATTATAAATAAAATCTTGAAAATTATATCTTCAAAACTAACTTATAGATCTAAAAATTTCAAACATATAACTTTAAAAATCTAAATTTTAAACTTTTATAATAATAACATATATATATATATATATATCTTAAAATTAATATTTATTAAAATCATATATTTCCTTTCAAAACCTTGGAAATCAATTTAAATATATATAGACCAACGGTGTCTGTATATAATTTTTTATCCTATGGTCAAGTGATACGGATATTTATCATTTTAATTCACAAATTTGAATATCTACGGGTATATATCTTTTCAACCCACAATCCTAAATTCAATGTCAATGAAAATCGCTTGGGTTTGTCATTTCAACCCATAACAATTTTCTCCTATTCTACAAGATCGTTCGGGTATGTATCATTTCAACCCATAGGGAATTCTATACTAACAGGGAACTTGCAGAGTGAGAACAGTGATGATAAAAATATAACATATCAACAACATGCATATATCATCAATAACAGATAAAATATAAATAACAGATCATGGTGTCAGATGTCACAGGTGAACAGTTACAAATAATAGCATGCCATATAAAGCTATTATATAAATAGAAGTTAAATCTAGCAGTATATTTCAATTGTCGTTTCAAATGAAATCAAATCTAATAAATATAAGAATGTTAATCGTGAGTGATTGCTCACCTTTTGAGGCGAGAGAAATCTGACAATGGAATGAATTATGAAACCAAGCACGAATTCCAAACCGAAGCAAGATTGGCACGAATTCGACGAACAAGCTGATAGATAAGGAATCGATGAAACAATTAGAATCAGTTTGATATAAATTAAAATGAAATGTAAATTATATTATCATATAATTTCTCAAAAATTAATATAAATTTTAAAACACATACATATAAAAATCAAAATCTATATATATACACACATATAGATATATATATCTCAAAATCATTATTTAATTTAAAATCAAATAGGATAAATCTCTATATATATTTGAAAAAATCAATACTAAATTTACACACACATAAAAGTAAAATCTTTACATGTTCTGTTTCAAAAATCATTCTCAACACATGTATAAGCTATGTCTATGCACCACTAATAACAACTTTATAATAAAATATATATAATACTTACAGATTACATATACAACTATTTAAACAGTGACAAGTCATGCCATTTCAGGAATACAAAACAAATGATATATATAAAGACAGTATCATTTAAACTAATACCAAAAACAAAATCTTAAATATATAAGTATAAAACTGTTTCGAAACCAATGTTATATACATATTCAAAATCCAATAGAATATATTATACATACTAATATATATAAAACCTATATAGTATAACACTATAATCCAAGTATATAATACTGTAGCATAAATATAAATCATCAAATCATATAAATAACTAACATGCTATATATATATACAATTATATAACTTAACAAACTTATATATACATGCACTAACAGATAATATATTATAACATAACTTTATATCTAACTATCATAGTTTATAATTTGTATCAATAACAGATTATATTATATATATATATATAAACTGGCAAATATATATACAGCTCATATAAAACACATATATAAACTGACATATATATATATATATTAGATTTATATGTAATTCTATGCATTCACCTTTCGAAATCAAAGGCACATGTTAAAATTTTAAAACAAAACCTATATATAACTTTTCCTTTAATATGAAACACACACCTTGATTCATACATATTAGCAGAAGCGGTGAATGTGGTAGCAAGCAATAGAAAGGAGGTCGAGCTTGCAGCTAAAAATCTAAATATAAATATATATATATATATATATATATACAAGTGTGCAAAACTTCACCTTCTCTCATTTTCTTTTTTTTGAGGCTTGGATCTGGTTCAAGGTAGGGAAAATGAAAAATGGTGAAGAAGAGGTCGAGTGCTCGTCTGGTCGGGAGGTGGCTAGTCGGTCTGGGTTCGAGGTAGTCGAGTGGGAGAACTCAGGTGCGGTTGTTGATGCTTACAAGGCGGAGGAGTGGAGAAGAGGGGAGGAGAATCGGTTGTGCTCGGGTTGACCAAGTGGGAAATGGTGGCACGGCACTCAGGTTGCATTTGTGTCTCGGCTAACATAGGCGGAGGAGGTGGAAGCTCGGTTGCAGGCTTTGGCGAAGTGGGAAGAGGGGAAGAGTGAAGGAAAGAAAAAGAAAGGGAGGAGGAATGCAACAGGTAATCATAAGTAAATAAAATCTTCGCTATATATAATTTAAAATTTTTATTTATTTATTTATTTATTTATTTTTAGATGATGAAGGGAGGACACGCCTCCATGGAAGAGAAGCAGGTTATAATGAAAATGAAAGCTTTGACAGAAGAAATGATGAAGTTTATATATATTAAAATAAGAGAATGCTAAAAGTCGAGCATGAATTTAGGGGAATAGTCAAAAGCTGAGTACATTAATTGTAGAAAGCTATTGGTTTGCACGGTAGGAAATGAAAAGATATGAAACCAAAAGATAGGAAACCAAAAGACTCGGTTGCAGAACAAATACGCTAGGCGTTTCGTAGATTGCACCACCCACCGAACTCCGAAGTACACAAATGAGTATACTGCGAAGATCATCACGACGAGACGATCAAAACGGTATATAGATATCAATGATACGACCATCCTATCAAAAGTCGATAATCGGTACCGAAAATGCTGCTAAAACGCCGAAAATAAGATAAACGGAGCAATAGCATTCCAAATTTGATGAAATGAAATATTACATATCACTCAGAAGATGATTTATAAATTTATTATATAATAATATTCAGGTTTGAAAAATAATTTATTATCATCAAATATTAACTGATTTAAATTGAAATAGAATTACACAATAAAATAAACTTCCATATTATCTGATGAAAATTTACCATTTGTTATGTTTAAGTGAACGTATTTCAAATATCAAATTTTTATTTTCAAATTCAATTATTTAAAATTTCACAAAAATTCAGTTAATTACGTTAATAAAACCTTTAAAATTTACGGGTCATTACACTCTCCCCCACTCAAAACTTTTCGTCCCCAAAAAGGAAGGAGGTAGGAGAATAGAAACAACCAGAAAGAAAAATAGATTGAAATACAAAATAAAAAATTAATTTAAAACCATCTAAAAATACTCAACAATTAATTTCAATTTAAGGTATTTCATTTAGTTGATTTAATTTCAATTTACTAACCTTTATTACAAAATTCCTTTTAAAAAAAATTTATTTTATTTAACTCATTTATTTAATTCATTTGATTTACTTAAGTTAATTCACTTATAATTCAATCTTAACTATTCCTAAATTCATATTCATTATTTTATTATTCAATTTATCTCAATTAACATTTTCTATAACCATAGATTTAGTGTATAAACACTTATTATAACCATTCAAATTTTTATTTAAAAATTCCTTTAACATCATTTTATATTGTATACTACTCAATTACATATTCAACTTCTGAATAATTTAGGTAAGTTATATATGTTGGAATGAAATTGAGTATTATACAAGTAAAATTTTCAAATTCAATTATTTCAAGTTTAAATATTTATTCAAAATTTTAGCTTCATTTTATAATTGAAATCACTCCTTAACAAAAATTTAAGAGTTAAATTTCTGATTCCTCTTAAAACCATTTTGAGATAAATGCATATATATATATATATAATATCAAATCAAATCTATAAACATGTACCTATATATATTATACATCAAGTCATACTTAAGAAATTCAGTTTAAATCATTTTTCCCAAAACAAAAGTGTAGCAAAGCTACTAAATGGTCTCTCTACTCTGAAACTCGAAAATGAATGTCGATGATGCTGCAGTCATTGCCGAAATTATTTTCCAGTGACAAAAGAAGAGAATACAGACTTAATTCTTTTAAAATTATTCTTTTGAAAAAATTTCCATTCGAAAATACCTTCAAATAATATATTTTCCAAAACCTTTGAAACCAATTTTGAGAAGCACCGGAGATTAAATTCTTAAATCCTTGATTTAAGTTTATTTCATTTTCAAATCAAATAAACCATGTTTATAAAATTTCAACACCTTATAACATATAACAATAGAAAATGATTTAGTAGTGTTGAAAAATAATAAATGATAATCTAGTATTATCATTCCTAACAACCAATTTTATTAACTATCCAATTTCAGAAAATTATACTTATATATATAAAATATAACCATACATAAAATTATTCCATTTATCAATTTCAAAAACAATATTGTGTCAGTTTGCCCTGTTCAAGTGTTTTGGAATTCCTATCAATAGCGTTAGCTAGACGAATCGATCAAAACCCAAAATTCAAACTTAACAACTCAAACAACAGAATATAAAACAATTTTATATTGATAACAAATACACTACCTCACACGATGATTCAAGAATGGATTTCAAAACAGGGTTAGAGGTTCAATTTAGAGAGACCCTTGTCCAAGAGAATTCTAATAAGGTGGGCTTGCAAGGACGAGAAGATAATTAAATTACAAAAAGGTAAAGATGGATAGACTTATATATAAATCGCGGGTGACCTTAACCGGGTCAACCGAGATTCAAGGAATTAACTCAATGCGGAAATTCAATTTCCCGCTTAAAGGGAAGAGAAGTGACTTCACCCAATATCAAGATAATCTCTGATTATTGGAGTGGAGTAAAGATTACAAGGGAATTACCTTGATCGTCTACTAGAGACGATTCGGGCTTTACAAGGAATAACAACATCATAAACTGAGGATACAGAAATCTCCGGTGAATCAATGCTTGTTGTAAAGGAGTTTCACACCTTTACAAATCATATTTAGGTTGGTGGGATAGAAATGGAGCTATGGGGTGCTCCAGTATCGAGAAGAACACGAACATGAAAGGACAAGAATGGATTTCAGAACAAGGTACGGTTCCAAAGTTCGAAAGAAATCCGAATCAAAGAGGAAGAAATTCAAGCTCGAACGAAGGTGATTCTATAATTAAATTTACTCTATATGCTAAGTTTGCCTAAACCAGAGCTCTGATACCACTGATACCACTTGTAACGACCCGGTATTTCGAACTATTCGCATCCGCACATGTCGAACTTGAATTTCTCAAAACAACAGATTGTTAATTTTATATTTGGCAAAAATCAGAATAGACAATAAATAAATCAATCACAGAATCACAGACACAGAGTATTACAAAAATTAAGCAGCGGCATAGATAAATAGTAGTTCATGAACCTACCATATAAACATCAGAGTTTGAAATAAAATACAACAGAATATATCAAATACAATGTAGTTCGAATACAAACAGATGACAAGTCTGAACAAAACCAGTGGATAGTTGAAAGCTGAATAGATACAGATGGATCTCCAAGTGAAACTCCAACTCCAAAGGTGAAGCTCAAATGCTGTAACACTCAGTCTGACCCGAGCATAAAGCAAACACAAAACACTCGAGTCAGGATTAACATTCTTATATTAATAAATTCAATTCAAGTGAAATGTCAACTGAAGTACATGTAACTCAAAGGATATTTGGGATTTCCATCCTCTAAGGATCTATAGAACTATCTACTATGTAGTAATATACGCTATTATAATATGTCTTAGTAAAGTAAACTATTAAAATAGCGTTAATGCATTACCCATATCCCTAACACATTTTATATAATGCTGTAGTCTATACAGAAACTGTAAACTCCACTCGCAAGTGGGCTATCAGGGAGCACTCCATAGGTACGACACAAAACAAACTCCTAGAAGGTGCGATAGGGCATGCCACAAGGCACTCGAGGCAATGCCAGGGAAGATATACCGTTTGCGTATTCATGACACACTCCCAAATCAAAGGGTGCACCCAATCATATCACAAAAGCAATAGAATTGTATCGAAGAAATGTGTCCGATAGGAAGAATGACCTCACTTGGCCCGGCGTGGCTCTTGTTTTAGCCGCATCAAGCTGACTCACGGGAGTTAGGGCTACGTTAATACCATACAGAATCGTCACCAAACCATCCTACTTCATTATGGAATCTCCAACACGTACACAGTTGTTAAAGTGGTTTTCGATATTAGCAGAGAGTATGACAATATTCGATCCTAGTCTCTTTAACAACCAATCGTTATTATAACACCGTGGTCATTTCAAAATATCATATCTATTTCAAAACCATATCAATTCGAGATCATTACTCACTTAAAATAATATTCATTTCCAAAAATTATAACACTTTCCAAAATTATAACTCTTTCGAAATTATAACACTTTTAAAACCATAAGATTTTGGAAATCATAACACTTTGAAATCATAACACTTTCCACTTAAGCAGTTTAGATATAGAAAATTGTATATATAATAAAATAGTTATAAGTCAGAATAGTTTTATATTAAAATAATTTATATATTAAAATAGTTTTATATTAAAATAGTTTATATATTAAAATAATTAGGATATTAAAAATAGTTTTATATTAAAATAATTTATAAAGTAAAATGTTTATGTACATATTAAAATACTTTATATAATAAAAATAGTTTCCTCAAAATTCACAAATCATTCACATCAATTCGAATTAAAAATTCAATTTAATTCAATCTTAGTTTACAAATTTCAATTTAAAATTCAACATCTCAATAAACCACTAATTTATATTGATTTCAAATATAGATTTGAACTACAAATCAAACCATTCAATTTCAATAGGTTTCAACGCTTTAAATATTCAAACACTTACAAAACTTAATTTTGAAAATTCATTTATCTCAAATCCAACTCTACTATTATTTAGTTTTGCAATATTTACTTAATCAATACAATATCATTTTAAACAAAACCTTAAATTACACATAAACTAAATATCCCCTTCAATATATTTAAACTTAAAATATTCATTTAATCTACTTTAATCAAAATCAAGTTATAAAATCATATCTTTAAAAATATCAAATTCAATAAGTTTCAAATCGATTTTATTTAACTATAATTCTTAAAAGAGTACTATTTCAAATCAATTTAAATTTATCTTCCCTACCTTGATTTATTAAAATTATCATAAAAATCTATTTTTAAAATATAATTTTAAATAAATACTTAAACATATTATATATTAATTAAATAAAACTTTATTAAATTAAATCTTATTATTAAACTCATTTTATATTAAAACTTAATTTATATATATTTTTTAAAATAGTAAATTTATAAATAAAATCTTGAAAATTATATCTTCAAAACTAACTTATAGATTTAAAATTTTCAAAAATATAACTTTAAAAATCTAAATTTTAAACCTTTATAAAAATAACATATATATATATATATCTTAAAATTAATATCTATTAAAATGGTATATTTCCTTTCAAAACCTTGGAAATCAATTTAAATATATATAGACCAACGGTGTCTGTATATAATTTTCTATCCTATGGTTAAGTGATACGGATATTTATCATTTCAATCCGCAAATTTAAATATCTACTGGTATATATCTTTTCAACCCGCAATCCCAAATTCAATATCAATGAAAATCGCTTGGGTTTATCATTTCAACCCATAAAGATTTTCTCCTATTCTAGAAGATTGTTCGTGTATGTATCAGTTCAACCCATAGGGAATTCTATACTAATAGGAAACTTGCAGAGTGAGAACAGTGATGATAAAAATATAACATATCAACAACAGGCATATATCATCAATAACAGATAAAATATAAATAACAGATCATGGTGTCAGATGTTACAGGTGAATAGTTACAGATAATAGCATGTCATATAAAGCAATTATATAAATAACAGTTAAATATAGCAGCATATTTCAATTGTCGTTTCAAATGAAATCAAATCTAATAAATATAAGAATGTTAATCGTGAGTGATTGCTCCCCTTTCGAGGCAAGAGAAATCCAACAATGGAATGAATTATGAAACCAAGCACGAATACCAAAGCGAAGCAAGATTGGCACGAATTTGATGGACAAGTAGATAGATAAGGAATCGATGAAATAATTAGAATCAGTTTGATATAAATTAAAATGAAATGTAAATTATAGTCATATAATTTCTCAAAAATCAATATAAATTTCAAAAAACATACATATAAAAATCAATATATATACACACACATATAGATATATATATATATATATATATCTCAAAATCATTATTAAATTTAAACTCAAATAGCATAAATCTCTATATATATATATTTCAAAAAATCAATATTAAATTTACACACACATAAAAGTAAAATCTTTACATGTTCTGTTTCAAAAATCATTCTCAACACATGTATAAGCTATGTCTATACACCACTGATAACAACTTAATAATAAAATATATATAATACTTTACAGGTTACATATACAACTATACAAACAGTGACAAGTTATGCCATTTCAGGAATACAAAACAAATGATATATATAAAGACGGTATCATTTAAAACCAATACCAAAAACAAAATCTTAAACATATAAGTATAAAACTGTTTCGAAACCAATGTTATATACATATTCAAAATCCAAAAGAATATATTATACATACTAATATATAAAAAACCTATATAGTATAACACTGTAATCCAAGTATATAATACTGTAGCATAAATATAAATCATCAAATCATATAAATAACTAACATGCTATATATATATATATACAATTATATAACTTAACAAACTTATATATTCATGCAATAACATATAATATATTATAACATAACTTTATATTCAACTATCATAGTTTATAATTTGTATAAATAACAGATTATATTATATATATATATATATATATAAACTGGCAAATATATACAACTCACATAAAACACATATATAAACTGACATATATATATATATATATATATTAGATTTATATGTATATATATCTATGCATTCACCTTTCGTAATCAAAGGCACATATTAAAATTTTAAAACAAAACTTGTATATAACTTTTCCTTTAATATGAAACACACACCTTGATTCATACATATTAGCTGAAGTGGCGAATGTGGTAGCAAGCAACAGAAAGGAGGTCGAGCTTGCACCTACAAATCTAAATATATATATATGTATGTATGTACAGGTGTACAAAACTTCACCTTCTCTCTTTTTTTTGAGGCTCAGATCTGGTTCAAGGTGTAGAAAATGAAAAATGGTGAAGAAGAGGCCGAGTGCTCGTCTGTTCGGGAGGTGGCTAATCGGCCTAGGTTTGAGGTGGTCGAGTGTGTGAACTTAGGTGCAGTTGTTGATGCTTACAAGGCGGAGGAGGGGAGAAAAGGGGAGGAGAATCGGTCGTGCTTGGGTTGACCAGGTGGGAAATGGTGGCACGGCACTCGGGTTGCATTTGTGTCTCGGCTAACACAGGCGGAGGAGGTGGAAGCTCGGTTGCAGGCTTTAGCGAAGTGGGAAGAGGGGAGAGTGAAGGAAAGAAAATTAAATGGAGGAGCAATGCAACAGGTAATCATAAGCAAATAAAATCTTTGCTATATTTTTTTTTTAGATGATGAAGGGAGGACACACCTCCATGGAAGAGAAGCAGGTTACAAAGAAAATGAAAGCTTTGACAGAATAAAGGATGAAGTTTATATATATTAAAATAAGAGAATGCTAAAAGTCGAGCACGAATTTTGGGGAATAGTGAAAAGCTGAATAAATTAATTGTAGATAGCTATTGGTTTGCACGGTCGGAAATGAAAAGATAGGAAACCAAAAGACTTGGTTGCGGAACCGATACGCTAGGTGTTTCGTAGATTGCACCACACACCAAACTCTGAAATACATAAATGAGTATACTGCGAAGATCAGCACGACAAGACGATCAAAACGGTATACAGATATCAGTGGTACGACCATCCTATCAAAAGTCGATAATCGGTACCGAAAATGCTGCTAAAACGTCGAAAATAAGATAAACGGAGCAATAGTATTCCAAATTTGACGAAACAAAATATGACGTCTCACTCAGAAGATGATTTACAAATTTATTATATAAAAATATTCAGGTTTGAAAAATATTTTATTATCATCAAATATTAACTGATTTAAATTAAAAAGAATTACACAATAAAATAAACTTTCATATTATCTGATGAAAATTTACCATTTGTTATGTTTAAGTGAACGTATTTCAAATATCAAATTTATATTTTCAAATTCAATTATTTAAAATTTCACAAAAATTCAGTTAATTACGTTAATAAAACCTTTAAAATTTACGGGTCGTTACATACCGCATGTAAACTTGATACCGTACCTATGTTATTTCATATACACAGTTACACTCAGAACTAGTTCTAGCCTAACTCGGATTTTTTTATGTAGTAACCTTGGGTCCGGCTGAGGTTGTATTGTAGGATGATTACTTTTGGTCCTTTGTCTGTCTTGAGAGTGGATGTAGTAGGAAATGATGATGGTGTACAATATACGTTATGTCGCAGTCATAGCTTATCATGGTTATATTCATAAGATAGTAGTTTGTAGGTGCATCCGTCTTGTTTTTTTAGTATGGTATATGATGTTGTACCACTGACTCCAGTAGTATGTATGTGTGTATGTATGTCATTTTTGGGAAGTTCTGATGTAGTTTTTTCATGTACATATGACTGTTTCTGTGATGTCTATTTAATTTACATCTTTATGTATATATTATATTTTATCTATTTTGTTGTGATATCATACTCTGGTATCTTTTTTATGCCTTGGTTTTTTCGTTGTATATGTTCTGATATGTAATCGACTCTGTCCTGCCAACTAGTGTACATTAATTTATGCCAAGAAGAGATACGTATTATTTCAAATGAATTTAGGTATTATGACGTATGCATGTTGGCCCAAGGGAATGTATACAAGAGATTACTGCTACCACATCCTTTAATCTAAGCTATCGGTTAGTTATTACTCTCTGGTAGCTTGGTCAATTAGCAAGGGCATCATATGTTATTTTGGCAGACAAGTTTTGGCTTGGGTGACTTAATAGGGAAACAATATGTGTGTACTTCTATTATTATCCAGGTGAGGAGAGGGGTTGATGTGTTGGCCATTGATTTGGATCACCTTAGGGAGACCTTTGACAAGGTAAGGATGCTCACCAATGAAAAGGATGCCTGTAGCATGATCGAGTGTGTCATTGATAGAGTTGACCCAACCTTTACTTGGTAAGGACATTTACCAACGAGCGACTGCTAGCAACAAGTATAAGTTATAGTTAGTAGGGTCATATGAGTGGTATTTCCATTAGGCTAGCAAGAGCCATCAAATCCTTAAGCCACCATGGGAGAGATAGGATTTTGTGTGATAATTATTACCATTGTCTCCATTGCTGATAAGTATTATCGTATTTATTTCCCTATCACCTTAGTATATGCCAAGATGGAGTGACATACCGCTTATTTATGGTAGTTTAGCATATGATGTCTATATATGCTAATCCATTGAATGCGGGACTAGATGAAGTATGATTTTCCATATCATGTTGCTCTTATTTTTCAAATTTAGCAAGTTTGTATCTATTGTTTTAGGCTTATAGATCAGTCATACAAGATTTTTGTCTGATCCGAGGTTATTTGCGTTTGATTTTATCATAGCTCTAGGGTACTCTTAAATAGGTAGACTAAGAGTATGGTATCATTATAGCACATGGAGCTTTATAGAAGATAAGCAAGAGGTTTATGCTTTTCTTATAATACTATATATATATATATATATATATATGGAGTTACTACTTATTCCACTGCGCAGTTTTGTAGGTTATCAACACTTTTGTATATAATATAAACTGTTTTCATACTATGCAGTCTATGATGTACTTATGATATATTAACTTGTATATATTTTTTGATGATAATCGCATGAACCACGCTGCACTCCAATGATGATTGGATTGGATTCATTTGAGTATGTTATAGTCTCACCATTTTTGTACCTATTTTGGTATTACCCGTAAATTTTAGTGGTTTATTAATTTAATAAATTGAGTTTTTGTGAGATTTTGAACAATAAAATCTTGAAATATAAATTTGATATTTGGAATACGTCTAATTAAACATAGCAAATGGTAAATTTTCAATTAATAATATGGAAGTTTATTTACTTGTGTAATTTTATTTCAATTTAAATCAGTTAATAACAGTAGAATTTAAAAGTGTTCCGAAACCTAAATATGTCAACATGAGAAAATTTATTTAGAATACTCTGAATAAGACTGCGTAATTCATTTCGCAAATTTCGGACGTTTCTAGCTCCGTTTCGATTTTTCCGTACGGAATAACAACGTATACCAGTGTCCGTATCGACTTTTGATCGGATAATCGTGCCACAGATATCTGTATACTGTTTTGATCGTCTCATCATGCTGATCTCTGCGGTATATTCAATTCTGTATTTTGAGGTTCAGTACGCCGCGGAAACTGCGAAATGGTGACCTGTATTGGTAAGTTTTGAACATTCTGAATCCTTTTGTCAGTTCATTTATCCACCGTGTATTTCAATAGCCATTTGCTTTTAATAATTCTAGAAAGGCATCTCCGGAACTTTGGTTTTTCACTACATTTAATATCTACCGGTTAATTTTCATTTATTTCCGATTGCTCACATTCTATCGCATGTAAATATTATATATATTTTTCATCTATATATTTGTCTATGTCAGTTTAACTTGCTTACAACTTTATAAACTGTTCCTTCTTCTTCCATTTATTTTGCCTTGTCCCTTCACATCTCTCACCAACCCGATCGAGTGCCTCTACCCTTCATTTGCCAACCCACCGCCGTGTAATACCGCTCACCACCTAGTTCTCCACCGAGCTTCGGCCAAGTACCACTCACCTCCACTAATCATCACAACCGAAGTACTGCGGCCAACCCAAACCCAACACAGCCACCACCGGTCCCACTCCACTCCTTCGAACAGATCCAGCCACATCTCTCCATCGGCCTCCGCATGCATACTCCCCTTCCACCTGACATGGCCAAGAGCCACCAACCCGCCCGCTCGGCCTCTCCCCAGTGCGACCATGGCCTGACCCATCACCTCAAGTACAGCGTCTTCAACTGATAGCCATGCTTGGTCTCTCCGCACCATGCTCGCCTGCGCACGCATGCCGAAGCAAACAACTTTCTCGAACCTATCTCCTCGTCAGCCCACCTTCGCCTCTTTCTTCTCCAAGCTCGGCTCATCTTGTCTACTTTTGAGCTGCAACTTCTTTAGGTATTTGTATATATATCTTACAAGCTTAACCGTATATATATGTTATATATAACTATTTGTTTATTAAGTATTTTACTAATGTATATATATGGGTTACTTATCTAGTATCTGTTAGTTCGTCGATATTTTTCATACTGTGTTAAACATTAGTGTATATATCAGTACGCATACAGTTATATCATACTGTGTTACTTATTTAAATAGCTTATATATATGGGTTGTATAAATAAGTGTTTGTATTCAATTTAAATTATATATATATACAGTTATGAACAAGTATTGTTTATGAGATATCTAGCTTTATATGGATTTATTTTATATATTATTATATGTATAGTTTACATATGCATTGTCTTAGTTGATTTGATAATTAATGTAGGGACAGTCTGCATATTTTACTCTATACGAATAGGTTGCATATATATATATATTATTTTTTATGTATTTACATTTATTTGAGTATGAGTTTATATTAGTTTTATATTATATTAGTTTTACTGATGTTTGGAAAAAAATTTATATAATTTTTTTATATACCGTTGTTATAGTATTTTATATTGCTTGAAACAGTTTATATATATATATATATATGAGCATATAATGTTGTGCATGTATTAGTATGAGTATAATAAGGTATACAATGTTTGTACATATTTGTATGTATATAAAGTTGGGGTTTAAAATATATATATATATATATATACCATTTGGTTTAAAACCGTTTAATACATATATTTACATATTAGTATATGCATATATATATATCTGTTTATATATATATAATGATTTTATTTTATTATGTATGTATGTTGAGTTTAATATATGTTTTAAATTGAAACAATGATTTTAGAAACATATATATTTAATTTAATATATGCTTAAATTTGGTATATGACTTTATAGATATATAGCTATATATAGTTATATATGTGTGTGTGTGTGTGTTTACTGATACCATTTACCTTCATTGATCTAGTTTTGATTTGATTTCGTCAATTCTTTATTATCAGCTTTGTTCGTCGAATCGTATCCATCTAGCGTTGCTTTGGAACTCGTAGCTCATTTCTTTGTCGAATCATCTCTAGCCTCAAAAGGTGAGCAATCACTCACGATTAATGTTCTTATATTTATTAAATTCGATTTCAATTGAAACGACAATTGAAATATGCTGTTGTTACATATTTACATTGTTATATATATATATGTCGTTATCTATATCTGTTCACTTATGACATCTGACACCATTATCTGTTATTTATCACTGATAATATATGCCTGTTACTGATTGTTTTATTATTGCCATATATGTTATCACTCTGCAAGTTCCCTGTTAGTATAGAACTCACTATGGGTTGAAATGATACAAACCCGAACGATATGTAGAATGGGAGGAAATCATTATGGGTTGAAATGATAAACCCAAGCGATTTCCATTGAATTGAATTTGGGATTGCGGGTTGAAAGGATATATACCCGTATAAATATTTAAATTGCGGATTGAAATGATAAATATCCATATCACTTGACCATAGGATAGAAAATTATATACAGACACCGTTGGTCTATATATATATATATATATTGAAAATGATTTCTATGGTTTTAAAGGGGAATATATGGTTTTAATAAATATTGATTTTAAAGATTTATTAAAGTTGATATATAATATGTAACGACCCTGAATTTTTGATATTCGAAATCAGGATATTTAATTGATTTTAAATATATGGATGTTAGTTTAATTTGAAATTCAGATATCAGAATGAATTTTGCAATTTAATTATTGAATTTAATTTATTGCAGTTGGGTAAAAATATTGAATCTTTAATTTTAAGCTGATTAAAAATATTTTTCAAGGCATAGAAATTCATATTGATAATACTGAAGATAATAAAAGCTTCAGAATTGAATTTGAAACTGTTTTGTTCAGTTTTGGAATTTTACCGTTTAAATCGATATTTAAAAATAGTGTTCCGAGGCACAGTCTCAGAATCCGACGAAACCAGTTCCATTGGATCCGTAATATTGTATTATTATCGGATTTCAATTTTCGTAATGTTTTGAGTGATCGTTTGGCCGTACAATAAGCAAACGCGTTGAAATTAAATCGAAAATTTAATATAATAACTGGTCCAAAAAGCTATATTCTCCATACGATCGAATTTGGACTCGAAACCTTTTCCATTGTGTTCGGGATAGGCGTATAACATTATAAACGCCTAGCGGCACGCCTCGATAGGAGGTCAAGTTTTTAAGTTGTGTTTATCGAGAGAATTTGAATTTAAATTTAAATATATAATTATATATTAGTCAACTTCAGCTGTATTTCTTTCACCTCATGACTTTTGCCTTCAAATCACTGTCCCCCACTTGTACGCTTCTTTCCTTATCACTTCCTGCCTTCTTTACATCAACGCAGCCGAGAAGAACCTATTCGTTAAAAACAAAACTTTTCTTCTCGTTCGAAATAAATGGCTACTGTCTTCACTCAAAGAAAAAAAAATGAATTCGAAAAGAAAAATGGCAGAGTTCTTGTTGTTAAAAAAAATCGAAACCCTCTGCGGTCGAACTCGACTTCAAGTACGAGGGCTTTGCGCTTAAATCGAGATTGGTGGAGGGGTATTCAAATCATCGCAACCAAGGCGATGAGTGCGATCGCGATTTCCTATCTCAGTTAGGGTTCGCGATGGATTACCGCGACGAGGCGACGACGCATTCGCGCGTTTGAGGGGCATGATCGAGCAGGCCAGAGTGGGTTTTCCGGTGGGTCGTGGCGATGGCGTGGCGCTTGCGAGCAAGGAAGTTAGGGTTTCGCGGCGTCTTTGATTCGTTCGACTGGGGAGACTCGAGGTGCTGGTTCGAGTTGTTCGAACGATGGCAGAGAAGAGCTTGGCTTGTCGTGGAGAGGTATTTTTCCCATCAATTTAAGTTAGTTAATTTTAGTTATACATAAACATATCTCGATTTAAATATATACATGCAAACGGCAGAAATATATATGGGCAGGGTTTTAAGTTACAGTAAGTAGAAAAAAATATTTACAGTAAGTTGTTGGAACAATTATTTCTTCAATTTGAAAATTGTACAGTGAAGAAATCCTACAGTTTATTATAGAAAAGTAAATATTAACATAGATTTTATTTTATATATTGTGCATGTATATAAACAGTTAAGGGAAATTAAATATACACATTTTAAAATCACTGGGTAATTTAGAACTATGAAAACAAAAATTGATTGTTCGATTTATTTCGAATATTAATAAATGATATAAATTATTTATACAAGGTCTATAAATCGAGAAAACAAACTATAATGGAAACGGATTTCAAAATAAAAGAGAAATAGGTGAGATCTTCTCACTCAAACAAAGGGTTTTGTTTAATTTTAAATAGTTGTATTTAAAATTATTGATTGTGTTGATTGTGTGCTTGAATGATAGTATATATGATAGTAGTATATAGCAATATATATATATATATTGGAATATATAAATATATATATATTGGTGATTGATTTTCCTGCATTATATAGCAGATGAGACCCTATGCACCGCATAATAGCGGATGATATTTTATAAATCCCATATACTGCGATATTCCACCTGGAAGTGGAATTGGTATTGTGCTAACATCTGTGGATGCAGGGAAACAGGTTGGAGGGATCCAACTGGATTCCTCAAATTATATGAATTTGTTTCATATGTTGTATGAATTTGTTTCATATGTTGTGTGATGATTATTGATAATCTGTGAATGATTATATTGATGATTGAATGTGTTGAAGGCTATAATTTGACCGAATGTATTTTTGGTATCGTTGGATACCAGAAATAAATAAAATTAGATTTTGGGAATTTATTTTTAAGAATTGAATTAATTTGAATGAACGAATTTTGTAATCCTATCGAATTATTTCCAAAAATATGGGAAAGGATTTTTATAAAAGGATTTTGAGTAATATTGTTTAAAAGTTGAAGAATTTATTTAAAATGGAATTTTAGATGGTTCGTAGATAAAGTAATTTATTTTAAAAGGTGATAAATTTGTTTGAAATCCAATTTATAATTGATTTAGTATTTGAAGATAAATCTTTGGGAAATCGATATGAAAATTTATTTGATGTTGAATGAAAAATTGATTTGTGTTGAAATAAATTGGAAATCGATTTGTAAAATGATTTAGGATTTGAAATAAACTTAGTAATCAATTTGTAATTGATTTGGGGTTGAAATAAATTTAGAAATCAATTTGTAATTGATTTGGTGTTTGAAAGTGAATATTTGGAAAATGATTTGAAAATCGTGTATAAGTGAATATTTGGAAATTTAAATTAACAATGGAATTCATAAAGAAAAAGTGAAATAAATAATATCGGGAATTTTTATCCCAAGAGTGAAAAGTGATTTGAAATTTGTTTTCAAAGTGATGAAGTGTGGAAAATATATATCTTGTGAAGATATTTGAAAATTTAATAATTTGGGAAAATTATTTAAATTGGTTGATTGTTGTGAATGTTGTTGATAGTTAAATAAACGACTATCAATATTTGCCTTTTAAATGGCACTTTAATTTGTTTTTAAAATAAAAGCTCATTATTCGGTTAAGCTGGGAGAGGACTTTGTGTCATATAACCCATTCCGAATAGTGATACGTCGTGAATGGACATTATTTGAAGACCGGGTATTTTCGAAAATGAAAGGACAACCTGTCGAATGTCTTTGCACCGAGTTGCTCCGGTATAGAGATTTATATCACTCTTCTTGTGATGGGAAGTCCGGACATGATTAGTGAATACCCGGATTGCAAGGGCTTCTTTGGAAGTGCCTTCGGTTCTGTTAGAACCCGGAACAGACTTGTATGGTTGTATGTCTGACATTACACTTTGAGATATAAAGCTGATTTCTTTCAAATACATTTCTGTTGGTGGCGGAGAAATTATTCTCTTAGCTTAACACCCTTCTCCGAGACGTACGAGCTCAGAGGTTATGTAGTTGAAGGTTATCAGTGATATACTCCCAATTTGGTAGTGTGGCATGCTGAGTGTTGCTGTGTGTTGATGGTCATTTGTTGATCATTTGTGATCAAAGCATGGCTTTGTGAAAAAGACGTAGCTTTGTGGACGAGACTTCGTTGAGCCTCACAACCCGGTAATGGTCGAAACAGGAATGTTACGGCAAGGTTTTAGGGGTCGCGCCCCTAGGGTATGTCCATTTCCTTCTGGATAAGAGGTGATATCATGGCATGGAGCCCAGATATTTTACCTATGTTGATGCTGCAAATTTATTATACTTTGTGGTTGTTGCTTTGTGGTTGAGGATCCTCGGAAAAAGGTCGTTAACGACCGGGGGATGGTATACTTGTGTGTTAGTTACCTAGTTACAACTGTACAGCGTGAGGTAGCATCAGTGTGTTAGTTACCTAGTACACCTGTTTAGCGTGAGGTAGCGTCGGCCTTGTGTTTGCAGAGATCTGGTCAGGTTCTCGGGGCGTCTTTCCAGAGACGTTTCCATTTCGGTGTAAGGAAGTTCCTTTGCCTGACCAATTGTTGGAAATCCAAATAAACAATACGCGCACTGTACGGTTTTAGTTGTATAACCTGCTATGGAATGTGGCGGTAACCTACTATTGAACATAGTAGCTATAGTAGGCATAAGTGCGAAATGCCTATGCTGGCTAAGATTAATATTATACTTTCGAAATGTTTTCCACACTAGACATTAATAATAATATCAAGTGATTTTTTGTACTAAGCATATTTGACTATCATAAGGAGAAATCTCCTCCAATTCTGCGTTTTCATTGTGTGTGTGGCGGGAGGCCTTATGGTAGTTTCATTTTCCAAAAAGCATTGCGAAATTCTTTTATTTTTTTTGTGAAAATAACTATTTTACGATCTCACACCAGTCACCATGACTGACTCGGAGTTTACTGCTCCCTTTCGAAACACTAGGTGCCCATAATTTTCCACACGTGCAGCCTAGAGTTATGTTATCAGGATATTCGGGATATTTTGGAGCTTTGGAGACGAGCTGGATGACGAGACGTACTCCCGTACTTGTTTATTTATTCCGCTGTGTATTCTATGTGAGGACAAGTTTATATAACTGTCCATTGTTGTATTGAGTTGTATATTGACTCTGATTGATGTATGTATAAACTGATATAGTTCTTTGTTTAAAAGACTAGTGATTATCTCTTATATATTGTTCCGCTGCGGAATGTGAGATTCTGATATTGTTTCTGTTTCTGTTTTTCTATTCTCTTTTTCTTCTGTCTTCTTCTACCTCTTCTTTTTAAACCCTAATGTTTCGGTTTTCCGGCATTCGATTGTGCGGCAGTTGATACAGTGGATGTATTAATGTCGACTTTCGAGCATCGAAAGATCGGAAACGTTACATAATATGTTCAAGTATTTATTTAATATCTATATTTTCAAATATAGAGTTTATAATGATTCAGATTGGAAAGATAAAATTTTAAATTTATTTGAAATTATATTTATTTAAGAATTTTACTTAAATAAGTTTGGTTTGGAATTTATTAAAATTGAGAATTTTAAAGATATGTTTATAAATTGAATTTGATTAAAAGTGACGTAAATGAATATTTCAAACTTATGTAAATTTAAGTGAGATATTTTGTTTGTAAATCTAATTTGCATTTAGATGTTATTGAAATGATTAAGTAAATATTTCAAAAACTAAATAATAGTAAAGTGAATTTGATATATATATGGAATTATCGAATTTAGTCTGAAATGTTGAATATTTAAAGCTTTGATATATATTGAAATTGAAATGGCTTATTCTATGGCTCAAGTATGCGTTTGAAATCGATATAATTTGAAATGTTTAATTGAATTGAAATTGAAATTGATGATTTGAGATTTGAGTAAATTTGAATTTGGAATTTGAATTGATTTAAATCGATTGGTGAAAGATGAGGAAACTATTTTATTATATAAAGTAATTTTAAATTATATTTAAAACTATATATATATAGTACTTCATAAATTATTTTCATATAAATTATTTTTATTATAAACTATTTTAATATAAACTATTTCAACTTATAACTATTTTAATATAAACTATTTTAATATAAACTAATTTAATATAAACTATTTCAACTTATAACTATTTTAATATAAACTATTTTACTTTATAAACTATTTTATTTTATATACTATTATTAATATCTAAATTGTTTAAGGGTGGAAGTTATGATTTCAAAGTTAAGATTCTCCAAAGTATTATAATTTACAATGTTTGGTCTCGAAAGTGTCATAATTTTGAAAGTAATATGATTTTTGGAAATGTATATTTGAAGTAAAAATGATATCGTTTTGAGATGGTTTAAAAATGGAAATGATATTTTGATTTTGAAGTATAAACTATTTTGAATGACCGTGGTGTTATAATAAGTTTGGTTGTTAAAGAGACCGGGATCAGATATGGGCATACTCTCTATCGATACCGAAAACCACTTTGACAACCGTGTACGTGGTGGAGATTCCAGAATGAAGTAGGATGATGGCGACAGATCCTATTGAGGTATGAACGTGGACCCGACTCCCGTGAGTTGGCATAAGGTGGCTAAAACAGGAGCGATTCTCGGGCCAATGAGGTAGCACCTCTAGTCAGACGCATTTCTTCGATACCATTCTATTACTTTGTGATTGATTTGGTGGCCACCCTTCGATTTTTGATTTGGGAGTGTGTTCTGAGGTGGGCGGTAGTGGCTGCTATGCGTTTCCCCTAGCCCGGATGCGTAATTGGCATATCTACCCTAGCAATGCCTAGTTGTGCCGTGTCACCTACCATATCGAGCTTTACTACGAGTTTCTATTTGCGTTGTACCTATGGAGTATCTTCTCGTAGCCTCCCAAACAGGAGGTATGCAGGTACTGTATAGACTATTGGCACTATTATGTGTTAAGGGCTATATGGGTAACCCCTTAACGCTATTTAAAAGCAAGTTTATTTTACTATAGACATTATTATATAAACGAAATATTACTACATAGTAGATAGTTTAACGGATCCTTAAAGAATGGGCAATCCCAAGCATTCTTTAAGTTACTTGTATTTCAGTTGATATTTCACTTGAGTTGGATTTATTGATATAAGAATGTTAATCCTGACTCGAGTGTTTTGTGTTTTGCTTTACGCTCGGGTCAGACTGAGTGATATAGCATTTGAGACTCACCTTTGGAGTTGGAGCTTCGGTTGGAGATCCAGCTATCTATCGATTCTGCTATTAGTTATTCAGTTGATTCCAGTGATGTATTCAGATCTTGTATTTGAATATTGTACTAAGACATCTATGTATTCGAGACTTTTGTTGTATCTTGTTTAACTCTGTTCTATATATATAGTGGATTCATGAAATACTATTCTTTTATTTTCCGCTGCTTATCGTTTATTACTCTGTGTCTGTGATTCTGTGATTTTTTTATTTACTGTATATGCTGAGTTTTGCCAAATATAAAATAACAATCTGGTATTTTGAGCAATTCAAGTCCGACATATGTGGATGCGAATGGTTGAAAATTTCAGGTCGTTACATGTCGTACCAGAGCTCTGGTTTTAGGAAAAACTCAGCATATAGAGTAAAATTCAAGTACGGAATCACTTTCGTTCGAGCTTGAATTCCTTCTTCTTTGACTCGGTTTTCTTTGAATTTTGGAACGTTCCCTTCAGTTCTAAATTCCATTCTTGTCTCCCATATTCGTGTCTTCTTGATTCTGGAGTGTCCCATAACTCCATTTCGAATGATCTGTAATAAACCGGCGGTCTCGCCAATCTTTGAATGATTTGTAAAGGGGTGAAACTCCTTAAAATCGGTATTGATTCACCGGAGATTTCTGTATCCTCGGTTTATGATGCTGCTATCTCTTGCTATACCCGAACTCTATTTCTGGCGATCGGATGTCGATTTGCATCAGAATTCTGTATCGATCTTATAATTGAAGCCACGGTTGACCCGGTTAAGTTTGCCCACGATTTATATAAGTCTATCCATTCCTTTCTCTCTTTGAAATCTATTTCTCCCTATCGAGCCTATTAGCTGAATTCTTTTGGTTAGGAGCCCTCCCATTTGAATCTTTATCCTTGTTTTGAAATCTATTTTGTATCATCGAGCGAGGGAGTGTATTTGTTATTAATATTAAGTTGTTTTATATATTGTGTTGTTTGAATTGTTGATGTTGATTTGGGTCTTCGATCGATTCGTCTAATCAGCGATATCGATAGGATTTCCAAAACATTTGAACAGAGCAAACTGACACAATATTTTTTCCAAATTTGGTAAATGAAATAAATTTGTATGATTATAATATAAATAAATAAGAAAATATTCTAGAATTTAATAAGTTAATTAAATTGGTTGTTTGAAATGATAATATTTGGTTATCATTCATTATTCTAAATGAATTTATAAACTTGGTTTATAAACTGATTTAGAATGTGAAATGAATTTAAATCAAGAATTTGAGAATTTAATTTCCGATGATTTTGAACTATGGTTTTAAAGTTTTAAGGTTTTAAAAAAAATGCATATTATTTAAAGTATTTTCAAATAGAAATTGTTTCCAAAGAACTTTAAATATTGAAAAAGTGCTCTCCTCTTTTGTCGCTGGAAAATAATTTCGGTGATGGCGGCCGCATCATCGACGTTCATTTTCGAGTTTCGAAATGGAGAGACCAATATGTAGCTTTGCTACAGTTTTGTTTTAGAAATTAATTTAATTTGAATTTCTTAAGTATGATTTGATTTATATATGTATAGGAATATTATTTTAAATTTAATTTGATTTGAAATTCTTAGGTATGACTTGATTTAGCTTATATATATATATATATATTTATAGATTTGATTTGATATATATAGCACATATATATATTTATCTCTAAATTGTTTGAAGTAAATCGGAGATTTAAATTCTTAAATTTTAGATTTAAAGATGATTTCAATTATAAACTGAAGTCAAAATTCATGGATAAATATTTAACTAGGAGTAACTGACTTGTAAAAATTTTATTTGTATAATACTCAATTACATTCCATATATAACTTACCTAAATTATTCGGGAAGAAAAAAAAATGTAATTGGATAATATACAATATAAAATGACTTTATAAGGAAAGATTTGAGTGTTATAATAAAGGTTATAAACTAAAAATTTTATTATAAATATGTTAATAGAGATAAATAGAATAATAAGTTAATTGAATAATAGATGAGACGAATAAATTTGTTTGAAGGAATCAATAAATTGAAATTAGATCAACTTATGGAAATACCTTGAATTTAAAATCAATTATTGAATATAAATTAATTTAAATTGAAATTTATATGGTTTAAATTAATTTTTATGGTTTAAATATATGTAATAAGATATATTAAATGGAATAAATTTAATTATAATTTGAAATAAAGAAGAATTAAATTTGTTGAATATAGATTAATTTAAATTGAAAGTATATGGTTTAAATTAATTGTTTTATTTTTTTTTCAATCTATTTTCTTTTTGGTTGTTTTATTCTCCTACCTCCTTCCTTTCCGGGGACGAAAAGTTTTGAGTGGGGGAGAGTGTAACGACCCGTAAATTTTAGTGGTTTGTTAATTTAATAAATTGAGTTTTTGTGAGATTTTGAACAATAAAATCTTGAAATATAAATTTGATATTTGGTATACGTCTAATTAAACATAGCAAATGGTAAATTTTCAATTAATAATATGGAAGTTTATTTTCTTGTGTAATTCTATTTCAATTTAAATCAGTTAATAACAGTTGAATTTAAAAGTGTTCTGAAACCTAAAAATGTCAACATGAGAAAATTTATTTAGAATACTCTGAATAAGACTGCGTAATTCGTTTCGCAAATTTCGGACGTTTCTAGCTCCGTTTGGATTTTTCCGTATGGAATAACAACGTATACCAGTGTCCGTATCGACTTTTGATCGGATAATCGTACCACGGATATCTGTATACCGTTTTGATCGTCTCGTCGTGTTGATCTTTGAGGTATATTCAATTCTGTATTTTAAGGTTCGGTACGCCGCGAAAACTGCGAAATGGTGACCCGTATCGATACCGTTTTGAACTTTCTGAATCCTTTTGTCAGTTCATTTATCCATCGTGTATTTCAATAGCCATCTGCTTTTAATAATTCTGGAAAGGCATCTCCGGACCTTTGGTTTTTCACTACATTTAATATCTACCAGTTAATTTTCATTTATTTCTGATTGCTCACATTCTTTCGCATGTAAATGTTATATATATTTTTCATTTATATATTTGTCTGTGTCACTTTAACTTGCTTACAACTTTATAAACTGTTCCTTCTTCTTCCATTTATTTTGCCTTGTCCCTTCACATCTCTCACCAACCCGATCGAGTGCCTCTACCCTTCATTTGCCAACCCGCCGCAGTGTAATACCGCTCACCACCTAGTTCTCCGCCGAGCTTCGGCCAAGTACCACTCACCTCCATTAATCATCACAACCGAAGTACTGATGCCAACCCAAACCCAACGCAGCCACCACCGGTCCCAGTCCACTGCTTCGAACAGATCCAGCCACATCTCTCCATCGGCCTCCGCATGCATACTCCCCTTCCACCTGACATGGCCGAGAGTCACCAACTCGCCCGCTCGGCCTCTCCCTAGTGCGACCATGGCCTGACCCATCACCTCAAGTACAACGCCTTCAACTGATAGACATGCTCGACCTCTCCGCACCATGCTCGCCTGTGCACGCATGCCGAAGCCAACAACTTTCTCGAACCCATCTCCTCGTCAGCCCACCTTCGCCTCTTTCTTCTCCAAGCTCGGCTCATCTTGTCTACTTTTGAGCTGCAACTTCTTTAGGTATTTGTATATATATATATATCTTACAAGCTTAACCGTATATATATGTTATATATAACTATTTGTTTATTTAAGTATTTTACTAATGTATATATATGGGTTACTTATCTAGTATCTGTTAGTTCGTCGATATTTTTCATACTATGTTAAATATTAGTGTATATATCAGTACGCATACAGTTATATCATACTGTGTTACTTATCTAAATAGCTTATATATATGGGTTGTATAAATAAGTGTTTGTATTCAATTTAAATTATATATATATACAGTTATGAACAAGTATTGTTTATGAGAAATCTAGCTTTATATGGATTTAGTTTATATATTATTATATATATAGTTTATATATGCATTGTCTTAGTTGATTTGATAATTAATGTAGGGGCAGTTTGCATATTTTACTCTATACGAATAGGTTGCATTTATATATATATATATATATATATTATTTTTTATGTATTTACATTTATTTTAGTATGAGTTTATATTAGTTTTATATTATATTAGTTTTACTAATGTTTGGAAAAAAAATTATATATATTTTTTTATATACCATTGTTACAGTATTTTATATTGCTTGAAACAGTTTATATATATATATATGAGTATATAATGTTGTTCATGTATTAGTATGAGTATAATAAGGTATATAATGTTTGTACATATTTGTATGTATATAAGGTTGGGGTTTAAAATATATATATACCATTTGGTTTAAAACCGTTTAATACATATATTTACATATTAGTGTGTATATATATATACATATATATCTATCTATTTATATATATAATGATTTTATTTTATTATGTATGTATGTTGAGTTTAATATATGTTTTAAATTGAAACAATGATTTTAGAAACATATATATTTAATTTAATATATGCTTAAATTTGGTATATGACTTTATAGATATATAGCTATATATAGTTATATATATATATATACATATATATGTGTGTATGTGTGTTTACTGATACCATTTACCTTCATCGATCTAGTTCTGATTTGATTTCGTCAATTCTTTATTATCAGCTTTGTTCGTCGAATCGTGTCCATCTAGCGTTGCTTTGGAACTCATAGCTCATTTCTTTGCCGAATCATCTCTAGCCTCAAAAGGTGAGCAATCACTCACGATTAATGTTCTTATATTTATTAAATTCGATTTCAATTGAAACGACAATTAAAATATGCTGTTGTTAGATATTTACATTGTTGTGTGTATATATATATATGTCATTATCTGTATTTGTTGACCTATGACATCTGCACCATTATCTGTTATTTATCACTGATGATATATGCCTGTTACTGATTGTTATATTATTGTCATATCTGTTATCACTCTGCAAGTTCCTTGTTAGTATAAAACTCACTATTGGTTGAAATGGTACATACCCTAACGATTTGTAGAATAGGAGGAAATCGTTATGGGTTGAAATGATAAACCCAAGCGATTTCCATTGAATTGAATTAGGGATTGCGGGTTGAAAGGATATGTACCCATATATATATTTAAATTGCGGACTGAAATGATAAATATCTGTATCACTTGACCATAGGATAGAAAACTATACACACACATCGTTGGTCTATATATATATTGAAAATGATTTCTATGGTTTTGAAGGGCAATATATGGTTTTAATAAATATTTATTTTAAAGATTTATTAAAGTTGATTTAATAAAGTTGATATATAATATGTTCGAGTGTTTATTTAATATCTATATTTTCAAATATAGAGTTTATAACGATTCAGATTGGAAAGATAAAATTTGAAATTTATTTGAAATTATATTTATTTAAGAATTTTACATAAATAAATTTGGTTTAGAATTTATTAAAATTGAGAATTTTAAATATATGTTTATAAATTGAATTTGATTAAAAGTGACGTAAATGAATATTTCAAACTTATGTAAATTTAAGTGAGATATTTTGTTTGTAAATCTTAGTTGCATTTAGATGTTATTGAAATGATTAAATAAATATTTCAAAAACTAAATAATAGTAAAGTGAATTTGATATATATATATATGGAATTATCGAATTTAGTCTGAAATGTTGAATATTTAAAGCTTTGATATATATTGAAATTGAAATGGCTTATTCTATGGCTCAAATATGCATTTGAAATCGATATAATTTGAAATGTTTAATTGAATTGAAATTCAAATTGATGATTTGAGATTTGAGTAAATTTGAATTTGGAATTTGAATTGATTTAAATCGATTGGTGAAAGTTGAGGACACTATTTTATTATATAAAGTAATTTTAAATTATATTTAAAACTATTTATATATTGTACTTCATAAATTATTTTCATATAAATTATTTTTAATATAAACTATTTTAAACTTATAACTATTTTAATATAAACTATTTTACTTTATAAACTATTTTATTTTATATACTATTTGTAACGACCCGGAAATTTCGATCCCGAAATTTCCAGATAGTTAGAGAAAAGAAGAAGAGATAGAAGGAAAAGAAGAAGCAGAAGCATCAAAACACAGAAACCTCACCCCAAACAACCACCTAGAACCCGTTACTTCGCCGTGATTCAAAAACGAGTGTGACAGCAACTACTGGAACCCAAACGAGAACGAACCATCGCCAAAACATCCCCTGCATCGCCACCACAGACCACCGGTGGCCACGAAACTCTGGCTCAGGCTTCATCTTCCTCACCTTCTGCTAACCCCCCTACACCGCACCACCCAGTCACCACTGCGACTCCACAAATGGTCGAAAACCCACCATGACTCAAAACGAACCGGAAACCCTAAATCATCGACGATTGGCCACCACAGCACAATATAAAATCAACCACTACTTTCCCTCAAATCCCCAGCCTACAACCTACCTCTAGCCACAATCCCGATGCCCCAGACCCACGCAATCGCCGGAATTCGAGCAAAGTTCCTTTCCGTTCAACTCAAGATCTCTCCCTATTTACAATCTTAAAAATCTTGAAATGTTTATCAAAAATCATAATTTTCCAATATGAATTAACTCCTATAATCTTAACTTGATATAGAGATGATAAATTTTCTAACCCATTTCAGATTATCACTGTAATCTATATATTTTGAAATAATTACTAAATATAAATTCCGGAAATCATTTTTAAAAATCATTTTACCTTCTTCCAAACATTTTTCATTTAGAGATTCTAACCTAAAAAGTTTTGGAGAAAGAGATTTTGAATTTTTAAACATGATTGAAACCTGTAATATGTGAACAGAGGTACGTTTACACAAACATGCACACAGTCATCTACATATATACAGATATGCAAGCACATTTTACAACTATCAAACATTTTTCATAACATACATTAAGTATTTTTCACATGCAAATCAAGGTATAAACAGTTTAAGATTTTATAAAGAGTAGTTTACTCACCTGTATATAGTTAGAACAGAAAAACAGAACATTGCCTTTTTGAACTGGAACTTGAATGTTGATCATTGAACTGCTGTATGATTTAGATTTGTAACTTGATTTAACAAATGTTTGAGATGACTATTTGATTGCTTGCTTCCAGATTTTGAACTTGAATCAGTTATTGAGATGATTAGAGCTTGCTTTAAACTTGTTTTTAGACTTGAGCTTGTTGCTTTGATTACATTTTGAATTTAGATTTCAGTTTTTATGTATAAGAAGAAAGAAAGAATTTGAGGAAGAAAAAGAATTTGAACTGAAAAGAAAAGCCAGGCTTCTCTCTAATACAACATTATTTATAAATTAATTTTAAAAGAGACAAATGTGGCCACTTGTATCTTAGATTGTTTATCTAGCTTACACATATTAAATAAATTTACAAATGTCTTTAAATCATCTTAATATACTTACAAGTGTTAAACTCTTCTTTTATTAAATTCTTTAAGTCATACATATGTATTTATATAGATTATTTAAGATAATTAAAAGATGATTAATTATTTAGAGTAAATCACTTAATGAAATTAATTAATGACAAATACCTAATGAAGTAATTATAGAAATAATTACTTAATGTCATTAGTTAAGGTGGGTAATTAATAGACAATTACTAAATGTGATCTATTAAAGGATAATTACTTAAAGTAAGTAATTAAAGGTTTGATTAATTAAGGGAACTTATTTAGGGTTAGTTAATTAATGAGTATGATTAATTAAGGGATAATTAATCGATATAAGTGATTATAAGATAACTAATTTAAGTGATTAATTAAGGATAATTACTGTAATGGTTAAGGATAATTAATTTGTGAAATTAATTAAAGGCTAATTACTTAATGTAATTAAAGTATAATTAATCAAGGATGATTAATTAAAATGGAAAATTTTTGGATGATTAATTAAATGGGTTTGTAATTAATAAGCAAGGTTTAAAAGTAATTGAAGTAATTAATTTAATTCATTTGTGATTAATTAAATTAATTAGAGATGGTGTGGTTGATTAATCTTGCTATGAATGATTGAATGATATTGTATGCCTTGGATTAGTTGATATCTCTGGTATGTGATATGGAATGCTATGTGATGAAATATGTTGGGTTAAAACAGTGACACCCTGTATTTAAAGTTTGAATTATATTTCATTTGAATAACTTGGGTTAAGATGACATTGGATTCGAAGAGACCGGAGTCGGGTATTAGTTAATATCCGAAACCACTTCGATTTGAAATCTTCTATAACTCTTTATAAATTGATATGTGATATCAATAGGCCGGTTTGGGATAATATGGACCACTTAAACTAAGTTGGATACCTAGATATTGTTTTGTGAAAAATAAGTGATGACTATATAAGTTGTTTACGTATAGTAAGTACGAGTTACCCGGGTTTTAAATAAGTTCTATGAATTGGAATTTCTTGTTAGATGAGTTTACTCACGCTGGTTTCCAGCCTGACCCGGGTGTTACTTTGATGTAATGCTCGGGTCAGACCGAGTATTACAGATTTCAGGTAAGGACGTTCTGGAGCTCAAAAAGGCGAGCTGGATGGCAGGAACGTATGGAGTATATTCCGCTGTGATATTATAGTTGTCTGAGACATGTTAATTTTAACTGTCTAGTACATTTGTGAATGTTGTAACTCTGATGTGTTAAAATGTAATTAACAAATACAGTTTTCTTTGTATAACTGATATTATTATTTGTTATTATATTTAATCCGCTGCGAATGTGAGATGTTGTGTTCTCTGTTCTTCTATCTTCTTTCTGTTTCTTTCTTCTATCTCTTTCTTTTTCTTCTAACTATCTGGAATTTTCGGGTTCGAAAATTCCGGGTCGTTACATTTGGTATCAGAGCTTAAGGTTAAGCGAGAACCTTGGCTCTGTTGGGATTACTCGTTAAGGATAGGGTCAATGGTACCCTAGAACGAGTTGAGTGTATATATATATGAGAGCGTAATTGTTATTTTCTTATATAAGGATTTTAAATGATTTTATATAAGAATATATTTTGATATATAAAATGATATTTCTTTCTAATAAATATTAAGGTAATTGGTTGTTAAAAATATTGGAATTAAATTAAGTGGTAATAGAAATAAAGCCAAATTAAAATTGAATAAAGATAAGTTTGAAATGAATTCAAACTAAAATTAAAATCTTGAATTTGTAGAAATGTTATCAAGAATAAAGGTAATAATGAATTGGTTTCCAGATATGATAATCTTGGTTATTATCATAAATGGTAATTGTGTTTAATAATGAATGTTGTTAATGATTTAGCAAAATGAAATGTTTAGGGAAGTAAACATTTAAGTGAGTATAACTTATAAATTGGAATTGAAGATAATTTAAAATTGTGAAGTTTTAAATCTAAGTCCAGAAAACTTGAGATTGTTTTAAAGAAATTTGTTTTGAAATTAAAAACCAAGAATGGTTTAAAATTTAAAGTATAACTTGGTGTGTAAAGAAAATGTATATATGAGGAAAATACATAATACCAATGATGATTTGAAATAAACACTTAGTGTTGAGTTTTAAATTGGAATATGATGTAAAACCCAAAGTAAAGTAAGTTTTTAAACTTAAAAGGGGAAAGACTATTAATCTAAAGTTTAAATTTTGAATGGGAATTCAAATTGTGAAAAGTTGACCGGATTAAGTAAATTTAACTTGAAGAAAGTTAAATAAGTTGAATAAATAACTTGAATTGGAAATTTCAAGATGAAATTTAAATTTAACTTGGGTAGTTAAATGGTTAATTTAAATGGGAGTTATGAGTGATCTCAAAATGGGTTTGAGATCTGGAAATTGAAAATGGATAATAAATTAGAATCTGAAGATTAAATTGTTTTTGAATTCTTATTTGAACTTTGTAATAAGTTAAGTAAAGATAATTTTTAAAATGGAATTTTGAAATTTGAATTCAGAATTAAAAGGTTTAAAGATTTAATTTGTTAAAAAAAAAAAAAAAAAAAAATTCAAATGGGAATTGGGATTAATTCATATAGAAATTGAAATGATTTGAAATTTAAGTGGATTCAATTTGAAATTAGTTTGAATAATTTGAAATTGTAATTAAAATGAATATGTTTAAAATCAAATGGAATTTGATTTGAAATTTGGAAAGGAATTAAGATTAATTCAACTTGAATTGGGATTGAATAAAATTCAATGGAAATTGAAGTATTGAGTCAATTTAAATGGAAGTGGAAATTTAAATTGAATTAATGGGAAATTAATTGGAAATGGAGATTGGGAAATTAAACAGTTTGGCTCTGGATTATTTTTAAATTGTTTTAATACAAGTATATGTTTCCAAACTATTTACTATACAATTTTTCTTCTTAAACCCCAAACTATCTTATACTTATTTTACAATTATTTTGAAACTATTTAATTATTTCGAAATTATTTAACTATTTTGAAACTGTCTTATAAACTAATTACTATTTTTCAGTTACTTATATCTAATCGCTATTTTAAAAACTATTTTGCAATTATCTAACTATTTTATACCTATTTAACTATTTTACAGCTATTTTACAAACTAATAACTATTTTTCAACTACTTATCTACTTTAAACTTTTCCACGCTATTTTTAAATTTAAATAGGTCAGAGTTCAAACTGTTTGTAATTGAAGTAATAACTCAATTAGAAATGGAAGCAATTGAGAATAAGTGAATGGAATTAAAGGAAATGTGAATAGAAAAGAGAATTGATTTGGCTAATAACCAACAAAGATAAATACGTAGGATATACGTATATTATTCTATTCGCATAGTGATTTGATCCAGATTCGAACACAGAATTTCGAGATAATATTATCGATCCGAGTTAGGATTTTTCGCTCGATTTTCGACGGCGAACCTGGATATGGATTTTTGATTGGTTCTGGATATTCTCTATCATAGCTACGACTATGCAAGGAGAATGACGGATTCTGGTCAAGAAACCAGATCTGAGTTCGCACTAGGAAGTCGGGTGGACGATACTAGTTCGGAAGTGAAATTTTGTGATCGAGTGAGTGATCAAATTGATATAGCGTACGGATGATATGTGTACATCGTACGGGTTTGAATGAAATTGGTATTGAAAATTTGTGAATAAGGAATTTGAAATGGTTTTGAAATGAAAAGTATAATTGTGAAATAAAATGGAATTGGATATTTCTTTGGTTGAAATTTACTTTATGGAAGTAAGTAAATGGTAAATAACCTTATAAAGAATTTTATGAGAATGATTTTGGAAAAGGTTTTGGGAACCTATATAATTTGGAAAAGGCTTTTGATTTTTGGGAAATCAATTTTGGATTTTGGAAAGCCTAGTTTGAAAATTATCGATTTTGATAATCGATTTTGTGTAAAGGAGATTTGATAAATCATAAAGGATATGATTTGAAGATACTATAAGTATATAGTATAAAGTGTTTTGAGAATAGCTCTGGGGAAAAAGGCGCTTCCTTGAAATGAACTTCTCAGGAGTACCACTGGGTGGTACTGCCTTGAGCCCCAAGGGGGGTTTCTAAAGTTGATCCTGTGAGGAGTCCGGACAAAACTAGTTCCTGAGGATTATTTGTGTAGCGAAAGTCGAGGGGCTGGTGCCCACAGAGGCATTTGAGTTATGCTGTGACAACAATTTAACTCAATGTCACTGCGATCTACTGCAGACCATAGCGGAAGTCATGTGTGCCGCTGAGAGCCAACTGTCTACGTTTGATTTTATATCGGTAGATTGTGACACTATGGTAACATAGCGAAAGTCGTTTGAGCCGCTGAGAGCCAACTGTCTGCGTTTGATTTTATATCGGTAGACTGCGACCTATGTGGAGGAGTTTCATTTTGACAGCGAAATCGTGTGTGCCGCTGAGAGCCAACAGTTACATGGACTTTTGCTGCGACGGCAACGTAACCCTGGAATGTAACTGCGATCTGTTGTGGGTTCCATGCTGTTATTAGTTACATGGACTTTTGCTGCGATGGCAACGTAACCCGTGATGTAACTGTGACCATGGATGGGGGTGATGATTTCCAGAGCATTCTTACCAAAAATGTTTCCTCTATTTTCAAAAATATTTTCTATATTTTCAATAAATTATTTTCCAAGTATTTTCACTGGGTGTTGAAAACGGGTTTGCTAAGTCCTTATAGATTTTCAGTCCTATGTCTGATCAACGTATGACCGAATTTCTGTGAGAACGAGGATGGACTGGTTGAGACATCAAGTTATAAAAGTATTTTTGCAAAAAAAAACTATCTTATAAAATTATATAGATTTTAAAAGTGTTTTAAAAATGATCAAAGAATAATTTATCTAATTTTAAGTATTGAATAAATTTTGGCTTCGTTCCTTTTCGAGGACGAAAAGTTTTAAAGGGGGGAGGAATGTGATAACCCGGATTTTGAACTATCTATTAATTTGATAATTAACTGATTTTAAACTATTGAGATACTGATTTATAGATTGAACAATTAAATCTGATAATAAAGGATATCTGAATATGTAAATGAATTTGATTTTGGATTTAAATTTGGAATTTAAAAGATATATATCTTAATTATATTTTGGATTTTTAAATATATTATATGTGACTTTATTTAGAATATAATTAGTTTTTATTTTATTTTCTTTAAAAGGGTTTATTTATATAAATTAAGAAAGGTATTTATAATTTAGGAAAAATAATACAAAAGCTTTAATTTAACATTTAAAAATAAATAAGAATGAATAATTACAAGTGTTAGCCTTTAAATCATGTTAAATACATGTGTAATAAGATTAAAATATGAAATGGACAAATGTTAACTAATGTAACAAGTGTCATCTTTGTATTTTTATTTTCTTTTAAGTTTTAATAAATCACAATTAAGCTTATATAAACATATATCTTCTCCCTTCCATTCTTTTCCTATTCTCATTTCTAAAACAAAGAAAACTCAAAAATCAAAACCTGTAAAACAAATCACCGGATCAAATTAAAACCTGTAAACCATTTTCAAACTCAAGTGAAAAACCTAAAGCCTGTAGCATTTTTATCTTAAAAATCAACAAAACAAGCTTCGACCTGTAATCTAGCAAGATCATCTCTGTTTCAAGTTTTTAATCTGGAAATTAAAGATCAACTCAACAACATCAGATTCAAGCTAAGATCAGAATCAAATACAAGTTTTAGAAAACGAAAGCATTCCCAGATCATCATCAAAAAAAAAAAATACTGTTCTCTGCTCCAGGATATAAATGTGAGTAAACAAATCTATTTAAAAGTTTTAAATCTGTCTTAAACATAGATGCATGCTGAAATTCCTTAAAATGAATTATGATAAGTGATTGCATGATTGTTTAAATATGATTGCATGTATATATGTATGATGTTATTTGTGTGCATGTCTGGATTTTGAAGGTGTATGTTTGTATTCAAAACCGTTGTCTCTGTTCTTGTTGTTCAAGCTTCAAAACTTGAAGAAAATTCAAGATCTTCTTCTCTGAATCTTTTTAGACTTCAAATTATAATAAAAGTTGTTTGTTATATCACAATATAAATTTTAAAAATGTTTCAAAGTTCAATCTGAAGCTAGTTTAAATAAAAGGGAAGAAGAACAGTAGGTTTGAGAATATATCAAAATCACGAACAAAATAATTGTTTCTTTCAAGTCTATAATCTGTTTTGTCATCGAAAACAAAGATTTTTAAAATTAAAATAAAGATTTTTAGGCGGTTAAATTATGAGAAATCGAGAGATGAACGTATTTCAGATTTCGAGCGTTTTCCAACGAACCCATCGGAGATAGGCGTCGAATTTGCTGCTGGAGGAAGCTCGTGTGGCGAGGGTCTTGGGAAAATTAGTAGGTGAATTTTTAGTTCGCCGTGGAGATGGTACGACGATGGAATAGGGTTTGTCGACCAGTTTTGGCCGAGGATGTTTCAGAGGGAAATTTGTCACCGTGGGTGAACCGGTCTTGACCGGAGCGAGGGGGATTGTAGCGTAGGATCGTGACGAGGCTCGAGGTTGATCGGCAAGGACTCAGGTGGTTGTAGGTGGTGATACGTGGTGGTTGTCGTTGATCGATGGGTTCCAGTGGGTACTCGTATAGCTCGTTTCCGATTTCGGGATCGATTTGAAGTTCTGGGCGATGAGGATCGTAGGCGAGGAGATTGGCGACTTGTGGGTGGTCGCAGCGATGGTCGGAGTGGCCTCGATCGGTGTGCACGGTGCACATGTGTCCTTCGTGTCAGGTGAGTTGCTGGGATTACTTGAAGCATCGAGAAAGTCAGGGTTTTGCTCGGGTTTTGGTACGTGAAGTTTGGTCCCTGGCTCGAGTTTCTCAAACCTTTATAAAAGCAAACCTTATATACAAATTCAAAGTTAAGAAAGATAAGGGTGATCAGATTTAGAATAAGAAATATACAGTTTTATCTAGAGCAATGTTTAAGTAACTTTAAAGTTTTAAAGGTTACTAAAGTAAATTTTATATATTTTAATTATGTAATTAATTCGAAATGTTTTTCTAATGAAGTTTAATAAGTAATTAATGGAGATAACGAATTTATCTTTAATTAATTAGGAATATGATTAAATAGATAATTAGGGGTAAATATATTGAACCTTAAGATTCGAGTGAGTTTGTATAAATAAAATTTAAAACGTTTGGTTTAAATAAGATTTAAGAGTAATTAAGTAATTAATCAAGATAATTATTTGTCTTAAATTTATGAAAGTTGATTAATTTATAATTAATCAAGTGATTGATTGATTGTAGAAAATTAATATAAGTAATTAAAGATTAATTATTTAAGAAATTATTACTTAATAAAAGTGATTAAATGATTAATTACTCAAAAGGATTAAATTTTATGTGGATTTTTAATTAAAGATTAATTAATTTATTAAGGAAAGTAATTAAAGTTAATTAATCAAGGATCGATTAATTAAGGAAGATAATTAAAAGATGATTAATTATTTAGAGTAAATCACTTAATGAAATTAATTAATGACAAATACCTAATGAAGTAATTATAGAAATAATTACTTAATGTCATTAGTTAAGGTGGGTAATTAATAGACAATTACTAAATGTGATCTATTAAAGGATAATTACTTAAAGTAAGTAATTAAAGGTTTGATTAATTAAGGGAACTTATTTAGGGTTAGTTAATTAATGAGTATGATTAATTAAGGGATAATTAATCGATATAAGTGATTATAAGATAACTAATTTAAGTGATTAATTAAGGATAATTACTGTAATGGTTAAGGATAATTAATTTGTGAAATTAATTAAAGGCTAATTACTTAATGTAATTAAAGTATAATTAATCAAGGATGATTAATTAAAATGGAAAATTTTTGGATGATTAATTAAATGGGTTTGTAATTAATAAGCAAGGTTTAAAAGTAATTGAAGTAATTAATTTAATTCATTTGTGATTAATTAAATTAATTAGAGATGGTGTGGTTGATTAATCTTGCTATGAATGATTGAATGATATTGTATGCCTTCGATTAGTTGATATCTCTGGTATGTGATATGGAATGCTATGTGATGAAATATGTTGGGTTAAAACAGTGACACCCTGTATTTAAAGTTTGAATTATATTTCATTTGAATAACTTGGGTTAAGATGACATTGGATTCGAAGAGACCGGAGTCGGGTATTAGTTAATATCCGAAACCACTTCGATTTGAAATCTTCTATAACTCTTTATAAATTGATATGTGATATCAATAGGCCGGTTTGGGATAATATGGACCACTTAAACTAAGTTGGATACCTAGATATTGTTTTGTGAAAAATAAGTGATGACTATATAAGTTGTTTACGTATAGTAAGTACGAGTTACCCGGGTTTTAAATAAGTTCTATGAATTGGAATTTCTTGTTAGATGAGTTTACTCACGCTGGTTTCCAGCCTGACCCGGGTGTTACTTTGATGTAATGCTCGGGTCAGACCGAGTATTACAGATTTCAGGTAAGGACGTTCTGGAGCTCAAAAAGGCGAGCTGGATGGCAGGAACGTATGGAGTATATTCCGCTGTGATATTATAGTTGTCTGAGACATGTTAATTTTAACTGTCTAGTACATTTGTGAATGTTGTAACTCTGATGTGTTAAAATGTAATTAACAAATACAGTTTTCTTTGTATAACTGATATTATTATTTGTTATTATATTTAATCCGCTGCGAATGTGAGATGTTGTGTTCTCTGTTCTTCTATCTTCTTTCTGTTTCTTTCTTCTATCTCTTTCTTTTTCTTCTAACTATCTGGAATTTTCGGGTTCGAAAATTCCGGGTCGTTACACTATTATTAATATCTAAACTGTTTAAGGGTGGAAGTTATGATTTAAAAGTTAAGATTCTCTAAAGTATTATAATTTACAATGTTTGGTCTTGAAAGTGTCATAACTTTGAAAGTAATATGATTTTCGAAAATGTATATTTGAAGTAAAAATGATATCGTTTTGAGATAGTTTAAAAATGGAAATGATATTTTGGTTTTGAAGTATAAACTATTTTGAATGACCGCGCTGTTATAATAACGTTTGGTTGTTAAAGAGACCGGGATCAGATATAGATATACTCTCCGTCGATACCGAAAACCACTTTGACAACCGTGTACGCGGTGGAGATTCCAGAATGATGTAGGATGGTGGCGACGATCCTATTGAGGTATGAACGTGGACCCGACTCCCATGAGTTGGCATAAAGTGGCTAAAACAGGAGTGATTCTCGGGCCAATGAGGTAGCACCTCTGATCGGACGCATTTCTTCGATACCATTCTATTACTTTGTGATTGATTTGGTGGCCACCCTTCGATTTTTGATTTGGGAGTGTGCTCCGAGGTGGGCGGTAGTGGCTACTATGTGTTTCCATCAGCCCGGATGCATAATTGGTATATCTACCCTGGCATTGCCTAGTTGTACCGTGTCACCTACCATATCGAGCTTTACTACGAGTTTCTATTTGTGTCGTACCTATTGAGTATCTTCTCGTAGCTTCCCAATCAGGAGGTATGCAGGTACTGTATAGACTATTGGCACTTTTATGTGTTAAGGGCTATATGAGTAACCCCTTAACGCTATTTAAAAGCAATTTTATTTTACTATAGACATTATTATATTAGCGAAATATTAATACATAGTAGATAGTTTAACGGATCCTTAAAGAATGGGCGATCCCAAGCATTCTTTAAGTTACTTGTATTTCAGCTGATATTTCACTTGAGTTGGATTTATTGATATAAGAATGTTAATCCTGACTCGAGTGTTTTGTGTTTTGCTTTACGCTCGAGTCAGACTGAGTGATACAGCATTTGAGACTCACCTTTGGAGTTGGAGCTTCGCTTGGAGATCCAGCTATCTATCGATTCTGCTATCAGTTATTCAGTTGATTCTAGTGATGTATTCAGATCTTGTATTTGACTATTGTATTGAGACATCTATGTATTTTAGACTTCTATTGTATCTTGTTTAACTCTATTCTATATATATATAGTAGATTCAGGAACTACTATTCTTTTATTTTCCACTGCTTATCGTTTATTACTCTGTGTCTGTGATTGTGTTATTTGTTTATTTACTATATATGCTGAGTTTTGCCAAATATAAAATAACAATCTGGTATTTTGAGCAATTCAAGTCCGACATATATGGATGCGAATGGTTGAAAATTTTAGGTCGTTACATGTACCTATTTTGGTATTATATTTTATCTATCCCCTATGAGATATAGACAGTTTATTGATTGCATCGTTTCAACTTCCCTTGATGCCTCCCTCCATCAGCTAGCTACCATTACAATGTTACACTATGTGTTCCCACTTTCATTGATACTTGGGCAATAAAGGTAGAGGTAGGTTGTCACATTATTGGTAAGAAACCCCATCTTAATCATCTTAAGGTAAGGGGTTTTCCGACTTATGTTAAGAACATAAACTCCAGTAAACTTGAGGCAAGATCAAATTTACGCAAGTTTATAAAGTATCCTAGAAACTCTTACTATACATATTCTGTTATATTAAGAAACAAAAGATGTTTGTTTTAAGACATGCTACTTAAATAGGAATTTCTATATCAATAAATTTGTGGTAGCAAGATAACCTTGGATGAGATCTAAAATTTTACCATTGAAACTAAATATATAGATAGTAATTCAAAACTCATAGAAGGCACACAACCTAGAAGAAGGTCTAGCAGGAGGTCTCACGCATCATAGTGATACCATGGTTTTCTTATTGATAATAATGATGCTACCCGCACATACCAACAAGCCTTGCAAAATAAAGACTCCACACTGTGGCTTAATGCATTGATATCAAAATGGCTTTATGTATAAGAATAATGTTTGGACTTTGGAAAATGTACATGAAGGGTTAAACACATTGGTTGCAAATGGATCTTTAAAAAAAGATTGATGCAGATGAAAGGGTGAGAACTATAATGCAAGGTTGGCAATGAAAGGTTTTCATCAAATTCAAGCTGTTGATTATGATGAAATGTTTTTTCTTCAGTAGCCATGCTTAAATCAGTTTGAATTTTACTATTTGTCGCTTGTTATTATGACTACGATTATAACATAATTATTTCTTATTTATATTCGACCTTTGACTACATAAGCCGAGACCCAAAAAGAAGATACTTAGAGATTCTTTGCACATGAATGCCGAAAGTCTTAACCCTTTGACCAAAGCCTATAAGCCAAAATTGTATTGGACCTTCCGTTAGAATTAAATTTCCATGAATACTTTATGTATAGCCTAGCATATCTCCCTTCTCTATATTAGATCGAAAATTAAGCACATGTGTCGAAGCACATATAAGGTTCGAGGGCTAGATGCCCTTTATAAATGGCCAAGGCACCGAAGGCTAGATGCCAAGCCCAATTGACTAGCCAAATGGTCCACAATACTATGGGGTAATGAAAAGGTATAAAATATAATAAAATGTAAGGACCACAAGTGTCACTCATCTCAAAACATGATTGCGATGATCCAGGTCATGCCACTCCAAAAGCATACATGACACGGGCTCAATCGAAAGTATAGGCCACTAGGCTGGCTTTAATCCGAAAGATAAAAGCACCAAGGCATGCATATAATTAAATAACATGGCTATATATGGACTTTAGTTCAAATAACGGGACCCCACAAGTGTTTCCACTTAAAGCAATGGCTCAAGGAAACCATAACCAAATGAAGAAGGCCCAAAAAGTCTCATTTAACATATGAGACCAAAAGTTGTCTCCAGCTATGGGTAGCCTATATGAACAACTAAATCAATGGATTAGATAGCATAAAGATAAGTCAATGGCTTAGATAGCATAAAGATAAGTCAATGGCTTAGATAACTCATAATATAAAGTCTAAAGGTGGATGTACCTAAATCTATATATAGAAGTAAAAGTCATCAATCTACGCCTTCTGCAAGCAACCAAATGATGACACATGTCCAAATCACATTCCCATAAGCGGTCTATGTCAACAATCCAAGACGAATTCCTTCATCCAATGGTAAAGAAACAAGATCACTATAAATAAAGGACCCTAACCCCAAAATAGAGGATTACAATCTAAGGTAGTGGAAACAGAAGCAATTAATTGAAATTTGTCATCTCGTTTTCATTTAAGATCTTGTCTCCTAGAAAATTGGTACAACACCCCCAACATCACTTAAAAAGGACTAAAATAAATATAAAAATTAAGAAATTAAAGAAGAGACATAAGATTTTTAGTACTTAGGTAAAATCTTTGGCCTACGTCTACGTAGATGTTTTTATTTATGAACTATCTCTAAAATACACAAATTACAATCAATTTCTGACTACAAACTAGTAGATCTTGATTTCACTCAAAGTCTTATGAGTTAGAAGAAGAAGATTGATCCCAAAAGTTCTTTTCTAGATGAAGATAGATTTCCACTTATAGACAAGATCTAGCATGAATTGCCATTCCAGGTTTGAATGAATTGAGATTCCAAGGTCCAAAGTTCTAGCATGAAGAACGGGTTGTCATGTATATTTCCCAAGACAGCCAAACATGTCAGTACAGACATGATCATGTCAATATCGATAAGATTTTGTGTGTCAAAACTTCATTTTTTTCTTCCATAGCCCGAGTCCCAAGCCTCCAAAATAGCCAAATCAAGATCTAAAATCATATCGGTACTGACCAAATCATGTCGGTGCCGAAATGTTTTTGTTGTCCCAAATTTAAACATATTTGGTCTACTCCTTCCTTTTATCATTATAGGTGGTTCCCAAATCATGTCAGCACCAATCTTATAAGTACAAATCAGGTCTGTACTGACTAATCATGTTGATACTGACCTATTTTACATTTTCGAAACTTGGTCCAATCTTTGATTTCTTTAATCTTGACATCTTCAAAGCTCCTTGACCCGTTCTTTCATCATTTTATAGTCTAGTTTCTCTAATCTAAGTCAATTTCAAGACTTCGGTAAATTTACCACATACACTTGCCAAATGTATGCTTTTGTAAATACAAAGCATGCTTTGCTCAAGAACAAGCATTAGGACTGGCAAATTATCATCAATTATGCTCTCCGGCTATCCACTTTTCTAATCATGGCGAATCAACTAGTTCCTTCGAATTGACCTGAAATCAAAGGCCGTTCTATACCCATCATGGCTAAGGACTCAAATCCTTTCTTGAACATTAATCATAAATCATAATCATCCTGCATTCTTTTGGGGTTTTAACATATTATATCATAATCATCCTGCGCTCTTTCAAGATTTAATATTTCATGAATTAATTTCATCCCACGTTCCCTCGTGATTAAATTATTATAGGTAAATCATATATCATGCTATCATGCATTACAAATCATTGTCATGCATTGCCCACTATCAGAGCATTACTTATGAATTATCTAGTATCGCCTACCATCCCATCGTAAGTGGGCCCAACCAGATCGAGGTAATGACATTCATCAAACATCCATTAATCACCAAAAAAAATCTTTTTCAATCAAAAGGCTTCAGGCATCGAAGTTAAATTTTGATCTCTCTAGATCGTAAATCTATATAGAGCCCATCCTCTCACTCTCCAACAACGGGACTCAATGTCAAAAGCACGTACATTTACTCACTATCCAATAAGAGAACTTGCTATCCTATATAGGCCCATTTGCTCACTCTTTAGAAAAGAGACTTAAACTTCATCATTTTTCACCCCATCTCTCCGGTTGGGAGGACTACAATTTATTAGTTTATCAATGAAATGTCAAGGATAATATTGTTCCGGTAGCATCCAACATCAATATAAAAATCAATATCATATCAATCAATACCTATCATCAGATTATTTAAACATTATAAATCAAATCAACATGCATCGAAATCAAAACATCTAAATTAATCAAGGATTACTCTTGGACTTTAACTTAGATCATGCATATAAGACAGTTCGTGATCTCGTACATGTGTAAGTAACCCAATAATAACCCTTCATTGTTTATTTAAAGAAAATGTAAAGTGCGAAAAATAAACCAAACTCCTATCCATCTCGATCATCGGATAACCATACCCAACCAAGATCCTTGACCGCATCCAGGTATATCTGCTATAAATGGTGGTCGCTCCTGTGGTACGATTGCAAAATATGCCATTGTAATTTGGTTCATGACATATTACTGCAAACGGTTACTCTGAACTTGCTCTTCAACCAAATCTCGTAGATGCTTACATTCATTTGACCAATGCCCACCCAGATTATGGAATAGTCAAAATTTATAGGTTTCCTTTCCCAATCTGTAGGCTCTCTCTTAAAGGTTTTCTTATAGGGAATCCTAATATCGAGATAGATCCTTTCTAGTGTCTCTATCAAATTTTTGTAAGATGAAAACTTCGGGTCCTTCTTCTATTGCTTTGACCTTTTAAAACCATCATCATTTCTTTTCTCTTTATCCATTCCAAATTCTACCATGGATGGTCCTCCATCCTACATAACATTAACTTCACTATTTTCATATTTTGTATTCTCATGGCGTAAATATCTCCCATCTTGAAAGTAGAAATCAACGAGATCAACTAGCGTATCCCTTTCCAATGCCTTCTTGAAATCAGTCTTGTTAGCGACTCCAGAAACCAACTCCATAAGAATAATTAATGGTTCTAGTTTCTACACTATAGTGGTTGTTGCATCGAATCTAGTTAAGTAACTTTGCAAAGTTTCACATTCCCTCTATTTCATGCTAGATAGTGTGGTCATGTTCATTAGTCGAATGATAAACTCTGAACTGGCTCGTAAATCTCTCCACTAATTCATTCCACATGTTTATGGACTCATTATCCAATTAGTGGAACCACATGGCTGCTAAACTCATCAAGTAAAAGGAAAGCACTGTTCCATCAGTTCCTTTGAAGCTACCAACGCCCCCATGTGTTGGATATATCTCATCAAATGAACAGTTGGATCTGTCCTTCTATCATACAGCTCCAATGTAGGCAGATTGAAATCTGGTGGATTCTAAGCATATCAGATATTCAAAGTGAAAGTGTTTCTATTCACATCCTCCAACTTTGATCTGAAGCTCCACCTCGAAGCACTAGTCTTACCATCTCAACAATTCATCATCTTGATTCGGTTGGAATCTTTGAGGCTCCACATGCCTTCATTCAAAGCTTCTTTGTGCCCCATTCCTTTGGAGAACTTCAGACTCTAATCTTTGTTGTTGCATGATCGCATTCCGATCTTGATTCTGAGGCTCAACATCATCCATCCAGCGTTCCCTTCCATGCTTAGCATTCAGATTGACCATGCCTCCTACCCAAACATGTTAGTATCGAATGGTCCAAACCTCCCGATACCAACCTATTGTTGTGCAAGGGTTGGTTCCAACTTGTTTTGCTACATTTTTCTTTTGCATCTGCTCCTCCTTTTGGTCTCTGATTCTGACTTCTTGCTGCTTTGGTTGCTTTTTGCTATTCCATCATTTGGAAGAATCCATTCATCATCTCCTCTTCCCGAGCCACCAATTTCTTACATCCTTGTTATCATCCCAGCCATTTCTTCTCTTATCATGTAGATGGATGGTGGGATTGAACCAGAGGACATCTTTTGGCTGCCCCTATGCTCTGGTTCTCTTAGCCAAGTAATTGTACTTATAGTAGGCCTTTTCATCTTAAATAATCACGGATCTGAATCCCCTCTTAGTGAAAGCACAAAAATGTTGCATAGAAAATTGATACAACACCCTAATTTCACTCATAAAGAGTTAATAAATATGAAAATTAAGAAATCAAAGAAGAGACAAGATTTTATAGTGGTTAGGCAAATTCTCCGGCCTACGTCCACTTAGATGTTTTTATTTATGAACCCCCCCCCCCTAAAAAACACAAACTGCAATCAATTTCCAACTATAAATAGTAGCTCTCGGTTTCACTCAAAGTCTTATGAGTTAAAAGAAGATCAACGCCAAAAGTCTATTTCTAGTTAGAGATAGGCTGATATTTATAGAAGAGATCTACCACAAATTTTGCCATTCCAGGTTCAAATGAATTGATATTCTAACTTCCGTAGTTCCATTATAAAACGGGTAGTCGCACATGTTTTACAAAGCAACGAAACATGTGGATATAGACATGATCATTTCGATGTCGACATGATTTTATGTGTCAAAACTTCATTTTTCCTTTATAGCACAAGTCCCAAGCCACTAAACTAACCAAATCAAGATACAACACTGTGTCAATACCAACAAATCATGTTGATACCAACATGTTTTTGTTGTTCAAAACTCAATGAAATTTGGTGTACTCCTTCCATTTATCATTTTAGATTGTTATGAATCATTTTGGTACCAATTATATCGGTACAAATCATGTTGGTACCGACATGATCATATTGGTACCGACTTGTTTTGCATTTCTAAAACATGGCCAAATCATCGATATCTTCAATATTGACATCTTCCAAACTCCTTGACTCATTCCTTTAGCACTACCGACATGATCATATCAGTGCCGACTTGTTTTGCATTTCTAAAATAAGACAAATCTTTGATTTCTTCAATCTTGACATCTTCCAAGCTCCTTGACTCATTCCTTTATCATTTTGTAGTCCAGTTTCACTGATCTAAGTCAATTTCAAGACTTGGTAAATTTGCCGAAAATAGGATTTAAGCTTTTATTAAAACTCATTAATGGTAGACATAGCTATATTATCATTATATTGCTTTTCAACTATTTACTAAAGAACTAAATGAACTACTAAAAAGTGGACATAGGGACAAGGCTCCAGGATAATTTTTTTATCTTTACTACTCCAGCACTTTTCTTTACTACATACTTTTGACCTCGGCACTTTTCCTTCAGTTAAACCTTTTATTACACTAAAACTCCAAAATTTACCTTCGGACATTGGGGAGTCGAGGGCGACTAAAAGTCACATCAATAACTATGAAATATAGAAGGTGGACGTTATAATAGCGTTTTTAAATGGAATATTAGAATAGACTATTTATATGTCATAGCTAGGAGGTTTCAAGTTAGAAGGAGCGGTGACAAGGCATGTAAACCCTTAAGATCTAGTTATGGTCTTAAGAGAGCATCAAAGCGTTGGAATAAATATTTTGACAAAGTAATCAAACATTTTTATTCTTCAAACACAAAAGAATTGCATGCATATAGGAAAAAATGCTATTGAAATAATTTTATTTTTATACATTACTAATTCTTAACGATGTACCTATGTGATGCAGCCCAGAAGGATGCTCCGAAGGATGAAGAGTTAGGTCGCATACGACCTAACGAAACCTCTAAGTCGTTACTGGTTGTTGAAGCACAAACTGGTAAAGGGCTAGGTCGCGAACGACCTAACAAGACCTTTAGGTCGTATCAACGACCTACTGAAGACCGGCAACGACCTAGCGAAGTACTACGAGCTAACAAAGAGACTAACAAGTTAGCAGTGTGTGAATATTGGCGGGGAGCTGAAGTATTAGGTCGCGAGCGACCTAACGAATCCTTTAAGTCGCACCAACGACCTAACAGTCTAAAGAGAAAGGTGATACGACCTAACGAGTTACGACCTATGTTAGGTCGCAAGGAAACGGAACAAGCTAAGTTAGGTCGCGAAGGCTTAGGTCGCAAAGTCTTGGGTCGCGGAGACTTAGGTCGCGAGGCCTTAGGTCGCGAAGAATTTCTGAAGCCGCTTCTGTTAGGTCGCAAACGAAAGGATGTCGTTCATTCTTAGGTCGCAAAGCTCTGGATGCCATTGATTTCCTTAAGTCGTTGAGTTGGGATACCGCAAAGTTCTTAAGTCGTAGAACTCTGGAGGTCGTTGATTCTTATGCCGCATGGATCTCTACCGTTGATTGTTCAGTCGTTAAGTCAGTGTGTTGTAACTGTTTGTTGTTAGGTTGCTGCCGACCTATGCTAAGTCGCGTATGTTCTTAGGTCGAACCATTATAGGTCGTAGGTCGCTCACGACCTAAGTACTTGTAAAATTTTTGAAATTTTCTGCTGTGTTGAGTTGTAGCCTATAAATAGGCATGTATGGTCATTTGTAAAAGGTTGTTGATTTTTGAATAAAATTCTCTTTTGATTGCTTTGTGCTTTCATTCCAAATTGGTAGTTGAGTGTAATCTCCTATCTCCTCTTTCGGATAATCGAGTGCGCTCGATTCAACGATTGTAGAAGCCGATTCGCGGAATCAAGTGCGCTTGATCAACGCTTGAAGAATTGAAGATCTTTGAACCCGGTATCGTGCGCGATCAACGAGTTCGAGATAGCTAGAGTTCGGTATCTTCGGATCAACGAATTCGGGCATTTCAGTATCTTCCAATCCACCGATTACTACTTTCAACAATCGACATTGTTTTTGTAATATCCGCTGCGTCATTTGGTATCAGAGCTTGTTCTAGCCAATCATAGCTAGATCGAGACTTGGAGCCTTTTCATTTTGAAGTTTGAAGTTGTTTGGCCGAGAAGCTTAAAGAGTGAGCCGTGAGCAAGTAGAAGTGTTCGACTTGCATTGAAGTTATTTGATCGAATTTGAATTGGAGGCCGAAACTTTGTCCATCGTGTTCATCGCGATTTGCTATAAAGTGGAAGTTTTCGATCTGTTTCATTTTGGATCAAAGTCCAAAAAGTGTTTGAATTTTGAAGTGTTGAAGTGTTTGGAGAATTTCAAGTATGCCGCCAAGGAGAGCTAATCGCCACCAAAACGTAGAAGCTTTGTATCGAAGAGAAGAAGCTGATGAGATGGAACAAAGAATCAATGAAAACTTTAGTGAAAAGCTTAACGAAGGAATTGGCCTGTTAGAAAAGCTTATGACGGAGATGAATCAAAATCGGAGAAGGGTTTCACCTGAATCTAACCATGGGGGTAGTAGAGTCTCGCCACATTCCAATCGAGACAGAAGTGTTGAAAATGATCAAGGGCGTGGGAGGAATGTGAATGATCATGAACGGAGGAATGTCAATGGAAGGGATGAAGGTGGAAGACGTAATGGTAGTAGAGATGTGGGTGGACGAGATAGACAACGATATACATCTGATTTTGAAGAGGAGTATGATGGTGGTAGTGTTCAAGGACGAGGACAATGAAGAAATCACTCTAAGTATGATCACAAATGGGAGTCGGGGATGAAGACTGAAATTCCTGAATTTAAAAGTGGTATGCAAGCAGAGGAGTTTCTAGATTGGGTAGCTAATGTTGAAGAGATTTTTGACTTTAAAGAGGTTCCAGAACATCGTAGAGTGAAGTTGGTTGCTACAAGGCTGAGGGGTAGAGCTTTGGCATGGTGGCAGTAGGCCAAACTTACACGTGATCGGATGGGAAAGTCAAAAGTTGAATCTTGGGAGAAGATGAAGAAATTGATGAAAGCAACGTTCTTACCTTACAATTATCAGTCTTTGATGTATCAACGTTTGCAAAACTTGAGACAAGGGACGAAATCTGTGAATGACTATGCTGATGAATTCTATCAACTTATTGCTCGAAATGATATTATGGAGAAGGAAGAACAACTGACAGCTAGATTTGTTGGGGAATTGCGAATGCATATTCAGGATATGGTTAACATGTTTGATCCCAGATCTGTAACGGAAGCACATCAGAAAGCGTTGGCTTGGGAGAAACAGGGACGACGAGGAAGTGGTGTGTTTACTAATTCTAACAATCAAGTGAAGGGTGTTGGTGGAAGTTCTAATGTTTCTAAACCTATCAGTAGACCAGTAGTGAAGGAGGCTGAGAAGGCAAGGGTTAACAATGGTTTCAAATGTTACAATTGTCAGGAATTGGGTCATAAAAGCAGTGAGTGTCCAAAGCCAAAGAAGAGAACCATGATAGCTGAGGTTGAGGATGAAGAAGCTGAATGCTCTAATTCTTTACCAGTTGAGGAGGAAGACTTACGGTCAGGAGATGACGGGTACGCATTGATGATGAGGAGAAGTTGTTTAACACCGAAGCAAGAGGAGGAAAGTAGTTGGTTGAGGAACAATATCTTTCAATCTACATGCACTATTCTGGGAAGAGTTTGTAAATTTGTTATTGATGCTGAGAGTTGTGATAATATAATTTCATCAGAAGCTGTGAGGAAGTTGGCATTGAAGACTGAGAAACATCCGAAACCGTACAAGCTAGCTTGGCTGAGAAAAGGCGGGGAGGTGAAGGTTGGACGAAGGGCTTGTGTGAAGTTTTCAATTGGGAAGAAATACAAAGATGAAATCCGGTGTGATGTCGTAGATATGGACGTTTGTCATTTGTTGCTGGGGAGACCGTGGCAGTATGATCGAGCTGTGCAGCATGACGGACGAACCAACAGTTACAGTTTCATGTTCGAAGGCACAAAGATTACTCTAGTTCCAAAGAAGCGACAACAGGAGGAAAACAAGTTGGAGGAGATTGAAGAGCTCAAAACTTTGTTATCGCTGAAGGAGTTTGTGAAGGAAGTAGAGGAGGAACCTGAAGTGTTTTTGTTAATTGGGCGAGAGAGCAGGGAAGAGGTTGAAATACCAGAGGAAGTTAAACCAGTTTTGAAAGAATTTGACGATGTAATTCCAGAGGAGTTACCAACGGAGTTGCCACCGTTGAGGGATATACAACATCAGATAGATCTTGTTCCAGGTGCTGTGTTGCCACACAGACCACATTATCGAATGAGTCCGAAGGAACATGAAGAATTGAGAAGGCAGGTAGAGGAATTGCTTGAACAGGGGCGTGTGCAGGAGAGTTTAAGTCCTTGTGCTGTACCAGCTTTATTGGTACCCAAAAAGAATGGAACGTGGAGGATGTGCACTGACAGTCGAGCATTTAATAAGATTACTGTGAGATATAGATTTCCAATGCCGAGGTTGGATGACTTGTTGGATCAAATAAGCGGAGCAACTATCTTTTCGAAGATTGATTTGAAGAGCGGATATCATCAAATTCGTATCAGACCAGGAGATGAGTGGAAGACTGCTTTTAAAACCAGGGAGGGTCTATACGAATGGTTGGTCATGCCATTTGGTTTATCCAATGCACCGAGTACTTTTATGAGGGTGATGAATCAAATTTTTCGACCGTTCATTGGGAAATTTGTGATGGTGTATTTCGATGATATTCTGATTTACAGTGAAAGTCCAGAGGAACATTTGAATCATCTTAGAGAAGTGCTGATGGTATTACGACAAGAACAATTCTATGCTGCAACGAAGAAATGCGTGTTCATGACGCATAGTGTTTTATTTCTGGGGTATGTTGTTTCGAAGGAAGGTATACAGGTGGACCAGAGTAAAGTTGAGGCGATCAGAGATTGGCCGCAGCCCAAGACGATAATGGAAGTTCGTAGTTTTCACGGGTTGGCTTCATTCTATCGAAGGTTTATACCACACTTTAGTAGTGTGGTGGCGCCTGTTACAGATTGCATGAAAGGTAAACAATTTGCATGGACAGAGGAAGCAGGGAGTGCTTTTGAAAAGATCAAGGAGTTGCTGACATCTGCACCTATTCTAGTATTACCAGATTTTCAGTTAGTGTTTGAACTACATACTGATGCATCCAAGGTTGGGATTGGAGGAGTGCTGAGTCAGAGGGGGGCGTCCAATTGCATATTTCAGTGAGAAGTTGTCAGGAGCAAAGATGAGATACAGTACATATGATGTGGAATTCTATGCTGTTGTACAATCTATTAAACACTGGAAACACTATCTATTTCAGAAGGAGTTTGTTCTGTATACTGATCATGAAGCATTGAAGCATTTGCAAGGGCAAGACAAGATTTCAGCGAGACATGCATCGTGGATTGCATATCTGCAACAGTTTACTTTTGTTGTTAAACACAAGTCAGGGGTGACGAATCGAGTGGCTGATGCTTTGAGTAGAAGGAGTCATTTGTTGACTACACTGAAAGTTGAGGTGATAGGGTTCGATGTGTTGCCAGAATTATTTGTCGATGATCCTTACTTTGCAAAGGTGGTTGATAAAGTCAAGGAGGGAAAGACGGATGAGTTTTTGATGGTAGATGGTTTTCTGTTCAAAGGAAATCGATTGTGCATACCGGAGGGTGGTCTGAGAATGAAGATTATCAAGGAGTTACACGAAGAGGGACATGTTGGGAGAGACTGTACCTTACAGTTGATTTCACAATCCTACTTTTGGCCATCAATGAGGAAAGAGGTGGAGAGGTTTGTGGAACGATGTCATATTTGTTAGGTTTCGAAAGGAACTGCGAATAATGCTGGTTTATATATGCCGTTACCGGTACCGACTAAACCATGGATTGATGTGAGTATGGATTTTGTGTTGGGGCTGCCAAGAACACAGCGAGGAAACGATTCCATCTATGTGGTAGTGGATCGATTTTCGAAGATGGCACATTTTATTGCTTATAAGAAGACGGCGGATGCTGTTCATGTTGCTCAATTGTTTTTCAAGGAGATCTATCGACTTCATGGATTGCCAGAATCTATTGTGTCGGATAGAGATACTCGATTTCTGAGTCATTTTTGGTTGAGTTTGTGGAAAATGGTGGGAACGAAGCTGAAGTTTAGTAGTGCTTATCATTCACAAACTGATGGACAGACTGAGGTGGTAAACAGATCATTGGGAAACTTGCTGAGGTGTCTTGTACAAGATAATCTGAAGAGTTGGGATGTGAAGTTATGCCAGGCAGAATTTGCTCATAATCATGCTGTGAATCAAAGTAATGGGTTCAGTCCATTCCAGATTGTTTATTCGAGCTTACCGAAGGGACCGTTGGATTTGACGGTAGTGCCACAATCAAAGAAGACAGTTAAGAAAGCTGCTGATTTTGTTGAGGGATTAGCGGAATGTCATAAAATCGTTCAAGAACGATTGGAGAAAGCAAATGAGAAATATAAACGATCTGCAGATTTGAAACGACGAAATGTTGAGTTTAATGAAGGAGATATGGTTTATGCAGTGTTAACAAAAGATCGTTTTCCAGTAGGCGCTTACAATAAATTGAAAGCACGGAAAATTGGTCCGGTGGAAGTTGTGAAGCGAATTAATGAAAATGCTTACAAATTGAAACTACCAGATGATGTGTATACGTCCGACGTGTTCAATGTCAAACATCTCGTACCGTATCACGGGGATGAATTTGTTATGGAGGAAGAGAGTACAAATTCGAGGTCGAATTTTTCTCAACCTGGGAAGGATGATGCAGCCCAGAAGGATGCTCCGAAGGATGAAGAGTTAGGTCGCATACGACCTAACGAAACCTCTAAGTCGTTACTGGTTGTTGAAGCACAAACTGGTAAAGGGCTAGGTCGCGAACGACCTAACAAGACCTTTAGGTCGTATCAACGACCTACTGAAGACCGGCAACGACCTAGCGAAGTACTACGAGCTAACAAAGAGACTATCAAGTTAGCAGTGTGTGAAGATTGGCGAGGAGCTGAAGTATTAGGTCGCGAGCGACCTAACGAATCCTTTAAGTCGCACCAACGACCTAACAGTCTGAAGAGAAAGGTGATACGACCTAACGAATTACGACCTATGTTAGGTCGCAAGGAAACGGAACAAGCTAAGTTAGGTCGCGAAGGCTTAGGTCGCAAAGTCTTGGGTCGCGGAGACTTAGGTCGTGAAGAATTTCTGAAGCCGCTTCTGTTAGGTCGCAAACGAAAGGATGCCGTTCATTCTTAGGTCGCAAAGCTCTGGATGCCATTGATTTCCTTAAGTCGTTGAGTTGGGATACCACAAAGTTCTTAAGTCGCAGAACTTTGGAGGTCGTTGATTCTTATGCCGCATGGATCTCTGCCGTTGATTGTTAAGTCGTCAAGTCAGTGTGTTGTAACTGTTTGTTGTTAGGTCGCTGCCGACCTATGCTAAGTCGCGTATGTTCTTAGGTCGAACCATTATAGGTCGTAGGTCGCTCACGACCTAGGTACTTGTAAAATTTTTGAAATTTTCCGCTGTGTTGAGTTGTAGCCTATAAATAGGCATGTATGGTCATTTGTAAAAGGTTGTTGATTTTTGAATAAAATTCTCTTTTGATTGCTTTGTGCTTTCATTCCAAATTGGTAGTTGAGTGTAATCTCCTATCTCCTCTTTCGGATAATCGAGTGCGCTCGATTCAACGATTGTAGAAGCCGATTCGCGGAATCAAGTGCGCTTGATCAACGCTTGAAGAATTGAAGATCTTTGAACCCGGTATCGTGCGCGATCAACGAGTTCGAGATAGCTAGAGTTCGGTATCTTCGGATCAACGAATTCGGGCATTTCAGTATCTTCCAATCCACCGATTACTACTTTCAACAATCGACATTGTTTTTGTAATATCCGCTGCGTCACTATGTTACAATCAACGAAAGCTTGGTTGTCCATACGATTTTTGATGAAATATTTTGGAGAGGTATCCTATATACCATATATAAATATATACAGAGAGAGCTGTAAACTAATATTGGTGTTATCCCAACCGATGCACCTAGATACCTTACTAAAACGTTGTAGTATGGAAAATTCCAAGCATGTAAATATTCTAGTATGATATGAAGTAGTTCTTTTCAAGAAAGAGACTCCACCTTTGAATGAGGAAAGAGAGTGCATAAGTAGGATTCCTTATCATTCGAAAAAAGGATCCATTATGTATGATATGTTATATACTAGGCCAGTTTTTGGCTTTACACTAGGTGCAGTTAGTCGATATCAATCAAATCTGGGTGAAAATAATTAGGTACCAGTTAAGGACAATCTAAAGTATTTGATAATTACTAAGAATTTGTATATAATATATGGAAACGACAAGCTTATTACTAAGGGATACTCAAACTTGAGTTTTCAAAGTGCTTTTAATGATAATAAGTGAGTCTCAAGATTCTTATTTACACTCGACGGAAGGGTTATATGTTGAAAACGTTCCAAGTAAGAATTTGAAAAGTTCCAAGTAAGAAATCGGGGTGGATTCGACAACAGAGGCTGAGTACACAACCTTAAACGATGCCAGTAAAGAAACGGCGTGGACGTCTAAATTCATTAAGGATATAGGAGTGACCCAATGCATTAAAGATCCGATTCTAATACATTGTGACAATATCGATTGCCAAGGAACCGCAAGTGCACACGAGGTCGAGACACATTCTCCGTAAGTTCCACATAATAAGCCAATTTATCTATATGTATAAATAGTGACCGAAAGTGTAAATACTAAAGATGACATCACAAATCACTTCATTAAGGCCCTTTCTCATTCTAATTTAGGTAGACTAATAGAAAGTATGGGCAGAAGGCACCATAATTGCCCTTAAGTGCAAAGTAAGAGATTGATAGAGTTAATGGTGTACCTTAGGGGAAATATGTTATTTTATATAATACTTAACTCTAATATGAAAATCTTGCTCTAAATAAAATATGTTTTTGGCATTATTTTTAACCAAATGTATTGTTATATAATGATATAAGTAATTATCCGAATACATTAAATATATACAAGCAGCAAATCCTAAGGAAAAGTATTTAATCGATTGTAGTTGCGAATGTCTTCATGACCATGAGTTTTGAATCAAACATTTAAAATTCTTATCCTAAATTGTCCTAGTCAATATGCATCAAGAAAAGTATGCCAATACATACATTAAGACTATTGTACATAATTTCTTCCATATGATGGATAGTGAGTTACTCTTGACTCTTAGGACAATAAGGGTTTACGTACTTGTGATTGTTTGGAACAATCATAGAACAATGCAACGAGGGTATTTTATAGGTTAAAAAAACTAAGTCAAAATAGAAGATCTCACGTAACAATCTGGAGTAGTCTTCAAACATGAGAGTACTGTTGATCTTTAATATATGGACTATACTTTGACTATGGTCAATCATATGACATCACAATCATGTTACAACTATAGGTAGGTACACATTGAACTTTTATAGTGAATCACTAATCAAGAGAGGATTTTTCTCCTTCATTGTAGAAGATTAGTATCACCGTAAGTTGTAGTCAACTTAAAGTCAAAAGTTTGGCCAAAGTAAATGATAAATGTTATCTAATTGAACCTTGTGCTAAATAGTTGCACTACGCAATTAACTACGAATATTATTGGAGATTTTACCATTAACCAAACTCTAAATATCTTAATGATATAGTGATTACGAAAAGAAACCATACACAGAATATTGTTACTTAGGGTGAAGCTTGGTATAGATTAGAAGTTAGATTTTTCTTAAATGATCTACAAGCAGCTGAAAATGCACTTGATACTATAAAACAGCAAATTCCGTACAAGCATTAATATTTAAATTGTTTATATATTACTAAGAACCAAATTCACACCGAGGAGTCAATACAAATGTGATGTTAGAAATTTTATATATTTAGTTTGTTTAAATTAATTTATTAATGTTATAAAATAGTAAAAGTTAGTACAATATTGTATTAAAATTTTTACCACTTTAATTATATATTCAGGGCCTTAAACTTAACTAAAATACTACACATTTTTATATATATTTTAATTAATTATATAGGACAAAATAAATATTTAATTTATTAATGTATGTGATATTAATTAGGCCCAATATTATGGAGCGATCCATACAAGGGGATCGGCCAAATCATAGGGATTGGGGTTTGAATATTTGTCTTTAAATAAATGAGATGCATTGTAAAGGGTGGATCAAAAGGTGGAGATACTTGGGATATATGATGGGTATAAATACCACATTCTTTTTTCATTTTAGTACACACAATCAAACTCACCATATCCCCAATCAACAACCAGTTGGAGGCTATGGTTAGGATTTGCACATCAAGCTAGGAGAAGGAAAAAATAATACTTCAAGAGTAACGGTTAGCAACACGACATGTCAAAAACTGATTGGATTAAGAGGTAAAAACTTTTAACATAGATTTGAATTACATACATATGTATACACACAAACATGTTTTATTATATTCAACCTGAATAAAAATGGAATTAAATATTTATTTTCATATAAATATATTAATAAAAAAAATTGTATAAATTTTGGCAATAATATATACAAAAATATATTCATAATATACAATTAATATGTATACATATTGTAATGACCCGTAAATTTTAACTGTTTTAATATCGTAATTAGTTGAAATTTTGTGAAATTTTAAACGATAAAATTTTGAAATATAAATTTGATATTTGGAATGTGTCTAGTTAAACATAGCAACTGGTAAATTTTCGTCCGAGAATACGAAAGTTTATTTCGCTCGTAAATTTACTTCAATTTAATCAGTTAAAAAGCGATGAAAATAAAAATGTTTTCGGAACCTAAATATTTTTACATAGAAAAATTCTAAACCATCTTCTGAGCAAACATCATTTTTCATTTTTCCAAATTCGGACTTCTTTGGCTCCGTCGATCTTATTTTTCTACATTTTTCTTGCATTGTCCGCTAGTAGAAAATTCGAATTTTTATAATTCAATCATACCACTGATATCTGTATACCATTTTGATCGTCTCATCGTGTTGATCTCTACGGTATATTCAATTCCGTGTTTTGGATTTTTCGATACCTGGCGAAGTCCGTGAAACGGTTAATGATATCGACACTCATTCGAGTCTAATTATTTACCGTGACCTTTATGATTCCGATACCTGGCGAAGTCCGTGAAACGGTTTATGATACCTGGCGGAGTCTAATTGTCTAACGTATAATTCAAATAGACATTTGTTATAAATACTTTCCGAAATTAGCACGTTACCTTTATGATTCCCATCAGTTCACTTTTTGATTTTTGATTTCCTAGTTTAATTTATTATTTTAGTTCTGATTCATTCAAAAAGTTTTATGTCACCTATTCATTTTCTCTCTACTACTTATTACTTTTAAAAGCATGCACACCTACATTCTTCATTTCCAAGTACCTTCTTCATTTCCAATTACTTGTATCCAACTCCTCTTGCTCTTCTATTTTTTAGCCATGGTTGTAAAATAAAAAATAAAATAAAAAGCCAACATCAGACCTGAAGCCACCGTCCCCTTCACAACCGATCCACCCTAATCCTCTTCCACCCTCTCTCTTCTCTCCTCCCTCCTCACTTCCGCATAATGCCTTACATCTCCGGTCTTCACCCCCTTAACACTGCCTTGTGCCACACCTACCTGACACCAAGCAAACCCGAAGCCTAGTAGCGAGAAGCCGCCCCGTCACCAAGCACGTACAGCCAGCGCAACCACCCATGTCGGCGTCCGAGCCCACCCCACCTCAGGCGTGCCTGCATCCGCCTCTCACCAGCCTTCCTCTCGCCCAGCCTCTTCTCTTTGGTTTGTCTATTTTTCTTCCATGCAGCCAAGGTCAGTGTATATACTATGTGTGTGTATAAAGCAAATTATATATAGGTGATATAACAGTTTTATTTTATGATACATATTTCTATATAATGTTACGTGTAAAGTATTTTTTTTATGTTACAGTGAAATTTTAATATGTTATATATACATGATTTGCACGTATTAGTTTATACATATTATTTTGTGTTTTACAATCAGATCTTTGTTTACAAACTTTTTAAAATATACATATAAATAAGTTATAATTTCTTATTTATATTCAAACTTATTATATATATATATATAGTGGTGGTGTGCTGCATAAATATTTACATATATTGGCTCTGTGTGTTTAGATTTCTAGCCTAGGTACCACTTTCTTACAGCAGCACAGGCATATGCTTTATAGGAGTTGAATATAGGCACACATACTTTTTGTACATATATATATACACTGTTTATATTAGTTTGGAAACGTATATACTAGATGAAGACACGTATTATATACGTGTGCTGTATATGGGCTTACAGCAGATATTATAAAGGTTTTATTTTGATTTTTTATTTATTTATTTTATTTATTTTATTTATTTTATTTTATTTATTATTATTTTTTTCTGAACAGCAGATAGACTTCATGTTCACGATATCATATCTCACTCATGTTTTATCGGAATGGGTTGATTCTATTTTTAAAAAAGATTCGAAGTTACCTAGTTTATGCCTGTCAAATTTCAGCAAAATCCGACATCGTTTGATTAGTGGTCGAGAATCTGGAAGTTAGACCCAAGCAGCTGTTCTTTTGTACTTGAAATTATTTTACACTGCTGCAAACACGACCTGAGTTCATGTTTGATGCATCGTATCTCTTCCGTCTTAGGTCGGAATACAGTGATTCTTTTTTTGTTGGAAAGATTGAGTTTTTTATTTTATGTTTACAAATTTTCAGCTTCATGCGAGGTCATTTGATCCTCTGTTTCTCATCTGGAAGTTAGACCCAGGCAGCTGTTCTTTTGTACTTGAAATTTCTTTACACTGCTGCAAACACGACCTGAGTTCATGTTTGACACATCGTATCTCTTCCGTCTTACAATGGAATACAGTGATTCCCTTTTTGTTTAAAAGATAAAGTTTTCTACTTTCTGTATGTAAAATTTTAGCTTCATACGAGGTGGTTCAGTCCTCTGTTTCTTACCTGAAAGTCAGACCCAGAGGGGTTTTCAGACCTGAACATTTGACAGTCGCAACATGGCCTGGGTCTATGTTCGTGACATCGTAACTTTTCTCGTCTCTTGTCCAAATCAAGTGATTCTTTTGCAGTTTTAAATACAAGTTTTGATCTTTATTCATACCAAATTTCAGACCATTTTGATCTCGGTAGCACATAGAATTATATTGTTAAACTTTGACGCAGGACATGTTTTTTTTATTTGTTGCTATGTTGAATGTTTTGATTTGATTTCGGCAATTCCTATTTAACAGCTTTGCTCGTCGATTCGTGCCAATCTAGTTTATTTCGAAAGTAGTGCTTGCAATTCGTAACTCCTTTCATTGTCAAACCTCTCTAGCCTCGAAAGGTGAGAAATCACTCACGATTAACGTTCTTTTATTTATTAAATTTGATTTCAACTGAAATGACAAATTGAAATATGTTGCTATTAGTTATTTACACTGTTATATATGCTATTACCTGTATATGTTCACCTATGACATCTGACACCATTATCTGTCATTTATGCGATGATAATACAGTTTGGTTGATAATTGATTGATTGTTGATGTTTATATTGGACGTTAAATTGTTAATATTAAAGTGATAAATAATATGCAATTGAATTGATATATGATAGTTAACCATTTAAATTGAATCTATATGTTGAATTTGATTAGTAAAATTTTGTATAATATGACCCTCTTTAAATGTTAAACTAGTTGACACGTAGAAATTTGGTTAAATACACCTTGAACCATTTAATGTATGTTGGAAATTTTTTGTAGTATGGAATTGAATAATTGATATCAAGTGAAGAACCGTTTAAATATTAATGTAATAATCTTTAATCTACATGAAATGATAGTGTAGATTCTAGAAATAATTATATTAATTTGCACAAACAACAATGTGAATTAATACGATTATTTCGGGATTGTTTGAATTAACTATTGGATTGTTATTGATTGTTGTTATTGCTTGTTTATTTACTTTGACACCATCCCAGTTATCACACTGCAAGTTCCCTTTGTTATGCTTTGATTTTTGAATTGAAATGGATTCGGGTTGAAATGATAAATACCCAAAATAAAAACTTTGACTTAGGATAGAGAATTAAATAAACCCGATTGGTCAATAATTCGATTTAAAAATAAAATAAAGATTTTATTTGAATAAATAATATGGTTTTGAAACGAAGTTGGAATTTGAATTTTAATGAGAGGGAAGGTTAATATTTAATAATTTGAATCAAAATATTAACATAGTAGTTGATGAAAGAACGTTGTTTTAAAATTCAAAATTATTAATAATTAAGTTTGAAATTATTTAATAATTAAGTTTGAAATTATTTTAAAATTAAATAAGATTGAATTATTTAATAATTAAATAAGATTGAATTATTTAATAATTAAATAAATTGAATTCTTTAATAAGTGGAATTGAACTTCTTGAATAAGTGAAATTTAGTTTCTTTATTAATTGAGTTTTGAAGGTGTAACTGAGTAAATAAATAAGTGAAATTGAATTTCTCTAACAAGAAATAAAATGTGATTTATTGAAATTAATGTAAGACTTGTAAATCTAAAGAATTTGATTTGACGAATCTAATTTAATTCAATTTGAAGTTTTGATATAATAAAGTTGAACTTAAGTAATTGATTTAATAAATTGGAAGTTAAATAGAAATTGTTTTGAAGGATAATTTACTTAACGAATATTGAATAAAATCGATAAATGAATTTAAATTGATTTGAATGATAAATTAATTTAAATGATTTCAGAATGAAACTTATATACGAACTTGAATCAATATTTGAGGTGTTTTAAATAAAAATCGAAATTGAATTATAAGATTTTGAAATGGTAATTTGAAAGTTTTGAAACGTAAATTATGGAATTTGATTTAGAAAGACTAACGAAATGTTGATTTACGAATTCTAATTGAAATTGAAATTGATTTGGTTTTGAAATAAATAAACGACCAATTGGTGTAATAATTACGAAAGTTATTAAAGAGACCGGAATCGGTTAGGGACATACTCACTGTCTAAACCGAAAACCACTTTAATAACTACACGCAGAGTGTGATCCAGAATGAAGTGGTTGGAATGATGTACGTGATGACTGAAGAAAGAGAACGATAATGGATAGCCTTGACACTTGTGTCAAATTGGAAATGACTAAAACAGGAGCCGTGCCAGGCCAAATGGGGGTTAGCTACCTCGAGCGAACACACTTCTTCGAAAACTACTCATTACTTGTTGTCGATTGGTGCACCCTTGATTTGGGAGTGTTGTTTCGCGGTGTTGCAATCGCTGCGGCGATGCGTTCTCACCAGTCCGGATCAGGCAAACGGTAGTTTCACTACCTTGGGTATTGCGTCATGTGCCTTGTCATACTTGTATCCCTATATACGCGACCACTACGATTTGTTTTGTGTTATACCTATGGAGTACTCCCTGATATCCCACTAGTTTACGGTGGAGTTTACAGTGCTGTATAGACTATAACGCTTATATAAAATCATACACATATATAATTATAATTAATTGAATCATACATGTGAAATATATAATTATAATTAATTGTATAGACTATAACGCTTATATAAAATCATACACATATATAATTATAATTCTAATTTACATGTGGTTTTATTAAATTTACATGTGGTGTTGCATAATTATAATTATATATGCGTATGATTTTATTTCATCATATATGTATTTTTATAATATTTATAATGCTTATATATATATAAAGTTTGCTGTTAAAATTAGAATTTCTATCGGCAATAAAAATGTCTTTCGACTTCAAATATGTGTACATATATGTATTTTTATAATGTTCATAAGATTAAAATTTAAATTTTAAGTCCAAGACCTCATCCTAGTGGTAATATACTCAGACTATGTTCTAAGGTCACAAGTTCGAACCTTATGTAGCGTGATTTGAACCTTGAACATATTTTTACATTTAGAATGTATATGCTAATCTAAGAGTTGTAGTATCATTTGATACTACACTCTTTTAAGTACCAATTTAAAAAAAATAGATATATGCATACGTGTGTATGTTTACATACATACATACTTATAGACAGAAACATACACACGCACACATATATTACACAACCTTATACATATATAATATATATTAGTTTAAAATTTTAACTAGAAAACAACTATGATGGTGCATGACCTAACGTGACCAACATTAGTAGGAGGTGTAGCTCGTTAGTTGTAACCCTCGTCTTTTCCGTTGACCACTCGGGACCAATAACATTCTTGACCTATGTACAGCTCCTACTCCTTAATATGGTACCAACACACAGACATAGCATCGATCTTTGCTCACTGTCCCATTTATATTGCCTAATACAATCAAGGCAATACTCATCCTAAAAGATTGAAGAAGACCCTACTGGGGTATTCCTTTACCTATACGCAAGCATATATAATTCCACGAGTCCTACAATTGAATATTGTAACGACCCTGAAATTTAGACCCAGTTTAAAAATTTTAAATCGTTTATTTAGTGTAGAAATTCGAATTTTCACAAACAAATTCCGTTTCTATTCAAACTTCATATTTGGAATGCGTCTAGATAGACATAGGCGAATGCCAAATTTCATCGAAAAATATTGAAGTAAATTTCGTGCGTCGCATTTGCCTATTGATTTAAATTTTATATGTAAATTCTCTTTCATCCGAACTCAAATATTTTTCACATTTGTGAATAAGAAAAATATTCTGAATATGACAGCGCAATTCATTTCATCAAATTTCGCTTTTATTTGCTAGTTAAATTGTCACTCGAGCAATCAGTTAAATAAGATTGATCACATCGCAAACAATATCAAACCATAAATATTTTATACCGTTGAGTCCGTCTCGTCGCGCTGATCAAAACGGTATATGTGTTTATGTAAATCGGAGTTCGGCGCTGCGAACTATAGTCGTTTAACGGATTTCAAACCAGTCCGTTACGCAGCACAAACGGTGTCCGTTTTCTCCAACGTTCAGCATCCTAATAGCCTCTGTCTATTTAACTGCATTGAAACCAATAGTCAGTTCAGTTACGCAGGGAAATAAATTGAGACCCTTGGTTTCTATAATATTCAATATATACTGAGTTGCTTCATTTCCATTTCATTTGCAAACTCTCAAATTGCTGGTACGTAATCTCTCTTTCCACTCTCATCTTTCTTTGATATTTTGTTCTCTCCTCTCCTGCATGAGACGAATCTCCATGTCTCTCCTACTAACCCATGCAGTCCCACCTCTACCCAAACCCGCCTTCGCCACAGCCAATGGCCTCCGCCCTCCTCCGTGCCCAGTCAGACCTGCCACAACCCCACTGACCTCGCCCTCCACTGCCATGCTCGACAGCCACCCAGTTCGCCGCACTGCCCACCAACCAGCCGATGCTCCGCTACACGCACACTGACCCACCTGGCCTCCGTCTCTACCCCTACTTCGCTTGACTCACCCTGCTCGCCCATACCAGCCACTCATGCCACGACCACAGCCCGACCACCCATCTCACCGACCGAACACTGCCTACCCGTTCAGACCCGCGTCCCAAACCCACTCTATTGTGGTTATATAGCCATTTATTAGCAACAAATATAATTTGCATTATATATTAGTCTTATGTAGTTGATAGGTTACAATTTTAGAATTTTATACAAAGCTACAGGTTTTGGAAAATTTATTTAAAGCTATAAAAATTTTTTTTTTTTGAATTGAGGTATGTGAGTGTCCATATTTTATTTGGTTTATAGTTCGGTATACAATATGCTAATCGATGAAGCAGTGAGGAGTTGTAATTTAGGGGCTCACATTATTTGATTGTGCGTCGGAGACATAGGTTTCCATCCAGCTTGTCGAAATCTATCCTGCTTTGTTGTTCGGTATGGTTTATATATATATTCAATTGATGTATATTGTAATAAACAAATGGTTGAATTATTTGATTGTTGAATTGCAGTTTGTGTCATTTTGCATCGTGCTTGTTCATGCCTACTATCTATTCGTCTTTGTGCTTCGTCGTCTTCTCTAACCACGCAAGTTGAATATTTCATTCACGACTCAATCTATTATGCTATGATAATCAAGTGATAGATGTTATTGATATTAATTTGAATGTTAAAATGATTGATGTTAAATTGTGATTTGAAGTTAGATATGGAAATAATTATGACATTAAATTTGTTATGTGATGTTGAATTTGGTTGTTAATATAAGTGATAATTAAATATGAAATTGGAATTGATATAGGATAGTCTAACATCTAAAAGAGATTATATATGTTGAACTTGTCCCTTTAAATGTTAAATAAATCGACACGTAGAAATAGTGTTAGTTACACTTTGAACCATTGAATGTATGATTGATGTAATAATTTGATAATAAACGCCAAGTGAAAACCTATAATGTAATAATCTTTAATCTGCATGAAATGGTAGTGCGGATTCTAGGAATAATTTTATTAATTTACATAAATAACAAATGTAGATTAAATACGATTATTTCGGGATTATTTAAATAAATAGTTGAATTGTTATTTATGGTTGCTATTGGTTGTTTATTTACTTTGACACCATCCCAGTTATCACACTGCAAGTTCCCTTTGCTATGCTTTGTTTTATTTAATTTTACTGGGTTGAAATGATAAATACCCAAATTGAACAACTTTGGCCTAGGATAGATAATTGAGAATAAGAAACCCGATTGGTCAACAAAATCATTTAGAAATTGAAATCCATTTGAAATTAAGAAATGAACTTAAAAATTTGTTGGAAAGTAAGTAACGAAATGAATGGATTTAATTGTAATAAATAAATGGATTTAATTGTAATAAATCAATGGATTTAATTGTAACAAATCAATGGATTTAATTGTAATAAATGAATGGATTAAATTGAAATAAATCAATGGATTTAATGGTATTAAAAGAATAGGATTAATTGTAAAAATTAATGGATTTAATTGTAATAAATCAATGGATTTAATTGTAACAAATCAATGGATTTAATTGTAATAAATGAATGGATTAAATTAAAATAAATCAATGGATTTAATGGTATTAAATGAATAGGATTAATTGTAATAAATTAATGGATTTAATTTTAATAAATCAATGGATTTAATTGTAACAAATCAATGGATTTAATTGTAATAAATGAATGGATTAAATTGAAATAAATAAATGGATTTAATGGTATTAAATGAATAGGATTAATTGTAATAAATTAATGGACTTAATTGTAATAAATTAATGGATTTAATTGTAATAAATGAATGGATTTAAATTGTAATAAATTAATGGATTAAATTGAAACGGATTAATAAATCTATTTAATTAGAGAAACGGATTGACACATTTAATTGAAATGAGATTTGAATAAGTAAGTTTTAGAATCTAATAAATTGAATTTATTAGATTCGAAATTAAATCTAATTTGGATAAATTTAACAAATTTGGAATTTGTTATAAATTTAATTTGAGATTAAGTAACAAAGTGACTTAAAGGGAATGCAAAACCAACTAAAGTTAAGGATTTGATTTAGCTGTTGAAACTGATTAAATCAAGGTTTTTATTAAATTTAATGTAACGATGAATGGGAATAGGAATTAAATTGAACTTAAATACTTAAGTATTGTTAACTCAAGGGCGTGAACTGAAATTTCATTTGGAAATATGATTTTAAATGTTCGAAATAAATTGAATTGTGAAGTTTGAAAGTCAAACTTGCAACTTGACTTTTGGACTTTGATTTGTTTAAACTTTAAGATTAAATGACCATCGGGTAATTAATGCGTAGTTATTAAAGAGACCGGGATCGGATATGGACATACTCTCTGTCGATACCGAAAACCACTTTAATAACTAAAATACATGGAGTGTTGATCCAGAACGAAGTGGATGGTTTTGGTGAACGCGTTGACTGAAGAAAGAGAATGATATTGGATGACCCCTGACATGACTAAAACAGGAGCTGCGCCGGGCTATTGAGGATCGCCATCTCTAGCGGACACACTTCTTCGATACCTTATCTATTACTTATGTGATTCGATTTGGGTGCACCCCTTGATTTGGGAGTGTTGTTTCGCGGTGTTGAGATAGTAGTTGCTATGCTTAACATCAGTCCGGATCAGGCAACTACTAGTATCCTAGTTGGTATCGCCTCATGTACCTTGTCATACTGATTATCCTATTCGCGACCACTACGTTTTGTTTTGTACCTTTAGTATATGGATTGCCCTCTGGTGACTTCCGGTTTTGGGGAAACTACGGTCTTGTATATGCTCTTGGGAATAAAATGTGTTAAGGGTGGAATGGGCCATGACTTAATGCTATTTTGATATCGTACTTTACTGATTAGACATTATCTATTTAGCATATTCTATTGTATATATAGATAGTTTATCGGACCCTTAAAGATGTGTATCACATTCATCTTTGAGTTATGAACTTTATTATTTGCACCTGATTATCCTGTATAAGATTTTGAGTCCTGACTCGAGTGTTTCTTTTGTATATGCTCGGGTCAGTCTGAAGCTATCTAGTTGCTGATCAAGGTTGGTTGAAGATGCTGAAGACTTAGCATTTACCTTTATCAGTTTATTTCCATTCTAGTATGTGATGAACTTATGTATTGAACATCTTGTATTTCCTCTTTGTCACTTTATGTTGAGACATTGTTGTATTCCTGTAGTAGCTTCATGAACTACTATTATGATGATGTACTTTTCCGCTGCATTATTCTGTGACTATTCTGTGTCTGTGATGTTGTATTGATTCTCATTTACATATATGTATTCATAATCCCATAATGATTCGTGTTTTGTATTATTTAAGTTGACATGTGTGGATTATTGTCAATTTAAATAGTCCAAATATCCGGGTTGTTACAGATATCTCCCACATCAGTATAACGTATACACAACTACTGGTAGCCCCTTGCGGCTAGCAGACTTCCGTTGTATAACACTACTGACCTCGCATTCCATCACATTCTTATGACTACGTCATTCTTACCAAAATAAGTTATTTACCAACTTTAATAATTCACATCCGTCATAAACACATAATTGAGGCTACGTGTGTGTGTATATGTATGTGTGTGTGTGTATTCATTCTTACTTGTTTGATTATTGAGCCTCCAATATTCACTGTTAATAAAAAAAAATTCTTCTTTATACATATACTTTTTATACAATTTAAGATCATTTATTGCTTACTTTTAAAAGATCTAAATATCATTTCTCATTTACTTCCCTTTTATCACTACTTAATTTTTAGCCCTATTCCTTTTTTATCTTTTATTTCCCTTCCTTGTTTTGTGGACTTTCCAAACCCTTTTTATTTTAGAATATAACTTGCCTACCTTTTCATCGTTATTATCTAACTTCTATCTTGCTTATATTGCACGCGCGCGCGCGCACACACAAATATATTGATTCCTTTCTTAGACTGTTAATCTTATCACATTTATAATCTTTTAATTAATCCGTAGGGATTCCTGCATTTTAATTCATTGGAATTACATCTCTCCCAATGGAAAGGGTAACAGTGTAAATTTCCATGTCTTATTCAAAAGGAGAATTCATGTTACATTTGGAATTACAATGTATTTTTTTTAATAGTTATTGAAATAGAAATTATAAAATATGGTAAATATCCCTATTTTATACATCTCTTTCTTGTAAGTGTATTTCTTGTTATTTCGAACGATTCGCTTTTATTTATAAATCTGAACTTGATAATCTATAGATATTTACATTGATACACCCTATATTCCAATGAATTAAAATACTACCTAAATCCCAACAATTTATTTTGATAACTTCTAATTTACCTTTATTTGAATAAACCAATTAATCAAAAATTCTAGAATTACAACATTATTTATTAAATTAAGGGACTTCTACTAACCAATACTTTTCATATTCACTTACATGCAATATATAATTCAAGCTATCAATCATAGAATATGTATGCAGGGTTTATAAGTTCATTACCATATACAATTTTAGCCTAAAACTCCAATTTGTATTTTTAGGCATACAGGAACAGATTTACAATGATATAAATCCAATTTTTTATAAAAATATATGATTTTCCACTTACCTTTTTAGCTTTTCAAATATCCAGATTTAATCTCTGTTATTCAGTTTAACTCCCTTTTCTCCCTGAATATATATACCGCATGCATACATATATCTATCTGAAATCTTGATCAGAGAAGAGATTTGGATTTAATTTAGATTTTAGATCCGAATTTATAATTTACCTTGGCTTTAACGATTCGATTCATCCCTATTCTTCTTCTCAATTATCGTCTGCTATTCTTCACTTGTATATAATATATGAACTATAGATTTATTTAGGTTTAAGAATTTGTGGAGAAGAGAAAATGGCAGAGCTTCGTCGTTGTTTCGAAAAATATGAGAGGAAAAGTGAAGGGTTAGGACCGTATTAATAGGGGTTTGAATCAATATCATCCATTAGATTCTTTTATTTTAAATCGGGGTTATTCGGCCACATCAAAGCTCTCGAATTGACATTTTAATCGGTCAACCGCTGCCCCCTACTGGATGACCGCTAGCAGTCGACCGATCCAAGTCAAGGGTCAACCGTTCCTTAACTTTTTTGTTAGTTATCAATGCCATTTAATTTCGTTGATTTAATTCCTTATTAACCCAGTCGATACAATTTCTTGCCACTATTAACTTACTTAATGTGTAACGTTAACTATCAGTTAACTCTAATTGACGGTAATTAACGTTAGTTAATTATTATTTTATTACCTTAATTACATATATAGTTATCTCTGATTCATAAACTTCAACTGTTAATAATCTTTTCTTTTGAACTTCGATCGAAGAACTTTATATGTGAAAATTGATTAGAAAATCACCACAAACCCAATGATGCAAGTTATGTAGCCAAATTCTGATGTTTGTAAAAATTCTGTTTTCGACGTTACTAAGTGTTACCTGAAGATTTGACCAGGCAACTAGGCACTCGGCACATACATACCATTCGGCATTAAGAGTCGTTCAGTATTGTATATCGTTCGGCATCAGACCCTGTTCGGCATTCGAGAACGTTTGGCACTCAAAGAGCGTCCGGTATTCAGGAACGTTCGACATTCGAGAGTGTTCGGCATACATGGTTCGTTCTACATTCGAGAGTGTTCGGCATACATGGTTCGTTCGGCATTCGAGAGTGTTCGGCATACGTAGAGCATTCGGCATACATGGACCGTTCGGCATGGCAGAGTCATTCGGCACTCCATACTGCTCGGCATCCATACCTCGTTCGGCACTCAACCTCGTTCGGCATAAATCATGATCGGCGTTCGAGATCGTTCGGCATCCAGAGGTGTTCCGCATTCAGGTTTGTTCGGCATCTAGAGATGTTCGGCATCCAGAGGTGTCCAAAATTCATCCAATCTCGACCGGCTTCGACTATTGCTCGGCCTGCACTCTCCACTCAGCGCATCACTTCGTTCGGCATGACGATATCATTCGGCATCACTTCGTTCGGCATGACGATATCGTTCGGCACCACTTCGTACGGCATCAATGGTTCGGCACACAAAGCTCACTCTTTCTGGGCCGAGGTATTTAGCTGCCAGGCCCACCAGGGAAGTCCAACCCATCTTTGTCTATAAATAGAGAGGCAGGGGCATATGAAAGGGACCTTTTTTGGAAAACACTAGGGAGACTCTGCAGCTTTCAAGACTCGTTATTTTTACTTAGCAACTGTATTCAAGTAGTTGGTGTACGGATTGTATCTGTAATCAGTTATCAAGTAAAGCAATAAAAGATTAACTTCAAAGTGGACGTAGGCAATTACGCCGAACCACTATAAATCCGGTGTTCTCGTCTTTGCATTTGATTTAGCATATTGTTCTCTGTTTAAATTTACTTTCTTCATTTATCTCTCTACACAAACTTTCTCAACGAGGTTAGTGACCAATTTTGGTGCTAACACTTTGGTGCTTTCACTGAGAATCGAATTCTCAGACCTCAAGGATCTGCTTTGAAGCTACTGGATTGAATAAATCCCCCGAAGAAGATCCGAATCATTCATAGGACGTCCGTTGATTCTACTCAGAGTTCATACCAATAACTCTACAATGGGAAGACCACGTACCAGATCAGCCTCTCATAATGCGGACGCCCATGAGACTTCTAGCGTACAACAAGCAGGGCCTAGCAATCAGCAAGCAAATCTAGGTGCAGGGACTACCGCCCAGGACCAAATGCAAGTTGTCACCAGAATAGAGTTCAACGACTTGATGAGAGAGCTCAGGGAAAGTAGGAGACAACTCGGAGAGCAGATGCAAGCTAACGCCAACCTCATGGCACATCTCATTCAACAACAACATCAGAATGCTAGGGGCAGTCCAGCTCCTTATTCTTCATCAGACAGCTCGACTTCGTCCGATGAACCTCCCAGGCGTAGACGCCGCAAGACTGAAACTACGCAGGCAGGTGTTGTTTGTCCGAACAGCTGGGGACCATTTACACCTCGGAGACCGTGACCAAGCAGGAACTGGAAACTTAGGAGCTGGAGTGCAGGTGGAGGCTGGACGCCTGGCCCACCAAGATGCCAATGATGTCGAACCTCACGATGCACGTTTGGCAGATTGCCAATAGAGGAGGCATCAGCCTGATCAGTCCCGTAGGACAGACTCCAACCTTCCATCTTCCATACAAACCCCAGATCTAACAGCTATGATCGGACAATTGATGAAAGAGAATCAAGGCTTGTCGAATGATGAATGGAGGGTATCCAAGAGTCATACTCCATTCACAGACACTTTCCTACGGGCTGAGTACCCCAGGAAGTTTAGCATGCCAACTATCCAGGCTTACGAAGGAAATACTGATCCTAGGCAGCATGTGATGAGGTACGAATGGATGATGGATTCAGCTAGAACAAATGATGCAACCAAGTGCAGGTGCTTTCCAATAACTCTATCTGGGATCGCTACCATGTGGTTCACCCGACTCCCTCCGCGGTCCGTATCCAGTTTCGAGGAGTTGGCAAAGAAATTTATAGAACAATTCAGAATACATACTACTCGTCCCAAGGACGTGATGTCACTATCAAGTGTAATCCAAGCTCCTGGGGAGTTGTTGAAGGAGTATTTACAGAGATTCCATGTTGCGGCTACTGAAGTCCGTAATCCCAATGATCATGCAATTCTTATGGCTGTGATGTGAGGTGTGGATTCGGATTCAGAGTTTGGAGATTGGTTGGCAAGAAAACCTCCAACTACGCTAGAGCGTTTTTACTCAAAGGCACATTAGTTCATAAGAAGAGAGAAAGCCAAGTGGATAAGGCGAGATAAGGCACCAGGGCCTGTTCAGGAGTCCGTAAAAAGCAACCCTACTGTGAAGCAGTCCGGAGACAACTCCAGGAAAGTTCAGGTCAATGTCAGAACAAGCCCGGGCAATCTAAAGAATCCGGAGGAAGAAACCAAGGGAAGAAGAGAGAAGCGGGGAAATGGAAGCCGAGAATTCCAACCTACAATGAGTACACCCCACTGAATGCATCCCTTGAGAACATTTACCTATCAACTTGCAATACCTTTCAATACAGAAAGTCGTGCCCAAATGAGTCAACCGAGGAGCAAAAGCGGACTGGGAAGTACTACCGCTTCCATGAAACTTACGGGCACAATACTGAAGAGTGCAAACACCTACATGATGCTATAGAAAAGTTGATTAGACAGAAAAAGTTACAGGTGTTTGTGAATAATCTGCAAGAAGGTGGACAGGGAACGTCCAATCCCGGTCGTACACCAGCTCCATGTCATCCCGAGGAGCCTGCTCGGACCGTGGGCAGACTAGTCATAAACACGATCATCGGCGGACCTCACCCTGCGGATAAGAACTGGCAAAAGATGGAGCGGTATGCTAACTCCCTGGGGCATGCAGACTTCGAGTGTTGTTCCAACGTAGAGGATGGGACCCTTGCTAAACAGCTGCGCATGATGATAGACGATATAGTATTCAGGAGCAGAGATGCTGACCAAGTGGAGGCTCCTACCATTGACCCAATGGTCATATCTGCGACAATCGGGCCGGCTTATGTGAAAAGAATTTTGATTGATTGTGGAAGTTCTATCAATATCATCTTCAAGAAGGCTTATGACCAGATGAAGATGGAGACGAAGGATTTGAAGCCATCTAAAGCTCGTATACATGGCTTTAATGGCGCAGCGACCGATGCAGTGGGATGTGTTGAGTTGCCAGTTGAACTAGGACAAGGTGAGCGTAGGAGGGTGGGAATCCTACCTTTCGTAGTTTTGGATGTGGATTCTTCATACAATGTGTTTTTGGGCCGACCGGCCCTGGCTTAGTTTAGGGCAGCATTAGCCCCGTGGTGTTTGACTTTAAAGTTTCCGACTGACAAAGGAGTAGGTGTTGTTCATGGCGACCAAGCGACCGGTCGTGCATGTTATGTGGCTGAGCTCCGAGAGGCCCAACGGAGGGAGAAAGGAAATGTTGCGGACAATCCCGTCCGCATCCAGCATACTGACAATTGACAAGTAATGCCAGAGCCCTGGTTCAGGCATGATTCTCGGATCTTCAGAGACATAGATCCGAGAGACGACGATGAGGAACCCAGGGAGGAGAAAGCAGCACCGGCTAAACTGATGATTGACATTTCAGTCAGTCGAGACGATCCATCGCGAGTACTGAAGATTGGATCACAACTCATCCCTGCAATGACTGAAGACCTTAGTGATTTCCTCCGAGCGAATCTCGATGTTTTCGCTTGGACACATTCTGACATGTGCGGGATCTCTCCCGCTATTACGAGTCATATGTTGAACATAGACCCGAAGTATGTTCCCGTTAAGCAAAAGAGGAGAGGAATGGACCCGGAGAGGTCCGCTGCTCTTAGAGAGGAGGTGGACAAACTCAAAGCCAATGGGTTCGTCCGCGACGCCCTCTACCCTGAATGGGTATCAAACCCCATGCTGGTAAAAAAAGGCAAACGGGAAATGGAGAACTTGCGTAGATTATTCCGATTTGAACAAAGCATGCCCCAAGGACAATTTCCCATTACCTAGGATTGATCAGTTGGTCGACTCCACTGCAGGACACAAGTTGTTGTCATTCATGGATGCGTACTCGGGATACAATCAGATCCCGATGAATATTCTGGACCAGGAACACACTAGTTTCGTTACAGACGTTGGGCTATATTTCTATGTAGTAATGCCTTTTGGATTGAAAAACGCGGGAGCGACCTATCAGCGTTTGGTGAATCGAATGTTCAAAGACCAGATTGGTAGAACGATGGAAGTCTATGAGGATGACATGATCGTGAAGTCACGACAGTCAAACGACCACATTCGAGACTTAGTAGAGATGTTCGGTATACTCAGATATTATGGGATGAAGATCAACCCTCTGAAGTGTTCCTTCGGCATTGCGTCGGGGAAGTTTTTGGGATTCATTGTTAATGCCAGGGGAATTGAAGCTAACCTGGAAAAGATTCAAGCTATTCGAGATGTGCAAGTGCCCAGAACTATAAAACAGGTACAAAGCTTGAATGGAAAGGTGGCTGCGCTGAGTCGATTTATATCCAGAGCTACAGACAAGTGCATTCCCTTCTTCGATGTAATAAAGAAATAAAGAGGAATTTAAAATGGACATCCAACTGTGAGGAAGCGTTCCGAGATCTGGTGAGGAATTTGGAGAGTCCTCCAATGCTGTCGAAACCAGTAGACCACGAGATGATGTACGTATACATGGCCGTATCCCCGCATGCTATAAGTGCGGCTTTGGTCCGCGAGGAGGACCGAGTTCAAAAGCCGGTGTATTACGTTAGTAAGCCTTTTAACGGGGGCAGAGAGGAAGTATCCTAAAATTGAGAAATTAGCATATTACTTGGTGATTGCATCACGCAAGTTGCGTCTATACTTTCAAGCGCACTCAGTCAGTATTTATACCGATTAGCCCTTGCGACAGGTACTCCAACGACCAGAAACTTCTGGAAGGATGTTAAAATGGAATATCGAATTGAGTCAGTTCAATATCACCTACCTGCCACGAAGAGCCATACAAGGGCAAGCACTAGCAGATTTCATCGCTGAGTTTACTTTACCAGACGAACCAGATGGTCACAGTGTCATTCCTCCCATTCAATGGAAATTGTACACCGATGGAGCGTCAAACGGCCGTTGCTCCGGGGCTGGTGTAGTCCTTGTGACTCCTGAAAATCGATCAATTTGTTATGCTTTGAAGCTCAATTTCTCGGCTATGAATAACGAAGCAGAATATGAAGCATTGATCGCTGGCTTAAAGCTCGTTGGAGAACTCGGGGTAAAATCAGTTGAAATCTTTTGTGACTCGCAACTGGTGGTGTACCAAGTGCGAGGAGACTACCAAGCAAGGGGACAAAATCTTGCTCCATACCTTGCTCTGGTTCAGGAACTATTGGCGAACTTCAAACATTATGACATTTCGCATGTCCCGCGTGAACAGAACAAGGAAGCCGACTCGTTGGCCAAATTCGCAAGAACTGGTGATGCGCAGCAAATGGGATTAGTTCCCGTCAAAACCTTGCATGCTCCAAGCATAGATGTGATGGAAGTCGATTTTGCGTTTGAAACGGAAATCGAGGAGGAGTCGTGGATGACCCCATTCAAACAATACATGCTAAACGGGACTTTGCCCGAAAGAAGAAGCGAAAGACGACAGGTCATTCGCAAAGCCGCGCGATATGTGATGCAGGGAGGAGTAATGTATCGGAGAGGATTCTCGGTCCCTTTACTACGGTGCATTGCCCGTGATGAGACAAAGAGTGTCTTGGAGGAGGTTCACGAAGGAGAATGTGGTGACCATACTGGGGGGCAGACGCTAGCAAAAAAGATCCTCCGCTATGGATACTATTGGCCGACTGTGAATCGGGATGCTGCAGACTATGTAAGAAAGTGTGACAAGCGTCAAAGATACGCAAAAATCCTGAGAGCTCCACCGACGGAACTCACGCAAATGGTTAGTCCATGGCCGTTTTCAATCTGGGGAATCGACATAATCGGTTCCTTGCCTATATCCAAAGGTGGTGCAAAATACGCCGTAGTTGCGGTCGACTACTTCACGAAATGGGCTGAGGCAAATCCTCTGGCCACAATCACCTCCAAGAAGGTCATTAATTTCATTGTACGAAACATTATATGTCGTTTTGGCCTCCCGAGAACCATCATTACGGACAACGGAACTCAGTTTGAAAGTAGAGAATTCAAAGATTTCTGTTTAAAGTACGGCATTGAGAAAAAGTTCGCCGCCTTTGCTCATCCGAAGGCTAACGGACAAGTCCAGGTTGTGAACAAAATAATCAAGTCCATATTGAAGAAGCGTTTGGAAAATGCCGGAGGCAAGTGGGTAGATGAACTCCCAACAGCGCTATGGGCTTATAGAACTACCAACAAGTCCGCGACTGGCCACACTCCATTCGCATTGGCATACGGCTCGGAAGCTGTTATACCCGTGGAGCTTGAAGTTCCATCGCATCAAGTGACATATTATGATCCTAAGACGAATCAGGATCTCTTGTTGGAATCACTGGACTACATCGATGAAAAACGTGAAGAAGCTGAATTAAGGGCGGCAGCGTATAGGCACCGAGTCAAGTGATATTACGACGACAAAGTCCGCTCAAGAATCTTTGATGTGGGTGATCTCGTTTTGAAACCAGTTTTCCCGATACCATCACGTATGAATTCCAACTGGGAAGGTCCGTATGTCGTTGAACGGAAGCTTGGAGAGGGAACTTTCAAGCTAGCGACCATTGATGGCGTGACACTCCCCCGAGCGTGGAATAGTGAACATTTGCGACGTTATTATATTTAGCCTATTTCTTTTCTATTTTAGGTGCAATTGTTTCCCGTATGTTTATGTTCCATTGATTCTTAGTTTCCTTTTTAGCATGTAATCGAAAGATTTAGTTTGTTTTCATTAATAAAGGCTTGAAGCCATCCTTTCTATGAATTATTGATGTTTCTGAACCTTATAGTCCGGTGACAAACAACTGAAGTTGCATTATTCTACCTGACATACGAACTCGCATAAACGACTCGAATATTCGAGTCCCCAGAATGCGGACCGGAGTACTCTAAGTCCCCGGAGCGCGGACTAGAGTATAAACGACTTGAATCTCCGAGTCCTCAGAATGCGGACCGGAGTACTCTAAGTCCCCGGAGCGCGGACTAGAGTATAAACGACTTGAATCTCCGAGTCCCTAGAATGCGGACCGGACTACTCTAAGTCCCCGGAGCGCGGACTAGAGTATAAACGACTTGAATCTCCGAGTCCCCTGAATGCGGACCGGAGTACTCTAAGTCCCCAAAGCGCGGACTAGAGTATAAACGACTTGAATCTCCGAGTCCCCAGAATGCGGACCGGAGTACTCTAAGTCCCCGGAGCGCGGACTAGAGTATAAACGACTTGAATCTCCGAGTTCCCAGAATGTGGACCGGAGTACTCTAAGTCCCCGAAGCGCGGACTAGAGTATAAACGACTTGAATCTCCGAGTCCCAAGAATGCGGACCGGAGTACTCTAAGTCCCCGGAGCACGGACTAGAGTATAAACGACTTGAATCTTCGAGTCTCCTGAATGCGGACCGGAGTACTCTAAGTCCCCAAAGCGCGGACTAGAGTATAAACAACTTGAATCTCCGAGTCCCCTGAATGCGGACCAGAATACTCTAAGTCCCTGGAGCGCGGAATAGAGTATAAACGACTTGAATCTCCGAGTCCCCTGAATGCGGACCAGATTACTCTAAGTCCCCGGAGCGCGGATTAAAAAATATTCTAAGTACAAAAATGTGAAACAAGAGATGTACAATTCCAAAGAATGTCCGAACAATGTAAGAATGGATTGGGAATTTATGTCTCATAAGAACTTGAGTTTCGACCACAGTTATACAGAAAGCTAAAAAGCAGAAATCGTTCAAATGACAAAGAAACTAAACTTTATTCAATAACAAAATGGGGTTATACAACCACTCCTCCAAAACTTGGAGTCAAAAGTCTATCTACATAAATTACGAAAACGAAAAAGTAAAAGTAGTTACATGACCTAAGCTAAACCTCGTTGAACGAGTATAGTGGCTACTTCTTCGACTTCTTTAGTTTCTTGTCCTCCTTTGCTTTCTCGGATGACTCCTCTCCCTCATGCTTCATCTTGGACTATTTTCTCGCCAAAGAAGCGGAGTCAGGAGTGGGAGGAGGAACATCCAGTGGTTTGGATTTGCCGGGAAGAATGACTTTCAGAGGCATGTTCAGCGGGTCGTTAAGTTCTATTACTTGAGAATCGACCTTGATTTCAACCTTCTTCTTCTTCTCTTTCACGAGTCGCTCCTTCATACTCACCTTCGAAGTGTGTTCTGAGGCGCCCGTGATTTCAATTTCATAACTCCCTTCAACGGGAGATGAAGTGTCAGACTTATCATCATCTAGCGCCCCGATCACTTGAGCATCAGGACCGGGGGTTACTCCCGCGTGAGTAGCATCGCTTGTTTTCCCCGTCTCCTCCTTGGCGTCATCGCTCCTCGGAGTCGGTTCAGGATCAGAGCGGCCTGCATAAAAACATAAAGAACGAACATTAGAACCAATAACCGCTTGTAGAATGCGATAGATCTTTGAACTTCTAGAAGAAGAGTTTTATACCGGTTTCTTGCTGGCTTTCAGCTGTGCGCGGAGTTTCACCCTCTAGAATGGGGGATAGCACGTGAATTCCGAGACCGGGGTCTTCCGGATCATAGCCGGCGTGCTGCTCGAATCGGTCAAGTGCTGGCCGATCGGCCGATTGAGTAGGAGGAGCTGCAGCCTCGGTTTCAGATGGACCAGCTTTGTCATCTTTATCCTTTGATGGAGGAGAGCCTTTACCAAAGAGAGCCATGGCTGCAGACAAGTCCGATGGCTCATTCCCCCTGAGAAACTCTTTCACTAAAGCCTCCTCGTCGACCTCCTCGGTGCCCTACTCCACCTTTCTAATCTTTATTAAAGTCTCCCAAGCCTCGGCCAAAGATTCAAGGTAGCCCTCGCCTAAGAAAGTCAAGTCCCGGTGCATGAGGACACAGGCATTGTATTCGGCTATCACTGGGTCGAACATACACTTGATCTCTTCTCTGCCGGCCTCTACAGCCGCTTCAAGGCGGGAGTCGATCTCCGCGGAAGCTATTCTCTTGTCCTCATCGTGGGCTTCATCCTTCATTGTCCCAACCTTAGAAAGCTCATCGTCGAGCTTTACCTTTAAGAGACGTGTATCTATAATCTCGTTACAGTACTGTTGAGACTCCTCTTGAGCCGTTATCTTCTCTTCCCTCTCCTTAGAGAGTAGCTCCTTCAACTCTTTAACCTGCATGGCGAGTGCATCCCTTTCTTTTTGAATAGTATCTTTTTCTAAAGCTAGGGCCCCACTGCATTGGACCGCGACGTCAAGTTCCTTCTTATGAGTCATCTCAAGACGAGCGACGGCCTCCGCAGTCTCCATAGCACTCTATTCTGCAGCTTCAAGTTTGGACTTGTACGAAGCGAGCTCTTCGTCCTGATTTTTGATGATGTCTTTATCAAAGATAGCTTTGAGCTTCAAGTGGTCGATCTCTTTTTGACGCTCAATGGATATTTCCGAGACTTTTTCGACTAAATGAACAAATGCGTCATGTTGAACATAGACGTCGTTGTTGCAAGCGATGGCACTCTGCTTTACATGCCCCGAAATGTGGTGAATAGCTGGGACGAACTTCAGACCGTCAAAGCAGATTTTGGGGAATTTAGCTTTAAGCTCGGCCAGCTTCTCCGATATCGTTGGGTATGCCGCAGGAACAGGGGAAGGAGGTTTTGAAAGTTCTGTTTTCTTGCGATGCTCCCGAGATTGTCGTGTGCTTGATGAACCGGAATGTTGATCTCAAGAAACATCGGGTTGAGACCCCCTCTGCGAAGATTTTTCTCTGTCTGGTTCTGTTTGAGGAGGAAGATCGCAAGAGTATGAAGACTGGTAATGTGATTTATTTCGATAAGTCGACTCTCGGGGACGGTTGTCTCGATCTCCATAGTCGTCCCTGTCCCGGCCAGAATGATGAAAGATGGATGAATCGTGGAGACGATCAAATCCATGGGAGCGTCCCATGTCACCTGCATAAAATGAGAATAACGACAAGTTAGAAAAGATCAAGGTGACGGCTAAGATTGAAGTGCAGGGTGAACTGCACGTGTCCGTGTGTGTCCTAGTGTTTCCCCCCGACGGACCAGTTTCTTTACTAATTGGAGTTTTATCTCCCAGGACTTGGGCTTGAACTCCCGTACTGCCTCTAGCGGGCGAATGATGCTTGAGGGCCTCTGGATCGTCGAAACCATAGTTGAGTAAATCGTTAGGAATGGTAAGGTTCGACAGGCCCTTCAGAGAACTTTCTAAGTGCTCCAAGGAAGTTTCTTTTTCCGTTGGAATAAGGGTAACTTTAGAAGTTCCGCCCACAGTTTTCTTCCTCAGCTTGCATGTCAGTTTATTCTCTCTCTTCGAAGGGAAGACGATGTTTCTATGTCATGAACTTCAACAGTCGGTCCCCAAGACGGACTAATATTCTCGCCCTGTACTTCGGGCGTCTCAGTCTCCTTAATTTCCCCCTCTTCTAGTGCATCAAGAGCATTGCATGCTAAAGACTCAGCTTGTCTTTTCCCTCTACCAGAGCCAGGCCTAGAAATGGTGACGCCTTGAGGAAGGCTTATCCGACGGCCTTTTGCCAACAGTCTGAGCCTTGTAAGTGACTCATTCGAAATGAGAGTTCTAATGTCCCGTTCTTCGGCAGGAAGAGCTCGAATGGTTTCGACGGCATCAGAATATCCGTGGCCGTCAGGACGTGGCTAATTCCTTAAAAGATGGGTAAAATTTAGAAAAGGTATGGCTTCGACTAAACATGAGTAACAGTCCAAGAAAAAGGCTTACTTCCTTCAACCCATCTACTCGCAAAGCCGGGAGGACAACACACATAAAACCATTCCTGTTTATACAAGGCGAACTTGGTCCACGCCCCAGTTAAGATTTGACATTTATTATGCGGCTCGAGAAACATGAATGATGGGCTATCCTTCCACTTCCTGATGCAATATATGTATCTGATATCGCCTCGAGTTGGAAGCCTAGAGAAGGCATTCATGAAGAGGATGCAAGTACCGTAGAGGAATGCATGGTCGTTCGGGTGCAGTTGCGATGGGGCAATGTCAATATATTGCAGCACATCCCGAAGAAACGAGTTGAACGGTGGCACACTGCCAACCCAACACATGAATTTATTACAGGCTGTGTATCCGACTGGGGGCAAGTGTGGACGATCGTGCCCCGATGGAACTAGCACGTCATCAAAGGGGATTCTGTGGACAGAGCATATCCAACGGAGTGTACTTTCATTAATCTTCAAAGCATGTGAATCGACAGGGTTGTCTAAGAGAATTGTTGCCTCCAGAGCATCGGGAGCTAAGTCATGTGTAGGGGAAGTTGACGGGTTTGAAGTATCTACGACTTCTCGTCGGGAGGACGGCCCAGGCCTGTCTGAAACCGTGGCAGAGCTAGATTTCCTAGACATCGCTGATAAAGATTAAATCTAGCAAAGTACCTGTTCGAACTATACTTGAAAAATAATCGACGTTAGGCTTAACAATACGAATATTCCCCCCGTGTAGTGTGTGAACTAGTGCGATCATTCAGGTGTAAACGCTGAGAAATTATAAGTCACAGAATTGATGGTATAAAGTTGAGCTTTGAATTGTCGTCTTCGAAGACCGTCATCGCTGACCGTCTCCGATAGCCAGCATTGCAACGTTTTCAATTTTGAACTTGGACATTGGCACTGCGTGTTAAAAGCTTTAATCTATTTTTATTGGTTTAAGTTTAGGCTTGTGATTATTGAAACTAGGAAGTTATCAGTCCAGATTAGTTGGATATGCTAGTATGCTTAGGTCTTTGTCCTTATGTTTGTTATATGATTAGGCAAGGTGAATAGGAGTTCGGCCAAAATTCTGTTCGGCTTAAATTCTGTTTGGCCAAAATTCTGTTCATCCAAAATTCTGTTCGGCTTAAATTCTGTTCGGCCAAAAATCTGTTCGGCTTAAATTCTATTCGGCTTAAATTCTATTCGGCTTAAATTCTGTTCGGCTTAAATTCTGTTCGGCTTAAATTCTGTTCGGCCTTCATTCTGATCGGCCAAAATTCTGTTCGACCAGATTTCTGTTCGGCCTCCCTTCTGTTCGGCTTGAAAACGAGTGCACGCAGCAAGTCATGCCGAGCCGATTCGCTCGGCCTTCTACCCTTAACATCACTTTCCTCTTTTCCTCCATCTCTCCCGACCAGCATGACCAAGTCTTTCGGCAAGCCGTGTCAAACCACGGTCATGCCGATCCACTTCACTAGGCCTTACCTCCAATTCTGTGCACCCTTATACTCACGCGGCTTTAAAGATCGTGCCGAGCCACAACAGCTCATCACCCACACGCCTCTTACTTCCTTTAATCTATGGAGAATTTACGAGTTCGAGTTTTGTGTTATGCTTCCTAATTCGAGAAAACGATCGAAAGGTTCTTACCGAAGAAAATAGCAAGAGCTTGGGGATCTGTGGACTTAAGATTGAAAGATTGTTCGAGCTTAACTTGGAAAGGGCTTGTTAGATTCGAAGTAAGAAGGAAAGATCGTAAGAGGTGAATAAAACCTAAGGGAGGTAAGTTATGTATTCTTGGAGAGTCGCGGAGGAAAAAAGTGAAAAAGAGAAGAAGAAGAAGAAGAATGCCAGCCTTTATAGGAAAGGAGAGGAAGTCGAAGAGGCAATAACTGGTAGAACCGGTCAAAATGACATTGTTCGGCATCGGCTATGTCGTTCGGCATCCAGGGCGCTCGGCTTCGGCTATGTTGTTCGGTATTTGCATATCTTTTGGCACACATCGCCTCACCTGGAATTTGAGAGAAGATACTATCGTGAAGACTAAACCACGGCTTGAAGCAAGGCATGATGGATTCATGACTCAAAGCACATCACGTTTAACCACATGATGCACTTTGGGGGGCAAGTGTTACTTGAAGATTTGACCAGGCAACTAGGCACTCGGCACTTACATACCGTTCGGCATTAAGAGTCGTTCGGTAATTTATATCATTCGGCATCAGACCCTGTTCGACATTCGGGAACGTTTGGCACTTAAAGAGCATCTGGTATTCAGGAACGTTCGGCATTCGAGAGTGTTCGACATACATGGTTCGTTCGGCATTCGAGAGTGTTCGGCATACATGGTTCGTTCGGCATTCGAGAGTGTTCAGCATACGTAGAGCATTCAACATACATGGACCATTCGGCATGGCAGAGTCATTTGGCACTCCATACTGCTCGGCATCCACACCTCGTTCGGCACTCAACCTCGTTCGGCATAAATCACGATCGACGTTCGAGATCGTTTGGCATCCAGAGGTGTTTGGCATTTAGGTTTGTTCAGCATCTAGAGATGTTCGGCATCCAGAGGTGTCCGACATTCATCCAATCCTGACCGACTTCGACTATTGCTCGGCCTGCACTCTCCACTCAGTGCATCACTTCGTTCGGCATGACGATATCGTCCGTCACCACTTCGTTCGGCATCAATGGTTCGTCATACAGAGCTCACTCTTTCTGGGCCAAGGTATTTAGTTGTCGGGCCCACCAGGGAAGTCCAACCCATCTTTGTCTATAAATAGAGAGGCAGGGGCACAGTGAAAGGGACCTTTTTTGGTGAACACTGGGGAGACTCTGCCGCTTTCAAGACTCGCTATTTTTACTTAGCAACTGTATTCGAGTAGTTGGTGTACAGATTGTATCTGTAATCAGTTATCAAGTAAAGCAATAAAAGATTAACTTCAAAGTGGACGTAGGAAGTTACGCCGAACCACTATAAATCCGGTGTTCTCGTCTTTGCATTCGATTTAGCATATTGTTCTCTGTTTAAATTTACTTTCTCCATTTATCTCTCTACACAAACTTTCTCAACGAGGTTAGTGACCAATTTTGGTGCTAACACTAATTATTAATTAATATATTTTTAATTAATTATCATAAAAATTATACGGTGTTACATTCTCCCCCTTAAAAGAATTTCTTCCTCGAAATTCCTTAAGGATAGAATTACATAACATAACGTGCAACCATTCTAAAATATCCAATCAATTAATGTATAACAAATTTTTGCAACCAATCGTGTACAAGTGCACGATGTATCACAACATATATAATATGCATATTGAGAAATCCTAAATCGATGCCTCCTATATGAATGCATTCTTTAAAACGATTTTGAAAATACGGTGCAAACAATCTAAATATACCGATAGTGCTATATGTATGCAAATTTTGAAAATCAAAAAACTCGTTTTTGCATCAAAATTTTCCCATAGTTCCACAAATGGGAGTAAAATTCAACCAATTTTTCATCCAATCCCTACCATCCAAAATCCACCATCCAAAACCAACAGAATACACAGCGGAATAAATAATATCATATACAAGTGATACGTCTCGCCATCCAGCTCGCCACTGAGCTCCACAGCATCTCCTGAATCCAGAATGACCTGATAACCTGACTCTAGACTGCCCGTGTGGAAATTGGTGGGCACCCAGAGTTTAGGAAGGAAACAATAAACTCCAGGTCAGTCATGGTGACTGGTGTGAGAACTATAACAGTTTATCTTTAAACAAACAACAAAAGAATTTTTTTACATTGAAATCCGCAATGCTTTTGGAAAATGAAACTACCATAAGACCTCCCACCACACACACAATGCAATCGCAGACTTGGAGGAGATTTCTTCTTATGATAGTCAAACATGCTTACTACGCAAGAAAAACTCTTTTGATATTATTACTAGTGCATAGTGTGAAAATCCTTTTGAAAATACAATATAAATCTTAGCCAGCATAGGTACCATTATATTTTGCCTGCTATAGCTGCCGCCTGAGGAAACAGGTTATACAATTGCAATCGTAAAGGGCTCGTATTGTTTCTTTGGATTTTCCAACAAATGGTCAGGCTAAGGAACTTCCTATGCCACGTAGGAACGCCTCTAGCGGGATGCTCCGAGAGACAACCTGCTCTCTGCCAACACAAGGCCGGTTTCCCCCTTCCCGGGCAGTAAACCTGAGATATGCCACCCCCGGTCCTTTGGGACCTTTATCCGAGCGCTCGGTAACCAACATCACACATAATAAATAAAGTGTGTCTACATGAGTAAATATCTGGGCTCCATACCATGATACTACCCTTTTCCAGAAGGAATGGTCATACCCTAGGGGCGCTACCCCTGAAACCTTGCCGCATCTTTCCTATTTCGACCATTTTCGGGTTGTGAGGCTCTGAGGAAGTCTCGTCCACAAAGCTACGCTTTTTCACAAAGCCACGCTTTGATCACAAATAATCAATAAATGATCATCACACAGCAACACTCAGCATGCCACATTACCAAATTGGGAATATATCGCTGATAAATTTCAACTACATAACCTCTGAGCTCATACATCACAGAGAAGGGTGTTAAGCTAAGAGAATAAATTCTCTGCCACCAACAGAAATGTATTTGAAAGAAATCAGCTTTATATCTCAAAGTGTAATGTCAGACATGTAACCATACAAGTCTGTTCCGGGTTCAAACAGAACCGAAGGCACTTCAAAAGAAGCCCTTGCAATCTGGGTATTCACAATCCTGGTAAAACTTCCCATAACAAAGGAAATCTCTATACCGTGGCTAACGGTGCAGAGATAATCGATAGGTCATCCTATCGTTTTCACAAATACCCGGTCTTCACCACCGGTTTTCAATACGATCCATATCGTCGTATCACTAATTCGGAATAGGTTATATGACACAAAGGCCTTTTCCCGGCTAACCCGAATAGTGAGCACAATATTTAAAACATATGGATATAGGGATTTCAATTAAGTCACAACTTATTACCCAAATCCTTTCCTTTAAATGGTTTAAACAAATTACCATTTTAAATCTTTAAACAAAAAGATTTACTTCACAAAGTTTACCCAGTTTCACAAAGATTCATTCACAGATTTCCAAATCAATTTCTATTTCAATTTGACTAACCCATTAAATCTTTAAATCAAGATTTAACTTATAGCTTTCAAAACTATTCACAATTCAAATCTTTTATAATATAAAAGATACACCATTTGAAATACTCTTTTATTTCAAAATAAAGTTTTAATTATCGTCACGAAGGTTAATTCATAGTTTTTTCAAACTATTTACAATTTCATTTCAACTTGAAATGTTTCAATACAAATTGGAAATATTTTCACTTTATGAAAGCCATTATTATTTGAAAACAAATAGTTTTCGTTTTGGGAAAAACTAATTTCATTTATACAAGTTAAAGCCATTCAAGTATAAAACTTGAATATAAATTTAAATTTCCAAAACCATATTTTAAATGGTTAAAAACCCATATAAACATCCTTTATAACTTGAAAGATCTTTTGAACCAAAATTCCCAATTCATTGAATTCAATTTCAAAATATTGAATTCAAACTTAAATCAAATGATTTAAATTCCAATTCTATTAATTTATTTAAAATAACTTTTATTTTTGAAACTCATTTTCAAAAACTTTCAACTCCAATTCCAAACTATTTTGGATTCAAAAATTCAACCTTTTCAAAATTGATAAAAATCTGTGACTTAACCGATTTCCACGTGAAATCCACATTTGTGTGTGTATTGTGTAGTCCACGGTTTAACACAATAGTGCAACAACATTCAACCATCACAGATCAAATATAATAATATAATTGATAAGCGGTATAAACGATAACGCTTATCTTCATTCACAGATCACAGATATATATATCACAAATCACACACAATCAGAATATATCACAAAGCATCACACATCAAAGATGTCAAACAATTTAACATCCAATATAATCCAAACATCCATAGATAGGATTAATTAAATTATCTGATTAATGTAAATCAGATAAATTTCTATAAATCAATTTTACTAGTTATGTTAAATTAATAATAAGTTAATTTCAAATTGATTTTTCACATTTATTTCAAGACACCAAATCAATTTCTAACATTTCCAAATTATTTCCTTTTTAAAATACATGTCTTTATCTTCTCAATTCTATTTAAAAAATCTAATTTCAAATAAATTCTTCAATTTATAATTAATATTTCTGAAATCCATTTATTAAGCCTTCTCTTCCAAATTTGAAATTAAATCCAATATAATTCAAAAATAAAAATTTATCTTATAAAACTCCTTTTAAATTTATCCAATTATCAAAAATAAATTTTCGATAAATTTCCAACTTAAATTTCAAAAATCCAATTTCTATTTATTTTCGGTATCCAACGATACCAAAAATATATTCGGCTAAATAAATCAATTCCCAAATATATAAATCAACACACAACATTGAAATAAATTCAAATGTTTGAGGAATCCAGTTTGATCCCTCCAACCTGTCTCCCTGCATCCACAGATGTTAGCACAATACCAATTCCACTTCAAGGTGGAATATCGCGGTATATGGGATTTATAAAATACTATCCGCTATTATGCGGCGCAATAGGGTCTCATCCGCTATATAATGCGAGAAATCAACTCCAAATACATATATAATACCAATTCCACATCAATGTGAAATTATCACGGTATATGTTTTTAATAAATAACATCCGCTTAATATACGGTGTATAGGGTCTATTTAGCACAATAGATAATAGTTTATCATCCAATCCACAGAATCAAGCAATTTTAAATCTAACTATTTGTAACGACCCATATTTTTACGGATCGAAACATCGTAAAACAGTTGACGTTTGGTCGCATTGTTGATAAGTCATCCATAGTCTAAGTCTTAGGTCGTATGAAGGTTTGGAGCGACCTAGGGAAGTTGGCGAGTTAAGGAGTAGACGACCTAGTGGGGTGGAGTGACCTAAGGATTAGAACGACCTAAGGAGTTAGGTCGTGTGATAGTTAGGTCGTAAGTTGGTTAGGTCGTATGGTAGGTTAGGTCGTTCGAGCGACCTAAGAGTTGACGACTTATAAGAAGTTAGCGACCTAGTAGACTGGACGAGATAAGGGCTTAGGTCGTATAAGAGATAAGTCGTGGGGTAGGTTAGGTCGTGTAAGCGACTTAAGAAATAGGCGACCTAAGGGTTAGCAGTATGGGAGTTAGCGAGTTAACGACCTAGGAGATAAGAAGGTTAGCGACTTAAGGAAGTTAGGTCGGCAACGACCTAAGAAGATGGTGGTAGCAGTGAGCGACCTTAGGAAGTTAAGTCGTAAACGGCTTAGGAGTTAGGTCGTGAAGTATTAGGTCGCGAGGTGTTAGGTCATAACCTAGCTAAGTCGCGTACAGTGTAGGTCGTAGTGTTTTTAGGTTGCGAAAGCGTATTGTCTTAGGTCGTGGCATCGTTAGGTCGCTTGGGTACGCTGATGCGCTAAGTCGTAGGTCGAAGAGGCGCACGTGTTAGGTCGTGATCTGTGTTAGGTCGGCTGGTTTTGTTAGGTCGAAGATTTTAGGTCGTGGGGTTTTAGGTCGTAAGTCGTGGACGACCTAACTCCGAGTGGACGACCTAAGGGGGATTTCAGCCTATAAATAGGAGGGTTCCTCTTCATTTTTGGGATCCGGATTTCGAAGCGACGAAGTGCTGCCATTTTGAGAGCTCGACTTCTACACTTCTTCACTTCTTTTCTCCACTCTAATCTTGTGATTCCTTCCATCCAAATCGAAGATCAAATTGAAGATCCAAGAGCTTAGATTGAAGATGTTCATCCATCGAAGAGGGATTTCATCGTTTGAAGCGGATTTGTGATAGATCGAGTTAGATCCTTCGCTGTCCAGATCTGAAGTGTGTTGCTTTTGAGTTGTTTAGGTGATTTGGTGAGTGGTGATTATCTCTCATACGGATCCAAAGGAGTATATCGGATCGTTGGCTTGATTTTGTGTTAAAGTAGTGATTTCCATGCATTTTTGTAAACCTAAGTATAGATCCGTATAGATCCATTGTTCATGATGATTTGACATCCATTTTACTATATGTTAACCTATGAAAGTTCATTCATCAAGATTATAGAGATATTGCTCATGTTTTCATGCTTGTTAGACTTTCAACTCTTTATTTACGAAATTGCCATTATTGTTAATATTGTTCATTAGATCATGTTTGAATGCTTGATTACTTGGATTAATGTTTGACTTGATTGATTGCTATGAATTAGATGATTGATGATTTGATTTAGACAAGATGGTCGAAGATGATTCAAAAGCTAAGGGAAAGGCTTTTGAATTGGAAAAGCTGCACGTGGCATATGTAGCGGATGATGAAGCTCATATGAATAGATGTGATGATGATGTTGAGATGAGGCTTTGCTATGATGATGATGAGGCGAAGCATGATATGAGATGGCCTTGGTCTAATCTAGACGGGATCATTCCAAGCATGTTGACAACTCGATGAAATGGTTCGAGTTTGAGGATAATGGTTTGCTCGAGAGGCGCTTGAGCTAGTATGGAAATAGTCGTCGAGGAGGATGACTAGAAGGCTGAGATCTCATCGTTGTTGAAGGTTCTAGCATGCTCAAAGCAAGAGTACGTTGGGCAGATTCGATAGTCCCTGAAGGCTACTGATTGGTAGTCAAGTACTCTGGGCAGATTCGATAGTCCTAAGCACGGGTCACGATGACGTGCGGAGTTATGTCTAGAACCGGGGTTTCCATTAGCCCTTGACGGACGGATGAAAGAATGAGCCGGTCATTTAATTAACGATGATATCGAAGCAACGATAACAGTGATAGCCAGAGTCATGGATGTTTGGTTGTATCGTCATTCGGTCTCAAGAGCAGTGTTTTCTGGGTGCTTATCTGATCTTGGTTTAGGCCTTGGGGGTTTGTACTTGGAAAACATCGCCCTTGACTCGAGTGATAATTTCTTTACTTTAAATTGTATGCTTTGTTATGTTTGCTTCTGCTTAGTGTGTGTCTTGGGGGCTATCACTGTAGAAAGAGGTGGAGTGGGAGGGTTGTATTCCTATTCCTTTTCCTTTATGCTCTTTTGGTATGTTGTTAGTTAATTTACCGCTCACTAAGACTGTTGTCTGACTCAAGGCTTTATGTTTTAACTCTTATTGCCTTGGGCTGTTCGTCCATTTTGGGACGGGCAGACTAGGTAGCAGGTGACAGGTGCTGTTCTTGCTTCCCACGATGCTGATGACGAAGACGAGCTGGATGATTGCATATTATTTTCTTACTATATGTACTGGATGTTCCGCTGCTTGTATATTCTCTGAGTGTTATGTAGTGAGGCTTGTTGTATTGCCTATTCAGATGTTTGTATTCAACTATTATGAAGTTTTATTAATGAGATTCTATTCTGTGAAGCTTCACTATATATATATTCTATTGTATTTTGTCCATGCGCTGTGAGTAATACGATAGATTCTGCTGTTTTAATTTACCTTGGCAATCGTCCATGGCTGCCTGGCACACTTTACAGCGCACTATCTTTAGGTTCGGTGCAGGGGTCATGGGCGGTCGTCACATTTGGTATCAAAGCTTTGGTTAATCGATTTTACCCAACGCTCGCTGACATAACTACGTATGAGAGACGTAATTGTATTTTTATGAATGACTACTATATATAATATAGTAGATTAGAAGAGTTTGAGTCCTTTATGCAGTTGTTTCTCAACGTGTGCTAATCATCCCTTTTTATAGATATTGAGAATGAATCGATGAGGGAGACCAGCTGCTAGGGAAGGACGTGCTACTGAAGGGGCTGCTGTTTATGCTGCTATGTTCGAAGCTATGATGACTTCGATCATGAGAAGGATGCCAGCTCCGGGGCCATCGGTGGATGTTGGAGTTCAAGTTCAAACTCCAAAACCGGTGGATTTTGCTAAGCTGTGTAAGGACTATACTGCTCTTGGAGGAAAGGTTTTCTTGGGAACAGAATCAACCATTGAAGTTCAGAGGTGGATAGATGCTTGCAGAAGGATCTTTGGTGATTTGGGAATTGAGGATGCAACTAAAAGGAAGCTTGCATCAAGGCAGCTTCAAGGAAGAGCTTCTGATTGGTGGAACTCTATCACCATTGATACTCCGGAGGAAGAGATTACTTGGGAGCAATTCCAAGCTAGATTTGAAGCTAAGTTCATTTCTACAGCTTAGAAGTCTGTTCTGTTCAAGAAGTTTGTGGAGCTCAAGCAGGGTGGAAGACCGGTTCTTGAGTATGTTTCTGAGTTTGAAGCTTTGTCCAAGTATGCCCGGTCGTATATTGAATCTGCTTATCAGAAGAATGAGAAGTTTGTGACAGGCTTGGACAGTTATCTTGGGAGACAGTTGGTAGATCATTTGGACGATCCATTTGAGAAGCTTGTGGAGAAAGCTCTCAGGCACGAGAATTTGTTTCCTAAGGAAGGATCTGTTGTTGCTATGACCAAGGAGGAGTCTAAACCACAGCAGGGTGGAAACAAGAAGAGAAAGCAGCAGCAGCAAAAGGTTAAGGATGGCCAGAAGAAACCGAAGGGCGAAGTGACCTGCTACAATTGTCAGCAGAAGGGCCATTTCTCCAGGGACTGTAAGAATCCAAAGGTGCCGGTGAAGTGCCACAACTGTGACAAGCTGGGGCATGTTAGGAAGAATTGTCCAGAACCACGGAGGGACAAGCAGATTGTGCAAGCTTATGCTTTGGAACTGTTCCATCGTCTTTGAAAGCTCCTACCACTGAAGAGAAGGGAAAGAGTGTGGTGGTTCAGGGTACTCTCTCCATTTGTGGTGTTCCAGTTAGAGTGTTATTTGATACTGGGGCGTCGCATTCGTTTATTTGTAATGAACTTGTAGGCCGGTTGGGTTTAGAACCGGATATTGTTGATAGGCCATTGGTTGTGACTAATCCAGTTGGGGGTTCGTCTTGTTTGTGTATGTTATGCCGTGGTCTGATTATATCGAGTCATGATTGCTCTTTTGTCTGTGATTGTTTTGTTCTGAACTTTGCGGGGTTCGGAATTATTTTGGGTATGGACTGGCTTAGGAAGTATGCGACAAAGGTTGACTGTGAAAGGTTGGAGGTGACAGTCGAGAATGTGGAGGGGCGAAAGATTGTGATACGATGTAAGCATGAAGAAGGTGTCTTCATGAGCTTCATGTATTCGCTAGTTGTTCCACAGGATGGACTGTCATCGTTGCCAATCGTTAATGGATTTGAGGATGTCTTTGACGAGGTCAAAGGGTTACCGCCGCATAGAGAGATCGAGTTTTGTATAGATCTAGTTGAAGGAGCCAGACCTGTTGTGATGCCTCTTAGGCGGATGGCGCCTAGGGAACAGCAGGAGTTGAGGGTGCAAGTTGATGATCTTTTACAGAAAGGATTCATTCGGCGTAGTGTGTCCGAATGGGGTGCACCAGTTGTGTTTGTTACCAAAGCGGATGGATCGCTGAGGTTGTGTGTGGATTATCGTGAGCTGAATAAGGTGACTAAGAAGAACAAGTATCCATTGCCTAGAATAGATGACTTGTTTGATCAGCTTCACGAAGCTAAGGTGTTTTCTCAGATGGATTTGGCAACGGGATTTCACCAGTTGAGAGTGGCTAAGGATAGTGTGCCGAAGACTGCTTTCAGGACACCATCCGGTTTCTTTGAGTGGCTGGTAATGTCGTTTGGCTTGACTAATGCGCCAGCATATTTTGTGGATCTTATGAATAAAGTGTTCAGAGATCAGTGGAATAAGTTCGTGCTAGTGTTCGTGGATGATATTCTGATTTATTCCAGAACTGAAGAAGAGCACAAGACGCACTTGCATATTGTTTTGGAAATCTTACGGAAACATCAGCTGAAGGCTAAGTTTTCGAAGTGTCACTTCTGGAAAAGTGATGTGAGGTTCTTAGGCCATGTTATCTCTGAAAATGGAATAGCGGTTGATCCCGCCAAGGTGGCAGCAATCCAGGATTGGGGTAGACCTAAGAATGCATCTGATGTGAGAAGTTTTCTTGGATTAGCAGGATATTATCGTCGATTTATCAAAGACTTCTCCAAAGTGGCTGCACCATTAACAGGATTGACGAAGAAGATCCAAGTGTTCAGATGGGAAGATAGGTGTGAGCAAGCTTTCAGAATCCTGAAAGAGCGATTGACAAGTGCTCCTGTTTTGACTATTCCAAGTGGGAATGATGAGATGGTGGTTTACACCGACGCATGTGGTACTGGACTTGGAGCAGTGCTGATGCAAAGGGATAAAGTTGTTGCGTATGCAAGTCGACAACTGAAGCCGCATGAAAGGAATTATCCGACTCATGATTTAGAGTTAGCGGCGATTGTTTTTGCTCTGAAGATGTGGAGACATTATCTATTGGGAGTTCGATTCGAGTTGTTTACAAATCATAATTCGTTGAAGTATCTTTTCTCCCAAAAGGATTTGAATCTTCGGCAGCAACGTCGGCTAGAGTTTTTGGCATCATATGATTTTGGTATAGCTTATACTCCAGGAAAGGGTAACGCAGTGGCAGGTGCGTTAAGCCGAAGACATGCAGGATTGGGAACCATGTTTTCAGAATGGAAGAGTCTCGAGTTTTTAGCTAGGTTTGACTTCAGGCCCAGATGTGAATTGGAACCTGAGATGTTGGCAAACTTATCGATAAGACCGACTCTTGTGGAAAGGATTGGCGAGAGCCAAAAGCGAGACGATAAGCTTGTCAAGATTATCCGCGATTTGGAATCTGGAGTGGACCCAGAGAAGGATAAAGGATTCGAGGTCGATCGAGAGGGTTGGCTTCGGAAGCAAGGGTGACTAGTTGTTCCCGATATAGATGGATTGAGAGATGAAGTTCTGAAGGAAAGTCATCACTCGAAGCTGACTATTCATCCTGGTGGAAATAAGATGTATCAGGATATGAAGAGAACCTATTACTGGGAAGGTATGAAGAAAGATGTTGGAAATTTTATTTCCAAATGCATGAACTGCCAGTTGGTAAAAGCCGAGCAGAAGAAGCCAAGTGGATTGCTTCAGCCATTAGAAGTTCCTACATGGAAGTGGGAACAAATATCGATGGATTTTATTGATGGACTACCTAGAACAAGAACAGGAAATGAAGGGATTTGGGTCATCGTAGATCGACTGACTAAGAGTGCATGGTTCATTCTTGTTTGATTGACTAGGACTGCATCAAAGTTGGCTGAACTATATGTTAAGTGGATAGTTCGATTCCATGGTATACCGAAGAGTATAGTGAGCGATCGAGACCCATTGTTCACTAGTGGATTTTGGAAGAGCTTCCAGGAAGTTTTGGGAACCGAGTTATGTTTGAGTACAGCTTATCATCCTCCAACAGATGGTCAGACCGAGAGAGTCAACCGAGTTTTGGAAGATCTCCTCAGAGCTTGTGTTTTGGATTTCGGAGGATCATGGGAAGATCACCTTCATTTGGTGGAATTTTCATATAACAACAGTTACCAGTCAAGCATTGGTATGGCACCGTATGAGGCATTGTATGGAAGGCCGTGTAACTCTCTGACATGTTGGTTAGAGACAGGAGAAAAGCTGATGCTTGGGCCAGAGATGATTCGACAGACTTCAGATTGTATAGAGATCATTCGGCGACGAAAGAAGGCAGCCCAAGACCGTCAGAAAAGTTATGCCGATAAGCGTCATAAGGATTTGGATTTCGACGTAGGTGATATGGTTTTTGTGAAGATTTCTCCACTGAAGAATTTTATTCGTTTCGGGAAGAAAGGAAAATTGACTCCGAGATTTGTTGGACCATTCCCGATCATCGAGCGAATTGGAAAGCTCGCCTACAGATTGGAGTTACCAGAGAAGATGTCGAGTGTGCACAATGTTTTTCATGTATCGTATCTACGGAAGTATGTGCACGACTCGAATACAGTAGTTTCTGCTGATAGCTGTGAAGATTTTGAAGTTGATCCAGTCGATAAGAGACCTCGTAAGCCGCTTCATGTTGTGGAAACCGACACAAAAGAGCTTAGGAGGAAGGTAGTTAAGTTGCTCAAGGTATAATGGAGTGATGATGATAACGACTGTACGTGGGAGGTGGAAGAGAGGATGAAGGCAGCTCATCCTGAACTCTTCAAGGTATGGCCCTAAGG